>OU696668.1:26847905-29293720 GCA_916049575.1 Ancistrocerus nigricornis | reverse complement strand
ATTATCGGACAGTATTATTTTTAATTTAAGACTCTTAATTAGTTGTTGTTAATACCAATAGTCATATTTTATCTGTATCAAGCGTTATGTCATATATATATATATATATATATATCTATATACATCTACTAAATTACAAATAAATGTTATAATATATTGTGTTAACTAAATGGTCAATATCTTAACTTCTCGTTTGAACATCGAGGATGTATTACGTTATGTCATCTCAGTCGGCTTTCAAAGTAATTCGGTCGTTGTCGCGGTTACCTTTTTACTGAAAATATTGATACATTAAATAGAACTTCGTGACGTCTGATATACCTCTTTGTTTACTCGCTTATGCAAGATTCAGGAAACGGTAGTATATACATAAATTAACATGCCTTTTTGGGATTCCCGTTTCTTAACAAGATATGAAAATAATAAAGAATAGATTGACGTTTATGATCAAATGTTTATCGGTTATCGGATATAATATATGCTTCAAAAATACGAAATGCAATATTAATTTTGACAAATAAATGCCTGAATTATGTAATATTCGCCAGTTACTAAATATAAGCAACGAGTAACCCCATAAACTTAAAGTCTTATCTAGAGAAATAATAATCTTAAAAATGTATTAACACGTAGAAAAAATTTCTCAACGATTGTATTGCTTGCCGGAATATCATTTACCGGATTCACTTTTTTCGCTATAAGATATCGCTAATAATTTCTCTGTTCACTTTTATGTGGATAAAATCTGTTAACGGTAAGGAATGTCTCAATGAATCTCACCTCACATTTATACGTCCATTTAGTCGTACGAAGTATGGCTATAATCGTAAAATACTCCAACGTTGTTCGTATCATTATGTAATTTGCGACCGATCGATTAGAAAATTCAAACGGTACGAGCAAGCATTGATCTCCTCAGTGCTGCTAATCGAATCAAATGGCATCTTACGAAACTGTCGGTATAGTAGTGTCTATGCACCAAAATAATAACGAAAATGTAAGCAGAAAAAATGGAATTAACATTCGTTAGATTGAATGAGAGAATATTGAAAAGTCATTAGAAAAATATTAACATTTTCGCACGTTAATCGCAAATATTGTGTTAATATGTTTTGTTCAAAGTGCATTATTCCAAAATGAAAGTAATCCAGAGTTTTCAAGGTGAACGAGTTTACTTCTAATTTTAAGGAAGCGTTTGAATTATTCCAAATTTTTTTGATCTATTTGTATTCATAGTATCGGAAAGATTTAGAAGAGTACCATACCCTTTCCATTGAAGCGCTAATATCGAACCGTTATAGTACGATGGCTTCTTTGACTTATATCCGTAAGCTAGTATTAATTATCACGTTGGCATCGATTTTCACCTTGACCGATAAATTCTTCTTGTATTTCACAGTCTTAACAATCGATGGATATATCTATTTCAATTATCCATATATAGTAGAACTGAGAGAAATTGTACAAGAAATGAGACGATGATAAGAAAACTGAGGATTCTTGTAAATGTGAAAAGTCATTTGTCCATTAGCAGCGAAGAGAAGAGTTTGCGATCAAGATCGATGCTTGCTACTTTTTAGTTTTCACGGATGTCAAGTCTTCTCAGGTGTAATTTCGACCGAGGATGGACACCGTTAGCTTTCACGTTTTTCATCACGCTGAATAGAGAGGTTGGACATGAGATTCTATACTCCGATAGGTAGGTATTTTGTAGCCAGCTAGAAATTATAGTACAGATGTGTTTGCTAGATTTGTCTGGAAATGTGTTGGTACAAACACGTCTGTGAACGAATCAGATATAAAATAGACAAATTTGGGGCATGTGTAGTCTTATCTTGATACCACAGAGATTGCTCGCTTTGAAATGTCTTAATCCATGTATATCCATTGGATTAAAAACGTTCTATGTTATTTTGTATATTTATTTAAAAAATTCTAATTTATTATAAGCTCAAAGTGTCGTTAACGATCCACTGATAAAAGTTTATTCTCAGATTTTTGGACTTAAAATGATACCTACGTTAGTTACTAATTTCATATAAAAAAAATTAGGAAAGTCGATGAAAAAAATAATTTCGGGTATAGGTAACATTTTTTCATATTATTACAACTAGCTAAGAAATTCAAGGTGGATCAAAGTTATCACCCCACCCTGTATATGGATTAAGAATCGATGCTCCCTCTCGAGTTTCAATTCACTTTGCAAATACTAAACTTCAAAGTTTAATCCTGAAAAGTCGAAGCGTGAAAGTATAAGAAAATATTTGTCTATTTTGTTTCGATTAAAACTTCGGTTGGTAAAAAACACGATTGAGGATGAAATAGCTGCAAAAATCAATCGAACTCGATGGCAACGGCTCTCTATATCGCTTGGTGTGGTTTGTGACCGGAAGGTGGTTCGCGAGATTGCATCGAGAAACAAGAAACTTAAATTACACCGACGATTTGAAGCTGGCAGTGAAAAAAGTGCACTTTGCATCGCCTGCCTGCTCGCTTGCCTTCTTGCCTACCTGCTTGCCTTCCTTCGCATCATCCAACGATCTACGATTACAATTATGGTCTTCGTGCGTACTTACTCACGTATGATGCAGGTAATACGTACACTGGACGTCAATAATAATTTTCGACGGTTTTGGTCTAGGATAAGGGATAGGCTTTTTTATATTTTAAACACAATATTACACATATTTATTGATTTATTTAATCTTGGATATTGTATAAACATTTTACTCACACAGTCATATTTTTTTTCTAGAGGAACAGAAAAGATAACGAATGAAATAAAATCGCCTAGGAAGCTAGTATTGCCAGTCAATGTACATCATTTTATCGTTCATTCCAAAGGAAGTTCTGCCAACGATCCACGAGTCAACTGCCGATGAGAGTATATATTTACCGTTATTTACTCTCCCATTTGTAAATCTCATTTCTTTTTCTTTTTCCTTGTATCTCTTTCGTTCGCATAAACGATAAACTCGCGAGGATTCGACGTGACATTCTGTCTTTTATTCGGAAACAAAGGATTCATGATTGTCGATAAACTTCGACACGGACAAAAGGAAACACGAAGTTATTAGCAAGGAATGTTCATTATATATCATGCGTATTATTTTACCGTTTACTTATATGACATCCCAGTGATTTTCGTCGGGTGTTGTCCGCTTGGGAAATTATGTTGATTTACGTTGAAAGAGACGATAGGTTCGTTAACGTTAAAATATGTATTCTTTAGAACGAATTCATTGATTTCTTACGGGATATATCGGTTCAAGTATTTGCTGACTCGATGTTAAGAAGTTATCGCACTTTCTCTTGTTTTTTTTGGGCGATACCACCGAAACATGGTTTTTCGGAACGTCGGGTTATCCTACTTAGATTACTATTGTTATAACATTGTATTTTTAATGATATTAATATTAGGGGTATCGGTCCGAATGAAATTTCTCATTATTCTGTATATGTAGCTCCTAAAGATACAAACCGAGTCATGGATTAGGAATATCTTCTTAATTAACGACAATTCGTAATATTTTTTTTTGGAATTAATCGTTTCTCAGTAATAAATACAAGGGTAGTGGAAAGAGTTTCACATACATGTCGCCATATATGTAGATTCGTCTGATTTACTTCTTATGTCGGATGATACGATAGTTAATGTACTTAAATACCGATCTGACGATTTAGCTTGTCTCGATCCTTAAAAACTGGCAGACCTTGTTCGTCTGACCGTTGTAGTAGTAGTAACAATGACCTCGATACGACGTACTCTCCTTCGAATCTCTTTCTCCTCTTTCTTTCGTCGCCTCTTCAGACTTTTCACCACCTTTTTCGATTTCTTCCCCTCGATCTTATTTCTCTCGCATACTTACATGATTTTTGCAAAGTCACAGTGATTCGAGCGTTTCAAGTTAATATTAATCGTTCTGGCGTTATGGCAACAAACGTTCGACGAGAGTTAATTTACTTGAGAGTCAATACATTTAATCTTTTACCACTTATTATTATCCGAGTTTGATTTTCTTTTAATTTCGGTGACTTACGGTCGTCATTTTTGTACTCCTTCGATGACCTCATCCGTGTCGTTCCAAGTTATACGTACGAATATACACTTGGTACGGATGTTTGGCCGTATCTACTTAAGTTACGTGCTTCTTCGCCGAAAAGAAGACTCGGAAAAAAAAATTTTTGTAACGCGATCGCACCGACCGCGAGGATCAAAAAATTTCAATGAAAAGACGAGTATCAATCATCTCTGGGCCCGGCTTTTGTAAAACAGTGTCATCCCCTCCCTCTAGACATTTTTTAAATCGCCGTATTCAAAGCTAACCTTAACGAATACAATGAGATTGAACAATGATGATGACAGACGTCATCGACAATATTTTCTTTGATATCATCGAAGGATAAATTTCCTAAATCTTCCATTCTAATTGTATCTTTCCCTTCTCCTTTTTCTCTACGTTCACGAGATCACGATATGTTCGTCTTCCGCGACATTTATTTAACCCCAGGACAAAAATCGTGTGATCCGTTCATTACGTTCGGTGTAACAAATACATGCTTACGTCAATATAGAAAAAAGTGTTGCAACTACGCGAGAAATTATAGTGCAATTATTGTTACTGACGTTCTCGACTTTTTCTTTACGTTGTAATAAGACTCTAAAAAGCGAGAAAGAATGGCTTCTGATAAATCGACAATTTGATGTATCGCGGTACGTATTTTCTAGCTTTCGATGTAACTTCAGAAAAAAGAATTTCTCATAATCTCATCGTGAGAAAAAACTTTAATAAATTGATCATAACGGTCGCTGATTCATATCGAGATTTAGTCTTTTGACTCACGAAGAATGGAATTATGGCATATGAGAAGCTCTATATTACATAATATACATAATATTGCACAATATATATAATCAGCAAAGTTGTTTACCGATAGCCCAACGTTACGTGAACGACTCGGAAAGAAAAAAAAAATTATTCCCGAACTCACGTTAATGGAACAAACGGGTGAGTAACTTTGACCTTCGTCTTCCATTTTTTTTTTTAGTCTACCTCCATATTCCGAAGATTTTCGACAAGACTTTTCGTTACGTGAAAAGTAAATTTGTCGAACGGCGACATTCGTCGAATCGCAATGACACAAATATTTGTGAATTACGCGCGGTAATCGAAAGTTCACGATCGGAAGGCCAGGTTGAACGCGTTCGAGAGAAACGGTAGCGTGTAATTATGTGGCAACGATTCGTGCACCATAATCAAGGGTTAACCTTTGAGCCATGCCGCGTTTCTATGGACACACTTCGTCTGAGAAAGATAGAATAAACATACGTATCTCAATCCATCGCGCGAATATGTAACGGTAAGAAAAACTCGTTTATCATTATTCGAGTCGTACGAGAAGGGGAGAGCGACCCATTCGTATTTACTGCATGACGTCGATCGACATTAATTAGAGATTTTTACGTGAGAAATTTTATTTATTATTCTGCTAATTGTTCCCGAGACCAGTCGTCAATCATTGATCCTTTCTTTTTGCACTTACCCGGCAGAAAAGTGACCTGTTCTCCGAGCAAGAACCTAGATCGAAAATAAAATGTCGTCTTGAATTTTTTTTATAAAATCTACATGATCGTCACTACTTATTTAAAAAATGTAACACCAGAAAATAAAAAACTGGTTAAAACAAGATCCATATATAAGGTGACCAGACGTCCCGCTTTTGGCGGGACAGTCCCGATTTTTCACAATTTGTCCCGCGTCCTGCGACGTTTTCCAAAAGTCCCGACTTTTAGAATTAAGTTAAATTTTAACTTAATTTATATTTTTTTAGTTTTATATTTATGAAAATCATTGTTTTGCGTTCTAAAAAAAAAAACAAAAAACATTACGATATTATTTTTATTCTGTATGAAAACTTTTGTTGATACCCCCCCCCCTCCTTCAGAGTTGTCCCGCTTTGCCCAACTAAAAATCTGGTCACATTATCCATATATCAAGAGAAGTTTGTTCGAATCTTGTCCTCCCCGTTTATCCGTAACGAGATACCTGTAAAATATAGAACGCCGTAGACGTCCTTGACACATTGGAAACCAAAGATAGCGAATGGCATCGTATAGGTGCGTGTGTTTAAAAGTCTCGTGTCCTTTCCCCCCTCTTTTTTCTTAACGATGCATTTTACGGTTTTCCACGCGGTCGCGCGACATTGCCGTTCGCGGCGCTCCGCCGCGGTCAGTAGTCTCGATCGAAAGGAGTCATTCATTTTACGAAATAGAATCGTACCGTTCGCGGCACGCACACGTGTAAACCGGCAAAAGTGAGACAACCTTCGGGACGTACGTTTACCTGGACATCGAGCTCGTCGACAAGACGTTTGGTTCCCGACCACCACCACTACCACGAAGAGCGGGAGCAAGAAACCACCACCATTGGCGTCATTACCACCACCTCTGAGTACTTCGTTGGATACAAGGTGGGTACAAGGCGACGTTACCGATGGACCAGACCGTCTCGTTCTATCACAATCTCTTCGTCGAGCGATCAGAGATCGTGGCGAATCGTCGCGCGTGAAATTCAAATCATCGTGTCTTCACGTTTTAGTTTTCATCGTGAAAGATAAACGATACCAGGTGGAATAAAAGGAAAAGAAGAAAGAAAATGGAAAACATCTTCTGTTTTTAAGGATCTGATTATTTTCTGTTCTATTCCTCGGGTGACTTTCGAGAGTTTCCTATCACTTCTTACAGACATTTCTTTCTCCTTTTACGAGCTTCGCAAGAATTCTCGATCGGGAAAGCGGATCGTCTTCTTCCTCGTTGTAAACTCACACCGGTGGTGACCGTTGTACACCGGTGTGATCGATCGACGGTGATTTGAACGCTTGGTAAAAGCTTCCTATAAACTTCTCAAGTTCTTCTCTGTATCTTCTCGTGGATTATTAATTAAAAAAAAAAAAAAAGGAAGATTCGAACGGTGCACGTAACGGTGATATATCTAGGGAGAAAGGAGGAGTTGAAGCGTGTCTCACCGGAAACCTACATACATCGAAGGAAAATCTTGGAGGATCGCGGAAAAGTTGTCGAGAGGAACGCGACTGGTCGGTCATCGGTAACCCGTCAGAGAAACTCCGCTCTCTCGCGTTTCTTTCTTTCTCTTACTCTCCTTATATCTTTCTCTCTCGACGTCCACGACCCACCCTATTTTCACTCGAACTCGCTCTGTGTGCATTACATAAAGAGACGCATTTTACCGGCCAGTTAACGAACTCGTGTGTGTACGCGCGCGCGCTCAACCTGGACTCGAGCATTTCGGAGACGACAAAAGACGAGAACGACGAGAACGACTATATCTTACGTAAGTAAATACGAATCATTTTGTCGGTCGAGAATCGGAGAATTATGCGAAAGGTTTTTTAGGTCGATAACTTAGGTCGTTATTTTTTTCAACGATGGGGAAATCCCAGTTAGGATTCTTAGCAAAGAATTTGCTCGAATTTCTACTTTCAGTTGACGACTATCGACAGTATACTTGAATCATTTTATACTCGTTCATCGCGAGAATTCAGTGATACGAGTCAATTACTCATCGTGCGCTCGTGTTTCCCGAAGAGATTCCAAACGGTTTTGGGTTACCATACTTTGATGATTTTTTTTAAAAATAGTCAAGGTCGAAGATAATGAGATTTACCAGAATACATTTGCTTAATTTAAGAATAAAGTTTCTAAAATCTTCGTCAAATCGGACCAAAACAAGTCGTTTTGAGATTCCTTAGAGATAAACGAAATTGATGTTAGTAACGTCAGTGGCCCTTAGTATATTTTGCCTTGTGAAAGAAATCACGGCTCCTTTTAAGAATCTCGATGTAACGAAGTAACGAACGTCGTGAGCATGATCCAGAGTACTTACGAAACGTATCTGCTTTCTAAAAAAAGAATATCTCGCGTTCTGCCGTACATACGTATGTTCCGATATGAACATAACACGGCTATGAGGCTATCGGTTATGCGCGGTAATTGTCCCAAATCGTAAGATACATGTCCTCTCGTTTCTAATCTTCGATAGTTTAGATACCAGTTACTTGAAAAAAACAATTTCCAACTTTGGCATGTCATCATAAACACAAATTTGAGTTAGCAAGATGATTAAGTTTCAGGATAGACGATGAATCGTCTCCTACGTGTTCCCGTTTCGGTCGAGAGCTTTACAAGTACGTTCACAGCGAGTATTATGAATGGATGCCAGTTTTAACGACAGACTTCATAAATGTGTTCCGTTGGTAACTTCACGTATTTATGAACGTATGTCCGTATTTATGTTTTCATTCTTAAGTAGTATTATTTATATAACGCCCGAAGTTCACTCTCGTTTGACACAACGCGTGCCTCGTTGTCGCTTCGTTACTTGAGAGAGTTTCTTGCCGCTATGATTTTACGATTACACACCGTTTACACGTTACATCACGAAAAAGAGTCGTATGGTGCCTACCTGCCCAACGATTGTTACTTTCTTTAGAAGACCACGGCGCGTTTATTACCTCGGTGCCTCGTTAATGCTATAATTGTGACCATTATCATCACCAGTCCGTATAGTTATATCCATTAATCATCTAATTGTAATTGCGAGCATTAGCTACCGTGTATTCATTAATCGTAACTGTTTTCGTCCTGTTACCGTTGAATCCTCCGATTCAAACTATTGTAAAGTAGGACGGATTTATTTGCCGGTAAAAAAAGAAAATAGCCTCCTTAAAAAGAGAAAGACCGGTACGGTTCTTCTCTACACCACCATGGACATATGCGATTTCTAGACTAGTAGCAACATACCTAGCTAGTTTCTTATGATACTCCTTGTTTCGACTGATTTCACTTCTTTTTGAAATGTTGAAAGATCGTGAAAGCTTGGTCTAGTTTATGCTTCCGATGTAATAGCAGACGGAAGTACGCGTCATATGTACACTAGCCCCCCTTAGACCCCTTATACCTCTTTGCTGCTCGGTTGAATGGAAAGTTAGGTATCCTTCAGTCTTTTTACTTCCTTCTTACCTTTACCAGTAGCTTGCAAACCTTCTTCTTCGTTTTTGGCATTCTTTCACTCTCGTGTAGTCATTATCGTTGATTCGTATCGGATCTTCCTTACTCGTTTTCGATACCTTCCGTAAGGAAAGTCTCTGCTTCGTAAAAACTGGTCTTGTGCAAATACATATCTTAGCACTTAAACCGTTCCTTAATTAGTGTTTCGAACAAAAAGATCCTTTGTAAGAAGAAAGGTCGAACGTGTCAAGGATTCTTGACCTCTAAAAGGGTAGCGACTCGGCCGAATCTTGACGTCATCTCTTGGCCATCGAATGTTACGAAAAACATTAGTGTGCGAGAGTGAAGCTGGACTCTTCGGGATTTGGAATAACGGATGTGCGTGATTACTAACGATTTTCGGACATCTTTAATTGTGATACTCATCTTGATTCATTCCTTTTTTAACGAGTTCTTTGAACGGTTCATCGTGTCTGTTTTTGGTGGTAGTACGTGGAACATCCTTTCGTGTAAATAACCAGCTGAGAGCTACGTTAATTTAAGGCCAGCCATCACTAACGACAGGAGGGATTATTACTAATGATCTTCAGATACCTACATGCAAAAAAGACCGTAGAGAATACGGTCAAAATTATCGTGTCGCGCAGTGCCTTTCGTAATTGGAATTGCACGTTATATTTGAGTCACGGTTCAAAGACCTTCTTTCTCAAGTCTAATCAATCATAACGAAATATTTCGAGAACGCGTTTGTGCGATGTTTGATTCTTTTTTTATATTTTTTATGCTCGCACACGTGTTTGTTACTTTACAAAAAAAAAAAAAATCACGCAGCAAAAACGATTTCTGTGTAATACAAAGGTGAAGGTATCGATAAAGAAAATATCTTGATGGCACGATATAAAGTTTTAAGCATATGTGAGAGACGTAACTATGTAAATCCTGTCATTTCATTGTCAGATAGATTTATGTATGTTACAGTAGTTGATCGTGTTATTAGAGTCACTGTAAAAAAAATTGAGTTTTATTACTTTGTGCTAATAAGACGGACCGTGAAAGGTTGTTGATCAAATTTCTTACTATATTAGATGGTTAGATAACGTGGAACATAAATGGCAATTTGTTTAGATAGCGGACAGAGAGAAAATTAATGAACTATTACAAATCTATTAGTTGTAATATTATGTGGTGACCAGATCTGTGGAAATATTCCTAATTAATAGTTTTTATAAGTTGTTTGACGGCGTTAAAATGATGGAAAGTAACAAATTCATGGTGGTGGCTTTAATAATACCTATGATCAAGCACTGTATGCAGATCTAAACTGATTCACCTAAGTATACCACTTAAATTGCTTGCAAATTCTTTGTCATACGCAAAAAGATCTCAAAGACAATTAGTTTTTTGCTTAATACCATACAACTTTCGTTTGAATTATTTTTTCACATAAAGAGTTTCCAAGTAATTTAGGTAACAAATTTAGACGAATCATTTTACATAACTACATCTGAAATCGTAGTCGTCTCATATTGGTACTGACGTAAGAAACATAGAAATCTAACAAACTGTTTAAAACGTGAACATCCATAGAAAAACGAGTACGGTTTAAATAACAATTTATATGTTAATTAATCCTTTCTGAAAAACGTGATAAAAACTAAAATTACCTAACACGATAACACAACATATCATTGAAAATAACGACTGTCACTTCGGTGCGATGTTATCTTGGTACACATGATCCGTCTCTATCAAAGGCCGACCGAGTAAAACGTTCGATCGCAAGAACATTTTGTTATCTGTCTCTCTACCGACAAGAAGTAAAAAGGTACATTTACAGATAATTAATCCTCGCCAATTACGTCTCAACACTTGCCGGTAAATCGTTATGCCACTGAAACGATTAATTTTATGGACGATCCCAGCGAGCAACGGCTCGAAACGGCTAGGCAATGGTTACGCGCGTCTTTGCTAGCAAAGGAACACGGACCCACGAAGGAATGCAGGTTCGGTTCTTGCCTCCTCTCTGACATTCTTTGATAACGGTGATCCGAGAACGCGTGGAACAGTAATGACATAGGAAGTCGGATAATGATCTTCGTCCTCGTGGTACGTCAATTCGGTACCCGTCTTCTCAACGATTCCCCGTCTAACGATAGGGTAATTGCAAATTGCGACGCGCCGTGGTAAGGACAACTCGATTCTCATCGAATATTCCGAGTGCATTTTGAGAATTGCGTCGTTCAGATACGATAAAGCAAAATTTTTATCGTGATTTGTGGTTCATTAATTTGTTTGTAAGAAGTTTGAGATGGAAAGTGAAATTTATTGAGTAGGAATAATATATTTTAAATAAACATCGTTTAGAACCTCTAAGTCGTAATTATGTCTCTTTGGGATCAGTTGATATTTAAAACAATATTTATAAATCTAAATAATGTATACTAAATTGTATAAATGAATTTATTAGTACTTTTCCAATTTTTTAAAGGGTCAAATCGAAGTGTATATAAGTAAGCTATTTAAAGTTCCTTATTCGAACAAGCCTAATGCAGAAGCTTCAGAGAAATCAGGTTTTCGGGAGTTAAACCGAGGTTAAAGTCTCGTTTTGGATGAACGTTGTCAAGAATGATGGAAATTTTTCGAACATTTCCACGAGTCGATTGAGAAAAGAAAAAGACGAATTTATTAGCCGGAGAATCTTTATTTGACATTGACACTGTATCCGACCCCTTTCACTTTCCATCTCGTTTTATTCTGGCTCGTAGACACCATCGAGAGTTCGTTAAAAAAAGACGAAGCGGGAAGTGTCGAGTCGTGTCTCCTTTTCTTTTTATCTCAGTCAGTTAGCTTTTGTCCTTGTTAATATCGTTGCGTAGTTATTTACACACGATGCATATGTGTTTCCTCGGTGTTGTTCATTTCTGTTTACTGCTAATGTAATAGACGGGGAAACCCTTTTTGCAAGCATAAGCAGATCCGATAAGAAAGGGTATACGGTAATCAAATAATTAAGTCCACTGCGGCTGGGATAAACTAATGTAAGATCAACATGTGTTCAAGATGTAAAAAAAATCATTCCTAGTCAGTCGATTTCTTTTACTCGTAAACGCTTCTACATTGATATATACGTACATAAAAGATTTTTTGTTAATTCGACGATCATCTAAAAAACATCTAATTAAGCTATTGTCGCTGTAACCGTGATACATAGTTATCGCGACGCGATAAAAGATAATTTATTAAACTTCACAGTTATAATTGATAGAGTTAACGCTATAGATTCCCTGATTAAAATACAGCCGCAGAAACTTCCCCGCAACGGGAATTCTACGACGGAGATCGTGCGTGATCCAAGAAAAAGTGAAATGATATTCGATCTTATTAGCGAAGGAGAAGACAGCGATCGTTGATATTTTATAATATCGTAGCATGATGAATTATTTAAATTTCAATAGAAACGGGAGAACTGGAAATCACATTCGTGTCGAGGTCATATTAAAAAGTATTCTCCGCGTAAACAATTCTATATCGATCATGAAATTTCTCATTACGGAACGGTCAACGAACTGGAAACACGAGAGAACGTTACATTTCATTCGTTTTCTTTCTTTCACGAGAGTTCAACCTGTTACCTTCATTTTTACGAGTATTCGTACGGTAGCGCAAAATGTCATGTTAAAATCACTTTTAAGCACTCGTAGCTGCAACATCATGCGTCCAATCGCACCGGCGGCGGTATGCCAAGAATTTCGTGGTGTTTCTTCAATTAATATATCCAGTCGTTAAACGGAGCGTAATAAAAACTATCCGTAATGTGCGTGCGTAGTCGAGCAATTACGGGTTCCGTGAGGTAAACGCAAGATCATGCTAACCACCGTCCGGTAGAGACTTTCCTTCGACGTCCTCGTTTCGTCTCTCCTACGATTCGGATATCGAGGGATTATAAGCGATATTACTTCGAGTGAAAATCATGTGCAGTGAAATCACCAATTTATAAGTAATATATCTGTATCCTGTTGTAACGTGAACAATAACGTTTATGAGAACAATGTGGTAATCGGGTTACAACTTCGCATTAGTTAACGAATCGACGTATTTTTTTCGATCGGTGTTACGCGCATAAGGAAATGTTTTCTAGGTATTTGTGAAATAAAAAAGCTGAGAAAAAATTATTTTTACAATAAACTTACATTAATCAAATTACATTACATTACATTAACCTATAGAGGACCGGCATTTTGTCATGAAAATGATGGTATTTCTTTTCCAAAATTTTTTATACATATATAACCAACATATTGTGTAGAATTGAAGGACTTGTACAAAGCCTCTTTCAGAACTTTCCAGTCCCCTAAAGGTTAATTAATATTCCATAATCCTAGTATTTTCACAAACGATATCGTCCTGGTTTATTTTCCCGTTATTCTCCTGCGGACTTCATCGCTTTCTTTATTTTGTACCGACAATTGAATGATTCAGAAAAAATTGTACGCACAAAAAATAATAAGTATCGTCGAGCAGCAGCGGCTGGCATAGGATGAGTAATCGAAAAAAGAGTAAGCGAGATATGGCAAACATAATTTCTCCGTGAAATCGGCAAATCGAGAATGTAAGATAGTCCTTGCTTTGTTCTCCTTCTATCAATTGCTTCACATCGCTTTGCTCGGGCTCACTTCTGGATATGTAATAACGCGAACGTAGAACCATTGCGATACATACCGACTTTCGCCGTATCGTACGTTTTCATTGCACATATCGCGATCTCCTAACCCGATTTCGGCTAACCAGTTTCTTCTAGCATTACAGTTTCCGATCTTTTTTTTTTTCATCTTTATGAACTTCATCTTTCTCATGTTTCAGGTAAATCCGTGGGACATACAAGGACGCAAGGCTATTGAGCAACGAAGAAAGAGAAGAAGAGCGGAGAGGTGACCGAGAGTGAAAGTTATACCCATACACGTTCCTTGGAAATTTCGACTCGGTTGGATCCGTGACTTAATCTTGTTGCTGACGTCCTTTAAACCTGCTCCTGATTCTGTTTAATCTTATTTTTCTAAACAAAAACACTCGAAAGCAAAGAGACACCGCGGTCACAGCCCTTTCCCCAACACTTGGTCTCATCACTTGGAATCCGAGACAATCCAATCAAGACTACTCGTTTGGTTGAAGAAAAAAGGACAACGATAAAAGAAGACTCAGTGTTAACCTAGGACCATTGTCATACCACGTCGAACTCAAATAACAAGATATTATGCCTTCGTATGTTACCTGGGAAAATCATATCGTAAGGTATCCCTTGACACGATGTTCGAAGAAGTAACATGACGACGTGCTTTCTAAACGTAACACATCGGGGATTAGCTGTAACACGATTTCTACGTGGTGCCCGATAAACAGAGCACAAAGCATCCTTTCGTATCACGCGGATCTCGCCAGGCATCGAATTACTTTTAATTCCTTCTCTTTGTTAAACCCTTCGGTCGAGTCTCGTTACTTACCAAGTTTGTACTTACGGAAGGACACGCGATAACGTCAAGGTCGAGTCAACATGAAGTTCATAACGTCTTTGTTCGGAGATGGTTCGCCCAAGACGATGGGCAGGCGATACATGAAGGTCGGCAGGAACGCCCTTCTTGGTATAAGACCGGATCGAAAGGACGATATGTGTTCGGAACGAGTACCAACGCCTTTGTCCATGCTCATTTCCAGAGGAGGCAAACTCAAACACAGTAAGTTAACTTCTCTTATGTTTCTCTTCTTCTTTTAAAACTTTTTCTTCGCTTCCTACATCCTCGATACCGCATTCACTTTTAGCAATAAAGGCCAGTTGCTACGTTATTATCTTGGGCATCAGCCTCGACGTAAATACCGTTCTGAAATACGTTGATACACACGGGAATTAGAGTCTCGCTTACGCAGCCGCGTTTTAACGGCAGTGTGCACGTTAAACGACCCGATTCTAACCGGTAATGGGATTAGTCGTAATCGCCGTTGCAAATTATCTCTAGCAATTCACTATTATAATCGCCGAAGCGAAAATTTTCATTAGGACTAATGAGAATTTAGCTTCTCTCTCACGAACGTCGATTATAGAAAAAGTTTTCTAATCTCCCGTACGTTAATGGTCTATCGATTTGATCCTCAGCATTGAACTTTATTTCTTCGATGTATGTTTTTGAAAATTCATCAAGCAAAGAAGGTTAACAAATCGTAGCATCGTATGATATTGCTCGTCGTACGAACGTAGAGAGAGAAAAGGTCATCGTTGTGACAACAAATAATCCTTCGATTTCTCTCTGTTTTTCTCTCTCTCTCACATATACACGTATACCTGCACACGTACCATACCTAACTTGCCGGCTATGCGGCTGCAAGCTGTCGCGAGTCACGGCAAGATTCTCTCGGGGCAAGACTCCTTTTACTCCTAACGGGAGAACTCGTAGCGATAGACGTTAAGTGTGTTAGCGATAGCAAAGCGTAATCCTAGTGATGCGTTACGAGGAACACAGTGGGGCAAGCCGTCTTCTATCACCTGTTCCACTGGCCTACTGCACCCCGGCCTACGTATATTGCCGCCATTATACTTCGACGTACAATAAACGTCGCAGAAAACAGACTTTTCCTTCTCATTCGTGACTCTCACTCCTTCTATTTAATAGTTCATATCAATTTAATACACTATTATTTATCGTTCGATATAACCTGATTTCATGGCATCATTCTGGCACGCATCAAGAACCGGATTCCTGTTTCCTGAAGTGCAGGGTGAATCTCGGAACTAGGTCGAGTTATATCTACATATACGCGTTACGAGATGCGAGCGATGACCGCGTTCAAATTTCATGCTCCAAAATGCAAACGTCGAACGACATCTTGTTCTTTCGTTGAATAAATATTTATTCAGTTTATTTCAATCAATTTTTTTTATTGACTCGAACAAATATTTAGTAATATTCTTTTAAGAAGAAAAATGATCAAATTTGTATGACTCGTACGTTCAATCGCGTGAGTAAGGAAAAAAAAATCACGTATACGTGGAAAGACGTCAGGTAAGGTGAAACTAATAAGTTTCCAGTAATTATCGTTCGTGCGAGGACGGATCTTTTCGCGAAGAACGAAAATGCCTCTGTGAAATCGTAAAGAAGTGGGAGCGGTTCTTGCCAATAACCAAGAGACGCACCAACTCTCATACGACTTATGTAATTTTATCCTTTGATCCGTTAAACCATCGACTGCGGTGTATCATAACCACAGGCAATTATTGGACCGTTATGACGTATCTAAACGAAGCGTAACGATTGTCGAGCATCCGATGCGTCCTCGTAACTGGTATAATACCGGTAGTCTGGGTATGTTAGGGTAGGTTTAACGTAAAGGCAAACGTCGTAAAAACCTTCCGAACACGGTATTCGATGCCTCCTCGGTTCGACAACACGCCGGGCAACGATGAAGTTGGTCCGCCGCCGTGCCTAGTAGATTTGCCGCAATCGCCAACTTTCTAATATGATAGCCACTCGCACCAGAGGAGGCAATGGCATACGTTCCTCCTCTAAGTAGGTATATTCCTATATAAGAAGCACGCGAGCGATAGATATAGGTCGTATGTACATCTGCGATGCGGTTTGCTAGCTATTCCAATTACAGGGTAGGCGAGAATTTATAGTTCGTAATTGGAAGAGCACGAGGTTCGCTTTCTTCCTTTCTAAATGCAATCGTAGAGATATTGCTTGATCATTGCGAGAGGGATTTCGATTTCTCGATCTTATTATTTCCTAGTCTGTTCTTTAATTTTGCAAAAATTCTTTGTGCCTTCGAAAACAAGCTGAATCAGCCGGTAGTCGGGATGGAAACCCCCGAACGGTTGTGGTTTTTTTTTTTGTGACAAGGTGCCTCATTATCGTTAAATTTTCTTGCAGGTTCCACGTGACGTTGATTATTCAGAGAAATCTCAAGGCGGAGTACATTGTATTCTGTTGTCTATCGCATAGCAATTATTTATTTTTTTGTCATGATAGTTCACTCGTCGAAGATCAAGATCGTAAGAACATTTCCTTTTTATTCCTTTTTCTTACATTCTGCTTACAACAAGTGAGACAATAGCAATTTTTTAAGTTCGGCTTGCTTTGACTCGATATGATAAATAATAAAAATCGAGGAGTTATTTTTGCCTCATCATGCATATATCTGCATATAACTGCAAATGCGTTTTCTGGGTTTATTAAAAGTAGATCGATCATTTGCAAAGCACAAAATCGATGTGCTTGTACTATTGAGCTTCTGCATATTCAGGAGTATTGTTCCGACAGGTGTATCGATGAATATCTTAAGAGCCATCAATTTCTATGCACGAAGACCTAGATTTTTCTTGGAGTGTCAAATTTTTCGAATTCCACCGATATTTCGATTTTAATCGCACGAATCGAGCGGTACGTTCTCTCCCGGACAACACTCTCGTATCTACGATCGTTTCTCGCTGAACTTTCGTATGTTGCACTTCCCAGTTCGCGTTTCTCATTTGCACTTCGCTATCCAGTCTTCGCTGTGCAAGTTGCTTTCTCATTCGACATTCTCTTCATTATCACATATTTTCTACACTCACTAGCCGTGCATCATTGTGGCTAATGACGTGTTCAATATCGACGTTAATTCTTTACGTGATCCCTTTTTACTAACATTTCGGTACTTCCCTCGTTTTAAGCTGGCATCCAACTTAAACAATATTATTGTGCAGATAATAGATTCAGTTTTAAATAAAGTTGATTGCTTGCAGTCAATTTTCCTTTTGTATCTCAATTGCACCGTCAATAATTACAACGTATGCTATCAATCGACGTCAAACGTTTTTAATACTCTTTCGTGAAACGTTCTAAAACGACTCTTTTTATTCGTCAGCTTAGATGAACGCTATGATTAACAATTTTTTTTTGCAATGTGACAAACGTCAAAAGAAACGTGCCACAGTAAAACATAAAAACATAGACACGGAAGATTCCAGAGAAGAAACGTTACGGAACCAACGCGATGCTCTTGCCTTTCCTCGACGCTCGAACGACTCCGTACGGTATCAAGATTCGCGTGAAATTTGAGACAAAGATTAAAAAAAAAATACTCAAGAAATGTATAGGTACGTGAAACGTTTTATCATCCTTTTCTCAACGACGAGCGTCGAGTAATTTCGTTGGAATGCAGTGTTAAACTGTTACAAAATCTCCATTGGTTCGAAAGATTTTTCCCTGAAATTGCAAAACTCTCTTTGGCGAGAGCCTATTATTCATGAAAGTATGACTTGCGTTACAACAACCTGCGCAGCCTCCTCCACGCAGTCGGTCACTCCTCGTTGGACATTTTTCGAGATCACTTTCACTGTCCCGGCATTCTCAGCGTCCGTTTAGAGTAGCCGCATGCTTCTTATGTTCGAACGTAACGCATTTACCTATCTCCGAACTCGACCCTGCCTCCGAAATGAAAACGTCCTCGTGGGGCCGTCCTGTTACGTGGCGTTAGTCTCGATTAAGTAACGCGCCTTCTTCATCACCGATGAGTTAATAAGCGTTCGGAACGTTCCAACCTTTTAACGCGACGTAAGCCACGATGACCTCGAGTCCCCCGAACTTTTGCTAAGTCTTGCGAAGATCACGACGACGATGGTTTTGCTACATTCGCGAGGAAAGAAGATTTACTCGCGTTAGCGTTTCGTAAAACGGAATATGTGCTCATTTTTTTTGTTGCAATTATTTATACATTTCGTCATTGTTTCTTTGTTTTTTTTTTCAAGTGTCTTACATATTTTCAAATTTTATCGGCTTTATTTTTGGTGCAAGCGAATCCGTGTAGAGGTAATATCAATGTATTAACGCCTTTTCACATCTTTTCGTTAACTGTAAAGTTATAGGCTCGTGTTAGTGAAAGTTTTACGACAATACGCAATGCCACTATCGTTTGAGACATTACGGATAAGCATAATACCGGCTGTAAATCTTCTAAATGGCCACAGAGCCGCGATCATAACCATCGTATGTTGCACGAGCCTTCCTTTTTTTTTTTATTTTATGAATTTCATTTATTTTCTCTTTTCTGTTTCTTTTTTTTCTGTATTGTGCTTCCTTTTGGAGAACACGTTGTCGCGATGGTCGTCACGTAAACGTGCTTTGCGTTTGTTCCTCGTTGCGTGGTAACGCACTTCCGTATTTTTTGTTTTTTTTGAAGAAGAAATTATGATAGATCGTGATGGTAGTTCCGCGTAGTGTCGATCACGGACAAAGAAACTAAAGCCTTCACTTCCGTTTCGAGGAATCCGTCGATGGCAAGGTCTTCGTGTCATCGTATAATTTTATAGCTTGCGTGAAAATAAATTAAATCGATCGCTCAAAGTAATTATTAAGTTTGCGTGTATGATTATTGAATAACTAGCATCCTTTTTTTATCGTTAACCTAAGCGTCACGGGTAGTGACAATATGGAATCTTCGAATGTGTCGGAAAAAAATCTTGAGATTGAGAAGTTTGCGAGAAAATGAGAAAAATTACGGAGAAGGGTCCAGAAAGAATACATAAAATGAAATTATAAGAAATAAAATTCCCCCAGCAAAGTTTAAGACAAATCCTTAATTAAAAAATTTGAAGAAAACAAAGGTGATTTTAATGAGATTAGAATTGTTTGTAATAATCGAAGTTAATCAGGGGTAATTCATATTCAACGTTTTCCTTTACTACTAATATTATAATTGTATATGTATTAAATATTTGCAACATTTTGAAGTTCCGTAAATCTAAACTGAAACACCCTACATATACGTGCATTTATTTGTGTCGGGAGACACAAAATTGCGAAAAGGTTAGCGCGCTTAAGAAGGAAGTCACAGTTGGTCACTTTCTACTTTTAATCTCGTTAGACTGGTTTCCATGTGTTTAATAATGTTTCTTATCGGCATATTAATATCTTTCTCATTTTTTTTAACGTAAAACCACAAGCGTACGCGCATACGCGAATTCTTCGTACCGCGTTTCGATGGATCCCGAACGGTACAGCCTCCGGTGGTACCACTTTCCGGCGAGGAAGTTACGAAATTTTGTTCTAGATTATTAAATCATGGTCCATGGTTGGGGGGCATTGCAAAAACGAGTAATAAGACAAGCCAAAGACGCAGGGCCAAGTGTACTTTGCCAATTAACCAATCCTACGTCGACGTTAGAACCTTTCACATACTTTTCTAATAACTATCTTTTAATCGGGTATCCCACTGACGCCAGGTCTGGTCTTGGCAATCCGCTCTCGACCTTCGCTATAACGCACGAACGAAAGTTTCTCCGATATAAGAACTTTGGCCTGTATCGTTTTTTCCAGATCACGCGATATATACCTACTATAAGAATAAAGAACACTATTCTGTATACTTGGTATTCATTACCATGAACGTTAATTTTCTTCCTTTTTGTTTAGCTAATACTTATTTTTAGCATTATCACATAGCAGGTAATGATAATAATAAACAACCTTGCACCCTCTTTCTTGACCCTAGCAGTTAAATTTCTTTTACTCATATTTTCCTATCACAAAAAAAAAAAACAATTACGACACGTAACTTGTCCTTGTTTATACGTGTAGGTCAGACTTCTCAGAAAGAAATGAATCGGATGGACTTGCATACTTGGGTTGGGTTATTTCCCGATATTTATTGCGGAGACACTTCAGGGATGACTTGTCGGGGCGTCGTCCTTGTCGTTATGGACATGCAATTCGATCGAAGGTTATCTACCATCGATATTTTTTCTCGAAGGGCGACTTAAATTTGTATTCCATTCCACCCCGTACTAGCGGAGCTTATATTTTTCTCGACCTTCCTTGTACTTACTATATACTTTTTCTCCTTTTTTGGAACAAGTCGTTTCAGCGGTCGTTGAATTGAACGAAGGTCGAACGATACGTTTCACCGGGCAATAAGTAATCTTCTCAGTGAGTATAAACTACGGTCTTTCGATGTATTCGTGATAATTGGACCGAGTTTATGCATTTACCGATCGAAGGAGACTCGCTTTTTTATTAACTGCTTCTTTCTTCAACGAGTAGCATCGTTGTTTTTCACAACTCCTTGAATTGCAAAAAAAAATCCAAGCTTACTTTACCAGGTACGTGGATGGCTAGGAATATTAATCGTAGTTAAATTATTTTGGCCCCGAGAAAGTAATTTTAAATGATGAGGCTTCTTCGTGTTAATTAAAAACACGTAAATGATGCGTGAAAGACAAACGAGGAGAGCGATAGATCATAGCACGGGAGACAACTGGTAACAGAGTGTGTTGCGAGCTATACAATCTAAATTAACCGGCTCTGGCTTAGTTCATGAGACGTTCTGACATCACGATTTGCCTTTGCTAAAGCATTAGTAATACTTATCGCTAATGTCCGTCCATGATGTTGACACAATATTATCTCATGACAAATTTAACGTTCATTCTCGTTGTCGCAGTGCTTTAGAGACCGGGTGGAATAGAATTTCCATAAGTGTTATCTACGATGTAGGAAGCGATATGTATTAACGAGGATTGTCACGAGAAAAAGTGAAAAAAAGAGGATGTTTACGTTTCTCGCTGACGGGAATTTCTTATCTAAAAGGAAAGATACGGACAGCGAGAAATTAATATCGATGGATAAATAGAATTATGTGGGGAAGGGCTTCCAGGAACTAACAACACATGTGATAGTATACCTAGTATTGTCTAGATTAGCGATCAACAATCTTTTAAAAATGTATAATTCATTTTGAAGTCTTTTAAATCACTCTTAAGACTTTAAGTCGAACTTCGATTGGCTGCAAATAAATAATTAATGAGCCGTGTTCCCATCGCTGTACCAAAAAGAATATCGGTCAAAGAATTTTGTCTATCGCTGAAACTCGCATATCTTCTTGAATACGGATTAAGAAACCGAACTTCAGAATGGCCAGTGTCCGAGAAAGGAGAGATCGCACTGTTACACAATACATCGTGTAATTTATACTACTTGTGATTAACAAATACCATCAGGCATACCTTTTCGAGTAAGAAGTAACAGTACTTTCTCTGCAGCATGCATAGTTGTCTGTTTACGTTACGCGAATCTTCCACTCGGGTGGATATCCTCCGTTTTCTCATTCATCGATCAAACGTTTCTTCTTCGAGCTAGGTATGTAGGCGTATGACACATCATCGCACGCATGTTTTTGCTCGTTTCTAATACGTTGAAAAAAGTGAGGTCAGTGTCACAGATCAGCCCAAATTCCCAATGACTCGTTTTAGACTGACCATCGAATTAATTGATCGATCGATATATACACACGTACATTGGATAGGTATTGCCGACAGACCGTGTCCTTGATTTCAGAACCCGCCTCCATGTTGGGGCATTAATACGAGCGATAAGCCATTGCTCCCCTGACAGGTTGCGGGTACAAAAATTGTGAGACCCAAGGTCGTAGGGTGCTTTCAGGTATATCGAGTAAATCTATCACTCAAAGATACCTCCTTCCCTCGTTTAGACATAATACCGTGGTTGATCGTTGATCCCCGTTGAGAAACCGCTCGACCTTGCCATTTATTTTAAAAAATCTTTCTTTTCTCTTACGCGAGATGAGAATATTGTCCCTGAAACGAAGATAACATTGAGAAATTAAAGTTCATTCGATGCGAATCATCGTGGATAGAAATACATCCCATCTCCGATTGTGCGTATGTACGTGCTTTCATTACTCTCTTCCTGAACAACACTCGATCATCTTCCTCTTCCAAGAATTTCTTTTGATGATTCATCCGATGGACCGAATTTCAAACTAATTGAATATGTAATGAGTACAATTAGATGGGAGGACCTAAATATCAGCATATAACGGGTCGCTCAAATTTTTAGGCCAACTTGCTTGGAATGAGGTCCAAGCAAGTGTCGGTTATCAAATCCAGTTACAGATATTTCCGCAATTGCGCAAGTTTCATGCTTATTACGTTGGAGGGCTTTGGCGATGACATAATGCCAGGGTCGTTCGTAACTTAGCCGACGGATGTCTGAGGCCTATAACTTTCTTTTCATCGGCTACGTACCTGCGTACACCACGTGTATATGTTGTGAGTGCATGACTTCGTTCCGTTATCATGCATTACCGTGAAAGATACGCACGTTGGTACGAGTGCAACGTAAATGAGGTACTACGTGTGTAGAGAAGTTACATATTTGTAGAAATCTACGCGCACGGCTTTCAGGAAATGCTTCATTGATTGACCTATAGGGTAATATCGCCTATTGCGGAATGCGGAATTTCAGATTACGCGGCTACCGATACCGTATACGGTAGTTGTTCCTACCCTTAAATGCCGCGACCAATTTCATTAGAGATTTGGAGGATGTGTTTGTATCGATCGGTTGCATTATATGTATAGGGTGTCGTGAAAGAAGAGCTACAATTTCTCTCTGTAGTTGTTTGTTTTTCGTTGAAGTTATGTCAGCTTTCACTTAGGAGTTAGGTATGTAGTATGTATCATTTAACGTTTCAGGTCTTAAGAGAGTCATGGCAAGCTGTTATGGTTGAGTATTGACAATTTTTATTTTTTGGCAAAATTTAATAAAAAATAAAATTATTTAGCAGATATTTACCAAAGTTATATGGAAGTATAATTAAAGAATTATAGAATGTGGGAAATATAATAGAATTATAGATCTCGCGTAATTAATGAATCGTAACTTTGCTTATCCTATGGTTAAGTGTGATTATAACGAGAAATGATCGACCGCTGATCGTTCTCTATATTTTGCTCGACGTTTGCGTTGTGATTTCATTAGCTGTTTTAAGTAGATAATTACCTGCGATGAAAAAACGATAAGTGCAAAAAAAAATTTTTCTATTTGCCGGAATAATATTTCGAAATCGTTGTTTTCTACTCTCTTGACCAGATTTCTCCACTAGACAATCCTAGTGATAAAGTAACGACGAGTTGAGTAACATCGTCAAAGGAGAACGTATTCGTTGCAGTAAATCGACTTTCATGTAAAGCAGTGTTTTGCTTCATATTATGTTTATTTTTACGGAAACTTTTTAACAGATTTTCTTGATATTTCATGTGAATATTAATTAGTTATAGTAAAAAAGTAATATGGAGAGAATTCTTCAAGACATACTCGTAGGGTTGAGAAAAAGAATTCTAAAATTGTAAAAAAATTGCCATATATTCAAAACGCTGCCAGACTTCGACTAATTTAAATTCTGCTAATAAAAATTCGTGCAGAATTACGTAAAGTGTTGGCCATTAGATACTTATGTAGAGAAGAAACATCAAAGCGGAGTTAAAAACTTGTTTTGCGTTTTAAATTCCGTGGCAAAATGTAACGATAATTCGATGGAAAGATAACCACGGATCTATGTTAAATAAATGAAATCTAAGTTCATGATTATTAAAATCTTTTACCATTTGGTATTACAATTTATAGTAAGTATCACAAAAAAGTCCCGCGAAGTTCTAAAGGTGTATTCCGATAATAAAATAGTTTTTTCCGGTCGTCTCGGAAAAATGGTAAATATTGGCACGCGCGATTGCAAAATTATGCGATGAAAGGAACTTCATAAATATCAAACTGATAAAAAATTTATCGCAATTTCCGTAAATTAGAATGTTAGATGGTTAAAGATATTCAAGAGCAATTTATCTCTCGGATCGATACGTTTCATAATTGTGGTGCATTATGAAATTATCAAAACTATATCGCATGCAGAGGGGTCAAAGGGCCAACAGTCGACAGAGTGAAGGGAACGCGCGTGAAAAATGTGTTCTCCGATATAAACGGGAAACGTATCTCTTATCCTTTCAAATGACATCGCATTTTTACTATGTTTTATAACTAGAACTATTTTTTCTAATTATCTTCATATTTTCATATCATTTTTTATTATGTTTGACATTATTTAATAACTATTTCTCATTTTTCTTTTTTAGGTAGAGTAGCAGCAATTTGTTTCGGTCTACTCGCTCTCATTATTGGCATCGTCCTCAGTAGCATACCGTGGGTGGATTACATTATTTTAAAGGTATGTTCATTTTTGAATCATAATTCCATGTTATTATAACGTTTCAGGTAAACATTATAAATAATTAAGTTTATCGAATTTTCCATTATTACGTATCTTTTGCAATTATCATTTTATTAACCTTGATGGATATATTATTAAATGGATTGGGTTCCGGTAATGGTCTAGATCCGTTCTACCTTTCTATCGCTCATTAACGTGTTACATTATGAGTAGTACTCATGTATAAGACTTACAAAGAAGTATAAACGTGCTCTGCACGCTTATCCTCAGTTTATCCTCTATTAACACTTTCCTTATCGTTCTTTGGATATGATTCCCATGAACCTTTCTTGCATAATCTTTTATAAGTGTCTTATTCCGATGTTATCTGACTTTACAGCAATTACGTTTATGGAATGGTTCGCTCTCCTTTCAATACTGGCAAAAACCTGGAGTCGTTCGACTGACCAAAGTGTACATATTTAACGTTACCAATACCGAAGCCTTTTTACAATTTAATGAGAAGCCAAAACTTCAAGAAATCGGTCCTTTTGTCTATAGGTAAGAATTTTCGAATCAAATCTTCCTAATTAAAAAAAAAAAACAAAGATTGATTCTAAATACATTTTTGTTACACAGGGAGGATATGGAAAAAGTCAACATAGTTTTTCACAACAACGGCACCGTGAGTTATCAGCACAAGAAAATTCTAAATTTCGTCCCAGAAATGTCGAAGGATGGTGATCTCAGAGTAATGGTTCCTAATATTCCGCTGCTTGTAAGTTAAATGTATGATCAGGTTTGATCATCTCTCTTTCTATTTCTCTCATCAATTCATTATAAAAGATGATTCATGATTTGTTGGATATGCGATGTGTTATTAACTCGTGAAAAGCAATTATCGCGATATGGGGCTTGATCGTAAGAAATTTGTTGAATCGATCGTTATGAAACATACACGAAATAAATGATGTAACACATTTTTGCAAGCCTTTCGCCCATCCACCACATACGAAATTTCGTACATTTTCGCACAGTTCGTATATCACTCATCGATTTCTCTAAAATCAATTTCAACAGCCTAGCGAGGACGTGGTTTCTATGTGAGATAACATTGAATTCCAGACACTTTCAACGCAAAGTAAGAGCCTACCACGATTTATTACGGTCGGTTTGTCAATGTTCCTAAGCGGGATGAAGATGACACCATTTGTTCCTGTGACTGCACAGGAACTTGTATTCGGATACAATGATCCACTCGTCAGCATAGCCCATCGATTTTTTCCGAAAACTAGACGTCCCATGAGCCAAATGGGACTACTTCTTGGGGTGAGTTGTTTTTTTTTTTTTTTAATTAAGTCAGCTTATCGTAAAGCAATGACACGAGACAACATTTCGATTACAGAGAAACGGGACGCTGAGCGAAGTTTCCACAATATATACCGGACACACGGATATGAAAGAATTTGGCCTTATAAACCGATTGAACGGATTGGATCATCTACCGTATTGGCCAGAACCACCGTGCAACTCTATCAGAGCTTCCGAAGGTAACATTTTTGCGAGGAATGCAAGAAAAAAAATTCTTGATTCATTTATCAGTCGTTGCGTAATATTATCGAAACTGGTTTAAATTAACGGATACGAAATGTCAATCGTCTTCGATCGCATATTTATATTTTATTTAAAATAAAGGTTCGTTCTTTCCGCCACGGGATAAAACCGGATCCGATATCATTCATGTTTGGGATAAGGATCTCTGTCGCGTCCTGCCGTTGCAATATCGTGGTCCGGTAGACAAAACCAGTATAAAAGCGGATTTATATACGCCATCGGATGTGGCTTTCGGACGTCCTGATGAGAATGCTCCTGAAAATGAATGCTTCTGCTCCGACGATCCTGCCAGCTGTCCGCCGAGGGGTCTACAAAATATAAGTCCTTGCCAGTACAGTAAGTGTCCTTGCGTGAAATCATTATCTTTATATTCTTTCTCTCCAATTTCATTGATAAAATATTGTACTTCGTAGGTGCTCCGGTATACTTGTCCTACCCTCACTTCTATCAGGCGGACAGCAATTTATTGGACGCGGTCGACGGATTAAAGCCAGATCCGAAATTGCACGGAACTTATTTTAAGATACAACCGGTAAGTTTTGGGACAAGGTACCTAGAATATTTATAATAATACAATATTATTATATTTTAATAACAATGGAGGGTTACAATCAAAAGAAATTGTCACTTTCAACATTATATTGAGATCAAATATATTTATACATTTTTTTAGTATATGTCTCTACAAATGTTTTTTGTGCTTTTTATCGCATGGAAGATATCAATACATTAATCCAATTTATACTCGACACATCGGACTATGTCTTCGTCAAAATTCGCAACAGCTCTTGCGATGTATTGGTTTAGATCGTTCACACTTGCGGGAAGTGGAAGAACAAAAAGTCTTCCTCTGATATGTCTTCACATTTCCTGATTCTCACGTGACGTTACAAAAGCTTTCATCTCAACTCTATCCTCCTACGCATATCGCGTATCTTTCACATACTTGTCATATACCAGTTTTTATTATGTAACGTTACAAATGTCTACTTTTTTTATACTCTGTATAAACTTTTTTTATACTCATAACTCTGTATGTTAGCATTGCTAAACTGAAGCGAACCGTGGGGTCACTTATCATAAAAGTGCATATCTTAAATAGACTATAAAACGATTTTGTATCAACATGTAAAACATTGTGCACTATCTATTTCTATTTTATCATAAAAAGCAGCCAAGCCTCTTTTTTTTTCTCGAGACATCTCGAAACGCAAGCAATTGCTTTGCAAGTCGCTACTTTGACATCCCTGTTAAATATTATCCTGTCCTCTTCGATTTCAGAAACTCGGCGTACCTCTGGAAGGAAAAGTTCGAGTTCAGTTAAATCTGAAGGTGGATCGACAGCCGAACATCGGCGTGGTGGCGAACTTTCCCGACATAGTGTTTCCGATAATGTGGGTTGAGGAAGGCATCGACGAGTTGACGCCATCGATAAGAAGGTGGATCTACTTGGCGACTACCTTCGCGGACGTCGCTGTACCTTGTATCTCTTACGGGTTGATTCTAGTCGGTTTGATAACGATAATCACCGTCTTCGTGAAGGCCTACAACAACGTGGTGTTAGCGCACGAGGCGATAGAGTTAGGAAAGAGGACTATTAGAAGGGGATCTTCCTTCTTGGTGAACCAAGCGCAGCACAGATTGCACGTCGGCAAGGACTCTACTTACGTTTTGCTGAACAACGATGCTGACGAAGTTTCCACCGCCGTGCGAGCATGATCAGCAGCTACCGATGATATAGAATAAGAAAATTCAACAAAACCGAAAAAAAAAAAAACCGAAAAATGAAACGAGTCAATAAAATGCTAATTGTTTATGACTTAATTCTAGGTAATTAAGGGAATTTTTTTTTTTGCGACGAAACTACGTTCGATACATTTCACACCAAAGTTTCGTAAAGGTCTGTGAACGCGCGAATAAGCTGGACGATTATTAAACGAGGTCTAAAAAGGTGATGGAACGACAACGTTTATACGTTGCTTTCGTCATCTAACGGTGGATGAGGAGGAAGCGAGAGAGAAACGTCACGAAGGTCGTTTCATTATTATCGTGTCTGTGATTCCGTCCCCTTATTTATAACTCTCGGAATAAAAGGTAACGCGATTTGCGCCGTATCGAATTGATCGACGATTGAAACGAAGGGTTAGAGTCTTTTTAGTTGTCTTTTTTTATGTGTATATATACACACACACATACTGTAAGTATGTATGTATCGAACGATCGTTTCTCTTCGTTGATCAGTTCATACCTCGGTTTAAATCTAGTGCAATATTAGGATGATATATTTCTAGGGTACTCTCTGCGAATTATTACCAAATTGTAATTCCCTGCAGAATCACGTTAGACTTTTTAATGGGAAGGTCGAACAACGATCGAAACTTTTTTTAAGGTACGATTTTTAATCTTGTACGTATAGAAATATGTACATCCACAAAGCTAACTTGATTACCTATAAGGATCGAAAAAAAAGTTAACGATAGTGTTAATAAATAAAATGATATTTCTACGAACAACGTCGTATGTCAGCTACGTTGATATTATTATTCTTTTTTATACAAGTTAATCGTAACACGAGGGTGGTGTTTTGTGAGAATTAAAACGATTTAAGCTCGGTGTTACTTACGTACGTGAGTACTTCAATATTCGAATAATATTTGTTACTTTTATAATTCGTAATTTAGTAAATGTGGAACATTTGTTAATGTGTATGATACTTCCTAGCATTAGAATAATGATCTAAAGTTTTCATGTGATTACACGAAAAAATTCTTTATGGACTTTAGCCGATTTGTTTTTCTACAATTATTACGTTTAAATTTCTCTCGCTTTATTTGACTAACGAAGCGACGACATAAATTTTTGTTTCGTTACGAAAAGTCCCGTCGCTTCGTGATACTTTAATGAAGATTGTATTAACCAAAAATTCGATTAAAATGCGTTTATATTATTCTTCAAAAAAAATAAATAAAATTGTTCAACCTAGAATTTAGGAACTGCGAGATTTACTCACCATTCTCGATGGCAGAACTTGATCGATACTATCTATATACATGTAAATAATAATTTAATGTTATATATGTGAAGCCTCCAAATTATTTCTTCAAACTGTTCGCCAATTCTTTGACGAGTCGTGTGATAAGTATGATAAGCAGTAACGTATTTAAATAATTTTTTTATTATTATTTTTATAAACGCATTGGATGGTGAGTCCCCTAACTTCACGGATATATCCTTTTAACAGTAATATCTATTTTTAATGTATGATTCAATACGGTATAGTACTTTTTATTCAAAATTCGTGATACTTCCAGCTAACTTATAACACTTTTACATCCCAATCGTCCAGTGACGAAAATTTTAATAAGTAATTCCACCGTAGAGCGCGCTACTTAATCGATATAAACTTTTCACCGTCGATAATTCAGTCTCACGGTTACATGCAATCACAGAGACTGGACATGTAATCACAGACGAGGTATAAGGATAGACCACAGACGAGGTATAAGGATAGACCTATCATCTTATGGGACTTCGTGTCCCATGTACTGAAATACCGATCGTGCAAAACAACAGACGTTTATTTACGCCCTCTACCATATAGAGCGGTGAATTTAGGAATCATATTCGACCCAATAATCGAAGTTGGTAACATCAATAGATCTGTTGCGATAAAGGACGAGAATCTCATTCCCCCTTGAAAATAATCCATACTTCGACACTTAAAATATTAATTTCTCATCACTGCGTAACGATATCGAAAAACGGAAAACGGGACATTATTCTGCATGCTTTCTTCTTTCTAAATCTTGATCCATACATCAGGATTTTTGTCAAAAATCGATGCATCTCGAATTTGCCCGATCAAATACTCGTTCGAAAGAGGAGAGTCTCCTCTTTACGAAAATGCAAGTCGCGTTTCGATAGGATGGCTGGTTCGAAAGATACAGCAGTTTAAAGCTTGCAAAATACCCATACTCCGACACTTAAAAGATTAATTTCTCATCATTGCTTAACGATATCGAAAAACGGACAACGGAACATTATTCTACATGCTTTTATCTTTAAAACGAGCCATTAAACATTGAAATCGGCGGTGGTGACCATTTTGGCAAAAATCATGATGCATAGGTCAGGATTTTCGTCAAAAATCGAAGTATCTCGGATTTGCCCGATCAAATACTTGTTCGAAAGAGGAAAGTCTCTAATTTACGAATATGCAAATCTCGTTTCGATAGGATGGCTGGTTCGAAAGATACAGTAGTTTGAAGCTTGAAAAAGACCCATACTCCGACACTTAAAAGATTAATTTCTCATCATTGCTTAAAGATATCGAAAAACGGACAACGGGACTGTATTCTGCATGCTTTTCTCTTTCAAATGAGCCATTAAACATTGAAATCGGCGGTGGTGACCACTTTGGCAAAAATCATGATGTATGCACAGGATTCGAAAGAGAAAAATCACTACTTTACGAATATGCAAGTCGCGTTTCGATAGGATAGCTGGTTGGAAAGATACAGCAGTTTTAAGTTTGAAAATGACCCATACTCCGACACTTAAATGATTAATTTCTCACCATTGCTTAACGATATCGAAAAACGGACAACGGAGCATTATTCTGCATGCTTTCTTCTTTAAAATGAGCCATTAAACATTGAAATCTGCGGTGGTGACCATTTTGGCAAAAATCATGATGCATACATCAGGATTTTTGTTAAAAATCGATCACTATCTGCAATGAAGCTACCGCGAACAACGATTTTCTTTTTAATTCCTACCGATTCGGTAGCGTTGTTGGCCTTTTTCCATTCTAAACCGATATTGTCGCATGCGACACTAAAATGGTAATGGGGCTACGTAGCCCCAAAACTGTGGGACAAAAATTTACCTTGCATGATACGTCTATCCTATACCTCGTCTGTGATGTAATGTAAATATTTGTCCTACGATCCGGGGGCTTCGAAGCCCCATTACCATTTTAGTGTCGCATGCGACACTATCGATTCAGGACAGAATAAAATAATTTTTATTATAACTAAACATAGCGATTGTTAATTATTTTTGACTGAGATGAATTACAATTCGAATCAAAATTTAATGAAAAAGATTGCAGTAGTCATGCAGTTACACATATATACACACACCAATAAATCTACTGTGTGAATATATAGTGGGAGTAGGAGATCCGCGTCGTCCCCCAAAATTCTTTTTGCTATCTTCATATCGATATTACCAACTTCGATTATTCGGTTGAATATGTTTCCTAAACTCGCCGTTCCATACGGTAGAGGGCGTAAGAAAACGTCTGTTTTTTCGCACGATCGGTATTTCAGTACATAGAACACGAAGTCCCATTGTATGTCCGATTTATTCTTATATCTCATCTGTGATAATACATATACCTGATCATAATCTAGCAAACTAAAACGCTAGCAATTGTATCTGCATAAATTGTTCTAATCTAATACCATCATTCTTACGACACTCTCAAGCGTTCGACAATGTAAAAACTCTTCGTTTACCGGCTCGATAAAGGTTAAGTGCAGGGTGAAACGTGAAACCAGCTAAAGCGATCGCCGATTTAACGCAAGCATTTGATAGAAGAAGGGAGAAAGAAAAAAAGTCGATCGTCTTAATGATTGAAACTCTTAGGGGAATACCATCACAATCGACTCGACAACGAAAACAAAAAAAAAAAAGATTCAAACAAATAGAAGGGTCTCCTAAGTGTAATCAAGGAGCAGCCTTCATTCGCTCCTTCAATTGCATCCTCTCTAACACAAGCCGACACGAGGTTATCAGTCGAAGCCAAAACATAAACACAAGAAAGAAGCAAGTGGTCTATTTTCGTTCTTTACAATAGTAGTAAACATTGTCAGGAGTAAAACAGAAAGTTTCCTCATTAAGTAATACACTAATTGTCGAGGTAACGCGGTAACGACTCAGACGGGTTCGTCTTAAGGGAAGGAAAACTTAAATTCCCTTAACAAGACGGAAATACTCGAAATACATGGGAGGAGAAGAGGAAAGGAGAGGAAAGTGCAGACTGTCGGAGAGCGTTAGTTGTCGCACCGTAGAAGGACCGAAGAAGAGGGGGATGCGCGAACGAGCTTTGTCGAGTTTTGCGAGGGTCGAGAGCAGCGGGTACGACGAAGTGGGTGGTGGTGCTCGTGTAGGTGGTAAAAGGTGGAGGGGGGAGGGCACGCGTCTCCGGCGGATGGCGCGAGCGCGGCTCGCGATTGACGGCGAGGTAGTGGCGCGTTGTGGGTGGTCGGCCGGGTTGGCGGGGATAGAGGGGGTAGGGTGGCGATCAGGTGGGGGAGACGTACGAATTTCGACGTCAGTCTAGCGCGAGCCACGCCGAGATTCGGACGACGATGTGGTACGTTTGTCATGTGTCGCGGGAAATTATCACCACTTATTAACGTTCGTCTTATTGACATCGTCTCATGTCTCTCTCTCTCACACTTCTACCAAAGATTTTAGGCAAGATTCGATGAGTGTCATTCGTGAAAGATCGTTGTAGAGTGTTCGAATCGTCGATTTTACGATTGAACGCGTAGCATGGAGATGTAAAAAGCGCGTAAAGCTATAGGATAAGCGGGTGTATGTGCGTGAGAGAAAGAGAGAGAGGGTCGTCCAGGGGCGATACTAGCGAATTGCGCGGCGAGTATCATGAACTACGAACTCTTGGAGGAGCAAAGGCGTCACGATAGAAGAGTACAAGTTCGAACGAGGTGGAGCCGGGATTCATCGAGCGTGTCGAGTCTTTTCTCATCGATGTTCCTGCCAACGAAGAACGTATAATCGACATTGCTGTCATCGTTGTCAAGGTGCACGTGAAAAAGGAGAGGTTCGTCGAGCGGCGCGAAGTGCGCCGCGGGCAAGCCGCGCGTGTCGTGTTGCCGGTGGAAGAAGAGGAGCGAAGGGTGGTGGAGGGGCTACAGGAAGGGGTAGTGGAGGAGGAGGAGGAGGATGAGCGCCAGAGAAGTCACCCTCCTTGGCGGATCCCCTTGGGGCTTCCGCATGCACGGAGGACGTGACCTGCACCAACCCTTACGAATATCTAGAGTGAGTACGATGATATTTCTTTTTAATTCATGTGTTTCCATTTTTCTCTCGTATTTCAACATTTTCTGCTGCTGCTCTACTTTTTATTTTATAATTTTGATCGCGTCAAAATTTTTTTTAGTTCGCTCGATTAACGTGCGACGTCGTTGTCGTCGCCCCACGCGATTATTTCGAAAGAAATTTGAATAATTCGACAATCCCGCTCCCTGCGTAACTTTTCATTCGCTAAGAAAGTATCACGTGACAAATATTGCATAGCAGGGATAACGGGTGGGCTTTTTATTTGGAGGGAAATATTGTAAAGAGTTGAAATGCGTCTTAAAAGAGATGTGTTTACGAAGTAGCGAAGCTTCTCGTGTTTCGTGAAGAAAAATAATACGGAAAAAAAAGGTCAAGTCTCGTCGCGGCGATTTAATCGTAATTAAGGTTAAGTAATCGTCGCTATATGACGACTTATCTCGCATTAGATATTACGTGACGTGAAGCATGACGAGTACGACGTTTCGTTACGAAATGAATTTGATCACGTATATTGTATGTGAATTTTCTCGAATCACACCGTATCATGCATCCCAAGCGAAAAGATAACGTCGATAACTTCGAAAAGTTTGATAGGATGACTGAAAATATCTTTTACTTTTCCGGTATCTCAATGAGGATTTTACTCGGGCAGTTCTTCCACTCGAGTAATTCGATTCGTTGCTTTAACCGCGAGTGCAAAAGGCAGGCTTGCTAGCAGACAAAAGCTTTGCTGCACGTAAGACGATTATGCGAATAGTACCTGGATAGAATACTTTATCGCTTGGCTGCTGGTAGTAAAAAAAAAAAAAACAGTTCTTACTTGAACACAGTGAACTTTATTCTCTCACCTTTATGTAATGTCGTTCAAGTTTAGCGATATGTAAAAATATGTATTACCTAAGGTATGTTATTACAGTCAGCTTATAGCTCTTTGTCGCTCGTACGTAGCTTCGTCTACAACTAGAGATTATCGTTGTGTTCATTGACGACCACCTTCAGACGGGTTAATACCGGCCCGATTTGTTCTGGTTAATGGAGGCTTGATATATAGAAGCTTGGCAGTGTAGATTACGATAGTGTACGTGTTCATTGAACGTCGATTTATGATTTAACTTTTGCCATGATTAATTTAATCTTCGTTAAAGATAATTTAATCCGATTAATTTTTAAATAGATTGGTATTTTAACGTGGGTTTTGTGAAAGTTTAACTCTAGTTTATATAATTTGTAATAATTCACGTCGTACTTCGATGTTTAGCATTTTAGTTTATGTTTTATAATAGATAATTATCATTTATAATAGATTTCGTTCGATTGGAATGAATTTACATCGACTCGGTGTAGCGAGAAATGGAGTAGACTGGATCGATTACGCGAGGTACAATTTCTTCATTTTTCTCAACGTTTTAAATATATGAGATATTCGTATATGCAATTTCGATAAATTTCATTTCGCTTCGGTGAATAGATAGGTTTCGCTCTATCAGTAAGATAAAGGTTTACGTCGGTCGAGCGTACATCCAGTCGAAAACGAATATAGATCGGGTGGTTTTAGTGCTAGGTCAGCATGCAAGTTCTCTAAATAGACTTTATGTACATTGGCCTGTCATATAGCGTTACTGATATACAATAAACATTAATTGTTATATGTGAACTTAGTAATTTAGTTCTAAAATTTAATTATTCAGTTAATCTTCTGTATATTAACAAATTAAATTATTTATTGCTCATTCGTTTAACGTGATTCATTGGTGTTTACTATTATTTAAACGGTAGGTACGTAAAATACGTGAAAATATAATATTTTGATCGTTAGCTGTGTTTGTTAATCAAATTATGCGAATATTTACAAGTTGTATTGTCGTTTTAATAAGTTCAGTAGGACTTTCGTTAAAATAAGATCGTTTCTTCGAACGACACGAATAACGTCGACACCCTTCGGTTTAGTCTGGCACGACACCGCAACATTATATCGTATTGGATCGGCTTTCGACTTCGTTTTCTTTTATTGAAAAGATCGTACCGCCGCAGGTACGATATTTGTAACAACTTCGACGATTATTCTCCATTATTAATCTGTTATCGGAATAACGATTGAAACGATTGAGAACGATCTATTTAAATTCACTTGGTTATATTGCACTTTAGCGTTAGAACTACCGGATCGAAATGAATGGACGTATAAATGGTAATTTCAAATGTTATTTTTAAGAACTTGTTAAATACAGACGTGATAAAATTAGGTTTTTAATCGTTTTCAATCCGTCCAATTCTATATCGAGTTCTTCTATAAAAATCGAACAAGTGGATTTCATAAATTAATTAATCGACCCTACGTGTTGTAAACGTTAAAAATTTTCTAAAAATTACTCGATTTTATCCAGTATGCAAATACCTACCTCGTTTACTCACAGGATATCAAAATAATCAGAAGTATATGAAATAATAAAAATTATAAATATATTGGGTTGAAGTAATGAACTGGAAGAGGATATGAGATAATTGTTACAAAAGGAAGAAAAAATAGAATTTTTTCTACATTATAAACCAGCATACTGCTTTTCGTTGAAAATTAGAGAATGTAAATCGAAAAAACCGGTTAGATTATTTTCTTGGCGATATCGAATTTAATTTGTCTTGATTATGCATCCGTTGGTACGAGTCCACGATCAACGGACGATTTTATAAGCAAGGCCACCACCACCACTAACAAGACATCCGTAGATTCGTCCGTTAATTGAACCACGCTCATCTCGTTGATCGTTCTTCGTTTTAAACAGAGAGCAGCACTATGGCGAGTGCGCAATTGTACCTAGTAGCCCGGACGATCCGGTTTAATTGCATCCACCTGTCTTGTCGACTAGACCGCATAGTGTACCGTGGTTTAGAGACTCGGTTCTCTTCGTCCTTGAGCTTCCGATCGACTTTAACGAAGCGAACTCAGAACGTATAGACATTGAACATATACCTATTAGAATTTATTCTTCCTGATCGATTAATAGCGACGAGAAAATTACGATAGGATAGGGGAGAAATAAACTTATATCTCTAATTAGATGCTTCTTCTCGAAGTCATCATTTAAAGCAACATTTAAATAAGCTCATAAAACTGAGAATAAAAATATATATGGATATACCTTTCGTTAAACATTGTAGATTAAAACAAAAGGAATAATAATAACGAAATATTAAATAGTAAAAGTAAGAGAAAAGAGAAAAGTTTGAAGAAACATTTAAATTATTAGTCTCATAAAACTGAATAAAAATATACATGGATATACCTTTCGTTAAAAATTGTAGATTAGAAATTGCATACAGTAAAAAAAAAAAGGAATGATAATAACGAAGTATTGATTAAGAACCACTGATCTATGTAAAAGTAAGGTAAAAGAGAAATTTTTGATCGAAAGAAGATTCAAAAGTAGGTAACTCGTAAAAACGTCGCACACGGTCAATTAATTTGAATTTCATTCATCCCGCGGCCCATTTTTTTTTTCTAGGTATCTACCAAGGATATAGCCTTGATAGAAATTTCGTGGGTCTAGTGAACGTAGGAGGAAGAGAGAAAGGACGATTATCGTCGAGTTAAAGTTTTTAATCTCGCCTTTTTTTCCCTTTGGCCTTTTGCTCGACGGCGCGCACGGTAGCGACTGTGCACGGCTTAAAGATTCCTCGGGAAAAGAAAAGGAATAAACGGGAAGAGAGGAGAAATAGAAAGGAAGAGAGTAAGAAAGGAAGTTACGGAGGCGTAAACGCGTTCCGGGTTGCCTTCAAAGGAAATTCGTGCCTCCGAAAGGCAAGTGTCACGCCACGGTGGTAAATGACGGAAGGAAGATGGTCTCCAAGAGAGAGAGAGAATCAAGAAAAGCACAACTATTATCTCATCTCCTCGAATCGTCGCCTTCCTCTTTTTTTTTTTCTTTGTTTGTTCGAACCCAAGATCATCTCGTGCGGTTTACCCGCTTAAGATCTCGCTCTGTTCAGCATCGTCAAAGTAGGGGGGGAATGGTTACAACGCAGGCCTTTCACGTACTTGATTTATCACAATGAATACCAGGCACTGTGTATCTTTTCGTTGAGGACGAAAACAGAAATACCTTCTTTCTCGAACCGATTAGACCATGCTCGTTTTGTTTCTTGCATTGAAATCTTCGATTGGCCAGAATTATTCATTTGAAAGTACAAAGAGAGAGGTCGAATATTTTATATACCAGAACCATAGTAAAAAAGTCCCATTGATTTCCATTGCAACGCGGTCTATTTCCATTAGATTTCGTTTGACTTCGATAGTTATTTTTACCATTCGTCTATTCCTATTCAGTTTTCCATTCAATTCCCATTGCAACCCGTAATGGAAGTCGCAATTTATTTCTGATATCTATCGGGATATTATTGGAGAATTTTGTTAAAGGTATAACCAAAGCGTTGTTCGACCATTAATATACGAGTATAGTATGCAACTATATAAAATATGAAAAAAAAAGAGTGTCAATGTATTAATAAGTAAAGAGAAACGATATCGAACGCGTGACATTTTGAAAATTTTGCGTACTCTTGCGTGCTACCGACAGGACCGTTCGGGCAAACAAATATGTCATCGATATATCTACGTTTAAAAAGGGATTATAGAAGAGAGAGAAGCAGAGGAAGGGGTTGAAAAAAGAAGCAGGGGATTACGCGAGAGAGGACTGGAAAAGCAAATACGCAAACCTAAACCCCGCGGTGGTGCAATATCAGCCAGTCCGTTATGGACCGTTGAAATTGGAACGCGTTTCTGCGGTTCTGTATGCAGCTTTGCAGACGGTCTACATAAACGGATATTTCTCCTCTGTGATTCGTTCGGTCCCGAATCGTCGAAACTCGCCCCGTGCGGGTAGTTTCCTTTTTCTATCTCCAAAATTTCGAATCATCGACAATTTCTAATTATTTTTTAAGATAGAAGAAGATATGTAATCCATAAGAATATTACCAATACTTTTACGTGGGTCCTCTTCAGAGTATATATTAATATACAGACTAGCTTACATCGAGCTGAAAGAAAGAAAAATTTACAAGCGTACATATCCTCTTCCAATTCATTACTCCAATCAAATATATTAATCATTTTAATTTCTCAAGATAATTGAATTTTTCCTTATCGAATTCAAACTCGGTTTCTCGACTCTACAAACAAGAATCACGATATACTCGACCTTTATAAGCGTCGTTCGCGACACCGCATTAACATATCGATGATCACATCGGTATTTTTACCGACTTTTGTAAAGCCTTTTCTAGGATAGCATAGACAACGATATAATAGCGACGTGCCAACGTTGGCAGTGTTTCACTCGGATCTCGTATCTGTCGGCGGAGTCATTCATTACCGGCATCATCGTAAACTATGAACTTGGCGTAATTGGGAAAGCGATATATCCAAGTATCGAATGGCCTAGAAAATGCTCGTTAATCCGGACTAATATGCAGCTATTGATCTACGTAGTTACACATGTATACACGTACCTACGTGCAGAGATACAAGTAGATATACATCTTTGAATAGTTTTACGTAAGGAGATTAATTCGATCATTTGTGTCAAACGTTTCCTCGTAAACTCTTTTTTACGTACAATCTCGTAATTAATGATAGGTATATTCACGTTTAAATGAGATATAAATGTGATTATTTAAACGCGTGTATTACAATAGATTTCATAATTTTTGTACAATGGTCAAATGGCCTTTCAATCATCATCGTGAAAAGTAGAATGACAGATCCTTGGTCACCTGTACATACCAGCGGGAAATGGCTCGTTGCACACAGAGGAAGTCGAGGCGCCTCGACATTGACATCACGTTTCAAGGTCACACGTAGGCCGTAACACTGAGTGAGAGAGAGAGAGAGAGAGATAGTGGGAGGAGGAGAAGCAAACGCATCTCGTGACGTAACTCGGTACAAACCTGTAATCTAAGACCGCTTCTCGCGGCTCCGTAATTAGTGCACAGTTACGTGACAGCTACAAAAGGTAAAGCATATGCGAGTGAGTGACATTAATAAGGCGTGTTTTTGATGAAAAGTTAGAAACAGGAGAACGTACGAGCTTAGGAACGTCGTTGGTCGCAACGATTATTGTGATTTCCATTGCAAATGAGTGTAATACTTTGGATTATGTGCAAAATCGAGTAGCCTTTCTGATCTCGTTGATAACATGCATTATGTATGAGATACCTATTGTCAATTCTTTTTTTCCAGACAGATACATATATCGTAGGCTTACCAAGGTAAAGCAACAAGGATTAGTCGAAGTAGATCGAAAGATTATCATCGATTTAACCTTTTACTGCTGGCTTTTTAATACTTTGATAGTTTTTAATTGACAAAGCAAAGTTTTGTGCATTTCTTAGGGGTTCAGAATGTTTTAAACTTTTCGTGGGGTAAATATAATTTATTATGAGCGAAAAGGTTAAGTGGAACTAATAAGTGATCTACTTTGTTGGAGAGCAGATCGTTTTTAGCTCGAATTGGATTTTTTTTGTCTTGTTTAACTCAGCATATCCGAATCTATAATTCGCATGAAGGATTTTTTAATTAAACGAACAGGAAAAATCATGACTAGGTTGAAGTCAGCAGAAAAATTCGTTCCACTTTTTAAACTTTCAGATTATTTTTATAAAAACTGGTTTAGCATTACTAAAAACTCTTCGAACCAACTCCAAATGCGATTATTTTAAATCAAACAAAAGAAAGAGAAATAAAACTCCCTTCCATGAAAAAGAGATAGGTCTACCTAAAGGTTAAAACACACGATTTGTAGAGAACAACGTTTTTTTTTTTAATTAACTTTAGACAGACACATTTCAAAGAGAATGTTTCTAGTAAAAAATTCCTTTTTTATTCATCACAATGTCCAGGATTACGTTTCTTTTGCAATAAAATAAACTTTTTGACCATTCCCGCTTAACCGGTGAAAGCAACGCGTTTGTTTGCAGATTTAAACACGTGTGCCCGTGGAAGATGTGCGGCGGGAGATTTAAAAATAGGCAAGTAGAAGAATGTAGGAGCTCGAGTTAACGGGATTCGTGCTGACGAGTCTTAAAAAGCGACTAGTAGTGTACAACGAGCCTTAGGAATTCGAAGCGCGCGCATCATATATTCCGAATCGTTCTAAATACAGCTTTAAAGAGATTCCGCGTGCTGCGTGTTCGAAGAATCCGACATATCGCAGATACGTTACACCGCGATCGTATACAGGGTGTCCGCTTCCATATAGTCAAGCGGAGGACTACATGTACACATCAATGACTCGAATCGAAATGTCTAATACCATTTTTCGAAATTCGACTTAGTTAACGAATTATTAACTAACACAAATCGGTCAATTACGGCGATTAGCAAAGGAAAGCGGTTCACTCGAGCTCGCAGCTAGGCAAGAAATGAAGCGGTAGGAGGAGCAATCCACGATAAACAACGTTACATGTCGCTGGTCGCCGTAATTGGCCGATTTTTGTTAGTTAATAATTCGTTAACTAAGTCGAATTTCGAAAAATGGTATTAGACATTTCGATTCGAGTCATTGATGTGTACATGTAGTCCTCCGCTTGACTACATGGAAGCGGACACCCTGTATATAGTTAATTAAAGAGCGAATCGGTACGTAAGTGTAATCGCGCACGACGAAAGTGGAATTCGATCTCGCTATACGATGAGTAGTGTACGATGTAGTAACGAGTCTAATTATTATGGACGGCGTACGAGTACGTTGAACTATCGTTTCCCTGTAAATTTCCATCGATAATGCGTACGTTTATCGTAATATCTAATTATGTGTGTACACGAATGCGATACGAAACAGTAGCGATGCTGACGAACGAGAATTTATGCGATCTTCAACGTGGTTACAAATATGATAGGTATAATGCAGGTAATGAGATTACAAATATTTGTTTAGAAATTGTTTTAAGCTTTTATATATATTTTTAAAAATATTCCTTAGCTTCTTTCTTTTGCAACTTTGATGTTTAGGACTATTAAATAAAATTTGTTTAAAATATACGAAGAAAAGACTTTAACAAAATAAGTGATAGGCATAACTCGTCATTCTTTTTCAAAAAACACTATGTTTGATGGCTTTTCTAGCTTTATTTGTACGAAATGGGATGTAAGATTCTATTATGACCGTCATTTTAAGTCCATCACATAAAGATCTTTGGTCACTCTGTGCGTTATCACTCTTAAGATAAAATACAACATATTTCAAGATCGTGTTATATCAAAAAAACGTTCTTTAAGTACCGTGCTATACGAGGGATAACTGATATCCGATAACGTTGGACGGAAAGTAAAAAAAGTCAAGAGCATACGCGTGTTACGATAACGTTCGAGGGTTGATATTTATTTTTCTCGGTTAATAGTTTTGAAATGCAAAGTCAGTGACATCGATGATAAACTTACGGAAAAATAAAAAGAGAGAGAGAAAACGATAGCCATTTTACCGGACGACGGGAAGAACGCTTAATGCAGGTCACGACAGTTTGATATATCGCGAACGTAAATCGCGGGAAAGATAAAAAAGCTGGTGTCCCGTGGATCCGTTTGTGCAAGACCTTGGGAAAAAAGAGACCAGGGAAAGGAGCAGGGGGTTGGAACGGTCTCTCTTGCTTCTTTCTTTCCTTTTTCTTTCTCCGAGAGGTGAAAGAAATCGATCGTCGGCGCCTGCAGCTAGAAGACTCGCGCAACGTAGCTGCGAGCCGAATGTCGGGCTGCATAAGGGTAGGCGTGACTTTGAGCTCTGGAATTGCTCCAAGTACGAAACGTCAATGCGTCTACCATCCGCGAAGGGAGTACGAATTGTGCCCATTAAGCCGAAAGAAAAGCTATTCGCCTTTTGTCGTCGACCACGAATGTGCACCGTTCTCTTTCTTCATCTATTCGGACTGTATAAACGAGTCGATCAACGAGATCGAAAACATTCTCTCTTGTGATATCGTTCACGAGAAGAAAGATACTTATTTCTTATAATAAAATCTCTTCCACGAAGAGTAGACACGCCAGAGCTTATTGTAGTACAAATCTTTTCAGGAATAAATTAATTGCTTCTTTGCTGTAATTTTCAAGTATAAAAAGATTAGCACGTTTGCAACAAGAATTGTGAGTGACTCAAGGCGACTTAATCGAGGTATCTTTTCAGATATCCGATAAGATATTATAGTTTTAATGATTCGGATACAAGCAAGGTCATGGTTATCTCGCGAAGTTTTACGTTGCAAATGGAAATTCGTATGCATGATTAGCCTTCGAAGTTTTACATTTCCGAGAGAGACAGAGATAGATATAAAGAGATTTCGAAAATCAATTTCGTTAGTACTCATACGTATAAAGGTTACGAGAGTTTCGATCACGCACATTTTGCTTATCGCGAATCTTAACGCGCTTGCTCCATTAGCTTTCCTTGCATAGTGCTCGCATTAACCTTAATTGATCGTTAAAAGCCATTAAGCTTTACCGATTGCGCGAATTAGCACGGCTGGCGTTAGACGTATCGCCGAGATCGAAAATCTCGGTTCAGGGAACAACTTCGAACGAAATTACGATATCAGTGTCGTTTCGATAATTAAAAAATCTGTTTTAATAAGTCGAATGTTGTTCTTAAGTTGATAAATTGGTAAGAAAAAAATAGGCTTGGTAGGTTAGAAAAATTGAGTACTCAGTACTTACGTTTAATATTTATTAAGTACATAGTATTTAACTTTGACTAAATATATATTGATATTTTATAAATTATAACACACGACTTACATATTTTATATACAATGTACAGTAATATTATTACAAAGCATACAAATCAAGTATTGTAGAATTATTTAAAAAGAATTCGTGACGCTCTCAAACGAATGTCTCGGTACTACTCGAAATCTGTCTTGTCGAGTCACAGCAGAGACCAAAAATAACAGTTATATAAAAAATAACTTAAAATCATCATTAAATATTTGGCAAATCTATTAATAAAAAATACCAACTTTATATATAACTCTAATTTCGGGTCTCTGATCACCCCATACACCAAGTGCATTAACTCCCCACACCCATTAAATTTTTTGTTTATTCGCATCCTGCAAGCTCAAGCTGCTCACAAGCACATATTGTACACGAGACATTGGCGTCGAATTCAATGAAATAACACACGATGTTTAATACTATTTTGATGATCCCCGCTCGTGCGACGGCGGTTACTTGAATTCTGCGGGTAGGGAGAGGCACTCTTTAGTTCATTGGTCATTCGATAAGTCAGTGACTCACGGTCGACCCTGCACATTCCCCTCGACTGAGTTAGCCCCTTTCAAACTCACGCTCACTTACGCCCGCATAACATAGAGCCCATAGCTATATCCTCTCGTCTCTCTGTACTTAGCGTCATAGAACGAGCCATTCCTCACGATCGTATCCTTCTCTTTTCGGTGCCCTGTGCCTATCAACTTCACTCATGGAAACACGATCTATCATTAACGATCTATCATTAAATCCCTGATGGTACGTACCAACGTTAGGTATTAAAGCGTTAAACGAGAGTGGAGTATACCCTCGTCTTTTTACGATCACTTTTTGGGCAACGTTTTTAAACACCGTGTCGGATCGTAGACTATTCGGGCTAATTCTAGACTAACCGTTAACTTCGAAACGATCACCAGGTTGGTTAATAACCGGAGAAACTTTGGTGAAAGTCGTCATTACTTGGAAAGTCCATCCGACGAACTTATTATTCTACCTAATCGTTAAAACTGTTTCTCGCGTTTGAAAAAAAAAATATCGTTCCATATACGGATGATGAATAAAGAACAGATGGATTTGGAGGGATATGAGAAGATAAAAAAAGAAAATAGATGTTGGGTTAAGAAAAATAAAAGTTTTCGTAGCAAGAATTATTCGTACGGCACTGGGGGTCCCATATGCCTTCCCTGTGTGGAGCAAGCGGTTGCTGCTGTTCCTTGGGCCAGTCGTAGCGATTGCTTACTCGAGTACGATCACCACGGACCCATCTTGAACGGATCCGAGACGGTAGGAAACTTTTGACGGCGCGTGTGTGTGTTTATTAAAGAATTTTTTAATAATTTGACGACTCAAAGGGATTTATAAATGATGTAAACTATGAACGTTTGTTGTTCATTGATAAATTTTTATTAAAAAGAAGAGAAAAAAAAACGATTGGTGAAGTGTACGAAGGAAGTCTCGATAAGATCGATAACAATCGAATTCACTTCGACGCGGCAAATCACGCTCGCAGTTCCGGGAATTACTCGCAGCAACAAAGTGGAAGTCTCGTCGTGCATACCTTCGAAAAGTTTCGAGCGTTTAAATGAAACCGTAGTCCGGATCGATGGGAGTCCAATTTACGGAGAGGAACTTGTGTGTTACTCGAGTGGAGCCTATTTGAGGCGTGCAACTTGCACTCTCGTGCTTGTAAACGCACGAGCTTTGTTTTCTCTCCTCGCTCGCTCGTTCGAGCGAGTAGTTCGATGAGAAGACTGTGTTGTTGTTCCTCGCTAGTCATACTTGCGTCTACGTTTCCTATATATCGGAAACGTAGTCGTATAGGAAATTTCCCGAAGAGCGATTACGTTGGACGAATTGCTGTGTGATTTTGAGTAATTGCGTGGGTACGAAGAAAAACGACGGTGGAAGGAAGAGTGTCATTGGATGCAAGAAAATCAAGATATATGGAGAAGTTTGTTTGATACTCGAGAAGCATTTTTTTCATCATGGTTCACATGAGTTACGCGCAATGGGCTTGTCTCCCGAGCACTTATAGAAATAAGGTTCGTATTATGAACATTTACTAGTATATAAAAGCATACAAAAGAAGAAAAAGCAAATCGAATTAAAGAAATTAACCTCGGCGTTTTACTTTCCCGAACGAATTGATTCGTTACAAAGATAAACCAAAGTCCGAGAGCGGAGCATTGGGCGTTGACCTTTCGGGCATTAAGAAATTTTAATTAGCTTTACGTAAGAACCCCTTCAACGTCAAAGCTATCGACCGAAATTCATCAATTCGAAGAGGATCGCGTGAAACTGTCGTCTTTTTTCTCTCCCCACCATAGTTTTCCGGCAACAGCCGTTATCCGTTCGGGTAAACGATCGCTCACGTTTATTGCCGGAAGGGTATCATGAAGCTAGCTAGGTAGGCTACACTACTACCTACAAGGCTCGAGAAGGAAATACGTTACAGTATTTTCGTGTTAACGTCGTACGGAGACCGTGTATGCATCGAGGATCACGATTTTCAGGGTGATTGCGGTGAACGCGCCAAATCATTTACGTGCTCTCGTCGTATATCGCAGTTGATCTTGGAAGAGAAAGTAGAGGGGTAGAGAGGATAATCGGATAGGTAGATAAGCGATACGGTGATAAGCAAAAAGTCCAAGTACGTTGCACGACCCTGAATTCCTTTATTAGACATCGTGCAAAGATACGCGTCGTCGTGTCGTTGGCTCGTTATTAAATTTCCTCGAGGCAGACGATCTTCTTCCTCGTTCAACCAACTTTACCTTCCTTCGTGTGTTTTATTTCCTTTCTCCTCGAACGTAAAAACGTTTTCCCGATTAGCTGTCAAGCAACGTTTCTTCCGTTGGATGTATTTACACGATCAGCTGATAGTTTTCTGTTAAATTTTATAACGTAAAGCGTGTTTCCCACGAGTTGGACCGACGGAAGTATCGATGGGTCGGTGGCCCAGATGTACTCTAGAAGCAAAGTTGGTACTCTTAACGTTGACTCTCGATGTGTATCTGTCAATGTCTGACGTGCTTTAACCGCGCCCATTTGGCCTAGAGCCGCACCCACGTTCGGAATATCATGCAAACTTACTGCTATTCCCTAATTACGTATTCCGTCGAAGCTCGCCCGTGTCTATTTCTAAGAAAACTCCCTTCAGGAATTCCGTGTTGTCTGTCTTTCTTCTCTATATGCGTGAGCGTTGACACGTTCAACTCACGGACGCTAAGAAGGATGCAATTACCTTTCTCTACCGATCGGCTCCCGATCGTTAGACTCTCTTATAACGTGAAATTAGACTTTTTTGCTGTTCCTCCTGCGATACACACCGACTTCCGCCGGATGCATGCCTTTTATACCTACGGGCCACGGAGAAGTCTCTAGCTTTCCTATTCGTCTCTTTCCAAACGTTTTGTTTTTCGCGATTCCAACGGAACACTCGCTTGACGGGAGAATTCTGAACGTGTAGATACCGTTTAGAGCAATCTATTTTTTTTTTAATGCGAGTAGAACAAATTTTTAGTTAATCTTCTAGTCTTCTTTACCGTAGCATCGAGATCACACGGAGATAGTCGTAGTTCCGCGGCTTTCTTCACAAGCCGATCCTATTACATCCCTTGGATCATCGCGTCGACCTTAGTGATCGTAACACGATCCTCGTGTACGTAGTCGATAATAAGATCATAAGTGATATTAAACGAGCGCCATAGTAAGAGATCACCGTGGATACCATGCGAGAGATTCGTATCGATCGGTCTATGTAAATTGTGTAGATATTATATTTCTGTAATATACAATATTGTACATCTTTTTTTCTGTATTTAAAAACTTAATAATTCGAGAATACGTGAGACTATGTTAGTATCTATGAATTTACGAATGTGTTAAAAATAGTATAGTATAGTACAAAAAATTAGGAACATTTGTTTTCAATATTATTTCACTAGATTATAATGTGGTATCCGATCGCTACGTAGCCACAACAGAACAGGTTAAGTGAGAATGTACTTGATTAATGAAACAATGATGCAAAAACATTCTTTATTCCTATAATGGAACACAATGATCGTCGGGAAGGTTGGCACGGTATACAAGGTGTCCCTCTTCAGAATCATAAAACTTCAGGATCTTATAGGGTATGAAATTTTCAATCAAAAAGTTTTGGTACACATAAATCTGTAAAGTCTTACTTAGAAAGTTATAGTTAAAAAACTTGTAATGTCAAAAAGTTTTTTAAGACACAAGAAAATTTGATATTAATGAGATCACGGAGAAGAATCATGATTACAAATTAAGAATTTACTATTATGAGAAGTTAAAGCTACTCGTTTTAGTAATAGTACATTATTTCTTTGTAATAACGATAAACTTCTTCTTTTTCTTTGAGTTTTGAACTTTTTTATTTATAATTTCACGAATGTTCATTGAAACACCCTATAGAAGTGCAAGATAAACGTACGATCGCGATATCATCGAAGCGCACGTTGCACGTCTTTACGAAATGAAGTCGCGCCTCGAATAATATACCGTTATCTCTCCGGACATCGCAATTATTCCTATCGCGTAATTCATGTCGAGCGAGAATAGTAGTCTGCATGACGCTACGTATATATGCCGTAAGTTCGATTCGTACTCCTTTACACCTGTTACATCGTCACGCGATTGACATACCAATACGAATTTGCGTTGGTTATGAGGTTGATGCTAACGGCTTCGCGGCCCAATTTCGGTTCGTGATTAGAAAAAATAACGTTGGTACTTACTGCAGTGACGTGAAAAAAATTCCTATGCAATTTGACACAATTTTTATTGCAATGTATTTAAAAAATGATTTAGAACAACGAATAATTCTCTTCAGTTATACCTATCGATTATAATGAGTGGTCCACGAAGCGTGATCGATTTTAACTTGAAGGTGATTATAGTAAATTTTTTATTCACTAATTTGTTCAGAGTTTTCAAAATCACCTTCAATTTTTTATTGATAAATCTCCAATTTTGTTGTATTTATCTTGTAGCAGATATTGAGACAAATTCAGTATCATACAAAGTATTTTGCATCATCATAAAAATTAGTACAAAATTCAAAAAGAATCATAACAAAATTGACTATAATCGTCTTAAAGTTCCCTTTGAACCACATTATAGGTACTAACAAAACAAAATTCCAATCAGAGAACTAGCAACAGAATAATCTAAGCTGATCATACTGCGTGGACCAGCCGATATACATCTTCAGTTTATTTTACCACGATACCAATCTAATTCTAACAAGATCGAATTCGAGTATACTCGAATGATTAATCGTTGAAACAATGTTTATTTCATTTCTGTAACGATTTTCAAAGATAATTTTGGCAGAAATGTTCTCTGACGCGAGTTTACGCGCCAGCGCGTCTTCGTCTCAAGGAATAGACAGAGAGAGAGAGGGCCGTACACAGAAATCGCGATTCTAATATTGTCCTAGGCCACTAGTCGCTGGTGGCTCACGACAAGCCGGCCTCAGTGAACTAAACGCCTCGGTGGCATCGACACGCCGTGAAAATTCCTGCGCAGCTTCCCTCGCAAACTCTGGAACTTTTCGCATTGGTATTCCTTCGCCAGTGAGAAGCGTGAGAAACATCGGAGTAGGTGAAGCGATTCGAGTGGAGAAACGTGCAACGACGAAGAGGAGCGAAGGGGGGGTCTAGGAACAGGAGGAATAAGAAAAAAGTCGAAGACGACGTCAACACGACGTCGTGACGTCGAAGTACGAAGTATATTCGCGGAGATAGCAGCCTGTAAATAAGTTACTCGACTTGGCTCGAGCCAAGCGTTTACGGAAGTTACTCTTCGTCTTCTTCGAGCGAATAAGCGAACGGAGCGTGAAAGCAGAGAAATCACGAAAAAGTTGGGGTGAGTGTCGCGCTTTCCTTCGAAACATTCAGACAGGACTCTCGAGGGGAGTGTCGAAGCGAGAAACGAACGATCCAAGAGAGAGATAAGAACGGATGCTGTGCAGTCTCTCTCTTACATAGATACATACCGTGTTAGACTTCCTATGCTCCAGTACACGCGTTCACAGTGATTCCGAGCGATGAGTAATGGCGCGAATGATTCTCGCGGTGCTTTCTACCGATTCATTCCGAGTATTTTAGCTTATCCCACGCTGTAATTTCCTAACGTGTTTCAGCATGTCCAATTTTATTAATCGCGATGACTATGTCAGATGTTAATTACGAAATCGATGTTGAATACTCTGTGAATCCATCATTTAAAAAAAAAGTATTTTTAAAACATCGATCGTTTGAAATTTTGACAAACTTTTGGAAAAAGTATCTTCCAAACTAACGATATATTTAATTCCAGTCGATGATCGTGCCTCGACGAAACGAAAAATCTAATTTTACGGTATCCATGCGTGGCTGCTTTCGTGCGTGGACAGATAACAGGCGTGAATAAAGTGGGTCTAATGGTCTCAAGTGGTTAAGGGTCAGCGTTCGCGTACGTGCTAGTAGGTGTACGCGCTGTTATCTGTTATATCCTCTCTGGTGTTTTTCTTTCGCTCGGCGTTACGATTTTAAGCTTCGACGATTCTTGATTTTCTTTCTCTCTTTTTTAAACATCGGTTTGTTAAACGTCGGAAACAGCACGATGATGTGTCATCCGAACGAGCTAAATTAATGTAGTAGGTAGGTATAAACGTACACGTTGGACGGACGTTCGTAACATCCGTAACACCTGGCATTCGTTTAATATTTTCGAATAAAATGGAGTTTTGTACCAATCACCGATATCTATCTACCACTAATGTATTAATAGCGATAAAACGAGAATAGTCGCCATTGATCGTGTACCACGCGATCCCTTCGTTTTAATCTTCCATTAGCGATGATTTTTGTTAATGCCCGTGTACTTGTTAGCCGTCCTTGGCCGAGTTTGGCTATGAACGTGCGGCGTTCCCCGGCGCTTCATCTAATTTGGCTGCTGGTTTACACGGTTCATTTTCTTAATTGGACTACGACCCGTGTAACTCTTACCTATTTAGAGTAAAGTAATTAGAAGAGTCGGAAACGAAGTTCGCTCGTTTCGACTCGTTGAAATTTTGCGAGAGAGAATTTCCCAGTTAAAACGATCATCCTTTGACTACGCGGAAGCATTTATTGCGTATTATAAAAAAGCAAAGGGAAAGAAAAGGAAGGAAAAAAGTACGGATGCTCCATCTCTTTTTCTCTCTTCGTTCGAATATTTGGAGAAATTCGAGAAGCAGCAGTCGGGTTATTTTTACATAGAAAGAACTCCGCAAGCTCATTTTTCGAAGGTCGCTGCGAAATCTCTATGAATCGAGAGAAATCCAATGGACTCACGACCACCTTCGTTGTTGGGAAGCTGTAGATACCAAGCGAGTGGAAGACGAACGCATCGAACGTCGGCTTGTCGCTGGCCAAACGACGATATATTTTTAAACGAATTACCTCATAGGTTTCTCTTCTATTTTGTCTTGTCTGCCGGCGGCGTCTTCACCGACGAAACAGCTACTACGAATCCTTAGAATATTTTTTTTATCTAATCTCTACGATCAATCGTACCATTCTTCACCAAGAATCCTGAATATTCTCTGTCGAACGCTTAGGAAGGAAATCGTTCGCCATTGTCTTCGTCCATCCCGTGACTCTTCTGTCGTTTATGGCGCATATACGAATTCTCCGGGAGTTCCCGTACAAGTCGAGCAATAAACTCCAACGTACCTACCGGCGACGTTTCGACCAAATAAGCGGGACGTTAAAGGCCCGCGTTCTTAGTTTCTCTATGTGAAATGGCAAAGAATATAAGAGGCTTGGGCGGTTCTCCGAAAAGGGAACAAACGAGGCTGCTGTACTTATGCGATCGGACAAAGAAAGTCCTGCGTGGTTGGTTGCGTTAAGTCGTTCAATGCATCCTGCTTTTCGTCCCTTTAAAACGAATGGATCACGCGAGCGATGATTATTATTCTCTCTCATTTTGGTAGAATTAGCGTTCGTTTTTCTATGTCCAAAATTCACGATCGCGTTATCCCCAATGCACAGTAATTCTAGGTGGACAAAACCCCAAAATTCAATATACTCAGAATGTTTCAATTTTTTTGAAATTAAATATTCTGAATACTTAACAGTATTGCAAAAAGAAACAAACTTTGCTATTCGCAATCCACCCAGCCATTTTTTTTTTTTAATATTAATTTCATTTGTTTGATACAGTATTGATTATTTAATGATTTATACTAAAAAACGTGTTTTATATATTAAAAAAATTAGAGCTATTTAATTCTGGCTTTAGACTTTTATCCATCTACATTAGTAGATTGGCCCACTGTGCATCGCGTGAATTTACGTTCGCCAGATGTTTATAAGCGTAGACGTGACGATGTTATACGAATTAGTGTTTAATTAATGACCCTCTGGGAATAATTCGATAGCAATTATTGAAATTGCCGTTTATAGGACAAAAATGAGAAGATATCAACACGTTGGACCATTTGCCAGTTATCGACGTTCCCAGTCGAAGGGTTAACATCTGGCTAATGTCGTTCGTTATTTTGTCGATGATAAGAGAAAGTGGGCGGTTACGTGGTTATCTGTCGAATTTACGTTCGCTGAAAAATCGTGCCAGACGAGGAAGTACCGATCGAAACGGTGCGCAGTGTTCAGTGAGTTCTTCTCTCCCGCGTCGAAGTTCGCGACCACCACCGGGAAATCGAATAAAGCCGTCGCCCGAGAGAGCGACTAGCTTTGCCAATTAACGGGGCAAGAGCCACGCTTTGTCTACTTTAAAGATTCAGTTTCCTGGACCCGAGGATCGGATCTCGTGACGCTCACGTCATTTATAATTCTCGTGACGAGACGATTTTACGACGAGCTTTCGTACTTTTCGAAGGTAAACTCCTGTATAACACGGTGGTTTCATTCCGTGTTATATGAAAATAAGTTGTGCGAGTTGTATCTATCTACTAATAAATTTGATCAAGTTAGACTAGAATTAGGAATTAGTATAAAGAACAAAGTTAACTCTTTTAGTGCCGAGCGAAAAACGGGTGCCTATTCAAAGATATCAGGTCGAATTTGACGAATTTATTAAGATTCTAGCTCTTAGGGTTTATGAGGGTTTTTTTTTTACCAAACTAAGAATGATATTCAAAAATTTAAAAATGCAACGTATTACGGAAGAAAGGTAGAATAATGTAATCCGGTTATAACATTTTATAAATTTATTTGGCACTAAATTATAAATATTTGGCACTAAAAGGGTTAAATTCGAATAATTATTATAAAAAATATATTTACATCATGTTTTTATACTTTTACTCGACTCTCATATTGTCTTAGAACCATGTAATGTTTGAGAAACGCCGTGTTATACGGGGGAAACCCTTTTAAGTTCTCGCTGGAAAGAAAGACGATCGATATCGTTTAGAAACCAACTCGGAGGTCGTAGTTTATCGATTTAGTTCAATCGTAGCTCGACTCGACACCTTTGACACTTCCTACGGAGCATGATTTACAAAGCGGTAGCGATCGCTCGTTACGATTACGAGCCCCGTGACCGAGTTCGTAATTAACGAGCAGCTGGAGAGCACAATAGTTCGTCGATCTCATTTGTCCTTAATAGGTCTACCCGTTCTCGGTAACGCGTAGACGAGTTTTATTACAACGTGTGTGGGGAGGGTAGCACGTTTCGTCACCCGTACGAAACTTTTAGCACGGCAACGTGTAAAAAGTGAGAGAAACACGGCAAACTACTTGTCGGATGAACGAATTTTTTTCACTTAAGTAAACGCGTGAAAGCAGAAAAAGATTTGTCGAGAGGATCACGAGCGAAAGTCCGTAGTAGTCTTCTCGGTTCTTAGAAAAAAGTTCGCGAGTCTTTAGAAAAGAGTACGTAATAGCCGACGTTTATTCCTCAATGGGCTCCATACACGTATCTAATTCGACGTACGAGGTAAGACGTAGATACATAAATGAGGTTTTATTAACCATTCAAGATAGCGACACACATACGACAGCACGACAATCTCTTTTTATTCATCGATCGACTTTCGTGTCACGGAACTATACGAATATCGCGATTTAACCTATTTCTTCTCACGTTCGCGACAATTTATGATTTAAGAAATCAAATTTTTTTTCTTTTTATAGACAAGATACTGGAGTGGAAGAATTATAAGATTTATAAGTTAATATCCGGTTGGTTTTCTTATTCCGTAAAAAAAGACTCACGGTCGATATAGAGGTAGAAGTATATTAATTATTAATTACAACGTGCAACATGAACTATTATTAAATTAACGACGCTCTTACAGAAAATTGCTTTTCCAATTACTCCTATTAAAAATGAAAAGCATCGTTCATAACTGATTTGGAAAATCTCCTAAAGTTCCACCAAAATTACAACTTCCGGTTAACGAAGCATCCTATGTATGCATGTACACGCTCATTCACCTCGTACGTGTGTACGTTACATGTCGTAGAATTTCAATCACAACTTTCCCGCCTAAGCGCGCGTCTCCAACGACGAGAAACGACGTTGGTAGTTCGTAGAGCTTAAGTGGCGTTGCGCGTGGAAGGTTTAAACGGTACGAGCCGCTTATCCGCATCTCGTTTTCCAGCCGAATTCTCGATAAGCTCATTCTCTTTCACTCTCTCTCGTTTTCTCGCACGACGAATAAAAGAGGAATAATTTACGAGGCAGTGGTTTTTGAAAGAGGGATAACTCGGTATTTGAAAATCTTTAAGGCAAAGCTGAGTAGCAGAGAGAAATAAGAAAAAAAAAAAGTGATAGCGTATGCTCGTCGTGCAACGAGTCGAGAAGAGGATGCAAGCCACGTGAAATGCATTATGCATTCGGCCAGTTCCTTTTGCCTAGCTTAGCTTCGACGATGGCTCGCACGTTTGGATCCCCGAAGAGAAAGAAGGTGGAGGCTTTAATTAGAAGGCAGACGAGAGAAAAGCAATTAACCGCGCACGTTCCATACCGCGAAAGGAAAAATAGATAGGATCGCGGTCGTTCACGCGCGGATTCAAACGAATGACGTTTTTCTCGATCGAATATATTCTCCACCTATCTTCTGTACGAGACGCGCTGCTGGCAAGCTCTTATTAAAAAAAGTGATCATATAAACGTGATTTTAACGCTTCTTCGTATACTCGTGGACGGATGACGTGTTATGTTATTCGAGATACTCGAAGCGAGGAAATTGTCTGTCTTTTTGATTTCTTTCAGTCTTGAATTTTATATTATAAATAAAAACATATAATTTTAATCAGCTAAATATTCTGTTTAGTCGAGTTATAGATAACTTCTTTTTCTATTTTAATAATTTTTGGGGTAATCAGACCTGGGATAAATGGTAATAAGTCATTGAAAGTAATAACAAATATATAATTGTTTGTTTTTTATTTTAATAATTATCTATAATTCGTTCAACTGTTTTTTATCCCCACGTTTTCATGTTTCATCATAAATATTCAAAACACAAATAGTTTTCGTATGCATAGTATGAAAAAGTGCAATTATTTATAACAATTATCGCATATTCAAGACAGTTATAGTTTCCAAACTCGTTTAACTAGTATTAGGTACATCCATTCCATATCAGTGCCGTGACATCAGTAACCAGCATTAAATCGTAATTCTTCCCGCAGATACTACCGAGAAAGTCGATGGCTCCTTTGCGCGAATTATGGCCGATAGTTTTTCTTCTCCTCATCTTCCTTCACGGCCAACGAGTTTGTTTTTACGATAGTTAAAGAGGATAAAAGCAGGAGGGAATGAGGATACTACTTGGATAGACCAACGATGGTTTACGATCGGAAAAGAGCACCCTTTTTTGCCGTGGTACATCGATCTACCACCACGTTACGCGATAATGACTTAATGGCGTGGAATCGCTTCTTCAATTAAAGCTAGCACGAGAGAAGTCGGTTAACATCGATCATCGTCTCCGCACGACGAGTACTTACGAGACCTACGGGGAAATCCTCTTTACGTTGACCGACGAAATAAAAGATACACTGTGTCGTGGTTGGAAACCTTAGAATACCAACGAACCTTGTAACCGAAGATCCCCAAATGGGATATCGTAGGCACGTTTTGTCGAAGCCGATCGAGTCTCACGAATTACAGGCGTCGAGAGCACGATGTTAAATCGACGTTTTAACGCTCGATTGCGGGTACCTACCTTTCGGCGATCGTATTTCAATATAGGTTTTATTCAATTTAAACTTAGGTGATAGGGGAGACCAGGGCTAAAAGTCCCAGGGGCAAGTTGTCCCAGTCGTAGTTTTGGTATCTTAGGATGGAAGGGGAAACGCGTCCGGTGCATGGTGTACAGGTCTTAGCGAGTAAAAAAAAGTGTAGTGGTGGTCCTTGTGTTTAGTCTTCCCTGGTTACTTCAAGAGACGAATTTATATTTTGATAAGTTCAATTCTACTTTGGGTACATTACTTAAGTATCTCTAGGCACTAATGAAAATCGATTGCACACGAGTTCGCACATGTAATAGAAAGAGAATTTGGTCAGTTTCATTTCCTTGCCAGAATTTTTTAAAAACTCCTTGATCTGACTGAACTATTACCCGAGTAACAAACCTATGAAAATGGGGCAAGTTGTCTCACACGTCGAGGTCCCGACAATGAGATCTGGGACAACTTGCCCCATCCTCTTTTTTTGCTGTAACGTTTGTTTTTATCATTAGTTTTCGACAGAATTCAGATTTCGGTCATGATGCATACATCAGGATTTTTGTCAAAAATCAATGCATCTCGAATTTGCCCGATCAAATACTTGTTCGACAGAGGAAAGTCTCTAATTTACGAATATGCAAGTCGCGTTTCGATAGGATGACTGGTTAAAAAGTTACAGCAATTTCTCTCTTGAAAACGACCCATACTCCGACACTTAAAAAATTTATTTTTCAACACTCCGCAACGATATCGAAAAACGGACAACGGGACAGTATTCTGCATGCTTTCTTTTTTCTAAATCTTGATTCATACATCAGGATTTTTGTCAAAAATCGATGCATCTCAAATTTGCCCGATCAAATACTCGGTCGAAAGAGGGAAGTCTCCTCTTTACGAATATGCAAGTCGCGTTTCGATAGGATGGCTGGTTGGAAAGATACAGCAGTTTGAAGCTTGAAAAAGACCCATACTTCGACACTTAAAAGATTAATTTCTCATCATTGCTTAACGATATCGAAAAACGGACAACGGAATATTATTTTGCATGCTTTTATCTTTAAAATGAGCCATTAAACATTGAAATCGGCGGTGGTGACCATTTTGGCAAAAATCATGATGCATAGGTCAGGATTTTTGTCAAAAATCGAAGCATCTCGAATTTGCCCGATCAAATACTCGTTCGAAAGAGGAAAGTCTCTAATTCACGAATCTGGCAGTGCGGCTTCGATAGGATGGCTGGTTTAATAGTTACAGCACTTTTTCTCTTAAAAACCACCCATACTCTCACACTTCAAAAATTTATTTCTCATCACTCAGTAACGATATCAAAAAACGGACAACGGGACAGTATTCTGCATGCTTTCTTCTTTCAAATAGGCCATTAAACATTGAAATCGGCGGTGGTGTCCATTTTCGCAAAAATCATGATGCATACACCAGGAAAAATGTCCATGTATTGCTAAGAAGTTGAACTTTATGATGGTCACCAAAAAATTCGAAAATATAAGCTACAGAAATCTGTAGAAACAAAAAACCTAAAATTGGGACAACTAGCCCCGGTCTCTCCTATATGTACACTATCGTTCAAAAATTTGACTATAGAAAAAAATTTTAATTTTTGGTATTTAATTATTATTTAGTAACAAAAAAATACTGTTTTCATAAAGAACACATAAATTTATGGGATCTAAGTAGGAAAGTAATTATTCAAAACAATATTAATATAGACTATTTATTGAAATATTATGATACAATGAAAGATATTCATGAAATTGTCTACATTTACATCGATATTGTATGTACAAAATTTAAATTCAATAACATAATAGTATTATAAATTTATAATTGAATTCATTACTTAAAATTAATGGAATTAGAAATAGATCTTTAAATACTGGCCCATGCATACGGTACAGCATTTACTCTATTTCGAGATAGTCGAGACGGTCACATTCTAAACACGATCTGGATAAGAGCGTTAGAGTTTGGTCAGCAGCTCGTCGAGAAGCTAGGAAAGATCCTATGGGGAAAGCTCCGACACTAGTGTCGGAAATCGTAAAATATATTTTGCGAGCCGTTGAATCGAATCAGGATCGTGGGAAAGCCGAGAGCAAGTTCGTAAGACGGGAGAATGCGATGATCGTGTATGTGCAATGCTTTCATGAAAGCTTTCCTTATTCGCTGTCCTTGCTCGACGTTGTCGAGACGCATCATGCGGTTTATGGGTTGAGTCATCAATGAGGTATTTCTAATTACTCATAATTACATACTCGTGTAGTTAACACTTGAAATAACATTTACCACATTTGTAAGGAATTAAAAGTATTTTAAAGTGAGATTCTATAAAAAAGGTGTGATCATCTAGCAATGATGTATTATTCAAGTTCTCGTTAATTTTCTTGATTAAAATGATCATATTGTCGACAATACATAACCACGGATATGGTAAACGTAACTTCAAAACCAGTATTACGTACTAACCAGATTAACTTTTTATAAAATATTACATTAATTAGTAGTATCGTTATTAATACAGTGTCGATAGTTAAAATAAATGTACATTTGACCTCACTTTGACAATCAGCTGTTAATTGGTATCTCTCTTTGTCATTTATATCGAGGGAAATTAATGATTCGTCCATACAGAGAAGTCTAAATTAGTGATTTAATAAATAATAAATACGGTTCAAATTATATTCTTACTATATCATGAAATCAGGAAATTTACAAACGCCCGGAACTACAATTTCATCATCTCGTGTATCTGCAGCTAAACCCTAATTCGTTAATCGAGCATTGACCCGAGATTTTATCGATTTTCCTCTTTTATCGGAACATAATAAATCGACGAAGCCTTTTAAAGTAATTCTTTCCGAGTCTCTCTCTTCTCGTAGTTGAGCTCAGCCATTGTAATTCATCGTAACATAACACGAGGTAGGGGCTTTGCGTTGTAATTCGCCAGTATGAATCGACTATAATTTGTAGGAATTAAGAGCGTAAATTGGATCGAAACGTTGAAATTATCGTTGAAAGTTTGTAAGAACGGTCGTTCGAAGTTTTACCATTTTTTTTCAAACTTTTACAAATACTTGTCCTCGAAGGCAGGCTTTCGTTTAAGAATTTCTCGCTTTATAGAGAAAGCGGTATATCATGCGTCGGATATTCACCTACCTTTATGTATACATGTATGTACGACATGCCTCTTAAAACGTGCAACGATGAAAACGCAGCGCGTTGGTTCTTCTCTGAACTAAGGGGAAGTCTAGGAAAAATTTGTCGGCTGAGAGAAAGAGGTAGTAGTGGTAGTAGTAGGAGATATAGTGGTAGAAGAAAGGGGAAAAACGATGGGAGGGGTCAAGACTCGAGGCGAGGATCACGAGACGTCTCACGACGTCTTACGACTCGAATAATAACTTACTGGACCGAAGTGGGAAGCTTTTTCTTCTTCCTCTCGCTATATCCAATCTTCGTACGCTTTCACTATGTTGATAACGTTTGCACGTTTTCGTATGACACCTACGAAATATGTCTTTTGACGTTTCATCGTGTCGATTTGAATTTTTTTGCGAGAGAATGCAATTCTTTTAAATTATATCCAATTTGGAATAATTTGATACTTAATTCTACTCTTATGATTCGAATGTAAAAATTCGAACTGAAATAATAGGCCGAGTCAGAAATAATTTCCATTTTAGAAAATATATTAAGTTCATTAACGATATTTTAACCAATTATATATTCACCCTTATTTTTAATAACTTGCTACTCTCCAGTAATCACGAGGAATCATTAAAATACTAAATACATCACTACAATTTGTTCCCAGAACCGAAAATTATTAATAACCCGACCTAATATGTATATCAAGGCGATGGGATTCAATGCGAACCGAATGAAATGGCACCCTCCTTCTTCTTTTTTTCGTCCTACGTAGATTGCAAAGCCAGCTAGATATAAGAAAAGAAGAGTAAAGGTCCGTTATCGGGGACGGTTTTATCGAAACCGCTCGGAAGCATTCCGAGCGTGTAATTAAAAATCGTGACTTCGAGCGTTCGCGAAAATGCCAGGAGCGCGAGCTTATTTTCATTTTCAAGATCTCTCCCTCCCTTTTTACCATCGTTGGTATCATCCAGCATTCAGACGTCTTCGTGGGAAATTGCGAGAGAAAATAAGCAAAGCAACAACGAACGAACGAACGGTCGCCGAGCGTCGCCACGCGCCGCAGAGTGGAATTCTTCTTCACGGAAATTCATCGTAGCTCTTATTTTCCATCTTCGTTCTTTTCCCCCCGGGTTAGAATGAGAGCAAGGGAGGGAGTTAGGGTGAGGCGTCGTAAAAAAAAGAGAGCCCGAGAGAGTAGATATTAATTTTCCATCGCGAGGACGGCCGCGGTAAAATCGTCGGTACGACGACGACGACATGACTCGCGCGATAAATCCGGACGCTTTTATTTTCTTCCTTTTTTTCCCCTTTTCGCTGGCGAAGCTGCGATGAATTTTTCATGCTCGATACGGCCCACTCGCGCGCGCGATAGAATATCTACCCTCTATACGGTCGTTGTTGATTTTTAATCTCCCTCGACGATATAACGTTTATTGTTAGTATTTTCACGATTTTCACTCGGTGTAACTTGATCTTCGTCGTTTTTGATACGGGTGTCTAGAAAATCGTAGGTAACCAGTGACATACAAACACATTTTCTCTTCTTTAACCCTTAGACTATAGACAGTACCGTAAAATTCGCTAAGATCATTCTGACACTTCTGACATTACTATACCTTATATGATGTATTTTGTAAGTAACAAAATCTATGAATATTTTTTATAACAAACAAACCATACTATATAATCTAGTAGTTAAACTAGTTAAAACTTTACTCAAAGTAGGAAAATTCATATAAAACCATTTAGCATAAAAATATGCATATTTTCATAAAAAACACATGTACTCAGCTTGTCCCTAGGGACGAAGGATTAGTTCTACTGCCGAGAACTTTGTAAAACACGTTATATTTTTCATATAAAGCGAGATTACGTACTCAAGAGTTAAATGTACGACATTGAGTAAAATACGTTTCGGTAAACATTTCTTTATTTCCTTTAAACCCTCTAACAATTACTCATAGTTTCGATATAACAAAAGAAAACAATTCTTTATTGCCTCCGACATTCGACCGCGAACAGTTAATACAGTTTTTCCCTCTTTATTTGTCCCAATCAATTTATAATCGTTTCTGCACGAAAGGTTCACCAAAGGTTTCTTGAACACAGTTGACCTACATTACAAAGTCAGGATCCTTCGACGTTATCGCGAGTGACGCTCCTGCTTACGTAAACACGAAGAAGGGTAGGTTCGAAAAGTAGTGGAAGGTCGTACGAAAAAGAGTCGCACGTTTACGTAGTTCGAGAGTGCCTGGCGCCGTAGCGACGTCGTCTCTCTTTCTCTCTTTCTCTCTCACGTACTCTCTCTCTCTCTCTCTTATTCTATATCTTCCTTTCTCCCTCTATCTTCTTCGTGCAGAAGCGGAAGAGACACGCTAGTACGTCGACTTCACTCGCGCGTTGTACATTGTCGCTTTGTTCTCTCCACCTTCTCTTCTCGTGTAATTAAAGCGTCGCCATTGTTAGCGGGCAGCGGGCAGCAAGGGATGACGGGGAAAGGGATGGAATATCTTGTTTATTCCACGAAACTGAATCTAGTCGTGTGGCGTTGATTGCATCGCAAACACCGTCCGTCCGCGTTCTACTCTCGTCATCGCGTGTAAGGATCATCCAATTATATCTCGATAGTCATGTGTCTAGACCGTGGCTCGTCGAAGTTTCACTTTAATTTTGCAAAGTATATGTTCGATCGTCTTTCTTTGGAAGAATTATGGAGATAAGGAGAAGAGATTTTTGGTAGAGAAAGGATTTTAAATTCAATGTTGGTATCGATATCGTTGCTTTTGAATTTGGCAGCTTCAGTGGCTTGGTAACGCACGTCACACGAATTTCGAAACTATCGCAAGAGATTCCTCGATCTTCGGAATGTTAAAGTTTCGATCGCCCCCGCAAAGGAGATGCGATGCCACGGTGAGAGAAATTTTATTTTGTCTTTCGTAGAGTGGACAATTTTTTGGGAAGAGGAAAGTTATTTGTTATTATGATTGTGGTCTATTTTTTTAAAGTTAATTTCTCTTGACGAAATCAATTGGAATATCATAGACACTTTAAATATTCACACCTTTGAAATATTCGGTGTTCTTAACTTATTTTTTCCCTACCCAGTATGTTATTTGTTTTAATCTACTATTTTTCATGTAATTAATCTATCTTGGGAAGGAATGGGTTATTTGGTTGACTTAAAAATTATTTAGAAACAACACAGTATGTATCAGAAATAAATTTTATTTAATTCTTATAACAATATTTAAACACAATTTGTATTTTAAAGTACTATCTATAAAAATTACATTATTCTTACTGAGTTGGCAATATTTTATTTAATTTGCATCGTTAGCGAATGTGTTCACTATCGTCCGCGCCTGTAGACCGGCAACTCGTTCTCTCGTGAGTTAGCACACACCCACGTGGAAGTATATCGCCAGGGGCAAACTTGGAACGTATTTACGTGTATCCAACATGGAGTATTTAATTTTATTATTGCAAGTGCCGTTCAATGCACGCAACGCTAGAAATCTATCCTAGTATTATTGTATTAATCTAAAAAATTGGTGTCATTCATTTACATACTCCATTTCTCATTTTATACCGATTTTCAAATTTCGTTCACACGACTGACGATTATTAATCATCTTACAGGTAAACCCAGGCAGCAAGGCGGCACAGCAAGGGGTCAGAGAGGGTGACTTAATTAGCAGTATAAATGGCAAAAGTACCCGAGAATTGACAAATAGCGAGGCTCACGCTCTCCTACGTAACGCCGGCGATCATTTGAAACTTGGCCTGAATCAGTAAGTATCATCATTATTATTTTTCCTTCAGTTTATAAAGACAAATTAGAAATTAACGTTCTTGCTTTCTTATTTTCTAGAGAAAATATTGGCTCACCTAAGAGAAGAATTTATAAAAGTAGCCTCCAAGAGAATACGTCCACAGAAACGCTAAAAAGTAAGTTCCAACATTTAAAACGACACGTTTTCATTCTGTATTAAATTAATTACATTTCTAATACGTCATTAACGACTCATCTGTGCAGGAATTACAACGAAGACAATAACGACGTCGAATACCCGGATAATATCGACCGAAGCGAGAAGAAACGGAGCAGGTGAGCTTTTATATCATTAACTCTATTCGAAAGCAAAGGGTCGTTTCATTTTACGCGAGTTCTCCTTTTTATTACTATTAACTTTATTTGAAAGCAAACAGCCGTTGCTTTCAAAAGTCGCAGTCCTTCTCATCTATTTCGATTCTTTTATTGACGTACACGTTTTGACGCTTCGGTTATCAGGAATGAAATATCACATTTAATACGGCAAACGTCTCGAAATAATCTCCGACGGAGTAGGTTATCTTGGGCCCCATTTAAGTCCATTAATGCATTCCGTCGAAGGAACTCGAGGTGGAAACACACGCCACGTACCGAATCGCGATAATCGAAAACCAATATTTGCCGGCGCCAACTTGAATCCCGAGCGTCAATATAATTTAAATGCTTTTACAGAATCCTCTATCGAAAAATTTCCCGATGCATGGGCAAGAGAGAGAGAGACCGAATGCGTGGCGTCGAGGGTCTCTTTCCGTTTATTATCGATATTAACGATCGTCCGTTTATTTAACTAACGGTCATTAATAATTTTTCCTACTACATTGTCATACGTTTTGGACATAAAAGCCGCTTATCTCGGAGTATCATCGCGGTTACCGGTATTATCCAAGTAAAATATCGAATTTTGCGGAGGGAACGCGAGAGCATCCGCCCGCGTATGGTAATGACTGTGGTGTTACTTCGGTTAATTGATATAATTTATGCAAGAATTTAAGAGGATTAATTATACGGTACGGTCTGGACTTTGTACTATTATAAAAAAGCAACGATGATGTTAGAAAGTATCTATTATGATATCTCTAAGAATTTGAAGTCCCAATTTTTTTGTATCTATCAGCAACGAGTTTTGGGTAAAGTATCTTCAAATTCGATTAAATTTGAAGGTATGAAATTTTGGAAATCTTTAAATTTGGCTAAATCATTTCTATATACAAAACATTAACTCCAAACGTCTTGAAATCCAAGAAAAACGTAGGGTTAAATTTTGACCGATCGCCATACTTCCCCTATTCTTTATTTCATATAACAAACCGGGAAAGTAAAACGCATTGTCGACGTTACGGTAACGTTCGTAAGGGAAATACATTTTTCTTACTACGTCCGGCACGAACGAACGTTTGTACGTGACGTTCAGTTAAAATATATAGGAATTGAAACGTCGATACTTCGATTTAAAAATGGAGAAATCGTGTGCACGTGCTAGTAAAAAATGTAGAGCAATTTTCGATGGTTCATACACGAAACAATTTGTCGCAATCATTTTTTTTGGACATTTTCATACATGCATATGGATGAAGTACATGTCAACCCATTACAATATGGTACGAATTTTCGTGTCATACGAGGTTCACCTATGAAACAAGCACGAAGACAATGTCCCAACCAGAGTTGAACAATTATTCGAGTAAATGAGTAATGAATTAATTAATTATCACTTATTAAATACTCGTTCGAAAGAGGAAAGTCTACAGCAGTTTTAAGCTTGAGAACGACCCATACTCCGACACTTAAAAAATTAATTTCTCATCACTGCTTAACGATATCGAAAAACGGACAACGGGATAGTATTCTGCATGCTTTCTTTCTTCTAAATCTAGATGCATACATCAGGATTTTTGTCAAAAATCGATGCATCTCGAATTTGCCCGATCAAATACTCGGTCGAAAGAGGAAAGTCTCTTCTTTACGAATATGCAAGTCGCGTTTCGATAGGATGGCTGGTTGGAAAGATACAGCAGTTTGAAGCTTGAAAAAGACCCATACTCCGACACTTAAAAGATGAATTTCTCATCATTGCTTAACGATATCGAAAAACGGACAACGGAATATTATTTTGCATGCTTTTATCTTTAAAATGAGCCATTAAACATTGAAATCGGCGGTGGTGACCATTTTGGCAAAAATCATGATGCATAGGTCAGGATTTTTGTCAAAAATCGAAGCATCTCGAATTTGCCCGATCAAATACTCGTTCGAAAGAGGAAAGTCTCTAATTCACGAATCTGGCAGTGCGGCTTCGATAGGATGGCTGGTTTAATAGTTACAGCACTTTTTCTCTTAAAAACCACCCATACTCTCACACTTAAAAAATTTATTTCTCATCACTCAGTAACGATATCAAAAAACGGACAACGGGACAGTATTTTGCATGCTTTCTTCTTTCAAATAGGCCATTAAACATTGAAATCGGCGATGGTGTCCATTTTCGCAAAAATCATGATGCATACATCAGGAAAAATGTCTATGTATTGCTAAGAAGTTGAACTTTATGATGGTCACCAAAAAATTCGAAAATATAAGCTACAGAAATCTGTAGAAACAAAAAACCTAAAATTGGGACAACTAGCCCCGGTCTCCCCTAATAAGTAATCAGTTTTACTCTTATTCATGATTGGTCACTCCTCAGTCTTTAATCATACGAAAATTTACTCGAGTATGCCCATAACCCCATAACTCGAATCACAAATTTCCTATTTAAAAGTCCATTTAAATAACAAGAGTAACGACCCAATCCTACTCGAATTTCCCTTTTATGTGAGAAAAGGGTGGCATCGCAACGAATAAACCGTCATCGGTAAGCAGTCTTCCAATTGGAGTCTTTTATTACCGCCTCCTTTCTGCAAATTGCTTGGCGTAAACGTCACGCTACGATGAACGGGCAAACACGTAGAGAAGAAGAAGAGGGACGAACGATGCAGGTTGCACACGTGTATCTTACCAACACACACCCATTCCTATCTTATCCCTTAGAAAGAAGTATGGACACCAACGCTAACTATACGACTCGTATACCACACCGTGGCACACCTGTCCATCGTATAAGAAGAAGTTCGTTCGAGGAGACGGCGCACCCTCCACTTACGAGACGCCCTACGACAAGACAGGAGACCCTCTCTTCCTTTCCGAACTGCCGAGCCACCTTTCTGTCAGTGCTCACGAACACCTTGTCGAGCGTGCTTCAAAAGAACTCCCTCGAGCTCCTACGCGTTCTTTAATTTCGCGTGAATCGATCGGTACCGCGTGACCTTGCGAGACGAGTCTAACAAAGAGAAGATGGACTCGTTGCAACGAAGAAAGATCGGTAAAGAAGGTAGACGAGCACAAAGGATGAAAAAGAACGTGCGTTTTGTCGTGACAAAATGCTTTTCGATCGAACGACAAATTTTTGAATCGAGAAAAATGCTCCATGTGCTTTAGGCGATCGTTCGAAAGCAATTTTCTTTCATTTTTTTCTTCGCGAGACAGAAAGGAAATTGCTCGTCGGTTGGAACGTGACGAAGGCGTCGTTTCGGTGGCGGTTAAAGGGCGTCGCCGACGCGTCACGAATTCCGAGGCTTCGAATAGTTTATGAATTTTCTGATATAACGAGATGAAAGTTGTTCGAGAGATTGGGTAAAAAAGATATGAGATAGAATGGAATTATGAAATAGTGATATGATTTTTTCTTGGGGTTTTATAATTATCGATGTCGAGAGAATATTATTTCAAAGTCGATCGGCAAATGTACCAGAGAGATACAATGAATGTTCGTGGAAACCAATAACGTAATAATAACTGCTTTGTGCCGGTGCGACGGATCGTACCCTGTTTACGTAATTTAACGATTCATCGTGTTTCGGGAACAATAACTCATCGAATGCACATCCGGACGATTAAAAGCAGGGATTTGAAAAGGACTGGTATCTATCTCTATACGCGTGTATAGTAGAAATCACGTTCGAAATTTAGTGATAAAAAAAATATAGAACAAAGCCTTTACTCGTATTTTAAGGGAAGAAATTTGATAAAAATGAAGTTCTTTGGTTGTTCTCAATGCCTCGGGACGAACGACGATGTCCCTTCGAGCTCGTTCGATAGTACGAATCCTCTTGTTATAACGAAACGGCCGATTCGACTCGTATCCGAGGACTCGAAGCGCCGGATATCCTTCGTGACGTCACGAACTCGACTACCTCCGATCCTGCGATCGCTAAGCGCCTCCTGGAAGCGAAGGAAGCGTTCTCGTGGAAGGACGAAACTGGAGAGTCGGAAATCGAAGAAACGGAATTCGATTAAGGAGGGTAAATCGAAGGACGTGGATCGAAGAGACGTCCCTAGGACGTCTGGAAGAGACGTCGGAGAGACGACCAGAGAGATCCTAGCGAGATTGGATCGACTCGAGAAATCGAATCGAAGTTCGAGGAGAGTAGAAAAGGAGAGGAAAGAGGAGGAAGTCGAGAACGAGAGGAACGAGGAGGGGACGGAACTCGAGCGTGAATATTACGAGCACTTCAAGTTCCTTATCGATCCACCGCCTTGTTTCAGGAATTCTGACGTTAATCAGAATTTCAAAAACAAATTGAACAGCCTCGATCTTAAGAGAATGAATACAGTTGCCATACCTGAGAGTACCTGCTCGTCGGATTCATTCAGAATCGCAAAGACAACGATGAATTTCGAAGATTGTACGAGAGAAGAAGAAGAAAATGGAGAAACGAATCATTTCTTTCGAGTGGAGACGCTCGGCTTGATTTTCCACGAACGTTTCGAAGTGGCTGGAACGAGAACGAGTCGCCTCGATCGAACGTCTTCGATTTTGAAGACCGAACTCGATGACGATGCCAAAGGAAAACGATCCTTCAAAAGGGAGAACAAGACTGTTCGATTCGAGGACGAGGCACTTGGTAACGTCGACAATTTCGAGAATGGAATCAAAGAAAGATTCGATAATTTTCGATTCGACGGTACGAGTAGCGAATCATGTGAAATTCTTCGAGAACTTTGCGGAGACGTCGAGGGAAGCGATTCTGGAACCGATCTAAGGGAGGACGAGCTGATCGAAAGCTTGGGTCGATTGTTGGATGTCACGAAGTTTGATGGTAAATCGATAATGTCCTTTTTTTTTATGAATCTACGAAATTTGGGTGCTAATCTCCTTTGTGATAAGTATTGAACCGATCGATCGACATTTGATTTAGCCAAAACTGTTCCTAGGTATATACAGGGTGTTATACCTAAATGTAATCACCTTAATATCTTTTTTATTTGTTAGTACGTAACAAATATTTTTAGTACAATGTAAATGGTATCAAAAGTTAAATTTTTTTAATTGAATATTTTTAGTACAATGTAAATGGTATCAAAAGTTAAATTTTTTATTTGAATATTTTTAGTACAATGTAAATGGTATCAAAAGTTAAATTTTTTATTTGAATATTTTTAGTACAATGTTGATGGGATCAAAAGATAACTTTTTTTAATTGAATATTTTTAGTACAATGTAAATGGTATCAAAAGTTAAATTTGTTAATTTAATATTTTTAGTAAGATGTAAATGGTATCAAAAGTTAAATTTTCTTTAAGATCATTTCTTTAAAAGTTTTCAAGGTCATCGAGATATAGGTGACTATTTAGGTGGGCCACCCTGTATATCGAACGAGTCAAAATGCGGGGTCATTTCCCTTATCGAGTAACACGCGATTAGCGACCCGATTTCCACGTATGCGCGAACAATCGCCGATCGGCTTTTGTCGTGAGCGATCGCATTGTCGTCCATCGGGTCGAGCATTAGTGCTGCAGGACAATGGGATACTCTTACCCATGGATATATAATAGGATCGTGTCTAAAAAAAAAGTAGAGATCGGAGCTATTCGAACGGAACCACGGAGTGTTTTCAATTTTCATTTTCGAATCTCTAACAGTAAATGATTCCGAATCGATTTGGATTCATTTCAATCCTATTTTCTGATAGGAACAAAAACATATTCTCTCTTTATCTGGTACTCACATATCAATTGCGTTGACAGGATGACAAGTATTCTTCCGAAAAGATGTTGAATTATTCGGTGAAGTAGAGCGAATCGAGGAGAAGTAATAACTTCGACGAGTTGAAGTAATTTTCTGATCGTTACCTACTCGACAAAATTCTGTATGAAAATTGTTTCCCGAGAGCAAATTTTATTAAAAACACTTAATGGAATGTCTATTAAAATTTGAGTTAAATTAATTTACACTTCTACTCGTCTTTTTTTCATAATTTTCTAACTATAACTGATGAAGCAATTTTGCAAATATTAAAACACAATACTCACACCATCCGGAGTTTTTAATTAAATCTGCATCGAGGTGATCGAGAAGATTGTAATTAAAAGAATTTGATTGATATAAAGATTTCTCTTAGAAAAAAAAAGAAATTTTGTTTTCCAACTTTGATTGATTTTCCCTAAAAAGAAATTAGGTCCATTTTCTAGTTGAAATAAAAAATTTCGGTCTATCGATTAAGCACGATCGCAATTACGAGCTAGAATCGAATGGTTATCGGAGTAGCGGGAAGACGAGAACGGTACGGAACGAAACGGAACGGAAGCGTAATGGTCCGCGTCGACAGATAGAATCGATTTTGAAAGAGCCGAGGGTGAAGAGAAGAGGGACGACGGGACACGTTGGACACGGGCACTTTAGCGCGCGCCTCCGATGGGTGCGGTGTCGTCATGGGCCGAAGGTGCCGAGCCCACCTTTCGTCCTTCGCCCTGCACGTTTCTCCTTTCCCCTCCAAGCCCTTTGGCCTTTCGTCGGGATACGAACCGTGGCCATGCGGATTTCGTATCGTGGCTCACGCTCGTTGCGTTACATCATTGACGAATGTCTGACGCACGTCTTATTGTATTATGCGAATTTGTTACGTAATGCAATTCAAACGAAATTGCGTAGTGTAATAGGATTTTATTCTTTGCTCTTTATATTTGTTAATAGTGTTTTTATCTGCTTATGTTATTATTCCTTTTGTAGGAATTATTTAATTTATTTTAATGAGTTGCAGTATTTCTTTCAGTCTTTTTTACAACAGGGAACACATGTTTGTATCTCACGTATGTAGCCATTGGTCATATATAATAATAAATAAACATTCTAAAGTAAAAGTTCCTGTCAGAGATTAAATTTCATAATTAATTTCAATGAATCTTTTTAAAATACGGAATATTGTCAGAATTTTAAATTAGACATGCAATATTTATGAGAAAGATGAACAAAACATTTTTAGAGACTGAAAATCCAACTCGTGACACCGGGCGTAACAAAAGTTGAACTTCCGTCAAAATTCGGTTACTTCCGGAGACGAATCCGCGCGCGCGTTTCGTGACGTAACACGACGAACGTGGAAAAGGTGGGTTGGGTGTGCTATCAGCTCGACTACGTGACCGTCCCGGCGCATTGTTTATTCGGAAGGAAGTCCAACTCGGAAGTGGCACTATGCATGAATCCCGAGTACGAGAGAGGGGAAGCGCACTGAGAAGCGTCGATGCGAGCTCTCCTCGAGCGCGTTTCTATTTTACTTTGGTACGAGTCTCGAGTTTTACAGAAATTTCTGTAGGATAGCTGAACGAAAAATACGAAGACCATACGTTAATTATGATAGTAATTTTATGAAAAAAAGGATTTGTCATTTACTTCATGTCGTAAAAAATATTGTAGAATAACTTTTTGATCAACTCATTAACTCAATTATCGTGTATCGTGCAGTTCCCTCTATTTGGAACTAATTTAGGTCGAAAGGTCCCTAAAACAGTATATTCGTGTGACTATGAACCTATGACAACACCTGATCCTCCTATATTTGCAAGCTTCAAGTTTAAAGCTATGTTCCAAAAGAAACAAGCATTTTTTACAAAACACATGTTAAGTTAGTTCTTAAAATAGAAAGCATATTTTTTCCCTAAATATTTACTATCACAATTTTAATCAAGGCTCATTAAAGTATACCCAAATCAATAAAAAAAGTAATTTAGTTTCTTTTTGACAAAATTTCTAACAAACAAGTCCGTACTAAACAGCTAACACATCCAATATATCACAAAAAGTTACGAAAGACATACTTTTATGATAAAAACTAAATAGTTTATTTTCATTTATTTAAATCATACTAAAATCCATGTTACAACTGCGTAGAAACTTGAAGTAGGTACCTATCTCAGAAGCCGTCCGAGGCCGTGACGTTTGCAGACACGCGTCGAGTGCGCACGTGGTTCTTATTTTTTTTTCACCGTTGAAAAGGCGTATCGGATAGAACGTACGTTCTCTTAAGTACATGCATCACGCAACATATACACGCATTTAAAATACGTAACGCTCGCGTTCGCCGCTGTATGACGCGTGGGAGGTGGGATCGAGCGTGCTTCATGGTTGACACGACTCCGTTCGCGCTCTCAGTGCATAATCGTGATTCACGGACCCCGGAGGTCACGCCGTTAGTTTCCTCGATGACGATAAATCGAACTTCGTCGATCTCGAAGAGCACCGGGTACGAAATTTATGGCGCGAAGTGCCGTTCGAATTTAAACGACCTACTCTCGCTTTAATTTACGCGAGAGAAAAGTTTGGATCGTATAGAATTTTTTTAGTGCAAATTCGATATTTATATATCGATAATTGGGTATACTAAGTTGGAAGTTTCCTTGCTGCTTTCAGATGACACCAAAAGTGATCAAAGCTACGCTAATCAGAACGGTGGCTTAAAGAACTCGGCGATCGATCAACGCGCGGATACGAAGAAAGGAGGTAAGCTTTGCATCAAATTATTTCTGTTCTGTAGATTAACGTTTAAAGATAAATCAAAAAATATATTTGCATCGCTGGGCTGGGACACGCTTTCTGCATGAACGATAGTACGCGTAGGGAAATTATTTGTCTTTTTCTAAGTATCGATTATCTTTCTGTCTATTATTTCTCGTAGTTGTGATAAAAGGAATTAGGATTTTGAGTAACGTCACAGCAAAAAGTGATTCGGATACGAAGACAAGTCTCAATTTTCAATTCAATTTTATTCCTACAGCTGTTAATCAAAATTGATTTCCTATCGAAGAGTTATTTATTCGGCATGCCGATCATCGTCACCTGTGCTGAATTAGGGATGTCAAATTGATCAAATTTAGAAATATTACATTTTTCGATCGTATAGGTGTCGCGAATAACGTTCTCGTCGTATATCTCCGTGTAACTCGTTCCGATAAGACGTAATCGTGTTTTTCTAATCGTACAGAATGTTCCCTCTTTCTAGAACACGAAACTCGACGTCTCGCGTGTATAGGGAACGATAACGCAAGCAAAAATATTCGAAAAAAAATAAAGAGAAAAAGTGTTCATAGATCGACAAGGAGCAAATCGATCCATTTTTTTTTAAGGAAAAGCTATTCTCGATTTAGCGAACACATTTCGTAGGATATAGCGACTCCTTGGGCTACGTCACAGACGCGGAAAGTATCAAGATGCCTTCGCACGGCTCACGCAATCGCAGAAACCGCAAGAATCGCAACAGAAGGCGAATCCAACGTCCAGTTAGTCCAGATGGAACGGGGAAAGTTGACGAGAAGGTTTCTTCTATCGAAACCACAAAGGAAAATGTCGAAGCCTTGGATGTTGCTCACACCGCCGAGTCGACGAATACGAACGACTCCATTTTGGAGAACGATTACTCCAGCACGGAGAACCTTAGCGTTACGGGTACCGTCACGATGGAGGATGAAGACGAGAATATTGATTCGATAAAGAATTATTTTAAAGAAAACAAATTTCGTATTAAAAAGGGAGCGGTTGATTCGAGAACGAGAACTGTCGAGATCACGACAATTTGTAGTTTACCATTGGAAGCTACGATCGATCATATAGCTGGTGTAGGGATCTTAGAAACTGGAAATTTAGAAAGAATGAACAGTGACGGTCCTTCGATCAGAGTCGACGAACCACTCGACTTTGTCGAACCTTTATCCGATAATTTAAATTCGAAGGTGAAGCTTCTCGATATGGTGGAAGACAAGAGAGAGGAAAAAACGATAAAATGGGAAGACAGCTCGGAAGATTCTGGTCCGATCATCGTCGAAATAGAATCCGACGTTGAGAAGGATCGATTCGATCGGTCCGATCGGCATATCGAAGAAATGTCGCGAACAAAGACGATCGAAATCAAGGATAGCGCTATGTCGAAAGAGATCGAAAGGAAATTAAGAAATTTTATCGAGGATTTGAGATTACCGAATTCTCCGGAAAAAGAGGAACATAGGGTGGAGTATGAGAAGATATGTGAGAACGTGGCACAGAGGAAGAGAGCGAAAAAACGAGCGATTTTGGAATCTTATTATCAATCTCAAGCGGCTAATAGATTTTTGGACATCATTCAGGAGGAGGGTGAGAAATTATCCGGTGACGAGGAACAGCATATCAGGGATTTTATTAACGAGGAGATCGGCAAGTATCGGAGGGTTGGACATAAGCGTATTAATGAGATTCCGGAAGACGAAGAGTGCGAAGAAGAGGATAAAAATAAGGAATCTGTAAATAATAATAAAAGTGTCACTATAAATATAATCAAAGCTGACGAAGAAAATTCTGAAGAAAATCCCATAAATGTTCCCGTAAACTCAGACGAGCAAATGGTCGAATCGGTTGAAAACCAATCAAACGACGATAAAAATATGTCGATCGATGAAGAATCCATGCTGGAAGAAAATGCGAGCGAAGTGAGGGACGATGAGCACGAGGAAAGTTTCGCATCGGTGATGCAGCCTGAAAATGTCATGGAAAAAAAGGGAGTTAACGATGCCACTGAGGTAGTTACGTCCGATGCGATGGGAATTTGCACGGAAAGAGAACTCTTCGATGGAAAAATTGAAAGGGTGGAGTCGTCTGGGAAAGAAGAGTCGTCTCGAACGAGCATCGTTAGCGAATCAAATAAATCGCGAGAGGATGATATAAGGGATGACGAGTTTAAAGATAAAACGGAGAATGGAAGAGGAAACTCGCTGGAGAGTTGTCGCGAGCTAACGAGTGAGAGGGAAGATAAAAATAACAGTGGAGGAGAAGAAGTCAAGGAAGAGAAGAAAAATGAGAAAAATGATAAGGACGAGAGTGAAACGAAATATGAAGATAAACCGACGGAAGAAGAGAAAACTGAGGAAGATAATAACCAGGGGAATGCCATTGAAACGGATCGAAGGAACGACGATATGGTAGACGAAATTGATTTAAAATTAACAAATGATTCCAAGGAAGATGATGGCATTCCAGAATCGATAACTGATCCAGGAAAATCTGAAGAAGATGATGGAATTCCAGAATCGATAACTGATCCAAGAAAATCTGAAGAAGATGATCGAATTGCAGAATCGATAACTGATCCAAGAAAATCTGAAGAAGATGATGGAATTCCAGAATCGATAACTGATCCAAGAAAATCTGAAGAAGATGGAATTCCAGAATCGATAACTGATCCAGGAAAATCTGAAGAAGATGATGGAATTCCAGAATCGATAACTGATCCAAGAAAATCTGAAGAAGATGATGGAATTCCAGAATCGATGATAACTGATCCAGAAAACTCTGAAGAAGATATACAAGTCTTAACAACAGAACCACGACCACCGACACCACCGAGAAGATCTTTAAACGTACGTGATATTTCGGCTTTTTTCACGTTATCGGAGAAGACTACCTCCGTTAACGCTCCAGTTCCTCCGACTCGTTCCTCTAGGATGGAAATAAAGGAAAACGGGACTGTACCAGAGCGACCACCACTTCCTAGAGAAATGCAGCTGCTTTTAGATGCTGAGGTAGAACGCGAGTCAACGAACGAAAATTTCGAACGAGAATGTGATGACTCTTCTAAGCTTGTCAATGACAAGGATGATTCATTAATGATACCCTCACGTGACTTAGACGAGATCGTCGATGATGATGGTGAACGAGATGCCAATTTTCGCGCATCTTCCAAGAGCGGCGCCTTACGTAACGGCGTCGAGCTTGGCAATGAAGCTTCTCCTGAAATAACCGGTGACAAGTTGTGCGAACAGGCGCCAGGAAAAGGTAACACGGGTCTTATCGACGATACGGCGACCTGCTCGAACGGTTTAGTACGAAACTCAGAGAAAATCGTGAAGAACGGAATAAAATTCAATAAAAAAGGAGGATCTATGGATAAGTCTAGCGAGTGGGAGAAGATGGGTGACGAGAGCGAGGTGATTGAAAGGAAGGTTGTCAGTGAGGAAACGGAAGTAAAGATATTTGAGGAACACGTGCAAGAATCAAGCTTCTCGAAGAAATGCTCGAACGAAGAAAGCTTCGAGAGATCGAGAATGGAATCAAAAACTGAAGAAAATTTGGTTGAATCGAAAAAGTCTACGAGTACCCAAGATCCTACTTTAGATTCAGAAATGAATACCAAGATGACAGATACAAAAGTAGACGAACATGCAAGTGAATTTCAAGGTCAGGATTCCTCCAGTAGCGCTGCTTCCGTGAGTACGGTGAAGTATATCCCGATCGAAACGTCTCTAGCCGATGTTTGTTCGATTATCAAAGAGGAAGAGGATAAGAACGAGAGGAGACTCAGTTTGTCAAATTTGAAAAGCAAGTTGTCTTTGTTAAAATCTGAAACTGGTATGGAAGAAAAAAACGAAGAAGATATCGAATCGCCTCAACCAATACCTTATTCTCCTGTAGAAGATCTCTATTACGTTCCACTCGACGAAGAGAACGAATCTTGCTCGAGGCCAACGTCCTTGAAAGATCTCAGTTTATTAAAGATCCTTTCGATGCCGTTCGGTGTTGAAATAATCCGTCAGTTAACGTCTTATAAGCTTAACATATTCAAAAGCTTGCAGAATATTCGATCGTACGTTAACAATGTAGAAAGCTACGAGGTTGGCGACCGTCATCATCGATTAAACAAGCATGGTGTGTCTGCGAATGAATTAGCTTCGCTAACGCTACGAAATCGTGATAGGAAAACGTCTGACGACGGTGACAAAAACGTTGTTTCAGACCAGGTAGATCCGTCCAGGCGAAACTATCCCGGGCCAGTAAATATCACTGATTTTTACGGTGAAGTATTAAAGTCCAAAGATACGATGAACGACAAACCATGGCTGGGTGTCTCGACATCGAGGGATCCACGATTGTTGCTGTGCTTGTCACCTTCTCAACAGAAATCAACGATTCGAACGAGTGCCGATAGACTACTCGATCTTCATACCAAGTTCTTAAATCGTCGTAGTTATCACGAAGTCGAGGAACCTCAACGTGTTTCACCTACAAATTATCGGTTGGTTGTTAAGGGACCTAAAGAAGAGATAGGATGGGATGACGAGAATAGACCTTTGGGACTTTTAAATATAATAAAACAAAATTCTTCGCGCTCTACCGATCGGAAGAGCCCGACAGAGTTTAAAGGTTCTTCGAACGAAGGTCAAGAACGACTCAAGGCGACTCGTTTGTCCGATTGGATGAATCTAGCGCGATACGAATCGAACGATAGCAACGAGAACACGAAATTCTCTTGGTCGAAGGAACCTTTTTCTTCGTCATCGACGTTGTTGGCTGGCGAACGGCCGACTGGCGATGATAAGAGGACTGCCGGCACGATGACATCGAGCGGTGCTCGTGGTCAGTACGGTTTCGCGAAAGACGCGAGAACGTGCGACGTAGGATCGATCGGCACGAATCTCACCGCGAGGAATCGACATTCGCCGTTAAACAGGAGCCCCATCACGTTCAACAGCGCTATAATCGATAAAAACGCTTCACCGGAAGTCGAGAGAAGAACACCACCGCCACCAAGAAGGAATATCGATCCAAGGTATAACGTAAATCCGGCATTGATCGACGACAGGGTAGAGGTACCACCGAGATCGAAGAGAACCGTCACGGTGGACAGATCTTGCATCGATACTACGAGTATCTTTGATCAGAATCCACCTAGAAGTCATTTGGAGACTAGAAAACGACAGGATAATGTGGAGAATTTGAAGAAGTTGACTACTACGGAAATTGTCTCGAATTTGAAGAAACTACAGAACGAGACGATGGAACAGTTGGATGGTAGGAGAAGGTACTCTTTGCCTCAGGAATACTTCGATCAGCAGCTGAAGTATATAGAATTACTGGAGAATCAGTTGAAGAATGTGATTTTAGCGGAGGAGGAGGAGAGAAAAGCTTTCGAGGATTTTCAGTTCCATGTTAATCAGAAATTTCGTGAGGGACCAGAAAAGGTAACGAACGATGTGTCCAAGAAACAGCAAGCAACTTCTGGGGATGATGAAAGAGTAGAGAAGGAATCTTGGCAAGAGAAATCACGGGATGTTAATAAAAATTGTTCCGAGTGTATCGATAAAGCTGGTAGACGGGATTTTTGTAAAAAGATTTATGACGAGAATGGTATTCACGAGGAGGAGACGACCGAGAAGATCGAACGGAGCGAGCATCGCGTGATCACGCGAAAGGATGACCTTTCGAAGGACTCGTTAACCAAGTGCAAAGAAAATGGTTTCCCTGAGAAGAAAACAAATGGAAAAGATGATGAAAAAATACGAAAGGTTGAGAAATCGAACTCGGCGATGAGCGGTGAGGCTTTTCGGCAGAGAATGTACGACGAGTACGTTCACAAGGTACTCGAAAGAGAAGAGAGGAAACATCACAAAGTCGTTAAGATCAGTCTGCACGATGATATTCGTAAATCTGAATCATCAAAGTCAAAGGATATGAGTGCAATGGAACGAGAATTCATCGAGAAGGCGAAGAACAGATTGAACAAGTTCGGAATCAAGCTCGACGAGAGCGAACCAGAATCTGAAAACGGTGCTGAGAGGAGTCAGGAAGAGGATACCGTCGAGGCTAGATGCTTGATCGACGGGAAGGAGATCGGAGATGCTAGAAAATTGCCGAAACATCTCCGAGAGTTCTTGAAGATCTCTACGAAGGATATTGAACAGGATGGTGAGTTTGCACCGAAGGAGACAAAAATACCAACAAAAAAAAAATGAACGTAAGAAAGCAAAAAGAAAAGAGAGAAGATTGATGTGTTGCTCGTCGTGTTTCTCACACCTTCCGAGTGTTCTCCAGATTATCACTGACCTTGGACCAAAGGGTTAGCCTCACTTTACCCTGTGGTTCACCAAAAAATGACCAACGATATCTGTGATGGTCTCTAACGCACGCCCCGGACCGTCTTGCGTATTTGATTTCGATGTTTCGTGTTTCTTCTTTTCTTTTTTTTATAATCGTTACTAACGTTGATTGATGACGAATGATTCTAATGCCGCTTTTTAGTTTTTGAAATTGTTCTTTTTTTTTTTTTTTCTTGAAGCACGTTTAGAAAGTTACTACTGTAGTATTGTAAAAAAGGAATGCTCAGAGTTTGTTGCTGTTTAACGAGGAAGTCGTGTCATCGATCGGAGTGTTCGTATCGAAGGCGTGAACCGTAAGTAGGATTTTCTCAAGTATAACTCGTATTCGCTTTTTGTCGATAGAAAATATACCATTCATGCTATTCTTCCCTACTTGTTTTTTTTTTTCGTAGAAAAAAACTCTTTAGAAGAAGCGTAATGCCGTCTCGTTATCTAACGTTTGAAATACTCGTGCTCGTTGAACCGGAGAATCGGGCCATTGTGCGATAATGGATATATATCGACGCTGTCCGAGTATTAAAAGGTTATCCGCGACGGTTTCGTGTTCGTGGTAATAAGCGATCAGATTTTATGTACCGCTTTTACTATCTGGCGTACCTATCGATCGGTGTCTCATTCGATTGGTGAGACCTCCTGTTCTTTTAGAGAAGCAAGAGGAGGGAGGATGTGGTTCAATTTAAAGGAATTGATCGGTATAACGGGTAATCTATCGTAAAATCGAACCCTTTTTGCTGTGCTAACGTTACCGTTCATTCCCTTTTGTTTTACTTGAAATAAATGTTCACTATCATGGATTCGAATAAAATTCGATGTTCATCTTAGTTTCTTTTTTATTTCACATCCGCGAATATCTCGTGGTTTATTTTTCCTGGTAAATCAAAATCACGAGGCCAAGCGTTCTCGTTGGCGGTGGAGGTGGTTTCGAGAGAGAGGCTGCAATCGTTGCTGATTCATACGAGAATGAGAACCTAAATTTAGGCCCCCGTACAAGAAAATAGGGCACTACTAAGGACGTCACGGCTACGCATCCCAATTCGAACGACGGAACCACCGTCTTCATTTTCGGTTATTTCCAACTGGTTGCAACACGAACCACCACCGGACGACGATGGCCGTGTGCTGACCCGAGTAGACATCGTTGTTTATCGATACTTTGCACGCGAATCTTTTATCTCGAGATATACCATGATCTTCACGTATAATACGAGCTTGTATATCGTAATGATAGAACATTATCGAGTGTACCCAGTACCGTCCTATTTACGAAAATTTATTATTTCGTAGAGCTGTAAGAAACTTTGCTATCATTACATTTGATGTTCTTTTTACCAGAGTTATAGCAACTCTCTAACCATCGTCTAAAGCTCAGCTTCCACGAAGCTTTTGAAAAGCTCGCAAAATGGAACGGGATAAAGCGTGCAAATGGTCGTTCTATTGAGAACCAAATGAATTCGCTCTTTAAAGGTGCTTATCTCGAGAAATTTTCACTCGTCGAATACCACCCGTAGCCTTTCGTCGTGCGTGACGACGAACGGTTATCCTCGGTCTTTCGCTTATTTTCTATTTTATCTGTTGGGTCAAAAATATCGGGAGCGCTCGAGACGACCACGCGAATTTAGATTTTCCTGGCCTCAAAAGACAGACTGCTTCAACGATCTCTCTTTCTCTCTCTGGTTCTCCGTAGAGATTTTCGAATGAATAAAGCTTTTGATGGTAAGACGGGGAATGGTCTTTACTCTTGGATAACTAGTGACCGTCTTGAAATTTGATTAAACGTCAGAAATCTTTTTTTTTTCTAAAGGACCTAGCCAACGTTCGTCAAAGAAATCCTGCTATTATATTTTTTATTTATTTTTTTTTCCCTTGCAAAATCACGCATGCTTTTTAGATAGAACAAGTGGCTATGGTATCATTGGTGGTGGTTGGGGTAAAAGCAATGAAAACGATCTGCTGCACGAGATCGACGGAGCTTTGATAATCGGCAAAGGATTTCTACTTCGGCAAGGTGCGTCTTTAATTTTGCTTTGCATGCTTCATTTAATTAGCCATTCATATAACAACAAGGATAGATCATCGTTCGTGTTTTATTTTACGATTCAATGAAGAAACTAGAGAGTACCTTACGAAAGAATTAAAGTCTCTTCTTATCTGGATGACATGCAATATTGTCTTAAGACCGGATATCGCGGAAATATTTTCTAAAGGAAGCGGAAACCGTGGCTCTGTATTATTTTCTTCGACGTCATCGTGAACTCGGCTTCACCGTTGAGAGAGTAAAAATCCACGGAGGATTCAATCCAATAAGACGCTTGAGAATCTCTTCTCTAGAGGCTCGAAGTCTTTGCCCGCAAATTCTCTTATATTCTTCCGGTCTGTCCTATCTTTCTCTCTCTTTCTAGTCATATAGAAAAACATTTTCTTATCTCCCAGACAATATTTTCGTTTCTTTTCATCCGGGAATATATCTCCGATCGATCGAAAATACTGGTGACCGACCTTGATTAAGTTTCATTTTTTATACTAACAATATTTTTATTACAAATATATATCCATGATTTAAATAAATGAGTTAACGATAAGGTTTACTTAATTAATGATCGTGTTGGAAGATAAGAAATCACATATATTACACAAGGGTTACTCTAATACCTTGACCATGTCAGAGCGAAACTATGTCGTATAAATACCAAGCTTAATGGAAGTCACCCTAATTACTTAGCCGTGCTATATATCTAAATTCCACGTAAAATGAAAGTACATATAATTCTCTAATCGTTCTAAAACGAAACCATATTTCATAAAATAATTTTAATTTCATAATCTTAGTTAGAACAAGATCGTGTTATATAAGGGACACTCTAAATTCCCAAACAGCGTTAGAGCCACAGCATAAAGTCTAATTTTTTAATTTTAAAACAAAACCTAATTGTACATATAAATACCGTGTTGTCCACCTTAAATCTCCAATCATCTCGTAAGAATCGTTTTAACACACTTAAGTAAATGAATTTCAAGTTAGATAAAAATAAAGTAAAAAAAAAAAACATTTATCTTTCTTCACGGTCGATGGCGTTATCGGATATTAAAAGATCGCGAACGTTGGACTGGAAAACGATCGTATTAGTGATCATAGAAAAGATGATGATGATGCCGATGATGGTGGTATTAGCGTAAGGGGGAGTCTGGCCAGCTTCGACGCCGGCGTCGAGGTTTTGCTACAGACGTCGACGTCGGCGTAGTAAACGCCGTAAAGCGAGACGACGAGAGAGTTGCGTTTTTGCCAAGCGTCGTCGTGGTGGTGTGCTAGGGCTTTAGTATACTCTCATCTTTCGTGCTCTCCTCGTGCTACTCCGGTCAGCGATGATACGTTGCTGAACTTATCCTCGTTTCGTTCGTAAACGCGTTTGAAGTTTACAGTGCGATTTAAAAAAAAAGAAGAAGATCGAATATTCGAAGATAGTTTTCGCGATGTTGGAGAAGAGTGAGTGAATATTTTTTATTTAAAAAAGGTGGAAAAGTTAGGAAGGTTTAAAAAAAATACACTTTGCGTGAAACTCGTTTTTATTCGAAAGTAACATTTTCTCTTGGACAATTTTTTCGGTTTTTTTGAATAGAATTTCATGTATGCGCATCCAGTTTTTAATTCTACACGGTGATAATGGGTTGGAAAAAGTATGAAATTTCTCGTAAACCGCAACGTCGTTCCGGCAAATTACAAGCGCGAGTTAGCGTTGGTGTCGAGCGGGAAAAAACAGATACACGTGAAAGCACGCGTTACCTTTATTTTTCCGGTAGTTTACCCGACGTTTCCAAGTATCGCTCATTCGAGAAAATGAGTTTTCCGATAACCGTTGTTCTCTTGTACATACGTAGGAGAATATTCCTGTTGTGATATTTAACGAATCGAATACGACGAGAATCGAGCGATTTATTCATTTGTATCCTAATTGATAATAAGAAATTATTGGGAAATTGACAGATTGCAGTCGTATCGATTTAGCTACAGTTAGAAGAAAATATAGACGAGCTTAAACGTGAAATAACATTTCCCAGGGTAAATTGATGGATCCAGCTTGTAAATTTCTAATTACGTCGAAGGAGAAACCCCGGAGGAAAAACAACACTGAGAAAATGTCGATCTCTACGATCGACAGAACCGATCGGTCAGCGTACATCTGCGAGCGTGCAGATACGCGTACGTTGCAAAGCAGCAACGTGCAACGTGCTTGACAAGCCGATCTATTCTTAGAATCGTTAGGTGGAGAACTTTAAGAGCGATTTGGCGTGTCGATGGCGTCCGTGCGAAGCTCTTCGAATTTTCTTCCCCCCTCATTGCTCTAGCCGACCTTGCATCGTCGAACTCTTAACGCCAGACCAACGAAAGAAACGTATCGTATTCTTCATCCACCGTCCATTCTCTTTTCAACTCTTTCTCCCTTTCTTTTCCACTCGTTTTCTTTTCACGAAAGTCATCAGGCACGTTTCTATATTAATGAACCTCGTTGCCAACGTCAAGGAAACTGCTTAAGGAGCCTTTCAGACGTTTTCCAACGATGGAAAAGAAAGCCCGAGGAAAGATCTCTTTATGAGTGGCTACCTTCCTAACCTTCACCGTGGGAAAACGTAGCCAGTTCGCGATATGAATGTCACCCTTTGTGTCTTTCTTCTCCCACCATCGTTCTTCTCGAGGGAAACTTCGCGTTCCCCTTCGGTTACGTTAACACTTTGACTGCCATCGAATTTTTTCAGAATTTTACCTCGAGTAATCATAATAAAATTTGCATTATTTCAAGTATTTACTAAGAAATTATGTGTTATATGGTTAAATAAGACTATATTCTAATCACTAGTGCCTTTATATCACTGGTATAGAGAATAGGTGGTAGCAGTCAAAGTGTTAAATATTGTTTCACGGATCGATCGGCTAGAAAAACGAACGTTTGCAGGAAAAGGACATCGATAAAGTAGTAAAGGGGAGATCGAAGGTCGAGCTCGCTCGTCGTTTACTCGAGATTAGATCTCGAAGGTAAAGCGAGGATCGGTTAAATTTTCTCGTATTGTCTTTGTGCGTCACAGTCGTAAAATATAATCTCGTGACACGTCGCCGTCCATTTTCCGGCTTTATCTCCGTATCCATTTTCCTTGAAAGTGAGAAAGAGTATATCTCCTAGGGTATAGATAGATATACTAGGTATATCGAACGTGAGAAACTCTAAGAAATTCTTTGCTACTTCCAGAGAACGTTATGTTCGCCCCCACGTTTAAAGCTTCGTCAGCGAAACCAGGTAAATTTGCGCGAAATTAACACAAAGCCACGAGATCTAACGGAGATGGTTTTTTATGCACGTCGATGAAAGCCCAATTAAACGGGCGATATTAACGAGAGCATCTTGTTGTATAATGATGCGTCGTTGAAACGTTCCTCTCGTGTTTGGCACTAACAAGCCTGAAATTTTTCAACATAGACGATGAGGTTCTAAATTAACTCTCAATTCATTTCACATTTTCATACTTCTGACGCGTTCACTTTTGAATTGACTATAAATGATGATTATATTCTCATAAATGTTTACAAACTTTTAAATGTAACCTGAAAAATTGAATGCTGGTGTTAATTATCAAGATTAAAAAGAAATGACATATTTTGTGTTGGTTATGAAAGGAGTCTTAAAAAAGTAACAAGAATATATTTAGCCCAGTTTTATAATATCACAAGGTACTTACGTACCATAAAAACAATTTTGATCTCATTCATTGAATTGAGGATTAATTCATAGATTCCTTAGAACGATTTCCTAATAATTGTGTGCTGAGTATAAAATCGATCGTGTCGTGTGCAACCCTTTTCCCTCAAGAAAACCTGCCTCAACATTGACTCGAATTCGTCCTCGGCCAATTGTAATTATGCGTATCTTAATGCTCCCGCTTACTCGATTCTAATTTTACTCCTAAGCACGCTACTCCTCGTTTCCTGTTGTCGCAAGAGCCCCACGTGTTCGACGTTGTGACTAATAGCGCGAATCGAAGACTTTACTTTTACAAAGACAATCGTCTCTCTCTCTCTTTTTTTTTTTCTTACACTCATACTTTGTCACTATTCTTAAACGTATATATACGTGTATGTTCGATTCGTGTTCTAAAAGTAACGTGTTTATAGAACAAAAAGAAGAAAAAAAAAAACAGAATAGTTCATTTCCGCCTCCGTAATACGAGTTTACGCAATCTCGACGGAGGAAACAGCGAGGAAAGAAATGGTCCTTTATGTAATAACGCTAACGCGAGCCAAGATTAGCGGGCACTCTTGTATATATTTCGAACGTTACTTTTGGCTTGAACGTACCGAATCCACATGTTTCTGGCACGTTTAATCTTCGCTTTGGTGCAAGGACCTCTATACACGCTTTTGCTTTACGATAAAACGCGAGTTATACGAGTCGTTTCTTTTTTTTTTTTCTCTCTCGTTAGTAACGTATGCATTTTCATGCTAACCAATTTCAACATGACGTAGTACGATACATGGTGAAAAATGTAGGTTGTTTAAATGAAGAGGAATTTCAAATGATTCCACTTTGTCGGTAGGAGTTTGGTCGCCTGGAAGCGAACCACCGCCAAAGGAACCAAGTCCGGATCGTACGAAGGATTCGCAAAAGGATGGTGGAATACCGCCAGTCTGGACTCCTTCCAGCGCAGGAGCGAGTCCTGTGCCAGAGAGGAAGGAGTTCCGTCCGGTCCAGTTTGAAAGTCCAATTTTAAGCAGAAAGAAAAAGCAGGAAGAGGTACGTTCAGTTTTGGCGAGGATACTTTTTTTTCAACTGTACAAACATCGAGAAGATACTCGAGTTTGCAATTAATTTTCCAACTAGGAAAGACTCGAGTAATATCCTTTTTAACGTTAATTCATAGACGTGGAAATTCGTTACGATCGTTACTTCTCTCGAGGATGAGGTCAAAAGTAAACGCTCGAGGGTATTCTAATTGCTCTCTAATAAATTCATTCCGTTGAGGGTTTTCAATCGATAATACAGTTCCAGACCGACGAACCTCCTCCACCTTGGAAGACCGAGGAAGAAAAGAAAGAGATCACCGAGAGCCTCTTACAGAGTAGCATATCCACCACTTCTCGCATTGTTAACTCTCACTCTGCACCGTCTCAAGGCTTGAACGCGCTAGCTTCGACACCGAGATTGCCAAGAGCGCAAAATCCAACCATCACGCTTCTGCAGAAAGCGAGAGGTTCGAAGAAACACGAATCCCATAAAATATAAATATAAATTCGTATGTACCAGGGGTCGTAAAAAAATCGATCTTTTTCACTTCAGAGGGACAGTTGCCAAAAGGTGCCGCGTATATAGAGGAAAACGAGCCACCCAAAGCCGGTCATACCGACGAGAGGCCTTTGATCAGTCCAGGAGAGATAAGTAAGTAAAGTCCAACGAATATTTTAATACCTACCATGTCATAATGTTCATCTTGCATGATACGTTTCACCAACGTTTCAATCTTGCTCCATATCGTACCATGTTTCACCACCAATCGTGTGTAACCACATATACTATACCTTTTCACGCGACGACGAGTCGATTTAATTAGCAAACACGATTAAAGAGAGACACGATAGTCATACATTCGTTCACGCGTGTGTCGCGCGTGTAATTACGAACGTTTATGTTGTGAAATCAATACATGTTCCGTTAGTCTACACCGTGAAGAAAGAGTACGAAAGTGAGCCAGAATCGGAGAACGAACCGCCGAAAAAAATGGCCGATTTGGGTCCGAGAAAGTTCGAAGGTATCGGACCGACAACTAAAGAGGGTATTCCCCTTGTTCTAAGATCGGTAAGTTCCGACAAATTTCTATAAATGCGTCCCTGTTATTATGTAAATAATTAATTTTTTAACGAAGGGGGGTATAAGGGTAACAATAATAGGATTTTTTTGATTTTACGTAGCATTTCGAACAGGTACGTGTTGGATAGATTAATTTGTCTAATTTGGAAGTATTAATATCGAGATTAATAATATTACCTCGTGGCAATATGGTAAAGCATACTGTTAATTATGGAGTAAATCGATTTTAGGAAGTCAAGGAGAACAATCAAACAAAGTGGTACAAGAAAATGTATGACTCTCTTCATCGTGCTGATCGAGATGGTAGGCAATGTTTATCATTAATTAGACGCTATTACCTCAAGGAGGTGTACGAATAGCGTCTTGATAAAACAAGGAAAAGTCTCAATCGATCTCAACACTCTTTTTCAGACGACTACGTAACCATCCGTTACAAGTCCAGAAGAGGTGAATATCTTCTTTCTCCTCCTTCTCGACAAAAAGCGCAAATATGAGTTATTAACATTATAATGCAAGCCGATTATTAACGAGTCGTTAACACGTAATACGACGGACCGATGTAAATAATAGGCTTTGCGTGAAACCAAAGTATTTACACGTCGCATATCTACGGTGACCATACGTTATTTATTTAAAAAGATAATCCTTTAAATTTATTTCGTATTGTTTATTGTATTTTACTGTCTTATATTTTAGAATTAAAATAATAGATTGAATATTAGCGTGGAAACATGGCCTATAGAAACACCTATCATTCGTATCACTGGAATTGACTATGTAGATTAATGTGAATTCTCTGATTGCATTATTGATGTTCGTGTATCTAGTACATATGTATGTATTTATGTATACATATACATAAATAGATTTAGTATGATACCATGGCTCAACGTTCTTTAGGTAGATTGGCTTGTTCAAAAATTATTGTAGGTATTGTATATTCAGACGTGCAAATATTATTTTTGTTTATTAAATTTTATTTTGTACCATGACGTCTAAAAGATACTATACTTTTGGTAAAACATTACTAATTTTATCTAAACAAATATGGTCACCGTACATATATCTTCCCTCGCTCTCTCGCTCTCACGCTCTCCCTCTTTTTATTTCTCTGGATGAATGAAGCTGTCTTACGCAATAGGAGACGATTATTGTAGCCTTAACAATCTAATCGCTCGTGCGTGAAAATAACAATAAATGATTTACGCTAAATACGATCCACTACCACGTGTGTCGAATACCCATTACCTAACATCCTGGTGCTAACCAGTGTTAATGACGATAAGCTTTTATAAGTCGTTCTTTATATCCGAAGCGAGTCTAACGAGACGATGTCAAACGACGTACCTTATTTAATTTGCGTCGTTCCGCAGGTGCTTCACTAACTATACGATCTATGCCTATTTAAGTTAGTCAACGAAGACGATAGTAGAAATATTATTTATAAATTTTTATTGCCATACGAAGAGATCATCGCATATCACACATTTGTAATCATGGTGATGGAAAAATAAATGGAGAAAAGACTTTTAGAAAATGGATCTCCATATTCTTTCTAACTGTGTGCTTTCCTTTTTCAGGAGGAAGATATGGCTCGGGCATCAGCAGTTCGGGTTATTTGAGCGAACCAGAACCGCGTGGGTATTCCGATCGATCAGTCACTCTAGACAGCCGTCGTCGGCTACGAGGCAAAGAAAATGACTTCGCTACGTCGACTATGCCGAGAAAGTAAGTGTTTCTTTTTCTTGGCGAAGCTACCGATGTATATATCTTCGTAGCATAAAAAGCCTTCGTTCGAATTGGAACCGTCCTACGGAGATTGCACATGTCGTTCGTATTTCTCAATTTTACAGAAATGGACCACTGAAATATTCACCGGAGGTTTATAAGAATCAGCCAGGGCGCATCGAGGATTACGAACCTGGTCGATCGTCCATCGCTGAAAAGGAGACGAAAGAAGTACGTGAAAGGGATTTCTTTTCTTTGCAATTTATTTGTAAGCATAAATTACGTATCGACCAAACGTATTCAGATATTTTGACGTGTAAATGGTCGATAATCGAAAGCACGCTCGGTAGTTACGAATAATACGACCGGTTTTCACGTTCAATTCGAAAGGGGATACGTACGGCCATTAGGATAATTAGATCTCCCATTCGAAATAATTATCGTTCAGCGATTTAAAACTCCTGGAAGCCGTTTAATCGAACACCGATTAACGTCATTCTTGCGATCGAATTTAATAAAAAATACTAATACGGTAATGTACATACTACCACGCAAGAACGAGAAAAACAAATTCTTTCTCCCGAAGGAAATGATATTTGCTCGAACATGATCGTTTGAAATGGCTTTGCTTCTAGCCAACTTCTGTCACGCGGACGACGAGGAAGGTAAACCATGATATTGGAACGAGTATATAAAACGCTCTTACGACACGATATTTATTATATATACGTTTACCACAACTTTTATTATTGAGAGCTTTTCATTTTTAGCGTTGCGTCGTCTAACTGTGCGAAACTTCTTTTTTACTCTCTCCCTTTCTCTCTCTCTTTTTATCTTTCTATCTAATTCTCTGTCACAGCAAAGATCGTTTCGTTTGATTTGATTAATATACGATGTACAACAAGATATGAGAGTCACAAGAGCCATCATTCACACAGCCTCTAAGAAAACCTACTACTACCGTACACTTTGTGTTTGGTTCAGCTTTTGTAGCGACGCTTGTAGCAAATCCTATGTTCGAAACACTTCTTCTAGTTTTTATCTAAAATTCTCAGCGATAAAAATTTGTATTAACCTCTCTGCGATTTTGTAGTGAGAAATTATAATATACCAGATACCAGAGCAATCGTTGTTCGTTTAGAATTTAGATGAGAACTAGAATGAACATACGACACCTTATTTTACCTTTTATTTCTAAATGTGAACATAACTCCATAGACATAATGCATAGTATAACGCTGTCTTTAATTCTATGTTTCTAGTGGTGGGACGAGGTCATGGACATATTTGATGGGGTACGCCACTTTTATTCTTAAGCGAAATTAAGTAAGGCCTATCATCTTCAATCTTCTCCTTTTTCCCCCCTTCCTTCACCCTGGACTCTTTATCCGATGACTTTTGCGCAACGAATATATATAACCAGAGTGGTAACGTTCAAGATAATTCGAAAATGAATATTTGGTAGATAGAAAATATTTGTTTCTTTTGGAATCGAAAATCATTCCATTATCTCGTCTGTTATCTAACTCGGTAGCAAAAGCTTATTAACGATGAAACTGCGAAAACGTTTGTGGGACAAAAGCGACGTTCTCACTTTGTGGCCTTTTTAAGTGAGCATAACCCTTTGAAGGTTGCTAATACAAACATAAGATTTTAATCGCTTAAACTGAATAACGTGTTCAGAGAACATTTGAGTTTGATCGTTTGCGTAAAAGAACGCTTTATCAAGTCTGTAGGCATTATCCCGTTATTAACCTCATTGGTGTTAAATCCTCACTCGTTGTCAGGCTCGATTTCAAACATCTCTCTATCTCTTTCATTTTTTTTTTTCATTCTCTGTCTCTCTACAACCATGAAAAATCTCGTCGGCTTCATTCTTTATACCCGACGTATTCATCGTGCACGATTCTCCGCCTATTATCCTTCGTTAGGTAAAGAAAGCGTTTTATTCGAGTAGATGTATCTATCTCCTTCTCGGGAAGCCAATAGTCTCCCCTTTTTTTCGATCTAGGCATTTACCGGATCTTTCTATATGCGTACATAGTAATTATGTATGTATATTTGTATATATCACGATCGATGTCCGTGCGTGTGTGTATTCTTTGGTATTATGTCCGCTCGTGCGTACCTACCCACTTCGCTTTTGGATCGCTTTCTCCTGGTTCCTTGGACAACACCATTTTACTACCACAATCAAACAACCAATCAAAAAACTACCGTTAATCGCGACGATCGGACAGTGGCTGGACGAAAATGGATGTCTTCAGGAAGGCTACCCAAAGGGCCGTGGCGATGGCTGTGGACGACAGAGTCAACGGGTGTTGAGTCTCTCCTATAGACCGGATGCTGGTCAGAACGTAAGGGAATCTTGGCTATGCGGTTCGAAGAGTCAATTCGAGGTCAGCTCGAAAGCATCCTCGTCTCGACCAATCAAGCATGGAGAGGTTGATTCAGCTCGGCAGCATGTACTGCGTCAGCAGCAGTTGCAGCAGCAACAACGTTCGAAGATCGTCCTCGATCGAGCTGGCAAGTCGGTCGATGACGAAGAGATCAATGCTCGAGCGATCGAGGATCGAATAATTCGACCTTTGGAAAGGAGTACCGATTGTTGCTGGCATGGGGCTAGCATGCTGGATGGGAGATCGAAGAGCTTCGTCTTGCCGGATCGTTGTCCTAGACGATCATCGTCACCGCAGAACGTCGATCGTGCCAGCTTTCTAAGATCCATCGTACCCGTAGGCGCTCGCAATAATCATCATCACCATCATCACCATCATCATCAGCAGCAACAACAGCATCAGCACTGCAACCAGCAACAACAGCCGCATCATCGTCATCACCATCATCACCATCATCATCAGCATCATCAGCTACTTAACAACAATAATAACAACGACCGTGACCCAGACGAGAACAACGATGACAACACCGACGATCGTTACCGTCACAACCATCTACAACATCATCATTATCATCAACGCGTACCGCATTCTACTTCTGCTTCTTCTTCTTCTTCTACTACTTCTACCATCACCACAACCACTACTACTACCACTGGCACTGCTACTACGAATACTACAGCTGCCGTTGCCACTACCACTATTACTACGACTACTGCCACTACTACTTCTACTACTACTACTACTACTTCTATTTCCAGCACCGATCATCATTTCACGCTACCATCACCAACGACACCTTCTTCTTCCGTAAACGTCGCCAACGCTCTGGGCGCATCTTCCGCGCCGGCTTCACGGGTTAGAGGCTTCTACGTCGTTGACAAGTAGACTTGCACGATGACATTCTACTTTTTCTAGATTTTCTTTTTTCTTTTTTTTTTACCTACCTTTCTCTGTATTTTTCTCTCTGTCTCTAGCGATCTCGTCTGAGGATTCTTTGTATATTTGTGTGCTACTCGTAGATGGATGCATTACCGGATGGTTAAAGATGTTTATATGTATGGATATTTATTGATATTTCAATTTTTAATGTTTTTCTTTTCTTCAGAAAGATAAATCTGTAGACATGTGATTATCTATACATGTGTGGTAATCGGATTAAAACTACGTATTACGCTCTGTAAAGTAGAGTAATTGAATTTTAATAGGACAAATTAGCCGAGTCTTATTTGGTCAATTAAATTTTACTTACTATCTTAAACGGGACTGGTAAATGTTTTATTTCATTTTTATCTGTCTAGGTATCGTTCCAAATTTCTTCGTTATTATCATCAGCCTGGATATTTTCTCTGGCAGTGTCTACTAGTCTCTTTTTTATTTTCTCGAGACTTTCTCCCATCGAGAGAAACATTCCGTTCGAAATTTGTATTATTTGTTATATATATTCTTCAGTTATTAGCTGATAAAGATCATTATATCCATCGAAAATGATCGATGAAAATGTAAACGAAGGTTTCCTAGAAACCTTTCTTGTTTATCCATCAAAATTGCTGATCGTTGCATTCGCTAAAATTTGTCGTTATCGTTTCTTTCCTCTTATTCCCGTTTTATGCCTTTCATCTCTTTCTCCCTCTCAGTGTCAGCTCGTTCGTTCGCTTTATTCCTTTACTCGTATCGTATGAAACTGTGCTTTACGATCCAGCCTGAATGTACGATAGCATGTCTCCGTGATAAAACTGTGAAGATATTTACGAAGAGTGAATGCGTGAAGAAATTTGATCGATTTCACAGCTATGCGTAAATATCCGTAGAAAAAAAAGCATTTATTCATCATTTACGTAACGTAATTGTATTCCTTTTGCCTGGTACGAGACTAAATGTTGTTTGGTGTTTGCACATGAAAATGCCGCATAATGTAATATCGCATACCTCGACGTGTACCTACCACAACATGTGTAATATAATTAATCACGATGTGTATGTAACTTCTACAAAATAGCATTGCTCAAACGAGGCATGTTCTTTACACGCTGCAAATATTTAAAAAAAAAAAGAACATTGAAAAGAATAAAATAAAAACATCAATTTTCTTTGCTTCTAGCAGTTCGATCAGCGTAGCGTGCAAGCAGCAAAGCCCTATATGTCTCAGTAAGTATCATCGTCATCAAAAAAAAGTATATTGCTATTGCCAATTCGATATCTTCCTAGCAATAATCCTCGTATTTCCGAAAAGTGCTTTCAAGGAATCGGGATACGAAAGCGACTCGACACTGGTATTTCGCCGTCGAGAGGACATCAATCCGCTCAGTCTCCTGGAACAAAGATTGGCTTACAAAAGCGTGCAAAGTGGTGGTGACGTGCCTCTACATGGTCTACGTAAGCCAGCACCGGAACGACCAAAGGGTGAGTCTCTGTATAAAAGCTGAAACCCGCTGACTCGGATTTTTCTACGCCGACTACTAATGTTATGTGCATTTCAAGCGTGCGACACACTGTGTAATCGGGCATGCGGGCATACGTTTTGTGTTAACTCGCGACTCATGCATTTTTTCGTCTTACTATCGCTACCTCGCTATTTGGTTTTGTTTTTCCATCGTTCGGAGGAAGCATGTCCATCGTAATTGGAGTATTGGAAACTTTAATCATTTTTGGACAATTTTATTGGAACTTATCTTAATAATTTTTTTATAACTAAGGAATTTAAATTTCTCTTGAGAATATTTTGCATAATTTTATGTGAAAATGATAAGGTTGGTTACTTGTGTTAACGTAAAATCAATCTAATCACAGGATAGTAACGTAATAAATTTGTAAAATCCTGAGGAGCATGGTAAGAGTAGAAATACTTTATTTTTCTTTCAAAGATTTGAATAACAGCTCCAAGTCGTGCATCGAACAAAAAAGGTTAGCATGGTATTGACATTTTGATTTCTTGTTATGGCTAGCATGTTGCTCGATTTACTCAGCTTAAAACGCCTTCTTTTTATACAATTCATTTTATACATTATTACGCTCCAAAATATACACACAGCACCGCTATCTTCCACAGTATTTATCGATATTGGTGTGAGACACTCGATTTCTTTAAAAATCACTTTCGTTTGTTTTTTTTATTTTCCTTTATCTATCTGCCCCTGTCTCTTTCTAATCGCAACGCACAAAGAGGAGTTACGTACTATGAGAAGAGGATTTTTGGTTCACTCACGTTTTGGCACGCCTGTCGTCGAATATCGACGATTACTCGCAAGCTTGATCCTTCAGAAGAAACTTTTCCAAAACTTTTGGTGAACGGGAAATTTGGCTTTGAGAGAAAAGACTACAAAAAAACAGATCCGAACTTTGTTCCACAGACGACACCGAGATCGAATATTTCCCGATCTCACCAACCTTGACGAAGATACGCGTGCATCGAAAGAAGTTCACAAAATTAGGAAAAAACGGATCGTCCTCGTCGATGTTATTTTCTCAATACAAACGATCGGCACCGTCACTGACGTACGTGCCGAGCTCGATCATGAAAGCTGGGAGCTCGAAATCAAGCAGCTGCCGATCGAGCTCCCGAAACGTCGATAGTCCACCTGCCAAGTCCACTTCTCGAGTAGCAACTTTCTCGAGGCCACCATCGCCACCTCGAAGAAAATCTTCAAAAAATAACGAGACTCTGAAGAATTATTACAAAAACGGGAACACCGAGAATTATAATCATCATCAATCAACGAGGCATGCGCAGTGCTTCACGCCGGATAAAATCGCCGATATCAGGTCATTGAGAGAAAGATTATGCAGTAACCTCGAAAGGAACAGAAAATCGCGCACAAGTACGACTAAACTCGTTCGAGCTAATCCGACTAGTCCACTTTCCAGTAGTAGAACTAAAATCTCGGGTAACATTTCCACAAACTTTGGGAAACATTCCACTCCTTGCTTACCACGAAGTCTATCCGAGAGTAACACTTTGAAAAGTGCTACTTTTTCGTCGGATAAAATAAGAAGCCGTCTTTCAGCTTCTTCCAGTCCATTATCAGGGACGAAATCCGTCTTGGTGAAGTCGGAACTACCGAAAACGAAACTTGCTACGTCTTTTGACGCGAAAGAAGTTGCATCGCGAGCAGAGTCTTCGTTCCTTTTGAAAAAAGATAGTTCGAGGGGCCGGCTAACCAAAAGAGAGCAAGAAGAATCTTGTAGAAGATTGAGTAGATCAAACGTAGACATCTCGAGTAGTCTGGAAGCTAAAAGGAATTTGCTAAAGCAAAAAGACTTTAAAAGTAGAATTACACCATCCGAGACACTGGTGACTAGCTCAACGACTTTGTACTCGTCTCACAAAAGTATCGACAAGGAAAAGGGGACTGTAGATAAAGCAGTGAAAGTTGTGGTAGCCATTTCGTCGAAAGGGCCAGAAACTTTCCGAAAAATCGAGTCCCAATCGTCTAGAAGTCCTACATCATCGTCCAAAATCGACTCAAAGACCTTTTCATCGACTAGGAAAACGATTCCTATTCAAGTCACGAAAACGCAAAAAAATACGAGGCAATCGGATCGTACGTGTAGAAAAGAAGCTTCGATCGCTTTACCTTCTGCGGATATCAGTGAGATTGGTAAAAAGAGGAGATCTAGAGAAAAAGCTCAAGTCGCTGTTAAAGCTTCTGATCGAAAACTGGAAACGATACGAGTGGTTCCTGAGAAGGAAGTGAGAAAGATCGACACGAGAAAGAAGTTGCGAAAAGACAAGGAAACTACGAAGACCAAGGGAAACGGTACAACTGTCAAAAAGATGGAGAAGAAGGGTAAAAAAGTAGACAAGAATTTAGAAAAATCGAAGACATCCAAACGAGTGGAAGAAACTTCGAACGTTCGAGCTTTGACTATCACAGAGATGAAAAAACATCACGACAGCACAGACACGTTTTTCCAGCATCTTTTCTTAAGGAATGTTTTATCACCAATGTTATCACAGCATCCAGAACCTGCATCAAAAAAATCATTGGTGTACGAACGCACTCGAATGTTTCAGAACAATGAAAAACGAGGTTCGAAATCCGAACCATCTCTAAAATCGCTGAGCGTGTACCTCAATCACAAACGACCAGTCTCCAACTCTAGATTTAAAAATTGGGACCGTGAGAGCGTCGTGTCTTCGAGAAGTTCCAGTCCATGCGGTGTCAGTTGGGCTGGTCGATCTATCTTTCAGAAGGTTAGCAAGTTCGACAGTCTCCTCCAAGTGGACGAATTTGGTTCTTCCACTACTTTACGAAGTAGCCGGAGCCCTGATTTGATTCGGGACGGAACGAAGGAGAGAAGTCTGAGCGAGCCACCGTTGAAGACGCTTTCGGAAAATTCGAGGGACGAGAGAGTCGGTTCCAGGCTATCCTCTCGAACGTCTACACCGTCTCCGATCAGGCCATCGACTCCTCGTCGGGGTCTGGTCTCGAAGGATGGTCAGGATCTTTTGAGGAAGAAACTTAGAGCAAGGAGTGCTGGCGAGGCTGATGACTTACGTAGTAAATTATCTATTCTTGGATCCAATACGTCGATCGCTAAAAGCAGTAGCTCTTTGTGTCCATCGTCCATCATCGATCGTGAGGATTATCATCAGTACGTTCTAGAATTATTGCATTCTAAGAGAAGATCCGAGAAGTATAAAGCTCTGCACGATTTTTATGCAAGCCTGGAAAGAATAGGACAGCTGGAAAGAACAACTTCATCGGGTGATCTACGACCAAGGATGAGAAATGAGGATATCATAGATTACGATCGATGGAAGGAGATCAGATCGAAGGAAAAAGCCGAGTGCGAGCTGAGCACGCTTTATGGAAAGATGAAAGCCGTTCAGAGAGACAAGGATTTCCTGTTCAGTACCAAGGACGTGGAGAAATTCAAGTGGCGTGGCGACTGCGGCTTGAGATGTAAGGAACGTTCGGTCGAAAATATTCTCCGGTATTTCGAGAGACTCGAGAACGAGGAGAGCGAATTGGAATCCTCGAAGAGGAGAGATATCGCGGCTAGGAAGGACGTGTACAAGCCTCTGTGGCGTGGTAGCTCGGTTGTCAACGTGGCAAGCACGATGCAAAGAAGGGCTAGTACGAAACGGGATGATATTCAGAAAATATCTGATCATACACCCTGGCAAAAGAATCTTGGTTGTAGTAAAAAGTTTTGGAGTAGTTTGACCATCGAGCAAGTGACAGCTCTGAAGAATCAGCTGAACGATATTTACGGTAACGAAGAGACCAAGTCTAGAATGTCTAGACGAGATCAGGCTGCTGTCGAGCAACCATCAGCCTCTGGAAAAGAATTTCGTGACAAGAATGACGACAGGTGCGAGATATCGTCCAAGTACGAAATCGTGGTCGACAATTTTCGAGAAGATGGCAAAGGTCTCCACGTTCGATGCCATTCCATGATCACACCGGAAGAATCCACAAGCACGTTGCAATTTTCTGGTTCGGAAACGACCTTGAAAAGAAGGGGTTCTATCGGAAGAGGAAAAAGTGCAGAGAGATCGGAATCGATTGGGAATATTTCAGCGACGTCGCTTATGACCGAAGTGGAAAAGAAGAGACTATCTTTGTCACTGGGTAAGGAAGTCTTAGACAAAGTGACTCGAAAAAGATCATCCTCGGCTCCTATAGCACCTAGGGAGACTCGTGGTGCCATAGCAGCTGCGAACGCAAGATCGTCCAATATGATCAACGTTAGCAGTACACCCAATCTTTCAGCCGCGCCAAGCGTGGCTAACACTTCTCCTAGAACTTGTTACTCTTTGGAAGTTTCTTACGAGGATGGCTCGAAGAAAGAGAAGAACGATTTTTTACTTGTTCTTGCACCAAACAACGATGATGCTAAGGAAAAGGAAAGAGTAGTGAACGTTCTTCAGGAATGGTCAAAGAAACCAGATCCTGTTACTTCTATGAATAAAATAATTTCGACTACGTCTGGTAGCGAATTGGACAGTACTAGTTCGGACACGTCAGTGAAAACGGTGGTAAGACGGAATATCGAAATGGAAGATGTTCCTAAGAAGATCGAATTCTTCGAGAACATTGATGCAAGACACCAGGAAGTAAAGAGTCCAGAAAGACCAAAAATCACTAAACTTTCCTCATCCCAGAGCTTTGCAGATCTTAAGGAACTCTTTGGTGAATCCGAATCAGCTCGATATTCAACGCTACCGTTGTACAGAAGTAAATCAACATCGTCTGATAGGATATGCGATAAATCAAGATTGTTATCGTCACAAGAGTCTCAAGAATTTGGTGATTTCGAGTCAGATCAATCAACTTCTGCTATTTTTACGTTCCGAGCTCGGTCCACTTCACCCAATAACGAGTTCGGTGATTTCGAATCTAAGATAGACGAGGAACGTTACGATTGTACGAGTTTACCAAAAGAAAGATCAATTGATGCAAAAAAGGGTATGGAAGCCAAGGAAACGAACGAGAGTAGCAAGGTCCAATTTAAGAAACAGGAAGGAAAGGTGTCCCCATCGAAAGACTTCTCTAGCGATCAGCAGGACGCAATGGGTTCGATCGAGAGGAAGAAGCGTGGCAACGGTAGGCTTCCTGCGGAAGTGGACACGCGACGGCCGCTTGGACGTTGTTCATGGGAGCGTGAACGCGATTCGAGACCACAAAGCATCAGTCCATGTCGAGCCACGACGCGATCCAACTCGTCGTCGTGCAGTGTCGAGAGTATTTTCCAACGTGGCTCGTCGCCTGATCCAGAAAGATATTGGCGGGCATATTTAAAGTTAGTAAAAAACGGTACAGTGCGAAGGTTACGTGGTAGATTCGAGAGTAGCGTCGACGAATTACGTTCACCAAGCACGTGCAAGTTCGGGTCGATTCCGAAGAGATTCCAAAGTGACCCCGAGTTGGCCCGGAATATTTTAAAGAGAATCGATCAGAGTAAGACGACCTTGAAACCACAAGAATATTCTGACGTGAGTTGGTTAAGAAGAAAGTACGAGTCCAGAAGAGGTAGAACACGTCGAAGGGGTGAATCTCCACCGATTCCTCGCGTACCATTGAGATTAGACAATCTCTCGATGCCGCATATAGACGTTATCAGTAAAACAGCCGAGCTGAAGGATTCCTCGGCCTCCAAAGTGACAAATTCCCATGCCAGGAAAACCGAGACTAAGGAACTTGCCGCGAAAAGACCGGTCGAGAAGATCATACGGAAGTTCGAGGATCCGGAGAAGAAGGGAAGGACGTCCATTCTGGGCGAGATGTTCACGTCCGCGCCGGATGTTCGCGAATTGAAGGACATCACGCCGTATCTTGCCGGGAGATGGGTGGCTCATAGGTAGCGATGGTACTCGGAGGCCTGGCTCGCGTCATTACCTCGTTCGATATTAATGTCAGATCGACCGAGCGATTTCTAAAGGGGTGACATCATGATGTTTAACAATTACACGTATTTTTTTATTATAAACTTTTCTTAAAAAAAAAAAAAAAACTACTTCTTGATATCACTCCTTACACAACTTCAGAAATAAAAAAGAATCCAAAATATTAGCCTCTCGATCGTAGTTTGAAAGAAATAGTGACTTTGAAAACAAAATTAACTCAAAGTTCCATCGCTACTCGCTTGCATTCAGGTATCCGAACCGAAGAGACAATATGCGTTCGTTGTCGTCGCCACCCAACCTCGAAAATCGAAATTCTCGGAACGGTGAAGTGATCGTGAGTTCGAGAACGACTAAAGACTCGATAGAGTCAAGTGATGATAGAAGGAAGAAGGTGGAAGAACGTCGTGAGAATTTCGTGAGGAAGATCACCGTCCAACCGATGACGTCTATCCTGAAGCACAAGGACATTTTCGCGAATCAGGAATTCGATCCTAGCAAACATAGACCGAGATTTAGATATCAGCCACCACCACCGCCACCTTCGCCGATCGTTAAACGGGAAGCCAAGTTTTGGTTGCCACCGTTGCCAACGTACACGGCCCGACCTACCGTCAGTTTCGAAGGTCTGCTTCATGATACTTCAAACTAAAATTTTGGTAACCGCTGCTGTTCTACTCGTTCGTCCGTAGGCAACAGCTGACAACTCGAAAGAGATGTTAGGTTTAAGCAAATTATATACTATATTAACTTTTTCATTTATTCGATACGCGATAATACTTTGTCAGCTTCGAAGCACCAATATCGATAGAAGGAAGGAACGCGTATACTGTGTGCATATCGAATAATCATTATCGTTTCAGTTTTCCCTCGAGTTTCTTCTTCGTTGTTCGCGGCTAATTATTATTTTCATTTTTTTTCCCTGCTGAACCAATAGAATACTCGAACGCACCCCCGCCGCCACCAAAGTCACAACATTGCAGAGACGAACGCCAAGGTAATGTCACTTAATTGTTTTTTCTTTTTTTTTTTTATACATATTCGTTCTCATTCGTTTCCATAAGTTTGTATAATGTGCTCTGCTCTTGTAATAATTATAGTAACCATAGTTTTTAAATTTCATTGAAAGAAATTTTATGAAATATTTCATGGAAGATCGTAAATGATCCTTTCGTTAGACCATCGAGATCTCGTTCGCGTGGAACGAAGCATGAAGATCGTTGGAACTGCATGCGTCTGCTCTAATAGATGAGAGAATACCGCATTCGTAATAATTCATGCGGTCGGCGAATGATCATTGTCCGTTATGAATGAATCATCGAGCATGATTATCGGAAAGTCTTGGAAAGCATGCGATATATTGCATCCTTGGGGAAATCAAGGACCGAACTATCGGTTTGGTACTATATATATGTATACTGTGTGTAATTAACACGAAACTTTCCAAAAATAACTCGCGACTTTGATCGTAATACTACAACGAAGTCGAGCGTCCTAATAAATTTCTAGTTAAGTTTCGTGCCGGAAATTTCGCGCACCGTTATGACTACTTCCGGTTAATAAAGCTAGCATGAGAGATTCGAGTACACGGCTTGATTATATTGGTAACACCTGCGGAGAATACAAAAGCGTGTTGCGTGTCAATAATATCTACAGTTTTTATTTTTTAATACTTTGCAAACTAATTTTTTTTTTTTTTTATTTCTAATAGTCTGGTGTGAATTAATTTATTCCCGGTAAATTAGTAACCTACTATTACTACTAGTATAATAATACAAACAATTTCTATTGATTGATAACTTATCAGTATGAAGTTAGTGATAGAAGTAATATAGAAATTCCTATATAACTTAACTATCGTCGATTTCATATTGATGAGCTATTAATAGAAATTGGGAACTTATTTTAAAAGAAATTCAATATAAAAAAAACAACTCAACATCAGACATTGGTGTAACTATCCGTAATGTTGAATCAGACTCGACGTTAAACCATGTAGGAGTTAATTACTTCAATTTCGGTGAATACTCGACGACGATGTCTCCGATCGGAGATATTAAAAGTCAAGATTAATTTTACGAAGTCCGTGAAATTAAAACGATAGTTATTCGAGGTATAGTATTCTCGAGCTTCCCCATTTAATTTCATTTACGTATCGCGAACTAGGTTTCATTAAAACCCAGCGAACGTCTCCCGGTATAATTTTCACATTACGCGCGATACCATTATTATATAAAAGCGTAGAAATGTATGCGTGTGTATGTAAAATAGGTGATAGCACGACGGTGCACGCTCTTGTGGCATTTCGTATCGTAGTCATCGTTGGAAATAAACGTGACCGTTTAGGCGATTACGAATCGACTCGATGCAACCCAAAAATGACGCGTGTTTTCTTCGGGATTGAGAAGGGAATAATAAAAAATTGTACATTGATTTTGTATTAACTTCATTTTATTCTTGAGTAATCATAATACATGGTGTAACGTTTTTACAATATTACATATGGTGACCAGATTATCTTATAATAATCAGATGATCTTAATTTCTTATAATAAAATCACTTAACTGTACAGATTTAATTTACCTAATTTAAACATTACAAACTGTTTTTAATCTACTTTTAAATCTTTTCGAAACATACCAAGGTTATATCATAAATTCTGTTATTTTAAAACAGGAAAAATGAGAATGCAAATATTAAAATACAAGAATATTTATTGGGCTCAAATGAAACATATTGGAATAATGTATTCATATTTGCTCACGATTCAATAATCATTTTTCCTCGATAACAAAATGCATTACAAAATCACGAAACAACGATTTTACGGTACGACTGTCGGAAAAAACAATTCTGTACCGTAAAATACGGTAGAAATGGTCGCATTAAATATAATCATTTAAATTGAACGTGATAAGTGTTATCTGGTTGCAAATAACCAATTACTCGAACGTACGTCGTGCGTACGTATATTTCGTGGCAGTGTGTCAGAACGAACGGTACATCGTTCGATTAAATTATACGGTACATCATTGACATTGGTAGGTACGTGACAATCCACGTCGTTGCGATCGTTCGGTCGGAGCTCGGCCTATGCTCTAATGCAACGAACCTTCTTATTATCTTCCCGTTACGTAATTAGGACAACCGAATACCACTTAGCCGAGAGTCGCACTCGAGTCGACCTTGACGACGTGCTCGATAAGCGAGAAGAAATGTAATTGATATTATTCAATAAGTAATTAAATAACTAATCTTACGTCATCGATGATCATCGTAACTACTACACCTGTAACACATCTCGTACATAAAATTGCATTATAAAGATTATATTTATAATAAAAATAAATTTCGATATAAATTAACATATTGAAGAGAAAAAAAAAAAAATGGACGAGTTTCGGTAAGAGATAAAGCGTCGACGTGATAGGAAATCTCGAACGTGTTCGATGTAGAGTATCTTATCTAATCACAGACGATTATTACCACCATCGAGCTCTCCTCGGGTTCACAGGTAGTCGTCTATGGACTATCGTGCGTGAAGCTTTTTAACCGAGTTAAAAAAGAAGTTTGACCTTGATAATGCGAAAATAGTGTTGGTGTGATATAAGTAAATAATTAGAAAATATCACAATGGCGATATTCAGTTTATTAACGTTCTAATAATACCGATACTTGGAATATCGAGTTCAATTTCCGTCTTATTTTTCGCGATTATTTAAAATAGACAATAAGGTGCTCAACGATGGCTTAAGATAGGCGCGTCGGTTTGAATCATCGTCGAAAATATTCTCAACGCGACAAAATCCCGATATATATATAAATATCTTTTTATCTACCAACGACTTTGGATTTTCGGATAAAAATAAATTCGGTCTTTCGCACGTCGAAACGCTCGGGACGAATAATTCTCTTTCTAGCGCGCAACTATTATAGAATAACGGCTTTGGTATCTTCGATCTTCGTGAGATAGTACCGCATCGGGGAATTGCGTTGGCAGAATTATATTTCGTGTTGGCGGAAGAATCGGTCTCTTTTGCAAAGAGCGAAATTTTGCGGTCGTGTGAAGAACGCTTAAAAGTAAAGGACGTTGGGTGGGGGGTGTGAAAACACGATCGTCGGACCGGCAAGAGGATCAGACGTGCTGCGCGCGTCTTGCACGTAACAACTGTCTTACGTTGCGTCTCACGAACGACAAATCAGTTTTCAATCATTTTTTTTTTTTTTTTAATTTATTTTTATCTTATAACAAATTATATGGTGTAACTAGTGCGTGTGTAAGTGTTCGAAAGTTGTGTTCAATCGAGTGTGACATGTAAAAAGCGTCTATATCACCCAAATTTAATCGAAATCTTTCAAGACCCGATTCGTTTCTTCGATAAAACGTAAAGAATGACATTCACTTTTGAGAAACGGTAAACAACGAAAACAATGCATCGACGTCCTCAGTTTGAATTACGTGCAAGGTTATCGAGCATACGACGTACGATTGATAAAAGGCACGCTTCGTTCGCGCAATTTCCTCGCGCCTGCGTTACGTGCAGACGACAGCCGACCGACACACATTCGTTGGTATATACCTGCACGTGATACAGTTACGCTCGAGCGGTGTTGTTACATAGAAATGACAGTTCGATACGTTCCAACTTGTTTTTTTTTTCATCTTTTTGTCACCATCGATTTCAATTGGATCTTTTTCATCATCGTTTCTCCACACTTTTATTTTTTAACTTCGTAGGAAAAGTAGCCCGTAGGCGATACAACGTTAAAAATTGTCGACGAGGGAATCGTGAAGATAACGTACGTGTTTTACGACGGCTATTGTTAGTTGATTTAAAGAGAAGAACGTTTCTTTAAGTGCAAGTAGGTAACTTTCTCGCGAGGGAATATAAACAAAGCGAATAGCAGCGCTTCGTTAAATCTCGACAGGTCGAGTGTGTTGGAACGTTAGATTCACCTCGATAGACGAACGCCTGTGTGAACGTCTCCGAGAGCTCTGGTATTCATTGTTGTTTTCGGATCGTTCCTTCGAGTAAATTACGGATTTCCACGGGAAAGAAAACGATCAGCGTGAAAGCATGAAAGTGTTACGGGAATTAATATATATCTTGAGACACTCGTGTTGCCTTCGTTTAACGCATCATTTTTTGACAGGATAGCTCGTTAATTTTCACGATGTAATGAGATGTCAAGCCTATCTTCGGAGATGGATAATTAGGTTTTTGTGCTAGTGGTACGCAAAGATTGAAAATTTGCTTCAATATTGTACTTAAAATTTTTTAAGCAATTTTAATCTCAAAGAGATTATTTTGCTCTAAATATAGAAATATACATGAATTGTACAATGGTAACTTATACTTTATATGTTGAGTTTACAATCTTTTAGGTATACTTTAAATTTACTTGGTTGTATCTACAATAAATCCTTTATGATATATTTTTTTATGATTAGCAATTAAAATGAGTTTTAAGAATATATTTAGGTACTTCAGTTTTATGTTATCACGAAAAATGTTAATGTATGCACCACGAGGTCAATTTTAACTCGGTTAAATGAAGGAAGAGATTTAAATCAAGATTTGACAAATTTCTTTTATAAATTATCCCAAGAGAACAGTGTGGATGTTTGTCCTCCTTCGAGGACACTCACTCGTTGATTTCCCGTGGCGTGATTAAGCGTAATTAATTTCGGCTTTGATCGAGTGCGGAAGAGGTGGGATTAGAGAAACTTATTTCCGGCATGTGTGCCTTATTGCGTTATTCCTAGCATCGAAGTTTTACAAAAGTGAAACCTATTGTTGCCTTGGTCTAACGTCATTATTATTGTTATCATCATTATCATCGATTCGCTTTCGAGACCGGCCGGCCAGTGTTACCATTTCACAATGTTCGCTACGATGCAATAAACATTAACTATCGTTTCGCTATTTTATTTTTGGACATAGCGTTTGTTATCGTGTTTTTAACAAGGAAAATGGTAATTACTTTGATAGGTGATTCGTTAAAGAAATTGGATTCGAGGTTGCGAGAAGATTAGATACAGAACTTTTTGCGGAAGTACGATCTTACTTTTGCCAACTCGCAGTTGAGTTTGAGAAATTTCTAAAGAAACGTCCCGTGCCAAGTAAATTTGTTGTCTTCGTACCGTGTTGCCTGGCTTGATTCAGTTTCTCTAAATCGAGGATATTTCTATTGAGAAAAGTTAAGTGGCATAATAAATTTTAGAGGCCTTTTAAATATATCTTGTCTTGCGAAATTTAGAAGATTATTTTTATAATGGTAATATATCTCTTACGTTGGAAATATAACTTAAACAATTTATCACAATTATTACATAAAATTTCGTGGAGTTAACCACAATTTGCACTCATCAATCTTTACAATCATATGTATATTCCCTATGTCGTTAATATCGACACGATTTCTTATCGATCTTCTTCGAGCAATTTTCCTTAACTCACCATCGAAACGAAGGAAACTTGGAAATCAGGTACAGAGTCGACTTCCGGCAGACAGATAAGCGATCTTTACGTAGAGCTTAGGAAGCGTAACATCAATGGGAGTCTTCGTTCCACCTGTAAACGATACCCGAATCCACGAAACGATATCAAAATCGAACTAAATCTTTATTCTACTGTTTTTTTTTTCATAAAATTTTCATCTAATGCACTAATACTTCAAGATACATAGCTTAAACTTTCATTTAAAATAGAAACCTTTCGAGGTACAACAAAGAGACGTCGTGAGTTTAACGAGAACATACTCGATGTATCTCGGCCGATAACTTTGCTTTGTTCTTTCCCTCGACCTGTTTACTTCATCCATCGAGATTATTTTGAAAAAGTGCCAGAAGATAAGAACGTTCAATGGTTTCATACACTAAATATCTTTTTGCCAAGGACGTCGATGCATTAATTAAAACAACTGTCAAATCGTAAATCACAATTATTTTATATTCACAGAATCGAAAGCATAAGTAAACTACAGACGAACATGTCACTAGAAACGAAACTAACTCACGAAATAAAAGTGAAAAATAAAATTCTTTAAACAGTGATACAGTGATAAAAAAAAATGTTGAACATCATGTTGCCACGCGTGAATGAATTCGAACGTAGCCCGGAATGGAACAGTTTGGCCAGTGACATAAACGACTTTGAACGGCTATATTCGCGAAACCCTACGTTTCTGATGAGAACGAGACAATACGAGAAACGAACCTGTCATAGACGTTCCATGCCCGAAATACAAAAGGCTAAATTAATCGCACTGAATACGTCACCGGAAGAAGACAGAGACAGCCCTTCAACGAACGATGGCTTCGCTCAATCGGAATCGAATCTACCATACAGATGGAGTTGGAAACCAAAGACCGAATTTGAAAGGACTTATTTTTACGGAGATTATAACAATGACGGGTATTCTATCACCAATACAATTAATTTGGAAGAGCCGATGCGGCTAGTAAAGCTTCAAGACGATCGAAAAACACAAATAGATCGCGTGTCTTATAATATCGAAGATTTTCAGAAATCTGCTAATCCCAATGAAGATTACAAACGATCGTACAGGGATCATAATTCAAATAATTCCCGAGAGAACGCAGACTTCCATAAATCGGAAAACTTTGTTAGGGATTACAAACCATCCTACAGGGATCGTAATTTAAATATTACTCGAGATGAACCAGAGTACAGTGGCAGCAGAGAAAGACTTCATGAAATTTTCGAACATAACAGATACCTTAGAAGACAATTCTTCGGTATTACCGATACGAATAGTTCCTGCAACGACGAGCAAAGGGCTACGCGACATCCTTTGAATTCCAGTACGAGAACTTTCAACAAGAACGTTCGATCGGAAGTTTTCCGACATGCCGGGAGATTCGGTAGTACCGAAACTCTTACCAGTCAGAGTAATCAATCCTCTGTGAGCAGCACGAACGGCCGGAAATCTCAGACGAAATCGAACAGCCCAGAACTTTCGGAAGAATCGAGACCGACGAACTTCTCACGAAGAAACGAATCCTCGGAGCGTGATGATAAGTTAGCAGCTAACGTAATATTAAAAAAAAAGGTTGAATTCGTGTCGAGAAATTTGGAAAATGATTCACGGGAAGAGACGAGTGTTCGTACCGATCGATACGACGGTGTTCCAAATTTTTACGACAAACGTGTCGGTGATTCGACCAACCAAGTAGAAACCGATGGTTTGAAACTTTTAAATCGTTTCGAGTCCGTGATCGAGAATCATAAAACAATCAACAATTTACTCAAAAACCCTCAACTGGACAATGCAACGAATACTCGTTGGCACGAAACTCGCAAACCTGATCCACATCCAGAAGATTTTTATCAATCAATGCCAAATCTTTCGAATATTTCCAACGAAAAATTGTGTAACATCGCTCGTCTTTCCGTGAACGGTACTACGGTAGATTTTGGAAGATCCATGAATGCAACCGTGAGACCGGTGGAAGAGGATAGAAAGTATTACGCTTCGTGCGTTCAATTGAACGTTCCCGAGGAGAATCGATTGTCTAGAAACGGATCCAGACGGATTCCACCGCCGTTGGACTTGCGCGATGTCAATGAACGATACGAGAGGATCGAGGAATCTGAAAGGAAATATTTAAAGAATTATACGGTGGATGTTGCATTGCTTCGGGATTATGATCGACCTATCGAGTGTCAGCTGACCGTACTGGATGACTCGAATCGCGTTACTGAGGAATCTGGAATTATAAAGAATAATTCGAAAAAATTCGATAAATCCAGCAATGATCTTTCTTACTTGAACGATCTACGTTCGCCACAGCTCGTGAACAATTACAAGAATTCGATGATCGATCTACGTAATGGAAGTAACACTGAGAAAGATCTAGCTCGATCTACACGGGTCGTCGAGCTTGACGGTCCGGAGAACGGCGGAACTACGAGCCCTCTGGCCGATCGCGTTAGACCGATCGTTGTTGGACCGCACTCAGGAACCGGAAGCACGCTTCCATCGGTCTACGGACCGATTCCGTACAGTCAGTAAACACGGGCATAAGTTTCTACGAACAATGCGTATACTTTGTGTATCTCGTTCATAAATCGTATTGGTCTAATACCGTTAGTTTTTTTAAGTTTTGGTTAATATGAAATTTTATATTTCGTTCCAAGTTATGGTTATAAAATATTCGTTGGTAAATTTAATATTTGATTTATATTTGTATTTAATATTTGATTTATTATTTAAGATTTGTGATAAAGGTACGCAAAGATTATTTTTTTGTGCTGAACCCTAGAAAGATAGCTATGAATCATTTTTACAGAATTGTGTATTTGTTTTGGTGTGTTTGGAGAACCTTTCTAGGGTTACAAGTGAGATGTCGAGTCGTACTCGACAGTCGACCATTTAACTCTTCGAAGCATGGTATTATATTTCTTATATCATCTCAAAAAATTAAAATTACTTAAAGAACAATAAGATTACAAGAATAAAATTTGTATCTAACAGAAGAGTTAAAGACGTGTTGTCGAGTGATACTCGACATATAATTAGGAACGCTATAAATTTAATCGATAAATTAACTTTAAGTGTCATTAAATCATATTCCCTCTTCAATAACAGGAAAAACTATATTTCATAAATTGATGAGCAAAGGAGAAAGTTCATCTTTTGATTCCCGATAAATTCATCGGATTTAAGTCTTTCACGTGAGAAACGGTATAAGACGATACTTTCTTTATGAAAGATCGCTTGAAAAGTTTTCCTGGAACTTCTATTAGATAATACCATACACGCACATGCCTGCTCGAGTTTTCTTTCCTCTCCCCGAACGGTTGAAAGAACGAGTATACCCTTCGAGCGGAACGCGCTTGCGCGAGAAAGATCCCCCAGCAAAATTGGCCAGTAGTGACGTCCGCTTTATCAGTCGCATCATCTCCGCGCATCGAGGCGAACGTGCGCGAATGACGGATTCCGCGTTTTCGTGTCATTGAACTTTGTGCCAGTTGACAGGGTAACTGGAGGCGGGATTTGATTTTTGTCGGTGAAAATTTTCGTTCGAGTGGCACTCGTAAAATACCAAACGAGAACATTTATTTAACGCAACTGGGAATTTACCGAAACCGCGAGATCGATGAAAATATTTTTGAGACCACCCATCGTCGAGTCTGATCTAAAGAGTAACGATCTTTACCCTCTCTTTTCATTTCACTCGTCATCAATGAAGCAGAAAAATGTACACTTCCGTGATCACTAACGATAAATTCATTCCATTGACAGTATAAAAGTTGCTTTCGCTTTTTTGTACTCTTCATTTTATTCTTCATTTCCCTGTCTATATATTCGCATCGACGTTTGAATATTCATTTAGTAGCCTTATCGAGTCTGGCTCCTTTCTCACAGCACAAAGAAGCCATATGCTTCCTAGTTAACCGCTTAACGAGTTACGACCTTAAAGTAGGTTAGCCTCCAGGCCTTATCTTCTAGATCCAATTTTTTTTTCACGTTCATTTCAAACTCTCATCCGTCGGGAAGGAACTTTCAGGGGTAATTTGATAAATATATTCACGCGATCGAGATCATTTCGAGATATTTGTATCGATTGTTGTATGAATTATTTTTTATTAATTTGCACGTGTTTTATCGCGACAGAATCTCCGAGACGCTATGTGGAGGGTGAGGTGACGATTCACTATCGTTCACCAGTACGCACAGAAGCGAAGGAGCCGTTGAGCGAGGAAGAACTCGCACGGCGTAGCGCGGAGAACATGCGACGCGTTTATCAAGAAGAGAGACGCCGAAAGTATCTCCAGGAGTTACACGACATTGATTCCAGGCGACATACCGATAACTTCATGTGAGTACACGCAAAATTAATTAAGCGAAGTTGGAGATCATAAATTATATCGTTTGCTTGCTCACCGTGTTTACACGGTTCTAAGAATTAACACAGGTGTTACGAGAAATGTCACACATTTTCTAGTATGTATAATAATTGACCTGTAGAGACTAGGTTACTCAAGTGTGCCACCTAAATTAGTTGTAAAGTCTTTGTTCTATGAGAAAATGGTTCAAACAAAAATTATATGTTGAAATTAATGTACTGACTTATGCATTGTGTTTTGTTAGTCACTTTTACATGTTCTGTTTTATAATTATATGGTATTTACATAATAATAGCAATTGATTTATAGAAGCATTTACTTTAATTTTGTTTAGTTAATTTTTTCGAGTCTTTATGACCGATATGACAATAGTAATGTGTTTTACAAGTAAAGCTGAATTATTACATACAAAAATATTACAGATTATATTTTTGTATGTAATAGTTAAGCAATACTTGTAAAATGTTAAATGTCTTCCATGTGTTCCCTTTGAACCATTTTCTCATTTAACAAACTCTACAGTAATTGACTAGCCACGCTTGAATGACTCACCCTCTATGTTTACTCACGTAATTGGTAACCATTAATTAGTAGCACTATCTTTCATAGATACAAAACACAAAACTATGTTTAAAATTTGTTTTCCATTTTAGTCCATCGCAGAAGTCTCCGATCCCGTTAAATCGTTACGACGATTTTGTCGATGATCTTAGCCACAGAAGCAGGTCTCAGGAGCAAACACCAGAGCCACGATTAGTCGCTAGGGCTCTTTACAATTTCGTAGGGCAGTCCTCGCGTGAACTGACCTTCCGTCGTGGCGATATCATTTTTGTCAGACGTCAAGTAGATAAGAATTGGTACGAAGGAGAGCACAATGCGATGGTCGGTCTGTTCCCCTTCAACTACGTCGAGGTAACATGAAATCTCTTTCTTATAAAAACTTACATAATACAACGATAATCTACTAATAATAATAAAAAAACGCTGAATCCGTAGATTCTGCCTTACGATGGAACGAGAACGACCCCGAAGAAACCGTACGAGGGACAAGCTCGCGCAAAGTTCAACTTCGTCGCGCAAACCAATCTAGAATTATCATTGGCCAAGGGTAAACTCATAAGATCCGTTGCATTCCGTCGTAACACAATCTGATATGTAAATCAGAGCATGAAAATAATTAGAAAGTTTTCTTTTCATAGGAGAACTGGTTGTTTTGACGAGAAGAGTCGACGAGAATTGGTACGAGGGTAGAATCGGTAACAGAAAGGGAATATTCCCTATTTCTTACGTCGAAGTTATCGCGGAACCTGGATACAGATCAGGTAGAATTTTTTTAAATGAACTATTTATTATTGAATTTGTTGAACATGTTTGTTACGTAAAAAAAAATGTTTACAGAGACTCCGGTACAAAGCAAACCAGTCGCTGCTCCCGCGGCACACAGTCTCTTATCCAACGGCTCGGCTGGTGGGAAGATGAGTATGGGTCCTCACCATTACGTGCCGTCTATACCAGTAAACATGAACACAACCCAGCCCCACTATAATTCACTGGTGAGTGAAATAATTCGATTACTTAATCATTCGTTTCTTTTTCACCTTATATAATCGAGTTCTCATTTGGTATGTCTTTTTCTAATTAAAGCCAAGAATGGGGGGAAGTAAGCTGCAGGTATCTCATATCAACGAAACTCTACATATAGACACACACTCCGAACCAGCACCGTAAGTTATCGTGCGAACATTTGACGCCTCGTGAAAAGAGAAATCGTTAATGCGAATTATTTTGTATTTGACACAGATATCGAGTACTGTACTACTATAGACCACAAAACGAGGATGAATTGGAGCTAAAGGAAGGCGATACGGTCTACGTGATGGAAAAATGCGACGATGGGTGGTATATTGGCTCCAGTCAGAGGACCGGCTATGTTGGCACCTTTCCAGGGAACTATGTCGAAAGATTATGAATCCGAGTAACGAACGGGAACCTCGTGTATCCGATAAGGGAGTTGCGATAACCAAAGAACCGGCTTTATGTTATATATACTAGAAAATCACTCTTCTGCCGGTTTATATTCCGAACTTGCACGGTGCAGCTAAGAGTATATAAAAGTTAATGAGAGAGAAAATAAGGAGAAAAAAAAAAGGATAGGCTAGGATCAACGCAACGGTCTTCCTTCCCTTTGTTTCGACGTGTACATAAATAGCGTTCTTCCTACGGTTTATCAAAAAAGAAGAGAAACGTTAAGTTAAGTCGACGATAATGGGCAATACAAATTTCAAGAGAATATATTATATATATATATTATATCGCAGTCGTAACAATCACGCATACATATAGGATTCGTCGATCGTGGTATCGACCGTAATGTCCAACTTTACCAAAAATCTAATCTCTTAGGGCCTGTTAAACGGCATAATGTGTAAGTAGTGTATAATAACGATTAGTAATTTATTATGTTACATTATCGTTACTCAGTGTATTCTTAATTATTGTACGAGAATGATGAAGCTAAAAGAAATGTCCACTTTCGTTTCGTTTAATGGTAAAACATTTTTTACGATGCCGGATTTACGGCAGTCGATGTTGTTGCAAAACCATCAAACGAAAGTGGTCCTTTCTCGTGCTTTTTTTAATAAGAGCATAAGAGCAAACGATGAGAGTTTCCGTCGAGCCTACTTCTATGTAGTATTCGAAATACGCGCAAGCTTGAATTCATTAAAGAAATTCATGATAGCTTGCGTCGAAACCGAGCTTTTCTTCGAGTATCTTACTAAAGTTACGCGATACCTTTTATCGAACTCCTCTTGATTGTACGAACGACGTCGCAACGATTGATTTATTTTTACGATCGTCGCAACGATCTCGAAATGAACATTTTAACGAACGACAATTTCGTTGACCTTGGAGATAAACGAAGAGCGCAAAGGAAATCGTCACCTTATTATTTTAATGTTATAGATAAAATGATTCACGTTATTGTTACATTTGCAAGTATTTAAGAGTAACGGCTTATAATTGAAAGTTTGCCTTCCCAAATTAATATTTTTGTAAACATTATTTGTACCTAGGATTATATGTATATAATAATATATACAAACGTATAGTTACGATACGTTCAAACATAATATATGAAATATAATATATACAAACATTGTATAAGTAAACGATTTAACATATACATATATACATATGCATTATTATGAATCTGTAAACGGGCGCACACGCTCACAAACATATACAACACACACACGCGTTAAGAACAAGCTGACGATTGATTTAGCTATATCAACAGATAACAATATTCACGAGAATTAGTAACCCCATGCAAGCTCGACGGTAAGGTCGATAATTTAAAAAGCCATTTTGCCATGACACAGCGAGTTCTAATAACTTGTAAGCTTAGTTATATATAAACGAAGGTGATTACAGTTGGAAATCAGACAATACTTATTATTACGATAAATCCATAGAAGAAAAGAAACCAAAAGGGAAACTATGTTAAAAACAAGGTCGATCATATACGTAGCACGACAATTTACGAATCATCGATTGATCGTCTTTCCCGTAAGAAGGACAAAGAAAACGAGAAGTACTTTTCATAATTTTATCGAAAAGTGCAGCGAGCTTCTAGTCAGTAGCATGTCATTTACTGGCTTTCTCTGTACGTCGACATTTTACCTTTTACACGTCTTTAAATCGGACTAATATACGTAAAAGCGTCGCGAACGTATCGATAATAATACATATTATATCCGATTAACATATCGAATTGATGTCAAATAAGTACAAGAATACATTTCGTGTCCGAACCGATGTATGTATGTACTATCGACAGGTTTAACCGATCAAGCGAAACAAAGATTTTATTTAGTTGATAAGAGATTTTCAAGAGCGTTGCTAAAGTATAGAGTTTAGTACGTATAGCGATAATCGTTTCTTTTTTCTTCCTTTGGTTAATTTTAGATTATGGATCGTAAGGCATGGAGAATGGTTCGAGTAAATGTTAAAGAAAAACAATCTGAAATATTTTTATTGTAGCGTATATTTCTCACACTATTTAACGCTATAACATCTTGCTTATGCGAATTTCAGTTTGATTAAATCTTTCATTTGCACCAACGATGTTATCATTATGTATACTTTGGATACGAATAAAACCTAGTCCATTATCGACGTTATTTATTTTAGTCGATGGTTTCGAGTGGTAACACAAAAATAGTATATGGTATAAAATCTTGGTAGAATTGTTCTGTTATGAAAAATATCCTCGCACTTCGCTATGATTCTTATCACAGTTCTGATTTATGCTGCTGAATCCTAAAAATGAGTGATACTAGATATCTAAAATTTAAAATTCTAATCAGAATCATAGATGGATACTTACGAAAACTTATTGTATAATTACACCTTTCCTTCTGTCCAGAATAGCTATGCATATATGTAACTTTCAAGCTCGAGACACGTCACAACTGTAAGAAGAATATGAAATTGATAACACGTGAGAATTCGAACGTCATTCATTAAAATGACTTTTTCATAGACTTACCTTATTGATTCACCATTAATCGATACTTCTAAACCATTTGCCAACTAGAAACTATCAACGTTGTAAGAATAAGCAATTGAATTTTGAATTCCTCTATCTTTTGTAATACCGGACGATTCTGATTCTAAAGTATTTTACTATGACAAATTTTTAACAGGACGTTCTGTTGCATTCCTGTTCCACGATTGGTCGTCGATGATCCTTGCACAAAGACGGCCTCAATATAATTCGATAAGCCTCCAATTCATTGCTATTAATTATTTCACTCTCGTTATAGGACGAATGAACGCAATAAAGATGACGAGTTTGCGTACCAATATCTCCACAGGTTGCTGTGCACATTTTCCAAGGTCCTGGCATCCATTTATAATCACAACTAAAAAAGAATTTATTATATTTTTATAGGTAAAAATCTTCAATCTTTTTTTTAATATTCTGTATTATTTTGTACCTCTGCATGTTACAGCTTTCCACTTCTAGAGGAGGTTTATGAACGAATGCACATTTCTTTCTAGAAACTATTCTTCCATTTCTCTCATCCTTACAAGCAATCATTTTTCTACGTACTCCGCCTCCACAAGTTACGGAACAAAAATTCCATCCGCCAACTATCCATACATACCGTTTCTCTGTATTATTTCTTTCATTACGATTTACCGAGTATCTTGAGGATATTGCAATAGAGGTACCCGATTTCACGACATTCATTGGTATTAGGAGCTGTAATATTTATTGAAAATACTTCTTAGATTCAATTTTTTACTCGATTACAAAATTCTTGGAAAAATCATTGAAATTTTTTAAATTTAATCCTTTGCGCTCGGAGTGTGATATCGAGTTGCACTTGACATTTGATATTTTTTGTATTCGCAGATTTTTCTACAATTCACCTGCCAGTAATTTTTTAAACAACGAAATGACAATGTCAGAATTATATTCCTTTAGAGAAGACAACCAAGAGCAAAGCATTACAAATTTTTTAATTTCTAATCGTCATGTCTCAAAATTTATAAATTAAAAATGTTTAATACCGAAACAATAACATCATCTAAAACAGTCCCTCTTGTCTTTACAGAGTACACATTATTTCCGGCAACTTGAATTCGAAAAGCAGCACCCTCAACAACCAGCAATTCGTAGCCTCTCGAGTCGAAAGCATTCACTTTATGCCGTCGACGTCTCCCATCCGTTATAATGAACGTTGTATTAATTTTCTGAGTAAAAGATGTTTTAGTGATGGTAACATTCACAGCCATGTTGGCACCACTTCGCGGTAATACCGCTATGCGCGTCATTACTGTAACAAAATATTATCCTTTATGAAAATGTCAAAGATGACAAATTATTATGATGATAAAATGTGAACGTAATATCGTTGCAACGAATCACTGTAGTACCTAATTAATTCCGAGTCGTAATTGCTCTCAAACGTATTAATAATTAAAAAAAAAATTGCCTTCTTGAAATCTTAAAAAATATAGCGTAAAAATCATAAATCTCTCGAAATTTATTACCTTTAAACAGGTCAGCGAATACAAAAGTTAAAGGGACCATCTTTAGTTCGAAGATATCGAGTTTGGGAATTCCAAGTGAACGGTAAGTGATAAGATTCACCTCCGTACCTCTCCACCCGTCTCTTCCCGAACGCTAAACTAATTATTCGTACTACTCGGTCAACTAGACTCAGAGGCAAACTTGGTACGGTCTCTCAGCGAAAATTCAATTTGCACGGGACCTACTGTACTGACCTCGGCGAAGTTTACGTTGAAACTTGTTGACGACGTAGTCGCAATCAGTATCCTTGCCGTCGCAAGTACCGCACGTGTCTAATAATTTTTCTGAATTGAGAATATTATCGCAGCCCATTCGTCGGCATTCTCCCTGCAAAAAAATTGACATTCATTTTATTAGAAACTTATTCGAAATTTATTAGAAATTTATTAGAAATTTATTAGAAATTATTAGAAATGTATTAGAAATTTATTAGAAATTTATTCTTGATAATCAAGGTCTCCCTTCGTTACCTGAATACAGATATCCGTAGAACCATAGGAACAAGGAGTACCATTCATTAGGTTTTTCCCACTGTAGAAAATTTCTCCGGTCTCTTTACTACGGCAAACCAATCGACACTTCGAATCGAGTTCCTCGGGTTCGTAAGCCAACCAGGTCACGTTCGCTTTCGATGGTATTTCTTTAAAGTCCAAAATACTGATCAATTTTGAGCACTGCTGCGCTCGAAGGTCGACTCTGGTCGGGCATTTAGAGTATTCGCAAATTTTGCAATCTTCGTTCGGACCCACGCAATACTTTCCACCGTAAGCTGGCCTGTAATTAAGTTATTGTTTGAAGTACAAATTTGGAGAACACAGTTTAAGAGTTCTAGGAATAAAAAACTCCGTGATAAAGTTTCGTTGATTTTATTGAACGTAGGTAGGGTAAACGGTACAGTTGTTGGACTTACAAAAAACTTTGAATTTATTTATTATGTAGACTTGTGCGACTTTTTAGTAAGGTTTGTAATTAAAAAAATTATATTTTTAAGTAATACTCTTCTGCATTTAGTAAAAAATAAAAAATAGTGAATAGTTGTAATAAATGTTAAGAAAAGATATCTGACGATCTATCATTTACCGTGGATTACTGCAAACTCGTGATCTGCATTGTACACCAACGCCACAAGTTCTGGAACACTTGCCCCACGGACCCCAACCTCCCCATCCTCCGTTTCTCGGACTATAAAAAAGTGGCTCCAAGTTTGATCTTTCCCGATCCATGTACTTGCAACGGCCGTTAACGCACCACTGTAAGTTTTTCTCGGTTTAAGCTGATGCACTATCAAGATTTTTAACCTTCATCCGAATAAAAGAGTCTCTGAGGTTTTTATATTATTTCCTCATAGAAAGAATCCCCAACAAAAATTGCTGCAAATCTACATAACTTATATCTTGAAAATGTTATAATACATTAAGAAAACTATTTTACTATAAAATAAATTATTTATTTCATCCATTCTGTACAAAGCCTCTGAGACTCTTCCATCCCTTTATGTTAAAAAATCATTCTATCCTGACGAAAGTTTAACGATTCTCACATTATTATCTTACTTTATTTTTTCCACAGAGAGTACCTTCCATGGGTGGACCTTTTTTAGTCTTGCAAGCTTGAGAAATATTGGCATTACCGCACCAAAGTCGAGAACATGGTTCACGAATCTCGAAGCTCTTACACAGCTGATAACTGATGATACATGCTATTAGAATTTTGATTAAACTATTTATTATATTATATAATATATACATACCCATCACCAAATTCGACACGACATTGTTCGTCCATCGTAAACATTTCTTGCACGTTTATATCCAATCGCGTGATGTTGTTGTCGTTGGGTCGATTTAATAAACAAGACCACTGTCTGCAACAGGCGTTCATTAACTCGTGCAACGCAAAGGGAGAAGGCATAATACGCGAGACGATAGAGATAAGTAATTTACAACGTTACTTGACTTTTCGATGAAACTCTTTCCTGGAACACGTGGACCAATAAAAATGATGGAAGGTCGCAGCCACCATTGGCGCCATCACGCTTCCAAGAGATGCTTCTTGGGCGCAAGGATTTCCAGCGGCTATATCGCCGTCGTGCGTCAAACCCAAGCTATGTGAAATATTTAATATTGTTACTCATTTTCTTCGAACTATTTTAACAAGCAGTTGAAGCAATTAAAATAATAATAAAATGACTTTTTGTTGAAATTATATTATAGTCTACGAAGCGTGATCAGCTTAAATTATTCTGTTAGTGGTTTGATTGAAATTTTGTTTAGTATAATATGGTTCAAAGAGAGCTTTAAAATGATTATATTAGAAGTTTTAAAGTCACATTCAAAGTTTTTATAAATAAATTTCTTCTAACAAGTAAAATTATTCTTTCTCAAGTATTTGTTAAATAGTTAATTAATTAATATTAATATCATAACGATAATAATTTATGTAATAAGAAAAATTGATTCTTCTTCATTAATTTTGACTTTACTAACATGTGTGCTACTTCGTGTGCGATGATAAACGCGCTGGTAAGACCCTCATCTCGATTCAACGTGCAGGATCTCGAAGGATTACAAACTCCCGAGACAGGAGCATATCCCGAAGGACCACCGATATCCAAACGTGTCAGCCATATCGCAACGTCGTGGCTCTCTCTCGATAAAGACAACAGCTTCCTGTTCCACTTGTTAACATTTTCCAACGATCTCCTCGAGTTCCCATCTTGAACCTACGACGTAAAATCATCTTTGTCTATTTTTTCCTAGATGTACGATTGGAAAAGTTCCAATTATAGCGGTCTTACCAAACTGTCTCTTTTCTCCGTGTAAAGGATCATACGAGCAACCACGAGTCTCATATTCGAGTCGAGGGAAGGATCTTTGAAAATGGCACTGACCTGAAAAATATTTTTCATTTCCGAGCATCTAGATGTCAAAGAGAGGATGAAGGAAACAATACACGACGATCTCGACATTTTTGATCGACGTTCGATCGAAAGATTCTCTCGGGATTTTTCTTTCACATCTTTAGAAGAATTGTCATGAAAGGAGGGCATCCAGCCGGAGTAAATCGCTAATTAATACGAGGAGTTACGTATCGTTCGAACTCGTTTCTAACGTTATAAAATCTGAGGGATAAAAGTCTGAAAGTTTAAACTCGTTTATGGTATCTTTATTGAATTTTCAAAGCCAGCGAGTCGATCGGTGATGGATCGAAATCTGGTTTGTATAATATCGCGCACGTTGGAATTTTGTAATATATGGTTATCGTATATTTTTTCTAACACTGTAATATTTTTCTTTTTAAGTGAAATAATTTTAATTTAATTAAGATAAGAGGCCATTAGTACTAAATTTCCTTTATCTACTTCGTCGAACTAAAATGCTGATTCAATTAAACAGATGAAAATGAAGAAAGAATTATTTCTCTACTTGTTAGAATAAGAATAGAATACCACAAGTGGCAGTACAGCTGGCATTAGAAATACAAAGGGTTAATAATGTAAATTCTGATAATACACAATATGACCCACATGCAAATACTTAAACAATATCTACTCACGATATTGAGAAGAGCCAGAATATATTGCTGAACGCGTGGACCGTGAAACTGAACGACGGAATAATCGGCAGCGATCGCGACCTCCAACCACCGCGGTGTCGATTGTTTCCTTTCTATACCAAAAGTTTAATAAAACGTCAGCATAATTATCCATAACACAATTATCAAAGTAGATATATATGTACTACACATGATGAGAACATTAACTATTTTATATTCCAATTTCGCATCCAGTAAATTAATCGAGATAAACGATTCTACATCAATATACGAGCATACATTAATTATCTCCCGCGAAAGAATAGAAATTCATTCGATAAATCAAAAAATTAATTAAACACGAGCCGTGGGTTTAAAAGTAAAAAAAAAACAAATTGAATGTACTCGGTACTTTGCTTCTGTTCCAAGATGGATTAGAAAAATAACCGACGTCCTCTGGCTCCATCCCTGATGGTAATCGTTCGATCACAACATCATCATCTTCCTTCACCGTGAGTTCTTCGTTATCTTTTCCTCCATCGAGATCCGAATGGTCCATATCAAAGATATCTCCAGTAAGATTATAAAATCTGTTGACCCGCGGAGTCGTAGTCTCGCGTTTCGATCTTCGAGAAAAAGAATCTTTCGAGTTCTCATGATCCATTTCATTCGAATCACTTAACTCGTTCTTCCAAGAAGAAAAGACAGAGAATTCGTTCGAATCTGAAAACAAGTGAAAAGATTCTCTTGGATCCGGCAATACAATTTTCGTTACAGCGTAAATAGACGTTTTGTTGTTGTAGCGAAACGTGGGTGTACACGCGTGCAAGCATGTATGTACACGTGAGAAAGGGAGAGAGAAGAACTGGGTCATATCCCGTGTTTGTCGTAACGTGGCAGGTGGAGAGGATCTATAACGTTTTACTAAGAATACAAGTACGACTCGGGGACGCGTCTGTGTAGCATAGAAATGCTCTTACCGATGTCTCTTTGGAAGACTAAATAAACGCACGGTGGATCGCGCGCGTGGAAATCCACCCGCGGCTATACAACATACAACGCACGTACTTACGTCACCCACATACCATCGGGAATATCGGAGTGCAATTAAACCGAATATCGATGTTAATTAGTCTTTAAAGGTTTCCGCTTGCCCTTTCATTGCTATAAACTTATACATGAGTTTCAAAAAATTCGTTGCTATTGATTTTATACCAGCGAAATTGCAATGAAAATTTGTAATAATGTTGTTTTTATGTATATTTTTAGAATAATTTGTAGGCAGTTTTTCTTTAACCAATGAATTAAAAGTGTCAAATGTTTTAGAATACTAAATATTGATAGTGTTAATTACTTTAAAAGATTATATACCATTTTTTTATTTCTTACAGCACGAGAAGAACAAAAATTTTTATTGAGTAAAAATTAAATACGATAAGCAAGATCTTGACAAGAAAATACAAGCAATCTTCTAAAGACTATCTATGGTAAACAAAAGCTAAAGTAAACGACAAAAAATAAATAAAAAAGAATTAAATAACTAAGGTTGTTTATAGTACCGAACGTGTTACCTCGTTTGCATACATATATTTTATTTTTTATATACTTATATATTAGATTATTGGCATATTATATTATTATCTTAGCGTTGAAAGGGTTAAAGGTTAAAATAATAATAATATTATCGATAATCTTTGCTCACTTTTCGATGATTTTCTCGACGACCACCATCCCGCGTTCTTCGCCTCGTAACAGATATGTCGACCCTCCGTCAAAGGTTCCACGAAGAAGGATCTACCATCGACAATAACGAACGCATAAATTTCATCTCCGCACATAGTCAAAACTACCGAGGAAGTTTCCTGACTGTTTTCGACACTTCCATGTCTCAGATCACAGTTTAAACCAGCATTGAGATCTCCGACTACCTTCTTTGAAAGCGTAAATCGATCGTTGTTCTTTGTCCTCAAAGTCCAATTTCCAAGAACAATGAAAATTTCATCTTCCCTAAGTATCTTCATATAATTTTCATGATTTTTAAATGAAAACTCAAGATCGTTCCCTATTACCCTCGGATAAACGATCTCGTATTCATCGAAGCTCCGCAACAGCTCGTCTACCCGCGATTTAGTGGCTATCGTGCCGAGCAACCACGTTGTTACGAGGAAACTCGGTAGTTTCGATTGAGGCATGTTTGCACCTTGTCGCATTAATTAAATTCCGTACGGTCCGTATCGTCGATCCGCACACTCCCTCTCTCTTTTCGTTAACTCGAAATCGAGTGATAAAATTTCCAGGCAGGTACTTGTTTGTGCACCAGAGAGAAAGAGAAATTTCGAAAATCACGACGATTTATAGAACCCAACGTTCCATGGAATTCTTTTTCCAACAAAACTCACTCGGAAAACGTTGTTGTCGGTTACACTCGCTACTCCAGTAACGTTTTAGTCATTTTCAACGGCACTCGTCCTTTCTCGCCACTCGTCACTTTATACTCTCTCGTACTTGTTAAACTTTGGCCGATGTAACGATCGTCGAATAAAGCAAATTACAGTGAATATTAAACAAATTTTCCTTGTAGGTACCAAACGACATCAAGGAAACGAACGGTTTCGTTACCAGTCCGTTTGAGCAGAGAGAACGCGCGAATAGACGAGCGATGATTTCCACGACGTTGATACGGTACGATCGCGCGTCATATTCAACGAGTTCATAAAATTTGAATGAGAGAACGCAATCAAGGAGACGGGAATGGTTGATGGATCGTAGCAGACGACGACGAGAAATCATTCGTTGATGTCGTGTCGAGAAAACGAGCCGTGTCATAGATCAATTCGGGAAACGGCTGATGGTTCGTTTAAAAAACGATACCAATGGAAAATCTTGAGAATCTTTTGTAGTAAAACTCGCGAAAACCTTTTTGGTTCGAGGTGACATTTTGTGGTCGTAAAACGATAAAAGGGAAGGTCTGAGAGAGAAAATTCTTAGTAATTAAGGTCTCTAATCAAAAGTGCATTCGTTAGGAACGCCGTACGCGTTGCAACTGGCGAGCACATGGATGAGGAAAACGACGAAAGCACGCGTTCGTGAAGAGAAGAAGGAGGGAGAGAAGAGACGAGCCGGATATTCTGCGAAGCCGAGAACGCATCGCATCGACGAACGCGAACGCATCGTTGCGGGGCTAGAAAAAGCACGCCAGTCAAGTACTTGGCAACCGGCACGGGTTCTAATAATGGCGGCTTTATGTTCAACGTTCTCTCGTCTCCGATCTCGCACCGTCAACGTGTCGGTCTATCGAATTTATCGAATCCTATGGAAATTCTATTCGTTACATCGACAACCACCTGTGACTTGGTAAGTTTCTCACTTAATTTTAGGAAATTCGATAGTAATTTGATCATTCTGATAAGACGACGATGGTTCTGTCGCTTCGGTGAAATGATTTTTCTGTGGAAATGTATCGTTTTTTTTTTATTAATACCGATTAGAAACTATCTTTTCCACGTTGAATGTCATGGGAGTTACTGGTCGATTTTTTAAAATATATTGAAAATGTTTATTTGTATCGTAATTTTTTTTTTTTTTTTTTAATTTTTTTAATTTTTTATCATTGGTTATAAAGAGTGCAAGGACTAGTATAAAAGATATGATTCTGAAAAAATTATTATATAGATCCACGGATTTATTAAAAATTGATACTCAACATATTAATTAAAAATTTTTTTAATAATAAGTCATGGGACAAGAAAATGTCCAAAAATGCATCTACATTTTTTAGCAACGTCGATATTACCCAACTCGGTTTAAAATGGGATCTCTAAAATTATGTTGATCCGTACGAAACTTCTAGATCATAGATCTTCCGCGAACATCGAAATCTTCGTATTTCAGAACGGAAATGTGCACGGTGTAAACCATGACCGGAAGTCGTTTCTCTTCAAGCCTCTTCGAAAATTGGACTATAAATAAAGGAGAGGTTGGGATCGATGAAATAAATGGTAGTCGTATACGTGATATGCCAGTTGGTATTTATCGATAATGTCACGACGGATACATGATAATCGTTAAGACAACTTGAAGTATAAGTGCCAGAACGAAGTTGATCCCCTTCATCGCGAGGTCGTTGGCAGTTCCGGTTCCGGTATTGCACAAAGACTTGTCGCAGCAGGCCGTGCAAGCGTAAAGCTTCGTTCTTTCGCCGATCACGATGCAGCCGGGCTCGCACTTGCTCGTACAATTTCGTTCCATTGACCACATTTGTGGACTAGACGTCGAATTTTCTGTACTGGTCGTGTACGAGAATCGTTTTACCTAAAGGGGGAAAGGAATTTGAGAGATTATCTTCTTTTTAATATTATGTTTCGATGAATTGTATAAATGTTTGAAGGTTCACACAAATTTTTTATTAGATAAAATTGAGTTTAAAAATGAAGATTTGTTATAATCTTCTTCATATAAAATTAAGATCCAATAAATATTTATTATAGAATTTAAAAACAAATATACTATTTAAAAACTATTTGCCCTGACTGACATTTTATATCACAAATCAATGTCTTAATAATTTTTAAATCAATAATCGATTATAGTCCATTCCAGATACGTAGCTCAGCATAATTCTAATCTATCTAATTTAAAAATGTGTACGTCGTGTTGCGTAAACGCTTACCATGCAAATTCTTTTATCGTCTTTGCACTTCTGAATGAAGGAACTGTGATTAGTGGATAGGTCGGAGCACAGCTCCCCGTCGTCCATGGTATCGCATTGATAACACCATAAATCGTTTGGCCGTTCGGAAGCAGCATGAGTTCGATGTTCTTTAGACATTAATTGACCTGTTCATCGAAACGAAAATTATAATTTATTACCCAAAATCATATTAACATAAATTTTCTTTTTTTTTTCCAGATAACCATTGACAAAACGAGAAATGAATATAAAATATATAACAGAAAAAAAAAATACTTTCGCTCGATCTTCGTGACGTCACTCGCCTCTACGCGTATTATTTACCCACGCGTACGCGTCACGGAGATATCTCATGTTTGAAAAACCGTAATGGGTCACGAGTTATCGCGAGATAAATGAATATCGAAATACAGGAAAAGGAAAGGGAAAATGAAATAAAAATAACTAAAATACAGCTATCGTGCCATGAACTCAATTTTGGAGTGTAGCTGGCTGGGAACAGAAGCGCCCGCGCAAAATGTCGAACATGCGTATTGCGTAATACATCGAAGAGACGAGACTATAGAAGAAAAGAAAAAAAAAAAAAAGAATACATAATCCATCACTTACCATCGGTGATGACGATCGAAGCGATGATCAGGAAGCACGCAACGCTGACACGAATGTCTCCGGCCATTGTCTCGAAGCACCACGATGTGTGTGTGTCTATATACAGATGTATGTATCAGTCTGCGTGTACTTGATATTAGGTAAAACCGAAAAACCGATCGAATATCCGTTATCGTTATATTAACGACAAGTAGTAATGAGAAGCTCTCGACATTTTTCTCCGGATTTCTGCCGACACGTTCGCGAACGATGATGACAAGACAGAGAAAATCGAGGAAGGGATAATGGTGACTGAGCGAGATAAAAAAGAATCTCTTGGCTCGTCTAAAGTCGACTTTCGTGAAAGTTTCGTCATGGCGACGACGCTCTCGCGACGCTCGCGACGCACCGAGCCATCTCGTAGTCCTCCTTCTCGACGGCAAAAGCGGCCGCGGAGTCTGCGCGATACGCAAGTCGCTCCAGAAACCTCGAAACGTTGAAAATCGATAATCCTGCGAAAGGGTCCCTGTCCCTTTCGTCGTCGTCGTCGTTTATCGTCGTCGGGTGACGTCAAAACCGTCGTACTAGTCGTAAACGTCGGACCACGATAGTATATCTATGACTTTGCTCTTGTTTCTTCCTTTTAAAAAAAACAACCCAAATTCGTTTACCCCTTTTCCTTCTTCTTCGTCTAAAATATCGTTTATTCATCGGTCTATCGATCACCGGTAGGATGACGAAAGCTTTGAGATTTTAATTAACGTGAAACGATGGAGAAGTATCGAAACACGGAGAATTTAATATTTAACGATGAAAAATGATGAAAACGAACGTGGATGCGAATTTCGGCTGACTATCGATCGGTAAAGAGTCGTGTCCTAAATGGACCACTCGCTTGGTGGAATTATTGCTACGTAGGGGATACCTATATATGTTTTTTTTATATCGACGAATTGGAAACGTAGTATATCTTGGCTCAAACATTTTCACACGGATTTCTCTGACAAATTTGAAAGACAATTTATGCAGCTTGAAATTTGAGGAATAAATTGTTGTAAATATTAACGATTATTATAGCGGGTAGTAGCCTTTTCAATTTATATGCTGCCATTTTTGAATTCATGGTACTTATCTTCGATGTAGTATTTAATCACGACATCATGAATCATTCATGGTGAAAAACTGTTGCGGACGTTAATTTGATGCTACGGGGAAAAGGTTTTGACTATATAATAAATGTATAAAATTTTTTTCAATTCGGAAAGTTAATGATTCAATTTATTTTGTTTAAATATTAAAACTTTTTTCTATAGCAAGGTATCCAAAGCAAAGCTTGTAATACCGCTTTTATGTTTCAGAATGGGTTTACCGGTGCTTGGAATTTCGGTGAATCGATATTTCGATTGCTTAACTCTCGTGTAATCGGTTCTTCGGTTAATTGACGTTTGACTAATAGGTTATGACACTGTATCAGCTATCAGATATTGCAGGACCATACCTATGTGGGAGTATGGTTTCATTTTCGTATATAATTGTGTAAATATTTTAAGAGTGGTAGCGATCGATTGTTTTTGACAGTGTCGCCCATCCACTTGAAAAACATTTTTGGAAACGTTTAGTTTGACATATTTCTCTTTTAAAGGTTATTTGATTTGCAATAAAAAAAAAATCGAATTATTCATAAAACGTCTTGTCAAAGAGTACTCTCTGTAAAAATATTGTAAAGTTCACCGTTTGGATATAGTTGCCCTTTTAGAAGAGAATTAATTTTATTGTTAATGGAAAAAGTCTTTTACAAAATTTCATTCCTTATGAAATATTCAGATTAACATAAAAAGTAATGTTATTAAACGTTATTCGATGCATCCTACGTTTATCGCCCCCTCTATCCACCCTCTTTATCGTTCCAAGAAAACCCAAGTGAGAATAGTCGCTCAAAAGAATCAGTAGTAACTTTTCATCGATCATTCTCGGCTTTTGTACAACGGCACCTGCACGTTTTGCAGGGGTGAATAACCGCAGGAAAATCGATTCCAAGTCGCTCAGCCAGTCGGTGGGTACGAATGTTTTCTCTCTCACGAGACTCTTCTAATTCCTTTGAAATTATTCCAAAGATTTAACGAATTTTCCGAAATACATAAAAACATTTAACGACCACAATGAATCGTTTAATAAACCTTTCACCTTTTCCATCACGCATTTAAACGCACAATGAAATAAAAATCAAATGATACCGTATTTATTTAAATAAAATTAAGCTCTCTGAAAGTACGAAACAGTCGAAGCCAATATTCTAATCAGGAATTTATGCACTTTGACGGGTTCATTTACAAGCTTATCTCCGAAAGCTTCTAAGAACTTAAAAAGCCGGTTTCGGGAGAAAAGCGTGTCGAGTTATCTCCGAAATGCAAGTTAGGGAACGTTGCATCGAAACTTGGAAAGGGATTAGAACGCCTCGAGTTTCGGGTTGCCGCTTCTCCTGACCTTTCTCAGCATCCTACTATCTTAAAAGTTAACTAATAATAGTTGGAAAACAATTCGTAGCATATATCCGAGTAAATTCTATTTGAAATCTTACAATTGTCGCTGTTTTCGTGCGTCCTTTTTACGACATGAAAACTCTGAAAAGAAGAAAAACAAGCAAGCAACGGGATTTCCGGACCCGGTAACTGCAAGTCCCTCTTGTACATAAATCGGACAGCAAGAAGATTTGCGCGAAAATGTTTAAGCTTCCGTGTGGTAGTAAAGCTCACAAGATTTACAACCTTTTGCAACTTTCGTGTAATTAATCCGCTTTTCATTAAATCTGCTTCTCGCGACTCACTTTTTCTATAACGATATCACGAGCGTGGGTACAGCCTTTGAAAAAGTCGACGAAGAAATATTAAAAAAAATAAACGAATAAGAAGATGCATATGTAACATCCCGTATTGCCATTCGACATTTAATATTCGAATATCGATTTTATTGTTCATCGTATAACAGAAGAATTAAATAGCTGATCGAATGTCTATTTCCGGCAGTGAAGTGGGTCGGTTTAAATGCCAACGAAAGGAGTTAAACACTATGACAAAGGAGGCTAGTTTAGTAAAAGGAAGAAAAAAAAAAAAGTTAAAAGGACAGTTCAGTAGTAAAATTTGTGAAATATGAAGGAGTTATCGACCGAATGTTTGTTAAGAGTGAATTTAGCGATTATTGGCGTCTGTTCAAGTCGTACAAAACCTCAATCACGTTCAGATCGTTTTGAACAGACGCCAATAATTGCTAAATTCACCATTAATAGTAAATATTGTATCGACATACTGGTTGAGCGAATTTCATCCACCTCCCATTAATTCGTACGTAGACATCATTTACAGACCAATCAGCAGTAATAATTGTTTTTTTTTTACAAAAAACAAGTCCAACGAGCGATTCTTCGTTCGCAACAATATGTACGAACTTTGTTGACATTCACGTTGAAGCAACACGTGAGCCGCGGGCTGCGGTAAATTAAACGGCCGACGCACTGGGAGAAACCGGGAGAACGATAACCGTGAACCCATAGTTAACGGGAATTGGACGGATGCCAGCGATACGTCTACGATTCAAAAAGGAGACCGTTTTATACGCATTCCATCGTGATTTCGTGTCTTCGATGGAGATAAACGAACAGCCGAGAATTTTTATCACGGCTTGAAACGAGTTCCCTTTTTTTTAACGATTGTATTTATCGTATCAGTCTGTACTACGGGGATCGTTTAGGTATTTGGGAATTATTTCGTTAACTTTTTGTTCATTTTACAGGTGTTTTTATCTCGTGCAATCGATTCCATTTTCAACTCTTTGCGGTCTATAATTAATTTTAAAGCGTTGCTCGGTAGATATGTTGTTAAAGACATCAGGGATATGCAGTCTGATCATATTGAAATAAATTTGCTAATTAGGAATTAGATCTGATAGAATATACTTGTTTAATCTAATATTAGGGTTGATCTTGGAGAGTACAGAATAGACAGGGTTGAATTTATTTTTAAATGGGTCTAAATAATGGGTTTAAATAAATTTAACGATTTTTTATTATATTTTGTTTAGGATGACCTCTGGTCGAGTCATGAGCTTCAACCTATTTAACTAACTCATAAACAATCCTGCAAGTAGGTAAAAACAAGCCGATCTACCAACGGTCGAAACTTTAATCATAAAAGCAATACATACTTCCGTCCATTAGCGAATCCCAAGCGATACCGCTGAGTACAGCGGACATGTCGGCTTTTTCCACGAAAATTAAAACCGAAAACCGATACGTCGTATGGGGATATTACAACGTTCTCTTTTATTAGCATTTAAATCGCTTTTTTGTGCTATGCAAGCTCTAATCCTATCCTTATAAGCAAATTTACATTCTTATTACACTTTTACGCGAGCTTACATTTAAAACCAATTTCACAAAAACGAATACTCGATATAAAATCTTAATGAAATACGATCTTAGTATTTAAACATTCCAAATAATAAAAAAAATAGTTACATATACAAGAATCCTTCGAAAAAACTCAAAAAGGAGCAGCAATATAAATCGAACCTAAGTTTACAATTTTCGTTCCTTTTTTTCTCGATAAAATTTCTCAGCTCGTCCGAAGCCTTCGATGTACATTGAGATCGCGAGGGAGCGATAGGAAAAGTTTGATTCTTGTTACTCGAAGCGTATCGAGATAGGAAAGCCCGGAAAAGCGGGAATGGTTTCGAAAGGATGAGCTCGCGACCTTTCCATCTCTCTCCCGGTACGTACGTGTCGAAAAGTCGGTCCTGGAAGGATAGATTTACGTCATCGGATTAAATACAGCCGGTCGTGTTTACAGCGAAGCAACACGTGAGAGACCGAGTTGGCTCGAGCACAACCCCGAGTCGTTGTCGCTTGCTCGGCAGCGAGGAAAGCTGCACCGCCCGCGTGGTTCTACTGGAAAACTCAGCTGCACGGTGGAAAGCTCTAACTGGGATTGGTCGATCGGTCTTGGGTCGATCGTGGAAGGGGACACCGGGTCGCGGGCGAACATCGCAGTATCGCTCCGACCGTCGCGACGGTCAGAACCCTCCTCGAAAGCTCGGTGAAAGCATTTAAAAAAGCTTCGTATTATTACTTTTCTCTTTTTTTAACCCTGTTTATTATACTTTATTTCATAAAAAAAAAAAAAAATTGTAGTTCGACGATCAAGCTCGCGAGATGCTCGAACCGCGTGAAAGAGCTTGCACCCTACGAGATAACTTCTCGACGTGTAACTAAATTTTTTTTTGGATTTCTTTTTTTAATTTCTTCTTTTTTTTTATAAATACTTTCGCGAAATCGTCACATCGAGCGAGGAAACATGCGGAGAGAGTGAAGAAACTTCGTTAGAAGCTCTCTTTTAGAGAGAGAGAGGGGGAAAACTGATCTCGCTCGATCTCCGATCGTCCTTTCGACGAGATATCGAAGGAGAAGGAGAGGAACTGAGCAACGGAAGAAAAGCTTTCACGGTTTTTCTCACGTTCGAATTCAGGATCGGTACGTATCCATGCACGTACGTTCCTTTTTCATTCTTTTTTTTTCTCTCTCTATTTATATTTTCTCTCGTTTCTTTTTCTCCGTACGAGCTATGAGAATTATTCAACGATCGCGTTAAATTATTATCGGTATTATCGACAGGAAAGGATAATACATACTCGAAATAAAAGATTCGCTCGTCCAACTCCGAGTTTTAGCTTTCACGCTTATTATCCTTCCGATCGTTGGTCCGTAAAGTACGTAGGCGCTCTTATAGGATGTCATTTCCATTCCGTGTCTCTCTTTGGAAACGTCGTAGAAAGATTGAGAGAATTTGCAAGATCGATTCAACGAACGATCGATCGCGAACAGCTGGAGAAAAAAAGAGAGAGAGAAATCTCGTAAAGTGGGTCGTCTCGTTGTCATTAAAACGCGAGACTCATGATTGGGAGTCGTAAAGTTTTACCTTTGATACTCCCCTAAATTCCAGTCCTTTCGAGAGAAAGAGAGCAAGAAAGAGGGAACGAAGAAAAATGTGGTAACGAAAAGTTTCGTCACTCGGTAAATGATAAAACCTTCGCGTTGTATACCAAGAGTTTCCTTTCATCGTACTAGGCGAAAACTTATCGGGGAATTTTTCTTTCAACGAATTCATTACGTTGGAGACCCGAAGAAGAAAAGAACAAAAGGTGAAACGTCGTACGAGAGCTGCTTTAAACAATGGTGACAAACGTTGTTGTTTTTTTCTCGTGACAAAACGGTGGAAAATTTCGTGCAAGAAACTTTTGCAACTCGTCTGGATATTTATTCGTGAATCGTTTTAATTCACATTTTCGTTGAAATTTCATATATAGAAATGGATCGCGTGGGTGTTGAGAGACTCGATAATTAACGAATCAATCGGAAATAACTGCGACGCTATGCGATTTCGCGGATGTTTAGACTTCGAGCGAACATTCGAACGGAGAACTCCGTCGGAATCTACGTTGGTTCGTTCGTTAATGGGTCTTCTACTAGCATTGAAGATAGCAGAGTATAAAGAAAGAGAGTCAGAGGTAAATTTTTTTTAAAGCGAAGTCCACGAGCTTTCGTTAAAAGGATAGAGTGGATGGGGAAATCAAGAACGTGTAAACATTTATTCGCGCTCGCGAAGAGAACGCAAATTTGATGGCCTCGGCATTAACGCGACGTGTGTATTTACCTTTCCGATAGATTATTTTTATTTGGACATACCTTTTGTTAGGTTTTTACTAACAAGGAAAAGAATTATCGTGGTTTTATCAGGAAGTTGATCTTTAAAACTAGCAGATCTAAAAACTAACATTTTTCGTTCGACTTTCTAAACGTTAACGAGAGACGCACACCGTGGGGACGCGTAATAATAAATTTCTCGTCCTTCGAATCTAATTCGATAAAAAGGAGAACGAGTCTGAAATTAAAATTCCATTAAAGGGAGAACCGGACGGCATCGTTCGCAGCTGATAATAATAATCGATCGTAACGGAGAGAGAAAGAACGAGTTCGCTAGTTTTTTATCTCTTTTTCGAATGTTTTACACGTTCATTTTCACGTTGAGAAAGAGAGAGAGCTCTTTGAAAGAACGCTTAGAGGGAAAAGAAAAAAAAGGCATACCAAGGGTGATTCCCGAGTGCGGAATTCAACTCTCTCATTTCCGTGCTTCTCAACTCGCGAGGGAAGAGGAGACGATGTTGGGAATTCGAAGAATTTAATTAAAAGTGATGGAAAAAATATTAACGATTCGTTGTGCGTGTATCGTATACGAATATAGGTGGTTCTCGATGACTGGAAAGGTGATTCGAGGTTCTCGTGTGTGTTTAGTGATATTGTTAAGTTTATACCATATGATACTATTTCGGTAGACTAATTTAGCAAGATGCCTAACGTTTCCTACCTACGTGTGCAAGTATCTCAGGCAAAACCGGAGTACTCTACGCGCTAACTAGCGTATAACTAGCTTAATTACTAAAAGTTAGGCGTCAGGTGGGTTACGCTCGACTCGCGAAAGACCAATAAATCAAAAATTCGAAATATACGTAAAAAGAAATAGACGAGGTCGTGAACCGACGAGAGCAGTCTTCTGTAAAAGGATTAGGTATGGGGAGAGGAAAAGAGTGGTTGATTATCGGAGTCGAAGTCAAAATTATCTATGGGGTGGGAAAGTGGTGATTGGCTGGTCGTGATCCCACGTGGTCTTGATTTTCTGGAGAATTGGGTAAGCCAAAGCTAGAAGATTGATTCAAATACTTAGAAATATTGCTGTATTTTTTTTTTTAATTATTAACTATCAATAAAAATCAACAACTCTGTCACAAGTTATAGAGATTATTAATTCATTTGTGAGAAATTAACTTTTTCTACGAATAACACACTTAGAGACTTTAACAAATAATTGAAGCAACGTAAAAATTATTTTCAATACCACAGAAACTTGTGTTATAGATAAGAAAAAGAATGCATTTGACAATGTTTGATGTCCAAAAAAGAGTAACAGTAAGAAAAGAATCGATCGAAGAATACTCAAAGATCTCGAGCAAGCATTCTTGGGTGGTCCTTGATTTCTAGAGTTCTCGTCACGTTCGTCGGCAGTTAATTCTTTGAATTTCCCCTCTGACTCGAGAGAAACTTCCTAAGAACTAATTGCACGACGTTGTTCCGTAAAATAAAGCACGCTCCTCCTCGTCCCCAGCGTTTCGCGTCTCGACAACAACTATTTGTTAATTAGATAATGCGACGTGTCGGTTAACCAAGCTCGCGAAAAAAAAAGATCTCGTTGGTATATTCTCCGAAAGAAAGTGCTTGGCGAGGCTATTTTTACAGTGTCGACCGCTTCCCGTGAATACCGATAAAGGCAAGATGCGTAAACACGCTGAGAGATAATGATGTACGTGGAAAATGTGCCAACGCGACGTTTTCCAACTTTTCGCCGACGAAAGGAACGTTACCGTCGCCTGTTCGCCATTTCGTTCATCCACTTTTGTATTCCTCACTCGCGAGCTTCGGAAAAACGATCGCTGCGAAAAGAAAAAATCAATTTCGAAGATATGTGAGATTTTTTGGTAAACGAGCAAAAGCACGTTCGTTTAAGGTAATAATCGTGTCTCTTAATATTCCAACCGGAAATTTTCCCGAGTTACAAACGCAAATAGACGTAATATATTCGAAATGGAAATACGATGAAAGACAAGAATTTTGAGATAAATAAATGAAGTACTTTGCAAAGTGTATTTAACCGTACTAATTTCCTTTTTTGGAGAAAATGAAAAACAAATAATATATTTGTAAGATATTCTACAAATGGAATAGTTAAACACTCATAGCTCATGACAACTTAACTGGATTTCCCCGATCAGGAAAGTAATTTAGAAAATCGTTCGATCGTTCCAAGATAAAATTCCAACACTATAAGTCAAGAGATCTCGTAAGGAATTCGAAAAATCTCGACGAATATACGTGGCACTTTTTTGCAGTCGTAGGAATAACACCTAATGCGAATAAATTTCTGTTTTCGATAGTTCACAAATCAACCTTAAATCCGCGAGGGATAGCGGGTAGATATTCTCCCGTTTCGATTTATCGTCGAGATTTAGATCGCTCCGTGCGCCCCTAAAGAAATTTACTCTCATTCTCTCTCGTTAATACCCAACCATGGATAGATATATCGCACGCAGTTGCGCAGATCTTTCTAAATAGGCTACGCTTGGCTTTTTTACGAGGTTGCCTTTTTTTTCCCTGTTCAATTTTTATCCGAGCTTTTCATTAAAGCTACCAACGGGATGCCCGTTAAAATGTAGTTATATTCGCGTAGAAATTTATTACATCCATGCTGATATTCATCTCAACGTTTCGAATCTTTTTCTTCTCGCCTAACTCGGACAGCTTGAAAGCGAATACGTTTCGGGAAAGCAGTGTTCGGAGAAATGTACAAGAAGAATTCATAGAAAATTTGTATTGTTCGTCGCCATGAAATAAGACTCGAAGCGACTACCAAGCAACCTATTCATAGTGGAGCAGTACGGTATTGATCATACAATAGCCGGTGCCCGTGGTGCACGTTCAGTGAAATAACTTTAAGGCGATCGGACGTGGTCATCTTCCTTCCCGAGTAAATTGAATTTAAAATTTGTATCCTGCATCCTTCGATCCTCGCGTTCTTCTCCTTCTCTCTCTCGTCAAAATCGTATTTCCGTTCTTTACGAGCTCTCGTATATCAGACTCTCGATATTCTAAATACTTCGATCGGTGGCTCGTTTCCCGTAAAATTTGCGCGGGTTTTATAAAGAATAGACCTTTATCATTTGAAATGTTTTTATTGTAATATAAATTTTGATACATTGTATTTTACAAAAGTTGCACAGTTTTATGAATATCAGGGTGTAATATAAATAATTTTATTTCGTTGCTAATGGTTAACGAGATACAAAATGAACTTTGCTTTTTTAAACGAAATGTTGTATCGCTATTATTCATAAATGATAATTATTTTCCAGTCAAATTCAACGATCTATAATCTATGATATACCACTTATAAATTAGTTTCGTGAAATGTTTAACAAATTTTGCTACAATGTAAACTTACAGGAAACGTATTAAAACTTTGCTTTATCAATTAAAAAGTACTAAAGTATTAAAAAATTGTTGCGAAGGGGTTAAACGGAAAAGTCCTTGGAAAGAGGATACTGTCGTCTTCCAAGATCGTAAATTCGTCTAGAAGGTTATACGACGGGAAGTACGAAACGATGTTAACCGATTTTTCGCTAAGTACGTTCTCAGGTAAGGAGAAAAATGCGTTTTACGTTGAAACTAAAGACGAGTGCATGCTTCGGAGGAAGCGTTTCATCGATTACGTTCTCGTTATCCTCTCCTTTCTTTCCTCGTCTATATAATGGACGCTGACTGAAAGGATATAATTATAAATGTATGCGTTTATTTTCTATCGACGTTTGGTTTTATAAATGGTGGGTATAGGGAAAAAGAGGAAGAGGTTCAACAGTTTCACAAGTTTTTACTGCCAATGCCATCCAAATATAATTTTTTTTAAATCTATCAATGTTATCAAAGGACTCGATTACAATTTAGTTTTACCAATTATAAAAAAAAGATTTATACTTTAATCTTTCTCTGTCACTTTCACTCGACAAAATTCGTCGACCATTAGAAAAGAATAAAATCGAAACTTCGAACGCGGATGTCGAAAATCGTAAGAAATGACTTTCTGATTTTTTGTAGGAGGGTAGAAAAGTTCGAAAGGCGTTCTCCGGTACTTTCACGAAATAACCTTTGACCAACCGTATCGTTCTTTGCTTTGTCGGAACGCAGGAGCGGAGTTCGGAATTCAATGTGTTTCGTTTTACACGCAACTTGACAATAGTACGACCGATCACGAGACTTTCCCGGCCACTTGATCGAACAATGGAGCTCGAGATGTCACGAGAAATCTATAGAAAGAAAAAGAGAGAGAGAGAGAGAAAGGAGGAAAAGAAGGAGAATCACCATTTTTCTTGTGACAATTTCATTCCTGTCATTGAGTACAATTTTTTCTTAAATCTCGTATAATTTTATTAAAGAGGCACTTTGCCAATGATCTTTGAAGTTAAGTCTCGAAGGAATACATATACAGGGTGTCCAAGTGAACAACTATATGTGTACAAGTATGGACTTGAGTCGAAAATTCTAATAAACTTTTTAGAAATTCGGCTTAGTTAACAAATTATAAACTAACAAAAATTAGCTAATTTAGTATGACGTATTGCTGTAGAAAAAAAGAGAAAGGAGAGAGAGAGGGAAAGTCATTGGGAGGCTCCAATGTAAGAAAGTGTCGTAGAGACAGAGAAAGAGGGAAGAAAGGTAAACATGTTTATCAAACGTTACCTTCCAGTGATCGTCATTAGTTATCGTGAATTGTTCCTACTAGTACGTCATTTCTAGCCTAGCTGCAAGCAAGAGTGAACCGTCTTTCTTCATTTCTTCATTGTTAATTAATTACTCGTTAACTAAACTAAATTTCTATAAAGTTCATGTGACTTTTCAACTCAAGTTCATACTTCTGCACACGTAGTTGTCCACTCGGACACCTGGAACCGGACACCCTGTATACATTCTGATCTTCGGATTAACTCGAGACTCGCGCGGGTTTACCCAAGGTCATTAATTAGAACGCACGGCTAAGAGGAAACGTATTAAGTCCAATCGACCGTCGTCGTCGAAACGATTCCGTGACGAAGACCGAAATATCGGTGATCGTGATCCGTATATAACCATTTCCGCCATTACGGTACCCACTCGTCGTTAATAATTATTGGGAAGAGAAGACAATGAAATTGCAAAAGAAATAATTTCACGTGCTATTATTTCCCCTCTTTCGACTTTAAGCGAAACTTAGACGCTTTTTTCTACTCAAGGGACTGGTAGGAGAGATATCGATCTATCGTAGAAAGCTTTGGCGATACCTCGAACGAAGCACCTCGAAAGAAACGATGACACGGAATAAATAAAAAAGGTGTAGTGCGACGATACGAAGGAAAAGTTGGACGAAGGTGAACATTTTTTTGTCTTTTCTAAGTAACACGTCGATCAGGAGAGAAAAAGAGAAAAGGTGGTGGAAAGGTATCGATGATCGGTAGAAGAACGGATATAAAATCACGATATTGAAACAGGTTTAACGAGAATAAAGTAATAAAAGTTATGACGCTCTCGTGATTAATAAAAACGAGACGTCTCGGTGAGAAGTAAAGAAGGAAGGTATTTGCCGCTTCGATCGTTTTAGAGAAGAAAGAAAAGGTGGAGATGGTTCTTATTCTTTTAACGATTCCAAGGAAATTTTCATTTTTTTTTCTTACTTACAAGGAGTACGTTCGAGTGATGATAAAAATAACGATCTCTTCATTTGCGAATCGACTGGAACTCGATATCGAAGGGTAAGTGGATTTTAGAAAAAGCCTCTCTCACCATGGCGAGGTGCTAAGCAATAAAATAGCGTGACAACGTAATGGCATAATGCTGAGAATTGAAAAGGCTCGTCTGTTTTAGCCATGGAAGAAGAAAATGAAGAAAAAAGTAGAGGAGAGAAACGAGGTGAAATTGTTTCTACGGGCAAAGCACACCTGATCTCCTTCGCGAAGAGAGGATAGTGTTTCTCTCGTAGCTAACGAGGAGTCTCGAAATTCGACGAAGGGATTCACGAGAACGAGCCTTCGGCCAAGGTCGTCCAATGAACGAGGGGAAAGGTAGAGGGGAAGAAGAGAATCGTCGTCCAATCTCCGAACTTAATCTCTACCCTTCTTGTCTTCCAACTTTAAAGCCGAGCCGAAGCTCCTGGCTTTTTAGAGTTAATAAGAAATAAGTCACCCGGTCGAAGGGATAAAATCGTAACACGCAACATGCCTTTACTCCACACTTACGTACAAACATACAAGCTAAACTAAATAATTCAAAAAATTATTTCTCATCATTGTGTAATGATATCGAAAAAATTACAACGGGACAGTGTTCAGTATTTATTCTACTTTAAAATGAGCCATCAAACATTAAAATCGGCGGTGGTTTCAAATTCTCAAAAAATTGTAACCTATATCGAACCTTCAATCTTGGAAACAAAGAGCTAAGACGCTACCATCTTGGCTACTCGTTCAGTTTTTAAAAAAATAGCACTTTTAAATATGTTAGTAACCTCAAATTTCTAAAAAGAACCTTTTACTTTTTCAAAAAAATGTATTATCACCCGAATTACGTATGCGTGCAAAATTTCAAGTCAATTAGATCTAGAAGTGGGTCAAATTTATCATACAAAATTTATACCGGACAAACATACAAGCCAAACTAAATAAAAAAGCTTGCAAAAAATAGTGACGATCGCACATCCTTGTCAAGGACGTTCAAGAGTTTTATCTCGACAACGTGTGTGTTCTTACTTCGACTCCCGAACTTTTCGTGCTTCTTCATCGGCCAGCGATTTGATTAACGGCTATATTTGGTCGATCGACAAGAACGCTTTTCTCGACGATACAATTTTTATATCTTTCTTCTTCTCTCGTATATAAGCTTTCGAACTTCTTCTCCATCCCTACTACATCGAACTTACGTTCGATGAAATATTCGGGAGCGAGGTATTCAGGGTAATGTTCGAACTTTTATCGCATACGGACCGTCGCGTTTCCATCACGTCGAAGAAGACGAACTTTTTCACGGTAACTGTAAGTACCCTGCTATAAGAAGGTGTACAGATACAAGAGTAAAGAATAAAAAAAAGAAGAAATCGAAACTACCTAACGCTCGCGTTCTTCTCTCATACCGTAAAGCGAGGTATTTGAGTTTTACACGATTGTTGTCGTGCATCCTCTTCTTCTCGTTGCATCGAACGAACTTCCAAGCGAGTAACGAGCGAACTTCCGATAATTTTCCGAGCACGAACGAAGCATGAACGAGAAAAGAAGGCGTCGATGGTGTTAAGAAGCTACGCAAGTAGTCGTGAAATATTCCATTCTTTACTTTTCTTAAAAGGTAATACTTTTTTTATTCTGAATGGATTTAAAAAAGGTGAAGAGAAAATAGAAAAAGAAAACAATCAAAAGGTGATCGTTCGAGCGAATTAAAACGTAAGGTATAACGACAGATACGTAATTAACTTTTGGTTTCCGCTCGGTTGACTCAATCGTCCTACGAAAATCAATCGGAATGACGGAACGTTTGTTCGCTTGGAATTGTACCTCCGACCTATTCTATCCGATCACTGTTTTCCCTTTCTCTCTTTCATCTGTCAATTTTTATCTTTATTCAAGCCTGTTTTTTTTTAATCCTTCCTACCAAACGAGACCGATTGATATAGTTCGATTACCTAGCACCAATAACGATTTCGATCTAAGCGACGCGTTTGAAAAATCTGTAGACCGATTTTTCCGCGCTAGAAACTTCGCGAAATATAATTAGTAGACTTTAATGGTCGTTCGTTCGCGTTATCGCTCGGTTAGACACGAGTCTTCGTGCTCGAGTTCTCTCGTGTTTTCTTCTTTTTCTAGTCGGGAAAGTACCACAGTTCGGTGCTGTCGTCGTCGAATAAATTTCGGTTAAAGCGTACCACGCTCGGTCGCTCGCCTTGGAGGCGTCCTAAAGATGCCTTCTGCAGAATTTATTAACTCCTGAGGGACGTCGGATGATAGAAGGAGAGAACCGACATCTGAAAGAAGAAAAGGGAGTAAAGAAAAAAAGGGAAAATCTTTGGGAAGGTAGTAATTTTCTTTCGCAAAGAAAAAAAAAAAAAAACGCACTTTCGATCTCCCTCTTTGCCTCGAGCGATTAAAGAAACGACCAAAGTTAGACGAAATAACGTCAAAAATATCGGGTCAGATTTTCAAAAATCACAAAATCATTTCACAAAGCCCTTCGACCCCTTTTACGACTGACAATATTTAAATTGATTCGTTCGAGAGCAATATTTCTCATTTTATTTGTTACCTTTCTTCCCAATTACATTTTTTTTTTTTGACGTATTCACCGTATTTTCGGACGAAATTCACGCATCTCCGTGCAAACACAATTACGTGAAATACATATTATTCCGGAGCATTTTAGCGTTACAACATCCCATCGTTGTCACGTGGCACGTTGGTTAGCTTGCGTTTGCGTAATTCAAGGTAGGTTTTCGTTTCGTTCGTTTCTCTGTTTGTTACCCGACTGCATGTAACCACCCTTTTTCGTGAATAATAGCTGTCTGTCTTTCTCCCTCATCCCCCCTCTCTCTCTCTCTTCTATCCAGTTATACGAACGTTATCGGACGCGTATCGCCGGGAGCGTGTTCGCAAACGCGAGGGGTCCGCGCACGTAACGGCTCTCACGAGGTTTACGCGTCTTCGTTAATAACGGGAGACGTGCCGACGTTAATTGCATTATGCAGAAATGTCGGGCTTAACCGGTGGAATCGTCTCCGTGAAGAGTATAAACGTTCTAATTTTGGGTTACCGCCCCCCAAAGATTCGAACGAACGATATTAAAGGCTAATGTCGTACGTAGATCTCGCCATTAAGTTTCCATATCGCGTGAAGATTAATCGTTTTTCGCCCTCGGCGAATCTTTAACGGGAATCCCAACGAAGCAAACTGCCTTTCGTCTTTAATTGCAAAGTTTAATCCGGTATATAGGTACATAGCTGTATATTTTAATGGCAAACTTTCTTCTTTCCACTCGAAACTTTCCTCGAGTACAACCAAACTGGATCGAGTTTAATCGTTCGTTGGTATTATTTCGTTTAATTTTGCCAAATCAAAGCGAACGAAATAACAATGTTTCGTCTCTCTCTCTTTTTCTCTATTCGCGTGAACGTCGAGAAAACCGCGTAAAGTTATTTCGAAGTTACATGGATAAAGGTCGAAAGGCGTAAAGGGATTCGACGTTTGGTAGTGTCGGAAATTGAAATATCGACATGAGTGAGCTTTACTGCTACCATGTACGATCTCGTGAATTTATGCGCTTGTTTGCGAGACGAAACAAACGAGACGGATACGATTATATTCGAAGTTGCGTAACCGTGGTGACGCTTGGAAATTTCGTTATTATCAATTCCGTTTCTGCGAGGGTGGTATAAAGATTTTTTTAAATGTTTTGGAGAAAGTACAAGTCTATATAGTGGCTGGATTTGCAGAAAAGTACACATAACTCATGGGTATTATGGTACTTTACGTACGTTGGTGCTCATCGTTTATGCACGTGCACGAGAACAACCAAAATTGTTTACCGATCGTTTCGCTTACTCTTGCACATATGTATCGGCTTGTATCGAATAGCATGCATCAATTGGTATTATGTTTAACACCGGATAATATTTGGTACGGTATAATATAGCATGAACCATCGGCTTTTCCATGTTGAGGTACCTCGTTATTATTTAATTCGAGTTAATACCTAAAAAATACAGTTTACCATGTTATATCATCTCCAGTACAACGTTGGTTACGAACAATACGCGTACCTTTACTATCGTTTATATGCTCGATATCGTATTTTATATAACGCGAGAAGGAAGATAAAAATCGTAATGGGATTTTTCGCACTGGCATTCGCATTGCTAGGGTCATTTTAGGAGAAATCAGTGCTCGTGCTCTCGCGAAAGCCATTCTACCGTGAAATGTCCTACGAGATCCAAGGAAAAGGGAGAGAATCGATTTCCAGCAGGGCACAGTTATCTCGCATTTAAGTCCGAGTCTTCTCGATATCCTATTCTTCCACCGATTTCTCCTTTATTTCTATCGGGATCCCCCAGGCTCTTTCATCCCTTCTCTCTCTCTATTTCTCTTGCCCCCTTTTTCCCTCAGTCCTCTCTTCACGACGATCTGGCAATCAAACGAATCACGTAAATTTTATCGTCCCACTCCTTCCTATGGTGTGCCGTTTTCCTTCGAGGCTCCGGTAATCGACTTTTCCCCGAGCATCGTTCTCGAATTCTCTCTCTCGAAATTTCTTTGCCCTCGAGTGCGTTCTTTCTCCCTCGCTTTGCTCTCGAGAAGAATGATTTTTAAACGTTTAGGGAGGTACTCGACAAATTTTCAGCATTCTCGAACGACTATAATCATTTTCCTCTACCATTTTGACGATTTTTCACGACTGTAGTAATTTCTTCGAGGTCATGATAACAACGTTTTCCGATTTACGAAGCGACGAAAGTTTTCGTTTCGTGGTATAATAACCATACATGGTCATTACCGAAGAGATAATGTAGGCGAGTCCTTCTAGAAAATATATATGTGGCTCGTGCTGTACCAAAATACCATCGTTAATTGAATTTTCATGAAAATGTATCTATCCTTCGCATCCTACGCCGTACTATACCGAGACCGTAAATATGCCTGTAAAATCGTGAGCGAAATTAAGCGGCAACGCGAAACGAGCTTAACTAGGTTAGCGAAAGATGCTGGTACGTGTTTTAAAAGTTAGAATTTTAACTTCCTAACCTTTTACGAGCAATAACACGCATCCTCGTATTATCGATACTGTTCCAATTTATCGGGATGATCGTTAATTTCGATTTACGAGACTTTTGAGGTTTAAGTTACTTTAAATGTTTAATTCCAAGTGATAAACATTGATTTGTTATCACAAAACTCTGCATATTTTTAATGGAATAACAAACCTTTCTGTGTTTTTATTCAGGGTGTCCTCGAAGTGTAGGATCGAACGAATCGAGGTCATTTTCTAATCAAAATAACCATATATATAACTATTGAATTATTGATGATCCGAAAGTTATTACAATATTATTTTCCCCTAGACACGCCTGGTGTGATTACTGAAATATTTATTTGTTTTTAAATATGAGTTATCTGATTTGATTCCAAAGAGTGTAATTTCCAAATAAAAACATTTTTGTGAACTCTTTTATATTATAAACTCCATTACACGCACATGGTTCTATCTCGTGCTCGAAATAATGTATCAAGTCCGACTCGACGTAGGACCGGAAAGAGTTAAAGTATCCTATCTCTGGGAAACGAGTGTCACATTTTTGAGAGATCTCTTCCCAGAGAGAAAGAAGATATATCGTGTGTAATTACAGAGACTCTTGGGATAAATTACAGATCCATCGAAGTTTATATCAAAGAAATTTTTTCAAATTCCCTTGATTACGCAGTTAAGATAAGATCAAATGACGTTTGTTAATTAAACCGCTTAGATACGATAATTTAATGCAAGCGGCATTAATAATTCTTTGAAAGCTCTCCCGTGCCTCGAAGCAACGACAATCTCGTTTACGAAACCCCGATTCATCGGTAAATCGTTTTAAATAATAAAAAGAAGAAAAGATATGTAGAAAAAATGAGAGAAAAAAAAAGGTCATCGTACGATAGATATCGAAGAAAAATAGACTGGATGCTATGTCCTCCGGCCTATGTGAAAACTGATAATGGCACGCAAGTGGGTCACAACCACGCAACCTTTTCAATCCACATAGATTTTCATTGCACGCTCGACATTACGCTATACCCTTTTACTCTTTGACTTGTCGCTTGCATTCTGCTTTTTACGCTCGAGAGCCGACGACGTCTTCTTTTTACCTTCCTTCCGTTATTATCTCTTAAGTGTTTTACATATTTCTGGAACGTACTACTGCTTCCTGAATTTTAACTAAATGCTGCTATCTCACTGGCAAAGGATTTGCTATTACACCCGATTCTTCCAAATTCTAAGAAGAAAATTTTGCTTTATTTTTATTTATTTTTGGAATATAGAATTTTGTCTGTTCTGTTTGCATTTTGAGTTTGGTGTTCAAAGTGGAAAGTACCTTTTTGATAATTATAAGATTTAATACAAATTAAAATAGGTCCTAACATGAAAACTCATGGTTTATTCTCTAATTTTTGATGATTTCTTAAAACTGGAACCAATCTTCTATTTTTCTATAAATGCAATATATTTTTTTACACATAAGTCCACATAATAGAATTAGGTGTACTAAGAAAACAAAAATAGACAAGAAAACAAATTGCAAGAAATCCTCGAAGGAAAGAATTCTTTCGAGAAATCTTATCTCTACACAAGCAGGAGACATAAAAGAAGAGGCCTTTCTCTTTGGAGAGCGATCTAGCAGAGATATTTCGGTAAGAACGGGCTTTAATCGAATCCGTGCTAGCGTTGGAACGTCTCTAAACGATCCCATTAGCCTCCCTACGCTGAAGGGTTTTATCAGCAGCGGAGCCGTTAGAGAAACGACGTCGATGACTGGTTCGAGCTATTATACTCGAAAAGCGCTTCCTAATAATGAACTTTCCAGCGAAGTGGAGAGACTATCAATTTGGGTGGTGGTTCGAGACACTACCATCCTCTCTCTTTCTCTACTTTCCCAGCTTTATTACACGAAAATACATGGAAACCTTTAGGAGAGACATCCAATTCAGTCGACAATCGGCATTAATTTCATGCTTGATCCACGAACTCGAGATTCGAACGTACGAGGAAGCGTACCTACTTCGAATCTATACGCTAATTCCATTTCGGTATTCCAAAACGCATTTCGAAACGGAAATCACCAGCGAATGTTCCCGCGAGATGACGATCCGCAACGTGTAACGTAGCGTCACCAATCGAGCGCTCTCTCGCGACACATACACCACCATCGATTTTCAATCCCTTTTGTGCATTCTGCTCTACTCTCTTTCCAAGTGCGTTTCAAAGCCTCCTATTAAGCGAGCTAATTGGAACAGGTAGGTTGGTAGGCAACGCATACCGAGAAAAATACATTTTTTTCCCCGAGCACGATCGAGATTCTTCATTCGGAATATTATACATATATCCAGCTCGATGAGACCTATTCATCGTTAATATTATATTCAGATCTCTTTTTAACTCGATATTTCATTTTCTCCCGTTCTCTTGATTTTGTTCCATCCGGAAATGCGTTTATTAACGTCTACGCGATTATTTTATTCGTCGTTATACCAACGGCGAGAAAATCAAGGTGATCCTCGTACGAACGTGGTAATCGTCCGATCAATGTTAATATCGACGTTAACCACGAGTCGTCGGTTTGGATTTTATTCGTAGCTTCACGATCGAAGGGATAATTGATTTGCCGTTGACTAAGAAAACTAGCTATAATGAATTATGCCAATTTTTGTACTCGTTTAATCAATTCGTTTGAACGAATTTCATTTTCACTTTTTTTTTTCACTTTTTTATGTAATAATCGCGTTCACTGTCGAAGGAAATGATCGTTAATCGAGAGAAAGTAAGAGCACGAACTGGAGAGTAAAATAAACGACGATGCTTAAAGGCAAAAGCTTTTGCTCAAATAGATTTTAGGGTGGTCGACTTTAACGAGCGTCACTTAATGGCGACATTAATTCAAATCAAACTACCCTCGACTAAAGGAACAAATCGACCTATCCTCCGTTAACAGGAATCGAAGGAGAGAATCTCCTCGAACGTTCGAATATAATTCGATTGAACGAGCAAACTCTTCGCATCCTTCTTCGTTGCTTTTCCTCATCGTCGGTTCGGATGTTCCAGCAAATTTTTGATCTCGACCGAAGGAAATCCCTTTTCGTTTCGATCCGCCTGATCGCTCACAGTTTTCTGATTTACCGTCGACTCGATCTATGATTTTAAAAGGGATATACGGCTGCTCTAAGTATAGCTTAACCGGCTTAATTATAAAGAGCTTTTCTACTAGCACATAGAGTTAATTTTAATCATGAATAGAGTAGACGCTATATAAAACGGAGAATTACACAAATCGAATGCTCTTCTTCGTTACGTTTGTAGTAATATAACGCGTTGATAACGGTCAACCTACGTGCCGAAACTGTACATCGTAATTAGCTCACAATCGGTATAAATTCACGAACTCTCGGTAATTCCGAGAAATAGTTGGAATATTCGACAAATTCCTGTCATTTAATTACGTACAATGCAACGTATGAAGAGAAATGTTGCAAAAGGAGATATACAATTTAATCTCCGATTATTGTTAACAGACCGGTGAATAAAATTGACAAAAAATTTGTGCGTTCGATCGTCGTTTCATCATCGATAAATCGAATCTAATAGACGCTTTGAAAGAGATTGGAATTTTCTTTTGACGCTAGTCTGAGAACGAGGGTCCTTAACCTGACCGAGTCTTTCTTTCCGTCTCTAACCCCACTCTCTATCCGAACAAAATCGATCGTGCCTCGAAACAACTCTCTTTCTCTTTCCTTCTTTCTCTGATGCTTTCAATTTTCCTCGATCCTTCGTTTTATTTTCGACTCTTAAACGCGAGAAACTAGTCCCATAAGATTCGGAATAATGGACTTTCTTTGAACTTGTCTTTGTGGTGTAGGTACTTCGAGTCTGCTTCGAAAGTAGGAAATGCTGAAGTGAAACGAGACGTTGCGATATTACTGAAGCGAATAGCTACTTCTACTACTACTACTTTAAGCAGAGAGTCGGTACAAGAAGAAGTAGTATTGCAAATAAAATTCTCCGAGAATATCGAGCGTCGTATATCTGTCGGACGTTTCCACGGCAAGTAACACTTATATGGGGTGTCCTAAAAGTTAGACGTCAAGAGGAATATAAATATAAAAAATAGGCTACTTTATTATGAGATGTCATCAGTTCGATATTTAAATTTGTATTTCTTTTTATGTAAATTATAAAAGATACGGTATAATCTTTATTATAGAATATATTATTCATATCATGGGGACCAGACTTTTGAGACAACCTGTACGTGGACACGTCTATCTCTTTTTCTCTCCCTCTTTCTCTCTCTGTCGTACTAGCAAATATTGGATTTCATCGACGAGAGAAATCACAATATTTCGGATCCGTACCACCGGCGGGCACTTCATGAATCCGAAATGACTCGATCCTCGAAAATATCCCGCGATATCGTGGAGACAGAGAAGGAAAATCGAACGAATTGACAAACAATCGATACAGATCGAGGATGTAAATCCCTTCTTCGTTAGTGTTAAATCATTTCGAAAATCCTTTAAATAAAATACGTTATTCCATCGCAATTTATTGACACCAAAATTCTCACTTAATTCGTCCTTATACCGAATGCACCTCCTCTCAAAAGTACTTAACGATTAAGTACTCGCTTTTCACCAAGGACGGATCCTATCTCCTGAAAATCCACTTGGGTATACTAAACGCGTCGATTATACCTACGTAGGTGCATACCTCAACCATTTAACCCGACGATCTTATTAACACGTTCATTGAATGAATTCCGCATAACACGAAGATTAAACCAGAAAAACGCTGTGTTACACAAAATTCTACCCTTTAATCATGTTATCAAAATTTAATACTATATCAACCTATCTTCAATTCTTTACTCGTGTCATCAAAATTCTATGTTGAAAGCAATTTTTTTAAACAAGCTTTCAAAATTCCGTGTTCCAATTTTTACACAATGTCAAAAAAACTCTGTAACACAGACCTCGTTAATTTTTCAATCATACAATAAAAATGTCGTGTTACACGTGTTCTCCCTAACCGTATTACAGTAATACCATGTTCTAGGAACGTCATGTTATACGAGAGTTACCTACATCATCCTTTTGAACGAATCACTCAAACAAGAGACAAAAGAGGCAATACGAAAAAAGTCGTCCCTTGGGGGGTTTCCGATCGTATAAAAGAAACACGTGTTGCTTTGGCATAGTTACCCCTGCTTGCTGCTGTTGGATTATCTAGTCGCGTGGTAGCAACCTTGAAAAGTCGCTACGGTTACGCGAGTACACTTTTCTTCGATATTTCCGAGGGGTTGTATCGTCGGGAAACGTGACGTGACGTCAGACGACGCTTCATGCTTTTCTGACGTAAAAATTACGCACGAGAGACTCTCTTTCTATCTAGTAAGAGAGTGTTCACAACGGGAACAGCATCATCAGGCGAGAATCGCGCGATTAGACGTAGCTCGTTGCAAGCAACCCTGAAGCTTGCGGTCTGGGTCGCTTACTCTGCCACGCTCTCGTGAAGCACGATCGATAGATACGCTATCTAAAGACGCATTCACGAAGTATTCTCTCTCTCTCTCTCTCTTATGTGCTTTCAACATAGCTCTTACTTTGTCGGATGTCGCTCGGTTCCGTGGACGGAAATCCATCAGAGAACGCAGGAATTTCTATCCTTGCTGAAATTCCATTCGATCGTTCGTCGATATCGATCATACTAATTACGAATAAAATTGGGTATCATAGAAAGACGAGAGAAAGAAAATTGATTGGATAAAATCTCGTCTTTAGTTTCGAATACCCTGTGTAATCAAAGGAACGTAAATATTCGAGATGCATCTACGAGAGATGATAGTGCGGTAGGATCAAATATTACAAGTGAAATATCTTCTTGTTCGCATGGTAATGATCTCTCCTTCTACCCCAACAAGATCCTCTCACTCTCGTGTGGTAGATATTCGTGGATTCCCCGTATGCGTTATATGCCTTTATTACTCCGAATATTCGACCGACCTCGGGTCACTACATCTCGCATTCTATGGAATTCATGCGAATGCCGCCGTAAATTCTCACAGTCCAATTAATTTCAGATCTGTTTCCTCGGTAATTCTGGTCTTCTCTCTCTAGCTCCCTTTCTCTTATTTTCAGTCCACTTGGAAGTAATCGAAAGAACACAAGGAAGTGTACAACGATGTTCTTCAAGAATTAATAAAAAAATCTTCTTCTAAAGGGGTTTCTGTGGTTGAATTATTTTCTTAAGGATTCGATAATCTAATTAAGAGAATTTCAGTTTATACTAGTCTTAAACACACATACAGGGATTAGTATCGAGTTATCAATATTCGCATCACGCTTAAGTCGTTCGACCATGAGGAGGGAGTATCGAAATTCCAGGAGAAATTTAACAGGGATCTCGATCCCGATTGTACTCGGGTAATTGTATAATTAAAGGTCGACCCATGAATCGTCTTTGGAAGCTCAAAGCGTTTGTACCAAAGGAGAGAGAGAAACAAACGATTAGAGACAAGGACGATTCGGAAAATTCACCCCTTGTGATCCCAGATAAGTTTTTAAAGTCAATCGATAAAGCACGAAGTTATTTTCTGGTAGATGATAAGTTCGTTTTTCCAATGATGATGCAGCTTTAAAATTCCAGAAGCGAAGCTAGCGTGTTACTGGTCGGCCAATAACTCTTCGTTCAGTTCTCCTCCGGTCTACCTTAGCCTCGAAACCGAGTTAAGCCGGGCATTCCGATCGAAGTAATTCCATCCTTAAACTAAACTCGACTCGGCCGACGCGACTTCTACTCGCTAAAGTTTCCACGCTTTAACTTGCAAATTGGCACACAGCCTTCTCGCGAGTCAAATCTCGTGGCAGGGATCTCCCTTTTTCTCCCTTTGACCTTCTACGCGTGACTCGAAGGTGAGACGATCCCCACCCTTTTAATTACTTTTGCCGAATAATAATTGAAAATTCTTAGCGATCTTTTCCAATAAAAAAAGATCAGGAATCGTAAAAAATAGAATATTTTACGTACGCGTCTTCGTGTTTCCATCATAAATTCCATTTATTACCGAACGAACGTATATTTTATGGACACCACTTATGCCTTGCATTATTATCCGTATACCTAGGACATACGTACCTTAAGCTCGACGAACTATCATGGAGATCGACGTTCATATATCATTTCCAATGTCGATCCTAAGGATTTACGTTGCGATGTACCTATATCTTGCCGCATGGTGAAATGCACGACACGGATTTGATACGCTTTACAGCACAAACCTCGCGTACATTTCCGTAGAGAGTCAAATGGTTTATCCGTTTATGCAAATATTTATTCGTCCGACCAAAACGAAATTTCATCTCGTTTCCTCTCTCTCTCTTTTTTTTTCTATAAAGACCACCGGAGAAATATTTGCGATTAAAGTGACGCGCATCGAATTACCACGAGAGGTCTCGCTCTCGTGAAAGTGTGTTTATTGCACGACGAAACGTGACATCTCGTAGCTGTCGCTAAATTTTTATGCCACCGAGCGTAATAGCGTAGACAGGCGAACGGAAATACGGTAGATATGAATTTTTCCTTTTAGTTGGTACAGTTACGACTCCTTTGTGGGAAAATTTTATTTCGTTTTCGTCTCATCCCCCCTCTTTTTTTGTGTTACTTTATGCAAGATCCCTCGTCTCTCTCTCTCTGTCATTCTCTCTTTCTCTGGGTATTGTCGGAGCTAATTACGAGAATTAATGAACCGAAAAGACGAACTGGGATCGACCTCGTCGCCTATTTTAATTGCTTAGTAATTGTCTTACAAAATTCATTTCTAAAGCATAAACGTTTATGTAACGTATTTTTAAACGCAAGATGAAACCACGATAAAATACTTAGGTTGTTTCGAGCGTAGGCTTGACGAGTGGCCTTCTGCGGGTAAACGGATAAAAAAAAATGTATACACCATTAAGTGTAGATGAATCGGGGTTGGGACGTACAGTGCCTTTCGTTTTTTTTTTATTTTAAGATTAAAGGGAAACCCTCGCCCTTACCGTTCGCCCTATATCGATGACGACGCGATAAGAATGCGATAAAAATATTTAAAGGTGAACGGTACGAGGGTAAGAAAAATTTCTTAAAAATAATCAAGAAAAAAATGAATCATCGGGTTGTCAGATTTATTTAAACAATTTCTCACTAAACAAACGTTGTTCTCGCATCGACGATCCGGTAAAAGGATATCGTAAACCGGAAGGACGGGAAAATCGATAGGACCGAAATGTGGTTTCGGATTGCGAGTGTAAAAGCGTACAGAGTTACGACCTTGACGTAAGCGTCCGGCGAGGAGGCTAGAATGATTGATATCCGGATACGACGGGAAGAGAACGTTGCTCGTATGCTGGAGCTCGAGCGATCTAGCGCGATCCGATTTACGCCATTTCTGTCTCCGATATCACACTTTCAAGGTGGAAAATGTCCGAACATTATCATGCGATTAATCGATAAGAGAAGAAAAGATTTCGAGTTTTATATAGGAATTAGAAATAATTTTAAGAAATATTTCATCGTTTATTATCATTACTATCCCTTCATTTCGTTCATTATAAAAGCATTCTATTCTCCTATAAAATGAGGTAGGAGTGAGTCAGCTGAATCGTACCACCACCGTTTTATCACTTTAACGCGTTATCTTCCAAATCGAATCTGTATAAGCCTGTATCTTTATTTTGTTTTCTTGAGTATTATTTTTAGAATAAAAAATGAATTTATTACCATATTTTTGGATCATTGGTGGTGCTCCAAAAATGTGTTTTAATGCTGCCAATTTAGAACGAATTTACTATGAACACTGTTGGAGCAATCAACGGTGACCGACATATCATATTTCTCGAGTTGTACGTGAAACGTTCATATAAGTATCGTTTATTAATATCTACGAGAATTCAACCGTCAGTCATAAGAATCGGTCTGCTATAATGTACCGAAGGGAGACTTTTAGGAAATTAATGCAGAGGAGATGCATCAATAATTTATCGATATAGTTAACAGAAAAGATGTCAAACTATTGTGGTAATAAAAAATAGTATAGATATTCACTTCGATTTTATTAGATAGTAAAAAGAATCTACACATTGTTTTGACGATCAACTTATCCATTTCGCAGAACAGTTTTAATATTACCGGAAGCAATCGAGAACGAACAACGTGTAAGTTTCATTTCATATCACGGTTGTACTTTATACGACAGAGATTCTTCAAAAATACATCACTCCCATTTCCGGAAAGCTGCTCGTAACTCCGATATACTCTCTCTCTCTTTGCATCTCTTGTTTTCTTGAAATAAAAAGGAAAATACTTTCCTGACGAAAGGATTCCATGTTTGCGTCTCTTACAGTGACACGACAAACATAGGTGTACATTTATAATTCTAAGATATCGAATAGAATAGTTTTTCGTCACTGAATTTTTTATTAAAATTGTATCCCGAAATTTTTAACTTCGATATACAGGTAACCACTATACATCTATTATTTAACGTATTGAGCAATCTGAATCATTCCCATTAAATTAAGGTTATTAAAATGAAAATATATAGTTAAATTTAAATCGAAAGAAATTAACCATGTTCTGAGATAGTTTAGCGTCTTTCATTTCCCATTACAGAAAACTTTCATATAGTTTGACTTCCTCGTGCACTCCGATGTGATAGAAAAATTTAATAAATTACGACCATTAACGTCTAAACGTAAAACAATGTAACGATGTTAAAATCGCGAAGTACGGAGAAAGGAAAGGTATATGAATGAAAATTGAAAATCGGTTATCAACTGACACAATGCCGAAGGTTACCGCAATATCGTTAGGAAAAACGAGAGAACGATGATGGTTCGCAGAGGGTAAACGGTTGACGGAACGTTTATTAATCGCTTCGTTGAATATACGGGCATACCCATTACGTAACGTTCAAAAAACAGCGGGACGCAAAACGATGGAGGGAATGGAAAGCTGTATGCATCTCTAGAAGCGAGAGAAATATGTTACCAGGCTTTTGGTCGATGACGGACCAGAATTATTATTGTGGTAGCTGGTAGATGACGGTAATGAATGATTTTACAGAGATGAAGGCACAGAATATATTTTTATTCTTTTTTTAATCATAATATTCACAACACACCAGCGTATCGTAGTCGTGCAGAAAATAATTTCGTAATTATTATCTCATCGGTCAATTACGTGAGATTCACGACTGAAAGTTACGACCGATCGATCTTAGTAACGGTCGTTATTTCTCGAACGTGTGATATATTTCGTAAAACACGTTTCGGAGTATACGCAGCGATATCTATGAATAATATAATAACTGCAAACTACTAATAAAACACTTGGAAAGCGAAAATGCAACAAGGAGAGAACTTTTCTTAATCTAATCGCTCATTAGTTTGGAACCATCGATATTCGTTTGACAGATAGATATTTGTAGCCGTGTACGATTCAACTTCAGAGAGAGAGAAAGGATCGTACGAATAGGAAGCAACGAGTAATGTCCAATAATCTAGCCGCTTCGGCAGACGCAGACGCCATTGCTGCAGGTACCACCTTTGCGTCCCTGGAACATACACTTGGTAGCGCAAGCCATATGATTCGGTGTGAACCATTGGGAGCTGAAGGATAACACGTCGCAGGTCAACCTGCGAGTTCTTGGAGCATCGGGTACGTCGGTGTCGCCTTCCTGTTCTTCTACAGGAGCTTCAAAATAAAAGAAGATATATAAGTTTCGAATAAATACTTGTCAAATTAGTGAATTTAATTTTGATGCGAAAATTAATGAAGGAAAGATCATCGAAGGTTCGCACAAATTTACGAAATGAGATTTCATTAATTTTGTTTAAATGCTACTAATTTAAAGTAAATTAGATATAGAAACATTTGGTTTGAATTCTTTCTTGTTTGATTAAATTAAAAATCTCTAAAATACAAAATACAATCTAGAGGATCGAAAAAAGTTCATTCATTACATTATGAATTCTCGAATGGATCGATTGGATAATTGTAAAAAAACATGAAAATTAACACACTCTAAAATAACGAGTCAATAAATTTCAATATAAATATAAAACTTACTGAGATCATAGACCGGTCCATCGTACTCCGGTATGGCGGATGCCGCAGCGTAAGCGATGAGAGCCAACGAAAGGCAGATCACAAAGGTCCTCATCATGAACTCTTCGAAAATAAAGACAAGACTCGATGGCTAATGTTTGATGAACTATTATACTATTTCTGCGTATTCGCTGTCCTTTTATACTTCTTTACGGAATTGCAAACCGCATAGAGCATCCTATTTATCTTCCCTCGTCGGTTTCTCTATCTGAAACGGAATTTCCTCGTGATTTCGTCGGTGGTTACTCTAATTTCTTTTTACGAGCCAACCACGAAAGGAGAGAGCGAGAAGAGCAAAACCGTGGACACTCGCGCGATAACAATTAACGAAGAAGCGACGTCGATAGACATTATTCCAATGGATCTTTTGTAACGATTTAAACGATTAAGACTTTGTACGGATTACCTATCGATTCTCGTGATAATGAAATCATTTATTTCGTTGTTTATCCCCAGTGTTGGTTCCATTAAAAGGAAAAGGATTAAATCGATGTTGAACTTTCTGCGTACATTTAGCTCGTTAAAAATTCAAATCGTACAGCTTTTCTATAGAAACTACTTTTTCGTTTATTTGCAATAATTTAAGAAGCAGGTACATTTATATATACTTATTATTGCTATCATTAATAAATAATGACGTATGAATAGAATAAATAATAAACTTCTACCAAGGTAATTTTATTGTTCGAAAAATTGTGAAACAGGAAACGTACGACCAGTAATTTTTACTGCTCCAGTAGCGTGAAAAATATAATAGGATATACAATAGACTTCTCGTGGTACACGCTCGTTGTACAACAAAAAATTAATTTTCTTTCATGCGATATAACAATTTGTGTCGCTCGTAGCCTCGTCCGGAGTTTCCCTAATTACCCAACCACGTTTAAAACATATATAAATTTAATTAATTGAATGGATAATAACATAATCATTTTGCTTTCAGGTAGTAAGAGCTAGAAGGTAAACGGAGATAGGATCATCGATATGAGAAGACAGTCGTTCGTATCAAGTTTGAGTAGCGGAAGTACCGGCGAGCCGCTTATCGTCGTCGAAGAGAGCACACTCGGCGAGGAGGATGCCGAACGTCGCAGGAACGAGTCCCCGCCTCGTTGTCTCGATCCCGATTCACCATCCTTGAATCCCTATCTTCTCTCACCATGGAGGGAGACCAGGAAACATTCTCTACCGACACCGCAATGTACATCCGGGATAACCGCATCCCAGGTACAACCCTTCCTCTTTTACTGTCCTCGGGATATAATTAATTATCATAGATATAAGTATGCAGTCGACCTTCGTTATAAAATAAAAGATAACGAGGCTGTTATAAAAAAAGGTATTTCATAATATTTAACGTAAATTGCTGTTTATTTAAATTGGCTATTAGCTTGATAATGAAAAACAAATTAAAAGTGTTTCTTTAGCCATTATCAATAAGATTTTAAGAAAAATAGGTATCGTTCCCTTCTTATCAATTTCGGTTTAATAGTGATGGATTCAAGACAAGGATCAGACATATTTGTCTTGTATTGACTTCTTAAAATCGACAATCAATGTCTTTTCTTGATTTACTACATATCGATTTATTATTTTTATAAAAATGATTGAAATAATATTTTTTTTAAATTTTACCACTTGAATTATATCAATGTAGTAGTGATCTCCAAAGCCTTGTCTTGCTGTCCATCACTATGGCTTAGGAATCCTATTTCTTGCGAATACGAGAAGAAGAAACTCGAAAAGATTTCGAAAGCGTGAAGGGCGATTCGTGGAAGTCGTCGAGTGGTTCGTTATCGAAAGACGACAACGATTTGTTCTTCTCTTTTGAAAGGTACGACGATTGAGCGAGAGAGGTGGCGAGGGATCGGGTCCATCGCCAAGGGAGGCTGCCTTTCTCGCAACGTTATCGCAAGCGCCGCAGCCTCAGCCGGGTGGACGAAGGCATTCCGTCGTGACGATCTCGAGGGTACCGCCTACTCTCTTCGGGCGCAATCGTCGCGAATCCATCGCGGCTTTTCCTTTGGCCGGGTCCGCGAGGATATTGTCGGGTCGTCGAGACTCGACCGGACCACCGAGCAACAGTGGGAGCTCTCATAATCTTCAGTTGGATATTATGGACGACATTGCCAAGATAAAGCCAAGAAAGGTAAACCGAATGCTTCTTCTCGCGGGGGGGATAAATTAATTTTATCCTTGGTTATACTACTATACTATAAATTATATTTTATCCTTGGTTATACTACTATACTACTTTTTTAAATTAATTTAGGAAGTCGAATCAATCTCGTTTATCTACAAATTATTTAGTAATTTTTAAATTAAACTTTTATGGGCCAAGACCCACTTTTTCGTAACACTTTAAATTGTAATGCATATTTCAAAAGAAAAAAGGGAAAAGAAGTTTGAATAAAAATTATCATTTTTACATTATTTATTAGACACAATTAATATATAAATTCATTATTCAGTTTCCATTTAAGGCATCTCTGTTCTATATTATTTGTATTATTAGTTGACTATTTATCTTTCTATCACGATCAACAGAGATACCAAATAAGTGAAAGTAATTTAACGTTTGAGATCAGTTTGCACAAGAATCCTCTCCCAAGAAGTTTCAACCGACACGAGTAACTCGAGCTTGGGGACTATGTAAAAGATAAAGGACGAGAACGTAAGAGCGATGAAATAATACGTGGAGAATGTATGGGAACGTAACGGTGCGTGATTACGTATAATTTATTTTAGTCGTTACCTTTGAGCTTGAGCTCGCTAAAGTGATTCACGAGAGTAATCCACCGTGCACACACTTAACGCGAGTTCGCAAATGTCCACGTTGGTAGACGAGAAGGAGAATAAGTACGCGGATGGATGCACCACTTTGGGAGTTTGGCAAAGTAGAAGAATAATTATTAGAATTACGAGAAAAGTAAGGGGCCGCTCGAGTTACTCCGGTAACTGGCTAGTCTCGTCATATTTAAACCACTTTCTTCGTTGGAAAGTAATTCCCTCCTGAATTATAACCTTTGCTACAATACGATCTCTTGGATTTGGATAAAAATAAATATTCTTATCGTCGACGTCACTAAAAATTTATTGTAATTAATAAAATTTTATTGTCATTTATTGTATGTATACAGAGTGTCCAGTTCCAGGTTTTGGAGCAGAAAAGTCTAATAAACTTTTTCGATATTCGGTTTAGCTACCGAGTTATTAACTAACAAATATCGGCAAATCACGGCATTCCGTGAATACCTTGCTCGCCGTAATTGGCTGATCTTTGTTAATTAATAACTCGTTAACTAATTCGAATTTCAAAAAAGTTTATTAGACTTTTCGACTCGATCCATCCTTGTGCAGATATAGTTTTCCACTTGGACACCTGGAACCGGACACCCTGTATATATATAGAATTTATTGTACTCAAAAAATTGTGTTAACAAGTGATCGTATCGTGCATTAGCCTTTAAACTAGCCTTTACTCGTCAAACTCGAGCTAAAGCTGTATCTAAGAGAGTCCACGTTCTCTGTATAGCAGAGCAAATGGAAAACGAGTTATTGGCAGACCGATCGAGGCTCTTTGTCACGAAGCTCCTCAAAGGCTATACCGTTTTGGCTTTGTGTTGCAGGTACGAATGAAGATGTTTAAAACGCCGTCAAGAGAGTGCGTGTGCGAGATTCAGCCTTTGGAAGGTAACAGCTCGAGTCAGCATTATACCCAGTATCAAAAGCGACGATTTTCCGAGTTCCCGATACCCAGTGTTTCGCCAACATCCACTTCGTCGATAAGAAGACGTGCCTCGGAGGTGCCAAGGCCACCGACAATAACGACACCGGCAGCTGGCACGTCCGCGGCTGGAATCGTTTGCTCAAATACGGATCTGATCTCGATTCTCAGCTCGTTGGCCTCCTCGGCAACGGAAATAAACCGATGCGGTGAAGAAAATTCCTTTTCCTCTCGAGAGGACAGCAAATCCAGTTGGTCCAGCAAGACAACCGAACAGAAACGCAACAGATTGAAGAGCTTTCGTTCGAACAGCTTCGATGTCTCGATTCTTCACGGTACAGGCAACAAGCAAATAAATTTGGGCACCAAACTAACCGCTTCTACCATCATGGCACCATCCAGTTGGTTCACCAAACGACATCAGCCCATGTGGAAGAAACAAAAGAGCGAAGAATCCACCTCATTGAATTTACCATTCAAATTCGATAAATCGAAGGTCGTGCGTGCGGTTAAAGAGAGTCTTAGCAAGTCACCACCAGCGAAGGACAACGAGACGAGACACAAGGTCGTCTGGGATGATACCAGTGGTACTAAGGTAGACGCACAGGTGAATCAAACGATTTCTTCCTCAAAGAAATCTTTTTATTTCGAATTAATCATATTTTTTTTCTATCTTTTTTATCAAAATAGGTACTTGGAAGTGCGATCGAAAAGATCCTGACAGCTCAAAGAGGCGGAAACGATACGGAATGCGGTGCAAGCTCGTCCAGCGTTAAACCATCGGTCTCACCGAATAAACCAAGACCAGGCAAAATGGCAACTTGGTTCTCTCCAACCGGGAACAAGGAACAAGAACAAGCCGAATCCTGCGAGCCATCGATCTGCTCCTCTCTGAAGGATCTCTTCGTGAAGTAGTTTATACGCAACGGTCTATTCGTTCCTTGTATCGTCATCCGCGCTAATCCTCGTCCCTTTTGAAAAATTAACCTTTCGTCGCTCGCTCCATCTTCGATCGATCGAGAAAAATAGAATCAATGGTGTATATCATCGATAACATAAGCTAAATGATCAAAGGGAAATCGATATAAATCGTTTCTTAAGAGCGCTGGACTATTATTGCGTTTTATAATCCACTTTACTGTCGTCTTGATCAAGTTCGTAACGCGCTATCACGCGTGTCATTCTTCGAGGACAATGGAGATTATGTTTGGAAATCTAGAAATACGTTATACTGTATATTTAAGATGTCTAGTCGATCGGATCATTGACAATCTGTGACTCCTTATAAAATATCTCTCTATCTATATCACTCTATCTCTGGGTAGTCTCGCTCGAGTCTTTAACAAACCTTTCTATAAAAATAGAGATTTCATTTTATCGATCCTCTCCGATCGTTACCTGTACCAAGAAGAAGTTACATAGTTACTCGGGAAAAAAAGTCAACATCTAAAAAAGTGCATGTGATCGTTCCACGTACCGGTGTTTACATGTAAAACTTTAATGTGCAAAGAGATCATCTACCGCGCGTCCCCTCTCGTGAAAAATTTAAGAAAAAAGAAGAAAAGAAAATCGCTCCTCCTATCGACTTTCGTCGTTATATTTTTATTCTAATACACGTGTTTATTTAAAAAATGTTATTTATTTATTTATAAAAAAAATATAAAATACTTGATTTTTTGTAGTCCCGTTTTAATCACGTTGCAAAAATTCATCGCTTCGTTTGTCGCTGATATTTTTTACGAGCACGATCATTCCCGATAATTTATAAAAAATAGAAAGTAATGTCCTTGAAGCGTGCAGTAATGTTTACGGAAGAAAGAAGAGAAGGTCAAAAAGAATTGACGTGATAAAGTCGATGAAGCTGATATACACATATGTATGTATAGTTTACTGAAATGCAACTGAATCATTTAAGTTGATAGAATGAGTCGTAATGGAGGAGTTGGCATTCAGTACTGTTCTGCGTTGAACGAGGACGAATTGTGCATTAATAATCATTCTAGTCGCAGTAGTGTCACCTAACAGGTCTCAATCGGAGCGTGGGCTCATTAAAGCACAAAGCGATGACGATTGCGCCCGATGATATACATAATTCGCGTTCACCTTTGCTGGCCAAAGGTTTACCAAATGATTGTAATATATTATATAACTATTTATAATAAGTATAAGGGATGATCATGGAATACTTTTAATAATATCGTGCTATACGAGTTGCATGTTATTAAATATATTTCATAGACTAACGAGGGTTACCAAGATGTGTTTAATGTCATGCCCTAAGGAAATAAAAAGTAGATATAGATCATCTATAAAAAGAAAAGGAACAAAAAAAAAACGAAGAAAGAGAAAGCTATAACGATTATAAAATAAGAAACGATTTTGTGCTGCTTTGAGTAACAAAGTCACGAATAAACAACTGCATTATTTTCGGCTAAAAGCAGACTGGATCGTCTTGTTAAGTGATTGTTAAAGAATTACAATGAACGGATGTAAATATAAATAAATGTAACTTGCATATTATCACACCGAGAACACCTACGTTTCCTTATCTGTATTAGTGTTGGGAGTAACCGCGACGAACTTATCAAATTATAAATCTGGATAATAAAACTCTTGTGTCATGTCCATGTGTAAATGCATACTTGTTCCTTACGTATATCTAATCTTCCAAGGATCGAATGCTAGATCGTTGGTGATACTTCTCACGTAACTCTCGTTGCATTTGGTTGTATTAAGTCAGATTGAGTATAAATAACGTACATCCCATAGATTTCCGAGAACAATTTTATTTTACAGAAATCGGAACTATACGGACTGTTGCATCTACATTCATCGACGCTGGTGCTCTACAAGAAATTTTAGATAACTCGCATTTTATTGCCTGCGTTACAGTTTTCTAACAGTCAAGTAAACATCGATTATAATACACTTCATATAAAGGAATGAGTATAGGTATAAAAACGACGTGTATCCTGAAAAATATGATCACGTGCCTATGGACTCAAATACAAAAGCACAATAGAAAATTTGATACGACAGATAGGTACTGTAGACGAATGCATCATTAAAATACGACACCATATTTCGACATGCCGACTAAGTCTCTATTCAACGATAGAAGCGTCTAGTTCCGTATGTTTAAAGGAAGGAAACGACAGACGAGAGAATTACTGTAGCTAACGAGATGAACGCTTCGCTTGACACATCATGCATAGGTCAATACTTTACGGAAGAATGTGGATTTGACATAATTTAATCGTGTCGTGTTATTTATAAAAATACAGGTTGAACATATTCATACAAATAAATGCAGAAGTGGAATCGGAGGAAATGCATTCTTCTAGACAATTGAATTTCTGCAAATGACTTTTCTTTGCATTGTCACCCAATGTGTGCGATAGTCGGAATCATATAACAGACGCGGACTCTTCGCTTTTAAAAGCTATGGTTTCGATCAATTAGAGGTTAAATCATTGGTATCGGATTTAAAGGTGACACTTAGAAAAAATAGTATAGGGGAATAAAGACGTTAATGTATGCAACAGCTAAATAAAAATGTAGTCATTAATGTAGCTAGTTAAACGGTCTACAGTTCTCCGCAATCTTCTATCACGATTCTTCTGGAGGTCTTTCCGCTTTGGGAGCCCATGGCTTCCATCTAAAACAGAATATAGCAAATGTTGCACACTCGTCTAAAATATGTCGCAAATATAATCATTAGGTTCTAAGCGTACCTTCTTAACGACGTCCATGCCCTCTACTACTTTCCCAAAGACGACGTGTTTGCCATCGAGCCAACAGGTCTTTGCATTGGTAATGAAAAATTGGCTACCGTTGGTATTACGTCCAGCATTTGCCATGGAAAGGACACCAGGTTCCTTATGCTTCAGTACAAAGTTTTCATCTTCGAATCTTGCACCATAAATAGATTTGCCACCAGTGCCATTATGGTGAGTGAAGTCGCCACCTTGGCACATGAAATTTGGAATCACTCTGTGAAAGCTGCTACTTTTGTAACCGAATCCCTTCTCCCCCGTGCAAAGGGCTCTGAAGTTTTCTGCCGTCTTAGGAACGACATCTGGTCTCAGCTAAAACAAGATATAACTGATATTATCCAAAAAAGAAGAAATATTTATACTCCGAACGCAATCTCGCACTGTAATATATTTCGTTTTTTACTCCATTATAGGAACAGAAATAAACGACCTAGCTCTTGCCAGAAATTTAACATGGTTTTCAAACTCATTAGCATAGTTAGGCAACGATTAAATAACGGAATTCAACTGTTCGTAATTGTCATCGTAATTATTTAAATGTCGACGCTCTTATCTGATAAGCGTAAAAAAATTGAACATCTAACAAATCCTATCTAGTTTTTTCTATCTCAACAAACGATTATACAAATGCGGAAGTAGTTACTACATAGCACGAAACACGCTGCGATTCAATCGACGAATGGAAAATTTTACGGAGCGAAACATTAGGAAGTCAGGGTCGAGGACACGAAGCGAAATTACTAGAACTTTTATACTAACGATTGTTCGGGAACCACAACACGTGTAATCGATGCACAATTCAAAAATATAATCCGTAATGATAAAGGGAGCACATCGATATCTAATAAAAGGAAACCGTATCGAGATTTCGATCCGACTTGTTAGTAGAAGCAAGATGGCCAACCATGCCGGAATTTCGACAAGGCTTCACAGAACAAGCTTGAATTTCGTTAAACAGACGTTCATTTTTCGTTACCTCCATAACGATGCGGCCCACGGGCTCGTCATCGGCGACGATATCGAAGAAAACGCGTGGCAAACCCATTTTTTTGGCGACTTCGGCGAAAGCTCGCGTGAACGTGAGGAAGGACGGTCGACTCGGGCGGGCGGTGGCTCGCAAATGGCTCATATGGCTGAAAGTCGAATCAATTGTCAGCCGGCAGATCGATCTCAACGCCATTTCCTATGCTCGTTTCTACGGAAATCGACTTTGGTGCGAGCGATCGTACTTCTATATTCGATATAAATGCGTTTATATGATTTTTAAAAGTGGCCCCTATTGATTTTGGCTATTATTATGTAATAAAAGCGTCTTTTTACACCGGATATAACGCTTAACGAAAGCATGGACGCGCTGGTTACGATGACCAATCAAAAAACTCGATTCTCTACTATGGCGTTAAGAGTTAACCAGCCAATGACACGTCAGGAACGTATAACGAATAAACCGTTTAAAATGCTCCCAAAGGAATTTCGAAGAAAGACAGAAACATTAGTTGTAAAAGAGCGAGATTGTTTTCCTTTTTCTTTCATAAGAATACCTTGATATAATCACAGAAAACCTGAAAGTTTTCATGGCTGGGTTTTTTTATATCCCCGGGACAGTGCTGCCACCATCTCAACTTTTAGCATGGATCAGAACCGACCTCCAATTTTTTTACAAATTCCTCTCATCACGATTGAAATACCAAACGAGGTATAAGAATCTAGCACGGTCCTAAAAACAAAATATTCTTATTATTGTTGTATTAGTGCAAATAACAAAAACTTGCTTTTTTTTTCATGTAATTTTTTTCATAAAACTTCGATATTATCGATTGATTCAAATCGCAGTTCATATCAGTCACAAAGAATTAACAATCGCTATGTTTAGTTATAATTCCTAAAGTTTCGTAGCGCTCATGCCTCAATCTATTCTGAGCCGATAATGTCGCATGCGACACTAAATTGGTAAGGGCGCTTCGAAGAAACCGGACCAAGGGACAATAATTTAATTTAATAGCTCATTTTAAAGAAGGAAGCATGGAGAACACTATTCCGTTGCCCGTTTTTCGATATCCTTGCGGAGTGATGAGAAATAAATTTTTTAAGTGTCGGAGTATGGATGGTTTCCAAGAGAAAAAGTGCTGTAACTTTTAAACCAGCCACCGGATTGAAAAATCACTGCCAGATTCGTGAGCTAGAGCCTTTCCTCTATCGAATGAGCGTTTAAACGGGCATAGTAAAAATTCATCGATTTTTGACAAAATCCCTGATGTATAGCCTTTGATATTTTTTGGGCCAAAATGGACACCACCGGCGATTTCAATGTTTGATGGCTTATTTTAAAGATGGAAGCATGTAGAACACTGTTCCGGTGTCCGTTTTTCGATATCCTTGCGGAGTGATGAGAAATAAATTTTTTAAGTGTCGGAGTATGGATGGTTTCCAAGAGAAAAAGTGCTGTAACTTTTAAACCAGCCACCGGATCGAAAAATCACTGCCAGATTCGTGAACTAGAGCCTTTCCTCTATCGAATGAGCGTTTAAACGGGCATAGTAAAAATTCATCGATTTTTGACAAAATCCCTGATGTATAGCCTTTGATATTTTTTGGGCCAAAATGGACACCACCGCCAATTTCGATGTTTGATGGCTCATTTTAAAGATAGAAGCATGCAGAACACTGTTCCGGTGTCCGTTTTTCGATATCCTTGCGGAGTGATGAGAAATAAATTTTTTAAGTGTTAGAGTATGGGTCGATTTTAAGAGAAAAAGTGCTGTAACTTTTAAACCAGCCACCGGATCGAAAAATCACTACCAGATTCGTGAACTAGAGCCTTTCCTCTATCGAATGAGCGTTTAAACGGGCATAGTAAAAATTCATCGATTTTTGACAAAATCCCTGATGTATAGCCTTTGATATTTTTTGGGCCAAAATGGACACCACCGGCGATTTCAATGTTTGATGGCTTATTTTAAAGATGGAAGCATGTAGAACACTGTTCCGGTGTCCGTTTTTCGATATCGTTGCGGAGTGATGAGAAATAAATTTTCTAAGTGTCGGAGTATGGATGGTTTCCAAGAGAAAAAGTGCTGTAACTTTTAAACCAGCCACCGGATCGAAAAATCACTGCCAGATTCGTGAACTAGAGCCTTTCCTCTATCGAATGAGCGTTTAAACGGGCATAGTAAAAATTCATCGATTTTTGACAAAATCCCTGATGTATAGCCTTTGATATTTTTTGGGCCAAAATGGACACCACCGGCGATTTCAATGTTTGATGGCTTATTTTAAAGATGGAAGCATGTAGAACACTGTTCCGGTGTCCGTTTTTCGATATCGTTGCGGAGTGATGAGTTATTAATTTTTTAATTATTAGAGTATGGGTCGTTTCCAATCGAAAAAGTTATCAGAAGAAATCAAATTGTAGATTGAAATATATAGAATAATTATATAATTATAATATTATACTGTGGGATGTGTGAGTGTGTGAGAATTATACTGGAGAAGAGCGAGTGCGTAGTTTCAATTTTGTTAAAGCGTGCATATGAGAGCGTCGCGAATTCTTTGTAAATAATTTTTAGAATACTTTAATTTGTATACCCAGTACATTATAATATACTTATGTAGTATATAATTTTTTTATATTATAATTTTAAGTATCTATATAATATATTAGGATATTATAAAAATTGTAATATTATACTTTAGTTGGGATACTGAAAAATAGTATTACTGCACATTGTATATGAAATATGTAAGCCGCGCGGTATAACTTATAAGTAATAAATACGTATTTAGTCATAGTTACATACTGTGTATTTTTTAATGAGAATTATTAATAAATATCAGTAAACGTAAATTCTGAGTTTTCAATCAACCACCTGTTCAAATTCCATCATCCCTACTTTCCTTATGCAGTTAAACAATTCCAACGACATCGTCTATTCGTACAAGTTTATCCCTTGTGTTAATTCAGTGAAAATTTCAACTTCTTTTAACTCTTTTAAGAGTTCATCGATATTATCTTACTTCGAAAAATCTTTTCCTGAAAACTGGGACTTCTAACATTTATTTCTTGTTGGAATTGCATGCCAGCGCCATCTAGCTGTCGATAGAGGAACCTTCCGCGAAAGAAAAAAATCCGCTAGAGGGCGCTGGCATGCAATTCCGACGAGAAATTTGCCGAAAATCGCAAAAATTTCGTCGGGAATTGCATGCCAGCGCCCTCTAGCGGATTTTTTACTTTCGCGGAAGCTTCCTCGATCGACCGCTAGATGGCGCTGCTAAGACAGTGAAAAATCCGCCAGGTGGCGCTGGCATGCAATTCCGACGAGAAATTTGCCGAAAATCGCAAAAATTTCGTCGGGAATTGCATGCCAGCGCCCTCTAGCGGATTTTTTTCTTTCGCGGAAGCTTCCGCGATCGACCGCTAGATGGCGCTGCTAAGAAAGTAAAAAATCCGCCAGGTGGCGCTGGCATGCAATTCCGACGAGAAATTTGCCGAAAATCGCAAAAATTTCGTCGGGAATTGCATGCCAGCGCCCTCTAGCGGATTTTTTTCTTTCACGGAAGCTTCCTCGATCGACCGCTAGATGGCGCTGGCATGCATTACCGACGAGAAATTTGCGACAAGGTTCCTCTATCGACCGATAGATGGCGCTGGCATGCAATTCCAACGAGAAATTTTCCCGTAAACTTGGATTTCTAACAGGAGAGCATAATTTGTGAAGAGGTGGCACGAGAAATTCGAATATCTTTTCGCCGCTCGTTTTCTCGTATACTGATACTTTCTCTATTGACGGAGATTTTGTTTAAAGACCGTAATACGAGAAGTTTGAACAAATAAGGAAATTGGACGTTGAATTCAGGGTTTTAATTAAAAATTCCAGTATTTATTTCAATGTAACTTGGTATTTATTCATATGAATTCTATATACATTTATACATTCTTACAAATAATTTAAAAGTTACATAAAGTATGCAATGATTATAAGTTTCAATACATCGGACGCAATTATATTACAAATGTAAAATAATTCTTATTGTCATAATGTATAATAATCCTTATTATAAATTAATACGATAATTAACTACTATCCAAATATAAATGAAATAAATAATAACATATTATTATATTGCACTTTATACAGAGATGAATCTTAAGATTAAAGCCGCTGTAACTTCCGAACCAGTTATCCTATCGAAATTGTACTTCCATATTCGTGAAGAAGAGACTTTCCTCTTTCGATTGAGCGTTTAAACGGGCATAGTAAAAATTCATCGATTTTTGACAAAATCCCTGATGTATAGCCTTTGATATTTTTTGGGTCAAAATGGTCACCACCGGCGATTTTGATGTTTGATGGCTCATTTTAAAGATAGAAGCATGTAGATCACTGTTCCGGTGTCCGTTTTCCGATATCCTTGCGGAGTGATGAGAAATAAATTTTTTAAGTGTCGGAGTATGGATGGTTTCCAAGAGAAAAAGTGCTGTAACTTTTAAACCAGCCACCGGATCGAAAAATCACTGCCAGATTCGTGAACTAGAGCCTTTCCTCTATCGAATGAGCGTTTAAACGGGCATAGTAAAAATTCATCGATTTTTGACAAAATCCCTGATGTATAGCCTTTGATATTTTTTGGGCCAAAATGGACACCACCGGCGATTTCAATGTTTGATGGCTTATTTTAAAGATGGAAGCATGTAGAACACTGTTCCGGTGTCCGTTTTTCGATATCCTTGCGGAGTGATGAGAAATAAATTTTTTAAGTGTCGGAGTATGGATGGTTTCCAAGAGAAAAAGTGCTGTAACTTTTAAACCAGCCACCGGATCGAAAAATCACTGCCAGATTCGTGAACTAGAGCCTTTCCTCTATCGAATGAGCGTTTAAACGGGCATAGTAAAAATTCATCGATTTTTGACAAAATCCCTGATGTATAGCCTTTGATATTTTTTGGGCCAAAATGGACACCACCGGCGATTTCAATGTTTGATGGCTTATTTTAAAGATGGAAGCATGTAGAACACTGTTCCGGTGTCCGTTTTTCGATATCCTTGCGGAGTGATGAGTTATTAATTTTTTAATTGTTGGAGAATGGGTCGTTTTCAAGATTAAAACTGCTGTAACTTCCGAACCAGTCATCTTGTCGAAACCGCACTGCCGTATTCTTAAGGATAACGTTGTTACTTCTTTTAAGTAGGATCCATCCATTCAAACTATCACCAATTATAAAAAGCATTCAGCACGGTCCTAATAAAAAAATATACCTATTATTGTTGTTTTAGTACACACAATAAAAGCTTGTTTTCAAAGTTTTATAAACAATCGTTACATTTATTTATAATTCCTACCGTTGCGGTAGCGCTGGTGCCTCATTCCATACTATATGGATAGTGTCGCAATGGACACTATAATGGTAAGGGGGCCACATGGCCCCTGGAACGTGAGACAAAAAATTACATTGCATGGCAGGTTTAATTTTTTTTCCTTTCTTTTTTATAAAGAAACCTTAATATAATAGATTTTAGTTTGGCTTATATCTCGAAAGCGTCTCTGGAAAATCTTGCATTACAAAAGGAAATATAAAAGACATGGCGTGGACATAAATTCTTGTCGATAATTGCAGATTTGTACCTTATCGATTAACTCGATAAAATTAAAGCTTTGAAAATTGTTTCTTTAATAATCGAACCTTTAATATGCAAATAGCATCAAATGTTTTGAGAGAAAAAGATAACTCTATTAAACGAAATGATCATATTGATGATGTCGTTGTTATTCTCAATATGAACGAACGTAGAAGGTATGAAATGTGATTTTTAAAACGTCACGCTTCGTATTACATATTTTAAAACGTTTATACCGAAGGATTTCTAATAACAATGATAAAAATTTAAATAAAAAATAAAATCTACACAAATCTTTATCTCGTTCCTAATGAAACATGGCAAAAAACTGGTAGAAACGTATAAAGAACACTACAGAATGTCGTATAGCTTAGAAGAAATCTACACACTTTGTAATAAGGGTTACTGTACTTGTAGGTAATTAAGTTACGTGGACCAGCCAAGCTAATGCCCACCAAATGGGATTAAACATCGGTTTAATACGATTACTGGGGCAGCAGGCTAGCTGCCTTTGTGGCTTCTTTTCCATTTGCTTGGAAATCAGTTCGTATTGTCCATCGAGCCGTGATTCATCGGCAAGGCCTTTAATTTCCAGTCGAATACTTCCAATTTTAAGTGTCACCGAGTTTACGGCTACCTGCTACTTCGTACCACGGTTAAGAATTTAGTTGGGGTAACAAAATGGGCAAGGACGATCCAGAAACAGCGGCCTTGAAAAAAGAATTGGAGGATCTCATTAACAAATGCAAGGTTTGTTACCTTTATTACATCCTACATCTTTCTCTGCTTTCGATCTGAAGATTCCATTTTAAAAAATGCGATTTATCTGTACAATTATTTGTAGGAGGATCAGAAGAAACAGCAAGACGCTACTTTGGAAGAGGCGTGCGGTAGCGTGGCTGACGCTCCGAAAGTAAAATTATCTACGAAAAAGTTACTAAAGGGTCACATAAATAAGGTGAACTCGGTGCATTATAGCGGTGATAACAGGTTTGTATAATATCTAAAAGAAAATCAGGAAAAAAGTGTATAAAAGAGTATCACAGCAGCTTTTTATAATTAAAAACACGTTGTAATTCATCGCAGGCATTGTGTTACGGGATCGTTGGACGGCAAATTAATAATATGGGATTCCTGGACCGGAAACAAAGTGCAAGTAATACCATTACGTTCAGCTTGGGTGATGTCAGTGGCTTTCGCGCCGTCCGGCAATTTTGTTGCTTGCGGTGGAATGGATAATATGTGTACCGTTTACGACGTTAACAATCGTGATTCTACTGGTTCTGCCAAGATTGTACGAGAATTGCTCGGTTACGAAGGTTTCTTGTCGTCTTGTAGATTTCTCGAAGATAAGAGAATCATTACAGGATCAGGTGATATGAAGATGTGAGTAGGTGGTGTAAAAGTAAAGGAAAGTTGTCTAATATGGGGACGTTTTTCCTTAAAATCTCCTAGATAGAAGAATATTTCTTGTATATAAGAATTTGCAGTATGCAATGCAGTAACATCAGCCCAGCCTAAGTTATAAATTAAAGATATACAATACGTAAAATGCAAAAGTATATGCGTATGTACGTTGCTATATGCTTTCAGTTGCATATGGGACCTCGAAGCGAATAAAAAGACGACGGATTTTTGCGCACACGCCGGAGACGTGGTCAGCATCAGTCTCTCGCCGGATGGTAACACCTATGTAACCGGTTCCGTTGATAAAACTTGTAAACTTTGGGATTTGCGAGAGGAAACCGCAAAACAAACCTTCTTCGGACACGAAGCTGATGTCAATTCGGTTTGCGTAAGTGGTGCTTTGTACTTTCGAGATATAGTTTTAACACTTTGCAGTCGACTATCACCTTTAAGGTGACATTATACCATTTTATTTCAATTTATATATTACTCACTACGTTGTGAATTGAAGAAAAATCTTCGAGTATACAAAACAGATGGGCATTAAATGTTACCTTTATTGTTTAAAGCTGTCAACTATTATAATTATAAAATATAAAGGATTCTTGCGAAAAAACCATTTATTTTGTTATAATAGCAGCTTCTTTACTTACTACGTCTTTTTCACAGTATCATCCATCGGGACAAGGTTTCGTAACAGCTTCGGAAGATAAGACAGCGAGACTGTGGGACTTCAGATCCGATCAGCAATTAGCCACTTATAAACCACCAAACTCGAATCCAGGGTTTACATCGTGTGGACTGTCGCTCAGTGGTAGATTTTTATTCTGTGGTAGCGATGATAATTCTATTCACATATGGGATGCGTTGAAGAACCAACATAATGGTACTTCAGGTTTCTTTACGTTAGAAACAATTCGAAATAATTTAATATGCATCTAATCGATATTTATTATATTTTGAAGGTGTTCTATCGGGTCACGAGAATAGAGTAACATCGCTTAGCGTTGCTGGTAACGGCATGGCAGTGGCCAGTTGCTCTTGGGATCAAAACGTTCGAATTTGGGTATAAAAGAAACTCACGATAAATAGTCGTTTCGAGTGCTTACGAGAAGAAGCGATAGAAATTGAAAAGAGATTGCACATACTCGAATGCCGCATAAGAAATATTGTTTTCAGCTGTTATTTGCAATAATTTAAGGCGGGGGCGCGATATATGTATTTTATGTTTATACCAAAGGAAAAAGGAAAACAAAAATTAGATTTCTTTAATTATAATTTATCCATAATATACGAAAACTTTTAGAAAAGGAAATATAATTTATCTATAACGTATTAATGACTTCTTCATTCTTAATACGAATAACGATTTATTGATTTTTAGTGACGAAGGTTTAACACGATATTGCGATGTAACGAAAATTAATACTAATCAATCTCATACGGATCATACATACACCTGTTTCATGTTTTAAAAATCTACTATCGATAAAAAATATAGAAACAATATTTAATTAGAAACAATTACTGGAGAAAAATGAAATATTTCTAAGGGACATTAACAGAATCCTAGAACGTCTTTGTATCGTTTGTATAAACTCATTGCTAGTAGGCATGTTTTCGTCGTAATAAAAAAAAGAAGAAACTCCAACGAAAAAATAATGTTTTGGAATAAATTATTTTCATTTCCTAATAAATAGATAAAAAAATATATAATTTCAAATGAATCCATACGGTGCTGACATGAGAATTACCATTGTCCATTTTATTTCTACAACGTGCATGTTACACGAATCTTCATCAATGCTGCAGAATGGTGCACTTTGAGAAATGTATTGTGTATCTAGTAACGCAATCGTTTAGATTTGGTGTTTATTAGGCGTGAAGCACAGAAGTCAAAAATACTATGTCACTTGGACATATATATGTATATATATAGGGAACTTATTATTGTGCAGGATATATCCGTATGATTCTCGTTCGTATCAACTTCAACCTAGGCCACCGGCTACGTTGACGCCGAAAAAGTGAATTCTAAATGTTATTACATGTATTCAATGCGCACGCGCGCACACAGCAGCTTTTCCCTTTCATGATAACTTAGTGTTAAAATAATCGAGATCTTAAGATATCGTTTTTTTTCTTTCGTATAAGATAATTGATTGCAGTATACAATGTATAATGAGTGATTTATATTAACGTTACAACATAAATGCATGTCGCAACTTCGACGGAATTGAATATTGATCTTAATTCTTACCACTGCTGTATCACGACGGTACTTATGTACACTGACCAGTTCGTTACTGAAATAAATATACTCTTCGCCAACTTGACGAAAACTAATAAAATCGACATATTTCCGAAATAAAAATAAAAGACAAGAATAAAAAAAAAAAAAAAATTAAAATCCATCCAGGTGTATCAGCAGAGCCACGATTACCGTAGCACCGGCTTCTTTGGTAGCCCACTTACTAGATTCACATTGAGATTCGATATCGTCCTTTCCACTGGATCCTATCGTGTACGAACCGGGTCTTACCAATAATTGGAATGCAGTCGATGCATTGTGCTTCTTATTCGACAGATGATCGATACACCTGCAGAAATAATTATTCCTTTAACCAGATTCGTTCATACACATCTAATATCGTTGATGAAATTACTTACGGATATTTTTTGACGAATTCTTCCGACACCGCATAATTTATATTTGGTGAAAATATCACCTGAGGATTTTGGACTTCGTTCTTCGCACATATTAAATTACTCGCGTCTAATTGTTCCTTCGTCATAAGTTCGCCCCTATCAAGAATTAACCTGGGGAACGTATATTTATTGTTATTTTTAAATGTACATGTAAAAAAAAATGATGAATAAAATTTTTGAACAAAGAAAAACAAAGAGTATTAATTATTTTATCACAAACCTTATTGCATCTAAGCGTATCCCATAGAAAGCAACGTGCCATTTATCCGTGGTACTTTGTGGGATTTGATTTGCGTTAATACTCTGTTTCAAAGGGAATCTTGCCCATCCTACGGGAATAGCAAATTCTGCCGGTGGTTCGCCTTTTTTGCAAACAGCATTATCTCCTTCTGCCTTGTAACAACCACTGCAGTAACATAACGCGTCGTCAAGCGAGAAGAATTCGTCCGGCAGTACGAGTGACTTTTTAAGCCTTATACACGCTTTTAAATACTCGCACTTTTTTGCGACTGGCGAGATACTCCCAGGAGTGCATGGCAATGAAAGGCTCTGTATTGAGGGCACTGTGTGATGATTCGTCATGTTGTTTTGATTTAAAGTGACCACACCATTGATACAATTATCGTTCGTTAATGCCGTGTTATCCCAAGTTATGTTCGAATGTAATTCATGAAAGCTGGATGAAGTGTTGTTCGATAATTCTGTCGAGGAATTATCCAGTACGTTTGGTGCAAGGTTCTGGCAAGAAAACGAACCAATTTGAGACATACTCAAGATATTAACAGGTACGTTGTTCTGTGTCGTGCTAATGCTAGCTATTTGACTATTGGATGCTATACTTTCGTTGATTGCATTATTAGCGTTGTTCGAGTTAATTGCAGAATTCAAATTAGTAATATTTGTAGCACTAGTGGTCGTACCATTCTTAATATTAATATTTGTTGCATTATTTATTTCTACATTTGTACATTCATTTCTAATATTTAAAACGTTTGCGATCACTCGATGCTCCGTGTGTATATTCGTTTCACTCGTATTGTTTTCTGACTGATTATTATGTGACGTATTATTATCGCTTATCTGACTGGTGTCATCGGTATAAGTTTTAGTTTTAGTGCTTCGGGCTTCGTTACCCACATCAGAGCTGGATTCTGAATTATTCGAATCAGGCACGCTCGATGTCGCTTTATTTTCCACTAGACTATTTACCAGATTTGTATCATCGTTACTGTAAGACATTGCCGAATAGTTTACGTCTTTTGTCTGAGAACTACATTGACTCGGTATACTCGGAGAAGTGGATAGAGAAATATCCGAGGAAGTAGCTGGTATCGCATTTTCTTTTTCGTGGCATTCCAAATCTGCTTTCTCTCTAGAATTCTCTACATCATCCAATTCTGTTCTTATGCACTCAGTGACAGACGGGATTGTACTATTATCAACAATCGAATTAACGTACACTTGATCCGTTCCTGCTATTGAAACTTGCTCACATTGGCCGTACAAATCGATTACGGCATAAACGTACGGAGGCACATCCGTGGCTGCTACTCCTTGGTCCACACCATTTATATATAAATGCAACCTGCAGTCTTCATCGATCAATAAACCTACAGTAGCATTGCATTGTAGGCTTTCTAATGCAGAGCCATATTTCGTTTTAATCTAATTTATAACATAATTTGATGTATTTATAAGAGAAAATGTATAGTTACTTTTTATTTAACAAATAATTTAAAAGATCATTACCCTCATGCCATTATGAAAAATCCATTCGCTACAAATAATCCATGAATGCTTTTTAAAACCAAGTGCCGTTAATGGAAAATTTGCTTTCTCCGGTGCGACACACGTAACACCGCAAAGCATATTGGATACCCAACGCTCGTTCAGTTTGTCTATTTTTACTTGAAATAGTTTACCCTTTATTAATGGACGACTAGACATGACTACACCTGTGAAACATTTATGAATAAATATGTTACATTTTTTCTTCTTTCAAGTATGACCAATTTATTTTACCTTGATTGTAGCTTGCAACTCTCTTAGCAATTATTTTCCTATCAAGTTCAATATTTCTCCCGTGGTTCTCATGGAATTCGTAATTCCAATTTGCTTCTCCGTTTAAGTGAATTGCTAGTTGCGTCGGGGTAAGCGTAGTGTCGTTTATTAATTTTCCTTCAGATATATCGATAGACGTATCCATCCCCGCATCGCTACAAAATGAAACAAGCAAATTTTATCGATTTGTTAGGGCTAAAATCATTTTATATTATTAAAAACAATTTACTTTTTTATAACAGGTGGCATAGGATCCAATAGTAATTCCAAAGAATCCTGTAATCTCAAACTTGCATTGGGAGATATTGCAGTGTTTTGGTGTTTGCTGCTTGTGATATTTACTGCCAGAGTACTTCCGAACAGTTCAATTATTGCATATACCATTTCAGGCACATTGGATGCTGCAACTCCCATATCTTCTCCATTTATATAAAATTTCAAATTACCTTCGTGCGTTCGTTTCAGTCCAATTTTATCACCAACGCAAAGCCATTCCAAATTAGGACAATAATTTGGACAAAGTACATACCCAGAATGTCTGACTTCATTTCCTAAATATATGTAATTGGTCATGTGTACAAAATATCTGATATTTAATTAATACAACAAAGTTTTTAAACTTTTATAATCTAAAAAAGAATATATTTTTTATACGTGCCTGTTAAGTACCAAGCATCCGCTGGAATAGAATTTATCTCAGGTACACGATTGGTAGGTTTGAAACAATTCGCAATTTCATTACTCACAACACCTATTCTTAAACAACCACTCCATTCAGAGGCAGTTTCTTGAATAGCAATTTCAAATATTTCATTATTGTCTAATGGAGTTTCGCTTAACAACACAGCATTGTTATGTTCTCTACGTTTTATTGCTACGGTTCTTTCATTATTTAACTGAATATTTGCGCCAACGGATGCAGTAAATTTATGTAAAACTTCTGCTTGAACTTGTGGTTGGATAACGGATGTAGGTTGTTGGCTCGTACTATTTTCCGAAGGAATGTATTGCTGTGTTAACGGATCTCTACGTTCTGGCTGTACAATTGTAACCTAAAGAACAAAATGAAATTTTTTAATTACTTATTTGAATGATCTTTATGCAAATAAGGCCAATATTATACCTGTGCACATTGACCATATAAATTTATCACAGGATATACATGTAGCGGTAAACCTGTACATGCAGGACCTTGATCAACACCATCTAAATAATAATGTAAAGTCGTATCCGAACATCGCATTATACCAATACGATTGCCTTCCACTATTTTATCTAAATCACATGCATAATTGTCGCGCACTGTAATGCCATCTCGTATTACAGTGACTCCAGAAAGCATCCAAGTATCGTGATCGATATCCGTCATCGAGGAGGGGAATTCCAGTTCGTCTGGTCTGATAAGTGTTACCCCTGGGAGATTTTCCTAATATTAATACAAGGAAGGCAGCTACACTTTTATGATACTCAAATGTTGGATTGTAAAATCGAACACTAAAAGCTTCTATTATTACTTCGAAGATTACCTGCTTCTATAGCTCCGCACCACCTATCCACCATTTTATCAATGGTTACTTCAAACATTTCACTATCGCGTAAAGCCCGATTAGCGATAACTATAGCTTCATTAAATTCACCTAAAGCCCTTGCCCTAGATGCCGTTAAACCATTATTTGTAATACGTGCATTCTTCCCATGTACATAATGAAATCTTAAGTCGCTGTTAAAACGAAGACAGAAATAATATAACCGTCGTAAATACTATCTCTGTAACATATATCAAATATTGATTCACTTGGAGCTTATATAAAACAACAAACCTGTACAAGGTCGTATTACTAAAACTAGAATTATTTGTTGTTGGACTATAAAAATCTGCCGTGTCCACTATAGTCGCTTGTGCTGCCTGTCCATACAAATCTATGACACCATAAACTCTTTCTGGGACGCTCATTGCGGCAGCACCCTGGTCTGCGCCATTTACATAAAAATGTAACGTAGCATTGTCTTTTCGCATTACTCCCACACGATCACCAACTTGTAAACGATCTAAATTTTGTCCATATTGATCTATCATAGTTGTTCCATTATGCATTACTCCATTTCCTGTCATCATCCAGGTACCTGATCTGCAAGGGACATAAACGCTTTCAAGCAATAGCACATATGGTAATCAAGATATTTACCTGTACACATAAATATAGTAAATTGTACATAGCCATAGTAATATTTATCAATTGTCATACTGTTACCTAACATTAGTCATTGTATAAGGAAATTCCAATTCTGTTGGCGAATGTGTTGTTACACCTATTTCAATAGAACCTGCCCATTTAGCCACAATTTTATCCAATTTCACCTCAAACAATTCATTCGGTTTTAAAGGTCGCGAGGTTAATACTACTCCATTGTTAAAGTCATCTATGGCACTACAAAAAAGGCATTGTAAAAAATTCTGTAGTTTTTCCAATGAAAGAAAAAGGTCCATGAATTTATTACTTAGGCCTATGTGCTGTACGTCCATTATTAATTACTTCAGCATGTGTTCCACAACAAGAATGGAACATGAGCCTATCTGGTGGTTCTTCTTCTGGTTCTACAAAGGAATGTATAAATTGGCTTCCTCGCTGATAAATGAATGCACGTTTATATGTATCCCATCAAAACTATGGTGGTAGGAGAACCAATTAAGGATATTACATAAACCATAAAATAAGGACACTACTGTCCTTACCGTTCAGTCCTTGTAACTGCAAAGTGTTACGTCTCGTAACTAAATTTTGCTCTTCCCTTTCATCGCGATCTACAATGGTCACCTTGACGGTCATTCCATAGAGGTCAATGACACCCCATACACCAGTAGGTACTTTGGCAGCAATTCCTTGATCTAATCCATTTATCAAATAGTGTAGATTTCCATTACTTTTTCTTACCATTCCTACTCTGTCTCCTTCCTAAAATAAAAAAATAAAAAAATATAATAATATGTGATAGAAAGGTCCTTGTTAAATACGTAGAAAACTTACTCTTAGTTCATCCAGATTAAATTCTCCATATTCGCGTTGAGTTCCCTTTCCATTAGTTAAAATGCCGCATCCAGACATCATTGTTGTACCAGATCTCATGTTGGTCATTGTTGCTGGAAATTCTAACGCGGTAGGACTATGAGTTGTAACTCCAACTTCTATACTTCCGGACCACTTATAAACAAGTTTATCTATTCGTATCTGTCAAAGAATCATTATTCATTATGTTGTTCATCCATAACTTCCTGTAATATTATCTTTTCAGAAACTTACTTCAAAAAGTTCATTATCTCGCAATGGTCTATGCGTCATTACAACACCATTGTTGAATTCATCGATCGGTCTCCGCCTTTCAGCAGTCCGGGCATTATTAGATAGTTTCACAAGTGCGCCTACTCTTTCATGAAACCTCAAACGATCTTCTCTGATAGCAGCGGCGCTTGGGTTTTTTGGTAAACTAACATTTACATTAACATTTAAATTAACATTCAAGTTAGCGACTAGATTAGTTGTAGACGAATTGGATGATCCACCAAGGGGAAAATCGTTATTAATTTCAACCTCATCCTTTACTTCATTAGCAATAGGCAAAAGTCTAGGATGGGTAATGGTAACTTGAACACAATCTCCATACATATCTATAACTGCAAATAAACGCTCTGGAATGTTGGTTACAGCAATACCTTGAGAAACTCCATTAATGTAAAATACAAGTTCGTGCTGCAATTAAAAGGAATAAATATTGAAGTATACTCTATGACATCACGAGCAATAAATTGAAAAAAAACATACATTCGAAGTTCTCATTACACCCAAAGTACTTCGTACATCCAGAGTACTAAGATCAGTTCCATATAGTTCTACTATTCGTTCACCATCGTGCACTATACCAGAACTAGTCATAATCCATGATCCATGACGAAGATTGGTAGCGTACGAAGGCAATTCCACTGTTTCAGGATCACATTCTGTTACTCCAATTTCTATATTACCGCTCCATGATATCATCTGTTTTTATAAAAACCTCTTTACATTTCACAAAATATACATATCAATATTTGTAATAGAATATAGATTATTATTTCTAGCACTCGAACAAATCATACGAAGATAAAGAATATTGACAAACATGAAGCATAAACACGACGTTTGACAGATGCAGATCTTGGATAGTATACCAAAAATTGATCTACAAACAACTCTAGTATACGGTCATACCTTTTTGTCAATACGAACTTCAAAGATCTCGTCATCCTTAAGAGGCATTGCACTAAGTACCAATCCATAATTGTATTCGGAATAATTTCGTATTGCGGTACAATTATTATTTGTTAAAGTTACACGACGACCGCATCGCCGATGAAACATGTCGACCATTTACTATGTCCATGCAGTAATGTAGATATATATATGACAGAGACAGATTTGCCACAATATATGTAACACGTTATTCGCGCGCAATTGGCGGTATGTAACGATCGACGTTAATTGGTTAAGCGTCAAAGTGAAACACCAATAGCGTACAAGATCACTGTGCGCGGGCTGCGTAAAGGCTAATTCAAACTATAGATACCGTTCCTTGAGCATAGTTCTAGAACCTACAGACTTTAGTTCTATAGTCAAAGGTACCTTCATTGTGTGGAAACATAATTTGGATCGGCCCTAAGCTTTTACTTCATTGATTCTATCTGTCCTTCGCGGTCATTTCTGTGATGGTACCGACAGAACATAAATAAAACAATACGATAAAGACAGATATACACGGTCGTAAATTATGTGTATAATAAAATATAAAAAAGACTATATAATAAACTGACAAAGGAAAAGAATAAATAGGTCCATAATAAATGTATTTCTAAAATCCTTGTGCACTGCACTCCGACGCGTTGCTCCGAAACTCGGGTTATTTCTCGTACTCTTATTCAGTGGTGTACCCCGTAATGCCCCGTGGTAATCTACAATGGAACGATGCCAAAGCCATCTAACGGACGAGGTCACATATTTGCTTGCTTTTGACCGAGTACGATTTTAGTATCTATTTGTGAACGCGTTGAGGGTCGGTCTTGTAGAGTAGGATTCGATTGTAGAAAAAGAAAAAATGGCGAATATTCACGATTAAGGACGAACGTCGAAAGGACTGACAGTGGAGCAAAGAACTCGATAAATTTAGTGCGTGGTATAATTTTTAAGAGATAAAAACCTTCTTTTCGTCCCTATTGTCGTAACACGTATAGAAGCTCTCTGAGCGCTTCGTTGAACGAAGAACGCGATCGAGTGAAACTTCAGTCGCAAATAAAAGTATCGCCACGGTGATTGCGAAACGTCATAAAACAATTTACACGAATCGAGCGACTTCGTGGGGCAAGACGCGTAACTATTTTCGTCTGCGGGTTATCTCTCGATGACATATATGAAATAAATGTTAACGCGATGGACCATGTATCGAAGGATCCGACGACTTCGCATCCTATCTCGTGGTGATCTGATTTAATTTTCGTTCGACTGGTGATATTCATCGGAAGCGTCAGGTACGTTCACGAAAAAGGTTATACTCGTACACTTTGACGTTTACCACGTTCACAGATGTAAACTGTTGCAAAGCGTTCGATTTTAGGAGTGGCGAGAAACGCAATCTGTTTCTACCAGCTTTTTCTTCTTCTTAAAAATACGATGATTATTTATTTAACAAATCGTATCATTTACATTTTTTCTTTGACAGGCCTCAGACGAGAGCTCGATGCACATGCAAAATGCAGAGCAGAATAATACGACGATTGCATTTATATGTTTTATTATCACAATAGGTATACTTGTAACCAAAGTTTTGGGTAAATAGAATCATTTTTTTCTTTTTTTTTATACATGATATTTTTTCATGACTTGTGCTTTATGTCAATATGTTTTTAACAATCAATAAACCATAGTCTTTGTGAATATTAATTTGTCAAGGACATTAAATGTTAATGTGGTTATAAAAAATAAAAAATACAGTAAGGAAATATGATTTCTATGAATATGGAAAGATTATGATAATACATTTTTTTTCTCTTCAGGTTTTATCTGTACAAAAACAGAAACAAAATGGATCAGGAAACAGTATATGGTACTCACGAGGACAGTCATGTCGTTATGTCAGAGAAAGTACAGTCTCTGGCAGGGAGTATTTATCAAGAATTTGAGAAAATGATTGCAAGATACGACGAAGATGTGGTTAAAGACCTAATGCCTTTGCTAGTCAATGTTTTAGAATGTTTAGATATATCTTATACAGAAAATCAAGAACGGGAAGTTGAATTAGAATTATTAAGAGAAGACAATGAACAGCTTGTTACGCAATACGAAAGGGAAAAGCAATTGCGGAAAGCATCTGACCAGGTACAACTTCTTCTTTTATTTAGTTTTTTCCTCATTAATTAAGAGATCTTATTCTTCGTGTGAGAAAAAAATTTTATAAGCTACTCTTTGACAAATAAAACATTTATATTCATTTATTAGAAACTGCTTGAGCTAGAAGATGGCGCGGAAGATGAAAGAAAAGAATTATCGTCAAAAATTGACAGTTTGGAGTCAATTGTACGGATGCTGGAGCTGAAAACAAAAAATTCTCAAGACCACGGTACAATTGCCACTGGTTCTTCCAGTTCATCCCCTCCCAGAACATCTTCCTACAGTAGAGTAGAATATTTTGTTTTTTGTTTTTATGTTGCTATCACATGTAATGCCACGTCTCATGGTATTAGGATCAGCTACATTTTCATTCAATCTACATTTTATTATATTGCATGCATTTATTTCACTATACTATTTCTATGGAAAGTTATGGAATGGGTTCTACTAGCTTTTGTGATTGTTAATTACAATGAGTAATTTGTTATAGACATATAAACTATTAATATATTATTATATTTTTCTTAGTATTCTTCTCTAGAAGTTTTACATTTTGTTGTAGTTATGAAATTGATTTTTTATCTCCTGTAGAATATACTCCAATGTACTCAGTCCTCTTATAAATAAGATTTTGGACCCAATCCCTTAACAACATTTTATTTCTGCTTTAGTTATACGTCTTGAAGAAAAGGAATCAGAGTTAAAACGTGAATATGCCCGTCTACATGACAGATATACAGAATTATTTAAGACGCATGTAGATTATATGGAAAGAACAAAAATGTTGGTTGGTAGTACAGAGAGATTAGAAAATGCGACCGGTGGTCGTGGTCCATCAAGATTACCTTCTCTTGGTCTAGCTCATATGTCAAGAAGCTCTGGTCCTTTAAGTTATGGATTTCAGAGTTTAGAAGCAAGTATGAATGCAGAAGAAACTCAAGATGAAAGTCCACCAAATGCTGCAAATTTAAGAACAGAAATGTTGGACAGTAGTAGCGAAGCTGCGATAGAAACATCGGATAAAAGTCAACTAACGGATCAACCAGAACAAGAAAATAAGACCACTGCAATTTCTAGGCGTATGTTATTAAAATCTTAATATTAAATGTTTCTATTTTTATTTTATTCGCATATGCCTTATCATTTCATTACAGACGAAAGTCCCGAGACCGAAGTACCACCATCGCTCGTAACGCCAACATCACCCAGTGGTGTAAATAAATTAGCTACTACACCAAGTGGAGGCAGAAGTAAAACTGAAAGAGAACAGAGAAGTGGCAATACATTGTACCAGGAGCTTTGTTTCCAGGATGCAGATGCATTAGGTGAAATGGATGAAGGTGCAGATATCACAGGTAGAGAGACATGTCATTTGTTGAACTTCATAGTTCAATCGTTTCGTTTTCATTAACTATATCATACTATGTTTGTGTAATTAACTTGTAATTGTTCTAATCATAGGTAGTTGGGTCCATCCAGGAGAATATGCATCATCGGGTATGTTTAACAAAACTATTGAAAATCAATACAAAATTTGGTTATGCGTATTTATTCATGATCTAAATGCTAACACTGATAAAATGTTAAGGCTTTGATTACAAAGCATTTTCATGTTCTAATACCATACTTATACTATAAAAACTGTATAAGCAAATAATATGATTTCATCAAATTAAATTACTTATATTAAAATATAAATTATATTAAGAACATAAAAGTAATTTGAGAACTACTGTAGTTAAGGTGTCTTATAACAGAAGTACTATTTCCTAATATGTCTGTATGTTTCATCCATCGCTTGCCTTTTTACACTATGCTGACTCCCACTGAAACTCTGATGTATGATGCATGCATTAAATAATCTATCATGCAGTCAATGACAACTTTTTCGGTAAGTTATGTACCTTTTATCTATTTTATACTCATGTAGAAAGAGATATTAGGAAAAATTGTTTATAATGTGGAAGTTTCTTTTATTCATTATTACTTATCATCAAAAGCTTATAAATTTATGTTAAATTATATATATATAAATATATATTTTTTATGCATTATCCATACATATCTTTAATAATAATTTATTATTTAGGAATGGGGAAAGAAGTGGAGAATCTTATTATGGAAAATAATGAGCTATTAGCCACAAAGTAAGCCCTACTCTATAAAATTCTATTTATAAAAATATAATAAAAAAAAAAATTCTCATTATTACATTCCATATTTTAGGAATGCTCTCAACGTAGTCAAGGATGATTTAATTGTTAAAGTGGATGAATTAACTAGGTAATTAGTTTTTATATTCCTCATTTCTTTATATTCTTTTGATCCCAATATCAATCATTTGCTTTTCTTAGCGAGCAAGAAATATTACGCGAGGAGGTTCGAGGCTTACAACAAACTAAAGAACGTCTACGCCAACGTGTTGCGGCTCTTGAAGAAGAATTAAAGAAAGTGAAAGAAGAAGCCGAGGCTGTCGCGAAAGCAGCAAAGAGCGATGACGAAGAAGACGTGCCTTTAGCTCAAAGAAAAAGGTTTACAAGAGTGGAAATGGCTAGAGTTCTCATGGAAAGAAATCAATACAAGGAAAGATTTATGGAACTCCAAGAAGCTGTTAGGTGGACTGAAATAATCAGAGCTAACAAAATTGATCCTTCTAATACATCAGGAGGGAAAGGTTCACAATTTTGGAAGTTGTTAGTATCAAACAAATAGAATCAACAGAAAAATGTAATAAAAAGAAAACTATCGATCCTTTGTTTTCTTTTCATTTTTCTTTTAGTTTTAGTAGTCTCTTCACAACAACCGATCGTGGGAATTTAGTACGTGGAACACATACGTTACCTCATATTCGCTATACTGCACCAACAAACCAAGTTGTCCCAGCCGTGAACCCCATGCGTAAACACACGTTGAAAAACCGCCATGACTTTCTCGACCAAGGAGACACCATGTGAGAAATCAATCCTATTCTATATACATGCACCTTGATGTTATGTCAATCTGACATCACAGCCTGCCTGATTTTTATCTATTATTTAGATATATATTTATTTATTGAGTACTGTGCTTTCTACATCATACAACATCAATCTTAATCTGTGATTTATCGCGCAAGGAAAGTTCTAGTGCAAATGCACAATTATGGAGCTCAATTTATATATAGATATACTTTGATACTGATATATCAAAGCTGCCATTACAATTACTCGGAGTAAAATCTTTTTATAGAAATTTTGGAAAAGTAATTTCTGTAGAGTGATAAATAACTATTGTAAAATATGAATTGCGGTCATCTTTGCAGATTAGAATCCTCTTTGGTCTGTTGGGATCCATAATGTTTTCTTGCCCCTTGCAAATAGTCTTGATTGCACTTAAGAGACGTGAGTCTTCTCTGCATACTTTAGAATTTTAACTGACCAATTTGAACGTACTATTGCTGCTAACACATTATCGTGTCCTTGTTTCGCCCTTTTTATCGATTGACTAATTAGTTTGAATACATATTTTTAGAGACACAATTTGACATGAAATTTTAAAAAGGTTTTACGCGAAAAAACCTTAAACGTCCTACGTACTTTTACTTTCTTTCTTTTTGCTATATTTATCCCTTCTTTGAAGCCTAATTTTATTCCTAGTCTTCATATACAAGTAACATATTTGTAAAGTAATATCTACTGATTTTTATGTGATTTACACTTAATAAGGTAACTTGCAGACGATAAAAGTATATAAAGATATAATCACTAACGAGATAAATTGACTGTTACCATTCTGAAATATGCTTAAAAAGCTATAGTTTTGTAAATAAGAGTTTGTATATTTTTTGGAAAACTGAAATATTCGATCATTATTGATCAATGAATAAATGAAGTTATGAGTATGTTAAACTTGGCTTTTATTTCGATGTCGTTACTTCGCTTTTGTCTCATTATTCGGGTTTTCTTGCCTCACCTTCATGGCGTTATCAAGAGATTCCTGGTTTTTCTGGCTTTCATTGGGGTGCTTATTGGTCAGCAGGTAAATCTGTTCTGCTATATACCTAACTTTTCTGCTTTGATACCTGTATTCTGATTTTGTGAGACATAGTCCTTGGCATGAGTACTGACTTCAAGACAATACCTTCTTTCATCTTTGTTTAGTATCAAATTGGTACTAAAAAAGGAACAATGAAAATATCTGGATGAATCTCTATAAGAGTAATAAGTAATAAAGAAATACCAAAAGTATTTCTGCACAAAACTGTGAAGAAAAATTAGTGATCAAATGAGTCTTGGTAAGACCAAATGTTGCTAAATGACAAATAAAAAATTAGACATTTTTACTCATTTATCTCCTTATCCCTTGCATCGCACTTGTTTAGAAAATACATTAAAAGTACATGTTTTGTGCACTTAAAACATATTTACAGATCATCTGAAAAGCTTGTAGCCCGACGAGCGAATGAACGAAGAGAACAGTATCGTCAGGTCAGAGCACATGTCAGAAAGGAAGATGGTCGTTTACAAGCCTATGGATGGAGTTTACCAGGAAAACCAATAGCACCGGTTAGACAACCTGTACCAGTACCAGTGTATTGTAGGCCTCTTCAAGAAACAGAACCAGGGATGAAGGTAAATGTGTCTCGTTAAAATTCAGTAAAGTACATATTTTTCCAAGATTTTCGAGTATTAAAGTGTTGCCTTTTTTTGGATAGATCTGGTGTGGAGCAGGTGTAAATCTAACTGGAGGTAAAACACCGGATGGTGGTTGCATGATAGGAGGAAGCGTGTTTTATGCAGCCGAAGCTCATGAAACAAGTACAACCAAAACAGAAGCCGAAGATGCGATCGAACATTTAGACATTGAACTTCAAGAAAATGAACAACGTCGTTTAGAAGCAGAACAATTAGAGCAGAAACTCAGTTCTTTGGTTTGGATTTGTACATCCACGCAAAAAATGTCAAAAGTTACAGTTATAGATGCCAATAATCCAGCAGATATCTTAGAAGTTTTCAGCGTTTGTCAAGGTCATTTACTTTCCATCGCTAGCGTACCTGGAGCTATGGAAAGCGATTATCCCAAAACTTCGAAGGAAAATTCAATGTATAAACTGAACAACAAAAACGGTGATAACGCGGATAACAATCAAGATGAAGCACTTGCGATTGAATATAACGATGGAAACGAACAAAAAAAAGAGCAAGAAGCTTCGGTCTCTGGTGAAAAGAATAATATTTCCGTAGATGAACAAACTAGTGAAAGTGCTGATAAGACAAAAGATATAGATCAGAATTCAAATGCGGAACCGCAAAGTTTGGAAAGTGTAGATAGCGAGACGATAAACTTAGGAAAGGTTTATTTTGTTAAATGTAATCCTGAAGCAAATGACGAACTAAACTGCAAAGAGGAAAAAAATGAAGAAGATCAGAACAAAGAAGTAGAGGAGACTACACCTATAGAGAAAATGTCTTCTATACAACCGACTATGTGGCTAGGAGCTCAAAACGGTGCTGTTTTTGTACACTCAGCAGTTGCAAAGTGGTCTGTTTGCCTCCATTCCGTAAAATTGAAGGATGCTGCTGTAGCTATCGTGTATGTTATTTCAAACTATTTGCGTATATTACTTATAAATAATATAATTGTCTATAATTCCTCCGTAATTAAACTATTTTAAGTGTCACTTTTCTCTAGGCACGTACAAGGGCGTGTTTTAGTTGCATTGGCCGACGGAACTGTAGCTTTATTCCGAAGGGGTGTGGACGGTCAATGGGACCTTTCTCAGTATCACGTTATTACTCTAGGAAGTCCACAACATTCCATCAGGTGTATGACGGCTGTCAGTGGAAAGACCGTCTGGTGTGGTTATAGAAATAAAATACACGTGATAGATCCTATTACAATGACCGTCGAAGTAAGTGTTTCCAAACAAAAAGTCGCTAATGAATATTCTATAAATTTAAAAAATTCATATTTCAGTGTACCGTCGACGCTCATCCAAGGAGAGAGTCACAAGTGAGACAATTAGCATGGTTGGGTGAAGGTGTCTGGGTTAGCATTCGATTGGATTCAACATTGAGACTCTATCATGCGCATACTTATCAACATTTGCAAGATGTTGATATAGAACCTTATGTCAGTAAAATGCTGGGCACAGGGAAACTTGGATTTTCTTTTGTACGAATCACAGCTTTGTTAATTTCCTCAAATAGGTTGTGGATTGGTACTGGAAATGGAGTTATAATCTCGGTACCACTATCTGAAAGTACGTTAATACGAAGTAATCTTTCGATATGTCTCTTAGATAATCGGTTCATGTTTTATATAATATATAACACATACAGGTGCTGGCGGTTCAATGGCAGTATCTCGAGTTCAAACGGGAGCTAATAAAGGCGATGCACCGGGAGTCGGTGTTAGAATTTTTGCATCGGAACGTGGCCTCACGCCAGGAAGCTTTATTCCATACTGCAGTATGGCTCATGCTCAATTAAGTTTTCATGGACATAGGGATGCTGTAAAAATGTTTGTTGCTGTACCTGGTAAGTTTGAATATCATAATGTAGGTAATTATAAAAAAAAAATTATTTAACGGAATTAACTATCGAATCTAACACTATTTTAGGCCATGGTGGTCAGAGTGTAGTGACGGATGGTTCGCAGCCAGCCATGCTCGTCTTATCGGGAGGCGAGGGTTATATAGACTTTAGAGTTGGTAAGTAAAAGATATTTGATTGACAATGTAAGTAACATGTAAATTTTCCTTGGAGATCAGAGACATCAAAATATAATCTATGATGGTGAAAATTTTAGCAGAAGAAGCAGAAGACGAAAGTGATGTGGCAACTCATCTAATTGTGTGGCAATTGGTCAGGTATGCCCCCAGAGAAAGAAAAGAAACGAGCAATACTTTTATTTCAGCATATGTTAATATCGTATTAATAACCCTCGATTACCGATACCCTATACTAACAGAACATTTCTTCCTTCCGTTGCACTGTGTAACGAAATTTGACTAACATATCTCAGACTGCTGCATTTTTCCATTACCGATTAAAAATTGTATTATAAATGATCGTGTGCGATATACCAACGTGTATAAAAAGATCTGTTGCTTGACTCTATGAAAACTAGTCACTATTTCTGTAAAGAATTGTACAAAACGAATTATCTACTGACTTTATTCTCTGGGGGTGGGCCTTTCCAGCTGACATGTATTTATTGTATTATACGAACAAGGACTGATTCTTGCACTTTCCTTATAACATCAAATAACGATTTAATGATAACATTGTCAATTCGCTACGTTCTAGGTGATGGAGAAGAAAGAGAAGAAAGTATCGATCGGTCTAACGCTATAGTCGACTACGTCGATGAACACGGTGAACAGAGTCATCTCATCGTCTGGCAAGTGCAGTGTCCGGTATCGATGACCAGTTAGCCAATGAATTGGGAGGACAACTTCATCGCGGTGCACGACTAGCTTACGTCTTGAAATACGAAACGGTTGGTCAAGAAATGCCCACATGTTGAGAGAAATCGATTGACGATACTTGTTAATTCAAGAGATTTAGCGGTCATGATATAATTCTAAACAAACAAACTGGTTTCGTACAGCAGTATAAGGAAAAGCGTTTTAAATAATAATAAGTAACACTTCGCGTTGAACGTTTAAGATCTCTGCATGTATTGCATTTACTCTGCTTCTACGTTGAGTAATCTAGAAAGAAAAAAAAAAAATACATATATATATATTTATTGGATTCGAAGCCATTTAAACAAATTTTATAAATTTCGCAATGTCTTTAGAGTGCCCAAACTTATGCTTATCCCAATAGGTTTTACTTTGCATTTCCTGATCTGTTGTAGGTGAATCGAATAATTCTATAATAGTCGCACGCACTTAATACGGAACAACGTTCATTTTTAATTTCACAAAGAATAGCAAGTACATACATACGATACGTTGTTAAATGTATATGAAATAAGTCATTATTGAGTAATCACGTTGGAGGATTGCATTTGATGGAACTTTTTCTTAAGGAAATGTTGGGCATGCGGGCACTAAAATATAAATATTCTTGCCACGAATCGATGCGACGAACGTTAGAAATACGACGCGATGATTTTTGAGTTAAACTGCCGTGAGTTATCCGTTCGTTGTGATATTTCACGTTCCAAGCATCATCTAAATACACAAACATACACATAACACACGCAATGGGATAAGTGGTGCAATTAACTCAGGCAGATTTTAGTTATAGTATATAATTTCCCACGTTTTCGTTAATTTTACTTCTATAAAAAAAACAATCTCTTATGTGAATGAATTTTACGAAAACGTCTACGGAGTCGTTCGTGATACCGCGTCGAATAATAATCAGCCAATTATGTAAATATTATAACCATTTTTATAGCGCAGATAGGATCGTAATTATTTAACTATTTATTGACGGGAAAAATGAATTGATTTCTACGAACGAAATTCCTTCTTTCCGTCTTTCCAAGCTTGCGTTATCTGCGACTTATACATATATATATAAATATACAACTACCAAAGACATGGATCGATATGTTATGTCAGCGTGTCAATGATTCAAGCAGCGAGACTCGTTCGCTACGAACGAGCAACACAAGAAATCTTAGTGATTATTTTCGTTTTTATTTCTCCCGAGCTCCACTCGCAGATTTTCAAAAAATGTGAAATTTTATAATTGCCTACGTTAAAAATAGCAACGCGACGACTTAGAAGATAAAGATTGTGCGTAACCGTGAGAGCTCGCTTTTAACGTCGAGCTCGGATCTGTACCTGGCTCAGATGCAGCTGCAACGACATTAATAAAGTGTTGCAAAAAATGAATCTCTAAGAATGTCTTACTATCTTTTACCGTTTACTTTAAAATAAAGAAGTGCGGCGAATCGATTTATTTTTTTTTAATAAACGCGATAACGTTGTACGATAGGTTAAAAACAGCTGGTCTGTCAAGCGAGAAGATGAAAAAAGAAAACAAAAAACGTGCTAGTATTACATCGAATGATAAAGTTATGTGAATTTAAGTTCGTCGGTTTTAAAGAAATATATAATTGTGTCGAATATACGTAGAAAGGATCGCACGATAACCATTGTGATAACGAGTTCGTCCCACATGTATCGCGCGTGTGTGTGTATATAATAATAATTTCTAAATGTCATTATTTTTCGATAGCAGAGGTTAATCACGCGATATTTAAATTGATATTTGCATATCTACATAAAACCGTACCGAGACCTCCAAAATATTTTCATTTTAATGCTAAATTTACAACGTTCAAAAATCCGGTTTTAAATAATTCCACGAACTCTTTGACTTTTCGCGGTTTACGTTGACAACGAGATTCAGAAAGTCTTCCAAGATTCAAATTGTAAAAATTGAGAAAGTTGACTAGAAAAAAGAGCGATCTTTGAAAATCTAACAAAGTTTCATAAATTTAGAAAAAGGTGAATTAGAAACGCGGCAAGATTTGAAAATATCACTGCGTGGATTTAAAAAAATTCATTTATCGAATGCTATCGTCGTGTATTAATAGTTTATTTTTTAATCGAGCCCTTCGTACGGCACGTTACGCGACGCGGCGTAAGATCGCTCCTACGTTTTCCCACCAATCGCGCGTCGACGTAGATGATAAAAGCACGTTGTCATCGCGGCCGGCCAGTCTCCGTTCTGGACTACGCGAGAAACGTTCGTCGAACTGCGTGTTTCTCTTAACCGATCGATCCTCTACCACGACATTATCGTTCCAACGTCGATACTCCTTTCGATATTACTCCACCGGCAAATCCGACGAAGATTCGAAGGACAACAAGATGGCTGGCACGACGAGGGACCCGGCCTCGGAACAGCTCAACGATTATAAGAAAAACTTGAAGGTACACGACGAACGATTCATTGCCATCGGTGATGTAGAAAATCTATGTCAAGTATCTGCATATTTTTTTTTTTTCCTTTACCCTTTTCAGCTTATACATTTATCTTCACTAACGTAGTACTTTCTAACTCACTTTCTATGCTCTTTTTACATGTATCGTAAGATCTATGATGTTACTGAATCGATAAGTGGGTCTTCTGAATCTTTTGGTATTGTTGCTTTTCGTATTGTGATTTGTAGATAGAAAATAAAGAGGGACAAGTGTTTGTGTGATTTTTTATTGTCTGTCTGTCTCTGATAAGCACGTATCGATAAATTGCATGCAAATGTGATCCAATTGGTGTACCGATCGAGGAAAGTGATTAGCATAACTTGTTGTTGTTGGTACAGTATATGCATTCTTCTTATTTTTCTAAACTTTATCACGAATATGTAAGAAGAATTATGATTACCCAGTTATTTGATTGTTTTTAAATTTGCTACAAAAATGTTTAATTTAAAAGAAAAAGAATAATCTCTCTGTGCTTCGATGCAATGTAAACAAATCGTACCTCTTCGTTGGTTAATCTCGTTAGTATGCGTCGTTGCTTGGTGTAAGAGAAAGAAAAAGAGATCAAAGTTCACGGTACGACGGGAAATCATAGCACAGGCGCGCGTACTTTTACCGCGCATTTGCTACTGCGATGAATTTCTAATACTTTTGCCTTCTCTTCTTTTCTTATTCTTTTATATTATTTATTAAATATATCAGTTCAGAGTATAAAAGGATGACAAATATACCGTCACTGTCTCTTTATTTTTTCTGGGAAAGCTTAGATTAGAAAATTACGTGGAAAAAATTGCGAGCGAAAGACTATCGTTTTCTTTTTTCACAGAAAAGATGATTTATAATGATAGAATTTGTCGATGGAAAGTCTTTCATACCTTTTGCAATTACTAATTCTGTGAATGAGTATATACAGTGAGTGTAGAAAATATTCATTAATCTCAGCTGTATTATAAAAATTACGATATTTAAAATATGAAAATTAATCAATTCAAAAACAAATCGCAAATATTCAAAGGTCTCAACAAATTACATGGTTTTATAAAGTAAACTAACACGTTTTCCATTCACTGTATACCATACACCCAACAACCTACGCGAATTCCCGCGGCAGCGTTCTAACGAGCACGGTAGAATCTTTATCTCATCGCTAGATCTATCGACTATGTTCTAGTTAAAAAAAAAAAGAGAAAAGCAACGGTAATAAAGTAAAAGGATGCAATTGTGACAACACTTATTATCATCTCCTAGCGAAAATTCTCTCTTCGGGAAGTAAAAGTGGGTTATTGTTTATGCAACGTCGATTAACGCTGAAAAATGAAACTAATCGTTAATTCGCGACGTGTAAATTACGAGGTCATCGCCATCATCGTTCGCTTGCCTATGCGTGACCCGACAAGAAGGATAAACTTTCCGATAGGATAAGAGAAAAATCGATGAGACTTGCCTGACAGAGTCTTTCTCCACGTTGTCGTCGTTTTCTCTCGTAGTAACTGTTGTCTAGCTTTTAATAAAATATGTCTGACCGAAGCGAGCAACGCGTCCTTGGTAAATTTAATGCAAATGCAGTCAGTGTTGCACGCATATTACAACAGCGTACGATGTTTCGCGTTCGTGCCGATTGCTGGCGGACATTGCATGCTATTTCGAGATATTCGCATTTACGGGCTGAACGATTCGTTAGAAGAGCCGACATAGTTCTAGTTCGACGTGATTACATGACTGGACGTAAATATTGCGTGGATCGTTCTGCAAATATGAAGAATATGCTGAAGGATGATGATGACGATGAAAAGAATGTGATTCTCTAGGAAATTATATAGGTTTAGGATTGATTTATATTTGTTACTTTCGATGTATGTGTTTAGATGAATCATTCGAAGTGTGATTTGACTTTCCCTTTAATTTTAACATCGAAGATGATCAATTAATACTTTTGAATTATTTAAAATGAAAAATAGATCCTTGTCACGATGTTTTTTTTATCAAATCTAAAGTCTAGTTGTCTAAGATCTAGATTAATTGTTAAAGTCAGTGATTATTCACAGTACGAATGAGTGTATACCTATAGATCCTTCCATGATAGCGATCAGGAAAATTGCGTGTATAGGTACGCTTATGATGCAAATGGGTTAGCCCCTTGGGTACATTTGACGAGATAGACTCGTTATGGATCTTTTTTGTTGTAGTGCACAATGACGAGTCTATCTCATCGTTCGAATTAATGCAGTGTTCTAGTTTAGAGAACATAATAGGCAATCTTTCTAAACTTTTGTATATATTTTATTATAAATTTGAACAACACAAAAAAAATTTCATTGCAATGTAATGGAGAAATCATGTAGTAGTTCAAATATATTATAAAATATATGCAAAAGTTTAGAAAGATTGCCTATTATATTCTCTTAGAAAAAAATTCCCAAATATCACCATCTTCTTGACCTTGTAAACTAGAACACTGCCTTAAGGCAATTATTATACATGTAGAAAGTTTCTTTACATTAGATCGGAACGCAACGTGTTGACAAAGTAGATCCAGTTTCTACTTCTTATGAAAACATAGTGACAATAGAGCCGTTCAATTGCCAAATTGATTACTTCCAAAAAATAAAAAAGTTGAGAAAATTGATAATAAAACCATGCATTCTGATCTTCAATTTAGTTAAAACATTCCTATAGCTATAATACTACTTCGTTTCATTACTACTACCCTTCACAATAATTTTTCTTCTCCTTTTTTTACATCAGCAATCAAATTAAGAATGATGATCTTATAGACCGATTAGGTGACCAGCTAGCTTCAAATCCAGATAAAAATGGCATAAATAAACACATTTTTAATTTTCATTCCCGAGATTCATCAATAGTGATCGTTCTTTACCTAATTTTCTACGGTCTTCCCCCAGTATGACCGTGACTTTACACAAATCGCAATTCGTCTTCCCACGTTAGTCGTTTCGTTACGTTCGCTTCACGAACCTGCCGGCCGTCTTGTTAGCCTAATTTGTATTCCTTTCGCAAAGATAAGGGGAATCGTTGCAATATAAATCGCTCTGGTCTTATCGACCGGGTTTCCGTTCATCGTTCGTTTACATTATCGCGTTCCTCCTTCGAAAAGTCGTAGCGAGGTGATCCAGGAACATTGCAACGCGAAGATATCGTTTATAAAAAATTCGAAGGAGTAAACAACATTCCTCGATATTTTTATTTGAACGCTTTATCCGATGATTACGCACTTATATAAATATAAAAACGGTGAGAGGTGGCGAGTACCGAACGATAATCGAGACGAGAATAGAAGAAATTCGGAAAAAGTATGACGATAAGATTCACGAAGAAAATACAATTATTTAACGAGTCATGGTACGAGGGAATACCATGCGAGGTGTTAACGTGGATGTAGCTAATTTTCCATAAATTTTTCGAAAGAAGCAGACTCACGTAATTGCCGTTAAATAGTCTCGAAGACGCTGTTGCAATAAGTGGTAGCGATGACTGATTAGTCGCTACGGAAATAACAACCAATTTTCTAAACGCCTTTATGAGATGTTAGCGTTACGTTAAAACGAAAGATTAAGGTATATTAGAACGATTAAAACGTGAAAATAGATCTTTTTAAAAAAAGGAAAAAAATTTAATTTTTGTTCAGCGTACTGGCCTTGATGAGTATTTAAACAAAAAGAAATAATATCGACGTTATTAAGTACATACGTTCTGGATTATTAAACATTGCAATTTTTTTTCTTCTCACCTTTCAATGTTTTCTTTTTATAATCTAATCTTATCCAACTTCCGTAATTTATAGTATTGTTTTTTTTTTCCACGGAAATGCGGTGAGTACTCGTAATTCAGATAATTCTCTCACTAATGGTCCACGTCACTGATGCATAACGCACGAGTAATCCTTAGCGATAATTATGCTACGTAATAAATTTTTATACGGAATCGTAAGTTTTAAGCTGTAATATTTTCTTGCGTGATTTTTCATCACGTTTCGTCATTGTAATCGAATTAGAAGAATGATCTTTTATTTTTATTATTACAGGGCGAACCACCGGCATTATTGAGCGGCAATGGAGCTCTCATCGCGGATAAATTGGCCAGCCTTACGGTCGGTCCACGCGGACCAATTTTGTTGCAGGATTTTGTTTATCTGGACGAGATGTCGCATTTCTCCCGAGAAAGAATCCCCGAACGAGTGGTTCACGCAAAGGGAGCCGGTGAGTGACTGGTTCGATTGACTACAATCGTTATATCATTTATTTTTTTTGAAGGAAAAATATTTTTAATTAATTAAAAAAGGTTTTTCAATTTTTCAAGTTTGTAATTTGTATTTTCTAAATATGAAACAGCAATAAATATTGTCTTTTTAATGCTAAAAGTCTATGATACTCAGCTAAGGCTCCACTCTTAGAAAAATTGCGAATAAATTCTAGAACTACCTAAATCCACCTTATTTCAATGAATAAGATAAAATAGAAATTTATTATCTATTCTATTTACTCTACATTACTTATCAGCGATAGCGAATAGAATATTTCTTTCAAACTACAAATAAAATAGTTAAATGTGATGAAAAGTATACGTTTGATATCAGTACTTCGAAAGATAATGAAAGAACATATTTTCTCGATCTTCTTATCGCTCGATGTGCGTACCATTAAATTATGAATGAACCATCGAAGTTGATTCCTCGAATATCGAACAGAGCGACAATTGTATGCACGTTCTAAAAAAAGAAAACAATCTAGAAATCAAGTGATTTAAAAATCACATTCTTTTTCAGGGGCTTTCGGATATTTCGAGGTCACGCACGATATCACGAAATATTGCAAAGCAAAAGTTTTCTCTCGTATCGGAAAGAGAACACCGATCGCCGTGAGATGTTCCACCGTGGGTGGCGAAAGTGGCTCGGCTGATACTGTCAGGTAAAAATAAATTATACTAATTTTCATAATTGGACACGATAAATTTTATAGCGAATTTATAGTCTGAAAAATGTTTTGGTCCTTTCCTCGCTGCTACTGATATAATACATAGTACTAAACGAATATAACTTCTTTCTTACACGTTCGGATACAATCTATGAGAACGATCTTTGAAACGTTCTCACGTTTAACGTTCGAGAGATAATAACAACGATGCTAATCACCGGTTATAATAGTCCTTCTCCTTCGTCGTTAAATTCAAAGGCGTGTAAGTTTACCCTGATTGTGAGTAACCCGACCACATTCGAAAGGTGGAAGTAAAAAGTCTTAAATACGAAGTAATGAGACGTAAAATGCAGGAGGTCGTGACTCATATATGTTGCACAATGACTTTTCTATTTCGTATTTTATATTCTTTTTTTTTTTTCACTCGATACCGCTAGAATTAACGAGCTTGATCCGCGAGAGAACAATACGTGATTATTATCGACCTTTTTTTCGGGCGGAAGTTGCCTACTTATGTTGCAAGTAGGATTGCCATTTTTATGAACCAAATAAATATATATGTATGTGAAAAGGAAACGAAGAGTATTAAATTAAAAGAACTACATACGTTGATATTTGGAAGTTCCGAAATGGGCGATTAACTTTTAAAAACTGTTGAAATTAGAATAACTCATTAGTGGAGTCATTTGTAAGAAATTAAGAAAAATAGATAACGTTTGTTGCAATTAGAGTACGAATTGACGTTATCTTACAAGTATTCGTAAAATAGAATATTTTGGTGTTCTTTGTTGCTTTTACAAAGTATAAAGTACATTTAAACAACTTTCATTTAAATATTTAAATAACTTACAATACTGTATTCCAAATGAGCAGTGTTATTCTAATGTCAAATGAATTATTCGAATTACATTAAAAAATTCATTCGATTGCAGGGATCCGCGTGGATTTGCCGTGAAGTTCTACACCGAGGAGGGAATATGGGATTTGGTCGGTAACAATACGCCAATTTTCTTCATCAAGGATCCTCTTCTATTCCCGAGCTTCATCCACACGCAAAAGAGAAATCCTGCGACACATCTGAAGGTTCGTCACGTGTCAAAGACGATTGTTGCGTGCAAAAAAATCTGCACGGAAAACAACGCGATTCTTTGCACACCTTTTTCCTCTTTTTTTTCTATCTTCTTCACGGCTCGTTGAAAACGACCGGATATTTTCTTCTCGAATAAGGATAGAATTAACGTAATTTACTTTGTTACGCATCGTTAAGAACGAGTTATTAAGACGTCGAGCCTCAGTTCCGATGATTAATATTCTAATCGTAGTATCTTCGATAGGATGCTGACATGTTCTGGGATTTCATCTCGCTCAGACCAGAATCCACGCATCAAGTTATGTTTCTTTTCTCCGATCGTGGTATCCCCGATGGTTATCGTCATATGAATGGTTACGGATCGCACACCTTCAAGCTCGTCAACGCACGCAATGAGATGGTGTACTGTAAATTCCACTATAAGGTATTGATTTGTTTTGAACTTTTATGTTTACGTTTGTATTCATCGGTTGATTCTCGTAGTACTGACGATTCAAACATAGTTTAGATTGAATTTATATTATTCAACCGTGTTTTTTTTTTTTTTGTAATAATATAATTAAAAAATGTAGTGTTTGTTCTGTCTCTTTACAATGTATACAGAAAATACTATTTTATCGAGAATATAAAAAATAACAAAACTAAATGAACAAATAATACTATGTGAAAATAATGTAATGTAAACGAAATATTTTTTTTTATTGGATTTGAATTGTGAGAGTTAATACTCGAATGATTTGCAGACCGATCAAGGCATTAAAAATATACCAGCTGAAAAAGCAGCGGATTTGAGTGCATCGGATCCCGATTACTCCATCAGAGATCTTTATAACGCTATCGCAAACGGAGATTGTCCATCTTGGACGTTTTCTATACAAGTAATGACTGAGGAAGAAGCGAAGAAATTCAGATGGAATCCCTTCGATCTTACGAAGGTAATAAAAGCTTGAAATGTTTTTAACGATTGTACAATTAAAACTTTAATAATCATTATTAACGATATGATTTGGAACAGGTGTGGTCGCACAAGGACTTCCCGTTGATACCAGTTGGAAAATTGGTACTAGATCGAAATCCTGAGAATTACTTCGCTGATGTCGAACAGATGGCCTTCGATCCGGCGCACATGGTACCCGGTATCGAGCCAAGTCCCGATAAAATGTTACAAGGTCGTCTTTTCGCTTATGGCGATACTCACAGACATCGATTGGGTCCCAACCATCTTCAGCTACCCGTCAATTGTCCTTACAAGGTAATAATCGAAGATGCGTTAGACTTTCATCGTTTAATCGACGATTACTAACGTTATGTCTTTTATCGTAGACCATATCGACTATCAACTATCAAAGAGATGGCCTGATGCCTATCTACAATCAAGGAGGTGCACCAAATTACTTCCCAAACAGTTTCTGTGGTCCAAGAGAATGTCCTGCCGTTCGTTCGCCTCATTATCACTTAAGCGGCGAAGTCGGTCGTCACGAACCACAGGACGAGGATGATTTCGGCCAAGTTACGCAATTTTGGAGAACCGTACTCGATGACGGTGCTAAGACCAGATTGGTTAACAATATGGTAGCTCATCTTAGCAATGCCTCGCAGTTCATTGTCGAGAGAGCCGTGAAAAACTTCTCTCAGGTGGACCCCCAACTTGGAAAGAGATTGACCGACGGTTTGCGTAAAGCTGGGATGAATATCAATTTGTTTGGAAAATCCGCCAACCTGTAAGGGAAACTCAACAAACATATTTTGCACAGTCTTTTAATTTGTACTATAATTGTACGTTTTATCTCGTTATTAGCGATTATGTGTTTTTCAAGGAGCAAAAATATATATATTCTTATTTTTTTTGAGACATTTTGTTATTCCTTTAGTAAATCATGTCGTAGCACAGATTTTACGGATCTAGAGAATATTCTTATACCAACACGTAAAACGGGTTGCCTCTTTACAGGCTTTGTCCATAAAAATAATACTTCGAAAGCAACCATCTGCCGATCCTTTCACCAATAAAATGTAATAAAATATCCCGATTAATCGCATCAATCACATTCGGTAAATACCGTCACTTGTACTCAAGATGGATCGATGTTCAATAACGGCAGATTCAACAGGTTCTTATCTCTTCCAATAATTCCAACTACTCCGTCTAACGAAACGATACCCAAGATATTTCTTCCTCGTTAACCAGACAATTCCCCGAAGTGGTATCGATCTCGAGTCCGTAACGGACAGCCGTAAATCGATACAAATGGTATACTCTTTGACTAACGTACCAGTAGCAGCAAACAAACACACGATGGTTGGCACGATGATCGATCGTAAAAGTATTCGTGCCGAATAGAATTTCGATCGGCTATTCGTTCGTGTAGAAGGACAAACCGACGTGTACCTCGTGTCCATTGTAGTTTTACCTACGAGTGAAAGAAAAGAGTAACCGTTTCTTGCAGTCCTGCGGTGAAAGTGCAAATGCGTTTTACCGCAAATGCATTGAAAAAGGGGAAACGTCCGTTAGCCCGGAGTGCAATAAAACAATCATACCACCGTAATCTCCGTGTAAAAGCGAATTATCGTCGATAAAGGGCTTACACAATGGATACGCGAAGGGTGCGCATCCCGCGCACGAAGATGACGTCGCAAGAAAATACATTCCTCCTTTCTTCTTCACATTCTTCTACCCTTCCCAACGAGGAGCAGCCTCGGTACAGAGTTACCTCGGTTACGTACCATCTGGGTGCGAACTAATCCAGGCATTGAAAAGTGCGACTCTCCTTGAAAGCCTACTCGAGCCCTCTCGACCGATAATTTACGACCGCGCGAGGCTTCAATGAACGAGCATCCCCTCCGTGTAATCCATGGATTAGCCGTAATTTACAACGAAATCCAATTTTCCCGACTCCGTGTTTATTCAGTACGTTCCTCACCTTACTGGTAGCCCTCGTACCCTTTCTTGTCTCTTTGTTTCTTTCTCTCCCTCCTAGTCTTCTCTCGATGACACATATCGATGACATCGTTAAAAATTCAATCTCACGGTTCATCAATTAAAACGTCCTATTCGCATAGAACCCATTTGCTTGAGATTGGTTAGGTCGTAAGAAGAACTTTGTACGATCGAAAAGGAATCGATTACTGACCACACGGTGGTCGATACGACTTTCTGCGAATAGCTTCGTTTATCCGTTCGAAACGATGTCGGCTTCGAGTCAACCAATACTGACTACCCTGTCGGCATTTTTAGAGCTCCCAGCAGGGGGTAGAACTTTGAAGAAGCCGATGTCAATTTTAGGACTACGTAGGACCGACACACGGGATGAGATCTTGTGATGTGCCGAAAGCCACTTCCGTTATGATGATCTTTCCTTAGATTTGTGGAAAAATTTGAGAAAATATACTGGCAAGTATAACTGTTTCATTTAATAATAAGAAAAAATAACAGATTGATTCTATAGCTCGTTAGGAATCGTTAATGACGATAATTGTAATACCTAACAATATTTTTTAAGGAAACCTTGGGTGGCTGAAGCTTTCCATTCCCACGTTTTCGAAGGGATACGTCTCTCGGCGAGCTGCTTTTAATCATCGCATCGGTCGAAGGCTCCGACTAAATTTTCTTCCCCATTGTTTCAAGCCTAGCGGTGAAACTCTTTTGTAGAGTAGGAGGTAGGTCGAAGTGGTCTCGACGATGGACCAGAATCCTCGTAAAACTGGCCAGAAAAGGTAGAAGAAGCGTTCTGGCATATGACCGGCGAACTGGTTATGATTTGTGCGTTGCCCTCGGAGAAAGGGATCAGGGGAACGATCGGGTACAAGGGCGGACTTTGATCGAGCAACCCAATTTATTCTACATTTGTTAAAGGAGAAATAATATTTACGTACAATAACAGTCATGATGAAGTTGACTTCATTTAGTGATAGCAAAAGTAATATAGAAATTCCTATATAACTTAACTATCGTCCACATCATACTGATGAGCTATATCTGACGGCTATTGTATGTACATATCCTCGGTACTTCTGAAAAGAAACGATGAAAGAGATCAGTTATTATGATTTCTGGGGAAAAAGTCGAGAAGTCATCCGCGATCTTGCAATCCCATCGAAATTTCTTGGAAGGTAGATTTCTTTAGGCATGCCATGGCCGTCGGTGCATTGTGTGGTTTTATCTTTCAACAGGCTCGTTTGTTCGACTCGTATCCAGCGGCGTGGTCGGTCCGGTGTCAAAGAATGCCGTGTCTCTTCCGTGCCGATGCGAACTCGGCCATGGTCCCGTTCCAATTTCCACGGAAGAGTCGAACGTACCCGTCGTCAAAGACTAATGAGTTGTCATCGAGTGGTCAATTTGTAAAACGTGCAAGAAGAACATTGCGAATCCTTCTTTTAAGTCAAAACCTTAGATTCTATCAATAATTCACTTGGATTGTTGGGAAGGCAGAAGGTTTCTCTTCAATTTTTATTGACCCCTATCGAGAATTAAAAATAGCATTGGGTTTGGTCAGAGACAATCGTCGCGAAGTAAATCCTGTTGACCATCGGATTAGAAGTTAATCGGTTTACTCGTTCGAGCTTAGCCCTTTAATTGCCTACCCGACATAGAAATTGCTTGACTCCCAAAAGGAAAGGCGTGCGGCTACTGCCTGATATATAGCGTCATAATATTTGGCGGGGGTACCCTGATAATCTTCTATAATACGATAGAGCATCGAGTACCGGTAAGAACCCAAAGTCCAAGTTTCGTTTGTCGAATTCCAGAATGTTACAAGAGAGAGAACTAGTTTCTTCTTCTTCTAGATGTTAGTGACACGTTAAAGCTCGCGGAATCTCTTTGCTGGTCAGGTTTTTGTTGGATGGTTGTAATGAAGCCGCGTTTACAATAAGAGAACGATCCTTTGACTCGCGATATTCTCACGATTGACGAATACGCAACCCCGAAGAAAGCTCGGAGACTATCTCTTTCTCTCCTTTGATTTCTTCTTCGTCTCTCTTTATCGTTCTCCACCGACGCAACAGGTCGTACTGTGACGAGGGTGTCATTCTCTTGGAATAGAATCGACGGGGGTACCAGAGCGTTCGGCTCGATTCTTCTTTCCCCGAGAGAACAAATTTATGGACCTGGGATCGGTTCTTTCACGCAGGTACCTTCCTTTTCCATCCGATTCTTACGCGAGCGTACGAGTTCTTCTTCGCGATTTACGGAGGATAATTTTCTTCGTAAATTTTCGAAGGTGTCCAACAAAAATTTACCTTTTTTTTTTTTTTCTTTGCCACTATCGTCTTTTACGAGCGAGTAACGCGTGACCGAGGACACTGTCGCGTCCTGCATACCGGTTACGTATGTATATCGATTACTATGCTGACAATCGACCATTCTTTTGTTAGCAAACGACCTGTAACGGATGAATATCGAACGCGACTTCGGCTCGTTCCTTTAAACGATCCGGGACGGTCCCGCGTCTTCCTCCTACGAGTGATTAATGAACCGCTCTCGGTCTCTCATTTGTTTAAACTCACGAAGAGGCCAGAAGGAGCAACCATCGAGAGGTTTCAACCATCGGTGGTAACCTGGACGACGACGTTTAAATTACTAACTATTCGCAGAAAATTATTATGCGAGTGGTTCTGAAAAGTTTCTTAGAATTTTTCATTAAAAAAAAGATTTGCTTGACGGAGATTAATATTTGGATGTGTATTATTATTTTATTAATCGATTGTATTTTTCAATGAAATTGTTTAATTAGTGTGGCGTTCGTTTTAATTGTAGAAAGAATTTCGAGGAATAGGCTAGGTATCCAACTTTAACGTTTCGACAGGTGGTTAATTATAAATATTTAAATTCGTTATAGTATATGTAACACACCTAACATTTTTTTTTCAATTATTCTAGAACCTGAATGGGCACCATACAAATTTTACAATTTTTTTAACCAGTTGTACCAAGATTTAATAACAATCCTTAAAAACAAACTTTGTACAAAATAGATTTAAAATTGTGGCCCTGCTAGCAATTTAGATTCTTTTCAAAATATAGTACTTCATTTCTAAAGTCAAGAGTTTCAATAAGTACAGACCTGTCAAGCGATATTACACTTTACCCTACTTGAACGATGGAAACGATCCGTGAGAAAAGATGATGGGTAAACGAAGTCAAGTGTCGGTAATCGGTATAACGTGCAACAAGGTGACGATAATCTCTCATTAGCATTAACGTAATCTGTTGTTTACATCGTCGCAATCCTCTCATAACCCGATTAGCATCGAAGACCTATTGGCATAGTAGTACAGTCTGTGCGAGCGACACGACGATTGTTACAGCGCTTGCTAATCTCCCTTTTCCGATCCAACGATCGGATTGCCCTTTCGACGGGCTTTCGTTCTTTTTCCAAGCTTGTAGAAAAGGAACCTCCTGTAGAAGGCTCGCGTTATGCCGATCATCGTGTGAAAACTGCAAAGTCTCGGTCCATTAGCTTCGAAGACTAGTCTTATTGTCGAGAGTATTGTCGAGGAACGTGGCCCCTTTCCTTTTTTGGACCTCGTCTCCTCCTATCTTCCTATCTCTTCTCTCTCTAACTATTCTCTACCTTCATCTTTTCTATCCACGTTTTCTTCGAGTTCTCTTATAGGAAAGACAGAGATGGTAGAGCACTGACCTGCTGATCCCGATGATGCACCGTTCGACCAGGTAAATCGCGTATAAAATTGGCCCGCGGCAGTCCACCAAGGAAAAGGTTTCGAACCGTAATGACGTTTGAACGAGGGACTTCCATGCTCCTGCAACTTACACACATATGCCACGAAATCATCATCGAAAGTATCAAACTGGCACGTCTAGTATTCCAAGAATGCCCGACTTTTCCCTCACGAAGAACCATCCTCGCGATTAGACGAAGGGTTGGAGTCTCGACGTTGGTAGATACCGGTGATATTATAGTCGGTTAGGAACGAGGATTTCCAGCAAACTATAAAAATCTCTGAGTTACGGTGAACTCTCGGAAAGCGTCCCTTTTTTTTTTTTTAGGTAATATCGCTTTCTCGAAGGCAATATCTCTTATTTATGCGCACACGGGTTCCGTAGGTTCCACAAAAGAGTGCCGAAAGACTGTTACGGTCGGTGGAGAAATATATGTTACGGCTGACCCCCCTCTTTTTCAACTATATACATATATATGTGTCTCTCTCTTTTCTTCGTCCAAATCGAAAGCAGCTTTCTTTCCTTCTAACTTTTCTCTCTCTTTTTTTTTTTCTTTCTTTCTTCGAGAAGGTAGATAGAAAGTCTCTCTCTCTAATTCTCTAATACGCTCGCAGGTGAATTTATAGTCTGGCAGGAGAGACGATCGCTTTATCGAACGTAGAACACGTTTAACGTAACTACTATCCAAATCGATTATCATTAGATGTGATTTCGAATTCTAAGATTATTTTAGACACCTGCTTGCTTAGAAAAAAAAAAGTGACATTATTCGATTCTCTCGTGAAATCTACCTGCGAAAGTTCACGGTGGATTGAAAAAAACGAAATGGCGTAGAGAAGGCAAGGCTTTCCATTGAATAGGAAAGCTTTAAAAACGTACGACGGACGAGAAACGCGCGTGACACTTTCATTAACGCTGTAGAAGAAGTCGGCGAATCCGGAGAAGCCCGTCGATCTCTTTCGCGTCGTAGAAACGTCAGAATCTTGACCTGAGACGACGGTCTTGCGATTTGCGCCGGTTCAGCGCCCTTGAATGTATCCCGAAAAACCGAACGGCCTTTCGATGGTGCACCGAAATCTTTGGGAAGGTTGAGAACACGATTTCAACCCTCTTGGACACTTGGTTTTCTAGGATTGAGTGGAAATCGTCTTGTAAAAAGTTGATGTAAATATGTATACCGATAAAATGAAGTTATCAGATATAGTGTAATTTATGGTTTACCTTGTTTTTCAGGTAAATAAATTAGTAAAACTTAATTTAATACATGAAATATAAGATGAACAAAGAGTTGTTACTTTACTATCGTTACAGCTGTGACCAAATGCCGGCTGCAAAATTAAACCAAAAATAGAACTGTAGATAAAAATAGGGTTCTTTTATTAAATTTTATTTTCAATAAGAATAACCCTAAAATAATTAAAAGTGGTAACCCAAGACTAAACAACAAAAGATTTGCAAAATTCCAAGACAGTTCTACTTTACCCGATTGATCACAGGTAGGTATAGACGATGAAGACGGTGTACCTACTTCATACCCAAGTATATTATATAGTAGCAGGTCCATCCTCGAAAATCGTGGGAGTACTGTTTACCAGCGAAGCAATTTACCCCATGTCGAGTCGCTAAGCGGCTTATTAGCGAACAATGCGTCTCTCGAGAGCAGGGAAAACTGGAGAAAGGGTTGCCATCGGAGGGCGGAGGAACGGTACGCCACCTCGTCCTGCCCTCTCCCCCCACTACGCCCTCCTCACCCCTATGGAAAAAGGGTAAAAGATTTACGACGAGTTACCGATTGTGAGACGCGAAGCAACGAGAGGAGAAAGACATGTGTCGCGCACCAGTGTCCATCCTTTCTTTCTTTCTTCCTATTCTCGAAGAATTCACGACAAACAAGAGAGTCTACTCCCACGAGAGCTTCTCTGGCTCGTTGCTGCAGACTTGCACGGACGTTTAGCGAAACGTCAAGAAATATTTGGCCCGATGATCGATGGACGATCGGGGGTTGCTTATACTTTCTCAATACGCACGTGACGTCGCTTGCGGAAAGTTGATAATCGTTTTTCCGGTATACAGCATTGATTTTTAACAAATTTTCTTTGTATTTCTTTACCATCACCATAAAAATATATATAATTGTATTTTAATAATAGTGTAATACGTGGGTAACCATAAGGCTGCATATTAAGGATAATTTGGTAAAGTTTCATATCGGTGTTCATTTACAGCTGATAAAGAATGAACCCAGTGTATAAATGTTGTAATTGTTTTTGCATATCTTGTCCAAAATACCTGAACCCTAATCTTCCCCTCGGGAAAAAGAGTAAAATTACTACAATGACTCCCTCGTGTTATTCGACATCTCCAAGATTAGACTCCTTCCATTCCAACAGATAACCAACTTCCGTTTCTAGAATACCAACTTGTCGTCCCATCGCGATAACGTGCCACCAGGAAGCTGAGTAAACAAGATTTCTTCGTTGACTTTTGAAAGACAATCGACGACGATATCCATGAAGTATCACGTTCAAGATACTTATCGCTATTAAGTTAATCATTTACCGTGTAAGCGAAGGGAACGATTCGACGAGGTCATAAAAGTCAAGTGAAAGTAACGTCGAGATAATAGGAAGGTGTCGAGGTATGGTACTTCGTGTCTTTGACAAGGAAATTCGATAATTTGCGTAACGTTTCGTCAGAGTTGTCCCATTGTCAAAAAAGCTCGGTGCATTTTCTCCCTCTCTTTTTCTCTCAAGCGTGCACCGGCTTCCTTTTTGAATCGTAGGAAGAAAGAAAACGCGTCGATCTCGTGCGGATCGGTAGCACGAAAATGTCGTCACTTCGTCGCGTCAATGATCGTTTTACAGGCACACCATAAACCGGTACTTTGTACACCCGGCTGGAGACCTAGTCTTCGTGGACGAGCCGTGCATTGTAGCCTCGCTTTTGCAAGGATGGACCAGAATCCTTTATAGATTTATGGCACTACGTATAGCCACAAAGAGTACCGAACCGGTACGGTACCCGCCGATTCTCTCCCTCGCTTCATCCACCCCCCTTGGGAAACTGTTCACCGTTATCATGTGCTTCTCTTCCGTATATACCAAGAGAGAGAAGTCTAGACGCGGGCCTCTTTACGCTTTGATACGTTCCTTTCGAACGTCATCCTACTCTATCATCCCTCACGAAGAAAGGTCAAAAGAAATTTAAACGCCGAGAAATTCGACGATTTTACTTCCCTTTATCGTACGATGGTTATCGTTTAGTGTATATGCAAAGGTTAATGGAATAAAGAGTATCTTTTTCGAAATTTTTACGTTTTACCTGAAGGCTTATTAAAGTACGTCAGGAATATATGCCTTGTTGCATTCGTGATATGCTAATACTACATAAATAATTTTGAAATAATTATAGTCGTGTCTGAGTTAACGCAAGTGTAGGCAGGATGGTAATATAAAACAAAGTCCTGGCAGAATTAAGGGTAGGTCGGTTAAGGGGTAAAAAATAATCAATGAAATTTCTTGATAAAATATTTCAATACCATGGAAAACTCCTCGGTACCTATATGATTTAAAAAAAAAATAACAAAATTGCAAAATTTGGGTAGGTCGGTTAAGGGGTAAAAAAAATCAATGAAATTTCTTGATAAAATATTCTAATACCATGATAAACTCCTCGGTACCTATATGACTTAAAAAAAAATAACAAAATTGCAAAATTTGGGAAAGAAATATTGGAGATATCGATAAAGTCGAAATCTACCCTCTCCAAAGGACTCGGGTAGTAGAAGGAAAGACTCCAGAGAAGGCGTTGGTAAGACCCATGGAAGCTTTTCACGGTGGCATGAGGCAGCCCCCAGGGATGACCACAAAAGGCGCGCAGCCTCGATCCTCGGAAGCCGGGGTTGATTTATGAGCCAGTGGAGGGGAGGACGCATGCGCAGCCAGGACTCTCTCTCTCTTTCTCCCTCGGCATTGGATCCAGTCGGGTCTACCCCCACTCAGCGCTCTCGTAGGACTCGCCGGAGCATTCAGCCTCCTTCCTTCTTCGCCGGTTCCTTGTCCACTCGGTTATTAAAACCGAGGCGACACGCTCGGCAACCGGCAATTATCTGGCGAACGTTCGGCATCGCGCACGCACGGGAGTTCCGCCGGCAGTTCACCGACGACTACTCCTCGCGTTTACTTCGTTTCTTCTTTTCCTCTTCCTTCTCCTCTTCCTTTTTTTTTCTTCCTCTTCTTCTTGTTTTCTTTTCCCGTCTTCCTCTTCTTCTCGTTCGTCCTTTTGAAGAACACACCGCGAGAGAAGCGTGGAATACCAAGTGGATTACAAGACGAGGGAGGGAAGAGTTGGATTCAATTTTTTTTCTCCTTACTTTCGAGAGAAAAAAAGAAGAACGACAGTGACGATCTCTACGGCAGTGTATTTGTGATGGCACAAGTGATGCAGTATCAGCAGGTTCGTGCGGATTCGAAATATTCTTTCCGTATCTACCGACGGGAGAGGAATCTGTGCTTCTCGTTTATCGTGATTTTGTGTTTTGTGAAAACGTTTGAAATAGATTCGGCTTGTTGTAAGAAAAAAAATCGGAAATTGCAGAAAATTTCTTCAAAGTTGAGATAGTAAAAATGTCAAAAATGAATAGTGAATAAATTTAGTTGTATTTGTTTAATACATTTTGTGGAGATATCGTATTTTCAACGCGATGTCGAGTCAGAGAAAAATAGTATATCGTTCATCGTTTCTCCAAAAAATATCAAAAGTACTAAAATGGATGCATTTTTGTATACCTTCACCAATTTTGTTTGTTCGAAGAGATATTACTTTTTTCCCGTGACTTTCGAATAAGACAAAAATTGTATACAATTCCTACTTTCAATTCTTGCACTGCTTTACCAATTTTCTCAATAGATCATAGCCATTATTCAAGCCGTCAAGTTACCAAAAAAAAGTCTTAGATCATTTCATATTATCACATTCGCCAAAAATTCCTCGATCGAATCCAAGTTCCGTGATTACTAAATCGAATCTCTTTCTCCAGATGTGCATGCCAACGATGTCACCAATGGCAGGGATGACAGCGATGTCTAGCCTGTCAATGCCGATGCATCAACACCCGTCGATGGAATATAGCACCGCAGGGATGCATTATCAACCGTACAATCCTTCATTGAACGGTCATCATCATCACCATCATCATCTCCAAAGCGGTCAATCGAGTTATTGGTTTCCCGTCGCGACGACTCACGGTACTCAGATGACGGAACCTCTAACGCCACCGGCTTACACGATGCCACCGATGCCGACTAGCGCCGCATCGTGGACGACTCAAGCTCATCCAGCTAGTAGTCACACTATGAGCCATCCAGCCAGTCATCAGACTCAGTTAACGACGATTCAGCATTACAATCTTCCACCCAGTCCACCGGAACTACCATCGAGTCCCCAGGATTACGGTTCTCCTTATCAGTGGCCACTGACACCGCCATCGGAGCACCACGTCCTAGGCAACGATTCCCCGATCGATTCCAATAACAAAACAGCGGCTGGCAGGAAATGTACGAGGTGTCGTTGTCCCAATTGCCAAATAGACGGTGGTGCTCAGCTTGGTGTGGACGGGAAACGTCAGCACGTTTGTCACGTGCCAGGTTGTGGAAAGGTTTATGGAAAAACGTCTCATCTGAAGGCCCACTTGAGGTGGCACACAGGCGAGAGACCCTTCGTCTGTAATTGGCTATTCTGTGGTAAGAGATTCACCAGAAGCGACGAACTTCAACGTCATCTGCGTACCCACACAGGCGAGAAAAGATTCGCTTGCCCTGCTTGCGGAAAGAGGTTCATGAGAAGCGATCATCTGACGAAACACGCGAAAACGCACGAAAATCAGAAGAGAAAGAACGCCTCTGTGAAGAAGGAATCGAACAAGGAGAATTCTTTACCAGCGAACCCGACACAAAACGCTTATCCCACGCTCGGACATTATCCGATACTTTGAAGGGTGTTGACGTTTATAAAGACTCGCGAATGATTCGGACATCTCTGTTTTTTTGTACATAATTCCTGCGATGAGAATTCCGATACTTGTACTTATTGTATATAAAGAGAGTTGTATATTTTTGTATGATATGTGGTATAATTAAATTATACGTAATATGAAAAATCTTGAAATTCTTCTTTCATTACCCTTCACCAAAATCTCTTCCTTCCATCCATATACTACCCCAAAAAAAGAGCATCGAATGTTGCGTAAAGATCCAGCCTACAAAAAGGGGAACCCCGAAGGGGTGGTACCATGAAAATTCACATAATAACGAAACATCCCTCTATGCGTCGTATATCAGGTTCTCTCTCTAACATCTTCCTGTCACACGATACGTCCTTCTTTCGTCTGTCTCCGTCCGAAGGGTTTACAATGACTAAGCGTAGATAGGTCCAAGATCCTTTAGAGTTCGACCGATGATTTTCTACCTGGCAGGTGTCGTGACCCCATGCTTGGACTAAAAGAAACTCTATTTCGTACCAAGGTTCGACATAGTTCACATCTCCAAAGTTTCGCTGTCTTCCCTTCAAAAAAAAATTCCCAATAAAAACATGTCGTATCGTTGTAAAAATCCACGTAAGCGTTAAAAGGGCTATACGTAATACTTCACTCTCAAAGCACGTGGTTTGATATATCAGGCGACGTGGTCAACGAAGTTCGAATTGCGAGCTCTTGCCGCAAGATGGTGCCAGGGTGAATGGAAAGAGGCGAGGTAGCGCTATTAAAGGGGCGGCGCGATACGGCCCCGGAGGATTCATGGCTGGCGCGAGTAGAGAGAGGCACGAAGCGCGAGCCACGAAAACGGAGAGTAAAAGAAGAAGGCCCGGGTGAGCGACGCGGAGAGTAAATTACAGAGAGAAATGGAGGGAGGTGGTGGAGGTAGAGGAGGAGGAGGTGGTGGCGAGGGGGTGGCGCCACGGGGATTCCAGACTCGCGTCCAACAACGTTCGAAGCGGATTGCCGTCGTCCTCGAGACGAGTTAGTAGAGTACGAGTTAGCGAGTGCACCCTCCCGGGGCGTTGAAGAAACGTAAGAGAGAGAGAGAGAATCTTCGGTGGAGGAGGGACAGATAAGGAGAGGACGAGTAGGTGCGCGAGTACGCGAGCGAGTACGTACCTCTCTCTTTAGCGCGTTACGCGTGCTCCCTCAGTGCGAGAGCCTGCAAGGAGCCGCGTGCACGCGTTTTTCGCGCGTGCGACGGATCTTCGTTAGAGAAAGAAGGAAAAAAAAAAGGACTAGAGATAGATAGATAGAGGGGGTTGTTGGGAAAGAAGGGAGGAAGGGGGAGGGAGCAAATATCTCGACTCCGCCTCAGCCGCGAGGCCGGCTTTTCGCGAGCTTTCCGTGCAACGAGAATTCGAAATCGATCACCTCGCGAGGATTATACGCCGATGGACGCGCGAGTGACACGTATATTTTTGTAAAGTTTCGTATCAGTGAGTTCTTCTTCTTCTTTTTTTCATTCTCTTTGTAAATCGTAAGACCTCGTGAACTTGGTGAGATCGTGTTCGACGAGATCGTATCGAGATTATCGAATGGATCGTTTCGAGCTTGGATCCTCTTCTAGAACGTTTTTCCACGTGCTTCTTTTTCTATCGGACGACGTTAGAGAGAGAGATCGTAGCTGAAGGAAGAAGGAAAGAGAGACGGGATATTTTCTGAGATTATTTTTGAGGAATACTCGGCAAGCTGGACGCGGAGCTCGGTGGCGGCGGTGGCCGCAGGGCTGTCAGCCCTCCGGCGAACCTTGGCAGCATAAACGTGAGTCTATATTTTCTAAATTCGGGAATTTTTTTTTTTTTTTACGCCTAGTTTTTCTCTCGACATTTTGACAAGGAGAAGATCCAAAGCGTACCGATCGCGTTAATAAGCGAGAATGTCTGAAAAAGCTCGACGCGGAAACGAGGCCCTCTCGCGGTTAAAGGGCTACGATAATTGCCACTGTTGGGTGGGAAGAGTGGGAAAGAGATACATGCCGCGCACGGAAGAATTACACGGAATGTCCTGAGAAATTAATGGCCGTGCAGGTGAAGTCCGTCGTGTCCCTTTACGTGTAATTAACCACCAACATCGGCCCTGCTATATACTCTTTGCCCTGACCCCCCTCTCCACCACCACCCCCCCCCGTGCCACGTGCTAAGTGCGACAAGAAGTGTACCCTCCGTGAGTAAAAGCGACCTGTCTCCGTCGTTGTCTCAAAATAATCGCATGCTTTTCGAGCCCCTCGTTGGCCCCTGTACTATTCCTTTTCACACTTTCTTCTCCCTTTCGCTTTCTCCGTGTTCATTGACACTCGAGAGTCGAGTTATTCCGACTTTCATAAAATTTTATATCTAGGAGACCTGTTTCGAGGATTACTTTAAAACTTATCCACTTGTCGATATTATTTATGCTTGTTACCAGTCGTCTTAGTTACGGTATTCTATAGGGTGTGTCACCTGGAAAGTTGCCGTGTTTAAATCATGGCAATTTTCGAATTTATGAAGTATCTTTGTTCGAAAAAACTTAATTCGACATAAAATAGTCTGATTCAGGAACAGATTTTATTTCAATCATTTTTTTTTATGTTAAAAACTGTAAAGATGGTTTATCTCAAGTGATTCACCTTATATAAATCTTAATGATCGGTGTTCATCCCGACACGTGACACGAAGATCTTTTAAGCTCACGTATAAAATGTTGATTAAGTAGGATCTCGTTAAAGCAGTTCCAAAGTTCTATCTCCTACCGATAATGTTCGAAATTTATCGATCGTGCGTAAATCTTCGTCAGACTCGCAATATTCTCTATTCGAGTTAGGGTTTTGTGTTCCACCAAGCGACGAGTAAGATCGTCGATCGCGAAATGGAGCTTAGGCACGCGAGAGACGCTCGGTCTCTGTCTTTCTTTCTCTCTGCGAACGTTCCGTATGCGAATCGGTCGGTCTGTGAAAAGAACGACCGAGGGGAGGGGTTGCGAGGAGAAGAAAGGAGTGAAAGAGAGAGATAAAAGGAACACGGTGTCGGCACTTCGCTGACACACCCCCCACACAAATCTAATTAATTTATATCTTGAGAGAGGCGCCATCGGAGACCTCTGGCTCCGACTGTCCGAAAAGAAACAAAGGAGAGAAGGGCCGGTGCTGCTTTCGCGGGACTCGTCGAGTGCCCTCCGAACCAATCCTTTCGAAAGGGCTCCCAACTCTCTTTCTCTCTCACCGGTGCAACTTCGTACTAGCTTTATTTCCACGATCATAAACTCGTCGAGAAGAGTTTCAAGTAGGATTCCGAGGACGCGTGCTGGCGTTTATATCTTTTTTATCTAGTAAACGATATTGCTTTTTTATTGACTCCTCGACAGGTAGACGGCCACGATGACGATTCGAAGGGCTGAGTAAACAAAGAATGGAAGATATCGAGATCCGTAGATCGATTGATCGATCGACATGGGTGAAAGCTGAGGGATTCGTGTTATTGGAAACGATTTTACAAAATGAGGGAAAAAAAAGGGGGATAGGAAGTACCAGATGCGAGCAAACTTTCGTGATAGCCACGGCACCTCGCGAGTTTGAGCAGATGTTACGGATTATGCAACGCCAACGGGGATTAAGACATCGGGCGTCCTTCGATGGACAAAGGAAGATTTCTTGTTAACTTCGACGAGACCATCGAAAAGTCGATCCAAACTTGATCGATAGAATTGCTATTTAATCGAAAATGTTCATTAAGGAAACTAATTTGATTTTATTTTTGAGAAAAAATGTAGAAGAGAGATCGATATCTGACGACTATCTTGCACGAAATCATGCTGATATTAAACGTCCTAATCTCTCGTGCTAACATCTAACGTTTTCTGCCTCATTATGTTAATTGCGAGATCAACGATCCTCGAGGCCAAGCAGGGCCATCGCCGTCTACCTTGGTGAGCTTCCCTGCGTGCTGCGACTACTTCGCGCTCGTTACGTCAATGATACGGGAAAGAAGAATCGAGATGAGAGTAGGAAAAGGATTAGACGAATAAAAGATATAAAATCGATAGTGTGGAAACGAAGATGGACAGAGAAAGAAAGAATATGAGTCGATCTTTCGTTAATTTAATATATGCGATTATATTAAAGCACGTAACAACCGTTCTACTCTAGCTCGGTAATTCGACTGACTACCGTCAGTTTCTCACCTTGCTGTGTAAACAATGCATGAGGTGACACACACGTAAGCACGACTTAGCGTTTGTGTTGATAGACGGGTGATATCTTCCTCCAGACGTATTTTTGATGTAAACAAAAAAAATTTATAGCATAATAGCAATAAAAATAATAGAGTGAGACTATCTATCTCTTTTCCAAAGACAAAAGGATAGAAATTTTCAGTTTCTCGATCAAGGATGAAAAACGAAAAAAATCTTACGATTAAAAGAAACTAAATAAAAGCTTGTAAAAAAAAAAGTAAGCCCGCGGCTCGTTTGCCCCGTTCAGCAAAGACTAGAAGCCGTTTTGTAATCGTGGCCAAGATCATTTTCTGCACGACTGCCTGGGAAATTAGATCACCTATCTCTCGTCCCGGTAACGGAAGAGAGAGATCTAGGCAGGTTTCATTGGACGATGCGAGAAGGACTTCTTTTTTTTTTTCTTCTCCTCCTCCTCTTCTTTTTATTTCTAGAGTAGGTACCATCCTCTTGGACTCCTCTCATCGCCGATCTGTCGCCGATAATTTAGCAATTAACGACGATTCTCCCTTTCTACGGACCATCGTAAATGGTTATAGTTACCTACTCGATGATCGCTTCTATTTCTCCGCTTTCATCCTCACCGCATTAATTCACCCGACGATAACGCATCACTATATTTTATAAAACATCGTTCGCGTCGTTATCGACGGTTAAGTAGAGAGAATCGTTTCTTTAAAGCCACGAGTCGATTCATTAAGATATAATACCGTTGATTAGCCTATTTAACTCGATTATGCGTTAGGCAAAGTCTTTTCGACTTGGTCTCAGTCGCGGCGTTCATTTACTTACTTACCGTATCGGAATAATTATTTTTCGGAATGTTAAGATATCTGAACCGTTCGTTAGGAGATTGGTAAAGAGGAGATTGGATAAACAAGAAAGAAAAGGAATTCGTTTCCCAACTAACGTGACAGGATCATAACATTCAACAAAACGTTACTTTTCTAATTTTTTAACTGAAATAATTCCACGGCCGATGTACAAAAAATTACCATCTATCTATCTCTAGATATATCTCAGTAGATCTATCTCACTTTGTCAGTTTCTACAAACAAAATTATAAAAACATCTTTTACATATTTGTTTTCGTTGATTTCCCTAAAATATTGAAAAGTAGAAATGTAACTTCCTCATGTACAGATAGGAGAGTCCTGCGTAAAACAATCGAGAGTGGCCTTAGCCAATCGCGTTGTGAGAAGATTCGAGGATTATCCAGTGCCTGGTCGTGGAGCACCAAAAGATCTCCACTATCGAAGGATCTCCCTCGTTCGACGTACCTCTTCCTTCCTCTCGTTCTTTGCCACCATCTATCTCCCTCTTTCACTTTCTCTTACCTCCTCCTCTCTCATCTTTCTCCTCGCTTCTCTCGGGCTTTGCTTTTGGCTCGGGCCGGGTGTAATCGGTTCTCCGAAGCCAGGGCTCATTATCGACCCGTCGGCCTAGCAATTACCTGCGAAGCCTCTTTCGACTTCGTGTGTGCCAGCCAACACAGTTTCCGAGTCTCCGCGCGAGAGGCCTTCCGAGATCCTTCGAGAGGATCCAAAGAGCGAGAGCCGCGTCGAGTTCTCCAAAGGGAGAAGAAGAGGGAAGAAGACGACCAAGCGGATGATCGTACCAAGTATATATAGGAAAAGAAGGGAAAAGAAGCGTCCCTTTTGCGCGAAAGGTCCACGATTATCCAGCTTACGCGTTTGGACGATCGCTGTTGATAATTACTGAACGTTCAAGTAGTATGGAATAATTACCGAGGCTGCCAACTTCGCGCTAGTTTAACAAGAAGAATTCTAAGCGTCCTAACATCCGAGAACTCACAGAGAATGCATCGACGTTGGCTGCTGCAATATCTACCTCTTTCATGCTTTTATTCTCATTCCTTGCTATGGTCCATCGAAGAAAAAAAAGATGTTTAGATAGGGTCAAGTTCGATGTATGCAAGTATGCGATATGTGCCGTAGATAATATTTCTAACAAGGTCGAAGAATTTAATTCCAGTCTAGATTAGATGAAATTTTTCCCACGTGGAATTAGTTCGATTGGAAAAACAGAGAATCGACGATGTCGGGCATCGCGTGCTTTAAATTACAGTGGAATTCGGCTCGATGCATTCGATCTAGAGACTTTTCTTTCGATCGAAGTCCAATCATGCTGAATGAAGTGAAGAAGAAGAGACGAGCAAAGATGCGCACGTAATCGTTGGGTAATTACGGCAACGAAGTCTCGAAACGAACGAAGCACGGAATCTTCCCTACCAGGAAGACAACATTGTCATCGTTCGTGACACGAGAGTAAAATTTCGAATATGGAGACACGATTGTTATTAAGTATCACAATGAGGAATGAACTTTTCAATGAAGGAAGTTCTACAACGAAAATTCTTACTTGAGTACAACGAAAGTAACGTACGAGTAGTAACGAACGAGTTGTCGTTTCGAGACTTCTTGGAAAAGCGTCGAGCCCACGGCTATCTCGTGAGAGAAGAAGCTTAACGAAGGGAAGAGGCGCCTCGACAAAAGGCAATTTTGCGGACGGCAGAGCTCGTACGATGCTGCCGCTTTGTCGCTTTCTCCGCTTCGAAACACGCGACTTTCTGCGAGCGAAGATTATAAGAAAATTCTTCGTACACGTCGTCTATACATTCATACATATGTATTCTTAGGTTTACGAGCGATATTTGCCGTTAGAAACGGAGCCAAGTGCGAGAGAAATAAAAAAAAGATCGGTCGTTTATATTCGTAGATGTAGCAAGAAAGGTAGATCATCGAAGCGAGGCCTCATCGTCGAATAGCTCAAAGATTATCCTCTTCCCGTCGTTAATCCAATCTTCTATATATACATCAACTGGATCCAGCAGGATGCAAAGTGGTAAATCGTTTGAGAAAAAGATTGATTGCTCTCTCTCTCTCTTAGAATTTTTTCGCTATAGAACTCAACGCGGAAAAACGGATCGATTAAATAAAATTTACGGCGAGGAGAAGGTGGGACCGTTAGCGAGAAGAGTTATATAGAACCTGTAGATTTCATCTCGTTCGTATCTTTCCAAAGGAGAAAGAAGAAAGCCGAGAGTATATTTTCATTAACCACATCGTCGGACGATCGCGATCAGATTGTCCTGCTTCATTTACTCCGAATGGCCGTAACCACCGATACTCATTAATATTAATCGATTCACCGTCTTTCACGAGTCGATGCTAACGAATGATGCTTCTTCCTTTTTTTTTTTCGCGATGGCACTCCTTCCGTCGACGTTTGTCGTTCACGTTTCATCATACTTTTCTCTTTCTTTTTCGAACTAGGAAGTCTAAAGACGAATCTCACGGAGTTTTTAAATCGTAGAAAAGGTTTTTTCTCCCTTTCCCTCTTCGTTGTTTCCCTCTCGGTAGCGCGGATTAATTAAGCGGCGACGAGAGACACGCGCAAATTAGCGGCACCATTCGAAATCGAGTGGCGTTTCTGTGCAGAGCGCTGGAAAGCAATTAGGTGTCATTACGCTCGCTGGCTAACGTCTGTCGAAGGGAGCAAAAGGGAGAGAGAGAAAGGAAAAGAGAGTCTGGATTCAGTTTGTTGAAGCGATTATTTTTATTGTCCTTTCCGGTCAGCTTCTTGGAAATCTCGGAAACGGTACTGTACCATTCGTAAGATGCTCCCTGACTGTGAATTTTTTTTCTTCGTCTTGTCTATCTTTTTAATTCGATCGTGTGGAAGAAAAATCGTTTGAGAAACTGATCGTTCGTTTTTTTGTAAACGAGGAAAAAGTGATTGAATGAAATTGATGAGTCTCAAATCGAATTCCAAGTTTTTCTTACAATTTACCAAAAATATTTCCTACTTTGTCCCAGGCATTATCTAGAATTCTAAGGAAAATGACGTTTTTTGTCCATTTTATCATGTATGACGAAATAGTAAAACTCGCGATAATACGGACAATATGCAGAAAATGTCGTATCGCTGAGTACGAGCACAAAGTAGACGCGTTTTCCGTCTATATCGCTTAAGTGTTCACCGGGCAGCAACCTTGTTGGAAAATCGACTCGTGAAACCTGATTACAAGTGCGCAGTCAACGTCCGCGTTCTTTCGAAGTACGGCAAATCGATCCGCCCGGCAAATATTAAACGTGAAATTTTTCTATTTTGATGGAAAATCTGGAAGATATACGCGAAGAGGCCAACGTAAGTTAGTGAGTACGAAAACTACAAATCAAATCCTTGTTACCATTTTCCATTAACTCTTTTGCACTCCTTTGTGTTTCTTTTGTTATAAAAAATATAAGTACATAAAACAAGCATTTATGAAAAATAAAGTGAATTATTTTCCTAAATATATTTACAATAATAAATATCGAGTCACGTTAGACAAAGCAGAAGCAAATCAGACTAAACAAAGAAGTACAAAAGAAAAACAAAAAAGTCATTAATTAATCGATAAATTAAAAAGTGTACACGTGTCGACGATCGACGTCACGAAGGATACGTTTCCGTCGAACCTGGCCCGTCTTATTATTAGCCCAAACTCTTGTTACTCGAGCACATTCCGGGAAGGGAGACGCGTGCTAAGTCGAGCCCCCTGAATTTCTGGAATTCGGAGGTTGTCGCTCGGAGCTAACTGGATAACGCAATGAATTTATTGCACAAAATGACGACCGACGTGCCGCCTCGGTTCTCCTAACTTTGGCTCGCTGAGTGTGCGTGTGTTCGCAAGCGTGCGTGCGCGTCTCGTTCGGGAAAAAGGAGAAAGTTAAAAAAATACAGGAGGCGAGCACGGTGTCAAGTCCCTTCTGGAGATAACGAAGTTAACGTTATTAGCTTTACGTTGAATGACGGACCGAAAGTATCTAAACGTCTTCTTAACAAAAACTCGATGAGCAGCATTTACTTCCGTGCATCGATTAAAGCATCGAAAGAAAATTTATCTTTGCACCTACTTACAAAAGAAACATAAAGAGTCGATCTTTCAGCCACGAACGTTCATTGAATAGATTCGAAAGTTTTCTCGACAATTGAATCGACCGGTCTTCGAGTTCTTCCTCTCTTTAGCTGGACGTAACGACTACAAGAGTATATACGCGTTGATGCGGATGACACGGTACGTCGTGTGCGCGATTATAAGCGAACGCGCGCAGCCGCATCGGTTAGGCGACTTTAATCACCACCGAGGGATCTTGCAGATAGCGCTGACTACATTTTAATTACTCGTCGCATCGCGGAGAATGTAAAATGACATCAAGATGGCCGATAGGATTGAGTACGAGGAATTGCGGTCAACGCTCCGGTTCGCGGGAGTTGCTCGAAAAGAAGAGATATGGTAAGAGTGGGAGAGAATAAGAGAAATAGGAAAACAGGGAAAAAGAAAGATAGATAGGACTTTGCTAGTTTTCCAAACCGCCCTCGGTTCTTAATCATGTTTCGATGCAAATAAGGACGATAACCACTGTTGTAGAGTCGTTGACAAGGGACTACGGAAATCGTGTACTTCTTTGACAATTTTTTCTATGCCCTCTTTCCCTCTTTCTTCTACTTCTTATAAATCCTTCCATTTCTTTCTGCTTAGACTTATTTTAATATTTTTTTTTTTTTTTATGAATACCTACGTGTACATATTGTATTAAATTGTAACTTTCGTCTTTACGGGCAATTGCCCATAGACGTACTAATAAAAAAGTTTATTCATTTATTCATATTCTTTTTTTACTTCTTTGATACCTAGACATTATTAACAGGAATTGATTTTTATACCGCGAATTAACGTCCCGTGAACGCGTTCGCGCGACCGCGCGCGAACCCATCGTAAACGCATAATTGTTACTCTCAGGTGCGAATGAATAACTGCGCTCGTAAAAGCGTACTCTACAATTCCGTACGTCGTTCTTAATATGCGAAGACTATAAACCTCTGGAAAAATATATCGCGGTTATTGTTATTCGAGAATTACGATCGTATCCGCGCTTCGCGAGTCGCGTTGCCACTCCCCTTCTCGTCTTCATCGAGTCTCCTTATTCTTCGTTTCGTTGGAGAGGATGAAATTGATGGTTTTAAAAGGAAGGCGGAAGTCTTTTTCTGGAAACGTTGCTTCTTCTTCGATTCTTTTCACGTGAGAATCATGAAATTAACCACGAAATCTCTGACTTTACCACTTTTTTTTTTTTCGATCTCCTGTCAATGCGCTCGAGAAAACGCTCTTTTGGCACGAGAGAGAAAAAGAGAGAACGACTCTTCGTCGTCGTTCTACCTGAAAATTGACCTGCTCGCGTGTCCGTACGGGATGTGACCTTGAAGCGATTAACTCCATGGAGAGACCTAAATTCGTTCGTGCGACTTTCTTAACCCTTCCACGCTCTTGACAGCCCTCTCGCGTCTCGTTCTCTTCCACGAAAGGGTTACCTTCGCTAACGGAGAACTATCCCACGTTCGTCGAACCTCGTCACGCTCCTTAAATGCCAAATCTCGAACATCTTGGGATGGATTTGGAAAGATTCGGTTTTCAATGCAAAGAATTTTTGTTTATTCGAAAATTGAACTTGAAAAATGTGTGACATGTTGGCTTAAGTGTTAGGCTGCTTTTAAATTCGAGATTAATCTAATTGTAAATAATTTGCTTTTAAATATAGTTTCTACATACTGGGTGAAAAAATAAGAAAAGAATATTATTTAAACATAAAAACGTAAATGCATTATTACAAAGTTATAACTAAAGAACGAAGCAATAATGTATTAACGGCCCTATGTTTATATATTTTTCTCTGATTTGACTGAAAAAAATCTGGGACACTATATATTTACTATAATTTAAAAAATGAAATTTTATCATTTCTATCCAAAATAATTTACAAAAAAGTTATTCCTACTCGATCGAATAAAAACTGTTCAAATATACACCACTAGAAGTATTACAAAAAATGTTTATCCTCGCAAAATGATCTATTTCAAAAGAGACGTCTGAGATTCCCACGAAGAGAAAAAGAGAGTCGAACGTTCGACTAGAAAGATAGGCAAAGCCGAGAAGATAATTGCAGCTCCGTAAATATCGCAAAATAATACTCGCCCGGCTAGAAACCGATCAACGTGCATACATACATACCTACGTTCGCTCGTTCCTTCGTGCGGGTTCGTCGTTCTCTCGCGGAAAACGTTCTTCTCGCGTAATGCGTAGAAAACGAGGTAATTGTACGCAACGCTTGCAAATGCGGCCGATAGCCCTCTCTCATATCCATTCCGTGAATCCAAAGATATCTCGCGGCGAAATAGTCGACCACACGCGAGAGTCGTCGCTTCCGTCTTTGAATTGTGTGTCTTTTTCTTCCTTGCTTCGAAAATTGTGATAAGAATTTTCCAAAAATATCATCTTTTTTACAAGATATCTTTGATCTACACTAAACATCGTGGAACTGTAGATAACGAGTATACGGGAGACCGCTAATGATACGGGACATGACAGGATATTAGAATCCAGTTCGAGATCCGAGTCGTTCGATAGCAAAACAAGGTATAAGAAAACGTAGGCACACCTAAGGATGTACGTGTGTTCGACATCGACGACTTACATGAAATAAACTTATAGATAACATTGCTTTTCTCTCTCTCTCTCTCTTTCTTACACGTATCCAATAAGTACCGTGTGCAGATCATCCGTGTCACGCGTCTCTCGTCGGTGTATACCTGCTTGCGAACTAAAGTTGTTGAAAAAAGGAACACTTAATCTTTACCAAGATTGACGTAGGAAGCAGATAACGTGCCGCAGTGGTCGTCGGACCCGGAGAGAATACCGGACGCGATATCGCGACGATCGTGTTCTACGTTCTCTTGTTGATCTTCGTCGTAGCTGTCTTCATATATGTTTATATCTCTGTTTTGACTTTTTGTGTATCACTGTTGAGATGCATGTGTAGTTATAAATAAGCTGCTTATCGATATATTGACAAGCATGTGCTTTTAATAATTCCCTTCCTTATACTAGTGGGTTTAGGTCATTTTAATCAATGCTTGGAAAACAAGTGTATAATAACCAATACCTAAACTCCTTTACTTTTGAATATTACTTGAATTGAAACTTTTGGTTGAAAAATAATTTTTTCCTCCGATGGGTGTGTTCCAAAAAAATCAAGTGGTCTTTGGCCACTCGGTATATTTCATTTTTTATTTTATCATTTTCATGTATAAGTTAATAATCTAGAATTATATTGTTTTACAAAGAAATTATATAGTTTGGTTCGTGCATCAAATTGACCCATGTCCGTAAAGTTAGGTATATATAAACTGCCCGTAAATGGACTATTAACAACCAAACGTCAATGCATTGTTATAACGCGTACACATGTAACCGTTTAACCATTTAAACGAACATAAAAAATATGCAGGAGTGATTATGCTCGTTTAAAATGATAGCAAACTAGCAAGTATTAAAATTTTTAATATCTACCGTGCTGATAAAACTTGGAGTGAACATTAAAGCCACTACGTAAGAACGTTCAAAGTACTTACTACGATTACGTGCAACTAGTTTGCAAGTAACCAAAAAAAAAGTTCGATGGAAAATATCGTTTGAATGCCATTTGTTGAAACTTTAAAGAATACTTTAAGCCTAGCAAAAGAAATGGGCTTCGGTCGGAAGGAGTAACGTCAAGAAAGATAATGAAAAGAGATAAATAAACGTCCGTATATCTCGGAACTGGTTTGTTGGAAAGTCAACCTTCCCACGATGGTATTAATGTGAATTTGATAAGTATTTTCTTCCGTGGTGTAAATTCTGTCATACGTTTTTCCAGAACGAGTTTATAATTATAGAAAAGACATAAATAATGAATTCTCTTAATTTCTCATTAATTATCGGTAAAACTACGCGGTCCTGAATACGAGAAATACGAAGGAACGATCAAGAAAGTAACATTAACATGAGACTTTACCTTCGTTATCGGTCATAGAATGCGGCTTTTAACGTATCTAAACAAATCGACGTTCTATGCAATGAGGTTTTTGCGAGTTCGGTAGACATATCGTGGAAGATACGACCTTATCCGATGCATGTACATATGTACATACGTTATATACGTGCGTTACAAACCTGTTAGCCTTGCCGTATGATTTATGCTCGTGTTCGTGGTTCGCCAGAAGAAAAAGACAAAACAAAAAATAATCTTAATTAAATTTGCAACATTTCGTGCATGGACTAAACACGACAGGATCTTCGTTAGGTGAGCGTGTTACATGGAAGAGTTGCTCGTTCGCGCGATTCTTCCGTTTGATCGAGCCTGAAGAAAAATTTTACTAAAACGATGAACGAGGAAGGAAGGATAAGAGAAATATAGGAAAGTTGTATTCTAACGCGACGTCGTCACGACGAAGCGGTTTATATGCAAAGCAGAGCGTGCTACGAAGGCGAAGAAAGAAAGACAGAGAAAAAGGGAGGAAAAGAAAGAAAAGTCATCGAATCCCTTTTGGCGAACTTACCTGGCAGGCTTCCGCGTAACAGAGCTACCAGTAGTTGTCCGATCGTGACTCTTTGCGGTGAGCCGACAGAAAACATCGTCATTATCTGCCTTAAGGTCCGCGTATACCGACGAGCGAGAACTTATGCCAAGCACGCGATCTATGGATTTCTTGCCGCGTCCTTGAATCACGATTTGGTCCCGCCGACGCTTCAAATGGTAACTTTACATAAATATCTATCATAAATTTAATAAAACGAGTAGATATCGACTTCGATAAAGATCCATAAATAAAAAAAAGAAAAGAAAATTTCAAAGATCGCGATAGATACCGACAGCTTACAGAAAAAAGAAATAAAAATGTCGGAAGTAACAGCACCACAGGATAACTGTACTCGTTCTCTCAATAGCATCAGGAACAGTAGCAACAGGAACGCCAGAGTAAGAAGAATAGAGCCCTGTCGGAAGAAATTTCGTTTGTCCTCCGATCGTGAGTGACGCACACGCACGCGGCTAATTGCGTGTCGTCGTCGCGTGACCAAGTCGCGCACCTCCGAACGATGCCACGTAAAGAGAGAGAGATAGAAAGAGTGTAGCATACACACATGTTCCCTCATTCGTACACGCATGCACTCTCACACAGTATAGAAAATTCAGCACGCGTGCGAAGGGCCAATGCACGCGCATGTTTTCACTGGGATACAGGAAGAACGCTCTCGACACGACCACAGCACCACGGCAATTAAGTAAAAGGAATGAATACTACCTTCTATCGGGTACTTGATTTACGAAAAAAATTTTGTTACAACGATTAGAAGAGAAAGAGTGAAATAGTTTACTGGCTAGTTTCTAGGTTTATGTGTGTGTGTGTTTAGATTTAAAGTACGTACGTACGTGCATAGATACGATCACCACAGAACGTTTCTGTTTTCTATGATAATGGGCTAATCATATACGATCGCCTAGAGACAGAGCAATTACCGTAATCGTTGTTATTACCTTGATACGTCTACTACCGATCGCTGTTACAGAACGTTAGTGGATAATTACTTCGGATTATTGGACCGCCGTCGAAGGTTCTCGTTATCGTTTTTACTTCTCTCTGGTTCGGGAGATCTCTTTCTCTCTCTCTCCCTTTTCTACAGTTTTTTTTTTTTCTTATTCTTTTTCGCAAGACAGCTAACTCGTCGACAAAATTCATTGAACGGCCGTTAGCTGTTGCGAGGTGGTCGAAGGAAAAGAGGTTTCGTAGGGCGGGAAAATCGTGCTTTCCTTTGCGAGAATTTTCTTGAAAATTACGAGAGAGGATCGCGCGTCAGCAGGTGAGACTAGAATTTCAGCGAGCGAATTCTCGCATCGATTCTCGCTCGCGGTCACGTTTACTCGTGCAAGTTCCTTTCTCTCTCTTCTCATCTTCTCGACAAACCCCTCGATTCCTCCAACCCTCCGAGTATTCCAGCCGCGACCCTCCGGCAGATCCGATAGCATTCGTCGACAGTACCACTCAAGGAAACCAAGATGGTTACCGTGTCAGCACTTCTCTCATCGTTTTGCCCTCGTCACCTTTGCACCGTACTACGCGATGCGTATACTCGCTTTGGTGAAATTGCAAAGAAACGACGGAAGGTTCGAAACTCGTTTTCTTTAGCTTTTCTCTTCGTACAGCGACTTGAAAAAAAAGATTGGAAGGAAAATTACGAAACATCGAATCTTACGAACTTTGTTAACCCCTTGCCTTATGATTTAATTGGATAATCAATCAACTTAATACTAGAAATTTATAAAAAAGCTACGCTAACACTAACACTAAAAAGCAAATAAATAAAAAAAATAAACTTGGAAAAATTGAACCATGAGTTTGACTCGTGCTTTTTATCCCAGGAATTTGTACTCACACGACATTATAAGGCAAAGGGTTAAACAACAATTAAAACGAACATAGTACAAAGAATAGATTTTTATGAGATAAACCTTAATCTCGAAGCACCTTTCCACCTGGTGCAAGAGAGAGAGAGAAATAAGAACGTTTAGGATAACTCTCTTTCTCCAGAGAAGGGCCGGATAATAATCCAGGCCGCATACATCTTCCGTTACCGCTGCAGCCACGCTGCAGCCAATTAATCCGGCAATCACGAACGGTGCTCCGCTCCATCTGCTTTATTTGCCATTAAGGAAGGAGCGGGCATTACGCGGGGCTACTCTGCAGCATCGAGGAGGTTCGACGAAGAGAAGAGTAAAGAAATAGCGAAAAAGAGAGAGAGAGACGAAAGAAGAGAAAAAAAGTCATATGAAAGGGATAAGGTTGATACGCGAACCAACTGATTCGGTTTTAATGCGAGAAGATTCGCCATCTATCCCCCATCTTTCTCCCTCTTCTTCTACTCTCTCTGTCTTGCATACATCCGCTCCCTTTTCTGCAATCTCAATTTCATTGCGTACCGATTCGTTTCCTGCCCTCTTACAAATTTTTACCAATCTCCGTCGGTCCTTCCTTAATGACCATTCGGCTCCTCCGCCATTTTCTCGTCAATTTCTTCGTCCATCCTTCTTCCGTCCTTTTTTTGTACCCTTCTTACCCCTGATTTTCCACCCCCTTCTCTCTCTCTTCTCCGAATGTTCCGCGCCACGTGCACGTGAAGGTCCGTTTCACGAGACTTCCACTTTGGTGGTCGACCTCGAGAGCGCACACAAACATATCGCCGTCCTCGTCGTCATCGTCCGCAATGAAGCACGAATCGAACGTGTTCCTGCCGTAAGACTCGCTGCTTCCCCTCTTTTTCTCTTTTCATTCTGCTCATTTTTTTTTTTTCTTGCAATACCCTCGTCGCGATCCTTTTTTTTTTTTATTCCATCGTGAAATCGCGTGCCTACGAAGTAGACTTGCGTAAGGAGATCGCGAGATCTCCGACAACGAGCGGGATTACATTCGAGGAAGGATCAACGTTGTTGCCTCTTGCGAGACACCGATCTCTCTTTTTTTAGTTCCTTCCTTTTTACGAGTCCGCAATTATCCCCAAGGATCCTATCGTTTTCGCTACTTGATCTCCCTTCTTGGATTTCCCTTTTTTTTTTGGATTCCTCGTTACCATGTTAAGACAGAGGTTATGCTCGTACTAGGAATATATTCTAAATATAAGAGGTAGAAATGTATTTAATTAAGATTAAATTATTTCGTTGTGCCCGTTGCAGTTTCTTTATCAATTCTATCCAATTATTTTGTACCGTTTAGATTCTTCTCTCTTTACACTTACGATTCAACGGGAACGTCGAGCTTAAGGAGCGAGCAAAGGGTCGCAAGAAAGATGAAGAGAAAGAGAGAAACGAAGATCCAACCTATCATTACTCGACGCCGCGAATAATTCAATTTATTTCTCATATTTATGACACGCGCGTCGCGACTCTAGTACACGCGTATCGACGCATCAACGTTACCTTTGTTTTGCCGTATATGATAATAACTATCGTTCGTGCGTAACAACTTGGAAAAAAAAGTGTAGAGTTATAGATAGATTCATCTTTCCTTGCGGTTTGCCCACTGTCGATTTAAGAATGAAACAATCAGGCGATAGGTTATGCATTTTTGAACTTTTTCTGTTAAACTCTTAATTATTTTGTGGGTATCCTGAGCATCTTCTTACGTTAGTGCAGAAGAATCCCAAGAATGGGGATTAGGAACAATGTTGCAATATTTTGACAAATGAGTTAATAAAATAACGAATCACAATTTAGGCACAAGAATAGTCTAACCAACAGATTAGATTAACTCTTATCAGACCACGATGTGACTTTGAGTCACATTTAAAATTTTTTTATTTCATATTGCATTTCCTAAAATTGTTTTGGACTTTTACATTAAATTAACAATTAACACTAATAAAATAAGAAATTCTAAATTTTGGGTTAGTCGTAATATAAAAATTATTATGGTACGATTCGTAATAAAAACACGTGGTACGATTAGAGTAAAATAAGATAAATTTTCTCCTAAATTACTTACATTTTCCATAAAACATACAAATACACGAAAAGCATCGTTTGTCATAAACACGAACAATCGTATCCAAAAGCAGACAGAGCTATGGATACTCGAAAGAGACGACGAAACCGTGAGAGATGCGTGAGAGAGAAAGTTCCTCTCTTTGGGAGCATAAACTCAATGACTATTTTGATTCGCAGCATTCGGCATGATCGTACGCGCGTCAATGTACCCCCTCATGCAATATTGATGACCCGGCACGGATCAAATGCCCTATGATAGCCCCCACCTATCGCTCCCCTAACCGGTATCCTGATTGCGGACCGAGCCACTGATTTTCAATGGATGGGAGCCGAATTTAAACTATGATTATACCCCCGCGCTCTCTCTAAGTACGGGGCTCGACGTCGGGCCTAATGAAGCTTTGCCGAATTAGTCCTCTGCGAAAATTACGCGCACTTGGCCAGCTCCTCTCTCAGTTCTCGTATATAAACCCAATCGCAAAGATAGAAAGAGAGATTCCTATCGACTATCCAGCAGCCATCTTACTCGACCTCTTCTAATTGTCGCTCATTAGCCATCGTGATGGCCAACGTTACGATACGAGAATCGCGAGCTCGTATATGAACTCATAAAATAACGCTCGAGTAGTAACGACGAGAACGTAATAAAAGTGAAGGCGATTTCAGATCGCTCGGGTTGTTGCCGCGAGAGTATCTCTTGCGGTATGCCTTCTCGGCGTTTTGCCTTTAATTAAGTTAGAGGAGGGTCGAACGGGTAATTTGTAAGTTTAAACGTTTGCTCGAGCGTGATGGAGTTATTCGAGTTCTTCGATTTGCTCGATGTAGGTATCTTACGAATGCGTACGCGAGATAAGATTTGCGATTGGGATGGAAAAAAAGGGGTTGAGACTGGTTTGGAAGATTAATAAGTTTTTTTATGTTTCTTTGTGACTTCAAACTCGTGGTAAGGAAAAGGTTTTCGAAGGATTTGGAATATTAAGAAGGAACGAATTTCGAGCCTCTGCTTTCGATGGGCTTTGCGAAATACCGACGAAAATCCAACCCCTTTACTAACCGTGACGTCGTTCCATTGTCTTTACGCGTTTAGTGGATGCGTTCGGGTTCGTCGAACCCTTCTCGGTAAAGAGAGTCGACGTTCGAACGGTCGGAATCGCGACTGGAACGAAGAAGAATGATTCTTCAAAAGACTTTCGACTTAAGCCGTGAGAGTTTACTAGTTAGGTATACTTCGTTATAGGGTACCGTTGATTAGTAAAGACAAAAGAGAAGATCCTTTGTCGTTTGTCTTTCTTTAATAGAAATCACGTAGCTTAAACATCGTCTATCGATTTGCTATTCCTCAAAAAGAAGAGGAAGCGTAGTAATTAGCCCGGAGAAAATACGAAAGCGGCGAAGTTAGTCCGACGTAATTTTATCTCCCGCTTAATTACCGAACTTGAGTGGTACTTAATTACCTGTCGCGCGGGCAACGCGAAAATGTCGTTGAGGAAATTACCGGATGCAATTTATTTTATTCCCGCGCGAATCGTTTCTCTCTGGCTTCTCCGTTACGCGCTCGATCGCCACCGTCGAGATGTACCTCCTAAGCAGTGTGAATTATCCCTAAAACTATATTTATTTCGTTATTGATAACACTTTCACTGCCACCGAATTTTATCCCGAGTAATCATAATAAAATTTTCATTATTTTAGGTATATAATAATAAATTATGTGTAATATGGTTAAATAAGACTATATTCTTATCACTAGTGCCTTTATATCACTAGTAGTTATCCATGATTATCGATGAATTATAATTCATGAATCATCAAATATTGCAAGTAAAGCTGATAACTGAATAAAAATATGTAAAATATAAATGATATATGTAACATATTCAATGATTTGTCTTAAATTTGAAAAACATACGCAAAAAGAAAAATATGCATATGGTGATCTAGTGATCCCCACAATCTCACTGAAAAAAATAGGTGGAAGTCAAAGTATTAAACAAAAAAAAATATTCCTTTGCTTATCATACGAACGAATTAAGAAACGACGACGGTCGGAAAGCCAAACGATCGTTCTCACCACGATATTCCGCCGTCACATCCAGAGGCTGTCCCTTTAATAATTTATTAGCGAGCTAGGCAACGGTGGAAGGGAGTCCCCGTTGATTGTGTCGTGTCGTCTGTCCCCGGCAGTGTCGCTCGACTCACCGCGGGTGGTCCTTGACACGATCCCGGTACTTCGATGCTGTTGCCGTACGTTATTAATACGAGGACTGCCGATCAATTATTTACGAGTTCGCCCTCATTGTAGCGGCTTTCCGCGTGACCACCGTTCGTCGATGACTCTTGTGAGAAAGAGAGGGAGTAGACACGTTTAATAGTAACAACGATCGCTCGAGTAACTCGTAGAATTACCTTATGGATATATGAAAAGTACGCAAATTAAAGAGAATGAATACTAGATATCGATACGATCCTATTAATTTCTCTGCGACGACGAAGCAGACATAGTAAGGAAGATAAGAAAAAAAAAAAAAGAAATGGTAATTATTCACGACGTAACGAACATGTTAATAACACCGTCCCAATATCTCTCGAGCACATCGAGCGTACGTGGCCGCGCCTATTTATTATTATCTCGAGGCTGTCCATTATAAAGAACCGCGAAAAGTACGGTCATTAATCGAACAGCGATTCGGCCATAAGTCATCCGATAATCTTTCTGCGTCCCGGGGAATTAGGAATTCGTCGTGCAATTTGTCGTGAGTTTGAGAGATAATCAATGGAACAAAGAGAGATAGAGAGATTGGAGTTTGACGATTTTTGTACAGAGAAGAAAAAGACAAGAAGAAATGGGGAAAAAAAGGATGAGGGGAAGTTTCGGATAAGAAAACGTGATCGTATATGGTCGTAAATCGACTTTCGTCGTACCGAGAGAGGCGCGTCTTTTCCTCCTCTCATACGGATCGGCCCGCGTGTGAATTAATCCGGCAAAGGGCTCGTCGTCTGTATGCGAGCCTGTGCGTGAGTGATACATGCGTATTTCGGGCCACGTATTTAATAACAGGTTGCCAGTACGAAGCCCTCTCCCTCCCTCTTTCACCCCTCGAGCGGCCTCTCAAGCGGTGATGTATGCGCTAATTGTGAGGCCCGGAGAACTCTTGCTCCGGCTTTCTACCCCACCCCTCTTTAGTCACTCCTGCCTCTCTTTCTCTATCTATCTTTTTTTTTTTTCATATACCTCCACTGAATCTTCGAGAGGGTAAACGTCGGTACTGACTTTGACCTGAAGACTCTTCTTCGAAAGAACGTTTCTTTCCTGTATTTCGATCCACGATGATTCTACACATAACGTTCTTAAAACAAAGAAAAAGAGAGAGAACGGTTATTTTCCGTCGCGATACAATCCCGACGAGATTTATCGAAGACAGGAGGAGGGTGTGAAGTACGGTAAAAGGTCGTTCCTTTTTTTATGACTCGCGACGTCAATTTCACGGGAAACATACAATCGAGCCGGAGCATTAACATCGGTCTCAATCCCAGAGTTTAATCAAACGCTAACCAGTCGAGATTTAATCTGCCGCAGACTCCCCGGAAATCCTACCCTCTCTCGCTTATACTCTCTAGTATTACCGTCTCGCTTCTCGTTTCCAGGATCCCTCGAGTGTTTCCCGTCTCTCTTTCTCCGGTACAAGCTTTCTCCTCGAATAGGTAATATAATCACAACACAGGGGTCGGAGAAGCGTTATTTATAGGCACTCTTGCGGTCGCCGTGATCCGATTCTTCTAACGACGATGATATTGACTCTGCTTTTCTCTCTCTCTCTTTCTCGTTCGTTCCAAGTACGATCGAGGGATAGGTTATATACGCTTCGGGCAACGAGAAGCAGCCCCTAATGTCCCTCGGGGGATGTTAAATGCCGATTTTGCGAACCGAGACTAACTCATCGATTCGTTCACGAGGTTGATGCGAACGAGATCGTTTGTCACGCTTCTAATTAGCGATTAAGGATTATCGACTCTTATGATTAACTTAATCAAACATTCGTTTTATCGAAGTATAGTAAGTGCAGGGTATCTGGACCATTATTTTATTTTAGATTCGCCACTAAAATCAACGAACGTTATTTTGGTAGTCATAGTAACACCTACAACTTGTACAAATTTTAAAGAGTAAGAAAAATGTACATGGTGTGTTAAAAATGAGATAGCATGGCTCAGATACCCTGATGCACTATACAGGGTGTCACAGCTAAATGAGGCCACCTAAATATTTTTTATGTTTCTAATGATTGATTTTTAATTAAATGGTTTAGAAAGATGTATGTTATGAAACAAAAAATTATTTTTGTTGTATGCCAAGTATTCCATAAAAGTTTGTTGCATCATTAGATGGCCTCCTTTAGCTAGGACACCCTGTATATCTACTACTTTTTAATGAGAAATGAAAAATTGTCGTATTTCTTTGCAATCTTTATCGAACTTACGCGGAAGAAAACGTCATAACGTTCGTCGATGGTTCGACAACTTACGAACTTATCGTCCTCGTGATCGCGAGACTAGAGCCGGGAGACGTTATTCCACCTTTCATTACCCGGCCTACAAAAGTTTCGCGACCCACGTGTCGGTCGATCTACACGCCCACGTAATGTGCGAGAACAAGCAGGAGAGGCAACTACAGCCGTTCTTATCTCCTACGAAAAACTCCTGCCCCGTATGATTTCCGCGTGGGATCGCGCGACCTGTCGTCGCGCGGACGATCCAAATCATCGAGCTCGTTTCAACGAATTACGGGCCTTGCAACACGTTTCTACGTATATAACTTGGTAATAGGAACGTCGATGTGTCGAAAAACACCCGTCATCGATAGAAGGACGCGTCAATTTTTTATTCCTCAAAGTCGTGAAACAAACTTCGAGTTACGAATTTTAAAAGAAGATTAAGTTCGAAGAGTGTAGTTTGGGATTATCGAACGAAAGAAAGTTTAAAAAAGAATGTAAATTCGCGTTTTATGAGACTATAGTGAATGATTGTATAAAATTTTGAATTTTTTGACTCTAATAAGCTTCGTCGAGTATTTTAACATATTAACAGTTGCTGATGTAAATTTGTATCTTTTGTAAGCTATTTTTAATTTCAATTAACATAGGTATCATATAGGGTGGTTCCATTTAAATAAGACTACCTCAGTATCTATGAGGTGATTGTGATGCAAAAAATATTTGCCACGTAATGTTCATGATGTCGATGGACCAACTTTCGAAAATTGAGATTTTCATTCATTTAAAGTCTTCCCTACTCGCTCGATGCATCCACGTGTCGCGTTCTTGTCTATCTGTCGCATAAGAAACCGATATTACGCTAGTTACACCTATAACCTGTCTTCCGATCGAGAAAGAAGGGATATGAGAGAACGTGGCGTTTATACGTGATTTAGAACTCGCAATCCTTCGACTTCGATCACTGTAACGAAGTCTGCCGTACTTTCGTAAATGTCCGTGTGTATTATACGCTCGCGTGCCTTCGTTCCTACGTATGTGTTAAATTAATCTTCGTAAATTAATTACACATATATGATAAAAAGACGTGTTTCCTATCGGTATCGTTTAATATAAACGGTATGAATCACGACCGTGCCCCAGACTCATCTAAAAAAGAAACTTACGTGTGATCGGTTCACCGAAGAGGAAAATGATTGAGACGTACAAGGACTTCATGTTTTCCCCGCAATGTCCCTACTTACAAAAGAAATCGACATGCGATCGGCGGTACCAGTACGAAAGCAACGGATTTTTCCATCTACTGACGTATCTTGAATTTTATTATTTTTTTCAAGAGCTGTTATATGCTAAACAATTAAGTTCAACATGATTTCAAAGTCTATCTATTTGATATTTGTAGAGAAAAAGTAATTATCTTATGACATTTATTAATTATGAGAAGAGAAGAAATATTTAAAATAATTTGTTGACCCTAGTCAATTGCATTTGAAAATAATAGATTGTTTGCAATAAATTTCAACACCTGACTCTTCGAACGACGAGTTTGTGAATAAATTTTAATTAATTTCTTGTATATAGCTACCAGTTTGGTTTTTGTATTAACACATTGCAAACGAATGACAAGAATTCTTGTATTTTTTGTTTCAACAACTCAACTTGGCTCCAAGATACGGGTTGCAATAAAACGACTGGTTCGCAATGTGTTAATGCTAATGCCAATAATTATATTCTATAAATGATACAAGGTTGCAAAATCGATGTCACTGAAATTATCAGTAACGATAATAAATGACCCAGATGAACGAAGAAACACGAGACAAATGTCGTCGACATCACCAAAGCTTTTGAAAAAGTCAAGAAACTTTCAAACGAGTCTTCCGACTCACGTCGATCCTTATCTCTACCCGTATAATTACGCTGGAACGTGATGAGCGTTAAAAGGTTCCTCGCTTCGTGTCAGGAAAGAAAATTCTACCGCGTGCTAAGGAGCTAGGATCACTGTTAGAAATCGCCTAGATGTTTTCCATTCATAGACTAGAGTCGTACCCACGACTGGCGAGCACCTGCGCGCAATTCTTCGAATGACAGTCGACGGATAACCGCGTGTTGCCCTCGGGTCGTACGATTTTCTCGACGTTATGCCATGTCGTATGCTAATATAACCATTCAAGTGAACGACATCTCGCAAATCGGAAATCTCGAAGTCCGTACTTTTCTTTATGCAATTACTCTCTTCTCCCCTCTGGCACTTTTTCTTGTTACCACGAGATAAAAATCGTTCGAAGATATTAAAGGGATATTCCTACCTGGAATCGAGAAAATTATGTGATTTTTATAATTTTTTTATGCAAAAAAATGAAGAAAATATGGTTCTATTCTTAGAATGTTTTTTTTTTTGTATCACTTGCAAAATAAAAGAATATTGCGGTAGCATGGTGCATTACGAAGAGCCTGAACGAAGGATTTGGTAAAATTTTTTTTAAAACAATGACAAATTGTTTAGGTGAACTAATCTTTTTTTTAATAAACCAACAAATTTTAACCAAAATAAAAAATCCTTCGTTCAACCCCTTCGTAACACAATATTCTTTTATTTTGATTTCAGACAAGCTGTTCCAAAGATCGCGTGGTGAATCCAAGTGATATAAAAAACGGACCTTCTAGGAGAAGAGCCATATTACCTTAATATTTATAGTGTTTTGTAAATATTAATAAATACTTAATAAAACTATAAAAAAATTTCATATAAATCATATAATTTTCTCGATCCAAAGTTGTCATAACTCCTTAATCGACTACCAAGAAAGACCATAACGTTTAATTCGCGTGACACTCGTTCTCTTACACCTCGCCTGAATAAAGATATTCCCTCTTAGCGAAAGGACAGTACGATTTCTCACAACCCATAGCCGGAGAATCGATAAGAGCGTATTTCAAGAGGTGGAGCCCTGTTGGTAGAAAGACGCATGGCAATTATGTAATTAAATTGTTGCAAGTTCTGCTCGTCGTCGAGCACGTACGAATGGTTTCTTAATCGTACGGACTGATTGTATCGTTTGGCGATGATCGTGCGATAACGAATTCGAGACAAATGACACCGAGACGCAGCCGTTACAATTTATCCGATGGCAAATCGCTCATACACAGCTGCTACAACCTCGTTTCTCGATATCTGTCTCTTATTAAAATGAAATTCATGCTCACGTTTAGCTCGTGTTCAACGATCGGTTTATTAAGTTTCACGGTCATTACTTTGTTAAAATCATGCGGGACATACGGCAAAAGACCGGCTTGGGTACTTACATAGTTGAAGAAGATGATGAGAAAAGAAAAAAAGAAAAATGGAAGTAGGTACAGTCGTTGCTCGCTCGCCGATCTAAGCCTTTAATTCCAGTAATCTTCGCGTCAGAGTGGCTTCCGATCTGGGACCCGGTCGCCGAAGGAAGCGGGCGCGTCGAACGAACGAACGAACGTAAGCTCGTGTACCTACTACGAAAGAAAGAGAAAGAGAGAGTGTGTGTACAACAGTTTCGCCGCTCGTGGTACCGCTCGTGATACCGCTCGTGGTGCACACGTCGAATAATAACACACGAGCCTCCAGGGAGGAATAGGGGCGCTTGGATACCGTAAGAAGGCAGAAGGGGGGTAAGGAAGGGGGAAGGATTCGATAATTACTACCGGGAGTCATGGAGGCGGCCCACGGAATCCTCCTCCCGCAACGAGCGCAAACGCGCAATTATTCCCCATCGGCCGCCCTCAGCCGATCTCCGATTCCGTATTTCCTCTCCAGCTATGGACTGCACGCGCTTACTAGAGTAAAGAGAGACACGATCGCGAGAAGAATCTTCCAAGATTTTATCCTCGAAAGTTTCTTTTTTTTGCGAGTGTAGAAAAGAGGAAAAAGACGATACCGACGGAGATGGCTCTTTAATGAAAGATTTATGAGTAATTAATGAGTCGTAAAAGAAATCGGAGATTCGCATAAGTTTCTTGTAACGAGGCACGCGTATTACCTACTTCTGTAGACGTAATGCGTGACTCTGGATACTTTTTTCCAGACGGTTACGCTCTGACGCTTCGACAAATTTTTCTCTTTTCCCCTCGTAGTCCTTAGTCGAATACTATAAGTATCGTATATACTAGGAATTAAGAGTTACGTGCGAAAGTTAACGTGGTTATGTATATATATATGTATACTAGTACATAAATCAAGGAATGCCGTATAGCGAAAAAACTCATTAGCCGTTCCTCCTTTGCGGTAACAAAGCTTCACGTCGGTGGTGACCCCACTCTAGAGTACCACGCTATGCGATTCTAAAAGTACGACCGGAGATCGCGCTCGTAATTATACCCTATCGCTCTCGGCTATCTCCGTTAATGCTCCGTGATGATCGTAGGACATCTTTATCGAATCTTTCACGGTCGTCACATTTTTCCTTGACGAAAAAACATTCTTCTGTGTACTCTAACGATGTAGTAAGTACGGCAAATATATCTATAAACAGAAATTTCGACATTTTTATTTACTTTAGAGATATTTTTATCGTGTTACAATATGGATTTTTAATGAGTAAGTAGGGGAGACCGGGGCTGTCCCAATTTTAGGTTTTTTGTTTCTACAGATTTCTGTAGCTTATATTTTCGGATTTTTTGGTGACCATCATAAAGTTCAACTTCTTAGCAATACATGGACATTTTTCCTGATGTATACATCATGATTTTTGCGAAAATGGTCACCACCGCCGATTTCAATGTTTAATGGCCTATTTGAAAGAAGAAAGCATGCAGAATACTGGCCCGTTGTCCGTTTTTTGATATCGTTACTGAGTGATGAGAAATAAATTTTTTAAGTGTGAGAGTATGGGTGGTTTTTAAGAGAAAAAGTGCTGTAACTATTAAACCAGCCATCCTATCGAAGCCGCACTGCCAGATTCGTGAATTAGAGACTTTCCTCTTTCGAACGAGTATTTGATCGGGCGAATCCGAGATGGATCGATTTTTGACAAAAATCCTGACCTATGCATCATGATTTTTGCCAAAATGGTCACCACCGCCGATTTTAATGTTTAATGGCTCATTTTAAAGATAAAAGCATGGAGAATAATGTTCCGTTGTCCGTTTTTCGATATTGTTGCGGAGTGATGAGAAATTAATCTTTTAAGTGTCGGAGTATGGGTCTTTTTCAAGCTTAAAACTGCTGTATCTTTCGAACCAGCCATCCTATCGAAACGCGACTTGCATATTTGTAAAGTAGAGATTTTTCTCTTTCGAATCATGTGCATACATCATGATTTTTGCCAAAATGGTCACCACCGCCGATTTCAATGTTTAATTACTCATTTGAAAGAGAAAAGCATGCAGAATACTATCTCGTTGTCCGTTTTTCGATATCGCTAAGCAATGATGAGAAATTAAGCTTTTAAGTGTCGGAGTATGGGTCGTTTTCAAGCTTAAAACTGCTGTATCTTTCGAACCAGTCATCCTATCGAAACGAGATTTGCATATTCGTAAATTAGAGACTTTCCTCTTTCCAACGAGTATTTGATCGGGTAAATCCGAGATACTTCGATTTTTGACAAAAATCCTGACCTATGCATCATGATTTTTGCCAAAATGGTCACCACCGCCGATTTTAATGTTTAATGGCTCATTTTAAAGATAAAAGCATGGAGAATAATGTTCCGTTGTCCGTTTTTCGGTATTGTTGCGGAGTGACGAGAAATTAATCTTTTAAGTGTCGGAGTATGGGTCTTTTTCAAGCTTAAAACTGCTGTATCTTTCGAACCAGCCATCCTATCGAAGCGGGACTTGCATATTCGCAAAGAAAAGACTTTACTCTTTCGAACGAGTATTTGATCGGGCAAATCCGAGATGCATCGATTTTTGACAAAAATCCTGATGTATGCATCAAGATTTAGAAAGAAGAAAGCATGCAAAATACTGTCCCGTTGTCCGTTTTTCGATATCGTTAAGCAATGATGAGAAATTAATATTTTAAGTGTCGGAGTGTGGGTCGTTTTCTAGCTTAAACTGTGAGCTTAAACACAAACTGTGTGCTAAAAGTGATATACCTACAGTGATTTATTGTAATAACAAATAAATAAACTTTTACATACTTATAAAACACTATACGTTGTACCATTTTTACTACCCACAACCCTCTAAAACAAATTGATTAAAAAACACTTCGATACCTAACAAATTCAACAAAGTTCATGAATAAAATGTCGAAACCTTATCGAAGAAATAAATTTATAAACGAGACACATAAAAAGGAACTATAAAATAGAAATTCCCGAATACAACCCAACCCAAGAATATCCAGAAAGTTTTGGCGAGAACGAAGACGTGGACGATGTTCGTGAAGAAGAAGCTCGTCGACTTATACGACCTTTTTCCTTTCCTATTCTCGGTGGAAACATTGGCCACCCTTCGAGTTTTCTCTTTCCCTTGTGTCTCCGTACATCTTTCTCTCTCTCTCTAGTCATGGACGAGCGAGCGCGGTGGCGATGGGCGTGGTGGCCCGAAGTCAGAGAGCCGTGACGCATCGAGCGCACGTTTATTCACGCACAAGAGGCACGCACGCGCACGATCGAGCACGGTCGAGAGCCGTGACACGGAACACGCTTCGCGGCGCGTACTCTCCGCGCTCGTGGCTCTCCGTAACATCGTGGGCGCGTGCGCACCACCATACTCTATCTCTCTCTTTCGAAAGCCGCCATAATCCTTTGAAGCAACCTATACGATTTCCTCCTTTTAACCCTATGCCCTTTTGATACGAAGATGAGTTCTTCGATAAAGGATAAATTATTTTGTCGAATCCTCTTGGAATTCTCCATCTTGTCCCTGAAATCGGACTTTAAATACGTGCACTTGGATTCCACTTGGACCACGTCTCCAATGTTGTCTTCTTCTTCTTCTTCTTCTACTTCATCTTTCTCGTTGGAGAGTCTCGTAGAGGGCGGTCGCTCGTAATGAGGTTAATAAATTCAAGCGTTCCTTTCGAATCGTTCGTACTTCAGGATATATCTATACGAAAATAAAGAGCTTTAGGCTTGTTGTTTGTCTTTTCAAAGTTCTACATCTGATTCATGCTTCTTCTTTATTTATTTATTAATAGAGATGCCGAAAACATTTTTTTAAATGAATTAAAAACGTCAGTAAAGAGGATAGAATCAATTCCATCGTAGAGCATATACAAAATCGTATACTATTTTGTAATAATTTTGTTAATAATTGAGCTACCGGAAAATAATAAGATGATAAAGGAAAGTTCAATTTAGATTGATCAGACATCCAAAAGAAAGATCGAATTGAGTAACTAATCGATTAAAAATAGGAGAGATTTAAAAAATCAGGTTTTATATTATATCCTCGATCGATGGAACGAAAACAATACGACTATCATAGTCTTTCGTCCTAGTGACACATAGAACGATTCGAGCGGTAATGATGTAAAGGACGGAGTGCCGATTCGTTGGTTTCGTGACAAAAGCTCGTTAAAGCCATAACGTGCATACCCCACGTGCTGGTTGTCGTTGATGGTAATGGCAGTAGCGGTGGTAGTGGTTGCTGATGGTGGTAGAATAATTATGGAAAGTTATCGTCCCACGCCGAAGCGACAGAGATGCCAGTGGTAGATGTATTCAAAAAAAAAAAAAAGGTTAAAGCCAAGCAAAAACGAAACGGTAGGTGTCGCAAATCCCGGTTCGAGTCGCGTTGCGTGGAAGAACACAACGATCTACGCTCTACAAGGTCTCTGTCTTGACTCATGGTATTTATATTAGCAACCACGTTCATGTTACCTCGTTATCGTCCGTTGGCTTTATCGGCCGGCCGTATCTTTGCGTTACCTTTACGAAAGGTGTTCCATCGCTGGCGGCAACGCGAAAATCGCTGATGATAAAATCACCCGGGCTTGTAATTACGACATCTTTGTTCTGGAACTTTATATTTCAAATTGTTTTTGGCACGGTCGAGATGTCGATTATAATAAAAATATATTCACGTCGAGGTAGGCATTTATATACCTTTTTCAAAAGATCACGCGAAATGTCATCGCTCGAATCGTACCACGTATCCTTTAATCGAATCGATATTTCATTCGTGACTAAACTCATGCGAGACGTTCGATTGAAATAAAAAATAATGCACACGAGAGAGCCGTTAAAAGAACGAGATCGGTAAGTTTGGAAAGTTTGGAAGACCGTGTCAGATCGGTATGGCACCCAACCGTCGCACCACTCCCCCGATCGAACGAACCACGGCTTTGGGTTTAAGTAATGACAATAGGATGACTGGCAACGCGCTAAACACCTGCATTCACCACCTTATCTCGCGGACCACCGCTGTTAGGACAGGTTTTCGCTATCGTTAGCCCCCTTTTGGATGATAGTCCTCTCTTATACTCTCTCTCTCTGTCTTTCTGTCCGCGTTTTTTCACTTTCCATCTCTCCTACTCTCACTTTTTCTCCTTGGGTGGTCCTTCGCTCAATGGGACGCAAATCTGACGCGCGTCGCCCTTTGCCATTGTAAACGACCATACGCGTGGTACCTACTACGTGACTTCGCTTTCGTACGATCGACGACTCATCGCGGTCACGAATTTAAAATCGATCTTTCTTCTCTCCCTTTCTCTCTTTTTCAACGATCATTGTCCGACCGATACTTAACGATCGTTTACGTCTATGATCGTTTTATTAATACCATAACGATCGGTAAATTGAAAATGTCTTTACGGTGACGGCCCAACGTAATTATGATAAATGGTGCTCCTTGGCACGTTTTAAGGCGCACTCTGCTAGGCCGTTAATTGTCCTCTCGCTCGAGTGCCTCTCTTGACCGAAAAGCACGTAGGAAGTAAGTAGGAAAATTTATAGTTACCGATGCTTTTTGGAGAAAGAAGAAGGGCGTTTGAATTCTCGAGAGTTGGTTCACTTCTTCGTCGTTTCGAAAGTTTTCACTTTATAATGACAACGGCGTCAACGAACGGATTTTGGTATGGGCGGAAGCAATTAACGATGTTGCTCCGTCGAGAACGCTCCCCGGGATTCTCGATCGATCGTTCGTACTACCCTCTCTTTTTCTTTGTCACCATTTTATATTTTGAGGACTTTAAACTAGCCCCGAGTGTTGAATATTCAATTGAATTTAGAAAATATAATATGCAATTTTTATGAACTGTTTAATGTTGTCTTGATAACAATTTATGGAAAAAATAAAATCTTCTAATTTAAAGTAGTTTTAACATATGGCTCAGCTTTGGATTTCCATTCGAGCTATTTGATAATCTATTCACAATAAAAACAAAAATCATAAAAAACAAGATTTCTGTACTGGGTCACCGGTGACAGCATCATTCCAACATATCGTTTGATTGATACAAGAGTCTGTTCTATTTCAATATTCCAGCTAATAAACAGTAAAAAGCAATAATTTAAAACAAAACATCGATAAAAAAGAATACTTTTTACTTTACTTTCGTTGTCAAATAACACATCGAAAAAACGAATGGTGGTCAAGCACCCTGTCAGAAACATAAATGAGCGTATCTTGATCGTGTCGATCGCGTGTTGCTCTCTCTCACTCTGTCATATTAGTTTTTTTTTTCGTATTCGATGAAACATACAGAACGCGTGGCATATCAATAGCACCGATAAATTAAAATAAATCTTATCGGAATCGGCGTTGTCGACGTTACACACGATCGAAATGGAAATGAACTTTTTTGTTCGCGTCTCGCTCGACCGTGAATGAAAACGTTATGTGTTCGTGCTCACGTTACATCGCTGGTTTCGCCGATAATTAGAAAGTATTCGAGTTCACGAGTATCCCATCGACTGTGATTAGATATTAATCTTATCGGTGATTTACATAATGATAACCCTTACGTAATGTAAGTGGTAAAATGATCTACTCGCGTGAATAACATTTAAATTTCTTCATAGACTACGTATTTTCATAAATCCGGTATAATATAACGGTTTACCTCCTTCTCTCTCTCTCTCTAGAATAAGGGAGGGAGCTCATGGTTATGTAAATTAACGCGTACGGTCGCACTTAAGAGCGTGCGCGCGCAGGATTGATCGTAAGTCGAGCGAAGATGCGACATCGTCGTGAAAATAAAATATGAAAATCTTGCAAGCACGTAGATAAAATTGACTTAATGTAATACCATGCGTTTTTAGCGAATCTAAGAGTGCTTGTGCAGGTGCAAAACCTATGTAACGTGCCAGGATCGTAGGTTGACTTACTTCCGTGGCTCGTTGAATATTTATCGTGCTTCGCCTTGTTTATGGCTCGTCGTCGTGCGCCTCCTCGCTTGAATTTAAATATCGTGCACGGCTTTTGCACGGTATGCCGCGGCATCTCGCTTTTTAGTCTTCCTTCTCGATGACGGATGTTTTTTTTTTTATTCTAGCTATTATTATTATATTTCTACGTAGATCACAAAAGTTTTTCCATTCGATAAAATTGAATAACTCCCTTGAAAATTTTAATACGAGACGTGGCTATCGTTTTTCTACCGTTCTCACGTTACAACAAAGTGGAATACCAATGTGAAAAGAGAGAAGTATACGCGGTAGTAGAAAATAATGGGTAAAAAAGGGTGAGAAGTTTTCGCTCTAGCTTATCGGCTCGTACTACTTCCGAAGTACGTTCGTGCTTTCGTGAGTTATTATCAAGAGAAAGAGAGAAAGAGAACTAGCGATCTCACGTTCTTCGTAATTTGAATTAATTGCTTTTGAAAAGCGCGGATACGCGGGTGTTACATCGTTGCGTATCAACACGCAAGCTTCTACAAATTTTCCAACGATATCTACTTCACATTTTCTTTAAAAAAAGTAAAGATTGTGTCACCGGAGCATTAAAAAAAAATCGAACTAACCGGTTTCGTGTATTATCGTTGGTAAAAATCGCGATGGGCTAATTTATATGGAAAGGTGATTTTTCTGGAAAGGTTTCGTTATTCGTCCTTCTCGACGTTTTATCGTTCCCCAAGACGTGGAATATCACGGTGATTCTTTCTAAGAGGAAAGACGAAGACAGAAAGAGAGAATTGTACGAAGTCGTCGTCGAGGAGAATCCGAAGCAAAGGCGCGCTACACGCAAACGGAGTTTCTTCTCCCGCGGGAAGGCGTGGTCGGGAGACGCGCGACGTCCATTTGTCTCGTGCGCCTCCCGCACCAGGAACGCCCTCGCATCCCACGGGCATCGATCACGTCTTCCTCTTACCAGAGCCGCATCCGTACCGCGCCTGCCCGCGACCTCCCCCTCTTTCACCCCCTTCGAGCTCTCTTCCTAGCGACTCCGGATACGCTTTTACCTACTTGCCAGCCTGTGCCCCTTTTTCTTCCTCTTCTGCTTCTTTTTCATCTTCTTCTTTTCCTCTTCCTTATCCTCTCGCGAATCCCAGTTACTTATTATTGTTTTTGAAAGTTATTGCGAAATTTTCTATTTTAATTCTCAAACGATCTAGAAGGGTCCATTGGACTGTTATTTTAATAAAGCTTATGTGTAAGTGTAATATGGAATGTGGCTTGAAGTTTTTTTTTATTTTTACAATTTAAATTGTTGGAATATGAGTAATGAAATGTACTAGTCTTTATATAAAACACGTCTTGAATTATACTTCTTTGATAAGAGCTTGAAACAGACACGTGTTTACGCTAGTATGGTTGCTAGAGGAATGAAAGAAGAATAAAGGACGGTAAGCAGTGTCTAAACTCAAAAGGTAAACAAACATTAGGAGACCCTCGTTCGATTACGAGGTATACGGTCTTACGTATGTATTCTAAGAAATGCTAGATAGAATTTTGATAATAAAACAAATATCTTAGGAGGTCAACGTTCGACCCAACATAAATACCTACATTATACTTTTTTTTTCAACCAATTTTTATATATTCTTTCATTCATTTTCTTGTGATCGTTTGTCATCTTTCTTGATCCTGTGAGATACACAGGGTTTACCTTTATCAGCTGGAATATTTCCATTGTAATACAAAACGATTCATACCAAAGTCACATAGTTTTCTGAATTTTTCCCAATTCCTTAAACATGTTGTACAAAAGTTCCCTGAATAAATATATATTACATATAGTTATTGTTATTACTTACTACAAATATCGTGTATTTTCGAACATCCATAATGTAATCCGATCGTACGTTTTGGTTCTCATTCATAAGACTTGTCCCTGCACTTCCCCTTCCTCCCAACTCCGCAGTCTGCCCCACTACGACTCAACACTTTACGGCGGCGGCAGTACGCGGTATCCAAGGCAACGGCACGCGCCGCTACTACTATTTTTTTGCGGTGCATTCCGCCGAACCGCTTTTCCGAGAATTTATGTGGGTCAGCGCTCGTCCATTCAATTCGTTGGAACGTCGAAAAACAAACTCGACGAAGTCCGATGAGTCGGAGAGCTAGCTCCCGTCTTTGTTTTCTTCTTGCTGTCCAGAAAGCTGGGTATAAAAATGACAAGATAGTTTAAAAACCTAATGTACTTGCAAAGTTTCAAATCGATACGATAATTAGAAGTAGGATAAAGTCGACTTCCAAGATTTTGTTACATAGTTAGTTACAAGTGTCTCTCGATCGATCTTCGAGCTCAGTTATAATTTCTAAGAACAGCTGCCATTAAAAACTTTAAGATAGGGTTGTTTTTCTTCATATTTCTAATGATAAACAATTTTTTTTTGATTTTTCTTCTTTTGCAGCCGGTAAGTGCATTTTGAGGACCGGTCTCTCTCGAATAAGACGATCGCCGAGTCTTGATTGTGGGACGTAAAGATCTTTCACGATCCAAGTAAGCACTTTGCAAATTTATGACCATTATTAAAGCCTCAATGGCCATATTCCTCTGGCTAGCTCCTTCTAATAGTTTCGCACGGAGATGTATGTTGGTATAACTATAACTTAGCGGGACTTATTTCTTAGCTTTCCTGTATTACATTGATCGACTACGTGTTCGGAATGTGGATATTAATCGTAGATGTTCTCTTAACGACTTTAGCTATCAATTTCGCGTCAGGTGCTTGATTAATACACGTATATTCCGACATTTTCCCAGAAAGAAATGGAAAAAGAGACACCTTCTACTTTGTGACATCGATAAATTCATTATATCGTTATATTTCTTGGAAAGAGATTTATACGTTGGGCGGGAGGACGGATCAATTTACATAAAATTATGCTATATCGTTGATTATGATCCATATACGTACGTATCTGTAGCATACCTATGTCACAAAAAAACTTGAAGAAGAACATCCAAGATGGAAAAATCGTACGGTTTTTCTTTTCGAATCCAATGACTTCTTGCACGCGATTTACAAAGTGCTTACTCGCAAAACATTTCGAAATGACAAACGATTATTGATCACGTTGCATTTGGTGACACGTTTTTTCTTTTATTAATTCCTCCATTATTATTCCTCTTTTTTTTTTTCCATTCGTTTCATCGCAAAATCGTCGTTTAATTAATCGCTTCGCTCGTCGTTAATCAGCGACCGCGCTAGCTATCGTCCCGCACAAAAGTTGCCGGCGTTTCAGAGCGACGCCACCGTGCGGCTATGCAAAGCGACGTCGGCGTATATTTATACCAAGCTACTCTAACCGTGTGAATATTCATGCCTACTAAGAATGATACAGCACACGCTTCGACGAATACGAACTCGCGTATATTTGAATAAAGGCGTCCGAGTAATCTCCTATCGCGGTGAATCGTTGTATTTTCTTGGTGTGCTACAAATAAATTATCCCAGTTAAACAGAGATAAAAGAAGAGAAAGAAAACATTCGATATATGTACGATAAACTCTCAGATAAAATTCAGTAGCTCGGTAAAGAAGAATCACACTCGCGGGCGTGTTACTACCTACCTACTACGATCCTTCGGTAGCACGAACGATGACGTCGTGGCAGAAATCATAAGAGACGTCCACGAGGAAAAAGAGTCATGCACGGGACGTTTCGCAGAAATACTTAGGATGTAATTACCGCCGTGAGCCGTGCAGGATGTCGCCGTTTGCGATTGCGTGCGACCGACTCTCTACTAGGCCTTCTTTTTTCCTCGAGCTTTCGCCGAGGTTGGACGACATCGCGTTGTTAATGCACCTTCCTATTATTTCTCTCCTACTTCGTGAGGTTTCTAATCTCGTCTCTTACCTACCTAATCATCCCTTTTCCATGAACGTTCGGAGATGTCGCGATTTTATACGCGTTGATCTCGGTTTTTTTATAAAATTAATTCATTGATCAAACTCGTGTCGTACCATCGAGATTATGAAGGTACTTTGGGGATTGCGTAGATCGTGTTACTGGTTGATTCTATAGATGATTCATCAGTCTATGAGTTTGGTAGTAGAAAAAATAGTAGGATAGCTATAGCATAGGGTGACAAATTATTTGGTTTTTGTATAAAATGAATTAATTGATCAAATTCGTGTCGTACCATCGAGATTATAAATGTACCTTGGGCATTGCATAGATCGCGTTACTGGTTGATTCCATAGATGATTCGTCAGTCTATGAGTTTGATAACAGAAAAAAATAGTGGGATAGCATAGGGTGACACTTAAATTATTTGGTTTTTGTATAAAATGAATTAATTGATAAAACTCGTGTCGTATCATCGAGATTATAAACGTACCTTGAGGATTGCGTAGATCGAGAGCCATCTCGATGTGCGAATGAATTTTTGCATATGCATGGAACGATCGATATGAATGCATCGCTGCATACTAAATACCTTCAGACTTTATCTGATCTCGTTTTCGTTACTCGCCGTGAAAGGACTGGCCCGTGATCCTGGTTGTCCAGAATGGAAAAGAACGAGAGAAAGAGAGAAGTTCCATACGGAAACGCAGCGTGCGAATCTCTAATTATCATCTAGTCTCTCGCTCATTAACGATCCGCTATTTACAAGCGGACCTTCTTCACGCCTACGAGCCTTTCGATCTGTCCGTGACGATCGATCTTACACCTTATAATCCCCTTTCTTGTTCGAATGCAAACGGGCCGACGGTGACGCGTGGTTCGACTGAAATCTTTCAACGAAATCTTCGATAAATTTTTATTTAGATTTTTATCTTTAAACATCCGTATTGCGAATCTAAGAGCTTGAGTTAACTTATTAAGAATAGTATTAACAAAATAAGACTTATTAATTATTTTACGATTATAAAATTTTGCAAAGGTCTGAGTCTATTCCTTTACACACAGCATTGAACTCGGAACAGCTGAACTCTTTCTGTCTCAGCCGTTCTGTGTTCAACTTGATTAAGAATAATATTAACAAAACAAGACTTATTATTTCACGATTATAAAATTTTGCAAAGGTCTGAGTCTCTTACTTTCCAAACAGCATGGAGACTCGGAACGGCTGAACTCTTTCCTGCTCCGTATATTGCTAATGAAGTAAAAGAGCTTGAGGGGGGGTATATTGTTCACCGAAAATATCCTTAGATCGAAGATTCGAAAAATGGGGGTGAGAAAGCCCGAGAGAACGGCCATTATGAATATATTGGTCGGCGAAGCGAGCAGAGTCGATTTTATCTGCGGAATTTCGAGGTCCGTCTCGAGTTCTCTCTCTCTTTCTTTCTACGTGGGAGGATAATGTCTCCCCCTCTCGCGCCTTTCGTTTCTTCTCTCCACCTCGTACATTCACGTCCTTTTTTTTTTTTTTTCTTCTACTTCCTCGCATCCTTCCTTCTCTCTACCTCCTCGGGTCATAAACGCGCAACCCAGACGTTCTCTCTTGCAAGCGCGTACCCTAGTGACGTCACGAGAGATACTCTTCCTCTCTCGCTTCCCTTAACTTTCTTGTCTTCGGGCTATTCTGGCATAAGCAACGTTATTTGCAAACGTACCTCTGTGTACTATCGCTCGTGGTCTAAATCTTAAAATCTAGCTAAAAGCCTTCAAAAAAATGATCTTAAAGAATCAAGTCTCCGTATATATTTAAAAATACTTGGAAATTACCGAAATAGTTCAAAAGCAGCTGCACGATATCCCGATGTTATCTAAATATGCGAAATAGTATTTTATTAGATTCTTCTAAGGAAACATCTGGCATAGATCGCGTTTATCACGGTGACCTTATCAGGACGAGCATCGACGATAACGGCACGTCTAGCCTCCGGCTCCGTAGTCTTTTCCGTTTGAGAGATCGATCGGCAGCTTCGATGGCTCGTCGGTCCATCGAAGGAAAAACTTCTTTTGCTTCTGTCTCTCGACATGACTAGACTCTACAGCTTTTCGATATACCTTACCTACCTGCTTGCCTTTCTTTCCTCTCTCCTTAACCAGTTTTCATTCGATGACCAGTGTACAGGCCACCAATGAAATATATAGGTATATACGTAGATGTTGTATCTAATTATTAAGATTATTGCTCGGTATCGCATGAACGCGCGCCGCGCATCTACAGTCCGTTCCATTTACGATAAAACCGTCCAACGAAACTTTTTTTACCGACGTGCCTCGGTTATGACTTTATTCGATTTATTATCTTTTTGCTAAAAGACAGATTCAAACGAGTTGCCGTCTCGTATATTTTCATGTAGGTAAGTATTCTCGTTATCGTTGTTAACGTTATTTAATTGGAGTGACTATTATCGAATATACGCATTGCTTTCCAATTAATGAGAATTTGAATAAATTTATGATAGATAACTCTGGTAGATAGTTATTTAGTCTATAGGTACATAGGTTGTATCTATGTTACGTAGGTATCTATACAGTTGTTGGTTTTAAAATAGTACTTGGCACGCGTATATATCGGTTGGAGCGTCGATAGGGAAGAAATAGACACGGTGCTCGTCTATCGAAGAAAAATCAATGACTTAGGTACGTGTCTACGTACGTGCGTCTTCACCGTGTCTAAAATTACAAGCTGGATGGAAGACATAAGCTTCGACTGGCTTTATAGCTTCGAGCTACGTGCTCGCTTACAAAGAAGGTTACACGAATATAATTGCGATGATACGTATACCTAAGTATTTCGCTTTTCTTTTGCTTCTTTTCATCGTGTATCTATGAAAATCGACTTGGTGAGTTACTGGTTGATTCTATAGATGATTCATCAGTCGATGAGCTTGGTAGCAGAAAAAATAGTGGGATAGCTATAGCATAGGGTGACATTTAAATTATTTGTAAATTGTTAGATACGTGAGCCATTTATTTACCAAACCTCTGTAAGTAAAAAAGTAGAGAAGATTGATCAAATATAAAAAGTTAAGCATTAATCAAGTACTTTTGTATTTAAAAAAATTTCCATTGGAGTTAATCTGGAACGTGAACGATTCGTATGAAAAAATACATATTTGTACGTAATCAAGGTAAAGCACGTATAATTGCTTTATTCCTATTTTACCTTTTGCTTGAAATAAAGAATTTACAACTAATTTATATACCATACTACTTACGGCTATAGCAAGTAACGCGATATTACGGTTCACATTTTTTCCCTTACCCGTGTTCAAAGTCATACACCCAACCTATTCGAGCGAGAAGCAGCGAATAAGCCTAACTCGGAAAACGTATTACTTAGAACGTCATAGAAATAAATTAATATCGTTTGGATCGGAAAGATCGATAATTGAGATGCTAGACCAGCGTCGGTGGCTCGCTCGCCAACTCCGCTACTTTATCTTATACAATTGCACGGTAGATAATGAGTGGGCATATCTACCAGGAAGATCGATAACTAATTAGGCCGACCCTCGCGAGGTGGACTTGTTACTTCACAGCACGATAATTAATTGCTTGAGAAAGAGAGAGAGACTTTTGCTAGGGTTATAGCGAGCAGCAAACTCACGTGAAGTTATCATAAGAACGTATCCCCATTTCTTATTAATTTTGTCTCTCTCTCATTCTAACCGATAGCATCAATTTTTTATAAGATAAAGAAGAAGAAAAGGTGTTCTTAATTTATCGTTTAAACTTTCTTTCTCACGGTTTGAAGATGATCGACTATATTTTCTGCATAATGTATTTCGTTGGAAGGGCGCAGAAAGTTCTAATGCCAAAACTCGTTCCGCTCTCGTCCGCTGCCATATAATTTCGTGGGCCGTTCGAACGTCAAAAAGTTCCTTAGACTTAGGTGGGGAGAGATATATGACTTATTGTTAGTCTTGGAAGCGCGTTAGACGTGCTTCGGAAGAATCTTTGAAGAAGGAGAAAGAGGTAGATAGACGACTCAGCCAAGATCGAGGCTTACGTGTGCCACGGGCGGCGTCTTCGACGAGGCTGTTATTAAAGCGGATTTTAATTGTTCTCGCGTTCTCCTAGCCACGTGGGAATAGGATCCGTTGAATTCTCCTGTCAAAAGGAGTGCATGCGAATCGTTTCGAACGTTGGTTTCCATACGTTGAAATGGAAAGTTTTCGGTGGACGTTTGTATCTATCCTACATATGTCTTATCTTGGGGTTTTAATTAATGAGACCGGCACTTAGATACGTTTAGTAGTCAATATTAACGTTGATTTTTTTTTATCGGCCTTTTTTAGTTACATAATTCTTACTTAAATTCATCATAAGTCGCTTAATCGGTGATTGCGAGCACATAAGTAATATCGACTAGTATATCAAAAACTTAATTTATTCCGACAATGACAAATCGATATTAGGTAAGAACGTTTCGTACTACTCGGCTGCAGTTCACAGCGGGTAAAGGAACACGTAACGTTTTACCGTACGTGGTACGTTATATGGTACGTTGTTGCATCCTTCGTTGCATCAAAGAATCACTGCGGTTTCAGGGTTGAACGGAGTTCGAAAGGACAGAGTAGAAAGAGAGAAATAGAGAGAAAGAGAGAAAAGCCGGCGGGGAAACGACTGGAGAATGAATGGACTCGGTAACGTTATACGTGGACCGGTAATTATGACTCCTCTAATCACCGACAATTACTGCAGTTACCGGCCTCGCGGCGTTATCTCGACCGGTCCATCTCCGGTCTGTCGGCCTCGTCGAGCGAAGAGCAGAGAAACGACGAGAAGGGAGATGGTAGGGGTCGAAGAGAGAGACTCGCTAAAGTTCATCGACTGAAATCAATCACGGAAGGAGGAAGGAGAAGGATAAAAAAAAGAAGGAACCGTGGGCTTGTAGAATGACGATTATCGGTAATTAATGAACGATTACGGTGTAACGATCATTTGGTATCGTTCGTGACCGGACGTTGTATCATTGCCTAAACCTTCATCATTGGAATGGTGATCGTTAAGGGGTCGTGGGGTTAGAATTAAATCATTTTGATTATCACAATTTTGTTTTCTATGAGTACTCTGCTATTGGTAATTCTTTGATTGCACATGGAAGCAGCTGATTGTTAAGATATTAGGGCTATGATTTTGCTAGTCTTGGTAGAGATACTTTTCTTGAAGTTATGTTTGTCTTATCTGTTACGTCAGAATGAGAAAAATTTATGCATATTTTTATCTGTTACTGCCAACCAACCGTCAACCGACAGATTTAACTACTTCTGCACGTATCTGTTATCGATTAAAAGTCTAATTAAAGCTTATCTACTAGTGTCCCATAGAATGGATAAAGTATAGATCTTGGTATATGAAATAGAAATGACGTACAGTTCATTAACGCCATGATAACGATAATAACATCGTTTGATATCAATCTTCGTCGTTCGTAAGCACCCAATTTAGATCACTCTCTTGCACTTTTTCTCGTTCTTAACAAGAATCCTTGACTTCGGTCCATTTAACTTGTAACATTTCATAATTGACAATTTAGCGTCTTTGCGAACGAATCGTCTGTCATTATCGTTGAGTTCTCGTCTATAAATATCTATAAAAGTAGAAGAAACCGGAATCTTTTCTTAAAAAATTCGAAAAAAGTCGTCTGTCACCATTAATGTTAAGTATAATTATGAGAAAGAAAGCAAAAAAAACGAATTCTTTTCGTAAAACTCCGTTCATTAGAGAACAATAACGAGTCAAGACTTTTTATCTTGTCCCAAGTATTCGCTTCTTCTTCCCTTTTTCTTTCATCTCACGACGAAGATCGATTGGACCGGCAAAAAGGGCCGCGACTTTCGTCACTCCCGAGCGTCCAATTACTTTCTCGAGAGTAATATTGAAGCATTATCGATCGTGGCAGGAAAATGTGCGAGAAAAAAGAATGGTAGATGAAAAATCGTGGCGAAAGCGAATGTCCGAGCGACTTATGAATTTCACCGCGTTACTACCGTTCGTTGCCGGAAAAAAGGAACAAATTGTCAAAATGTTACGCTTTCGCTTGTCATTCTGTCTTGGCATTACGTCAGTCTCTTTTGGGGGAGGGGAGAGATAGGAGATCTTCGTGGCACGACGTCGAGCATGTAATTCGTTCGAGCGTGCGAGTTCGCTGTACGGAGAAGAAGAGGAAGAACAGGAGGAAGAAGAAAAGAGAAGAAGAAGGAAAGGGAGGACGACGAGAGGAATACGTGGATATTCAAATGCCGTCACTCTTGTATGGAAATGCGCGAGATGTAAAGATGACGGTGAGATACGTGACTTCCATCGCGATGGTATTACCAACCGCTAACGCGTCGGCTAAATCATCGACTATAATGCGATACTCGCTGGGGTAGAGGAAGACAGAGAGAGGGACAAATGGGGGGTGCTCTTACCAGCTTCGAGATCGTACCGAACACATCGCGAGCTTTAATTCATTTAATAGATCTTACTGAATTATTCTATTCTCCGTTCCAGCGACTATTCTTCGGTTATTTCATGTTGTTACATTAATGGCTTTTCATACTTAGGTAAAAAAAGAAGAGAAGTAGAGAGAGAGTAACAAAAACTTGCTCCATCGATCGTACGGTAAAACATGTTTCTTCAATTTGTCGACTGACAAAATCGACATGATGATGACTCGATGCTTTCACTGGGTTAATGTAATTATATCAAATTGGTTCAAATATAAATTAACTGTGAACAGTTTGCATAACCAAACTTTGGTTTGGTCTAACCATTGCAATGCCATCCCGAGTCGAAATTTTAACTTTGGTTTGACCCTCCAATGGTTAAAAGCGGACATAACTGCCATTTGGAGGCTGAAATAGAAGTTTATTCATAACATATATAGATATATTGTTCTTATTCTATAAGCTTCACTTTTAAAAGAGCATTTTGGAGGGTCAAATCGCGATTGAAATTTCGACTCGGGATCGTGATCAAAAACTACACTTCAAACTGATCAGTACTACTTGAATATATACAACACCCCCAACACGAATCTTTTCCCCACAGTTGATCCTTCCATTCCCATCGATTCACTTTGAACAAGTAACAAGATCGCACTGATTATAAAACCATGGGACAATGCGTGTCTGATGAGTCGACCTTTTCTTCGATTCGACGAGCCAGTTTTAGTAAAAGGTACCCTCGATGACATCCAGCCACGTTGAAAACCCCTCTCTCTCTGTGCGTCAACGACGACCACCACGATAGCAACGACGACGTTAGCGGTGTGTGGTGGTGCATGGATGTCGCCGCTGATGACAGAGCGAAAGCAATAATTATTACAGTGCGCGAATCGCGATTACAGGGCACAGTCTCGTGCGCGGTTGGCGTGCGGAAAGAGTCGACGGTCCGTCGGCTAGCCCGAAGACCGCTTCACGACCGCTACGCGACCGGCCAACGATGCAGCCTACTACGCTAATCCGAGAATAGTATGCGAGAATGCTGTAGGTGACCCCATGGAAAATCTTACTACACGTTTATATTATTTTATTGTTAGTGGGAATAATTACGTGAAATTTATTTCCGTGATGTCAAAGGTGTCTAATTCGATTATAAAAATATTGTTAACGATTGGTGAAATATTGTGTATGTAATTTTGTTGTTTTTGTCTGTTATTGTATATTTAATTTAATTTCATTTATTTCATTTTATTTAGGTATTATAATTAATTCAACCGTTTATGTTTTTGTTACACAATGTTGCGCTATTATATGTCTCTGGACTATGATTATATTGTATCAAAGGGGATTTTCTCTGTGAATAAATTTGTATAGTTAATTTTGAGATATTAAATATTTTACATTAAAAAAAATGCATTGTTTTTTTTTTTATTTTCCATTTTCCCAAATGACACAATTATATCCCAGTATTCTTCCACAGCCATAACATCAACTTCCATAACAACTATCGATTTAGACTTTTAAACGAACTTTCGCCATCATCCAGTTCCTCGACCCTTCGTTTTCCCTCTATCACTACCTCGTTACGTCACAACACGATTGTAGTTCTGGAAACACACGACGCAAATATTCATTCGTCATTCGCGTCGTCATTTATCGACGTTTCAACGTATGCACCTACGTACGCGGAAGCGCTTCCACGCGTTGAATCATCGAACTTTTTTTTTTTTATTTTTTTTTTGTACGGCACACGCGCGTAGCCTACTATACGCAGTTAGGTACGCGAATCAATCTCCCATCCTCTATGAATTTATTTCAGCTCGTTTGACGGCACGAACGATGTAAAGAGAGGGTAAAAAAAAAGAGTGGGACTTTTCGCGCTATCGTCGCGAGAAGATTCACAAATGGATAACGCTAATGGATCCCTGGTTTCGATCGCATCGATGCTTCGTGTCTGACGAGCGCGAAGTTGGATTATCATCGACGATCTCTCTTTCTCTCTCTCTCTTTCCATCTCGTCGCAAATACCATCATCGTCCTGTTATTGAGAGAAAAAAAATAATATTTGCATATTTCGTTTCGCACGTTACAAGTACATATCTACCCTAGACTTCGTAAGAACGTCGGTATACGGACTCAGCTCGCGTGTCTATATTATTTTCGTACGTTCCTTCTCTGCCGATAATGACCGCTCTCATTGAAAATGAATTATACGTTAAAAAGATCCTCACCGTCTTGGGGCACTTTGCGAACTGGAACGAAACGCACGCCTGTGGGCTCATTAACGGCGATTAATTTACCTGCGTGGGACACGACGCGTAGATAATGACGGATAACTTATTATTGGCAGCTCTTTAAAAAGCAATTAAAAGGGAAATAAATTAGAAAGGTGTTTTGAGGTATTTAATTAAATTACGAGTGGTATACCTATTGATATACCGGGTTATATTCTACCATGGGTATATCCGTGAAATTATGCAATTAAATATCTACGTAACGAACTCGTGCTCAAAAGTTTTCAATCGTTATGGGGGATTAAATTTCTTCTTTTATGAAAGAAAAGGATTTTCAAAGCGGATTATTTTGTAACAGGAACATCTGTTTGGTAGTAATTGATTATTTTCTTTTGATTTGACCAAAAGTAGGTATAAAAAAGTTTAATACGATCTCAAACTTTTGAATGGTAGTTTACCCATACGAGAACGATGGAATTTTTAAATATTAATCTTCCATCATCCCTCTTTTCATTTCAATGTTTTAAATAATAACCATCGAGAAGATCGTTCGGATAAAAGCACAACGTACTCGCTATAGTTCCAGTATAATTAGGTTTCCACTCACGAAGCATAAAATTCCGAGGACTTGGTCACGTCCGTCCGTCCGTCGACTTCGTACTTTGCGAATATGCCGATCTGGCTGTTGTTAGAACGTATAGACGCTTAGAGATCGTCGATCTTCTCGCACCTTTCTCCATTGTCTCGCTTACGGATACTTAACCTGCCCTCGTACCGATTCTTCTCGATAGACGGACAGATACATACACAGTCGTGCCGATACGGTTTCGATTTGACGAGCACTCGAAAAAAAAGAAGGTAGACGAGGTGCAAGATCGTTTGCGAAGTGAAACACGTGCGATATTTTTCAAGGATGGAGGTCCAAAGCTCGTAAATAAGGCTGGTTGGTAGGATTCATCTCGTTCCTGCATCGTTTTAATCTCGGCAAATAGTTTTCCAAGGGAACGACGATATATTTCATCGCACGTAATCACGATCCACGGCAAAAATTATAATGGAACGTCCGAGCGACGTTCCATAGCCGTGTCGGAGCACGCGCTTTTACGTAAATGCTCGTTCGTCTAGCGGCGCCGGGAGCGAACTTGTTAAGCACCGATGGAGAATACACTCACATTTATATACTTATGTATTTATATATAAATTTATGAAAAATTGTAACATAAAAGAGTCGATCGATCAACTTTGCATGGATCATTCGATGTACAACGAAAAGACGTTGTCTCGTATTTCTTCCGTAATCGCTTTTAATGGGATTCCTCGAAAGGCTAATCTAACGTTTTGTTTCTCACATTGCATAATTTCCGTATAAATTAGATTGATCGACTAGTGATCCTTCGAGAATGTTGTACTTCAATTTATTTTATCTGTGAGACATGATATAGATCGTTGATTAGCCAGTAATTATATTAAGAATGTAATGAATTTTATTTATTTTTGCTTATTCGGTGTCCGAAGCCAAACTATAAATAGGAACAACAAAAACATTAAAACTTTTAAAAAAAATATAGCAATAAAATAAATTTCTCACTTGTCTTCTTTGTCATCATGCTATCGACAATCTCGAAAGCACCATTTAACAAATATCTTCGATGTCGACGCTCGAAACACTCTTTGGAAAGTCAACTAATATCAACGGACACGCCTGATAATTATATGAATCACGAGGGGTCGGGCTAGCACGCGCGTCTACAAGATCCTACGAAACCTTCGAACTTACGGTATTCTATATAGATATAGTATATACATATATATAAATCCTTACTCGAGATCCGATCGACCTGACGCACTGCGTCAGGAAGAGTGGAAGTGGTGGACTTTTTAAGGGGGAATGAAAGGGAGAGCCAAAGCGGGACACCAATTTACGAGGCTGCCTTTCCGCTCGACGCGAGCTTTATTGAGATTAACAGGCTTCTCTCCGTTTCGGGATACTTTCAATGGTTTTCCTATCCTCATCGAGGAAATCGATGCTCCATCACCTCTCCTAGGAAATGTCTCGAAAAAGGAAAGATAATGTCCTGGCTTTTTTTTACGAGTTTCTAAGAAAAATCGATTTTATTCAGCAAAGGGAATCGACTGTGGAATGCTGCAATAAGTAGATAGAAATATCGGTGCGTTTGAAAATTATAGATTTCTAATTATATAAAAAAAGGTGATAACTCATATTGGATACGTATTCGAAAGGTAGTTTGCATCTACAAAGTTGATAATTTTTATAGAAATAGCTAATTCTAGCTATTTAGTTATTAGAAATACATTAGAAATAGATCGGGCGAACTGTTAACAACGTTCGACCGGTTATCGAAATATACCTACGATGAATTAATAAACCGAGCAAATCGAAATCGCGACTCTTATCACGTAATGCTCGGTACGCGTTATCTTAACCACGATCGTTGCGTAACTACCTTTAATTTCGATTCGGTCAGCGATCTTGCGAGCAATTATCCATTAAGCAATGAAAAGGCAACGATTCGTTTAATCGTTCAACGGAGTTTATGACCATGAAATTTCCGTTTAAGCCGATCGAGGGAACGATCGCTTTCGAATAACTTTACATTGGAATTTATTCGGCCGATGTGCTTCTCCTCGATAGTCGATTCCATAGAATTCTTCAATCCACATGCATTTATTGGTATACCATACTTATGAGTTACGTTTGTGCAGGATTGAACATATTTTATATTTTTGTTTGACAATTTTCTACAATTGTATTCTTCTAATTTGATTAAATTTCCTATCACATTTCTCACTTGCTAAAAAGTTTCTGATTTATTTGTTTGAACTTTTTATTTAAAATAATTTTATAAGACGAAAAGAGACAAGAAATTGGACACACGTTGGTTAAAATATTCGACAAAATTATGGAAAATCAAATAACGAGTTGAAAATTGTATCACAATATCTAATTAATGAAAACTGTTAATGTAAACGTTATTTACCAAAAAATGGTCCAATTTTTAAAAAAAATTATAAACAAACCAAATAGATTCTTCAGGTTTGTATCGATTTACTAAATAAAGCAACGATATCGATAATATTAAATTCGAGCGAACGAGCGAGTATACGTCAATATATTCGACACGAAATCCACAGCGCGAAATAATAACGAGGCGCAACTGTACGAGGGAAATTCATACTCGAATTACGGCTGGGAAATCTATCGACGATCGCGTTGGCTACGCGGCCATCGAAAACTCTACAATACGCGAGCGACGTCGATCCGCGAAGTGGATGATTTATCAGCGTGCTGCGTGCGCTAGGAAAATGATACAAAATGACGGCCGACAATCGGTCCTCTTCTCTCCCCACCCGTTCTAGCGCTATATTCCTTTCCCCATGCTAAACAAATGTCGCCCGATGGAAAAGAGGTAATCGATCGTAGGTACTAGGTATGTAGATAGAGACACGAACACATAAACGCGTATAGAAAAAAATACTCGACTTGTTCGTATCGGTTTGCAGGCATAACGACACGCTATTTTCATTTTTTCATATGCCACGTAGCCATTCCGGAAAGCATCCAATCGGAGGCTCTTATGGAAAACTCGATTTACAAAGCGTAGACGAATACTCGTCTGGAAAACGTGTAGGCAGTACCCTATACATATATGGATACGCACCAGAACCGTATAAAGCCTTCAGCTGGCCCTAGACAAAATATAAATAGGAATTGATAATATTTTTGTTGGTCTTGGCAACTTATGTTGTTTGTTATGAAGTAATCAAATTTTTGTCTGATTTCATAAATGAAAATGGAATATGAAAAGTGCTTAGCTAGACAATATAATTTTTTTAATTTTATAATAAATATAATATAAATTTATAAAAAAGAATAAATATATAAATTTTCACAAGACATTTGGCTTATTTCGTGGGTTTACCGCAAAAAGTAATCAAGTCAAAATTCATAAAATTTTAATTAATACAACCAAGTCACTGGTACCACTTTAATTTACCTAACATCGATTTTTTTTTACTTTATTAATTTTTGCACTAAATCCACAATTTGTCTATTGGTTAATTCGGCCCTGATACGTACCAACACATAGGGAGAGTATCAAAACGCAAATCATAATGATTACTCGATGCTTGGGATAGTCGAACGGCGATACGTCATACTCTAACGGCGAACTGACAAAGGACAGGTTGATTCTAGAAGAAGGCAACGTGAAATATGCCAATGTTGCTCGCGCATGAACGCGCGAACTCAGCGACGTTTACGTAAGACGACCGAGAAGATAGACGCGTACGTAAGAAGGAACGAGAAGCGAGAATTCGAAATCGACGAACGAGGGAAGATTTACGGATAGCGTTTATGCAAACAATAATGCTTCTCGGCTATACAGCCGTATAGAGTTCGATGACGACGTGGAAAAAGGGCTGGTCGTATAGTGTGCTCTCTAACCAAACGGGATAGTATATCGACGTTGTATGAGAATTGGTGCTGTTAAAGGCACCAACGTCGAGGCTAGGTCGTTCCCTCAATGATTCACCGGATAATGGAGACGAATGTGCCCGTAACTTTCTTCCTTCCTTCCGCTCTCCTCTCTCTCTCACTCTTTTTCGATTCGTCTTTTCACCGTACTACCCTGAAATCGAAGCTTCGATTCTCGATATTCCACCAATCGATATAAAACCTATCAAAGTCGTTACTCGTAAATTCGTTCAAAACGAATCACGAAGTTTGTTTTTTTTTACCAAGATAATACCGTGAGAAGGAAGTTTAAAGAAGAGATTAGGAAGAACACGGAGCAACAACACGGAATTTTCCTTTTCAAATGTGAAACTCGACGATTAGGTACTGACTTATCTAATGACGAGTTTCGTTCGAGGAATATAAATACCATAATGATACTAGTAATAGAGCGGTATGAATTTAGCAAAAGAGATAATGAATAAGAAAAGGAACGTTACTTTCGTAGAACATTATGGACAGTCCTTTCTCCTCGATGATTTTTTTCACCTGCCTTAGCATTCTTCGCGTGTTCGGTCGGTCGGTCGCCGTTACGCGCCATTAGGAGCGCGTGCGAGCGTTCGTGGAATCTCGAATGAGAGTAGGTATCGAGAGGTAGGAAAGAGACTACGATAGAATAGAGAAAAGAGAGAGTGTGGAAGTAATATTTCGTCGAATCGTTATCGATGATGCACCGAGAAGAGGCAAAAGGAAGCGTGAGTTCGGTTTATAAAGAGAGAAGGATGCTTCGCGAGGAAGGGATAATCGCACGCAATTTCTTGCCGCTTTGCTCTCGAGCGGTTTCACACCTTCGTCGTTGCTCCTATCTCTCCTCATCCCTCTTTCATCCTCCTCCCGTTGCCTTTCTCGCCGCAAAGTCCGATCTCTCGTCCGACCGCGGTAAAGCCGTGCTGCGAAGGTAAAAGGTTAAGTTGATAACCACGTGGTAACCGCGACTTAACCATCACGAATAAGAGGAAGAGAGACGACGAGGACGAGAGATGGGTATCATAACGCGAGGAGATCACGACTACCGTGACTTGGAAGAGAAATTCGAGATTCCGGTAAAGCCGATCGGAGTCGAGTATGGGCAATTTTATTTTTAATTAAGATCATCTGTGGAAAGAGTGGTCTCTTGAGTCCAAATTTTAACCTTGGTTTGGTTCTCTTGGATTTGTTTGGAAGTTTTTATATGCAGCTTGAAATTAAGACTCGATTTTACTTTACAAGATTCTGTGTTAAAGCTTAGGAGAGTGCGAATAGAAGTTAGGAATTAAGAGAGTCATATGGAATTTTATAAATCTTATTTTGATACTTAAAAACCTACATTTGTAGAATTTAGAGTGTCACATCGAGGTTTATATCGTTTTGAACCTCCAACTGCCATTTGGAAGTCTAAACCATTATTTATTTAACATATCCTATATTTTTTCTATTACATAAGCTCCACTTTTAACTTCAAACTTCTTACACAACATTTTCAAGCCTCGTAAATGACTGTCAACGGTAATTTAATGCACGGTAGGAGATTAAGGTCGCATTTTCGATGCTCTTACGAGATAAAGCTTTGCTCCTTCTTGTCAGCGTATGTGCGTCAGTATCGTGACGAGCGCATAATTCACAACATTTTTCCAACCTACCTACACATATAAACGTTGCGTGCACGAATCGACGCAAAGATATCGCGTATCAGATAACTACGCTCATCGTCGTTGTCCCCGTTATAATCCTGCTACGCCACGGTACGCTTCGATTGAGCGTAATGTAAAAATCAGCCCGAGGCTTGGTAGAAGGAACTCTCTTATCGTTTTCCACTTAGCGTTTACACGACCTTCTCATCGTGTTACATTAGCAGTCTATTCGTAGATCGATCGATGCCACCACCCGTGGACCTTACAATGGCCGCGCGAAGGTGTGCTCGAGGTGATCTCTCTCAGCGTGCTGCCTCTCAGCGGGTGATTCTTTGTTCTCTCCCTCTTTTTCAAATATCGATGACTCTTTTTCGAGTCAAATCGGTATGGATGAACTAGAGTTGGATAGTTTACATAGAATTCTGTTTTTTTTTAACTTCCTCAGTTGTCCGATACTATGCATAAGACGTAAGATTGTCCTTTACAAATGACATGTTGTTCTTTGAGTAGGATGTAGTGAAAAAACAGATTTTCCGGTAGCTAAATTTTTTTTTACTATTTTTCCCATATTAAATTATTGTCAACTAGTATGCTACAAGAATTTCAAAAGAAAATTAAAAAAAAAAAAATGTGTGTGGAACTGAGGAGGTTAATGTAACGATTCTGAGATCGTAGGGAGGGAAAGATAACTATTCGTAAAGCTACATTCGTATTAAATCAGACTAAAGCAACGAGAACCCCATGATTCGAATAAAATTCTCCTTTTTCGTTACGTGACAACAATTTCGCAATCGACGGAAACGAGAAAGGGTGACGTATAAAAAGTAACCACCCTCCAAAAAGTGGGGGCACGGATATTAGTCGAGATTGAGTCTCCGAAAGTGCCTTCCCTTTTGAGCCATTAGCTTTTATACGAGCGTAAAAAAAAGAGAGAGAGATAGAAGCGATAGAAAGAGGACCGGCTCGCTCACGCGCTTATGCGTAGATTCCACGCGAAGATAACGACGCCGTATAGTATATATGTATATCCTCTCGATCGAGACCCGGCGTCACGATAATTAGAAAATTAAATTGTATGCCTCGCGTCTGAGAACGCGCCGGCCCGGCTCGACCTTCTCCCCTTCGATGTTGCTTCTTCTTTTATTTTTCTTCTTTCGGGACGAAGCGTTAAGTAGTATACTTTCTGTAAGATTCCCAGATCGATAGGAAGCTTCGCGCTTTTCTCTTAATGGCCCTTAGAAATTATGATAGAAGTACCTACGGGATTTTACGATCTATCGCTCGCGATCGTAATGGAAGGATGCTAATTGGCTAATTACGAGAGTCACGCGATCGTCCGCTACGCGAGCGAGAAGGGGACACCAAACAGAGAAAGAAAGAACGTACCTACCCCTCGAGGAAGGTTGAAAATATGTATAAGAAAAAAAAAAAAAGAAAGATATTACCAAAGATCATAAAAAAAAAAGTGGAAGAAGCGTTAAAAATCCGTCGAACAGAATCGAAGAGGAGTATAGAACTGGCCAAGAGAGTTCCCTCCGTGCAAAGTCGCGAGACTCCAAGTCCGATATCCTTACGGTCCACCGATAGGCTTGGAAGATAACCCCGAGGGTCCGTGGGTGGTTGATTTAATGGCGAAGGAGGCTTCGAGCGTGCTAGAGGGGAGTCTTCGCTCGAAACGTTCCACTGGTAAGAGTATGAGAAGGATGTGTATACGTGTAAGTGAACAAGAGAGAGAGAAAGGAGAAGTACGGGTCTTATACGATCAAGAGAGAGAGAGAAAATGTACTTACGTGTATATCTATACGAGTGCGAGCATAAGAGAGAAAGAGAGAAGACTAGGTCGATGCTGATATTTTAATACGACGGGGGAGCGTGATGCTCGGTCATCCATCTCGCGAGCTGTGCCCCTTTTGTTGAACGCGTGCATGCACGACTTTGCATACGCGGAAATCACGTTGTGCGAGCGCGCGCGCGCACGAACGCACGAGGGAGAACCGCCCGAGTAGATCCGACGTTCTGTAACAGGAAGGAAGACTGTTTGTTACCATTATCTCCTTTCTTAGCTCCCTTTTACTCCCCTTACACCCTCGCTCTTATCTTCGACCCTTTACGGTACGCGAATCGGTGAATCTTCCTTCGACTTCGCGCGAAATTTCTCTCTTGATACGATAAGTTTTCGATTTATGCGATGATGTAACGATAAGTTAAGTATTAGCATGAGTGTAATTAACGAATTATAATATAAAATGGATAGAGCTATTAATTCTGTGTTCATGAGGCGAGTGTAGAATTAGTCAAATGTTTTAAAAATTTAATGTGAATCATTTTATTGTAATTGAGAGCTAATTTAATATGAATTTTTATACTAATTTAATCCATTTAATGCACACTCGAATCCTGGATCGACTAATGCTTTTATTTATTTTTTAATAGTTTATTTGGTCTTTATATGGAATTAGGAAGACAAACAATTGATTTTCAGAAACAAACAAAATTTGCATCAGATTGGGTTAAAGGGCCTGGACCAAGTGAGAAATAATATTAAAAATTTGATATAAAACTTCCCAACTAAAAAATTCATTTAAAATAATTAGAAAATGTATTAAATAGATACACCTAAATATCATGTCTCCTTAAAAATTATTCGATATTATGTCGGACTACAGTTCGAAAGGACCTCCTTTCTCTCGAAGGTCGGTTCCCACCGTTTAGGAGACCGCGAAGAAGCCACCCCCGCGACTCTAAGGGTCTCCACCGGTGAGTACGGCGAGTAATGCGCGTGTGGTGGTCGCGCTCGCGCGTTCTCGAGCAACGCTTCGACGTTGTTTTTTGTGTCTGGCGGGCCCTTCGCTTGGCCCGAGTCCAGGGCCGCCACGATTTAGTGGCCCTAATTGCAGGGTTCAGCTATTTAATTACTGGGTTCGGGGCCCCGCCGTCCCTGGGCTCTTCTCCTTCTTTCTCTCTTTGTCTCTCTTTCTCTTCTTCTTTCTCTCTCCCCATCGCCAAAATGCGAGTACATTCGTACGGTGGGCACACGTAGGTACGCGTCCACTTTTCGACGTCCACCCACGAAACGAGACGTCGAGTTCTCTCCTCCATGCAGCATCCGTTGCAAGATTGTTGCGTCCAAAATATGAAGTTAAATATTTATATTGTAAATTTATTTATAATTATGATCGATTGATATTTTGGTTAACTAATAAAAGTTACTTTGAAAAAGTAGAAGAGAAAAATACCTTGATGCCCCGATGGTATACTTAACCAAACTTTTATGTGCGGTCCAAAACACATAATCGTTAATATAAATTGTTTAAATCTTAGAATTTCACTGGAATTAGCACGGAACAAATTAATCGTGTTATGGAAGGGTTGATTGTATAACGTGCTATGTTACAAAAAAGTTGAGTACAGCGGCACTTTCCTTTTTTCTTCAAGATGAAACCTCGCTCGTATAGATCAAAATGTCACGATAAATAAAAATTTGTGGCTTTGATTATTTAAGGATAAAAAGAGGAAAATGGATGCGTGTGGGTTGGTCCCGTCGCCCGTTGTCGTAAAATCGCACGCAAATACGGCGACCCCGGGGTGCATTTTAATTTTAGCTCGGATCTTGTTACGGCGTTCCATCGTACCGACAACGCGCGGCGCTCGTTAAGAGACCGCCATTTTATTTCACACCCATGTAATATTTTACTTCGTAGCACTTAGTCTACGCGTATTCTGCTTTTTATCACTGATGGTGCATGTAAGCATCTAGGTACCTACGTGTTGTACTTTTTCGTGAGATAATCGTGATTAATAATTATCATTAATTAAAGTTCACCGTTCTCCATTTTCTTCTATACAAATATTAACAAAAAATTCGATACCTCATTGTATGAAACAAGTGTAATAATTAAAACAAATAAAAATTTTTAATTTCTGTTAACACTAAACCTACCATGACGGGACAAATGACCCTTTATACGTTTCTTGTTTCTAGTTTTTTAAATAATAAAATCACTTTCATAGAAATGTATTATCAATAATACTTATTCAATAATATTTCTTAATGATAGCAAAAAGCATGTTTTTGTTTAAGTATTTATCTAATAGATAAATGTAATGAAAATAAGTATGCCTTTAACGTCGGTAGGTTTAGTGTTAATCGTCGTCTTTCATTTTATTTTTCCACAAGAATATTATAAAATACTTACCAACCGTGAAAGATTCAGTTCCGATATTCGATACCAAGTAAGTACGGATACACGAAACATATACCCACTTCCGTTCACAATTTCCGCGACTCGAAGAGAGAAGGACGCGAAGCATACGAGAGAAAGAAAGAAAGATAGCGAGGGGGCGTTCGTAGATCCACCTCCATCGAGGTAGAACCTATAAATCCCCGTCAATGGAAACGAATCGAGGAAACGGCAACTCGACTCTGCCCGCCGCGGAATCTTTTAATCGTCGCTAATAACAGGCTGCACATCGGTTAAGAAACATAGTCGGTTGGAACCCGCATGGAGCTACCAAATGATTGATAAGTCCATAAAGCATCCTCTCGCTCTTCTTCCATGGACGATCGAGTCTTTCTATCGGTTTGCCTTCCTTTTTTCCTATTGTTACCAACGATCTTGTTGTTATTGTCTCGAGGAAGTCGAAGCCCAAAAAACGCACCCTGTAAGTGTCTCGTGGCTAACCTTAACACGAAGAAGCTTACGAGGGTTAAGGCCGTGTGCGTGCTCGAGCTTTCTGGCCGCGGGTGACGCGGTGACGAGATGATGACCCACCTCCAAGTTGGAATCATCGTGATTACCTCGCCCGCGTAACCCATAATGCGGGACGAAATCACCACGGCAACTGCCACCGTTGTTGCTCCGTTGTCCTCTCTCTCTTGCTCCTTCTTTTAAATCTCTTGCCATTCGGACGCAACCACCACCACCGTAGACTGTTACCGTTGATTCGTATTATTATGTTTGACAGAAACCGATGGTCTTCATTTTTTCAACGCGGACCACTGTCTTCCACTATCGCGAAAGGGTGGTTCCTCGTGATCCCAAGTTTTACCACTACCGATTCCTTCCTTTTTTCTTCTTCTCGATTCTCTTCTTTTTTTGTAAAACACGAAACGTCCGGCGGGCTCTTTCACATTATTTAAAGAATCCCCTCGCAGAATTTATTTCGCGTGATTCAGAGCACGAGCCGTGGTAGCTCTCGTTATTTATAACACGAGCATTTAAATGGTACTTTAGGTTCAACGACGTCGCTCGTCCGCCGGCACTTTTTTTTTTTTCCACGATCGTTCCGAACGAAACGAATGTTTCCTTCTTCCGGAGAAGAACCTAGGGGTGGTATCTTCGGGATTTTCCGGAATCTTGATCCCTTTTTTTTCCTAAAGAGACCAAAGAACCATCGTCTCTTTCTGCGAGCCTCCGAGCTTTCGTCGAAACGTTGCGATCTCGTCTCGCGAAATTCACGTTCGTTGGTCGCACAGGAGAGTCGATTAGTCGGTACAACGACGAAGGAACCCTTCCCGCCCTTGAAAAGGCGCGCGCGACTTTTAATTGTAGGCCGTGGCTAAAGTAGAAGGAGGCTATTATTCTTTCTCTCGTCGGTAACGTTGCCTCTTCCTTTCCCTTTTACCGCGCTCCTCGAGACATCTCTTCGAGAGAGGAGAGTAAAAGAGAGAGAAAAAGAGAAAGAAAAAGAGAGAGAGAGAAAGAGAAGGATATAATAACAGAGCGCGCGTCCGTCCATCCGCGCTCGAAAGAAACGACCGTTCGTTTCTTTCCTTCCATCGTCCTTTCGTCTGGCAGCTTCATATCCTTCCACTCACAGAGAGAGAGAGAGAAAGCTCATGGAATTCTGGCAGACATGATTTTTCATGGAGCATCAACCCCCCTCCCATTTCTTTCCATCCACCTTTACGCTCGCCGCTTCTCCATTTATCATCCCTTAACGCGATCGACGTTTGCTCCGTTTTTGGAAAAACTCGTTGGCGCCACCTGGCCGGATATGTCGGCATACGCTTGGTTCGACCTGTCTAAGTGGAAAAGGTTGATTCCGAAAAGGGCCTGGAGGGAAAGACAGCGTGTGTTTTCGATCGATTACGCGGCGCTAATTAGTCGACGGTTATTATTCACCCCCTTAACCAGCGTTGGCCTGTGGAAAAGGAATGACTTTATGTTGGGGAGGGGGGTGGTCGTTGGGAAAAGTTTGTGGATTAAACGGTTCGCGCCGGGCGATCGATCGGCTAGATTTATGGGACGATTCTCTTATGTGGGGGTTACAAAGATAAACGAAAAAAAGAAAATAACTAAGAGAGGATTTTCGAGATCTTGGCTTGATCTTGATTATTTTTTTCACTTTACTGCTCACTATTTTCAATACATTGATGTCATTATTCAAGCTGTGAAATTTAAAAGACATTATTTCAATAATTTAAAAAAAAATGTATTAAATAAAGAATCAAGAATCTTGTAAGGATCTTACAAGAATTTTACAAAAATCAAGAAAATACATATATTGTCGATTTCAAGCCAAAGAAATTGATTGTCAAAATCAAGACAAGACATTGATTGACCAGATCAAGACATACAATGTACTAATTCACAATTTTAAGAAGTCACTACAAGACAAACATGTCCAATACATGTCTTGTCTTGAATCCCATCAGTAGCAAGGAAGTATTGTTAATCGTTCCTTCACCCCATTCCAATTCGGTAGGAAAGACAAGAAGTGTCGGCATTCGTCGGCGCGTTCAATGCCTTCGTGTCTCCTAAACTCTCCTCCATCTGGCTTATTTAGCCGCTCACCAAAGACGGAACTTTGTCGGCGTGCGCACCCTCGGCGCCATCGAGACACAATCCTTTGAGTCCTTTTCCTTAACATTCTTGCCGCTCAATGGAGATCACACCGCGTTCCCACTGTATCGTGTTACAAGACCGAAGTTGCGCCGGAAGGGAGAAGAACGAAGCGTACGAACGAACAACTCCCGTTCAAGTATTATATGCTTTCCATCGGGGGAGAGTCCATTCATCGGCGATCAAGCGTTCACCCAAGCCTCCTTCGAACGACAATTCCATCGTTTCTTCGACGATCGTAAAAAGATTCGAAGCGATTTATACGGAAATATCAAATCGATGAGATGGATCATCCCTTTTATTATATACGATTCCTGTTTCTAGATTCTCGTTTTCTAAGCCGTTTTTTTGTCATTTCTTTTACTCCAATCGATCTTGAAAAAACGTTAAAAATGTAAGTTTAAACCCTTTAGATATACCTACCTACCTACACTTTGAGAAGCAAATTCCATTTAAACGCAAAACTCGTTACGCTTCGTTCAAGCGATCGGACGAGGACTATCGGACGTCGAGGCTAACGAGAAACCATTTTCATGCTAAAGGCATGAAATGTCGTTTCGTAATGAGCCGTGGAAGCTCCAGCGAAATGGAAGAACGAGCGTGATCGTTAAAACCGAAGGTACGAGCACCAAGCAGCTTTTCATTCGAGAAAGAGAGAGAGAGAGTAACAAGGTGTAGGATGAGCGTCCGTGTGCGTGGCATTCGACAAGTAGCCATATAACGTATGTACCTATATTACACGAGCATCGTTAAAGCAAAAAAATCTTTCATTAAAGTAAATACACCCGATGAATATTCATCTCGGTAACATCGATGAAACACGAGAGAACGGTGTAAGAACGCTTCGTGATAAAAACTTTGTCGATCACGATCTTAAGGATTAATATTTTTTAAAAAATTCATCGATATAGGTATTACATGGAAAATATCAAGTTTTTGATCGACGTGTCGAAGGGAGCACGTAACAGTTTCGCCTACGAGAACCACGTCGTTCGGAGAGAAGTGGAAATAGAAAGCAGCCTCGGCAATCTCTGCTTAAATGTCACATTATAATACGTTCTTACGCCACGCGTATGGATCGAAAGAAAGAGAGGGAGAGAGAGAGCAAGATCTATTGGCACGATATTCGATTAATCGTACGATTACGCGATCGCGTTTACGATTGGCGTCGATAAACGAACGACAACTACGACCGCGAGTATTTGATTTAAACGTCGATAGACGATACACGCGCGTCGCACGGTGGTTGGAACAGTGGTTCTAGCTAATAAAAGATTATTATCATTCGGATAGAGCTAGCTATGATAGCTTTAATGCGTTTGTTTTAAAGGGGAGACTTTGATCTTCTAATTCATGCTTATTTGGATCGCGAAAATGAATTTGTTCAATCTTTTACAATTATTTGAATTTATTAACTGGAAACTAGGTATCGTCACTTTCTCGTTTGGTTTTTTTTTAAGTTAACTTAAAGATATGAAAGTAGAAGGTTTATCTTATTAAATGAGCCTGAGGAAATTATTGTACCTACTCAATTTTACTGCTGAGTTTCAAAGATAATCAAGAACTTGCGAAATTTGTACGGTACTATGTATCTACTCTGTTACCAAGAACAACTCAATATCTGAGTTTTCAAATTCTTTAAATTTCTTTACTACTACAAAACAAAAATACGTACTTTTTTATATAAAACCTTCGAAACACTAAATAATTCGTAATTTAATAATTCATAAAAGTTAACCCCAAAGTTTGTAAAGACAGCTGACTTTTGTGTACATATTAACCTACTTAAAAACATGTCACAGATAAATGGTATTCTATTTAAAAATCTATACACATTTAGATACCTATTAAACAAAAATTAAAAATAAATTAGTAACAAATCCAGTTATCAATTGGATTACCATTTTAGATCGGCATCCTAGAAATCAGGATGAATTATCGGATCGTTTTCCTTAAAAAATCGACCTACGCGTATAGTAAACGTACCGAACGGAAAGAGATTGCATTGTTCTTTCGGCGGCTGCCATCGCGTCACGTGACTCGGCTTGGGATCACGTGATCACCGGCCGTTTTAATTGGTCGATGCTCAGCTATAGGAGGTTACGGGGATGGTATTCCGTAGCAAGAGCGGCAGCGTTCTCGCAGCCACGTGGTCCCGCTAAGAAAATTGCATCGTAACACTGAATTTATGCCGTTCTTATAGCACAGGAGAAACATATATCTACCTATCTAAACCCGCCTTTTGTAAATTATTACTTAAACGTGCGGTATCGTACACCGTTAATGGATTTAATTATCGGGGGATAGGAGATAATCATGTCGCCTGGATGTTAGGTACCCGATTTAAACGTTCGAGATTTATCGATAGAAGTAAAAAAAAATAGATAGTCGAGTTGGCTTACGAGCGTCAAGAATTGACGCGTAACGCGATGATTACGCTGAGATAATTATCGGAGCGATTCAATAACACTGTCTGATAAAACGTCACGATCGTGATCGAATGTCGCATAACTTCGAGGTTGGTTCTATTACTTACATGATAGAATTAATGATTGAAAAGTGTCGAACGGTTCGGTGAATTTACGAAATTTGCCTCGAACGTAGTATCTAATGACCGTCAAGATTCTTTGCGTCGTTATTACTCCGTCTCCCACGCTAATTCACGGAGATCTCGGAGAAGAAACTCGAGGGAATAAGGAACGAGAGAAAGAAAGAAATAAAAAGATGAAGAAGGTGGAGGTGGAAGAACAACGACGGTAAGAAGAAGAAAGGCAAGAAGACGAAGAGTGTATCGGTGTTCGCGGGGTCGAGCCACGTGACCAGCAGCGCGTTTTAATTGGTCGAAAGTGCACTCCGTGTAGCGATGGAGGGAGGACGAGAAGCCGTGGCCTTCTTCAAGTAGGAAGGGATAGAAAGAGAGACAGAGAGATACAGAAAGAGAGGAGTTCGTTAGGGTTGGCACGCGGATTAGACAATCGCGAGGTGGATACTGTGAGAAGAGAAGGAGGTAAAGAAGGTGGATAGGAGGGGGTGCGAGGGCGGTCTTCCCCACCAGCCGACACCTTCGACGGTGGTAACGCGTTCCTCGAGGTTCCTTCGGGACGACCCTGGCCACTCACGCACTCTCTTTCGCACGCACACGTAAGAACGTAAGGCCGTGCGTGTCGAGTGACGACGCGACTGAAAGAGAGAAGGAACTCGTGAGAGAGAGAAAGAAGGAAAAAGAGAGAGAGAGAGAGAACGAAAGATCCGCCTCCGTCCTCCTGTCGGCGGCTCCTCTCGTGCGTGGGGGACGAAAAAGCTCAGTTATAATTGTTGGTCCTCGCGGACCGCACATATTCGCCATCCTTTCGCTAATTGTTACCTCCTTCCGTGTCATCTTTTCCGATCGACGACGCGTATATCCGCTCGTTTTCTTTATCAACGATGAGGTTGAATCGTGATTGTTCGGAAAATCGACAGGAAAGTCTTGTTTTTTTAATCGATCGGTCGTGAATTCGCTGTTTTAGATATATATATATCTTTTGTGGACGTTTATCGTCAAGTCGTTATTACCTGAGTGTGGATATCTAGTAATTTCCGAAAGGACGAACGTTTTGTGAGATAAAGTGGCGCCGCTTTCGGAAAGAGAAGATTCGATCGAGATCGATCGACCGGACGATACTACGACGAGGGTCCGCGTCGAGGTTCAAGTGCGTTTTATTGGATTCGAAGCGGCCGAGATGAATTGCGCGTACCAATATCCGCATCCGGCTCATCCGCAGAATGTTATGGCTATGGTGCCGGCGACGTCTCAACAGAATCATGTTCCGTCGACCGATACGGAATATTTGGAGGTAATGTCCAAGTAGGTTGAGGTATCTTCGATGTATTAACTCTTTGGGCTTGATGTCGAGTGTGGCCAGAGACCCGAAATAAGAGTTATATTTGCATTTCTTAGATAAATCTCTATTACTAAAAATTGAAAATAACTTAAAGTTATCATTAAATATTTTTGAGAAATAGATTTTCAAAATATTTAAAAAATCTAGATTATGGAAATCTATTACTAAAAAATATTCAATGATGACTTCAATTTTTAGTAATAGAGGTTTATCTACGAAATTCAAATATAACTCTTATTTTGGGTCTCTGGTGTGGCTCGACATGACCGATTTTTGTGACAATGTTGAGTTGGACTCGACGTTGTAGATTTTTTTTTTCAATTCATCTAAATATATATTTTTTTTTAAACGACGTAATGAATAATATATAGTTCAGAACTTCTAATGTTCGAGTGCAAAGGGTTAATATTATTATATGAAAAAAAAAGTTGTACATATTGCATGCAAAAGAATTGAAAAAATATATCATCGAGACGTCATTTTGAAATATACTGAGATTTAAAAACGAGTTCCTGGCAAATATTTGACATGTCTTCGTCGAACGTATCGGCGCCCTTCGGCGTGAACGTCCTGGGCGGTCCCCCGGCTCGTCCCTTCGTTAATTGTTCATCTCCCGGCATCTAAAGCGGCCAATGCGATGGCTCACGCAGCGTCGATTCTCCTAAACGCACCGCCAATTCGGTAGACTGTCGCGCGAAATCCGATTCATACGATTGCCAATCGGAATCTTCCAATTCGATTTAATAAGGGTATCGAAGGGAGAGATTCTTTTTTGGAAATACGAAGGGCGCGTGGGACCTTCGATCTTTACGACGAGCGGATATAATTTAACGATTTGATAGATCCTATATGGTAGATAAGAAATTAGTTTATCTAATCTTCGATGCTTCAAAAAAAAAAGGAATGAAATTTGAATTCCTATGTCGAGCCTGACCAGAGACCCAAAATAAGAATTAGGAAACTAAATAAAAAATCTATTGCTCAATTTGAAAATCTATTACTCAAAAATATTTAATGATGATTTTAAGTTATTTTAAATCTAACTATTATTTTGGGACTCTGGCTTGACTCGACATTCTTTAGATATTCATATCGACTTTGTACCTACTAAAATATAAGACAGTGAACAAATAACATAAAAATAAAGAGTCAAAGGTAGCCAAGTACTCAAATCGTCCCCTAGTTCGTCGACTATCCACCCTCAGATACAAAACTGCTTTATATCGAAAGACAAAGAGCAATCGATATCCGTAGGAGGTTAAATGGCAACAGTTACGAACACACACACACACTATCCAAGATTTAGAGCGGACGTATTGCCTACGCTTGCGAGCACGAAAGGTCCGAGCTCGAAGTAGGCTTAGGATATAATCGTAGGTAGAGTGAAAACGTTGTTTTCACTCTAAAACGTTCATTAACCGCGAAAAATAATTCTCCTTGGTCGATAATAAATCGACCCGGTGATTGGATCACGCGAAAGTTTGTGGAAAAAAAAAAAATTTGACTCGGTCATGACGAAAACGGAGTGTGCGCTGGGTTAAAAAGAGAAAGAGTTACGGAACGAAGGCGGTAGCGTTAAAGAGAGAGAGAGAGAGAGAGACGTGGCTAGGGGATATTAATATAAGGGCTCGATACGTAATTATAGTGATTACCGTATTGCCAGGAGGCGGACGAGGGCGTCCCTCAGTTTGCACGTCATTTTGCAATCTCAACTTCCAACGAACATGCGCGTGAATTTGTCGGGGGTCCTTCGCTTCGGCTAATTGTTTCCACCTTTCTCATTAATTTTTCACGCTTTCTCCGTACATACTTTCGTCGTTCGATCTTCCTACAATGTCAAAGGATGCTGGACAAAGAACTCGTGAGAAAATCATATTTCGAGACTCTTCTTTCCTTTTTTTTTTTTTCAAACTCATACGAACGAAAAAATGCTACGTACATCTATGGTACAACGTGGTAGGACTCGTTTCACTTCGAGCGGGTCATTAACTCGCACGGAGGATTATAGAGAGTGCTCGATTTGCGAGCGAGGCCGTCAACGAGCGTGGAGGATCCCCGCGACTCTCTCGCGCGAGATGGACTCTCCATTAGAAACACTCCATAAATCTAGCAGGAGGAAAGTCGTCTCTGCGTTCGGTGGCACGAGGGTGGCAGACTAAAGAAGAAGAAGAAGAGGACAACGACGTGAGTTGCGCGCCAAGAACGAGCACTAGCTCTACGTAGAACGTCCGAGTCAGTAAATCAGTCAAGCGATTTTTACCTTTTCGCGTTTCATCGTGAAACTCTGTTGCTTTTAATATTCCTCTAGAAGATATTCTTGGAAATCTTGTTCAAAGTATCCTACATGAGAGAAGGAAAAAGAGAGAGGGGGGAACTATTTGAATTAAACATGCAAAACCGATGTAACTCGTCTATAATCGGGATCTCGATATAGGCCTTTTAGCATTAATGGTGGTGGCGCATTGGGGAGCCTGACTAGAGATCGAAAAGGGTACAATTAGGCGGGCTAGCGTTTAGGGAGTGATCGATTAGAATAAAGAAGGTAAAAAAGAAACGTAAAAAAAAGAAGAAGAAGAAGCAGGACATCAGAGATTATAGGATACCACCGTTATGTCTTTCGCAAGAACTTTTAACTCCACGATGGCGATAATCACGGACTGGTACCTATATAACGGAGAAAATAAAGGAAAAGACCCTTAAGAATCGCTTCGAAAGTTGCGTGCCGCAAATGAAACAGGTGTGCTCGTTGGAAGAATGCATGCCGGTTTATCGGAACGCCACCGCGGACCTCTCGCTACCATTGTGTATAAACGCGTACTCGAGCTTCGTGCATGTATCGGGTTTGATTTATGAAACAGCGTGGACACAGTTGCACAGGAGAAATGCGTGAGGCGTGCTTTTTAATGGGCCTGTTCCACGAGTGCCCGATTTAACCACCGATTTAATGGATTTTACGGGTTACGGTGAAAAAAGTATCACGGAGTCTTCTACTTTTTTCCTCTCCATGATGTTAGGCTTCGAATTATTCGGTGGTTGAGAAGGGAGAGATATGATGGTACGCGATCGATCGAAGTTAACGGATCGAGCGTGATTAAGGGTTCTTGAGGTAGGTACGCGCTATGTACTTGCGTATAGTCTGGTTATGTAGTTGGTAAGAGCGTGGACAAGTCCCTGCGAGCATCCACAAGCTGCTAAGGTGAATCTTCATTTTTGGATGGTCCTGGCTTTATACGAAGCTTCTTCCCGAGGTAATTATTAGTCCATCAGCAACTCCCGATGGCCACATGGCCGTATAAAGAGGCGAAAGCCTCTCTCTTCTTTTTTTGACTCTCTCTCTCTCACTCCGTTCGGTCTCGACGCGGGCCATCTTCGCTTCGCAAGGCCGCCCTGTCATTAACCGCCCCCGTGAAGGTCCCTGGGTCCCATTTTCCCTTTCAACCCCGCGCTTTGCCGACGATCGCCGATTCATCGGCTCTCCAACGTCCGATATCGTACCGATCACGGAAGTCCTCGAAATCTTGATGAAAAGGTTTCAGTTGAATTAACAATAAAAATCTACGAGTTATATATGTACTTTTAATATCAATCCTATCGTATTTCATCTGACGCTAGTCGCGTGGACAGCGTGTAGGTAGATATACGTGGCAATTAGTAACGCATGGTCATTATCCTTTCAAATAAATTAAGTTATGAGTATAACATCTGGTTTTACGGTATGTTATGTTCGAACATTCGTAACTCTTAGATAAATATTCAAATGATTTATAAGCTGCAAGAATCGTAAAAAGGTATGATTGATTTTTTTTCGATCTTTGTATGTTAGGTGATATTAGAATTTTCACACTTACCTAGCATATCCAGGAGAATTGATTGGGAAAACGTGAGTGTTTTATTAATATGTTCTGAATCAATGTCGAATCGGACTTGACAAAATTTTTGTGTCCTTATACTGTCGGAAAATAAATAAGCAGATGTTTTAAAGGTATAGTGCGTTTAGGAGTAATAGAATTTTTGAAACGTTTGTTGCCCAGTTCACGTCTACTAAATCTTGTTACCTATAACAATATAAAATTAATGACAAATTAATACTTTGCCTATCATGGTAGTTACTTATGACCATCACCTAATTTATCAAAAATTTGTCGCAGTTGGTGATTATAGGTGACTACCTATAACATAAATGCAAGTATTGTAACGAAAATTTCATTATCATCACCCACAGAAAAATTGGGGTAATAGTTGACGCGTTCATTTGTAATTAAATATCAAAAATAATACGAACGATTAAGAATTAAAAGCAATTTTCCATGATATCGAACCATGCTAGAATACGTATCTACACTATCGAGAGCACACAAAAGCCATCCCCTCGCGGATATTACGTAAGCGTTCGCACGGTCCAACGAGCATCGGCTTTGGTAGACACTCAACGTTAAAAGCCCGTGCGCGTTCGATTCGTACCTCGTTGTAAAACATCCCTTGTTCTCTTGTGGCGACTACCACCAGTACTAGTACCAACGTTGCTACTACCACGATCCTTCTCACCGAGAGCATCGTCGTGTCCCGCGTTAAGGGCGGATCGCACCTTTTGTGGCTCGATAGCACGCGATCTACGCATCATCGCCTTCTTGAACCACGTGGGGAAGGAAAAGAGGAAAGCCGATCACCCTTGTTCCGCGAAATGATTTTTTTCTCTCCTGAAAACTGCCTTTCTCTCTATTGTGCCGTTGGATTAGAAAGGAAGGAAATCGACTCGGTTCGACCAGACATCGTTTTATCCATCAGAAATTGCGTTAGGATTCTCACGTGCGAAGGGGTGGCCTTCTTTTCCTTACTTCCCATTTTTTTTTTCCTTTTCGATCGTTAAAATACGATAGAAGGAGGACTCGTTTTTCCTTCCCCTTTTATTCGTCGACGTTCGACGCATAAAATCGCTGCGTGTGTTTGTTTGCGAGAGCGATGCTTACGTGGGAAGGTATGGTATATATCTATGGACATTAAGAAATTGATGGCGGCCGACGGTGGTGAGATATTACGCGTAAATTGGCCGCGGAAATCTCGGGCACGACATCGTCGTTGCTTCTCTTGCGGCACTCTGTCGGTCCAGAGAGAAGCAGAGAGAGAGAGAGAACACGGCGAGCGGTTATGAATGGACCGCGATTAGATGCTCGTCCCGCCGCAGTGGCGCCGCAGCCTTCTTCCATTATGGAAAATTAGGTCCTAATGCGAGCCTGACGCGTCCGTCCGCTTCTCGGCCGGTTCAGTGGCGTAGAAACTCGTCGTTTCGATGTAATCGACTTGCTTGGATGAATAATTTTTTAAATTTTACAATCATAATAAAATTTGGTGTTATCAAAATCGTTTAAAGTCCAGTTCAAGATTGTTTTTTCTTCTCTATCATTTTCTATCATAGGTACGATTTATTTTCGAAGAACGATAAAACAAGTTCGAAAATTGTACTTCAAGCTTTGTTAGGGATGTTGCGCGAGGATCATAGAAAAAGAACGTAAAACCAAGAGCGAGGACGCCACTGCCTCGAGAGAGAATGGTAATTGGTTCCTTCTTCGTCGTACATTTTACCGAGCGTCCCGGTTTTATACGACGGAGTCGATAACATTTGAAATTCAAACTCCGCGATTAAAATCGCATTAGGCGGAGGCTCGCGCTCGCAAGACGATGTATACTCGAGATCCTCAGGGGCACCTTTGCGCGCGGATCGTTCAAGGCAGAAGGCATTATGATATCCGTGATTCTAATAGTTTTCCGTAGTTTCGTCATCATCATTACGGCTATACAAAATGGCAGGGTAACGTGCAACTTGGAATTCCATTAAAAACTCTTGCGCTAAAGTTTACTCGTGTCCGAGTAGGTAGCATACTCCCATCTAGGAGGAGGAGAAATAACGGGATGCGGTTTGGTGCGTCGATATTTAAATAACAATGAGTGGCATACCGTTACTATGGACTGGAGCCGATAGGAGGGCTCCGGGTCACGTAGAGTGGCTCGATCCGCGAAGTAAGGAACGACGACGAAGGAGAGGAGTCGATCGAACGACCGGGACGGATGAGGAGAGTGAGAGGGAGAAAGCATGAAAAAGAGAAAGAGAAGCAAGGCAGAGAGTTAGCTCGCGCGAATCCCTTCCCTTCGATAGAGAGCACCGACGGTGACTGCGGCGGCTCGTGCGCGCGCATTTCACGGATAAACTTGGCTCGTTCGAGCGAGACGGAGCTAGAGAGGGGTTGCCTAAGCGCGAGGGAGATGGAAAGAGGTTGGGCGAATGCCCAAGAGTGGGGGACGTAAGAGAGTGGAATAGTAGGGGTAAGAACGGGTGCCAAGGTGGTAGGAATGCCCAGTGGGCGGTTCTGGCGTGCGCCAGTGGGCGGAGCCTCGGTCCCGCTACGTCCACGCCCACCAGCTCGGTCTCATCTCTATGGCCACGCCCACTACGCTCTCTCTTGCCCGGGGCACCCTGAGCCGGCTCTCTACCTCCTCCAACGCGCACCATTCCCCCGGCCGTGATCGGGGAAAGCCGATCGGTTGGCCGGCAGTCTGTCACGGGGCGAAGAGCGGGAACCACGTTAACCGGTTCCTACAACGAGCGAGCGGCAGCTCGAGTCGACCTTTTTTTCCGACGGTAACACGCACTTCGCTCCTTCAGCTAGTGGTGCCGAATCACGTCGAACGGAGAGAAGAGTCGAGATACCGTTCGATCGATTCTTGTAGTCGTCGTAGTCGTGATTTCCAGTGCTGTGTGTTAACGTTTTGCGAGGAGGGACACGAACGCAAAAACCCTGACTAGAGATAAAGAAGAGAAGATCAAATATTATAGAACTTGGTGGTGACAACGAGCGCGAATCGCGCGAACATTCGGTCCGCGCGTCAAAGGACCCAACGACATGTTGACTGACATGACACCGGCCGCGGCTGGTCAGCTCTATCCGCAGCTGCAATCCATCGCAAAGTCGCCGGCCCATGGACATGTGGTGAGTCTCAGGCCGAACCGTCATCTTTTTTTATCTCTCCTGCCGTCTTTACACTACTCGATTCGACGATTCCATTTCCATTACCTACTCGCTTCTCAAGTATTATTAACGAAGTAATGCGTCGATCGTTTCGTTACCTTGTTTCCAAGATATAGAAGGTACATAGGTGTTAGCGAAATGAGAACGTAAGAATCTGAAAAGAAAGGGTTACCCTAGCTTCTAAGTAAGGTCAATCGGTCCACTCTCCATCTTTCTTTCGGATAGGGATCTTAATCTTGTCAGGTAGAGAAGAAAGATCGATCTCGAGGGATCAGCCGCTACCGTCGCCTTTCGACGAGACCTCTTCGAAAAGGGCCGCCTCTCGATCGGATCGAAGATCTTGTCGGTACGACAAATTAGTGGCCATTTTGAAAGGTGTCGCACCGTTCGAACGCATCCACGAGATAACCTTCCATCTTTGACTCTCTTCCTTCATCTCTTCGGCCGATCTTGCCGGTTACTTTCAAACCTGCTAATATTCTTTGAGATAACATCAAAGTTCCTTACTTTTACCTACGAAATCTTTTAACGTTCTCTCTCAAAGGCTGATATTTTGACTTGGGCAAGCACGATTACTCTTTACCTTCAATTTTGCTATTACTCTTTAATTTTCATTTTTTAAGAATTCGGAAACTGTGGGTAATATGGACCGGGGTCTGTGAAACTTGGTCCCAAGTAGTCCATGTGTAACATACTGGGTGCCCATACTATTTATACATTCTGAAAATAAAAACCACATTTAAAGTTGTCACAATTGCTGCGATAGCACAGATTACACGCCAACTACAGTATTTCTGGTGTTCTGGTGCCAATTTAGCTAATTAGGAACTAGTACAGTGGTCCATATTAGCTGCTTGGGTTACATTTGCCGCACTTATCCTCCTACTACACTCTTTTGTGAACAGCAAAGCTGAACAGAAACTGGACGGCCACGGTGGCTATCCAGGAAGGTCCATTATCGTCTCGATCCTGAGATAAGCCCGTGATCATCCCGGATGATCCGCCCTGTTTTGACAGAAGCGGCAGTTCTTAAAGGCTTCGACCTTCTCTCTTTTTATCTCATTCTCTCTCTCTCTCATTCGACACGAATCCCTTTTCTCGACTCGACGACACGTGTTCGAGTTGTTCTCCGCGCCTCGGTTTGAACTCTTTATTTTATGACTCGGCAGGAAGAACGCGCGCGCGCTCCCAGCGAGATGATTTACGAGTCGACCTAAAAAAGTAATTAAATCCGTAGACACCGTAGTGGAAGGCGAGTATATTTATTAAGTAACCAGAAATCGCTTTTTTTCCTGTTTTCTTTCGTCGTTCTTCGACTCTCTCTACCACCCTCTTTCTCACACGCATACGGGTACTTCCTTTTGAAGAATAAGCTTTCAAAAAAAGGACTATTATCTTTTCTTTCTTATCCTTGAAGAAGCCATGAACAATTTTAATAACAATCTTCCAACTTCCTCCCTTTTTAACAATTAGATATATTTTTAATAATCGAACAAACATTTCTGACATTTGAACGAAACTTGAAAAATAAGTAAAGACATTCCTGTAAAAATGTTTATACACCAAAAAAAAGGAGATTTTTCCCTTTCCTGTCCTAAAATGTCGAAGGATTCGAGACGAATGTATCGAGTGTCCTTCGTACAATGGTCCTTGCGCAAGGTTCTCAGGGCTAAAACGGACTGGCCTACCTGTGCCACCCGAGGAGCCAATTATTTGTCCGATCTTCTTCTCCTTTGTGCTTTCGAGGAGGATCCACTTGACAGGATGCGTGCGTAGGAAACACGATGCCTACTTCCTCTCGATCCTACCAAAGGGAAGATACGCGTTAAGATACTACTCTACTACTTCGGCCAAGGATGGAATACATTCTTTACCGAATTTCTTTTTATCCAACTTTAAAGCTGATCGTTTTTGCACTCTCTTGTCAGTAGATAGTAGCTCTTTTTCTCATCATAGTCATCGTTAAGATTACATTTTCATTCTCGAACTAGCCTACGTTTACCGATGATTCCCGAGGCACGAGAATCGACACGGCGTCGGGTAGTGTCCAAAGTCGATCGATATCATGCTTAATACTTAACGCGTTCTTGTATTTCGAGCGACGAGCTCTTACTATCCGATAGGTAGTTTTCACTAATTCATGAGGCGAGCTCGCAGCACCACCTTTTTTTTATTGACATAATATCTCTCTTACCGTAACGAAACTCGCTACCTCTAGACGTACGTACACGGCTTCTACTTCCGAGGTACTAAGAACGATAAAATCTGTAGAATTATTAACTGTCTCTCTTATCTTCGAGCAACTACCAGTATCGATGTCGTAACGTGGCTTTGAAAAAAATGGAAAAAAAGCTATCTCTCTGAACGAACCTGGTCGATCATTTCCAAAGCTTCGACACGGCGTTACACCTGTCAAGCTCGCGAGAGTACACACGGGTGACATCGTTTTCCGGTCTCCTCTTCGATCTCGCTCCACTTCACTTCCACGGCTGGTAATCCGATAATCCGATTCCTGGGGCAAAAAGGAAGAAAGAGAGAGAGAGTCCTCGAGGGTTGCCACCGTTGACATTTTCAAGGACAACAATAGACTGCGAACTGGTGACTGGCAAAAGGGCGAAGGCTTGTCGCGAAAATGCTCGAAATGTGTCCCTCGTTGTCATACCGCTAAACTGTGGGAGCTACAGTGAACCGAAGCGGGCCTTTTTATGCTTAAGAGCTATAAGAGGCTTTACCTGGACAACGCCATACCGGATGCCACGAAAATGCCATCCTAATTTGTCCTCTTTCTAGGGAGAGGACTGGTCTCCTAGAAGACAGAGAAGGCTGGACCTTATTTCCTTAAACCGACCGCAATCTCTCGCAAAACACGCAATGCTGATGTTCCTTCCATCTCTTTCGCGTTGGAGAGCACGAAACGATAAAGCTGCCCGACGGCTAGGAACTTTACAGTCCGGATTTCTTTATTTTTTGTTACGTGGGGCTAGAACGTTCATGGGGCAACTCGTGAAATTTTCTGCTAGAATCCTTCAAATAACTTTCTTTCTTCGTAAAAGTATCCTTGAAGAACGTACGAAAAATGATGCGGTGTCGTTGGGAAAGCTCGTGTGACCGAAACCGCAGGGATCCTCCTGGTAAATTGCGAGTTGCGGAATCAGCGGTCGTGCGGACTCGTGCGAGTCGCTTTAATCGTTGCCGACTTTACGACTCGGCGGTCCTGGTGTCTCGTACCGTGAATAAATCTCCGATCAATTTTCTTTTCGGTGTTAATAAGCGTCCGTGTACCGAACCAAAGCTCTGGGGAACAGTTTGTAAAATTGTTCGAATAAAAGGAAGCCTTTTTCTTAAGGAGATTGGGTGTATCTGCCCCATAGAGAACGGGACAAGTCAATGAATTATTTTTGTCGAGTGCAAGTTCCTCGACTTGTAATCACCCTTTCGAAAACTTCACGTTCCGCGTAGTTTGTCTCGCGTTGGTTCGAACGCCTCGAACGCTGGCAGATGTTCTACGGTGACAACATGGCTGCCATTCTTCCTCGAACGTTTACCCTTGAAAAGCCGTTTTTAGGTATGATTGATCGTTCCTAGAAACCGTCCAGGCTACTACCATGTCAGAGAACGAAAGATTTTCTATGAAATGTCGTGGGTTATCGATTTATTGGATTGACATATAAATTAGACTTCTCACGATATTTTGGTGGAATATGTCGGCAATATAGATATATATCTGTGGGAATGATTTAGTTATTTCAAAATTTTCTCATCGAATGTGATCTTTTATTAATTATAAATACCAATGGTGATCATGAAAAATCTAGGTACAATATAAGTCAAAATAGTATTTAGTTTTCGAAAAGTACTAAAAAATTATTAATCTTAATGTAACGTTAAAACTACCAACGTTAAACGTAGGTACATCCATTTTACAAAAAAATTAAATTTCCACAACTCGAGAAACAAGAAATCTAATTATTCAACCATTCCAGTAGTTCTAGTATTAAATAATAAACTCGTTCGTCGAATCTTATCTCGAACTATAAAATTTCATTTGACACAGCATCGAATTGACTAAGGCACGTTCTTGCGTCGTTCCGTATTTACGAACGTACGTAGGTCTACTTAACGGACCATCTCTCCTTTCTCTTGCAAGTTCGATAATTGAAAAGCCAAGTTCTACCCCTCTTTTTCTCTCCTTTTTCTTTCTCGACTTCATCATCATCGTGCACGATGTTCTCGTTGCACGCACGAACGAAATTATCGGTCATTATACCGACGTATCGTCGCGAGCGAAATTATTCAGGGAACAATACAGCATGATCTGTTCGCTGGTCAATGCCCCGTTGTGTATCCCTGTTCGATGATACCAACGAAGGATCGAGAAACGATCGAAAACTAACTAAATCTGATCTCTCGATTTATTTACAACCAGCCAAACAGAAGTATAAAATATATAGTAAAAAGCGATTCGAGCAAAGTTCGTGACACTAAAGCCATTTCGAAAAGGTATCGAACGGTTTTAGACCGTGAAGAAGATCGAGAGGATCGGGAAGCTGCAATTTGATAGATACAGGACTGCGTGTGGGTTTACTAGGCGCGTGTAACGGCCTGGACCGAGTTATACGTGCCTTCCTGCATCGGGCCATCATCGTATAGCTCGGAGGTCCGATAATTGAAAAGCCAGGATAACTTCTCTCTCTCTCTTGATCTACGCTGTAAACAATATTCCTCATAGGTTCAGACTCTCTCTCTCTTCGTCGAATTACCGGCCATTATCGTGACGTATCATCGCGAGTCAACGTCATTCGAGGGACCATCATGGGAAAAGAGCGAGCGATACACGATCGGTTCGACACCTCCGGGCGTACAACCCACGCTCACGAGTAAAGTGGAAAACGATTATTAACGAGTCTCTTTTCTCGAATTACGTGCAATAGCATAACTATCCCTCGTTCTGATACGTATATATACAGGGTGTCCGGTTCCAGGTGTCCAAGCGAAAAACTACATGTGCACATCAATGATTTGAGTCGAAAAGTCTAATACCGTTTTCCGAAATTCGATTCAATTAAATAGTTATTAAGTAACAAAGATCGGTCAATCACGGCGATCAGAGACATGTAGCGTTGTTTATTGTGAATAGCTCCTTTTACTGCTTCGTCTCTTGCCTAGCTGCGAGTTCGAGAAAGCCGCCTTTATTCGCTAATCGCTGTAATTGGCCGATCTTTGTTACTTAATAAATATTTAATTGAATCGAATTTCGGAAAATGGTATTAGACTTTTCGACTCAAGTCATCGATGTGTACTTGTAGTTCTCCGCTTGGACACCTGGAACCGGACACCTTGTATATCCATAATATCTACTAGACTCCTTCGTGAATCTTTAAATGACGAATATAGTCCAGAGGAAGAATTTCGATCGAGGCTCGTTTATCTCCATGTCGTATCATCGTCCCTCATCGAGCTCGGACAATACCGATCCTCGTGGTGTGGCATGGTCGACACCTTTGAGCACAGGGAGCAAAGAGAGAGAAAGAAGCGTGCCAACGTGGCAGGGTTCCACTGCAGGGGTGCCAACCCCCCGTGGTGCCCGAGCCAAAACACGGAATACGTTCGAGAGCTTGGGATGATTTATCGGGCCGATCATACTCACCGACGTTTGCGTCCTCGCCTTTTTTTCTTTCTTTAACGGGTCGAAATGGTCTGAAAGTTTTCTTTGGAAAGATTCTCGACAACTCTTCCGAGTATATTTGCTAAGATTACGAGGAAGAGGGTACGTAAGAGGTGACAAAGAGAGTCAAGCGATCGGCACGCGAACGAAGTAACACGAGAGATCAGCTTTTCTCACACGGTAGCGAGGAACAGTGTACACAGGGTGCAACGAACCCTTCCGGGATTCTCTTCTCTCTTAGCAAAAACTTCCGGCATATACCTACCGACACACACGTCAAGGCTTTGCCCGCGATTTTCACCTTTTAGCAGATGCATACGCGCCAGCCGTGTTCATCTTCTTCTACCTTCCCTTCTTTTTTTTCTTCTCGTGCACCTTGCGCGACCCATCGGCTTGAACGAACGAGAAAAGAGAAGAAGAAGACCGATCGCGTTGCGTGTGCCTCGCGAAGTAAAGGAGGAACCAGAGAGTTTCGAATAATGGCCGGGATAATTGCGAGCCATGTTTACGCCGGAATGCGGCGGAATCGATATTAAATTGACTCCGTGGAACTGCGCGCCGCCGCTCGACTTCGACCGTTTTTCCGCGCGGAACGGAGCAAACGAGTCGCCCGATCTTACCTTCAGACGTTCGAGACCCAGGAGGTTTATGATTTTTACGAGTTTACGTTTCCGCGAAAGCCTTGCGTAACGCGCCGATTTTTTTTTTCTTCCTTCTGTTAAAGAAAGTCTAAATAAGTATTTTTTTTTTTATTCTGAAACGGTTGACGGCCTTGATCGAAACTCGTTCTCTTGAAATAGGAAGCTTATAAAGATTATACCTACGGGGCAAGAGATTTAATCGATCACCGTGTTGAATCATTAGCCGTGTTTCTTGATTGTAAAATGAAAGAGAGGGAGGGAAATATATAGAGAAATAAAAAAAAAAAAAGAAGTTTGGAATTTGCATGTCGCGTTACGAGGACTCGGTACCACGTTCTTGGCCCGAGGCATGAAATTATCCATCTCGTACGCGATCGAGGAGAACTCGTTGAGGGTTCGCGTTAGTACCGTTAGCCTTCGATGGATCGAACGCTTCGTTAAGCGAATAGGAAAGTATCGAAACACGTGCGGCTCGCACGACGCCGGACGTCGGGCTCTCTCGTGTTATAGTAACCGCGGGGTTGGGTTGGTATGTGTGCGTACAAAGCGACGCCGCTGTGCGTTCCCGTTTCGCCTCATTTCCGCTTCATTTTTTCGTCACGCGACTAGATTTTCTTCTCGTCGAGTAATCGCCTTCGTTTCGATCGCAAGTTTTCTTCGCGTTACGCAAGCGACGTTGGCTCGATGACGATCGATTATCGTTTGGTTCGAAGGAATAATGGGTTTGGGTTGATTGCTTTGATTTTTGGGAAAGAATCACGTGGGGTAGGTTTGTAACTATTTGAGAAATAATTTGTTTAGTGAATGGACCAATTCCTTGATTTTTTAAAAAGTAATTTTGAATGTATGTAAAATGAGGGATACTTTCGTAAATATTTATTAAATAATATATTTAAAATTTAAGTACTGACGCAGGTGAACAAATTAGAACCTTATTTTGTCAGTTTTAAAGATTAGAAATGTTGATTCCATATAAAAATGTTTTCTTAGTACATAATTAACAGTTGGAGCACATTTTGTTTTGTTATTAGTAGATAATAAATGATCTGTTTTAACCACGTCAGTACTCAAAAGTTAATCTGGTTTCTTTAAACGATAATTTTCTTGACGATTTATCATTTTTCATTTCACTAGAATAATAGTCAATTTAACTTTGTCCAAAAGAATCTTGAATGAATTTAAATGGAACGAAGACTACCTTCGTAAATATTCGATAAATAATTCGTTGAAAATTTAGTATACCTCCCTTTTAGTCGCACGTTCGAGGTCTCCGCTTTTATTCACGAGCGTCATTTTTGGGGAAGGACTCGAATCAAAACGATATTCAGTGGTATAGAAACGGGAAGATCGATATCTCGTGAAACGCGAGGGATAGACCGCGCAGTTTGTCAAGTGTGGCCGAGAAGCGAAGAGACGTTTACGCAAGCTATGAATTTTTATGGAGAGCGGCTTTTCCCCGTTCCGAATTTCATGCCGATAAAGAGGGAGTCATAAATTCTGCGAAAAAAACTGCCGGCTTCTCTTTGCTTGGTCGATTCTCTTTGCACCGTCGAGAAATCTGGATTGTATTATTTTTTGCGAAAAAATTCTTTTTTATCGAGATATCGTTAAATCGATTAATTCTTCGTAAATTTCAAACAAAATTCTATCGGAAAATGGTAAAAGAATATTCGTTTACTTAATTTAAATCAGTTAACCAGCCGGTTAAACGTATCTACTCTATGCTTACGAGAATGGACCAAATGGAACAAGGGAGACGACGTTTGCTCTCCCACGGCTCGTTCGGTCGCTAAATCGCGAAACAATAAATTTTCTCGTAGAGTCACCCTCTTTATGGGTCTCTTAGACAGGGATGATATCCTCCCAGGGGGTAACCTAATATGTCACAGTCTGTTGCAGCGATCTCCGCGTAAAACCAATCGCGGTGGTCGAGGGTGGATTTTGGTAGGAGGAAAGGCGTCTAGCGGAGGAGAGTGACGTACCCTCAAGCTCGAGGGGTTTAGATGGACTACTAATGGACTGATTGAATAGCGACGATCTGATAAACCGATCCGACGTACACGCGCGTGATCTTCGAAATGGAATTAAGGAGATCGTCGTTTTTCAATTTGTGCATGGTTCTAGGGATTTGTGTAATCCAATCGAAATTTTAATCGCGATTTATAGGCCTCGACAAGTCTTTCAAACGATAATTGAGTTTTATGGAATGGAAAAAATAAACACCGTTTTAAACCTTATGTCATATTTTATAAATGATTCTATTCGCACTTTCCTAATCTCTTAAAGGATCGAATTAGAATTGAGATCACTCATTAAACTTCAATTCAAACCTAGACCTAACAAAAAATCTTATACAGTAAAAACGAGTCGTACTTTCAAGCGACGATGTATAAAAACTTTTAAAAAATCAAGTTTTCCAGGACCAAACCGAGGGAACCAACCAAATTATTTCACTTTATGTCGTAACTAGTATTAATTGGGTTTACGACTCAGCATCAAAACGACAAGAACATTACGTTACTCTCGATCCATTCACTTTGCTCTTACGATCTCGATTTGCCAGAAATCTAATGCGAGTTATCGTTAAACGCACGGTACCGTGGTTACGAGGTATTTAAAAAGTAATTTTCAATAACCAATACCGAGTTACGATCTCAGTCCAAAACTTCTGCAATGCTGGACGAAATCTCGTTTGTTATTATATCATTCGTTCGTAGAAACTGAGAAAAAAAACGAAAGCAACGGAAAAGGTCGGTGTTCGTTTCTGCGTAAACCCAGTGTCGAGGGTTGCGACACGTACGGTGGGAAAGCACGATGAAGTCATAAATTCCGTGAGCTTCGGCCGGAAGACACGCGAACCAATTTGCTCGAGACAAGCGCGCGCGATACGGGTGGCGTACCTACGTCGAACGAGTGATAATCGTTGGCTTCGACGATTTTCGCAGGCTCGTTGCTATCTTCTTCTCTCCCTTTTTCTGCTATGTCTATATACATATATTCTTTTCTCATATCTCTAGTCATTATCAGAAATTTCAAAAGACACCTTGCCAAGATCTTAACTTGACTACACGAAAATGATAAAAAAGTACGATAGCTCAACGAAGTTTCCCTTCAATATCAACCGATCGATGATGATTTTACTGACAAACACGTTTATCGAGAAGCAAAGAAATTAAGCACGCTGTGGTCCTCTTTAGCGACCTCTACCAGAGTACAGCCGTTTACGGTCGCTACATGCGCGTAATACCTATAATCGCGACGCGTATAATTCATAGTTGTGCTCGAAGCTATACTTTCCGTCTCGTTATATGATCGGTACAAACGCATCCTTTGTTTCTCTCGTTCGTTCTATGCTAGTAGTGGTGGACGGGACCAGTCGTCTACTACACGATGCCACGTGCTTTCTTCGAAACTTCGAAAAGACCACTTTGCTATCGAACTTAGGTACTACTTTCTTTTTTACTCGCACGCGAAGAAGCTTGCTTGTTAAATGACGTTCAACGATTGGTTCGAAGTTGAGATGATGTTTATTGACCCTAGGTCGTTTAAAGGAGGGTCAATGTCAATAGAATTTTAAATGTTAGTTTGTTTTAAAGAACATCCCTAGCTAATTTTAAACTTTCTAAAAGATTTCGATTCTCATAAAAAATAAGAGAAACAGTAGGTATAACAGACAAGATGATAGAAGGAAATGACTGTCTAACTTAGCATGGCCTAACTGATCGATCGATAAATTTACACCTTCATTTTCCAAACGTTAACTCTACCTAATACAAAATTTTCACCCAATAACCTTCTCCTACCTAAATGAATAACCATACGATCGGAAAAGCCTGTTAACCCAAGAGAATCGCGATAACGCAGCATTGCAATAGGGAAAATCAATGGGGGGATTCAAATTAACGGGTATAAAGAGGAGGCGTTAAAATGAAGTCGTTAGAAAAGTTGGAGTCTTTCAGCGAGAGGTTTCTTCCACGAAAGACCGCAGCACGCTCTGGTAATCGTTTACTTATTCCTTCGGAATATTATAACATCGGCGCGGCACGTCCGAGATTGGATCCTCCTTCTTCTCTTTCCTTCGACTCTTCTTCTCGTTGAGGCCCCGCTTTAGCCAACACCTGCGTCCGCCGGTCTTCGAGATGAACGGGTTCACGGTCTGCCAAAGGTGATTTAGTAGCAGTTTGTTACCGCGGCGCCGGCAGGAGGGTACCGCGAGAGGGTATGGCGGCACTGGACTCCTTACGAGCCTCGCGTAAACGCGAACATTTCTCGACCTGCTCTTTCTCTCTCTCTTTTGGTCTCTCGCTTGCTCGCACACGCCGAAGACTTTAAATTGCTTCCTCGCCTTTAGAACTTGCTCTCTTTCTCTCTCGCTGATACAAGATTTTTCGACCGATTTAAACAGGTTCCGCAACTAACTCGACGATGGACGTAAAAAGATGAATTCCTTATCCATGGAAGATAACATCTCTCGATATTACAATGTCTCCCATAGTACTTAAATACAAAGATACTCCTTGCCCTTGGTGATTCGTATCGTCTTGGTTATGAGAGTACAAAATTCTTCATTGTATTAATTATAATTAACGAGTATTAAGATAGTGGAGAATTATGATTGGTAATTAGATTTAGTAGGTTGTGAAGAGAAAAAGTGAAAGAGTAACTAGACGACGAAAAGATAAGTACGATTCTAGAAGTGGAAACGTTCAAGATAACATTCGTAATTGATTTGTCCGACGATTTAAAGATATGGTCTTCTGCTGGTATACGGTTAGAAAGAAAGACGATATTGAAAGTTGTTTTTAAACGAGAGATATGCAAGTATGGAGTAAGTGGAACAAACCTAGCTCACGCGGCTAATATGGATTACTGTAATTGTATTTAATTAGGTAGGTGCGCCAGTTTCTATCGCGGTTTAAGCACTTTTGCAACGTAAATTTTATAATTGGCTGTCACGTCCGAAATATAACGTATGTTGCTATATTATTGTGTTGTTCTTTATTCCGAGTATTGGCACGTGTAGAATCTACATTGCATTTTTTCAGTATGGATTATTTTTAGTGACAGACTTGTAGTGTTTTATTTTTAACATTAGTTATCGAAGATTCTTTTATTTAATTAATAAATCAACAAAATTGGGACTTGGTCATCACCGATTATTTTATCTTTGATTGATCCATTTCTTATCATCTTTTTTCCACCAAGTTTCTTAATTAATAGAAATGTTCTTAGGAATAAATAGATTAGGTTTATAACTCATTCAGTAGAAACATATGAAGGTTCTATAAAAAGATTTTTTGAATATCGCTAACTAACGACGTAACGGCTAAATTTTTCAAAGATCGACTATAACGTCGATATATCGAAGGGATCGAAGGGGAAAGAAGGCCAAGGCAGGTGTAAACGAGTCTCTCTTTCTTTATACCTGCTTCTCGGATCCTCAGCGATCGTATCGATCGATTCGTGTGTCCTACTCGATCCTTTAATGCGGATCGAAGAAGATCCGACGAGCCTTCCTTACACGTTCGCAATAAGATACCTTCTAATTATAGTACCCTCGTAGGGCTTGTACTACAACGTTGTTTCATCCTCACCTGAGAGAGAAAGAAAGAGAAAAATTCCAAGCATTTCTAACACGTTTCTCGTAGCTTTAGACGTTTAACATCGACAAAAGTAGACACTCTAGTAACCGATGTCCTCGATCGACGTCTCTTCGATCGGTCTATACACCATCCTAAACCTTTTTATTATTTCTCTCATTTTCTTTCACTATACTAGTACTAGCCAGTATTAGAAAAAAAAAGACGAACAATGGAAAGATTTAAAAGATTTATTCGCACTTATCCCTACAGTCTTGTGCAGTAGTTATATCCTTCTTCTCTCTCAACGAAACCGAGTAGACATTTACCTACTTCGTTACACAAAATGTCCCTAGCTGAGTGTTGTAAAGCCTCTCGTCGAGAAGGTTTTATCGCAAATATGACAAAATAAATAATATCGGACAGGTGATAGCTACCAGTAGAAAGGTATACCTACATCTACAACCAGGCATAAAATGGCAGGGAAGTACACCGAACGTTTAATTATTGATCAACCCGAACGATTGAAGATAAATGAATAAATTCGATCGCGATCGACAGCAATGAGAAATTATTACACGAGAAGAATATATGAGAAAATAACGTGGCTACGTCGTAACATATGTATGCACGTTAACTTGGTTGTGAGCGAATGAATAACTAAAGGAAGAAAGGAAACAAAGTTGCTGGTCGACGAATCGTTCGGCGATCTACCTTCCAGATATCTCTAGACAACGTGCACAGCTCCATGAATTATTTACACTAGTCGTCTCGCCTCCGCGAATATCTCCAAAGTTGCTTCGTTTACTGAAAACGCGAATATTATTACCACGAACGACTTTGAAGTTTTTAACGACGACGGTGGTATCCGGAAAACGAATAAGGTTTCTCTCTACCTACGTGTGATCCTTACTAATTGGCGGTACGGTCATAAGAGATCGTGAAAACCGCCGCTCGAAATCGATAATCACGCTCTACTTCTTTCTCTCTCTTTCATCCTTTCCATGATTTTCGTGGAACTGTCCGCAACTAAATTGCAAATTTATGATAACAATGTTGCCTGCCAGCAAAGCGGTCGTTCCTTTTTTGCCACAACGCACCGAACGATCCTTTTTTATGTCGTTACGGGAGCTCGAGCACGCAAGTAGCTCCTTAATGCTCGAAAGTTTCTGCGGGGAAAGAGATTTACTCGTGGCAGGGTGATGGCGATCTTGCCCGTGAATTACTGTTAAAACGTTGCTAAAACGTGCAACTCGAACGAGTTGCTCCTTCCGTCATGGAGGTTTACGTTCTTGTAAAAGATGATCAGCTAACTCGGTTTATCATTAAAGATCACGGCCGAGATGCTTTGATTCGAATTGATCGTGGAAATGTTGTAAAGCAGAAATATATTAGGTACTCCTTGATTCTCTTTTTCTCTATCTTTCGCGACTGTTCGTTCAGCAAATCGGTAGTCATCGAGAACCTTCGGGGGCTCTGCCATCGTTTAAATGCTAATGTCGAGTTAATTTATCGTCCTACGATTCCGCTGGTTGACTTATCGTCGGGCGCTATTTACACGTTGATTCCACGTTGGAGCTTCGTAATTGAAAGAAAGCCGCCGCGCGGGACCACCCGTGCAAGACGGGCAATAAAATTCCAAATATACGGGGACGACGAGGGGCCTCGTGGCTTTTGGTAGGTTGGTCTAGGAGACGAATAAACTCTTGAACGATCGAACGACGACGTTGTCCTATCCCTCTTTCTCTCTTCCTTCTACCTGAGTCTTTCACGACGATAAAGACAAACTCCGCCTCCTTGCGCGATGCGAGAGGACAACTGGTAAGGTCGTACGCGCGACGAATGGCGCGGGAAATAGTTTTATTTTGTTATGGTGCTGAATATGAAGGTTTTTTTAGATAAACTAACCTTTTCAGAGACGAATTTTTCTTTAAAGTTAGAAGGAAATTATGTTATTTTTTGTGTAGGTAGATTTTACTCTTTTTCGATCGATTAGCGATTAAATAACTAAAAATACGTTGAAAGGGATTAAAAATAATAATATTCACTTGCGTGACTAGCCGTCGTTATGTTAAATTAAATATAAATGTATCCTGGCAAAGGTTAATCTTATGCCCTAGGATTTAATTGGACACATAATGAAACTAGTATTAGACATTGAGGAAAAAAACAAACATAGTTACAAACACTAAATAATTTAAAAATAATAATATAATAAATTCATTAAAATTAAAGGGATTAAAAGAAAAATTGACAAAGACTCGTCCATTGAGAAATGACAAAGTACGACGATGAGTGCCAACACTTTTAAGCAAGAACACTTTTCTATCGGTAACATCGTGCGAAATGTTTCGGGAGAGTTTAGAGGATCTTAACGAGAACAAAGTGAATAGACGAGGTGTATCGAACTAAGGATGCGCCGTTAATAAACACCAATCCTTTGTGGCTACCTACCGGGTTCCATAGCCGGAAGGCAACCGTGTCTATATGCTAATAGGAGGCTCCCGACTTATTCTACTTTGCGCCTTTGCCTTCTTTCTGGGCCCGTGCGCTCGTTCCCTTCTCGAGCACCCCTTCCTTATGATTTTTCTTTCATACTATTATACATTGTTGAAGTAGTAGGTACATATAGGCATCGTTTCAAGATAAGGATATCCAAGCTAATAGATAGAAGAATCGATCGAATTCGATCGAAGCTAAAATCTTCAGATATTTTTTTTTTACTAACTACCCAAGGTTTCCACTCGACGATAGTCACTAATTTAGTATGGCATTAATTTTATTAAAACGCTACTAAAAACCTCAGCTTGGGGAAGATTTTACAAGGTTCGCGACTCCTTCGAGGGAGCACTAACGAGAAATTTACGCGAAGTCCATGTCGGACCTGGCGGCGAGACGATAAAACCATGAAAGAAGTAAACTTAAGTTTAGTATGCACCCAAAGAGTCTGAGAGAGAGAGATAGAAGGAACTTTAAAAGGGGGTCACCTTTCCTAAATTAGAAGCGTTCGTAGAGCGAACGCGGTAAACGACTAGCCGGGCGATAGATCGGACACTCCGCCGCTAATTGGCTGCAGAATTTTATGTACCACTAAATTACTTCATGCAAATGCAGCCGCTTCCGTCCTTCTGCTGATATTCGAAAGAAGAGCGTGTAGGTATATATATACACCTATTTTAAAATCTCAAGCGCGTACCGAACGGCACTTCGTAAGATTTACAGCGCTCTCATTATCCTAATGAAGACGTGAACGCTTGAGAAAGGAGGGGGTAGCTCGATTTTTGTTGAAAACCGATTGCTCTTACGAAAACTACTCGTTACCGTGAGCTCTCACTAATACGCGAAAGGAGATCCCTTTCCTGAACTTTTGCTTTCTTGCCGTCGTCACGACGGATCATTAACGAAAATTAGGTGGATGACTCGAAGCTTCGACGTTACAACGTCTTCTTCTTCTTCTTCTTCATCCATTCTTCGATGGCTCGCCGAATAAACGAGGTGGACTCGTCGTTGGGTTTATTCATTCGCGTCGAACGATCTCTACGATGCTTTTTTTTATTTTATTATTTAGCAAAGAATTCTTTCTTCGAAATCATTTTCTATCATCTATGCAATGGCAGAAAAATTCGCGTATAACATTTTATTTTTAATGCGTTCAAGGCCGAGGGGTTGTGCTCTTAAACTGGTCAGGAGTTATAACCAGCCGATAATACCCGCTTTAATATTCAACGCCAACGGTGGGTAACAGATTTACGAGCACTAATGAATTGGTAACCTAATCCTTCTTTCCCATCGTCGCAGCCTCTGCGATAACACCGTCATCCTTGTCTCTTCCTCTATGTCTTCTATCTAATTTCTCTTCGACTAGATTATTACCCTACGAGTTTGCCTTTACCCGGAAATCGTTAGCATCTTCGAAAGTAATTTGAAATTTGTCGAAGGATCGGGAGACGACGGTGAAGGATGAAAAAAGATGTAGCTAAAATCAACGAGTAGAAAGAGAGGGTGGGGTTGGAGGTTAAAAAGAAGTGGAAGACGCGTAGTAGGGGAAGCCTGGTCCGATAGCCGAATAAATTTGGATAGCTCCCTGTTTTGGCCCGGGGCCATGCTTGTGCCATGCTCGTGCTCCATAGTAGACTTTTTCTCACACACACATATACTTGGATAGAATATCGTGTGGATACCTATGTACACATTCATATATATACGTGGAAGTATATGTAGGTATATAGGATTGGACCTTCGTAACGCGTCGTGAGAAAGAGAGTGAGAGAACGAGGTGGACGGACCGATGTGTATCCAGCCACCATCCCCCTCTCTCTTTCCTCTTCTCGTGCGCGATGGATTTAATTAAAAAACATAATTTAGAAGGGAGAGGATAACAGGTAGCTTCGTTCTGGTGGGAACTAGCGGAGGCATCGTCGGCTCTAACGCACTGTCGGCCTGCGGTCACTCATGAATAATATTATTAATCTCATCTTCCACCGAAACTTTCCTTCTTACCGCGACGACTCTTTCGACCAAACATTTTTCTACCACGAAAGAAATCCTGTTATTCGTAAATTTCCACATATCTATCGATAGATGACGAATATTCTGATAACAGTCTCGAGGATAAAGTTGAGAATCGCTGATCGAATTCGGCAGAGTTTCGGTGAAGATTCGGAGAAGACTTAAAAATCCATTTGTCTGAGACCCTGTCGCAAAAGGGCGTCGTGCGTGAGATTAAAAGAGGAAGACCGACGAGCAAGAAATATACAGTGGTGTACGCCATCTTGTCACGTGAGAGAGAAAGAAAGACCGATCGGTGAGCTATCCTCCTGTTCCTCGCGTGAGCGCCTTTACGAATTCATTTGATGTTAAAAACTCCCAAGATTCGTTTTTAGAGGTAGAATCACGGCATTTTGGTAGACCCAACTGGAAGGATGGAAACTTTTTCAAGGATTTACTCTCTCGCGAAATTGAAAGAAATAAAGGGCGAATAGCCACCGCAGGATGAACGCCATATGCTGATGGTCACCGCGAAGGAAACTTTATCTATAGCACAAAAAAAAGGAAACTTTCATCGATTCGTGTAGACCGAACCTCCGTGACAAAAGGCAGGCGCCGCTGTTGCTATACCACCATCGGTCGTCGTCGCCGCCACTGTGCGTTTTTTACGATCGAAGCAATTATCTACGAAAGACGAATAGACCGCACGACTACTCGCGGTCGGCCGCAATCACGGCTTGGGAGAGCTGGGATAAAAAAAAAAAAAAAACGTCTTCTTATCGAAACTCAACCGGGTGGAGTAATTACGCACGGGCTCCGATAAACAAATAATTTGCCCTGTAATCGAGCGGCCTTTACGTTCTAAATAAAACACAAGGTACTCTTATCTACCTTTCTCTTTCCTACGGCTGAGAGTACTTTAATATCGATCGTACGTTGGGAAAGTGAAATCTTGCTAAAAAATAAAAAGTACCAAGGTATAATCCAGGAACAAGATATGGATGGATACCTGGATTAATCCGGAAAGATAAGAACACCAAGGAGCACTTGTAAACGTCGATTTCAAGAGAGTATCGACGGAACGAAAACTAGATGGTACAGGTGGATACGTTTCGAGTGGTGCCCCACGTCGGGCTACTCGGGCAGGTGCTTCGGGCCAGCGGTCAATGGCTCTCGAGAACGTCCGTCACTTTTTTACATGGAAACCAGAAAAGGACGCCGACTAATTTCAAACGAAGCTCCATTACCGCGGAAGAAGAAGCACGGGACCACAGTCCTTTTCTCCTATGTCTTTTTCCATCCACCATTCTCTTCTACTTTCTGATCTTCCCTTAATTTTTTTTTTTATATCCTAGCAACTCTTGGGAGGATGTCCTGAAATAGAAAAATCGTGGGATTGGTGGTAATAAAAAAAAATCCGTTCCAATATCGAGAATCTCTCGTCGTATCGTTTTGGTATAGATGCCCAAGTTAAGTCGTAAAAGGGCGAAGAAGTTTGACAGAGACGTCGGATGTGGTTTGCCACAAGCTTTCGCGGCATAGTCACCCCACGTTTTAGCGGGTTAGCACCCTAGCTGTCGGTGGGCCATCATGCCAACCCTCCTGCACGGATGACGGTCAGCTGCTTTCTGTTCGAACGGTCGAACGCCTACGACTTCCGCGAGTTATTTCGTTCGGCCTGTGATGTTTTCTCTACAATTTCGTTAGACGAATCTATTAGCAATTTTCTAAACACATTCGATCTAGACCAAAATGAGTGTATACTTAACTCGACGAAGAATAGTAATTTCCTATTTTTCTACTTTCTTCCCATCGACAAATTTCTCTGATATCCTTTCCAACATTGTCCGTTCGATGTGCCTGTATAAAAGCCTTTCCTTTGGTCCAGTCCTCGGTGAGTCGACGAAGCAGGACGATGGCTCTTCTTCGACGCGCTATGAATCTCATTCGCCACACTGTCGGACCGTTTCGACACGCATCCATGCTCACGGTGACCACGATTCGCGCGCAAGAAACTCTCCGTACGCTTCACAAATTCACACTGGATTTACTATATCGATGTGCATCCGCGTTCTAAAGACATTACGACCAGTCTGTTGGTTCTCTCGTACTTTCTTCCTCGTTTTTCTCAAAGAATCAAAGCGACACGGTGACTAATCTTACCGAAGTTCCCTGATGCATAATTTTCAACACACAGCTTTTATGTAATACCAACACTGTGTGGGTGTACCTGAACTAGGTTCGACACCTTTTTTCGAAGAGAGGATGTTCTCGATTCGTTCCCGAAAGGTGGCCGACCGAGAGAGAAGCACCTCGGTGGTTTTAATTTATGCGCGGCATAGCTGTAGGCGTTATTAGTCTTAGCTGGATACGATGGGCGTGACGTCACGCGGCTAAAACAAAGGATCCTGCCGAGGAGCCCATCCCATGCCGGCTCTCTTTCAAGCGTGCCGACAGGACGACCGCTCTTGGATCTCTTTTCTGCATCGGCGATGGTTCGATGTTTTACGCTTCGCGAAGTCCTTAGCCCTTAAAGCCCGTTTTCCTTCTTCCTCGAACCTTTCGTTTCCGTTCCTTTGACCGAGAATCCTCTTTACGTAAGAAACCCAGAGATTTTTACTGTAAAATCACTGGAGATACTCGTCAATGGTATTCGATGTAAAAAACGAAGATGGATAGACGTAGAAAGCTTGATAATAATCGATGGACATTCGAATGGTAGCTATTGCCTAGGAAAATCGCGCGACATTGAAGCGAGAGCGTAGGTTAACAGCTTCGTTTTAGCTTACCCGTTAATTACAGAGCGCTTGACCTATGGGTTAACGCGAGTCTCACACGTATAGGCTCATTATCGCTGATTTCTTATGATCGTACGGCAGTGTGTCCGTTGCGATTTAATCGTCCGTCATTAGAGACATTGCTTTTAAACGTTGGAATTCGTACGTCGCGCGTCGATAGGATACGACGTTTCCCGATCGAAGTCGATTACGATGGAGAAACGTTGATTCTTTGATGAAAGAGGAGAGGGTGAAAGGAGAAAGAGAGAGGGAAGCTAATTGAGAGATGCCGTTGTCTCCGTAGGCCACTGTCACATTGTTCCGACGGATCAATACCTCTAGTCTACCTACAACCTGCACCCACCGAGCTTGAAGAGGGCGTGGCTCGTACACCGCCAGAGAGAGAGATGCTCCCACTCTCTACCTCTCTCTCTTTCTCCATCTCTTGCCTTTCTCTCTCTCTCTGCGTGCTGGTTGCTTCCTCCAGGACCATGGAAAAAGTAGGGAGGGATGATTTTGTCTTCCACCCTTGACGAGACACTCTCAACGAGCAAGCGCCGATTCTCGTTGGATAAAACGCTTTTCTCACCCTGCTTTCCCCTGCTACGAGCGTTCCTATTCGTCGATGAGCTGTAGGTAGTGTATCGGAGAAATTCTCGGGCATACGAGAGCCTTTGCTTCAATTAAGGGCGATGACGCGATGAAATAGCTTCCACGTCAAAAATCTTGCGACCCCGCGGCCTTGAAGTTTAGCGATCTTCGTGAAAATAAACGAGGAGGTCGTAGTTACTACCCTTCGATCGGTCTACCAGCCCTTTTTTCGGTGAGGCACCCTTCGCTTGATTCGCGGAACGGGGTAACCACGAAACGGTCCGTTTCTCTCCTACGCGAGTTCTCTCCAACCCCTCGTTTTCTCTCTGCCACCTTGGTCCTCGATGGTTACTCGCATTCGTTGTCTTTTGTCGGTGTTGGTGCAAGGTCGAACGGTGTGGGGGCGTGTCGCCTCGATGGCGCCGGCTGCTAATGGCCGCGCGGCCTGCCAGACTTTAATTTCCTGCCGCTTCCGCGGACCCTTTGCCTTTACCTCTTCTCTCTCGCTTTCTCTCTCCCTCTTTTGCTCTCTTCTCTATATCCGAATCTACGGCCGGTGGGAGCCCTTTCCAGCCTCCGGCCTTTCGGTAGCCACTGACGGACCACGCTCTGCGTCCTTCGACCCCACTGCTCTTCTTCTCCGTGCCGTTCGATGATTTGCATGAAACTGCTCTTGATGAGCTTCCTCGATTCGCCCCGAAGGTTCATTATCTAAAGTCTGCTTATTCCATGCTAACCGTCGTGGACCCCTTCTTTTCAACGATCGAGAAGTCGATCTTTTCGACTTCGTCGCCAAAGCTAATGAGAAGGGGAACCTTCGACGTATTTTACCACGAACAAGGGATGGAATTTATCTCTTGGAAATCGAGCTTCGACGTTAATTGACTCGTCTAGCGTTGTCAAACTGACGTACTGTGAAACTAACGACGACTTACGAATTTTCAAGACGGCAAGTTTTTAACGTTGGATCGAAGACTATAGTCTGTAGACGATTTTTGATATCTTCTAGGATAGAGGGAGCAATTTTATGTCATTATATACCCTTGGGGGGAAAAGACCTACTCCGTTCTCGAAGCTTGGCTTCTTTTTTTATATCGTTTTAGACGCGATTATGTCCGAACGGAGCCGATGGGTTTAAGCTAATCTACCTTGATACCTTTGGGAAAAAGTATCGCAAGTCGAAGCAGGTCCAACGATTTTCGTTGATCGAGTAAATAATTCGCGAAGAATAGCAGGAAGATTATTATGGGTTAAAATACTAAAATCGAAAATCTTCATGGTAACAAAGCAACTAACGATGTTTTTTTTTTTACAATCGTTGCAGGATCATCCTGGTTTGCGAGGGACGCCACTGGCGATGCTGGCGGCACAATGCAACAAATTGAGCAGCAAAAGTCCTCCGCCACTGGCAGACGCCGCGGTGGGCAAAGGTTTTCATCCTTGGAAGAAGAGTCCACAGAGCAGCGGCAGCTCGCCACAGCATTCGACGGGCGGAGGTGGAGGAGGTGGGGGGTGTACGACGACGGGAGTAAGTCAAAGACCAACGGCGACGAGCAGCGCCGGTAGTACGAGCGGTGGTTACGCCCGAGCACCAGTCACATCTTGCGCCTCGACCGCGCCGCAGTACGGTAGCGAGCTATATTTTCCTGGTACCGCGAGCGCGCAACCTGCCGGCGATCCTCATCACCATCAGAGCAGTCTCCTTGGAAAGGTCGAGGGAGCGACTCTGGGCTCCGTGTACGGTAGACACCCGTACGAATCGTGGCCATTCAACGCCATGCCTGGCGCGACACACGGTGGAATAAAGGCCAGCGACGGCTGGTGGGACGTTCACGGTGCCACCGCCGCCGGTGGTTGGCTAGACGTGAGCGGTACAGTTGGCGTCGGCGTTCACGCCGCACAAATGGCCAATTACTCGGCGGACTACTCGACGAGCTTAGCACTCGCGGGCAATCACTTGCTCACAACGGCGACCACCGCCGGACACAATCTACTCCAAGACACGTACAAGTCAATGCTACCCGGCGGGCCGCCTGGTTTCGGTCTGCATCATCACGCGGCAGCGACCGCGAGCGCCGGTGCTGGCGCTGGAAGTCCACAAGGTAGCGGCGCCGGCGTCGGCGTAGGCGTCGGGGGTGCCGCGGTCAGTCAGGCACCCTCGCCACGCTCGCAGAGGCGCTACACCGGTCGTGCGACCTGCGACTGTCCTAATTGTCAAGAAGCCGAGAGACTCGGTCCCGCCGGCGTACACCTCAGGAAGAAGAACATCCATAGCTGCCACATACCCGGTTGCGGCAAGGTCTACGGGAAGACGTCCCATCTGAAGGCCCACTTGCGGTGGCACACTGGTGAGCGACCGTTTGTTTGCAACTGGCTTTTCTGTGGCAAGCGGTTCACACGTTCGGATGAGTTGCAGCGGCACCTTCGAACCCACACCGGCGAAAAGAGATTCGCCTGCCCGGTCTGCAACAAGCGGTTCATGCGCAGCGACCATCTCGCGAAGCACGTCAAGACCCACAGCAGCAGCAGCAGCGGCAGCAAGGGCAAGGGGGGAGCGGGGAGCTCGTCGGCCGAGTCCTGCTCCGACAGCGAGGACAACGGGAGTCAGCAGAGTCCCACTTCCAGCTCGGTGCCGCCGCCGCAGCCGCCACAGCCGCAGCAGCAGGCGGCTCAGCAGCAGGCGGCTCAGCAGGCTCAGCAGCAGCAGGCTCTGGCGGCGGCGGCGGCGGCAGCGGCCCAGGACACCAACACCAATTCCCAGACCACCACCACCAATCACGGCCATCAGCCGACAACACCCATGACCCCAATACAGATGACCCCGCCACCTCTGACCGCACACCATCCCCACCACCCGCATCTCCCGCCTCTAATGCACCATCCTCATCATCACGCAACCTCCGTACCGGCGGCCCATCATCCGCACGCGGGGATGAGCATGCACTGAGCCCGGTGGGGCCCGGAGCCGGTGCCTGCAGTACCTCTGCCGCAACGACCCTGGGCTCCTCCTCCGCCCTATCCTACCCCCTCAACCTGAATCTTATCCAGAACCACGTCAATGCCCATCATCCTCATCATCATCAACACCATCACCAACAACAGCAACACCATCACTCCAACCAATCCTCTCAGCACCATCATCACCATCACCATGGCCAACAACAACAACACCAGCAACAACACTCCCGACAAAACAATTCCTACTCGATACAACAGAACCCTGGTACACCCGGGACGGCACAGACTCCTTCACCCTCCTCCCCCGCGCCTGTACATAGTCTTTAGGCCGAGAACGATCTTTCTCGCCCGATCCGTTTCCTCGGAGAGCAGGAACGGATGGAGCAGCCTGTCTCTCCTTCGGCCGCTGTGCACGCGGATATTGCCGACTTTGTTACTTGTAAATACTATACATAGTGTGTGTGCGTGTATGCTTCTATACGTGTGTAAGAGAGAGAGAGAAAGTTAATGCGTGCGAAAGAGCAAAGAAAGAAAGAAAGTAAGAAAGAAAGAAAGAGAGAAAGAGCAATCGAGAGAAAGTAAAAGAAAGAAATAAAAATGATATATCAATTAAGCGGTGTAATGTTGTAAAATACATATACATATATGTATGTACGTAGGTATGCACTGTCGCGCTGTACGATACACAGACACGAGTCGTCGTCGTTCCCCTTTTTTCCCTCGCGATCATCCCGTTTAACGCTTTGCCTGATTTTGTCGGCGAAGTATGAGAGAGAGAGAGAGAGAGAGAGAGAGTGTGTGTGTGAGAGAGAGAAAGAGAGAGAGAGAGAGAGAAAGCGTGAGAGGAAAAAATTACAAGGAAAAATATAGGCGCACGCGCGCGCGGGCGACGTACGGTCCAAAGCACGATGCACTCCGGACAAGTTCCAAACGGTGCTGCTGCGGTCGGTACAAACCCAAGGAGCAGTATCCTCGAATTTTCTTGTTAAACCTATAATTTTGTTGTAGAAGCGAACTCCCTCCCTCCCAAGGTCTTTTGCGTTTGGAACTTGAACTCGGACGATGCCCCCATATCAGCTCACCACCCTTTTCAACGTAGTATCATACTATTAATTAATTAATTAATTAATAATTATTATTAATGTATTATTATAAAGATTATAAATTCATTTTAAAGAGATAAAGAGGAAATAAATAATGCTTTTGTGAGTAAATCACGGTGTTTCTATTCTTGCTCGTTCAAAACCTCGAAACTTTGTTGTAGATTTTTTCTTATTCCTCTTTGCACGAATACAACCTGATGATAATGAACGAACAGATCTTAGTGCCGATCTCCAAGAGTAGCAGCGGTAGTCGCAACGTGTAACAAATTTGCAAAGTGATTCTAAGTGAAAGCGCCAAGCGGTTGCCCCGCATAGAGATATTGCGACGGTAATATCGCACGGGCCGTTAAGTCCTGGACCCTCCCAGCCATGAAATGTCCCGTCATAACATCGGTCCCCTTTATATTTCCCCCACGCTACTTCATCTCCCTCGTTGAATTTGGCCAAGCACGGGATCCTTCCACCAGTTCGACTCAACGTCCCTACGGATGTCGCAGATTCTTTGGCGCGTCGATTCACGCTCGGTAATGTCATAAGGCTTCTAACGTTTAACGCCGGCCGTCGAATTTGTACGACATCTGCTTGGCTTATCTCGAGCTTCCTCACCTTCCATTTAGCTTCACGGCCCGTGAATTATGCAGATTTTTAGATTTTTGGGCGTGGCTTTAGTCTCAAGCAACGAAATCAACGTGAATTCGAGAGTCGACTTTATGAGAAAAAATGTATTCCTGTCCATCCTCGATTCGCCTCGTCGTTGCTCGCGTCAATTTCAATATTTTTATTTCAATATCATTTTCTTTATGTATTTATGAATACGCTCAAGGTATGCGCGAGAACACCCCTGCGTTATTAACGAAGATGACTCGGCCGGTTTATAGGTAGGTACTACCGCTATACCGCCAATGACGTTGCTAGGTCTGGTCATTTCTACTAATGAAATAATTTTTATTAGATTCTTTTATCCTATCATTATCATATTATCATAAATTAACTTATAGATTATTCGTAATTACGCGACAACGCTATTAAAATGTTAAACAAACTGGTCGCTTAATTGATGTAGACAGGAATTATGAGACGGGTTCGGTTAATAATTCTATTAATTATTCACAGATAAGAACGGTGGATAAGGTTATCTTGGCGTTCTACAAAAAGTCGCAATTTATGGCTTTCAGCTTTCTACTCATCTTCCTCGCGAACATAATATTTTCAGGTCATTTATTTTAATTCGATATCATGACTTAAAACTCGTTACGAAATAAAAACGTTATCGGATTAATATCTTATCGACCATTACGAAAGGGGAGAATAATCCTGACAGGGACACTGCCACGATCGCAATAAACAATTTTCAGATGTCCTCCTAATACAAACCGGATCAATATGGTAGAGATTACGAAATCAGATCGTTATGCAAAGCAGCGATAGGGAAACTCCAGAAGCGGCTAGAGGGTTGTATTCCTACCGCAACGATTCGCGGGGGGTTGCTCCGTGAATAGAGAACGACTACTACTCAGTGGGGATGGCTTTTTTTTGGGAGATTTAACCAAGAAGGGTGGAACGTTTGTTGCTCGATTCGCGATCCCTCGATGGCACGTCTTTACGATCAGGAGATGAAGTTTTACGATCACCAAGAAAACGTGGCCTGGAAAATCATCGATGATATCGGAAATCAATTTACTTTCCATTCGACTTCCTCGTACCTATTTCACCATGCTAGTGGGTATAGAAATATCTACTCTATAATTTGATATTACGGGGGACAAAGACAGTAACGGTACTAAAGTGCAGGCACGGGCCTAATTTTTTGACGGCGTTGCTTCGGTCACATCGTTTTCGAAATGAATAATTATCCATGTACGTGTCACGTGTACCAGCCATACTCGAGGACTCGTCATTAGATCCGGCCCCGTCATTCGCGCGGAGTCGAACGTGTCGCGGATAATAAAGCTTCGCTGACGCCTCGACAAAGACACCGCTGTGCGATTAATTTCACGGCGTAGGGCAAACCCCCCCCTGCGGTTCGATTGAAACGAATGGAGAGCCGCGGCTACGCACGACCCTGTTGGAGTTAGCAGGAGAAAGAGAGAAGGAGCGATACTTTGCAATGGAGCATCCTGTTGTGTCGAAGAATGGAACCTCTCTTAATAGCTCGACGATCCCTTTTAAGCCCTATAAGTAAGTGAACTTGACGTCCACTGTAAAGTACGTACGGACAATAAAGAAGTTTTTATCGTATAGAAACAGTCTTCTATTATTATTCCCTTTCCTTTTCCCCATCGTTGGTATCTATTAATAATTCGTTAAGAAACAAACAAATGGAAAGTACGTAGGTTATAGTTTTTGACTGCACTCGTTGGACAGTAAAGGGAGAGAAAAAAAGAAGGAAGAAAAGTATGGGTGGCACTTTGAAACAGCACACCATCGTGGTCGTCGGTAAGAGCAGAAGAAAAGTTGGACAAAGGACGAGAAGGTTCGGGGAGGTCGTCCCTTTCGGAGGTCTGTTAACAAACCTCATGATCCTAACGACCCGACGGCTCTCTTGTCACGGTTTCGTATTAACCAAAGTCGTACCGCTCGTTGCGCTCCTTTTACAACTCAAAAAATGACACTGCATGCCACATCCGATGGTATCGTAGAAACTTGTTCACCGCAGATGTCCGATTTGTTCGACTTAAAAACGCGATTAATCAGCTTCGAGATTCTGTAAACCGAGAAAACAAGTTTGCCTTCGATAAGAACTGGAATTTGATCTTTAAAGATAGATAGAGAGCAAACTAATCACGGATGTGGCGTGTGTATTTACCGAGAGGACAAGAGCCTTAGCGGCACGCGTCCTGTTACCAAAGCAACCATCCTTTGGAAAAAGGATCCGAGACGCGACTCGGCATCTTCAAAGTCTCTTGAGAGAGAGAGATTCATTCTTGGCTCCCTCGAGTGGTTTGACCCAAGAAGTCATTCGGCTCTCGCGTAAATTATCACCGGATTAGTAACGTGTATAACACTCGACGGCAGGAAAATCGACCATGGGAAAAATTTATTTCTAAAGAGATCTACTCAGATAGAAAACAGTGAATATTTCTAAAGAAAAAATTCTCCCAAAAAAAGGGCTCTCCAAAAATGTTGAAAGGAAACCTCTACGTATTCCTACGATCGAATAAATAATTTACCGAGGGGATCGCGACCGGACAATACGGTCGGTCGAGAGCTTAATGGCCAAACAACACCGATCGTTCGTGTCCCGTAACGAAGACGAGCGAGTAACGCAAGGCCGGTAGCGTTACGTTCGAATCGCGCTAATTGCTCATCGTTAAAGGTCATTAAAGTATCTGGTTAGTCTATACGACACTTTGCGTGGGGGATGTTCGCGACGATGGGATATTCCTCCCACGTTGCTCATGAATCAATATTGTCCTACAATAACCTCGTTACTCGACTTTACCCTAATCGCGACCAAGACCAATTATTTCTCGACCGTTGCCAATTTTAGGACGATATCACGTACGAAAACAAGCCATGTTCCAATTCTGCATTCCATTCGAAGTCAAACTCCTTCCTCTTTTTTTTTTTCTATCTATGAATCCAAAATTAGAAAGAGACTCGAACTGACGAGCGACATCTTCTCGAATACGGTACATCATATTTCTGTAACTCCCGCTGTCGCTTAACCGGCACCGTTTTATCGTCGTCTGTCACCTCCGGAAATTTAACATCAAACGTATCCCTGTAACGGTAGATGTTTCTTGCCTGCTTAATCACGAAAGCTGTACATCTGTTGGAAGAAGAAGAAGTCGTGAGACTAGTCTCGCGTGTACGCCCTTCTAACCCTTCGTTTAACCGCGTAAGGAGAAGCTATTAAATTCGTAAGTTTACCGTGACCGCTTTCTTACGACAAGGAGGAAGAAGGTTCTAGGTAAGAAACATGTTCTTCAGGTTCGATAATAAAATTTCAACGAAAGCGTGAAGCATGCGAATCATTTCAAAGAGGCGTACCACTAACATTGTTCTCTCTCTCGTGATTCCTTCTAATCGTAGAGATGATTCACGGTCGTTCGTACTATACTAAGAAAACGACAAGGATCATCTCGAAAGGCCCTCGAGGTGACTGGCGAAAATCAATTCAATTCCTTTCGTATATCTAATTCAATAATCTGAACGCGACGTGAGTGGGCGAGAAACGAAGAAGAGTGGTTAAGAAAGACAGAAAGAACGACGAATGTAAATGCGATAAACGAGCAAGAGGTGGTATTACAAGAAGGAGCGGAGGAACAAAGGGTACCGCGACTTCCGGCTGAGCCGCATGACCGGCTCAGAAGTCATAAATCGTTTCGTGAACGAAACCAACAGGCTCCATCTCTCTTTCTCCCCGTTTCTCTCTACGAGTGGCTCGTACATCTGACAAATGATCGTTTCACGGGAAGTCAATTAACACCTCGTACGTCGTTCGAATTCGAGTGGCGCGGTCGAGCGCGTGTCGCTCGAGAAACTTCCGATTTAATTTTCTCTCTTTAACGGCTTTTGCTTCTCGCGTGCTCGATTTTCAAACGATGAAGCTTCGTTGATGCAGCTAATACTCTTCAGAGAGCTGAGTTTGTAGTGGTAATTCGTTATCGATTTCGTAATTGAGTTTCTTCTTTCGTGGAAGAGTTGGTAACGTTCTTCTTGAAGAAAAAAAGAAAAAATTCTTCGTATAAAGAAAGAATGGCCGAGGCTTTCGTTGGATAATTTCATGGCACATCGAGTAGGTATGTCGAGAATGGATGGAAATTAGTTGCAATGGCCGCCGAGTTCCGGAGTTAATTGATACGTCTGCACCCGAAGTTGCTGTTACACACGTATATGTATATATATGTATAGTGCTTGGAGGGTTTGAAGCTAGTTACTCTTCTTCTTCTTTTTTTCTTCTCTTCCGTATGTTTTCCCTTTGGCGTTGACGCCCGTTCCTATCTTCTACTATCTCTCTTCGGATTTAGCTTCACGCGTTTCGCGTGATTTAGCTGCTTTGCTTCCTGGCGATCTAGTTAACGCGTGTACACGTTCAAGGAAAAAAAAAGGGTGAGACAGGAGGAGGCTGGAGACGGATGTGCGGTCACGTCTTTTTTTTTTTTCTCCTTTTCTCTCGAATGAATCTCCCATCGCAACATGACTAATACCTCTTCACCCGTATTTTTATCTCTGCCACCGGCCGTCGCTCGTGTTACACGGCACGCCCGGCGAAAAATGGCATGACTAAACGGATGTACCAAATAGATGGCGACATCGTGGACTATCCGAGGCTATTCGCCAAATATCGAGTCGACCGAGAGCGATACCTTTTGCTTGTTCTTCGTGATTACGTTTTATTATTTTTCACTTGTGGAAAATAGGATGATTAAATTTGCAACTGTAAAAAGAAAAAAGGAAGTGTTAGTGTCTTTTATTGATTTATTCTAATATTTTAATTTTATTTATCAAATTTTCATTCATGTTAAACTTCTTATATTTCAAATAAATTTCTTTAATAAATAACATCACAGGACGATAAAAAATGGTATGACCGTCCCTTAATAAAAGTACTGCACAAAATGTTTACTTTTATAAATTTTCTCTACTTTTTCTTTCCTGAAGAAAACTAGACTACCGATAAGTAAATACATAGATTAATTTTTCTTTGGTTTAGCATATTAAAATACGACAATTTAATCAGACATGTGACATGATTCGAAACGACTTCGTATCCTTCCGTAGCTCTCGAGGAAGCGAAATTGAATAAAGTAACGGGCCCGAGGGCGCCGTTAGAATGGAGACGTCGGCCGTGAATCATACTAATCGCCAGCGTGATTAAACGTTTCGTTCTCGGAACTTCGGAACCCTCGCGGCTTCGTTCCTTCTTCTTTCTTCTACCCCTTTCGTCGTTATTACGTCTTCCGCGGGTAGAAGCACGACGCTTTCAAAAATGCATGAGAGACCATGTTACGAGACTTTAGCAGGTTCTCGTGGCACTATCGTTGCTAACTGGTACGTTGATTAATCGAGATGCGTATCGAGCCGACTCTTTCCGGAAGACGCATATGTACCTTCACGTTCGAGCAAGGAACGAACGAGGAAGTGATTTTAATAGACTCGACCCTACGTCAAATGTCAATAAACGTTGGTTTCATATTTGATTAACTTCTCTGACCGTTTTACCGATACCATAGAGAGTTGGAATGTCACGTAGGGGAAGTTGAAAGCTTTGAACTTTCTCCTGATAGATCTATAACCCGTTTTCAACTTCCTCGCGACTGTAAAACTGCGACGGAAGTATACATCGCGAGGGTAACTTTACAATAGAATTCTGTTTACTCGAGAAGCTTATGCCATGGAAGATTGCTTCGAAAACTGGATAATACGAGCGATAACAACTTCTACTCATGAAATATTCTCTTTCGTTCCCGAGCAATCGACCTTTATCGTTTGTAACACGACCGCATTAAACATAAGTAGGTAGAAAATTCAAAGGAACCGACGATGGGAAATGATTCCTTAATTAAACGACTCTCGTTAGGACCCACAAAACGTTTCTAAGTCGGGGTCACTTATAAAGAGGCGTTCTCTCGTTATCTTTGCTCACAGAAACGTCGGAGCCAATCTGGTAGAAAGAAGATTAGACTCTCTCTCTCGAGACACGAAACTAGTACTCTAAGAGTCTAATAACGGCTGAAAGTAACCCGGGGACACGCATTACGCATTCTTGGCGCTGAGCCGTGCCACCGTGGAAAGGAGCACGTGTCTGGCGTCGAATATCGGAAGAGGGCGCGACCCGCTGCCTCCCCTTTTCGTATCCACCGCTACCTTCGAGGTACCCTTAACGATCCTCCTCCTTCTCATCCTCCCTCTTCTCGTCGTCGTCGTCATTGAATAAATCTGTGGCGTTATATACGTCGGCAGGTCGACGCGCGTCAACTTTTGAGGACCTCCTTCGACGAGCTGAAAGAGAGAGAGAGAAACAAGGTCTTACGCCCACCAGAACGAACGATCGATCCTTGAAAGACGGGACGCGCATAATGAGGCGCCGATGTTGTTCGACAAAATACATAATAAGGCGTGGAAGAAAGGAAGAAAGCCGAATCCCGATCTTAATCGCGAGACTTTGATACGGGGGCGGGTTCTTCTTTCTCCTTGGTATACCGTGCTGGTATTACGGCATCAATGATAAATGAACGAGTATTTTCGATGACTTTTCTTAAGTTGATCTTTTTTAATAATAATTTTATGATAATTTGAGAAAGAGGTATGAATGTCTTATTAAATGCCACGGGGGTCGGCCGGCATTCGATTTGTCATATCGTATTTGAAATGTTTATTAATATTGATTAGCAATATTTATAAGAATATTACCATCGATCATCAAAAGTGTGTAGTTTAATATAAGAGATATGATAATAAAGTTGTCTCTATGTTTATTCTAAAAAAAACTATTAATAAAATTATATAGACAGCCAATTTTATTAAAAATTGATTCGGCACTCGACGTGTTTAAGGAATACGAACTCCTTCGAAAAAAATACAAATATTCTATCTATAGACAGAACTGGAAAGAATACATGTTCCATCTTCAATAAAAATTTGTAGTATTACACTTCGCAGAAAGCAAGTCTATAATTTAAAGGTATACAAACTTTGATAAAAATTGTCTTCCTTTTTTCTTCCTTCCCGCAAAGACCGAAAAAAAAGAATATTAAAAGACAGGAAGGACGAAAGGAAGGAAGGGCACCTCCGTTTCGTTTTTCGCTAGAGCTCGCGCGATGGCGTGGTGCCGCTCATAGGGCCCGGAGGCGGCTTCGTGACGATCTGAATTCGCGCCAAGGTATGAATAAGGCATTGCCCGTGACAGAGGCGGAACTACGACGACGGCAGCAGCAGCGGCGACAACAACAACAACAACGCGAACGGAACCGACATTGCACGTTACGTACCACAGGCCACATGCGAAACATCTGGCATTTTTCACGTGAAAGAGAAGGAGAGAGACAACTAGAGCGGGCAGAAAGACGAGGAATTTCTGAAACGGCTCCACGCCCCCCTGTCACGCTTACCTCACCCCCCTCTCTCTGCCCCTCTCTTTCTGCAACTCCACCCAAAAGAGACCCGAAGGGACACGAGCCCGCGGGGAATTTATATTGTCGCGGCATTTTATTGTACGGACACGAGCAATTATATCACGATTGTTCTTCAATCTAGCCGTTAATTAACGATCAATGCGGTCACTCGTGCGTGGAAACGAAGCGAGCTGCTACCGAGCGATTCTTCTCGCGCAAAAATCGGAAATGCTCGCTACGTGAATTCCGTGCTTTAACACGCCGTAAATCATGCTGTATTAATTTAATTATAATCCTGGGTATAACGTGCGCTATGAATCGATCAAGGAATGATTTTAAGATCGATTGGTAAAAGGAGAGACTACGAGACAGGTTGTATCACTGCATCTATCTTACCGATACGAAAGAAAGACAAGAATTCTAACCTTGTCCTTGTTGGTTATATACAGAACAGCAATTGTTTGTCGCAAATAAATTGAAAGGGGCACGGGCCAAAGTGATTTGTAAGAGGCCTTCGGCATTGACTTGGATCAGTCGGCGTGAGTAACGCGCTTAGAGACGAAGAAGAGAGCGAGGACGAGACAATGGTTGTGGTTAAGGTGTGGCACGGCTCATTGTCCGGCAATTAAAAGCTCTCTCTCTCTTTCTCTCTTTTACTCTCTCTCTGTGTTTGCTCCCTTTGTATCGCCGCCACCTGCCGGCTTTGTTTGTTTTCGCGACGATGTACGCGCGAGCGCGCATTTCGCGACTCGCTGGACACGTCGGATGAATTTTGCGAAACGAGTCGACCCTGTAGCGGATATCTGCGAGAGAGACGGCTCGGAAAAAAGGAGCGACGACCTAGACGCGACGTCTGCCATTCATGCTGAGCGGTAGACCATGCGTCGCGGTTTTCTATCGATGGAACAGCGGGACCAAGAGCTTTCATCTCTTTTTAGGGTATATTAGAGAACTCCTAAGTCGTTTTTTTTTTTAAGATATCCTACCGTGTTCCTTCCCGTTTGACGCCCAGCGAGAAAAACGTGTTCGGTTAGCGCAATTAATCGATTAAGAACAACCCTCGATGACGAACATCGTCGACGTTGTCGCCGTCGCCGAGGAAACGTTATGAATATTACAGATTCGAGGTCAACTCGAGCGTCGAAGTAATTATCCTTTCCAGCTAACATCGAGTTCTGTAATCGTCGACTATAGACACGCTTCGTCACACGCGTCGTACCCTTAGCAAAGTTCTGTCTAGTCGAATTTATATTGGATCGAGAAATGCGTGCGATTGGGAAAACTTTGTATGGAATTGTTGGTAGATTAATGTTTGCGTTAGAACCTTTTCTTAGATTATTTTGTATAAAAAATATCAAGATGATAGAAATAGGGTAAGTGTAACAAAAATATAGTTCACAGGGTAGCATTGGTAAGTAAAATCGAGATTAGGAAATTAGGAATTTAGTTATCACTAATGACCAAAGCTATCAGCTGTTTTTTTTTTAACTAAGTTTAGGGTAGATCATATTTGCTGCACCTTAGTTCACTTAACGAAATCGGATAAACTTTCTCGATAATTCTACTTCCCAATCTTACCGAACCTTTCCAGGCATCGAATTTATGAATTTCAACGCGATTACGGCAACGATCTCGGTAACACGTTGGTCAGTTCTCCAAGTAATTGCGATATTACTTAGTGGCATGCCGCGTTCATTACGATGCCGAGCCTCGATTATCCTTCTCTGTTTCTCTGTTGGTCGGACAGGTAACGATAGTACTCGTTCCTGTACCTAACTAGATTACCAACGGATTTCCATTTCGCGCCACGGACGAGGCAATTGGCCGTTAAGCCTACTCCAGCCTGGCTTATATCCGTCATGGTTTGCGATACGAGTAGTGGATGTATGAACGCGGAAATTCCGAGTAAAAGGGTTGAAAGAGAGGGAGGAGGGTGGCCCGTTCGAGCGGGCGGTTGCGCAAAAAGGAATCGGCAAATTGAATGTCGAACGATTACGGTCGGTTAATGACGGTAATTTTCAAGTGGCGCCCATACCTTCCAGGTTCGTGGAAAACGAACTTCGATTTTGCCTTTCGTAGACGCGTGGAATGTGTTTCTACAACGGATAAATGTACCGTATACGCAGGAGGTGTAACAAGATAGGTTTCTCCCACGGGATAGGGGTATATACGAATTTGTTTAAGGGGTATGGAAAAAGAATTTTATAGGATTATGAGGCAAGTCATTTCTAAATAAAGTAACCATGCATGTTGTTATCCACTTTTTAATGGTTCCAAAGTTATTTAAAAATGTCTTCTATGTAAAATCAATGTTATCAAGAAAATATTAATTTAAAGAAAGATATGAGTTATTTGATTGACTTACTTTGAGTTAACTTCTATAAAATGTTCTATATCTACACATTTTAGAATTACTTTTGAGTCATCAACAACTGTACAACCACGTATAGTTACTTTTATTAAAAGTAATCTCTTCTGATCAGTTATTTCTGCGACACCCCACATACAGAGACACAAAGATCAAATCCGTAAATAGGAAAAACATGATGAACGTTCTATATAACCCCGAAATTTGCCACGAAAAATAATCTCGAGTTCCCCTCGTTGCTGGTCTTAAATAAAGTCGAATTGACCCCGATGGATGCGAATGACTACTTCTCCAGTTTCCCTGATTTCAATGCGAACGACACACGTAGCAAATCGCGCGATGACTTTCCTAGGAAGTCTTTCTACTCTCCCGTGGGCGTGAACTCCCACGGAGAAACACGCGCGAACGCGTTATACCGCCCCGTACCCTCCTTTCATTCTCCTAGTTGCCCTCCTAAGGCCCGTCACAGCCCGTGGGATCATTTAGGTAATCCCTCGGGATTTGTTTGCCGGCTACCATCGATCCTAAACGTCGTGGTAACACGTGTAAACCGGTGCTACGAGCTGACAGCGGCACGAAGAACATCAAAGGGTCGACCGTTTTGTTCGAAAATATCGCTCGTTCGTTGACGAGGATTCTTTAAATTCGCGTGTACGGCAGATTTGTCGTGGAATGGTCTTTAAAAATGATTTACGCCGACGTGCATCGGTTTATGTGTGTTTGACTGAAACGAAGATCCAAGAGTTCTTGATTTACAACTATGTATAACGAACCAAGCACCGAGAGCTTATGGGATTATTTCGAAGCGATCCCTCGAAGTTTGCATGCTCTTCTCGTAGTACCAGAGAGAGGACAGTCGAGTAAATCGTTAGGCAAACAGATGAGAGTTGGGCCGAGGAGCGATCGAACACGTCGAAAAGTTCGTGCAAACACTCTGGCCTCGTTCGGGGGCTTGAGTATCAATTCCGAAAGAAGGATGCTCGAGTACCTGTTTGTTGGAGAACCTAGCAAAGTTAGGGAAGGGATCATCGAAGGACTGGGGTTAGCAAATATATCAAGTTTGTGATTTTTTCCAAAAATCTATTGGCCTTCTCAAAACTTTCGCTCGGGAGACCACCCTCGAGATGTATTTACCTACGATGTTCCTTGCGTCCTTTTACATGAAACTTTAGCTTGAATGGACAAGAAAGTGTCAAGCGTCGATTTCAAGTATCTACCAGCGACAATATAGTAGTCTCTTACAAAGAATTTGTTTGACCACGGACGGTCCATCCTTTTATTTCGAAGAGAATCCTTCGAGGGCGACGATAGCGATCCTCGATCGTTTTTCTTCGAAGGGTAGGACCCAAACGCGCAGCTGAGATGATCGCGTACGAGTTTCGCAAGGATCTAGTCGCCACGTTCGTTCGTTTCTTTGTCCGTCAAAATGGCGTGAAATATCGAGGGTCGTGCCTCTCGCTACGGCAGTGTTACCTAAAAGCGAAAAATGTTCTATATTTTGACGAAACCGGTTTACGAATTGGATCTCTCAAGGTAAGTGCCCGTGACGAATTTTCAAATAAGGGAATATCTTCGAGGGTTACGCTAGCAAATTCGACAAACCTACATAGTTAAGAATAGTTGATAAGGTTTTGGCCAAATTTGTGGTATCTTCATTCTAAAAAAATAATTATAAACAAGATTAGATACACATGCAGGTTTATGCAAAACTGCAGTGACTGCACTACTGCACTCAATCAATCAGAAGCTAGCACTGTGCTACTTACTATCCTAGATAAACCACACCCACCATCCTTACTCTACTGACATTCACCTACATTTAATAAAAAAAAAAAAGTACAAAACTAATATTACACAATCTTTCCGTTAGAACAAAGTCAGGCAACGCTCAGATGCGTGCTCTTTTCCAACGGTTTCTCATTGAATAAACCCCCCTTCTAAAAGAGTGAAAGAAACAGACGCAAAAAAAGCAAGAGACGAAGGTCGAAACGTCGGAATCCATTGCCCGTAGATCCGCGCGTTGACCGATGTCGCAGGAAAACAAGGAAGTGACGTCGTCGCGCGGTATCGATGATTATAATTAGCGGACCGATATACCGGAACAGGAACGGACTGATTACGGTAATCAGTTGCACGCAGTCGCGCGCGGCACGATTCTCCACGTGAGAGGTTGCTGCTGCTGTTCGAAAGAGGTATAGATATATATGTATGTGTGTGTATATGATAGTCGAGGGCCGCGTGGAGGAGGACAGCAGGAGGACAGGAGAGGAGGAAAAGGAAGAAGAAGAAAAGAAGGAGAGGGTGGTGGTTTTGCTCTCCGTTCGTGGCACGCATGCGCGTTTAGCGCAACTCTTTTTTCCCTCCTCCTCCACCCCTTTTTTGTTCCCTTCCTTTTTTTTTTTTCCTCTTACACGTATAACGCGACTATTATTATATACCGTACGTAGTGGTCGCGGGGACAAAAGGTTCCCCATATGACGGGCCCGGCTATTCCACGACTTAATGTATGTCTTTAGAGACATTGCTCTATGATAATTAAACGTCTATGAGCGCGGGCATTGTTACGCTCGTAGCTTTGCTGCGGCGCATTACGGGAATGACACGTTGCGCTACAATGCTTCCGATGTCGTGAACGTCGCGCTCGCGAACGCGTTTCCGAACGAGCACGAAAAAAACAAGGAGAAAAGGGGTTGCGAGTTTCTCGTAGCGCGGGAAAATGTAAGCTTTTTCTATCGAGGAAAACTACTATTTTCTTTCGTGTGAGAACTTGGAGATTTGGAACAATGGTTGGATAATTGATGAAATTTTATTAGGGGTTGAGAAGGAACGAATAAGTTTTGGATGAAAGTATCTAAGGAAGTTCTCGTAACATGATTAGAAATTTATGGAAACCCTCGTATTACATTGCACTTTTATTTTGATAAATTAATGTTATTAAAATGAAAATAGTTATATTTGGGTAAATACTTAATTATACCAGAGTTTAGGAACCTGGTATCTTATAACCTAGAGAAAATAGTGAAGAAAATATAGAACTGCAATTTTCCATAGCAATGACGTAAGTACCGTTCCATTTTTAAAGGGATATTTCGGTCAAAAACGTGAAGGTAGAGAAGATGAGAGAACGAAAATCGTCGGTGGTTAACGGACGCGTTCATGGAATTGGGTCAGCCGGAGATAAATGCGGAGTACGGTGTGAAATTTCGACTGGTCTGCGGTCGCACACGCGTGTATCGATGATTGCCGATCCTTCTTATTCCTCCTCTCAGCGCTTCACTTTCCTTTCTTCTTTTCTTCTTATTCCATTCTCTCGCCCAGTTCTCCTTCCCTCCCTCGTTATCGATCGGCAAAGTCGCGGGTACCGCGCGTCTACCCTTCTTTTTCTTAGCTTCGCCAAAGTCATCTGCAGCAACGAACCGCAAGGCATCTGCCCTGGGCCACCGAGACCCCTAATTAATAATAATATCGGTCGATGTGCACTGCGGAATCACCCGTCGCGGTTCGATCGAAGAAGAAAAATATGGAGCGCGTGAGATAAGATCGACGACGTTTACCGGTAGCTGCCGATCAGAAATCAAAGACGATCGGCTCCGTATTTCCTATCGATCGAACATTCAGATAAAATATGATATATTTCAGCAATTTCGAATAAGATGCAGTCTGTATAATTTCACGTGACATTTTCGAATAAATAAACTTCGTACCTTCGCTATTTCCCACCTTTCTCCCGTAACTAATTTTTCAAACTTACTCATCGATTAAAAGAAACCAGAAGAAGAGAAAAAAAAGGGTAGGTAACGTTCGTAACTGCGTTTATGAGAGATAGAGAACAAGATCGGCGAAGGTCGTCGTCTCCCCCCTTAGTGGTACGCGATGTCCGCTTTTCTCGCGGCCCAGAATTATTTATATTCCCTCTCTCCTTTTCTCTCTTTCTCATTCTCTCTTTCTTTCGGGTGCATCTGCCACGGAGTCTCGGGGGTTGGCACGACGACACGAGCGAATATTAGGGCACATATATATCGGGGCGTGGCCGATAGTGTCGTTTCCTACGGGGCATTGTCCCAGGACGAGATGCACCTGGGAGTGAAGGCACCACGCCTCTGAGAGCCACGTAAGCCTCTCTTTCTCCCTCTCTCTTTCATTCGCACACTGTTTTTCGACGATGCGTGCACCCTCCGCGACGCGCGTGCTCGCGCGCACGCGTGCGTCTCGCTCGAACCACCTTTTCTCTTCCTTCGTGTATACCTATATATGTAGAAATGAAGTTCTGTATACCTATATATATATGTACCTTTACGTTACACGTATTGTGTATGTGCAGGAGAGACATACGGGATCAGCAGCCCAGCGAGAAAAGACACGATATACCGCGACGGTCATTACGCGTCTATAGGCATTGTTCGCGATATGTGCCGGATGCGCGAGGAAAAGAGCGTAATGGCGTTTCGAACCGGTTGTATGAGCTCGTTCTAGGTACGTCTATAAGAATTTTGCTTGAGGAGAAAATACGTTCCTAGAGACGTAAAGACGTAGAGAAAGGGACTACAATGTTGTAGAGCAGCGTTTCTTAAGGTTTATGAGTTTGAGGACCCCTTTTATGTGATATACATTTTGCTGGTGCCTTTAGAATTAAATTTTGCTTAGTATAGTTTAAGAAAAAATATGTTTTGGTATAAGAAGGCTCTTTTTCGGGTAATTCAGTCTTATATCTGAGCCTCCTTACATGCTGTCAAAAATATGCAGTTACCAAATTTGTGTACACTCCAAATTGCATTAAATTTTTTTGTTTCTTTTACATTTTTCAAAATCTTGCGATAAGAAATTAATAGCAAATGAATGTACCTATATTACTTAGAGTTGAATGATTTGTAACGCAGAGGGGTTAAAAATTGCTGTTAGAGATAAGTAATAATCTTATTCATTCGTTAGGTCACGGATATTATCGTAACAAGGAATAACTAAGCGTGCTTCGAATAGATATCGAATGGAGATCGATGAGATAGAGAAGATCGAGACGAAGTGGAAGTAACGAGCCGTTTAAATCGACTCACAATGGCGGTATGTCGTCGTCGAAGCGAGATCCAACGACGACGCGTACACCTAAGCGCGGCCCCAATACGCCCGGGGGCGGCCAGGGCGGAGGCGAAGCCGCCCCCAGGTGGGTCAGGGTGGTACCCGTCGTATCTCTCTTTCTTCTTCCTCTCCGTTCATTCTCTCTTTCTTTTTTTCATCTCTCTCTCTCCACACATAAATAACGCGACAAGGAGGACTCGCGACGTAAATCGTAGAAATACGATCACCGTCGCTGCCGCCTTCCTCGCACAGACTCCTTCCGCCTTTTTCGCTTTCTTTTTCTTGGGAAGACTAATTTTATCTTTCCTGGACATCCATCGTGTGTAAATATATCGAGTGAGAATAAAATTTCGAGTAATAGAGAGTATGTTTCGAGAGAATGTTTATCGAAAAGAATTATTGGTCCTTGGGTGTGATTTTGGACGCAGATTTTTTAATATTTTTTATTCATACTATTAATAAACTTTTGTGCTACTGCTGGAACTATAAAGTCATGAAAAATACTTCCATTAGTATCATCAGAGTCGAAATATTTTTATTGTAAAAAGTTAGTCAAATTTGAACAAAAGTACACCTTTGGTATAAAGCAGGAGAAATGTAGAAAGAGTGATTCTAAGTTTCTTATAATTTTATTTATGAAAGAATTAAATCACCAAACTTTTCCACGTAGCATGACTCAGCTACCATTACGATATTAAAAGCTTGTTTAAAGCATATGTCCCATATTCTGATTAATATTAATAAAACGAAATATTAACAAATGATGATCATAACCCATTTTTGAAAAGACAATATAACATTATTCGTTATTTTTCAATCGGCGAGTCCTTTATCCCCGATCGTAACGACGATATAAAAAATGTCAGGAAGATATACGTACCACGCGATATGAATAATACTACGTCGGGACGTCGGACGTCTCTCGTTCGCTCGTTTTGCATCGCACGAAGGTCCCGAGGCTTTTTGTTCGGTGGAACACGACCGGTCCGAACAATGAAAGAGACCCGTAGTGTTCCCGGAGGAGGATGGCGGTGGCCGAGGCGTTATCCGGAATGGCAACAGATGGAGAAACGCGCCCGTAGGCACGTCAATGTCTTCGAAAGTGCTTCTTCTTCTCTTATGTATGTTGTACCTGGCCCACATATGCCCAAAGAAATAATGACGAGCGGTTCTCCGCTAAGGCGTTCTCTCCTTTCCGCGGGAAAGGATATGCGTGTTACCGCAGATTGTCTTGCCAGCGCGCGCGGACTTCCAGGATCGTTCTTTTCAGTCTTTTTTTACTTTTTCTCGTGCATGTAAAGGAGTACCCGAGTCATAATTTCGCAAGCGGAAATCGGGAATGACGTTTGGAATTAATTAATTAATTAATTAAAAGGACTAATTATAAAAATATATTCAATGACACTTAAAGAGGTAAGAGTATTTGGTCGTATCGATGGAAGTTAACGAGGGTATCGAGAAGTCTTGTTTACACGATAAGCCTCGATAATCGATGACAAATATTGGCAGATGCTCGACCGTACCAACCGTATCCTCCAGCTTTTTAACCGCCCTAAATTCACGCGACAACTCGTGATGTAAAAATGGGAGTGAAAGAAATCGGCATCGTTTTTCGCGGTTACCTTTACGCGTCATTGTCGGGTATCTCCGTTTGTTCCGATTGGAATACATAAATCACGGGGATGGGGAAGAGAGAGAGTGACAATCGATCGTCGTAGATTTTCGGTAGTCTTCAAAAGAGCTATCGTGGAGATTCTCAGGCACTATGGTATTTTCCCGAGGACAGAGGCGCGACCACAATGTGGACGCGATGACAAATGGCGTTGGGTAGTTTCGTAGCGCGGCAACAAAACGGAGGAAGAAGACCTTCTGGTAGGAAACCTAGGAAAAGCTATGTGTCATCTCGATGGTTAAACGCTTCGGAACTCTGCAGGATGTACTATATACCGTTTGTATGTCGGAACTCTTACCGGGTTTTGGTCCATACTGGATTCGAGACGAAGGAAAGCTCGTAACGTTCGGACAATGAAAGAAGGAGAGCTTGGACAAAAGTATCGATAGAATCAAGCTCTAGGAGCCATCTAGACATCGTTCTCGGTTATATTCGCGATGACAAATCGTTCGAGAGTATGAGGTAGAGAACGATGGACACGGAGATGGTAAACGTCGAATTTCTTCTCGATTAAGAGGAAGGGAGGGGTTAACTTTGGAGGCTGGTCGTTGGATCGTGCCCCTCGTGATTCATTTTACGAACGAACGAAGCGTATCGCAATCGACTTGAAAAGGAAGAGCAGATCGAATTCGTGGATCGAGTATTCGGTGAAGATGTTGCTTCTTAACATTGTCGACGAGTTTAATCTAAAATCTCTCTGTATTGTAACTTTAATTTTTAATTTTTATTATGTATTGTAACATATTCATATACTGCCCATTATATAATAAACTGTAGGTACTATTTACTATCTCTCTTTTTCTCTCTATACTCTATACCTACCTACTCACTTCTTCCGATCCAACTCAATTCCTAATGTCTTCTCTCATCTTATCTTACCCTAAAATCATCTTGCTTACTTAGTTTAATTTAATTTTATTGAATTAGTTTAAATTCAGTTTAATTTTATCGTATTGCATTTTTCCTGGACCCTCTCGCTATCGTTACCTAAATTGTAATGACACTCTTACTCATGTATCTACTCATTATACGGGCTCCAAGCCCATGATGTAAATAAACTGATCTATCTATCTATCTTTCTCTCCTTACGCACTACGGCAAGAAAGTTCGTTTCTTCTGAAAATAACCGATCGGGCGTCTCCAAGATCGCGTAAAACCGTTTCGAACGTAGTCTTCCTCCTTTCTCGTCGGTGTCGCGAGCTTGACGCACGACTCGCAAGAGTTACGAGTTCACGGGGCGATAAAGTTGGCTCGCTGTAACGCCCCGCGTTGAGCCAACGAACAGATTTCTGTCGGCGGTTAACTTGTTTTATGGTCGTGCGACCGTCAGGAGGACGTCCGTGCCTCTTTCTGGTCCATCTGCGCTTTATGGCCCTTTAAGGAATTTTACTTCGGCTAAGAAACGGCCGACTTGGAAATCTTAACTATTTCGGATCCTTGCGATTAAGTGATCGATCGATAAAATCGAGTGAAAAAAATAACCGAGTTCGCGAGTTGTCGTAAGTGATTCTGAAAGGGTAGAATGTTCTAGCTGGGTTCTGAAATGCTTTCTGAGTAGAAATATTAAGCTTTTACAATTTTTTATAATTTACTTCTGACTTTGTTGCTTTAACTGATTTTTTTCTTATTTATGAATAAAATATTAGAGTAAGGTAAAGTATTAGTACCTAAATTTATAAATATAATTGCATGCCAAAACAATGTTGAGTTTGACTCGATGTTGGACTAAAAAAGGATGATACCCCCTTATATCTTTTATATAGCCACCTACACAAAGTAGAATTAAATCGATTCGAGTTAATAAACTATGTTTTGACACCCTCAGTGCCAAGACACTTAGGGAAGCCTTGAATACCTTAATTTTTCCCCACTTACAACTAAAATTTATATAAAATATCATTAAATCAAATCTACCCCAAAAACAACCCTATTCCTAGACAACAACAAAAAAAATCATCAAAATCCTCGTCGTAAGCGACAAGAGACGCGTGTAAATCCGATCAAAATATGCATGGATCGTTCCAGTCGACGTCGATGGGCGTCTACTCTCGAGAAGTAGAACTTGAACGACGCATGGCGTCGGGGTCGAGTGTCAAACGACTCGGCGAAGCTCCATCTCCTCTCTTGGAAAGTCATCACGACGACGGCAACTATCGTAGGGGACTTTAACATAAGAAAAGAGAAAGACCGATCTCGCGATCCAAGAACGAGCTTTACGGCTCGAGAAGGATCGCGAGATAAGAGTAAAAAGCTCGAGCGTGTAGTCCACGTTTGAAAGGGGTGCGGCAGAGGGGTGGGGAGGAGACTTCTTCTTCCACGGAGAGGTGCCTCCGACAGCATGTGCTCGGGGCGTGGACCAACGCGAAAGAGATATACTGCTTCGCTCGAGTATTTATGGCATATCCGCACTTCCTCCAATACGCGAGCTTGCTTCATCTGTATGGATCTATACGTATAAGAAGAGAAGAAGCGCGGAATGCGCGAGGAGCCGTCCCGAATAATTGTTTCTGGAAGTGCGAACTGGCTCGCTTGTTAACTCGCGCTCGACACTTTTTTTCAATCACACACCGTTCCGCTTTAGGGTTGCTCGAGAAAATGAAGAACTTCTAGAAGTAATTTTGAACTGTTCTTTTTTTTTACTCCAAAATCGAGATCTATCGATTCGATAATAATAATAATTTATTTATTTAACGGGTTAAGACCCCTTAGCTTAGATATTCGCGTGAATTCTGTCCAGGATGTACAGAAGCAATTAAAAGGATAATCGCGTGGGGTGACTTTGCAGGACAAGATTTTCTTCTCTCTTTTGTTCCATTCTCCGCGTCGCCTGACTTCTTCATTCTCTCGATGATAAATCGCCCAGCGAAGGAAGCGCACGGCCGGCGGTACAACACGTAACAAATAGTGCTGAAACATGCGCTCGGTTCGAGCTCCAACGTAATTCCACTCCGTTCGATACCTTCCGAGATTTATGTATCTTCTCGGTCTATGAAATCGTTAAAGTCTTGCGAGGAGATACGCGTGGCTTATCTCGATCCTCGGATTTCTCATGTAGCTATATCTATCCGTTGGTCTTTCGTAAACCGAATCGAATATCAGAAGATTTCGTGTGCTTTGAAGAAAAGGAAGAACCAATTTCCGGTCTGATTTTGACGTAATTACTATGTTGGAAACCGCGGTACTCGGCTTACACGTTGAAAGACGAACGAGACTTAACCGATTTCGTGTATCTCGCGCCGGAAACGGTCTCCTATTTCAAAGGAAAACCAGAGAGAAACGACAACGAGGTAATCGAAAAGAGAGAAAGGTAATAAAAACGATAGAGAATCTCAGGAACTTATGAATAAGTATACTAGCTACTTATGGACCGATATATCCGAAGAGGAACATTAAGCTCGCTCCGAGTGCAGAGGGAAAAACGAGATGGTTTCTTAGGAGAATCATCTCCGAGGAGGACTCGTTCAACGATGCAAGCAGCGTTGATTCTTCGAGGAACCCATTCTTCCACGGTAATGATTACCGAGCAGTTGCCATACACGGCTAGGTACGGGCTGGGGTGACACATTCATTACTGCCGAGTTTAATAGACCTCTTCGGCTCGTCCCCCCGTGTGTTAAAGCGTTTCTTGCGCTTATCAAAGTAACGGAGGCACCGTCACCTTGTGTCTATCTTCATATTTTGTGGATGTCTTTCCTTTGCTTGAAGTTCTTTTGTGGTAAAAAAAGGACGATCGATGGAATTAATGAGGCTGTTATACTACTTTGAGTTAAAATGGTTCGATTTTGACTATACATTGTCTCGAATCGAGAAAATTCATGTTAAAGGTGTAATACATGTTCAAGTAGAACTGATGAGTTACAACTAAATGAGTTTTGACTGAAACTCTCACTTTGCTCACACATTGTACCATTGTTTGGTTTATCCTTACGAGTTTATGAATAAAAGAAAAACGAATTTTGTTAAGTTCGATTACAAACTTCCTATTTAGTTAATATGTTTAGAAACCAATTTGATACAATTTTGATCTTTCGGTTGGAAGAATCAAGCCGAAATGAACTGGCCATCATATAGATCATTGAGAATTTTGTCAGTTCAAACTAAACTGACCGTGTGATCGGTTGAAAATGAAAGTGTATAACACATTTTAGGCTCGATGAAACGAAAAAGTCGAAAAGAATAAATTCCCATGTTTTTGCGTGGGAAGAGAGGTCGAACACCTGCGTGAAAGAAGCTCGGAGAGCTTCGCTCGCGATTTCGATGATTTCTTCAAAGGATCGTGAGGTCCTCTTTTTTTTCTTCTTCTTTTTTTCCCTTCTTCTTTAAAGGATCGGCCCAATAAAAGGTCCCTGCGAGTTAGAGCGAGGCAATTAGTATCGGATGACGATAAAAGCGCGCGTTCCTCCATAGGTATGTATCAACCTGCGTAAAACGGGCCCGCGGCTTTCTCCACGGGGTGCAACCTGTGCGCCTTGTAAGGATCGAAAAAGGGCGGCCCTTCATTCAACTGGCCATGCAGGACACTAATGGCTCGCCTTCTCGTTTCATTCAGGATGAACCGTCGGGGACCCGATTCATGCCGTGAGCGTACCTTTCTCGATGCACCCAAAGTGTTGTGGTTTTTTCGAATTGTCCAATTGTTTACTCCCTTCCTCTTTTTTTGATCCATAGATATCGCGTTTGTGGAGCTCGATCGATTTGGAACGAGCTCGATCGAGCGAGAAGATATACAGAGTTGAAGATATACAGCTTTGTTTTTAATGACATGAAAAATGGCACGGTTTTAATGGTTTCAAAAAAGAATATTGTGGAAGATAAATGTTCTTTCGAGTCACTGGGATGAGCAAATATATTTCCCTATGACTTTTAGATAATATTGAACATTCAAAATTGTAAAACAATGTTAGAATAATGAAAAAGCTCAGACAACAAAATTTCTTTCATAATATTCATATTCTCAAACCATTCAAATTGTAACATAAAATTTTTTCATGTGATTAAAATCAAAGGAACAGTTTAAACATCATATAATTCTTACTATAGGAGATGTCGGTAAAAATGTCGAAAATCCTTTCTCCACGCGTTATCAAGAGAACGTAATAAAACGTTCGAAGCAGAGACCTTTTTTTCTCCCTCCTCACAGTCGTCTATAAGTACTGGTACTATTTTCACTTTATGACCAAGCCCATGGGTATTATTTATCGTGGTCCAGGAACGCGACGAGGATCACCCTTGGGATTCGGGTAGGACTGCGGATTTGCTCGGTCAATAAATATCATTCGTTCCGATACTCGAGGCGAAAAGGGCCCTTCGCCGTGCTTCGGCATCGTGTGTAACTAAATCGGAGGGCTGCTTACCACCATGTGTTTGTCTTCCTTCCAATATGGATCCGCCCTTTGCCCTTGCCTCGTTCTCTCTAGTAAACGATCCTCGTTCTCTATTCCTACGTCTCGATTCTCGCGTTAACTTCCAAACGAATTTCGCTACTCTTCGATATCTTTATAACCCTCCTAAAGCAATTTACAAAAGAATAACGAAAGAAAAAGAATACGAAAGAATCGCGTGATTACTCGTCGTACGTTTTATAAATTCCACCGATATCTACACTCGCGTACACTTTTTCCCGGTAGGAGATTAAAAACGCATTAAAACTCCGTTCGAGTAAGACGGCGATCGAGGTATATCGCGTACAACTATGCGAAAATTTTTTTTCTTAGAGACTCTAATGCGACTGACGTAAGAAAAAAATCGTAGTTCCGTTCTTTTAAAGAAACGATCGTATCAACCAGATTGGCAAAAAGATCGTAAAATTCGGTCGAAAGTGAGAACAAGCTAAAATTCGATTCTGCATGGAAGAACAAAGATGGTTGAGGGTTAGAGAAAACGTTCGAAATGACGGAAAGTAGAAGAAACTTTGAGATCGGTTTCCGATCGAAGTTCGCGATCGTTCCTCGAAATGCTTCCTTTTGACTCTCTGGACTTTTACGATCCACGGCTCCCTCTTTTCCACCCTGAAATCGTCCTTTTGCTCGAGATAAACGTAACGATTCTCGGAGGGTCGAATCCCTCTCGCTCGAGGGACCCTCGAAAACTCCTTTCCATCATTGAAGAAAAAGAGAAAGAGAATGAACGGAAAGACAGAAAGGAAGGATAAGTGGGCAGTACCAAGCAGGGCCGTAGCCGAGGTTTGGTGCTTGACGCGTGGACGCTTCCGAAAATGGTCGACGATAAAGTGGACACTCGGAAGAACCTGGTGCTTTTCTCCGAAGTTCGAAAAGCACAGAACCATTTCCTGTTTGGCTTCGGGCTCTTCTTCTGACCATAAAGCTAATACATCCGTATGGTTCGCGATTAGGGTGCTTCTTTTCGATACTCTCCCTTTCACACACCGTAGCAACTCCTTCTTCCCCTGCACTTTCCTATCAACCACGCTGCTTCAGCATTGTTCGTTCGATACACAGGGGATGTCCTCGAAAACTTTTCTGACAAATTGGTCGCGTGTCGAATAACTCGATGCTTTACGATCTCGAAACCTAAAAGCGGAAGGAAGCTGTAACCAGTTCGACGTGTTTAACGAGACTCGTGATGAATCGTTATCGAAATAAAAGCATTTTCGGCGGAGGTAATAATTTTGATCGACGAAAAATAGAAAGAAAGAGGGTGGGAGACAAAAGGACGAAGTCGATTTACGAGAAGAATATCGAGCTCGTCGTTCGCCAGGTCATAAAGATAAATAGTTAGCCAGCAAATTTACACAATTTGCGGCTGCCCAACGTCGATCCGCGAGAATGAGAGAGAGGATGAAGACGAAGGTAAGATAGGAAGGAAAGAGGCAATCTGCGGAAATTGGCAAGAGCGACGAACCAATTTCCGAAAGAGGCCCGCAAACACCGGGCCAGGGGTCAGTCAGGGTGAGGGTTAATCGTCGATAAAACGAGCCTCGTTAACGCGCTTCGCCGCTGTACAACCCTCTCCTTCGAAAGAAGATGAGCGTTCCTTTCGAGACTTGACACGTCTTCGAACATCTAACGCTACCGTTGAGCAGACAACCATTCCGTGAAAATCGACTTTATGTCGGCCTATTATGCGCCACGTTCTCGCGATTTAATGGCTGCTGTGCTTGGAAAACGATCGACGTGCTTCTAGAGAGAAATAAAAAGAGAAAACACCGAGATACAAGTTTATGATTCTTATTATTGCCTACGATACCTACAGGCTCGTGAATTAAATGAAAGAAATAGCAACCTTTCTAATTAATATCAAGCAGAAACGTAAAGTTTAAATGGAAATTGTATAAAGAAAAATTTCACGATCGCGTAACGTGCATGACGTTTCTTCTCTCGCAAGGATCTCCTTGGGATATACAATGTCGCTATCGCGAACCGCAAATTACACCGTAGAAAATTTTAAATTCGTAAGGCACCCGATATCGCATTCCCCGCGTAATCTCGCCAAGAGCTATTCTTGGCAAAGAGCACGACGCCGACTGGCCATAATGCACGCATCTCGCGAAGAAAGAGAGGGTATATCCTACCGAAGCCCGAAAACGTAATTTTGCTCTCTCTCGGAGGGACCACCGGCTGGCTCGGCCCGAGGACGATTAACATTCCCAAAGCAATTGCACCCACGACGACGCGCCCGGGCCAAGCAATTTCTTTTCTGGAACGATGCTTCTCCGCGCGCTCACGGTGGAATCCTCGATCCAAACGTTTGAAAATAACGCCAGAAGATGGCAGCAGCGATCGATGCTAGCACGAAGAAGAAGGGAAGCCATCGCCGAAGATACTGTAGGACGTGCCAGACCTCCCGACCTCTTTTAATTACATCAGTTAATTACGATATTTATTTTTAAAGATTAAAACGACTCGGTGAATTATCTAACGAATATTCTTGCGAGAAAGTAACGAAGTTTCTACGTAATTCGAACGAATCTTTATTATTCCAACGGGGGATGAGGCTAGGGGATAATTAACTATCAACGATTTGAAAGGTAAAGAAAAGACAAAAGGAAGAAATAAAAAAGAAAGAACTGGAGATTGGCAACGAACTCGTCTTACCTTCAAACGGAAACGGATTCCAAAGCCGCGAGAGTGGTCTCGAGGAAGGAGAGAAGAAAATTGAAGAAGAGGGCGGGGGTTGAAAGAGAAAGCCTATCAAGGAAGATAGAGCGAGAAAGAGATAGAAAGAAGGAGGATGCGGGTCGTTCGCCGTGGTCGTTCGTTCTTGATTCGCGCTGAGATTTTTGTCGCCGAGTGTCGCTATCGGGCGGCCTCATCAACCGGATTACAGGCTTCGCTCGTGTTCTTCGCGGTACCGTCCTCGAGAGTCGCGTGGATAGGCGGAGAAGAACGGAGAAGAGACTACGATTGTGCTCACGGGAGACCAAGTACCTTCGAAGGGTGACACGGACTAAACGGAAAACAAACGTCGACCGCGTCGACAGCTTCAAACACAATGTTTATTATTACTAAGAATTTAGTCTCGACATTTTTTGAGACTCATCTTTTAATGCTTAAATTAAAATTAACCTTTTGTATTCAATTTATTCATAAGAACTGCTAAAGTTTGGTGTTGTACTCGAAATGTGTTTCTTAGGGATATAAATAATATACTGTACCGAATGTTAAACTTTAGTTGTACTATGTGATTCAATGTATTAGTGATAAAATACAAAAATGTATCATTCACTATTGCAAGATAGCAGTGATGATGCATGTACTATGATTTAAATTTGTATATAATGACAGTAATCAAATAACGTTAAAAATATATTACTTTTGAAGTTTTCTTTCAAATTTTACCTTCCCAATAAATCACATAGCTAGCCAAACAAATCCAAACTCCTGAATACCTTAGCTAAGAAATAGTTAAATATTTATCAAATTCTTAAACATTTTTCCATACATCATTTTATGATTTAAAAAAAAAATCGATCTACCTTTTACAAAAGAGAGGGCAGATCGATCCAGAAAACGACGGGGTGGCTCGACCGGTGGAGGATCGAAAGGATTCCGAAGGTTATCGAGAAGGCACGTCGCGATGAAATGAGGAGCGGCAATGGCAAATAAATCGCCTTGCTGGCGTCACGTCCACGATCCGAGGCGAGAGAGAGAACGCTCACGAAAGCTCATGATGGACCCGCGCGAATCGTTCTCCTCCACCTTCTTTGATCTTTGCCGGCGAGTCCACCGGTGCTCGGCCCGTTGACAGAATTCGATCTTTTCTTCTATCCACGCGTCGTAAAACCTCACCTACTCGCGGTTCCGTGTCTCTAAACAAAGAGTACGAATCGATACGGGTTGCTATAGGTTTCGTGCTCTTCTTTCTTCCTTTTGTGACTCATGATATAAAACGATGTTTAGGTTACTCAAAAATTCGATGCTAGAGTATATACGTGAGGCAAATGTAGTCTATGCGGCTATTATACTAGTTTTTAATTGAATAGATGCACGAGTTTCTTGCATGTTACGGTTCGACTCTTTATAAATCGACTGTCAACTCTGAGGTAATATTATACCATTTTATTTCAAATTATGTATTACTTACGTCATGGAAAACATGTTCGAGCTGCTGGAAAAAAATAAATGAACGTCAAGTGCAATTTGATATCTTGTTGCTATCAAAATCGGTCCTGTCGTGTCACACTCGATATCAAATTCTGTCATATCTTTGAGGAACCGAATTGACGTTTTAGGTTAATACACGTGACATTTTACAACGTTTTTATATCTTTTTTTATTGAGTATATTCACTAAGTCAATTTGAACAATGTTCAATTTGTGGAATTCAACTTTTTTAGAGATCTTCTAGCTACATTAGTTATTCATAGTTACACAGAACTATAAAGTAATTCATTGTAATTAAGTAGGATTGTAAATTTTTCCATATCTAACTCCTTAATGATATCTACTAAACCATACCTCTGTCTCGTATAAGAAAGGTCTATGATCGAAGAAAAGCACTATTTACGTACGATCACGCTCATCGTTTAAGAATATCGATGTACGAGAGCCTGGAATAATTACGTGCGCGACGCATTTAAGGGGATGAATAAGGAGAGAGAAAAAAGAATTCAATCGCGGTGAAGACGAGCCGTTACGAGAGTAGAGAGAAAAGAAAAGAAAGAAAAAGAGAGGGTAGAGAGAAAAGCAAACCGGTACGCAAAGCGACGAGGACTTTGCATCAGCCTGCATTAAAGACGTAACGCCCTCCGACTTTAATAAGAACGCAACGTGACTTCGAGGAACCGCAACGTAATAACGAGTTTCAGTTTCGTCGTCCTTTTTCAAAAATGACGCGCCTCTTCCAACTACCGCGTAACAGCTCCCCCCTCCTATCTTTTTCTCTTTCTACGACAACCTACTCCTGCTATCTATTCGTCGCGCTTGAATTTGCAACGCTTAAGTATAACCGATAATAAAAAGTTCGTTTGTAATCGATCGAAATCCACGAGATACTCGAAAGACTTTTCGCCAAACTAAAAAAAAAAAGAAACAACGATTCGTCGAATGGTCGATCGAACGTTCCTCGAAAATTTACGGAAAACCGATCGGAGAGTATAATTTGCTCGGTGTCGAGTGAGCGTTCAAAGATAATTGAAATTCCCCCGTGGCGATACGTACGATATAATCGCATCTTATAGATAGCGTGCGATGCTAAACGACCATCGATTTCCCCCGTGCTGCACCACTCCCTTTTCCCTGTTCCACCTACGCAGTTTGAGAATGTAAAGTTCATCGCGGGATAATAAAAAAAGTGACTCCACCTACGTGCCTTAGGAGATTACTGGAAATTAATACACTCGTAACTGGAAATTATTTCTATAGCTGACGAAAGATAAAGAAAGAGAGAACTCTATAGGGAAATTCACGCGTGAAGAAAGTCGTTCTTCCGTGTCTGTCGATGAAGAAATAAAAGAAGGAAAAAAAAATAAGAGCACGCGAGAATAATTACTATCAAGGACGAGAAATGATTCTAACGCGATAGTATTAATCGTTGTGTTACACATTATCGAAGTCTATAGAGAATGAGAGAGAGAAGTAGAGATGAATATCGACGTCTACATCTATAATTAACGTCTTAAGGATACGCGCGTGACTCGGCTACATCGTGGAGGCACAAAAGTGAGACATAAAGTTACGGCGGCATCGCGTGTGTCGCGCATGCGCGGCCATCTGTGCCCGTTCTTTTCCATGCGTGTAACTCTCGCGTACCTACTACACCCCCGCGTACATCACTCCTTCTCTCTCTTTCTTTCGCGAATAAAACAGAAACCGGCAAGCCGCGAGTCCGCAACGAAATTATTATCAAGTTATTATTACTCTACTAGCGAATCTAATAAGCCCCCGTTGCGGTTTATCTCTAATTCATGTGATAGAAACGCGTATCCGGTGGAACGAGCGGACCGACGGGAACGACCATCGCGAATCCGCTCGCACGCGTCATTGCTATACCTAAAGTAGGTATACCTGATCTATATATGTAATAAGACTGTAAAAGAGTTAATTCTGTAGGTACATTGAAGGTAGTCTGGGTAAAATCATCTTGAGAGAATAATTTAGGATCAATGGAAACTAAAAATACTGTTTACTAAATTTTTATCTATCTGTTTGTCAAACAGATAAAAGAACAGAATTTCATCAACTTTTGATGAAACTTAGAATATTAATAACCCGGAGTAGAACTTATTACGATATTTTTATCTTAATTGATCAACCCTTAAGTGTATGAGCTAGGGTTGAAATATATTTTTTTCATGACATTTTGAATTAATAACTAGTTGTTACTTATATCCAAATCTTAAAGTCCACATGGACGAAATCATGGATACAGCTAACAGTAACTATGTATAAAGACAAGAAGTAAAATCATGAGCCAATTCGTGCATCGATCGAAATCCTAACGGTGTTCCAACGAGTACATTTTTTTTTCATACGTACGTAGGCTCTTTTATAAGGGTTACAGGCTTAGAAGGTGGAAGATATCGTAGCTAGGCGGAGCGAAATTTATCGCGGCGTAATAGTACAGAGAAGGTAAGTGCATAAAGAGTCGAAAGAGTGGGGGACCTATGCAGAGGCGGATATAGGCACATTTTTGGCATTTCGCCTCGACCTACCTCTCCCAAGGAATCCACAGCCTTTTTTCCTATCCCCTGTTCAGCCTTCCGCGCTCTATAATCGTGTATGCAAATCGTCACACGGCGGCGGGGTGAAGCAATCGTCTCGCAATCGTGCCTTATTAAGTCGTTCCGCTGATTTTCTGTATTCGATCGACGGGAACCTCTATCTCGCGAATGGAAAGGGGGCTACCTTGACCCCGAACCTCGTTCGAGATCCTCCGTGAGTCGATCCGTAGGCTTTGCTCTCGAACTTGAGAAAAATCTCTTGCTTAGATTCTAGAGAGAGGAGTCACGGAAGAAGAAGAACGTTTCGCGTTTGCACCTCTCTCGTGGTTTACGTTCTTCAAGAAAATGATGCACCTGCCTGCCCAAATTACCGCTTGCGAGTCAAAAGGGAGTAGGTATAATACTTTATAAGCTAGCACCGTTCTAAACCGTTTCTAAATCGCCTCGCGCGACAAATGTTTTTTTTTTTTTTCATTCTTTTCTTATCTCTCTTTCTTATTCCACCTCCTTGCGTGATTCTTTCCTCGTGCCGTCGTAAAACATTAATTGCTTTTAATCACGCGCCCATAGCTGCCGTAACTGCAATATTTTCTGGGAGCAGCGTTTTAATCTTAGTAAAACTGATCGCTAACGACTTTTTCTTCTTTCGCAAACCCGTTACACCTTGTCACGATATTTTTTTACTCCGCATTGAATTTATACTTGATTTCGAGACAACGTTGAATTTTTTAATGCTTTAATTTTTTGGGAAGAAGGTAAGTCAACGATAATCGTGCGATCGTTCGAAAAATCCTAGAGAATAGATCCTCAGCAGGTGTAATCCAGGAAAGCTAATTCCCGATTATAGAAATTCGACCGGCAGGAAGCTCTTTGTCCTCGGAGTAAAATGCTGCTTATTGAATTAGCCCGATGTAACACGAGATCGCCTTCTTCGCGCCGTTCCGTGTCCCTCGACGGAGCTATCGGTCTAATAATCTGAAATTTGAGAAATTTCGGGAAAAAAACGAGCACGAATTTGATCTCCCCTTCGAAATGGATGCTGTGGATCCTTAGGACCGAGAAATTGGAACTTTTCTCTAATATGTTTAATCTTTTACTATACTTATACCGAAATTAAGAAAAAACAGAGCTAGTAGGGCAATTACCCAAGCTGACAAAATTTCCTTATAACAAATATTTAAACAAAATTTGCACTCCCTGTCCAAACTTATATTCTAAAATAATTATTTATAATTAAATATAAGAGACTTGTCTCTAAACTTTATACTTTTGAACAAATTCGACAAAATCGATTCACCATCTAAGCTTTGAACTTAGTCGATGATTTTAAGGGGAAGGTATTACGATGCTGCGCCCTTTCAACGTGGGAATCTCTAACGGGACGATCACGAGGTTGCCCCTGTCACAGGAAAGGGAGCCTCGGGGCTAATCGTTCGATCGTTTCAATCGGCGTTGACAAATTTGTGAGAGGACGGATGATGGATGTCATTGACTGCGCGATACGCGAAAAAGCCGTCACCGCCTCGACGGATGATCGAGAAGCGATAACTTTTCATCGAAGGTCTTCAATTACAACCCTTCGTCGTACGATACTTCAGATTCGAGATAGTACCTTTCAGAAGGAAACGAGCTTACCTATGTATAGTAGGTATATACAGAGGGAAAGAGAGTCAAGGCACGTGCCCCGAAGCTTTGAATTCTCTCCTGTCAAACTCGAGTAGAACCTGGCAAATCAAGTGAGATCGAAAAGAATTTTCTAATCTCCGATTCAATAAACTCTAATCGTATCGAAATCAAACGCGTACCATCGATACCACGTCGAATATTACGACAAAGAAGTGTTCCATTTTTGTACAAAACATTTCCTACAACAAATATCCAACCTTTCCTTTCCTACATCCAATATAAGTCGAAGGAAAATCCCTTTTGTGGATTATACTTTCGAGTGGCATTTTTCGTTATCCAGGCGACGCGGTCCATTTACCGCCATCGCGTATTATCCTCAAGAGCGTCGATCGAAGCATTGTAATATCGTCAGGTAAATCTTGAGCTTGTCTCTTGGGCTCACAGTTGTACGTTCTGTTGACGGCTCCGTTGGTGTTAGAGGCCCGTCACTTTGATATGTAAATACACGCACTGCAGGGTGTCCCCGAAACGTGTAGCGCGAAATCCACATGCACGTAGTCTCTACGCGTTGATACGCTGTGTACCTCGAGATGGCATATAGTATATGTATATATACATACATATATCTATATAGGTGTGTACGAGGAACGTTAGCAGGAACCCTAGTCGAAGAGCAGCTCCCGATGTGCATTTGCTTCACCGAACATCCCACAATGGGCCTCTGACTATGAAGGCAAATCCACGAAAAGGGTGGCACGGGGGGTATGAAGAGAAGGATGAGAGATCGAAGGGCTCGTCCCGAATCCATGAGAGACATCCAATATCGCCGTTATCTCCATTCCAAGCGCGTCAATATTGACTCGACGAAGTTTCTCCCCGATGAAACACTTTTCGACTTGAATCGTTTACTATCGTGACCTTATGGAAAAAACTGAACCGATTGGTGTTAGATTCTTCGAACAACGATGAAAACATGACAAGATTCCGTTGGGTTTTTTAGCGGTCACCGAGAGTTTAACTTCCATGCTAGGTAATAATGATTTTTATACGAACGTGCTGTTGAGAGAGGCAAGGTTTTATGAAGATGGAATTTTTTCTACGCGAGACACATATTTCAACATCCGAGCTATAAATCTTTGCGTGCATCTTGACGCGAAACGAGTCGGGTATATAATTATTCGCGCGGTAATTCAAATCTATCGCGAGAGTTCGCGATACCTACGACGTCGAATCGAATGTTTTTTTTTTGCGATGAAATACAATGTCGTTTAATAACTATCGCGTGATTATATTTATCGTGCGCTCCAATTCCGTTTTCTTGCATTAGGTATGCCGAGGAGGATCGAAACTCCTTAGGTAGGTATATACCTTAAGGATAACGACACGAAACGATTCCACGGTAAGCGACGAGAATTTAATAAGAAGTTTGCTAATATTCGAGATAAGCTTCTCTAATGACCACGTATCGGAACTCGATCTCGAGTCGGCGCTTTTCTTTCCTTTCTATTCCTTTTTTTCCAAATTACAGCCCGAGTCGCACCCTTTTTCAAATGGAACGACTGGAAATGATAGCGGTGCGAGCGATGTCTATCGTCGCATGCCAAAGTGCAATATCGTCATGAGTGGGAGGGATCGTGGCTACTCGTGTTACCCGTGCTCACCGATGGGCATCGCTCGTTCCCTACCGGTGCATCCGTCAAAGGCATCTACATATAAACTAGGAAATTCCTTTCTTTCTTATAGAATCTTAAGAAAGTTAAATAAAAAAAAGGATGAAACGAATATACAGCGTGAATGAAATTTATGTAATAGGGGAAAGTATGGTATATTGGACCGGCAACTAAATTGGACCACCTTTGTATTTCGAAAGATAGTTTTTCAATTTTAATATTGGTAACACCAAACGATATGCATCTAACTTCATTACATATCGGCCGTATTGTTTTCGTTGTGACATTGAACGTTTGTGTTTTGGAAAATCTATGTTGAAATACAAAGGTGGTCCAATTTAGTTGCCGGTCCAATATACCATACTTTCCCCTATCAAAATCGATTAAAAGGGGAGTAAAGATAGGTTTGCTGGTTCAAATTGGCTTGGAGAGAACGTGGCTAGCTGGAAGAGAGCTCATGATCGTAATACGAACTCGTACACCTCTTTCTTCTCCTTCTACCATCCCTCGAAGCGAACGGGTGCACGCACGCGGCTTACTCGCATGTGCTGGTGGCCAAGCATAATGGTGCCCGTTTAATGTTAACGACGCCATTTTCTGAATATGGATATCAACCGCCTTTGACTCGAGGCGCTCATGAATTTTCATACGCGCGACCGCTCTCTGCACGCTTCTCAGCGCCATGAAAGCTTTCGGCCTACGGCCATTGCTTTTTATTCCGACTGTTACCATTCGGTTTCTTCCGCAGTGCGGCCCTTGCTCGCGTGTCCTCCCAAAGGAAATCACTCGTCCAAATCGTCTAAATCGTTGTTGGTTAATGTCACCTCGTTCTTATCTCTTAATTGAATCGTCTTGAAATTTCTATCTATAGATGGCAAAGTAACATAAATTCCATGTTTTTAATCATGCTGTTTGAAGTTTTTAATATAAATATATTATAACTCGTAAACGGGAATTTTTTGAAAATAGGATTTAGATTGTTTTTTCTCGCTTTCCGAAATATTGAGATGTAATAAAAAAAAGAAAGCTTTTTCACCTTGGAAAAGGTTTATCGCGTTAACCTGGACGCGTTCCATATAATTTAGATATTACATAAATTACTTATACTATATACGTATAATTTGTGTTCATCCGATAATATCATATTTATATACATCATTTATTTTATATATATATATAGGTACTCTTTTCTCTTTCTCTCGTGCTACCTTCGATATATATCCACGCTTAACACGCCCATCTTAAACGAGTTATTATATACTTCCTTCGATGAAGATCTACGTTCTCTCAGGTCTCATTCCAAGCTTATCAAGCTCACAATGTAGGTACGGTTTAATAACGATATAAAAATCGATCGATCGTACGTGGTCGATTTAACGAACCAACGAGATACTTTCGATGGAATTTCTTTAAAAAAAGAAAAATACAATTATGGTACGATGCAAGGATGATTCTTCGATAAATTTTTTTCGATTGACCTCGATTATCCTAGTCAAATTCGTATTAGTAACCATTATCGAAGGAATTCGCAAATAAGAAGTGTCACGTTCTTTCCTTTGACGTTCAGTGACGTCACTGTTATCCAGGTAAGACCTACCAAGCCCCACCACGGAGGATTCGCGTCGCAGGTGAGAAGGCGTGGCTTGCTCTCGACCAATCGTACACACTGGGCAGGCCGATACCTGGGGAACCTGATAGCTCACCTGAGACGCGCGCGCATCGTACGAATATTCGAAAACTCGAACGGTTCTAGCGACGGCGATGTATTCTTACGTCCCTTTCGAAATCTTTGTAATTCATTAAATTTTATAACGAAATGAAAAAAAAGTATAAAAAAAACCTGTGCCATAACCTGGTTCGCATAAAAAATTCAATTGCACGTTATCGAAAACTTCAACGACGTAATTACCTACCGGATCTCTCGAACGATCGATTTGTTAAGAGTTCGAAGCGTGAATTTACGGATAAAAGGTTAACGATACGAGAGAGTGGCACCAGTTAAGAGAGGTTAAGGATATAATCATGGTAAAATATCATCGAGGAGAATAATTTCTTAACGTAATGCAAACTGTACGGCTTACCATTGCGAAAGAAGCCACGCGTAAATAGATCCATCCAAGATACTACGTGATCGTTAGCCGCGTTGGCCTCGCATTGTTTACCAATTTTATTATAACGCTCCTTCAGCGATCGATTCCCAACGTAATAGCTAAATGACACGGTTGCTCGGAGACGCGTCGAAGCTATATAATCCGGTTGCAAGTATCGCAGAAACATGGCGGTATCGCGTGGGATGGTAAATCGTGATACGATGGTGTTGAACGACTCATTATCAATGATTCGTTGTAAAAGTGGTTGGATAACCTACCGAAACTTCTATTTAAACGTTTTTGTTATAACAGCAAGAGATTTACACGTCGTATATCAAACTCTTGACTAAAAACTAGATTTCATAAAGACTGTTTAATTCGCCAAGAAATCGAGTTACTAATTCGTGAAACGGACAACGAGTATAGTTCCCATCCCGGACATCCGTTTAACAGTAGAGCCGAGGCGTGACTTCGCCGTCTTTTCCCGTTCGCACCGTGATCTCGATTACGGAGGAGTTAAATAATAATACAAATTAAAGGAATGGACCTCCTGAGAAGATAATTCAGCGGTAGCCTCCGATATTAGATACGGCTGAAGTGAAGAGAGTAGCAGGACCTCCCAGCTGTCCTCCCACCGTTGCCGAGATTACAATAATTATCATTCTTATTTGTTCCTCTCTCCCCCGTGCGTACTTGACGACTTTTATGCCGCTGGTTGGAGAACTATACGCACCTATCTCGACTCAATTATCACGGACAATGTTACTCCTTTTAATTCCAAGATTAATTGCCGGCTTACGTATCCGCCAGGCAATCCCACATTCGGCACGTGGATCATCATGCTAGAATTGCGAGTTGGACGCCTAGGGATAACTCCTCGACGTTCTCCGTCTTATTATCGGACTGACATAAGTAAAGTGGAATATTTTTTGTGGAATCTAATTACGCTACTTCATAATTACTTCGAGTAGTTGATTATAGTACCAGTTATTGGATACCTCGTAGACTATCGATAAGTTCAAGGCACTCGTATCGCGAAACGACATCTTCTTCGACTCTATTACCCATAATCGTGACAGCATCGACTACGATCGTTCGAACGGAAGGAACGCTAATTAGGAAACGTCATAAAACCCCTATTTAACTACTTTTCTTTTCTCTCGTAAAGTCCTGACAGTTTAATACTTATCGCTGGGCTGTCTCGGCCGTGTCACTCGACTTAAACCGAGCGATCGGCTAGTCTATACCTACTCTGTAGAAGTACCTACTCGAAAGAAAACACGTCAGGAAACAAACACGAGGTACAATGGGATCGCGTCGGGGTGTTGGAAGGCGCGATGAAACCCGAGACAGCGGCAATCATCGGTCCAGCGGAAGGAGAGCGAGTAAAAAGAGACGACGAGCCACCCGCGAAGATAATTCGACGGAGGGGCACCCTGGGGCATCGTGGGGGCACCCTGACGGTGCTCCCGCCACGGGAGGTCACAGGTTACGCCCCTGAGATATGCGTGGCGGCTTCACCCTTTGCCGTTTCACCCTCTTCCTTTCTCTTTACCAATTCGGCAGCATTTTCTTAGCGCACCCAAACTTAGCAAAAAGGGTCCTGGAATGGTTGCATCGCGTTTCGATCGTTGCGACCGCTACCAAAGAGAGAGAAAGAGAATCGTGAACCCGTTTTCGCGTATACGCCCACCGGAAACAGCTGAGTCGCTGGCTGAATGCTCCTGGAGATCCAAGAGCTCGGGGATCCGATTACGAGATAAAAGGAGAGAGAATGAGTCTAGGTGTACGTATGTATACGTTGCTTCAAAGTTGTTCATTCAGCTTTACCGTCGAACCTTCAAAAACTCGTTTTCTTTTACGAATGGGTGCACGTTGCGTAGAAAATGGACGTTTGTCGCAGTGGTCGTGAGTCATTTCTGGCATGGATATCTTTCAAAATTCTAACTTCAACGGTTCGCCATGAGAAAAGATCAATCGTACTCACTAATTCCTCGTAGAAACAGCTTCAAGCTTTTTTTTTTAAAGACGCTCTTCTGGTCGCAGAGTCTTCGAACGACCCTCGTAGTAGTTATACCCTTGCAAAGTGGCCACAGCCGGTCATCGATGGAAACGAGAAGATTATGGATCACCCTTTAACTTGGAGTTTCTACTACGTGGAGGAAAAAGGCAGGCATATGCTTCAGTTTCTACGAAACATCGTAAAAGACGAACGTCTCTCGTGCGAGTGGTCGCGCGTAACGATTCCCTTTCTCTCTCTTTTTTTCTTTCGCGAGTAGCTCCAAACGAGAGAGAGAGAAGGGACCGGTTACGAATTTAATAACACATTAGGACGCCTAATGAGTTGAGTAAACATTATATTCGTCTTTTCGGCTCTTCTTCCTTCTCTTTCACGGAGAATCGAGATTCTCTCCCAAAAAGTAGCGAGAGTAAAAGAGGAATGGAAGAGTGGCGTAGAGAACGTCGGTGGAACAAAGGAAAATTCTACGAGCACCACGGCCGAGTATCTCCGCTGGACCGAACTCCGCCCATTCTACCGTTATTACGACTTTTTTCCGTCGCTTTTGTCGGTAAAGCGAAATTTCGGAAACTACCCAGAGGCTTACGAGATCGTTATAGTCGCCCAAATCGCTTTTTAGAGATAAAAATCTCCGAATTCGCTGAAACGTCATCGGTGCAAACGAGACCAGTACGGTGTACCGAAAAAAATCGAAGGTCCAAGAGTTGCATCGTAGTATGCCATGGAATATCGTTAACCACTGAATTCGTTTGAAGTCGAAGGATCGAAAGGCGGAGAATTCTCGCGCGTCTTTCCACCACATGTCGCGACCAGTTTCCTTTCTCTCTCTATCGTTCTGTCGTGACTATCAATGCGAGGAGAAGAGGCACGAGCTTCGCAGATGTTCGATGCGCTGTCCGGTTAACGACTACTCCACGCCCGAAAGAGAGAAAAAAAGAAACAGCGAGGAGCGTCGTCATCTGCGATGGAGAAAAGGCATCGATCACCGTTCGGCTAGCTTCTCGAATGAAAAACTTACTTCCGCGAGCATATGTTAAATATTTGATGGATTTTACGTGGAAAGGCAATACGTTCTTTAGAATTACTGCTGGTAGATAATTCGAACTATTAAACATTAATTCGTTATTAATTTGTTAGTACAAGCTTTTGGCAATTTTATATATACCTATATTTTTTTTTATCCTATGGTGAAAATAAAATTCCAAATCTAACTGGATATAACAACCGTCCATGAAATATCCTATAGATTGACTTGGCTGATTTTCCTTTTAGCATTCATGACAAACCTTGCCTACTTTTCTTAGATCCAAACGTGTTAAACCTCCAGAGAAAAGAAACTTCGTTAATTCCTGATTGGAATATACCAATACACACATGCATGACTGTACAAATACAATTGTACTCGTCGCTCGACTTCTCTTTGCTCTAAAAAGAGGGCTCGTCGAATTTCAGAAGGCAAGAAGAGTACGAGCGTGGACCGAATCGGAGACAGAAGAGAGTGTAGAGTGTGGCAGATCGCAAAAGGGGTGGAGGGTTCTCGAAACTCGTCACGCCCACGCCCCTGCCGAGATAATTCTGGCCCTGCTTACTCGCGCGCTTTCTCTCTTTTTTTTCTTTTCTCTTGTGTGCACGCGAGAAAGAGAAGGCAACAGCGTAATCTCGTATCCACGAGCGAACGTAACGCGCGCGTGTGCCCGACTACCGTCGGTGAGTTCTTACAGCACGCGCAGGGGCGTATCAAGGACGCCTCGGTCCAACGCCTCCGTCGACCCCTAGGTGGTCCAGGGCGTCGCTGGGTGGTACGCTTTAATTCCAAACGAGCGAGTCCCATCGTACCCTTCGTTCCCGATAAACGTATGTATGTAACGTCCTAACCGATTTCCTTCTAATCTCTCTCTCTCTTATTGTTACTTACTTTTTTGATCGATGAGCCAACGAAAGAGATACTGGAAGAATTTACTTTGGGATCGGGGAAGTAAAAATTATTTAAGGGTGTGGAAACGTTTCGTAGATTCGTGTTTACTCGATCTCGTCCGAATCTCGAATCGTTGCTTAACGATATCGAAAAACGGACAGTGGAACATTATTTTGCATGCTTTCTTTTTTATAATGAGCCATTAAACATTGAAATCGGCGGTGGTGACCATTTTGGCAAAAATCATGATGCATAGGTCAGGATTTTTGTCAAAAAACGATGCATCTCGAATTTGCCAGATCAAGTACTCGTTCGGAAGAAAAAAGTCTCCTCTTTACGAAAATGCAAGTCCTGTTTCGATAGGATGGCTGGTTCGAAGGATACAGCAGTTTTAAGCTCGAAAACGACCCATACTCCGACACTTAAAATATTAATTTCTCATCATTGCTTAATGATATCGAAAAACGGACAACGGGACAGTATTCTGCATGCTTTCTTCTTTCTAAATCTTGATGCATACATCATGATTTTTGTCAAAAATCGATGCATCTCGAATTTGCCCGATCAAATACTCGGTCGAAAGAGGAAAGTTTCTTCTTTACGAATATGCAAGTCGCGTTTCGATAGGATGGCTGGTTGGAAAGATACAGCAGTTTTAAGCTTGAAAAAGACCCATACTCCGACACTTCAAATATTAATTTCTCATCATTGCTTAACGATATCGAAAAACGGACAACGGAACATTATTCTACATGCTTTTTTCTTTAAAATGAGCCATTAAACATTGAAATCGGCGGTGGTGACCATTTTGGCAAAAATCATGATGCATAGGTCAGGATTTTTGTCAAAAATCGATTCATCTCGAATTTGCCCGATCAAATACTCGTTCGAAAGGTGAAAGCCTCTTCTTTACGAATATGCAAGTCGCGGTTCGATAGAATGGCTGATTCGAAAGATACAGCAGTTTTAAGCTTGAAAAAGACCCATACTCCGACCCTTAAAACATTAATTTCTCATCATTGCTTAACGATATTGACAAACGGACAACGGGACATTATTTTCCATGCTTTTATCTTTAAAATGAGCCATTAAACATTGAAATCGGCGGTGGTGACCATTTTGGCAAAAATCATGATGCAGGATTTAAAGTAAATAAATTTTTTTTTTGGGGTCTCCTATTTGAAGTAAAAGACCCGCACTTTCTCTAGTGAACAGCCTATTCCCGACCTTAGACATAGACGAAATTTGCCTTTTTAATTAAAAAAATTGAAGAAAACGCGATTAGATCGTAACAAGTGGCGTTACGACGAACAGTGGCAGGCTCCTGTAGCCGCATTTAATAAATTTCAATTAATGGCACGACATGGTGTAGCGAAACCCAGTAGCCAAATCGTAGATCGCATAAACACACACGGCTCATTAGCTGCAGAGGGTCGGAATCGCTCGGCTTTTATAGTCGGAGGTGACGGTAGTGGTCGTCGGACGGTCGAAAAGGCGAAAGCACGTCCGGTTTACGATGGGACATAAAGCCACCAGAATATTCCGCGGGAATATACTTTTTCCTGCTTCCTACGTCTAGACTAACCTGCTCTAAAGTTTCACGATCTTTGCTTTGTTATCCATCTTAGCGATTAAACAAAGATGTAGACAAAATTCATTGATCTTTATAAAAAATATTGAAATCCCTGACGAAAATAGGTCTTAATTTTACAATTTCATCACGCAACGTTAAGGTTTCAATGTAATTTTATTGCTTCGTTAATACGAAATCATAACGCCAAAGATGGCATCAGCGTCTTCGCGAGCTGTAATCCGTCATAGACTGATTGAAAACTAGCGCGACTTGCTATAGTCTCGTAATTTTATGTTCCTAATGATACGTTCATGATTTCACGCTGAGGGATACGAATCGCTTCCTCGTGTGTACCTACGCTTCAAAAGGCTTCGCCCTTGAATAATGACAGAGCGCGACGTCGAAGCCGAGCCGCACGTACGATCCGGAAGCCGTCGCGATTCTACGCGAGTTGCTGCCTTTCTCGATGATCTATCGAATCGTTCAATTATTTTATTAAAATTATAGTACGGCGAATGGAGACATCAAATTTGTTCTATTTCTGTTTGATCGCAATTTTATTCACAAATCCAGCAAAGAAGTTCAAATTCTAACCAATGAAAGAAATAGTATTAAAAGCTGCCATGATAAGTTGAATATGTTTCCTGGTAGTTCATACTTAACAAACTAAATGACCACACTAATTATATTTTTTTAATATAACCCAAACACTAATATTTCCCAAATTGAATACTACACCAACATCAAATCTGTCCATGACACTCACCTAATTTCCAATACAAACTTGTTCCCATAAAAGAAGACAAGAAAGTCATGCATCTAATGAATTAAGAACCTACAAAGCGTTCAATGGACAAGCTTATGGGTTACCTTCGCTGCACCTACCCTAATATTTAAACAGGATCGATTTGAAATCTTATTTCCGTCCCTATACTTTTATAAAACTCACTTGCAAAGTTTACAAGATACCAACATATATTTGTAGAATACACAAACTAAACGACGAACACGTGTACATAACTTGAAATATAAAAAAAAAAAAAAACAGAAAGAAACCTTAGAAACGCATCGCCGATAGGTGAGAGTTCCCGCGAATAAAGGCACATGTGCCGGCTCCTCGCATCGAAGGAGAGAGCGATATGCAATTAGGCGCCATTTTCAAGTGGAAATACATCGCATAGTAGGTATATACACGTGACACGCACGAATGGTAGCGAGAGAGCGTGCACCCGAGCGCACCTGAAAGACGCCATGTTTCGACTTATCGATCGTGGAGTAGGTGTACCCAGGGATAGGCCGCAATGTCACGAATGCATTATGCACGTCTCTTCCTTCCCTGAAAGAAGGAGAATGAACACGAAGGAAAAGGCCCCCGCGAGGACGATCGTTTACCGGTGCAATGTAACGTATTACTTTACCACAATATGTTTCCAGTTTTCTTGTCTGATATGTCCGACAACGATGTGGAAGGATCTCGTAACTATTATTAGCACACCTCGTCATTACAGAAACCGGACGGTGAGTCGTAAATTTTGCCTCCTGCGATGACTACTTTATCTCTACTTAATGTTCCTACCTTAACTAAAACCAACAATAAACTTTGAAATGTCTAGGAATAAAGACGTAAACCCAATCGCGAATCGTATTTGCGATATTTTCTTCCTCGGTAAATACATGCTTACGTTGATCCTTTGGCTTTTTACCTCCACGAATCTTCGTTTACGAGATTCCAAAGAATCAGGGTGGTATTCGAGACTTCTTAATAGATTTCTTCAAAATAATCAAAGTTTTACTACCCTATGTACCGCTAATTCGAAATAACACTTGATAGGTGAGAGAACACGAACGCGCAATGCTACACGTACGAAGACTGTAAAGGTAATACTGTAACTCCACAAAGGGTTGTAATTAGTTCACATGCGGCAAAAGTCAGGAGGGTGAGCCGACAATTGGCTGTACGCAATTAATTAAATAATGATATAATTGCGCCGAAAGGCAATTAGCTGATTGATATACGAGAATCGTGATGCCTCGATGGAAAGGAGACATCGGTGATAGAGAGGGGAGAAAAAGAGTACCGACGTATCGGTAATCCAAAAGGGAAATCGTTTCACAGAAGTTGCATGCAGCGCAAATGACGGTTAGGGCTGTAATTTATTTGTAATTTGCATTCGATTTGCCAGCAGGATTTATCGCGGACGGAGGTCGTGCGCTGCGCGATTAATCGATCGAATTAAAGAGAGACGGTAAATAAAATTGAACGAGTATGTCTTATCTCAGAATCAGAACTCACAATCTTATTAGTTTAGAGTCTATGTAATAAAAGTATCAAAGATCACGAGTAATACGTAATTTATGAAAGGTTGTGCTATCCTTCGAAACGTAGCAAGAGCGAGGACGTTTGAGTAATCAAAAATGAATAAGTCTCTTTGAGGTTGGACGTTCGAGAGGCAACCGTTCGAAAGAGTCAAGGAAAGGAGCTCCAGAGCACTCAATTTTGTAGGAATCCAATTTGTAGAGAGTTAATCACCGTTATCGGAGACACGATCGGTACACGATTCTTAGCTGCGTTATCTCGACGAGCCAAGAGAAAGAGAGAGATAGAAACACAAGGACGTAGCTCGTCGTAAGACAATCCTAGGGTTACGGTCGACCGCGTCACGGACAACGTGGCAGAGCGACGTCCGCGTGTTGCGGCTAGAAAGGAAGAAGAAGAAGCGGCGCCAGGGAATCCTTTGATGCTCGACCGCACGAACGCTTTTTCAGGGAGCTACAGACGCATTAGTCACTCTTCTCTCTCTTTCTTTCACTCTCATCCTCATCCCTCTTCAACGGCATGACCGACGAAGGCACAGGTATCTTAAATGAGCTGCTCAGGATCTTTAATAGGCCGCAACCACGACGAACGCGTGTCAACTTTCTCGACTTTGAATTTAACTTTCGAGTCTTGTCTTTTCATTTCTGAACTATGGAAACGAATTTGAAACTGCATTTTCTTTTTATTATAAAGAATTTTTAACGCTTAGGCGTTATTTTATGAATTTAGAAGTTTGAAATATTAAGAATGAAGCAAAGTAACAGAAAAAAATTAATAAACGTCTGTCTTTCAAAAAATGTTTTGGAGTTGCCTGAAAAAATTTAGAATCCAAAAGGTTACTATATTAGTGATCGTTCTATCGACAATTCCATTGACTTCGTAATGAAATATTTTAAACAAAATTCGAGAAAGATATAAAGAAGTTTCATGAAACAATACCTTTCTTAAAAAGCGTCGTGTCTCGCGTCGAAGGTACGCGCGCGCTCTTTTGTTCGTTATAAAACCAGAGTATAAAGCCATCAAGCTGGCACGAAACCACAAGACCCCCTTCTCTCTCTCTTCTTCTTCATCTCGGGATCACTTTTTTCCCTTTTCTCTTCCCTCTTTGGTCTCCGCTGTTGGCGCCAGTCGGGGAGAGCCAAATCACGGCCTCATTATAAAGTAATTAAAAGCGATTACTAATGCTATCCTTTATCGGAAAGAAAAGAAGAAGAGGACAGAAGGTAGAAGAATGAAAGAGAGAGAGAAAGCCGACACAATGAAACGGCAGTCAGACCCTCGTCTACGCGCGCGAGCCGTCGCGACGTAACGCGAGTCAAAAACTTTGATTTTCTCCATATAACCCAATAGTAAAATCCACGTGTATTACTTCACACTCGTTCTACATAGAAAACTACAACGATCGACTGGTTGTACCCCCATCTTGACCCATCAATATCCGTCCTGGAATGACCTCCGAATAGACTCGTTACTCGTTTCAATCGAATTATTTCAACGAACCCGCCTTTCTTGGTCGAGGGACACCGGGTTGTTTTTCGTACGTGTTCCTAACGATTATCGTGATAATTATTATTAGTCCTCGAAGAAAGCGATTGAAAATTCTTCTCTTGACTCGACATGATTTTTTGCTAGTCCATCGCCAGCTTCATTATAGCACCCATCGAGCTATCTCGTAATCACGATCGAGTATGTGGAGCAGCGAGAGAGCCTTCGGTGGTCGGATGGTTTTATCGTTCATGGTGTGCCGCTATTTCCGAAATCTTACGTGCGGCCTCTCTCTCTCGTCCGAAAAGGGGGAGCGACAAAAAAGTGGCCTTAACGAAATAAGGCCATGACGAAGCCCCTGGCGCCGGGTCTGTTCCAACTCATTACCCGATTCTCCTCGATGAACTTGCATCAAACTTTCAGGTAATATCGAACGATGGAACGATCACGATGATATCGACTATCTCACGTCGATCTGATTGGAAAATTTATCATCGACTTTATTTTTTGACAAGACGAGAGAAATTTTCGTCGAACCAAATCGCAAAGTTCATCGAACTAGCATTATTTTACCCTTTCCTTCTCGATCGAATGACACTTTGATGAATGTTCCTGGAAGATGGATAACTGAGAAAAAATAATTAATCCCTGCTACAGGTTGCTGCACTCTTCGGCCGCTTTCTTGAGAAAGAGCATCGACCTATATTAAACCGTGGAAGCGGCAACGAAAAGGAGGATAAACAAACAGGGCGTCCCATCGATCACGCTAATAGCGGGAACGAATTCTGGCGCCCGGAGGTCAGCTACGAGTATTTAAAAAAAACGTTCTAAACGAAGTACTACGTCGAAGCTCGTTAAATATTATACGACCCGACAAGAATATTACTTAAACTTTGATGTTACGTTTATGCAAGAAAATTAATCAAAATTGTTACGGTCTATTTACTGCCTTGTCTCTATTCTACCCTTATCTTGTTCATCTTATACCTATTTTTATCTTAACGAAGGCTGTCGGAAATGCTGTAAAACAGCCGAACGATTAGAAGGAGGTGCGACATACCTGCGATCCTATCGGCAACTTCCAGCATCATTTTTCGCATACCGACAAAGTCGAACCGGTAAAGGTACCGAGAGACGATGGGAAGAAAGATACAAATTGGGGTCGGGAAGAGCAAAGGTCCGATTCACCGACTCCAAGATCTTATCCGCCTAATGGACAGAAGCCACTGCGGACAGAAGTTAAAGATTGATCTCTCTTCTATTCCACGTCGAATGGATTCTTTTCTGTCCCATAAAAGGAAGGACGACTTGGAACGGTGTTTCGTTTGCCATTATTTCGATGTAGGAGATACGCGAGATAATAAATATAATAGGGTGTCACGAAAAAATGTATACATGGCTCGAGGATAGGATTGCTGTAGGGATTCGTCATAATTTGGGGACGAGGAATTTTATTTCCAGATGGTGTACCTTCTTGTTAACATTGTAATACGAGAGCCTATTTTAGCGAACAGATGGAGTTAGCATTATATTTATTCTATGTGATTTTTTTTTGACATTAAATGTGCAATAATGAGTTTAAAGCAGCAATTGAAAAAGAATGAACTCGAATTGCAAAATGTTCAGAATATCATTTGTTTATGTTGTCTATAGTGGTTATCAAAATACCTATTGTAATTTAAAAGATTCCATACTTGGCTTTCTCAACTTGAATATATACAAATTGTGCCTATAATCATTTTAAGTTTGTATATATTTTTCTAAGTTACCCTGCATTAGAACGACCTAAAAATTGATCCCAGTATAAAAGGGGTACAAGGAAACAAAGGTTAATGCGATTCGAACAACTCCAAGGATATCATTAAATAGTTGTCGCTGACTTCTTAACAAATGTCTCTCACGGAAGCGCAAAACTAGAATGCGTCTTTCTTCCTACGCTTTCCCCTACCATTTGTTCTTAAAACCCTGACAAAAAGATTCGTAACGCTATAATTCCAAGCGACGTTAACGGCACATTAGCCGCGATCCTTTCATCGAGAAACACGAAATCCGGGCATCATCGTACCTCCTTCTTCTAAAATTTCTGTTTTCCGAAATGCTTTTCTATTACATGGTACCCCAACGTAATTCCTATAATTTCTAAAGGCTACCACCTTCTCGTGTATAACGAGGAAGACTTTTGGTACCGAATTTGATACGTGGGTGAGGTAAAAATGCAAAAAAAAAGAACAAGTACGACATCTTGCGTAAATATTCTGACGAATTCGTCAATCCTTACGAACGGAAATTATTCTTCTCGCAGGTGTAGCAGGTCTAGAGAGCATTAGTCGTGAGATAATGACGCGAAAGAGGGTAATCTCTTTCTCTTTCACCTCCTCGGACCCGCGCTAATTGGAGAGGCGAGCGATGCGTCGACGGATACAATGGAACTCTTCGAAAGAGGTGCTTCGGCTCGAAGTGGTGACTGACCGGATAGAGGCCAGCCGACGGATCCATCCGTTGTCGAACGAACGAGGAAAATAATTTAATTAGCCACCTCTTCGAGAGCACAATGCGGCTCGAGTGCTATCGCCTTCGAACGTCCGAGAACTATACCGGATTATTTCACCTTCGTATTCCCGAGCCCTTTTTGGAGTGAGTCGTTGAAAGGCGAGAAAGAAAAGCTAGAGAACTTCGTCCAATAAACGAAAAGCGATCTTTTCTGAAAGTTGTCTTGAAATATTCGAGTTTTCTAAGAGATTTGAAAAATCATCTTTTCGACGGGAAAATCAAAGGAGAAGGAATTTAACGTTTTTTGCTAACGAGCTGTTGGCTTTAAGGTATTATTAATAAATACGAGGTACCGTGTAATAGGTATTAAGAAATATTTGAGAAATTTTTTTGCTTGATTTGGAAGAACCACATCCGGTCCCACCTAGCCCTCGGCTAAAAACTTTTTGTCTTTTATAGATTTACTCACGCCCCCGGAACCTCGTTTACTTCGGGCACGAACATTCACCGATAAACATTTATCGTCCCCTCCGACACAAAACGTCGATAACGTTATTATTACCATCACGCACCGTACCTCAGGCGTTTCCTAAGTGCTTTTCGCTCTGCAACATCGAAAGTACTTTTCAAGATGAGGATATCGCGCCTCAATCGTGAATGCATCCGGGATCGGAGAGAACGTCGCTGTAACCGCGCGTTTCTCCACGTTCTTGCGATTATTGAAATTCTCCAGCGTTAGCTTTGGAAAAATGTCAAGATACGATCTCCTTGCCAACGAACTTGCGCGTTTACGTCCTTCCGTTCGGTATCGAGGAGAGAAAAAATGAAATACTGGCGACCCTCTTGTAGCGAAGCGTACTTGCAATATGTTTTCCTTCTAAAATGATTTTGGGGAACCCTGTAAGACACGTAGTGAGAATCTTTGATGAATGGGCGACCACCGACATAATCGTACATTATTTTATATTTAAATAAACTTGGGTGAATTTTATAATTATTGAGATTTTATAGCAGAATATTATTATTTTTAGAACCATACAATATTAAGTTACAGACTATCGTATTAACATCGCCAGTTCCTAACTTTGAGTTAGGTGATTACTTTTGGAACTAGCGTTGTTGATTTATTTATGTTTCATTTATGTTAATATTCTGTTATTTTGTATACCTCTTTTGTACACCAAAGAGCATACAGCCCATATATACAAATAAATACTAAATACTAAATACTTTATAAATTATTTCGCAACTTGTCCACCATCTCCTAAAGAAATTCCTTCAAAACTCTTTCAAAATCCCTGAAAATCCTTTCACGAAGAAACTTAAAGAAATCTAATCATAAACATCGCCAAGTCATATCGTAAACTAAACTACAAAGAGAGATCGACCGGTATCGATTGCCTATCTAGGAGCTACGAGGTGTTAAGAATTTACCGTGGCAAAGTTTCCCATGATTTACGAGACTACTCTGGAAGGATAGAGATCGCGCATCTCGATAGAAGATTCTCCCATTCTCTTTTTCTCTCTTACGCCCGTAAAGCTCGAAATCCACTTTCGAGTTCGGTCCAAGAGAGAGAGAGAGACTAGCTCGGAATCTTTTATACCGCGGGTAGGATCGATGCCGCGCGCTTGGACCAAGCTCGTAAATCGTCCGCAGAGCGGCGAGCATTGTGCCGCGGTGATTTACCGGTGCAAGTCCATTAGTCGTAAAGCAATGCTCCTCGCCATTACTAGATGGCGAATGATAAGACAAACTGCGTTTCCACCGTATAATGCCTGCGGACGGACGTACCTACGTACGTTGAGTGCGCGCGCTGCTGTACGTTCGCCATATCGTAAGGGTGAATCCTCTGCTTTGTATGTCTCAATGTCTGTGTGTATATGCTTATATATATATGTGTATATGGTTATATATATGTGTATATGTATGTGTGTAACTCGCGAACGACGCTTCCCAGCTTCCCTTTCATCGCCATCGCTCTTTACTCTCCTCTTCTCTCCTCGAGGATCCGCACCCTTCTCTCTCTCTCACCCCGAGCTTTCAGGGAACTCTCTTGTGCTCGACGTCGTAATTTACGACGTTGGCCTCGTCATTACGAGGCCAAACGCTTCGGACCTTCGTTACCACCGTTCGTGAGATATCCGGGCGGCAAGGGTAAAACAAACCGGACGATCGTCCACGAGAGTAATGCGCATTGTTCGCTTCCATTCTTGATGAATCGTCTAAGCCTTCTGTCAAAACCGCGTTCGGTATCTACTCGTTCGTTGTATTCGCGACACGAAAAACGTCTTCCCGTCGAGGACAACGTTAAACAACCTACAAAATTTTTTGTCGTTTCCGTTTTAATAAAGATAGCAGGGAATGGAAGAATCCATTCCCGTTCGTTAATGAGCGACCCCGTAATCACCGAGCGTTCGCTAACGAACACGATTATCCGATTTCTTGTCGGACGAAATTTTTCACGCGTCCACGCACAGCTCTCGCACGAATGACTTTGTTGTTATCCGACGAGCCACCGGTTTACAGGATATTTATACCGCCTTCTTTGTTTACAACAAGCTGGAAGACAAGTACCGGCGTTGATTTTAATGATAGGCTTTGGGGGAATCTGAACTTTGAAGATTTACGGAGATTTCGTTCTGTAAACATATTTAGTTTTTTTTTTTTTCGATTGAGGTGTGATAAGAAAATGTCGTTTTTTACGAATGAATAAGTGGATAGAATCGAGTAAGGAGATATTATTATATTTAATAAACGCTTTCTTTCTCTCTCCCACCCTCTGTCCCTTTTTCTCATGCGTGTACAATCTTAAAACGCGAACGAGAACCTTAACATCCACCTCGTTACGTTTCTTGCGATTTCCCCAGCTATTTTCGTTAATAAATACTTTCCGAAGCAATTTTTCTGTAATTTCCAAAAAACAAATATTTATTTATTCAAAGGACAAACATATTTATTTGTCCTTTAAAACTAAGAGTAAAATCCTTTCGAAAAGTATTTATGAACGTGAAGAGCTCGAGAGATCGCAAGAAACGTAACGAGGTGGACGTTAAAGTTCTCGTTCGCGTAAAGACGCTGTTCGCGATTTTATGGGATCGTACACGCACGAGAAAAAGAGACAGGGTGAGAGAGAGCGTAGGTAAGTACGAGGGAAACGAGTTCCACGTACTCGTTCGTGTGGGTGTACGAGAAGGATTCCGCAAATATTCGTGATCGTGGGTGGATCGTTCGGGTAATAGGACGACCATCGTGTTCCGCCGTACGAACAACGCGGATCTATTCGTGCATTACGCATCCTTCCGGCGCGCTTAATTATGTAGTCGCGATGCGCACCACGGGGAGAGGGAAACAATGGCAACGATGAAATTGCAGTCTTCCAGTACCATCCGCCCCCGCGGAGAAATATTTCCAGGCGACTCGTGGGAGGGACCCGGTGCACCTTGCAGATTGAATTTTAACTCTTCTTCTCCGCGCCGCGCAAGTTGTCGTTTCTATCGTTTTGTACAGAGTCAAATCTGTGTAAGCTTGCTATTTTTATTCGAATTAACATTTGGATGATTTGTAATTGAAAAGAAAGGTCTTCTAAGATTGGAGATCTTTGAATTGTCTAAGATAAGCTACAGTAGAATAAATTATGCGATTGTGGAGATAAGCAAGTAATGTTTGGAACGAAAGCTGTTTGATTCTGGTTGGGAACAAGGGATCATGAGATGAACGAAATATTTTTTTTCAAGTAGGGGTGTTAAGGAGATTTGAACATCGACTTTTTTAAGTGAAATTATGTAGGAACCAATCTCAATTGAAGATTGTAAATAACGAGTTTTTAATTGGTAATATTATACCACTGATTCTGTAGTATATTTAAATATATGTCGGATATAATTGTGAGATGGAGTCTTGAACTTTATTATTCGAGTACGATGAAAGGAAAGATTTAGAGATTTAAAGACCGGAAAGAAGGTTTCGATAGAGTAGCTACAAAGGAAAACTGCGACAATTTTTCCGTTCGGAAAACTACTTTCATAGACGAACCGAGTGTCTCTTCGTCGTTCTCTTTTCGTCGTCGCACTTCCGTGACGAACGGTAACGTCCTCGCATCATTGTAACGGATTTCCTTGGTTCTTCTTTGCCGAAAGACCGTAACAGAACTTGTAACAGGAGATTTCGTGTCGTGGCTGGTTAAAGCACCGGTACAGGAAACGATACAATGACGAAAGAACCGTCGTCGTCCTTAACTCGGACCTCGTGGGCGTGGGCTTCGACGATTTCTTTTACTTTAACGGATTTTTCGCTATTCTGCTAACTTTCTTACGATATTTGAGAGAACGAACATTGTTTTGCACTATGATTAACAATAAAAGATGATTCCCGGTCTATTTAATAAGAAATAGCAAAGTATAGGGAATCTTATGCTCGAGCTACTCTTAACGAACAATAAAATGACGTTAAAGATGATCCCGAGAATGGTCTAACACGATATAGAAAAATATAGGGAATCTTTTTCATAGCTCTACGATTACGTAACACTAAAAGACGGAAGTCTCTAATTTTCTGCTATCCTTTCTACGCCTTTTAGGCAGCTCGCAGCCGTTCTCCGAAGAAAAATCAAAAGAATTCTGTGGAACAACGAAAATGTCGATTCGATCGTCTTCGACCTAACCTACAGGACGAACCATCTGTCGAAAGAGTCCATCGTTCGCGATAATTCGCGCATGGTCTCTCGCGATACGATCGGAGAGCATTGTGTATCGGCATCGGGAATGATGATTGTAGTCATTATTACGATTAGAATTTCTATCTCGACAGTAGGCCGATTATTCTCCTCTCGGATCCAGTTTTGCTTTCTGCTACGTATAACTACCTGTGATTATGTACCTACGAATGGTTTTTCGAATATATCTCGATCGTTGTCTGTTATTTAAAAAAGCAATAAAAAGTGATCTCATCAGTATTATCCTTCATCTAACTAATACAATTACCTATTAACTAAACGGATACCACGTTACATTTAGATGGAAGAAAATCGAGAAGAAAAAGAGTACCTATAATTATTGGAGTAAGTGGAGCTAATGTAAATCACGATAAATTGAATTGGGAATAATTTCAATTTTACTTCTATAATTACCAAAAGAGATTAAATATTTGTAAAACACTACAAATATGTAAGAATTAAAAATGTGCAACCACAATCACCGAAATAGTTGGATACTTTAAAATGAATACTGTGACAGGACACGTTATGTTTTTACCATGACAGTCAGCTAAAGAATTTTGCATGCAAAAGTATTTGAATCGTATTAAACAAGAAACTCATGCACTTTGCTAGTAACAGTGGTCCATATCAGCATGATGGACTAAATTTAAGTATTTATCACACCTCTTCAACGTATAGCCCTTTCTTCGAGCAACCACGATAATCGCGCACGTATCCCGAACGAAGGACTCTCTTCGGCAAAGGAAAGGAAAAGTAAGAAACCGGAAGTCGCTCGAAATCGGAGCACAGCTTTCTACTCGCTCCTTCCTGTCACTCGAGACTCTTTTGGGAGCAGCCTGAAAAAGCGACTCCACCCTTCGAGGCACGCTAATAGACGATTTTCTATACCTAATGGGGTGGTAGTTCTCTCTCTCTCTCTTGGACGTTCGTTATTCTTCTTTGGATGTTTGTCGCAGGGTGTAGCTGAGGGTGCAGCAGCTTTACAGCAAAGAGAGAGAAAGAGAGAACGTGCCCTTGGCTGGTGGGTGTCGACGGTTAGGTTATGCCTATTGCATGCTTCTCCCAATGATATTTTTTTACGGTTTCGAGAGGCACAAGCCCTTTTTACCCTTTGCCCCCTCCGTGCCCTTTCACCCGAATGTTACTCGGTTATCTATTGTCCTTTGAACGTTCAAAGTTGGTTCTACGTAATTTCTAAAGAAATTTATTACTAAACGAGTTATTGTTAACTAAACTCATCAATCAATGTTATTTTTTAGATTCATTTTAACATTGACTTAATTCTCTTCTTTTTAAACCAATAAACAATATTTTATTGTACATTTCCTTCAGTTTCTTGATAAATCAACGTACGTTTTCTTATAAGTTTTACAACAAAATTCGCGCGAGCGCGCGAATGGATACTCGTGTCATATGCATTCAAACGCGTGCACGTAGGACTTGACAGGCGGTATACGGGACGCGTGCGGACAACGAGTGTACAGCTGCAACCCCCACGCCCACGACACACCCCCCGAGATTCACAGGGTGGCACGCGTTTTAGTTTGGTGTCGCGGACGCGTACAGCACGCGCGTGTTTCTTCTTTCCCTTTTCAAAAAGGTAGCCGATGAAATTCTTGCTATCGAGGGAATCAGACCTTTCAGATACAGATGACGATGGATTTATCATCGATTAGTTATGGGATCATAAAAATATATTTTAAGATATTAAAAAAATTGTTAAAACAATTGGGGTATTATAAAAAGCATTTAGGAGTTTAAAAAAATTATTGGATGATGTATAAATTATTTAAATACACTCCCCAAACTTTTACTGAACAAACTGTTCTAAATAGATTTGGACCAGATGGAATAAATTAAAGTGGATTTATAGGTTTAAAATAAATTAATTTTATACAAATAAAATGCTCGGCATAGACCTAACGATCGTTGATCCCAACATAATTACTGTATGATTCAAAAATAATTTAAATACACTCCCCAAATTTTTACTGAACGAACTGTTCTAAATGGATTTGAACCAGATGGAATAAATAAAACAGAACTAAAAAGCTACAAATCGAATAGCTGATTATCCGAAGCAAAGGCATAGATTCCAACATCTTGGTAGATGCTATGCATGGGTGTGGAAGTCGAAGAGTCCGCCTATCGACCTCGAACATCGGCACCATCCGCGCCATCCGGCCGACACCGGCATAGCCGCCGCCGTCGTCGGCGTTTCTCCGCGGCCACCCCCCGGGGGCAGTAATCTCACATGGAGATCCGGCTTAAACGATAGGCCCTGTTTCCAGGACCGCCCTCGTACGCGAGAGACTCTTAATTTCCAAGCGAAACGAGCGCCACCATCACCACCACCGTTTCACCAACCACCACCCTTGGACTCTCCCTTGCTTTCCACGAAAATACTTTGCGAGCACTTCTCTCTTTCTCTCTCATAGTCTACTTCTTCGAAGGAAGAAGAAAACAACGTCGTCGTCGTCGTCGACGTCGTTTACGAAACGGGCCACCCCGAGCCGTGTTATTACACCAGCCTCGAATATTTCCATATCGTCGGGCTAGACGAGGTTAATGCCACTCTCGGTTAGTGCCAACCCCTTCCAGTTGTTAGAAAGAGGGAGACCCTCTTCCAAGATGGCGGACTTTCTTCTCCTAAGGGGAATTTCGTTTCCTTCCTTCGATCTACGCCCTTATAATGGATACTACTTTTCCCTCGGGATAGGCTCTTCTGCTCTTTCCACGCCACCAAGGAGTCTCCTCCTATCAGGGTTGTTCTCTCTTTCTTTCTTATATAGTTGATATATCGTTTCTGATTGGAATGGATCCGGGGTGGAGACTAATCTTCCTCTCCTTCTACATTGTGTTATTCAAGGATTATCTTATCGGTCGATTATTTGCCAGGAAACTTGGTGAACGAAAGTGCCGGAAACAAGGAGAGGTAACAAAACAAAAGAAAGAAAGTGATAGGGGTAGGGAGATAGCCTCGAGGAGTATAAAACGAGCAGAGATATCATCGAGCTGCCGAGTCGGAATAAAACTATAAACCAGAGGAAACAATTACCCCGACTCTTCGTTCAAAGATGCGGCTTAACGATAATAGTACTACTCGCCTGTGTTCTTCTCTATCTTTCTCGAAGTAGCTATCGTGCTCGGTGTATCGCCCTCGGTCCTTCGTTCTACATCCATCCATCGAGCTATCCATCGAGATATTCATCGGTCCTTTTCCATCCACCTTTCCTCCATCCTTCTTCCTATCAAACGCCAAGAAATCACACGGCCTCGAGGGTTATCGTAAATAATCGATAATTCTCAAAGAGATACATCGACACTTGTCCTTGCCCTTTCGTTTCATAAAACGCGTATTACAAAAACATGCGGAATGATTTAGCTCCCTCGATACGGTTGCAACCGTGATTCGTAATCGCGTGCAGGTGATTCGAGTACCACCATATATACGAAAAATAGGAATTACAAGGTAGAGAAGAGATAGCGGCCAGTCTGTTGCAAATTTCTTTAACGTACGATACTTTACACGCACCTTGGTAGTATACCTATGTATCTATGGCGAAAGAAATCTACTTGTAGCTCGGTCGAGATTCCGCGGTAATCAAAGAGCGGGGATCGAGCTAGCCGTTTTTCCTTACTGGAAAAAGCGGTCCAGTAGCTAGCGGATGGATCGCGTTTCTCGGCGCTATCGCGAAACGGTGAATCTGTAAGAAGCGAGCTTAAACGTCCTTTCAATTTCCTCGTCGTGGAGATCGGCTTGCATATCGAGGAGAAGCTCGCTACTCTCTCTCTTTCTCTAGCTATTACTATCCCTTCTCCATCTATCTCACAGGCTTCGCGCAAACGGCCACGGTCGTTTTCTTTCGCGTGGCGAAGATCACAGTGTTCACGGAAGGCATCTAATTGCCAAGCTCTCAGCATCTCGCGGCTCCCTCCCCATAAAGTTAACGACCAGCCTTAACGGTTGGCCCTCCGCGGTATGCTAAAGAGCGTTTCTTCGGCTATTTCACCAAGTACCCTGTTAAAGACTTCGATGGGCTCGGTCGTTCGAAGCGCGCGTGCGAAAATCTAGACTCTAGGCGAATACTTTCTAAGTTTCTTCGTATATACATCAAGCTCTTTCTTTCTCTTCGCTCGATCGAGATACTAGTCTTCTCTTAACGACGAGAATAACCTACCTAGCCTGTTGCTTACCAAAACATCTTCCTGGCATCTTGAAGTATTACGCGAAAATTACAGGAAGTACTCATCGGCGATTTTACTCAGATTTTGTAACTTCCTCTCGTTTCTGAATTATAGGGAACAATCTTACATGATTTTCGAATTTTGTTAAAGATCAAAGTGGTTTATCAACTCGCGTGTAGGATTACCATCAAAATGATCATCTCGTTCAACGATATACCACAGTACGGTCGATTTAGTTGATATATTCAAAGAGAAACGGAATCGAGTTCGCTCCGAGTCCATTCTCGGAAATCATCCCTGATTTCGTGGTATCGATATCCTCGCTCAACTGCATGGCGGCGTTCCGTTTCGCAAAGTGCTTGATTTTTGCAATCGGTTTGCACGATTTCGCGATTGGAGTGATCGAGAAAAAGAGGTGGATAGGGGTGTGCCATGGATGGAAAAGCGGTGATTGGCGTGGCATTAGCGTAATGAGAGTCTCGAGCCGAGGGGGCTAAAACGATGATACGAGAGGCTACCGGTGGTGGTTGTCCGCCATTATTAGACTCCTGGCCTCGCCTGTATTTTCGTCCGACAAGTACCTTGGCGAAAACGTTCGTGCAATTTTAATCCGTCTCTCTTTTTTTCCGCCCCCTCTTTTGTAAGCAAAGAGGTTGAAAGAAATAGAAAAATACTGATAGAAAACGAGGAAGCCGAAGAATACGACGATTACGTGCAAAAAGGGAAACGAAATTGTCGTCACGAGGTACCGGCATGCTCAAGTCCCGTGCATTAAGTATCAAGGACGACGTCCGTAGAAGGACGCACGGAATATGCAGGAGAATATGAATGATGAAAACGTTGCGTGTCCCTATCGATGTGATTTATGTTCCTCCTCTTCTTCTCCGCATTGCGATTCTCCCTTGGCACGTTCATGAAAAACATCGAGTTTTAGCATCGAAAACGTTTCTGCATCGTGTTCTCTTTACGAACGAATCGTATATGTTCTTTATCTATTTTTGGTAGAGTCAATTCCTAAAGAACGTTTATATTTCTCTCTGATGGTTCCAAAAGCTTCGTTCGAGCTCGTGCAGCGATGTACGTTCGGTTGCATTCTTTTAGGAGCTATGCCAATTCTTTGCCAGGTATAATACACGTGTATATTACAAACTTTTCCAAGGATTATCGTTGTAAGAACTAATAACACGTATAAACTTCGAGTCGACGAATAAAGAGGAAAAGGAGAACCGTTTAAAATGCGAATTCGATGGAGTACGAGCGTAGCCGCGTGTCTCGGACCGCTCGGCATTACGTATTCAGTGGCCAGCGCCATTTTGCCTCGACCATTTTTGCCGATCAAATCTTAATTGTTGGCTGGCGGCTGTCTAAGGAGGCGTGGCCACCGGTTGGTTCACTTTCAGCCACGCGATGCACGAACGCATCGATTTCTTTCTCTTCTCTGTTACTTCTTCTTCTTCTCTACCACCGGGCTCTCTTGATCGGAAGACGAACCTCGGGGACGATCTTCGCGAAGATTTCCAAGACTCTTCGAAGAGACCGGCCGTATGCTAATCGTCTCGACTTTGCCAGCTTCGTCAGCGATTGGCTACCATCCTCGGTTCCTTTCACCCCAAGAAAATTATCAAGTTACGCCATCTTGAAATTTATGAACCGTTAAAAAGCGTTTAAAAGATTCGAGTATCTTCGTGCCGATAATGTCGGCTATAAAATTTCGATAATTATAAAAATGCTTTCGAGTAGCTTTAGGTATGAAATTACGTCAAACTATGTCGGTAATATCTAGATATAGTTGTTCAAATCACGTAGAATGTTTTTTTACGTAAAATTGCATCGGCAATATTCAACTACAGTTGTTAAAATGACGTAAAGCTACATCAGAGATTGATATCCGTAAAGAGTAGTCATTTTGTTAATAGTAATAAAAAAGTTTATGTTACAAGTCATAAATCATAACACAAGGAAAATCATCACTTCGAATCATATCAATTAAAAGATTCTACATCTCGACATAACACCTAACGACCAGAAAACGTGATTAGATTTACGATCGCTATTAAATCGTATTTAATACCTGTCGATCATTTTACAAATTTTCATACACTTATCTACTCTCTTGAAAGGACATTGTAGAATGAAATAAACGAGACGATAAAGCTCGCGTTTTAAAACGTCAAATTCGTTGGTACACGCGCGCTGTCGACGGATGGCACGTAATTAATTCGAAATTAATATCGCGTACGGTGTAATCAGAGCGATATATAGCAGGTTGCTGCGCACTACTGGCAACCTTCTCGCTCTAATCACACGTATTACTCTGATTGGCAACAATTGGTAACAATTGACGGGCGGAATCGAGTCTCGGAGGTTCCGCTACTTTGCCCGCGTTGTTTACGAGCAGAACTTCGAAACGTTACATCTTAATTGCGTGTCTACATGCTCGGAGAATTATCAGGGTTTCCTTCTTATGACCGCCGCCGTACTATTTCTCGTTAGAGATCCACGTACGTGAGAATTATAGCTTTCGGATATGTAAAAGTTCTTCTTCTTTCTTTCTCGTGGTAAGAGAACAAAAAAAAAAAAGAAGAGGAGTGACGGTTATAGACGTCGTTTAGATACACTTCGTTTTTTTGCTGGCTTTTATCGACGAACATTTTCCCCGAGACGTTAAGTCGAGCGTGTATAATTTTGTAGTTACGTAACGAGCTTCTCGGTATGAATAAATTACATGAAGATTATAAATACGTGAGAAATTAATATTTTCCTCCCCTCTGTTTTTCGAGAGTGACTCCTTTATTATCGATGTACACCTTTCGTACTGACCGAAGACCTGAAATTTCCTTTCTCCATCTGGCACACCAGGTCTACCTCCCAAATACGGATATGCAAAAGAGAGAAGGATGCCACGTGTATCGGGAGAGATGCATCGGACGGTACCAAGGCTTCTGGAAGAATAAGAATACCTACTCCTCTGGTAATCTCTCATTTGCCTCATAAAAAGCGAACGGATGTAACGCAGAAACAGCATCGCGTTTTACGAGCTCGTAATGCAACCGATGGAACATCGCTGGGGTATGTCCGAGTTGTTGTCGGTAAGTTATTACACAACGTCGTTATACACCGGTAATTCCCCTTTTTTTTACCATTTTTTTCCATTGGCGTCCCACGGAAGCATCCTTGTAAGTTACCGGTATGGGCATGATTTGTCTGCTTCATTGAGTCTTTCATCTTGGCCATCTGTCTCCGTTTGTATTCGATTTATGTATATATGCTCTTTTGGATGTGTGGAAATGGATACTTGTTTTGCTTGCTTGAGAGGTGCAGGTAAATTTGTTTAGGATTTGTAGTAAAGAATAGGGGAGACTGTGGGCTGGTTGTACTACTGTTTGATTACGATAGTTTGTCAAGAATCGTTACTAATATTATTTCAAAGTCTATCTGTTGTATCAACTTTTCGAATGTTGTTGCATCCTGGTCCAAATGGTAAAAAAAAAATATATTCTAAATGTTCAGAACCAAAAAGCAGAGTTTACTCTAAAGTTTCAATTAAAAAATATATATAACAATGTATCGAAAACTTGATACCCTGTGGGTTGTTGAAATTTTACTTTCGATACGAAAAATGAATACCTAAATGTCCTGATTATACGACTCATTATTGTAAACTGAGCTTTTAGAAAAAAAGTAGGGTTGTTTTAAGATATCTTTAGACCTTGGTCAAGGCTTTTTAAAGGTAATAGATTTCCTGCAATAACATTTGTGACGATATACCCTTGAAATAACCAACCCCAGTTTGCCATCCTTAAAAGAAAAAAAAATTTCACTTTTAATCTAATTGATAGTCGTTCTCTAAAGACAGCAAAACGCGGTTGAAAGTGACTTCAAAGTTTGCTCGACCTTAGCCGGTGCAGTTTCAAAGAAAAATAAACGTATAAAATGACATACATGGCGCAGGAAGTCTAAGGGATATCAGGAGGGTAGAAAAATTGTTGTATATTCTCTTTAAAGCGGTCTTCGCGGTAGAACGTTATCGAGGGTGAGCATCGTGCGATAAAAATGTACGAAGCAACGTGGCGGTCGTAGCTCTTCGAGGAACGATATATTTCTATCCTCCCTTCTCTGCACTCACTTCTTTTTTTCTGTATTTCTGAAAAATCCAGAAGATGCTACGTTCGAAAGGGAAATGACAAAAAAAAAGGAGTATTCTAATATTTTTTATACCTCTCGTCGATTTTTCCATCGTAAAGTCCGTCGGTTATGAACGATCTTTCTTTCCCACCACTGTTTCTCTCTGTCTACTCGCAGACGACGTTTTAACGAGCGAGATAATAATTTTACGAACACCGGCGCCTCGGTAATAATATTCACCTGACAATACGCTACCGTAGAAAATTGACAGGATTTATAGCCGATGTACCGACGTTAAATTCGTAGGAAAATATCAATCCTCTTTGCAAAGTTCGAAATTATCTACCACTGAACGAGCATCCACGGTCGTTCGATTAACGCGGAAAATATTCCTTAGCTAATACGTATACCAAGAGGATGAGGCAAGTATGAACGATGATAGCAAAACGCGAATAAGTATACGCGTTTTACAATGGCCGAGGAGTAAATGGGAATTCCGAGAGGCGTGCAAATGTTTGAACAAGAGCTTTAATGTCTTTTCTTCTGTAAGGTTCCCCACGACGGACGAGTTGAACACGGTCGTTACTTAAAAGCAGCCCATTACTCTTTCTTTCCTATCGGAATATTACGCGGCCGGTGTAATTTCATTTACGCGGGCTCCACGGTCCATCGATTTTCGAGCAACTGCTTTCGCATCCTCGTCTACGTATTACAAAGCATATTATCCACTTATAGACGGTCTCGAGAGTGAAATTGAGCGATCCTTGAGAGAAAACTGTCAACGACTCGAAAAGAATCAACAAAATCTATTAATAATTTATAAAACAAATAGGAAAATTGATTCGATAATGCTGAAAAAAAAAAAACAGATAAAAAAATGTTTAAAGCTTGACACAACGGTGGCCTTCGAAAGGAATAAATCTCGGCGTAACGATCGACGCGCATTGGATGCTAGGATAGAAATTAGTAACACAATCCTTCAATTCGGCGAATATCTAATCTCTCGAAATTCCTATAATTCGTTGGCCACTAATATCCTTTTGATCGAAATTATCGGCCAAAGAGGGAAAAGGAGTAGCGAGGGAGCGAAAGAGAGGGTGAACGATGAAAGGAGAATCGATCGTTCTCTCGGGCGCTGGCAAGATGTTCCTCTCTTTTGGTGCAACCAGTGACGTCAGCGGGTTTGCGGTCTCCAAATTACAATATCGTTAAAACGACCGAGTTGAGATCGTGCGCGGGCAGGTTCGAAGAGGAGGTAGAGGAGGAGGACCCTTTTCGTTGGCCGTGCGCGTTCGCAGAATAATGGCCTCCTGATTATATGCATTATATGGACCAAGATTGATACGATACGTAATAAAATAATTGAAATAATCACACGGCGCAACGACGATTCGCGGTACGTTAGATCGAACCGCTCGATCGTAACTTACAACGGTAACTTTCTCAAACGTGTCAAATCTTTAAGCGTTTTCCTTTATACATGTAAAAAAAAAAATAGAGCATAAATAAAATAAAAACTATACCCAACTTTCGTATTCTCAATGAATAAATTAAAAATTATTGAATTTTTTAAAGCTATTTTTTTTTTTTTTCTTTAAAGGTCAATAGATTTTAAATATACGCGATCGTAGAATCGTAAAGTTTAACGCGCGATGGCGTGGTCGCAGCCGGCGCGCCCTTTTCCCTCCCGATCTCACGGCGCCACTAAAAAACATATACGCAACTTCGATCCTTTTATTTCATTCCCCGGCAATCTTAATATTATCCCACGAATTACGGGGTCTACGATGATTCACGATCCGCGTTCCCATACGCGCACGCACCACGAATTAGACTCGGATAATCGCGAACCGAATTCTCAACGTTTCGTTCCTTCTTCCCTTCGTAGAAGATTTAACTATAGAAACGATCTAACCTCTTTCTTTGTCAAGGAAATGCATAAAAGTGCAGTATGCTGACAAAAGTTCGAAGATTTAAGCAAAACAACGAAGAAATATTTTTCTTAATCACTACAGAAGGAATTACAGAGTTATTTAATAAAAAGTCTGTGAAATTAAATTCATTCTTGTAATCAGAGTGCTCTATAGTCCTTTTTTTCAATAAAAAAATGTGGGTACTTTAAACCCTTGTTTGCAGATTTTGACGACAGTTTACATTTTCATTATGGTGGTCACCGATAGTAATAATAGATAACAACCAGTGACACAAATGTATTATTAATAGAAATATAACATTAGTTAGCCATCTTAAAAATAATTTTACATACTTATATTAATAAAAATTCTATTATAACCATCCAAGATAAACTTCTCGTGACAACTAAATATCGCCTCGGAGGCAACATATTTCCACCATCATACAATTTTATTTCAAATCATATATTACTCGAATCCAAATAACTAGTAAACGAATTAAAAAAAGAATCTCACAAGTACTAATGAATCCCCAGTAACACTCGACATTGTGTTACCATTAAAACCCGTCTTGTCGAGTCACACTCGACATCGAGTGCAAAGGGTTAAATCATGAAAATGATAAAAATTCGAGACGCCAGGCGTTTGATACGCGTTGTCCGCGGTTCGTCGACGATAGTTAAACGTTAACTCGCGCATAATCGTACATCGGGACCGAGCGTGACGACGCAAAATATTTCGACGAGGATACCCATAGAAATGATCCGTGTATCGCGCCTCGTATCGCGTCGCTCCGTCGCTTGTACTGTCAGAGAGTATCCCGCTATGTCGGTGTCATGACTCGTAGTCACAATGACGCTTCATAAACATAAACACTCGTCATCCTGTCCCGTCGAGACACGCGGACGTTTATGCCGAGTGTTTGGGGACGTGCTTTTCGACAGGCTATACTAATGGCGAGCTTCTTTTCCATCGTTTTTTTTTTTAAGTTATCGCGAAATCAATCCTGAGAATGTTCGTTCGAATGATTTTTATGCTTGTAATATGTTGAGAAACGATGAGGATGTATTTGTAATTACGTGGCGATCGAAGGTGAAAAAGTAGATTATAATAATTTATAGATGTTACCTGTTTTGTAGTAGAATCTAAAGGTTAGATTGGAGACTATTTAAGCTCGAATAGATAATAGAATTGCTTCTTTCTTGTATCTAGACACAGTAATGAATGAAAACACAAATTTTCACGAAAAAAAAATTTCTGTAAATACGGCGTTATTTAAAAATCTTCTAATATGTATTAAAATTCAATTGAAATATAATATATCCTAAAGTTATGTGCGAAACAAAACCTTGCAACCAGAAATAAATTTATCTTAGAACCATTTGCGCGATATATTCGATCCAAGAGATGAACGACAAAGTTCGTTTTTCGGAGAGAGGCCGCGTCGACCGCGTCGGTAATGCAGGAAGCTGTATCATAGCGGGAGGTCGCCGGTCGAAGGCACCTGACGTCATCTTCGTGTGTCGTGTACTTGCCATCTCCGAAGTGTGACACGTTGTGCAAGATCTTGGCGCGTGGCTCGCTGCTAAAAAGAAACAAGGTACCTCGATACCACCGAAGAATTTATTCATCTTTCTAATGTACAAAGAACGCGATATTTGATCGCAAAGTGTCTGGGATCGCGTGTTACTATCGATGAAAAAACGTGTTCGACCGAGTTGGTCCAGTGCCAGTTGGTTGTGATCTTTGCGAGACGCTCGACAAGTGTACGGTTCTAACAAGAGTTTATCTTAATTTTTCAATGAAATATGAAAAGAACAAGCTGATTTCTCGAATGTGCTAGTGTCATGATAGTCAATCTTTCGGAGAAGTAAGGTTAAGTTTTTGGATGCACCCTGCGGTCAATTGGTTCTTATAGGTGCCTACAGGCGGCGATACTGTGCACGCGCAGCGACGTCGTCTGCTTCGAGGCTAGCCGCGTGGCGGTATAATTCAAATTTGAATATTACAGTATATTTCAAGACAATAAATAATATATATCATTGATAACAATATATATAATAAAAACTTCACAAATTAAATTGACACTTCCTAACCATACGAACGAGTAAAAAATCAAAACTCTCGAAATACTAAAGCAAATTTAAAAAAAAGAGAAATTTGCGAGGAAGGAGTCGATCCATGAAGTAAAAAGCCGTGCCCGTTGATTATCGTACGTAGAGTTCTCCCCGAGGGCGAGACGACGTCGTAAAGGGGGAGGTACGGTCACGGCGCCGCGGAGGCTCTTCGAGGTAGCATCGCGCCCGCGACTCCGAGCCGTTCGCGGCTTCTCCATTATCGTAATTTGCAAATTTCCTCGGTGAGATGTCGGTGAAAAAAGAAAACTAAAACTGGTGGTTTTTGAGCGGCTTCTTCGTCGTCTTCGGAGGGGGAGGGGATACGGTGGTTGCACGATCTCGTGGCGAGAAAGGAGGGCACGAGAGAAAAAGAGAGAAAAGAAAGAGTGAAATGGTAAAAAAAAGGGGGATAGGGGTCGGAGAGATGGGGGGAGGTTAGCAGGAACAACCGGGAGTAGACGGTGGCGGATTGGCGGCCTCGGGCTCGCTCGCGGATTCACCCGATGATGCCGGTGATTCGCGGCTCTCCTGCCCACTAATCCTGCGGCTCCTCCGCATCGCCCGCCATCTTCCTCCTCCCTCGCATCGTCTCATCTCTCGCCCTCATCTCTCTCCGTCCTCATCCTCCTCTCGCTTTCGATATCGGCGCGATCCACAACGCGGATCGCAACGCGAGGGTAGGCAGGCCGCCCGGTAAACACAGCTCGATCGTTCCAACTGCTGTTCCCGTATTAATATAATTAGTCACCGCGAGCGTTTCAAGAGAAAAGGAGAAGGAGGTGCCTTCGATACTCGTCGAGCTCACGTCGATTTCGCGCCAACGGCACTTTCGAAGCGACTTCTTATAAACGATCGAAATTACGAACGGATGAAGCGTTTCTTCGAACGATCGCAACACGAATTTTTAATTACTTCCGTGCTTGTTTTATTAGTTATTCTTTTTAACCACTTGTATTTACATGGTGGAATAATTATTAGAAATTTGGGAAAAAGACGAATGTAGTTTTAAGCAAATAGAGAGATTGTCAAATCCAAATGAATAATAAAAGTAAATTTGTTAAAATTTGTAAAATTATAAGGCCCTTTTGTAGACACAATTTGTGATAATTTATTATATAATTTATTTGATTTCGTTGTTGTTGCAGAATGGCACCAAAGAAAGTTGAGGAACCCGAGCGAAAGCCGCTCATAGGACGCGTCGGAACTAATTTGAAAGTTGGTATCGTTGGAATACCAAACGTTGGGAAGTCGACCTTCTTCAATGTCCTCACCAAGAGCCAAGCAGCCGCGGAGAACTTTCCTTTCTGCACCATCGATCCGAATGAAAATAAGTATTTGACTTTATAAAACTTTTTCTTCTGCTTTTCAATCGTATTACATATTATACACACGAGAGTGCTTTTCGTTTGTTCGTTACTTACTTCGCTTCGAAATGTCGTACGATAAGATAACCCTTACGTTTTGACGAAAAAAAGATGTGCAATCGAGCTATAGAAAAAGGTTTAACGGAAGATAGGTCGAAGAAAAAAAAGAAATTTTTCGTCACATCGTCCTGCATCGTGAAGAAGAGTTTCTTACGATTCGTCAAGGGTTACCCTCGTCAAGAATATTCTCCTTCCTGGCCTCCACCTCACTCGAGGTCTTATCCTAAACCCAACACCTACTATGCCTTTGCGGAGGACACGAATCCTTTCACGAGAGTTCAGACTACCTGTATGTGCTTGGAAAATGAATTTCAAGCGCATTTCGACCTACCTAAAGAACCCTTTGTCCTAAGGGATCCTTACTTCGAAGAGGAAGCAAGAAGAAAATATCTTGAATCCGAGCCAGTGTCGTTCGTCATTTTCGGAAAACCTGGTGTTGATACTAAAGAACTTTGTAGAATGATTGCAGATGGTTGGAAATGCATTTTAATTAGCCCCGAGTCTCTGATAATGCAAGAAATACAAGCTAAAACCGAAAAGGGCGCGTACATCGAAAAAATCTTGCGTTCTGGACAAAATATAGGTCCAGAAATAATCGAAAATTTAATAAAAAGTAGAATAAATATGCGAGACGTTAGACACAGAGGTTACATCGTCGAAGGATTACCTCTTATCCCGAACGATCCTGATCTCGATCATTTATTCTATCCCAAAATCGCGGAGCTACGTTCTAAAATAATTAACGATTACACAAACTACGATGTTCCATCGGTATGCGAGATGATCTTGAGCCCACGATCGAGTGAAAATATTTCTAAATCTACCTGCAAAGTAGAAACTAATCCCATGGAAGATATACCTCGACAGATCAATGACATGTTTACAACGTGGCCGATAAAACCTCGAATCATCATCTACGCTATATGCCCGGACGAAGATCTGGTCAAAATGTACGAAATTTTAAAAACAAAGTTAGAGAATAATAAATTCACGGATTCCGTACTATCGATGGACATGGTTGAAAATATATCACAATTGTTTACTGAAGATGATTTCTATGATAATACAACATCTTTGGGAATCCCTTCTGATATTGTAAAAGAAGATAAAGAGATACGGAAAGACGTGAAAGCTCGATGCGAGTTGTACAAGAGTCTAGCTTTACCAGTTATAGACAAATGGCTCCTTCTTCAGAATCCTCAGAACGTGATACGCGTGGATGGGCGTACATCTGCTTCGCAAATGTTCGAGATCGTGAGCGTGCGTTTGCGTACGTTACCATTGCCACGATTGCTTCTACCAAAGGCATTGATAGAACGAATGGACATGGGGATCGAAGGAGACGAGGACACGAGGCAAATTACCTTGCAGGAGGAGGAGCTCGAGGGTACGAGCAACGAGGATGCTTTTCGTGCGATGGCGAACACCGAGTGCGTGGCACTTAGGTTTCCTTGGAGACTGTCGCGTTGGAGATTTTATTGCCCTGTGGAATTGGCCAGAGGAAGGACTGTCGAGGGGATACCGAAGTACGCTATGCAATTCATGAAGAATATATTTTTCCTATCGTCTCGAGAAGCTGCTCAATTATTTATAGACAATCCTAGAACGTTTTTGTTACCACCGAACCCTCGACCAACTTGTAAGATCGCTGTTATAGGTCCCAGATTTTCTGGGAAATCAGAATTGTGTCGAGAATTGGCTCGAGTTTTGAAAGGCACGGTTATTGATGTGGACAAATTCGAAAATTTATTTAAAAACGATCGTATCGATGCTAAGGTTTCTCAAGCTATTCGAGAGATGGTTGATGATGTTATTCGTGAAGTTAAAATTAAATTAGAAAACGAGAGGAAGATCAGGGAAGCATCGAGAGAGGCTGAGCTTCGTGCATGGTATGAAGATATCGATGCGACGATTCAACGCTTGACGGATATCGTTCGATCTAAATATACAATTCCACCTAGTGATAATTATGATGACGTTCGTAAAGAACTGAAGTCGTTGCGTCAAAAGCTACAGAAGTGTAACCTTGCTCATGTTGAAACCGACAATCGTCTTTTACAGGAAATCAAGAAAAATAAAAGTATCTTGTATCCTTATGCACCGGAGTACTTGATACAGGTGGAACCAATTCGAGAAGTGACCGAGCACGATCCAGAAGTATCGAGTATACTGCAGGATCGTGTAAAGTATCTGTACGACGAACCTATCGAATTGAGCACCGATGATAAGGTTGATGTTATTATTAAGTCTATGAATAATATACCGAATGAAGTATTGGACGATGGAATAAACAGAGACAGTGGGTTTGTTGTTGATAACATGTATATGGATCTCGACGTTTGGACCAAAATTTTAAACGATACTGACCTGGTTTTCGAAGACATTGTAATCATTTTTGAAAATGATCCGTACTATAATCTTGTTAAAAAATGGAAAAGCTTCGATACTAGGTACGAAGAATTAGAAGAAAGTGAATTTAGGGAGAAAGATGAGGATGAAATGTTCGAAGATGAATCAGATATAGAATTTGAGAACTATCTTCGACATCTTGATGATTTTCAATCAGATTTAAAAAATTTTCAAGATTCCTTGATAGAATTCAAACAGAATGTAATTTTCTGTGATTTTGGATCTGTAAAAAATCTTAAGGAATACGTCATAAAACGGATTAATGATCGCTTCGATTGGAGAGCGACGGCGATGAGCGAGGAAGAGAAAGAACAGGAAAGAATAATAAACGAACAAGAATTGATTATTGAAAGTATGAAACGTGGGGAGATGGATACTGCGAATGAAGAGGAAGTAATGAATGAAGAAAACATAAAACCAGTTACGAACGAAATCATTCACAAGGATATTCGCCGATTGGGCGATAGCAGCGATTATTGTCCAGTCGCCTTATCGAAGTACAATGTCCTGTGGAAAGGTAAAGAAGAATTTAGTGCGATTTTTATGAACAGTATTTACCTTTTATCGAGCCAACAAGCATTTGAAGAATTTGTTGAAAATCCCAGGACTTTTGGGATTCCTTTCTTGGAACCACCACGAGTGATACCACCATTACGAATCAGTATCGTTGGTCCACCTGGAAGTGGGAAAAGTATATTAGCTAATGCCTTGTCGAGAGAGTATGGCTTATTTTGGGTGGATTATGTCAAGTGCTTTGAAAAGTATATGACGAGTAGGGGAATGAAAGCTTTCACGTTGAAAGATAATTTGATAATGCCCCCAAAAGTGGAAGAAGAAGTGGAATTGCCTGAAGATTTAAACGATGTCAAATACAGCTATGATGAAACTATAATTTATACGTTTATCCAAACTTATATTGAAAATGGTGGACAGCTTCCCAAGTACATGTTTAACGAATGTTTTTTAAATTTCTTCCTACCACCTTTCGATAAATTTGGTATCGTCCTTGATGGTTTCCCAAGTTGCTCACAAGACGTAGAAATGGCATTGGAAAAATGTGCCATACCTGAAGTAACGATCGAACTTCGTTGTAGTTTAGAAAAATCATTGGAAAGATTATTACCGATATATCTTAAGCTTTGGCAAGAGAAGCAAGATGAGGCTAAACTAGCAGAAGAAGCTAGATATGACCAAGAATTAAAAAATTATGTTAAAAGACGGGACGAATGGATAGAAAATATTATAAGAGAAAGACGTGAACGTTTCATGAACGAGGAGGCAGAAACGTACGAAGATGAGTACGAAGGAGATTTTTATATGGACGACTTTGAATTAAATCCAGCCGAGAGAATCGAACTCGAGGAAACCTGGCGAGAAGAGAATATCGAACCTGTTCGATTTACTGATTGGGAAGATATTGAAACAGCTCGAGAGAGAATTTCTAGAAAATTGGAGGAAACGTACGAGGATGTTGCTAGAAAGATACTTTCGACTCGTACCGCGATAGAAGGTGAAACTATACCTTGGATAGAGATAGATGGTGAGCAAGATGAACGTAGAATTATATTGCAAGTTCAAAAACACCTCGAATCCTACGTGTTCCGTGATACTTCGATGTTCGAGAGAACGTACAGAATCGACATGGAAACAGCCGAACGACTCTTAGAGTATGGATACTATTTTCTAAGCTCTTTTGGTCGATGGTGTCCAGTACAGGTGTACCAAAACAAAATATCCATTCAAATATTTTTACCTATGGAAGTAAAAGACGAAGTTCATCCCGTGATTCATCGGCAGTTTATATACTTCTTGTGTGGTCAGGATGCTGTATCAGCTTTCGTAAAAAATCCATTAAAGTATCTCGAACAAGATTCGTGCTTACCTCTCGTACCATTGAACATTTCCATCATTGGTCCACCTAAATGTGGGAAGACGACACTAGCTGAACGTTTTGCTGAAACTTATGGCCTCTTATTGGTGTCACGGGAGAAAGCTTTGCAACACGTGTTAAATAATTACTCGTGGACGGATTTGGCACAGCTGATCGAATCACATGTTCGAGATGGTATCACTGTTTCTAACAAAATCATGGCTCGAGCTGTTGAAATGTATTTGATTGACCCACGTGCTTCTTCTCAAGGCTACATTCTCGACGATTTCCCAAATAATCGTAAAGAATCCGAAGAATTAGCTTTTTTGAACATACGTCCTATGATCGTCATCGATCTTAAAGCTGATTTCAAGTTTTGCTTAGAATGTCTTTCTTATGCCAATAACGAAATAAACAAATCTCCTAATTTTGGCATCGATCATATGACACAGCTTTATGATCAATGGCAAGTCGACCAAACAAATTTTCGAGACTGGTTGTACAAATTCTCGCAAAATATCTTCGAAATCGATGCGTCCAATAGTAAATGGGGTGTATGGACTCACGCTGATCGAGCAGTTCGAGAAAAATTAGCAAAAATCAAACAATACTTTCGCGAAGCTGACTACGAGAAAGTTCACAAGCTCGAAAACATGTGTGTGTCACCGTACGAGTTTAGATCACGTCAAAGTATCTACGAATCATACTGTCCCGTTTGCTTATTAAACGACAACAGCATAGTGTCATCCGGTGGATCGATAGATCGCACTGGAGTAATGCAATTCAAAGAACACTTTTACTGGATCTGTTCGAAACACAGAAACGACTTTATCCAGAAACCCCATCAATTTATTCCACCAGGGAACACGGCAATTTTGCCGAAAATTCGGCCACGAATCGTAGATGAGACGATCGATCTCGAACACGCTTGTTGGGCACGACGTTTACAAGCCGACGGTTTCTGCTTGGTAACTTACGTAGACGGTCTTCCCAATCGAAATGTAGTCGCTGGTAAGATCGATTTGGCTTTGCTTTACGACGACAAGCTCTATCTCTTCTGCAGTCAGCATTGTCAGGATCAGTTTCTCTGTCGTTGGATTAAATATTGTGACGTTAAAATTCACTTTCCTGTGAACTTACCGGACATCGACGTAAAGGATTTGCCGATTATCGGCTATCTAGAGCAAACGGTAGCGAAACAGGTGATAGAAGCTGTTAACCAAGTTGCTGTACTTCGTCCAAAGATTCCAGGCTTGTCAGCACATGCCACTGCGGCTATCTACATGGGAGTCCATTTAAAAGTTCGAAACGTGTCCTGTTCTATAAAGGAGACAGATATTTATCAAAAAGTTCGAGATCGTATGGAAGCCCGCAGACGAATCATCGAACTGGCTACTCGTAGTATAAAACAAAAATTGAATCCATACCTGATTATTCCAAAGAGTTATCTCAATAAGAAAGCCAGTTATACTTCCCAGAGTGCTGAAATTTCGCCACGAGCGAGTTCCATTAGATTCAGACGAACGTCACCGACTCAGATCTTGGATGATCCTGAAGATTCTTCTTGATTCTTCTGCGTTAACCATTTGTTGTGTATATAACGAGGGTGTACCTGAAAAATGGTATACTGTGTTAGTACGTATGTTATGAATTAATTTCACCAGGATATAATAAAGTTTATTTATATTTATTATTATGTACCATAAACTCCTACTTATCTCTAATTATCAAAAAGTGTGACCTGTGTAATTTTTTGTTAAGGCACGTCGTGTACCGGTACCCGACGCAAGGTTCGACTATCTCTGCGAGTACTTCAAACCGGCCAGGTAAGCAATCGTGCAAACGTTATTCGATCATGCCAAAGAATGTCTCTCGAATACGTTATCCTCGAGTAAAACGAGCACGGTTTCTTTTCTTACGTACGTATGCCTTCGCGAAAAGGGAAACGATTCGGAATAACCAACGACATTACCATACTTCTTCCTCGTCTTTATTCTCGCGAGGACGGTGGGGTGGTTTTAGAAGGAACGGTTCGAGGGGGGGGTTGCACGTTTCGTAGCACGTGATCTGCAATGCAGATCGGCCTAAATTTGTCTACGAGACGTTAAAGCCGTAGCAAAGGTTGCTCGAGTTTGTAAATTGCGTCGTACGCGTTCTTTATTCATTCGGTGGTTCTTCTTCCAAGGTTATCATATTGAAATATCGTTCGTAGTCACTTAATCTTAATGGTTACTTTGGTCCTTGTCTCGGTTGGTATCGTTCATGGGTTTGCATCTATGAAGCTGTAATAATTTCCAGCTCGAAATTCTGTTTGAAACACGACGAATAGGAGAGAGAGGATCGGTAGAACCGATGGAAGAGACGAATTTACACGGATAGTCGCGTCGAACGCGAACGACACCCATATACGTCGAAAACTCCTGGCTCGGTCCAGTATCATCCTCGTTGTAGCCTCTCTTTGAATCACGCGGAAACCACTGTACGTGCTGCGGTGTCCATCAACGCGGCTAACCGTCGATGAAAACGGTGTTTACCTTGTCGCGCGTCATCGTGCTTGCACAACGACTCGGTGAAATTGAAAATGCAAAGCAGCTGGGATCATTCACGAAGGTCGTTCGCGATAAAATTCGATGCGTTTTATCGACGAGAAGATTTTCCTTTTTTTCACGTTAGTTTTGCAATGTTGAAAGGATTTAACGCATCGCTGCTAGGATTTTTGTTAAAAGCTTGCGAAATGCCAGAGATGTGTAAATAGGGTTTTAAATGCTTGTGCTGTATAAATATATGTTAAGGATGATATTTGTTGTGGACTAGACTAATCAGAAAAATATTTTTTAAAACCTATGAGTCTTGTAAAGCGATTGAAAACTTGTCTATCTTCTCTAAGGGATCATATTTCCAAAGCTATACAATTTTATTTTAAATTATATATCATTTACTGCATTGTGAAAAAATATGCCTAAATTGTTAATACGTGGATCGAAGAAAAATTGTTAAATTCAAAAAACGAATGATTGTCTTTATAAATAGTAAAATAAGCAACGTTTGTAAGAAATACGAAAAGCGTAGTAAATCAGCTGATCAAAGAACTTTAAAACCCTCTCAAACTATACTCGTTTTTGTCTACTAAAAAAAAAATTAAAATATACCTATATTTTTCATGCAAACAGCCCACACTGTGTTAATATTATAAAACTAAAAAGAGAGAGCAACTCTCCTAAAACCAGTAACGTTTGTAGCAAGTACGCAAGGCGTAATAAATCAGCTGATTAAAGGACTTTAAGTCCTTCCTGAACTCCTCGATCGCGTGTACGTACGTATTATTTTATCCATGATCGTCGTATCGTATATTCTCGCTGATGGCACGTGTCCGAGAATTCGGCGATCCGTGATGAAAGCCGCCTAACGCTGAGCTCTCACCACCCTCTCGTTTACTTTTCCCGGCGCCTCTCTTCAAAGGCTAATTATTTAATGAGGCCGTTGGCATTAGCATTTAAATGCGCCTCGTTGTCACTACCCACCCTCGTTTCCATGCGACGCACGTGCATGGCGGCGTACACCCTCGACCTTTAATCGGAATTCTCACCGTTTCTCTCTCTCTCTCGCATATTCTCTATCCCTTTTTCTGAGTAGGGGACAACGAACGTCTGAAAAATCTCATTCGGGATACACTCCAACGAATCTCTAGAAATTCTGATCAAATACAGAGATTACATTAAATAATCTATCGAATGATTGAATTGTTTGATCTTTCTAGCAAAGTTCCAGCATTTTTTAACGTAGTGGATATCGCTGGTCTCGTGAAGGGTGCTGCCGAGGGACACGGTTTAGGAAATGCTTTTCTATCTCACATCAGTGCCTGCGACGGAATTTTTCACCTTTCCCGTAAGCATTATGTATTTTTAATTAACAAGTTGTGTGCTCAAGAAATTTTCCCAGATCTTTCTGTTTATTAAGACAATATTCTTCTTTAGTTATACAATTTAATAGAAAGAAAATATATGTTTAATGCATAAAATTTCTCTTCCCTAGCTCGATATGACCACTATGGAAAAACCCAAATGTGGTTATACGTAGCAAGCAGCGTGTTAGAATATTAAAAAGAATTCAGAAATCTTTAAAATCATCTTCAATAAGAATTATTGAATTTCCAGGAGCTTTCGAGGACGACGACGTTACTCACGTGGAAGGCGACGTTAATCCCGTTAGGGATTTGGAAATTATCGCCGAGGAGCTGCGGTTGAAAGACGTCGAGTTCCTAAATGCTCACCTCGAGAAGTTGGAGAAATTAGTCGTTCGCGGTAACGACAAGAAATTAAAGCCCGAATACGTGAGTGATTGCTAAATCGTTTTGTGTATCGAGTAAATTAAAAGAGTGCCATACCGTAGCTTTTTACGAAACGAGTTCGCCCCCTTCTGTTATTCGCTTTGATCGATCTCCACCAATTTTCAAACTTCCACCAAAGTAGATTCGTAATTTAGGGAAAATTCTCAGCTCGCGTGATCGACACTCAAGATTGATTTCGAGAGATCGAGCACCGAATTGCCGCGGAAATGTTTTCAACGAGTATACCAAACCCGAGATAATCCGACTCGCGTGCAGCTTTTGCCCAATGGTTGCCGTGTCGTTAATAGTTTGTACTTTTTTTTTGCAGGATACGCTTTTGAAAGTTAAAGGCGTTTTGGTAGACGACAAGAAGCATATCAGGTTCGCCGATTGGAGCGCGAATGACGTAAGTTACGAAATGGACTTTTAACATCGTTGTGAAGACGTAATGCAAGATTGAATTTTTTTTCACGTTTAATTTACAGATCGACGTACTCAACAAATATCTATTCCTCACATCAAAACCTGTTATCTACTTGGTGAATCTTTCGGAGAAGGATTATATTCGTAAGAAGAATAAATGGTAGGTGAAACTGATGGAAGGAGAGCCAACGAAATGTTTGATAAATAATTATTTTAATGTTTAACTTTTGCCAGTGAGTGCAGAACTTTTTTTTTAGATATTTGTTGAATAACAATTTATAAGTTTGATACAAACATCTACTACTTTCTTTTCTAAGAGTTTTTAAAATATTGGCTCACTAGACCAGGCCCTGTGAAGAGTACATCCAATGAAAAAATGAAAATCGAGCCGGTCAATATTATTTTGAACGATAAATCGTTAGATATCGCTAGAAATACTCGTGCCGTTTTCCACACGGCTATCGATGTGCTCGACGGGACGCGCGTTGCAAAACACCGAGAGCGGAATTATTTATATGCGCGTGTCGACACATAAAACGCGTTACTCGTACGCACGTTCGAGTTCACACTAACACGAACAATTCCATCGATCTATTATTCAGGAACGATTTGCAGACGTATATTGCGAAAATGATATCGTGGGAAAGTGCAGTTGAAATATAAGCCTATCGCGGTACGTTCGTCAATATATATGTCCCACTTGTGTACGGTCAGGGGTCGGTGAAGCGTTGGATGATTCAGGGATAACCTTTTACAGTACCTTCTCATCAAGATTACGTAGAAATTTCTGAATTTTCTTCTATTACTTTCTAGGCTGATCAAGATCAAAGAATGGGTGGATAAGAACGATCCAGGAGCGGTCTTGATCCCGTTCAGCGGAGTTTTCGAGAACAAAGCCTTCGACATGGACGATGCTGAACGAGCTAAATACTTTGAAGAACATAAGGTCACTAGGTAGGTTACGGGGTTCTTACGATTATTAGCTCGACTTCATCGTTTGTGATCCACGATCACACGTCTTAACCCCTTATCGTACTTTGACAATAACTCGTGATAAGATTTTTGAGTCAAACATAAATATGATTATTTAATTTCTATTGAAATTTTCTTTTCTTTTCTTTGTATTTTGTATTAAATAGTACGACAAGGGGTTAAGCTTGTAAATAAAAGATCGTTCCTCTGGTAGAGCATCCTTTTCAAACTCGAAGATTCGACGGTCGAAATTCTGAAAACGTTACGTCGCACGTTCTCGAAATCGATGAAGAGGTCCTGAACGGGAGGGGCAGCCGTTCCCACATTTAAGTATGCACCGAGTTATCTTCTAACCGTAATAATAACGGCCGGACGATTCGGTCCGAGAGAAGAACGTCTAGACTAGTTTTCTGTTTCTCTCTGACACACACAGAGAGAAGAAACTAATAAAAACTACTACCACGCTCGTTCGAACGAGATGGAGCATTATATTTTTACGAACGGCTATTCAAATTCTTAAAAAATTGCATAAAAACTGGCCGCCCTCGCGCCAAGAAGAAGGAGGAGAGGGTATAATCTGGCGAAGGAGGGCCAAGGGGCAGAACGGCTGACTTGGCTAGTGGGTCAATCGTACCCGGAGGGTGTTCATTGCACGTGCGCCAGTTTCGAACGAGTTTACACGAGCCTACAACGCGTTGCTTTCTTTTACAAGCGGAAAGTACCTTCGAAGTGGGTGCAGCTTCGCGTGGGCGTACGCTTTTTTTTTTTTTTCTTCTCTTTTATCATTCTTTCATTCTTTTCGATTAACCAACACGACGTTGAGTGACGTTTGGATAGAGGTGAACGCATTGCGAGAGATGAAACAATTTCTTCGTCGTGACTCACCTAACGTTCTAGTATATACCTTCTATGAATTTAATCGGTCGTCGTGAAAAGGATTACGCGAAACTATTGAAAAGATTTTGAATTAGGTGACGCCGAAAAAATTCCGACAAGGAATTCCCTCACCCTGTAATCAGGAAGAAAAAAAAAGGGAGTTGCTGCGATTTTATTTCGAGGTCGCAGATAGAACAGCACGGTGTCGTCGTGATCGTCTTTGGCGAAGTAGTAGGTCTCTTGGAAAGTCAGAATGATAAAATTACAGCATTAAGTCGTTCGGCTTTATGCGTATTCCTTGAAGTCCCGAAGTTGTCGGGACCCACCAAGCGGGTAGAGCTCATCCCAACGTACCCTGTCATTAGACGATATTTGGCCCGAGACAATCATATTCCATGGGCAAGCATTTTTGAACGTCCCTCGTTTTGAACGAGAATTCATCGTTTTGCAATCCGCAAAATCCGAAAGAGAATCATCCTTTGTGCTTTTACCGCCCTATCGGTCCCACTTCGATCGAACTAATAGGAGTAATTCTCGATGATATTCTTTTACCCTTTGATCTGTCTTTTAATACATTCGAAAAGAACGAATCCAACCTTTCTTACTCATCGTCGTATTTAATCCTTTTACAGTGCCCTCGATAAGATCATCGTCCAGGGTTACAGAGCGTTGCAGTTACAGTACTTCTTTACGGCCGGTCACGATGAAGTCAAAGCATGGACTATTCAGGTAAGTCCTACACAAGTTTCAACTGTGTAAGAAGTAATGTATAAGACGATAGAATTACTTGAACTAGATGTTATCTTTGCATTATAGAAAGGTACGAAGGCGCCCCAAGCCGCTGGAAGAATTCACACTGACTTCGAGAAAGGTTTTATAATGGCAGAAGTTATGAAGTTCGATGACTTTAAGAACGAGGGCTCAGAAGCTGCGGTGAAGGTACTAATCTTCGTACGAGTTTCAAACTTCGTCGTGTATACTTCGTTTATTAATTATTCAAACGAATTCGACGATACTATGTATACGAAAGCATGGAGTAGTTCAGACGTGAAAATAATTTTACAAGTACCTTTACTCGTCTAACGTGTACAACCCGTTCTTTCTGTCTTGCTCAATAGGCAGCCGGCAAGTACAGGCAGCAGGGCCGTAATTACGTCGTCGAGGATGGCGACATAATCTTTTTCAAATTCAACGCCGGTGCCGGACTGAAGGACGCGAAGAAGAAGTGATGGCACGCGTTTCTCATGTTGTTGCTCGTCCATTTGTACATCAACATGATTCTGCTCTCCTGTTGCATGCAGCAACCGCGTGGCAATCAAACTCATACGCTTCCTCGTATCCCATGATTTCTGATTTCTCTTTCCTTCTTTTTTTTTTATACTACTTATCTCGGCTTTCAGGTGCTACCGATAAAAAGAACCCGAACGAGACTATTTTTTTATCGAATTTGCGCTACATAAAAGACTCGTTTTGTTGTTCTCTTGCACGTAAATTAAAAGAAAATTTTCATTAACGGTATACGATTGCCGTTGACACTTAGCATTTTTTCTTCTCTGTTATGTGATTTTTTTACAATGTACAACGATCATATTTCTAAGGAATTGGGCTTTTAAAGCTTCTGTCTATGTAAATAAATAGCTTCGTCGTCTCTTTCTAGAACGCGCTCTTGTGTGCTTAGACGTTTGAAGAACTTGTATAACATTAGTCGTATCTAATAGAATTTGGATAGCGGTTAGCTAATTTGTACAAGTTGTTCGGAAGAGATGATTGTAAATGCGATGGAGGAGATAAAGTTGAAGGAAGGAGCTGTAGAAGCTCGTACGAACCTGAGCATTTCTTTGTACTTCTCTGTATTTATTCTACAATTGTTCAATAAATTAACGTAGACAAATTATGAAACAAGGATAGTCAAATGTTTTAATGTATTTTAAGCAATGATGAGAAATTAATATTTTAAATGTCAGAGTATGGGTCTTTTTCAAGCTTAAAACTGCTGTATCTTTCCAACCAGCCATCCTATCGAAACGCGACTTGCATATTCGTAAAGAAGAGGCTTTCACCTTTCGAACGAGTATTTGATCGGGCAAATTCGAGATACATCGATTTTTGACAAAAATCCTGACCTATGCATCATGATTTTTGCCAAAATGGTCACCAACGCCGATTTCAATGTTTAATGGCTCATTTTAAAGAAAAAAGCATGCAGAATACTATCCCGTTGTCCGTTTTTCGATATCGTTAAGCAATGATGAGAAATTAAGCTTTTAAGTGTCGGAGTATGGGTCGCTTTTAAGCTTAAAACTGCTGTATCTTTTGAACCAGCCATCCTATCGAAACGCGACTTGCATATTCGTAAAGAAGAGACTTTCCCCTTTCGAACGAGTATTTGATCGGGCAAATTCGAGATGCATCGATTTTTTACAAAAATCCTGATGTATGCATCAAGATTTAGAAAGAAGAAAGCATGCAGAATACTGTCCCGTTGTCCGTTTTTCGATATCGCTAAGCAATGATGAGAAATTAATATTTTAAGTGTCAAAGTATGGATTATTTTCAAGGGGAGATGAGATTCTCATCTTTTATCGCAACAGATCTATTGATGTTACCAACTTCGATTATTTGGTCGAATATGATTTCTAAATTCACCGCTCCATATGGTAGAGGGCGTAAATAAACGTCTGTTGTTTTGCACGATCGGTATTTCAGTACATGGGACACGAAGTCTCATAAGATGATGGATCTATCCTTATACCTCATCTGTGATTCAACCCAATAATCGAAGTCGGTAATATCAATATATAGACAGAAAAATAATCTTTTTTAAAAATGAGATAAAAAAAAAATATACTATTATTCTCAATCAATAATGTCGCATGCGATATTAAATGACTCGCATGATGTAAGATGGCGTTGCACGTACCTGTGGACGCATCGTCGTTAAAGAAGATTTCGTGACCAATCGAAAGGCTACCGGTCATACACCCTGGTATCATCATCGGGCAAAATGTCCTATGGGAGGATATCACGATAATTGCTTATTCTACTGACGTTCCATTATTTTTTATTTATTATAAAGGAATTATATTTTGTAGAAGTATCCTCGTGAACTCTTAAGAATAACACTCGTCTGTTAATTATCCTACGCCAAATGATTACTTGATTACTTTATATCTTTGGCATTTTTGAAGTTGCTTTTGCAGCATTAATCGCTCGAGGTTACATCGAAAAGCCTCTTGAGGTGGGGAAGATCAAAATGAATGAACAAACCAATCTCTGTGATCTTCGAACTTCCTCGACTCGATCGTCAGCCATTATCGCGAGTTTCATTGAGTAAACGGAATTTCAACCACTTATAAAACTCTATCTCCTCCGCTAGAACTTCCTCCAATACCTTTCTCGTTCTATTCTTGAGACTCGGTGTTCTCTTCGATGAATAATTTTCTTTCGGTCCTGGAAAATTAAATTTCTTTTACAATAATCTTCGTAACGATAAATCTAAGGATCAACAAATAATACTTACGTAACTTATTATATATATGAAGTGCACCGTTAAAAAAATATGGAAATTCTTTTTTAAGAGCACGTAACGTTTGTTCCATGTAATCCAGCAAACCGACTACGGGATACCATCGAACGACGTTTGCCTTGGCTCGTTCTAACGCCCAGTTACTATTCCTTTTTCTTAAAATAATAATACAAAAATTAAATAAAAATATATATATATAAATATTTTAATCGAAAACAACCTAAACTACTGTTTATATCGTGTCAGCAACGACCGAGAAAGTTTGTAGATGAATTAAAAATAAGATCACGATCTTTTTGAAAAGAGAAGGCATCTCTTGCGAAATGACCAAACGCGAGCGCAATTTCTGAACCACGGATGCCGTGTCTCTGTTTACGGTATTCAAGAGTGGTTCATTGATCTTGATTCCTCGCTATGGTCATCCTCTTGCACAATCTCCTTGAAGAGGATGCTGTAATGGCTCCGTTACGAGGATGGAGAGCAACTTACGTAATGCTTTTGAAAGGAATGCCAGTAATAATAAAGACGCTAAAACGTATCTCGAATCTGGAATCCTCATCTCGTCGATAAGATTATCGTAGAAAGTTATAATAGTTTACAACAAATAATATTCATTTTTAAATACTTGAAACAATATAAATAAAAACACTGTTTCCTTAATTTTTGTATTTAGAAATATTTCCAAATGAAAGTTGCAAATTTTTAAAAATTTCGACTGATCTTTTAATATCTGTTTCATAATAACGTAGATATCTAAGCAGAAAATTTCAAAGTAAATTAAGAGTAAAGAACAAGAAAACCCAGACGATCTGATAATGATTTGAAGCATGTAATAAAAACGATAGATACGTTACGGAGCATGTTAATCGAGCCGACTGTCAAAGGCAAAAGTTACACGATATTTTTATTCGGGAAACGAATAGAAAGACACATCCTCGAACATTCTCCCGAAACCGGTTAGTCCACTCGCGTTATTGGGTATCTATCTACGTCAATGTTGATATACGTACGAGCAGCGAGGATCCTGTCCACAAAAATGAGAGATCGCTCCACGATAAAGAGCTGACGCGCCGCCTTTTCGATATCTATGTTGAAAAAAGAGGGAATGATTTTTATTAAGATCGATAAAAGCGAACGAGTTTAAACATCGTTGATAACGTTGTGACTATCTTTCGAAACACGTGTTATACTCATGTGTCACGGATTATAAAAAAAAACGGGTAAGTGTTCCTTACCTTTGTAAGGTACGAGGATCTAAAGGGTCTCTGGCTATAGCTAGAAAGGTAGGGGCTTGACGACCGAACTCGGAAAAATTTAAAAATCTGACGTCACCGTCAAAACTCAACGGGATAGCCTCTTGTCTTATGATGCTCGTGATCTCCTCCACGAGTAGTTCCTGTAATATTGAAGATCAAAGGCTGTGGTAAACAGTCGTTAAGATCATTGTTTAATTCATGAATTTTGGGTAGTGTTAAGTCTTCACCATCTACAAATGATTTGAAACATCATAAGAAAATATTTCTTTTCTTGAAAATATTAAAACTTACTACTGCAAACACGAATAACTCATTTGTTATACAGCAAGTAAAATAATCATGTTTACAAACGTTCATCCATAACTTTTCTCGAACTAGAATCATACTTAGAATACATTATAAAATGTCACGACAACTAATTATAATCAGTTAAACAATATAACGTTAGATCTCGTTTGAAAAGATCGTAATTTTCTATTCCTGGTAAAATGTCAGCCGGATATGGACTGCATATACTTGTCATGAATGCGATCGTGCTTGTTAAGTGGACGAAAGTGTTCTATCCACGTACTTTTCGTTACGAAATCAGATACTTGACTCCACCGTGAACGTAAGGATCAACGACCGGTTTTCCGGATCTTTATACGATTCGCGAAGGCAACTCCGACGCAATGACGTTTACTCTCTTTTTACTATTGTGAGAGAATATGGTAAACACGATTGTTTTAATCCAACTGATGATAATCTACGATGTCGTGGGACGATAAATTCCTCGGGATTCAAGTGACCATTTATAACGATGGACAAGATTGAGAAATAAATTCTTTGTCCATTCTTTGATAATAAAACTCGACACAGTTTTTAACCTTTTTTATGTTAAAATTATGAAATAGGTTACGTATTACAAGGCTACAGAGGTCGACATAAAATAAAAAAGGCAGCTTATCCACTCGTGAAAGAAATTACCTGCTGCAGTGTCGTTAAAAGTCCAGAATCGCCGGGTGGTAAACGTATGTGCTTGAAGGCATTGTAACCTTGCAAGCGTTGCAGGATTAGCACCAATAGCTCTGCACCCGCGCCGGGTACACGTGTCAGCATGAGTACGTGCTTATTCATCTCCGGCAAATTTCCACGAGAGCCCAGTTCAGCCAGGGAGGGCGTGACGTATCGATATGTCTGTTTAACAATCGTACCATGATTTATTGAAGAGCTCTGCCGCACCTGTTGGACTCGACTAGAACGATATAACTTGTGAAAAAAAAAAGAAAAGAAGAAAATCTTCGCTTTCCTTTCGCCAATCATAAAACCTGACGAGACTTTTGGCGTAAATGCGGCTCGTGGGAAAATTCGCGTCGCGTACGAATGAGAATTTTTGATAAAAAAGAACACGGACAACTTTTCGAACCGGTTCGCGAATATACATACCTATTGAATGAATATATCGTTAGAAGTGATTCATTCGGTAGATACTAGCTTTGTGCATGCCTGTATTTAATACCTCAGAAGTTGCACCCCTCTTTGTAACATAAGTAGTCTCTACCGAATCAAACGGAGCCAGTATTTATTTCTATAATATATCCAGAACCGTTACGATCATTTTATAATAGAATATTGTATTTTAAAATAGGCAATCAAATAAAGTACCTTAATTTTGTAGACTTTTCATCATATTAAAATATAAAAGCAAAGTGTAATTAAATTCTTTCCTTATAATTATGAATCATCTTTTAAATTAACTCATTTGCTAGTGTAAAAAAACAGGAAAAAACGTTTCAAAGAGACGAACGTTCAAAAGCTGGCACTCGTCCAAGTTTTTCTACTATTCATACATTTTTTTCTTTATCAAAGCAACCTTGCTATTCGAGTTATTTACACGTCTCGTCGGTTTCCTTTTAGACGTGAGAAACGTGTAACGCGTGAGAAGATCGCCTCGGTACGATTGCATGCGATGGTAATGCACTTTCACTGCAACAGTAAAGGCACGTTACTCGCTTGGTGCAGAATCAAGCAGAGGAGCGTGCCTTCCTCCGAGTGACATCGAGTCACGCTATACCATAAAACGAGCTACATGTATAACTAACGATTATAAATAATATTTGACGAAAATTTAGGCAAAGTGTGAGAGTTGTTTTAATAATATGTCAAACATCTTGGAACCTTTTATGAAAATAGAAACTTTAATCTATTCACCTGACTACTGCCAAATCCATAATCTTTGACAAAACGAGCGTCTATTTTTTCTGAATCGCGCGAATCAATCGGAACACCGGCAATCGCGTTCAGTGGCACCGTACTTGGCCTTGAATTAAGAAGGACGAAGATCAGGGTGACACTAACAAGGAAACCAGGAAGAAGACCACGATAGACACGCATTTCGATGATCACCCGCGAACCGATGAGATACCGCGACGTTTTCTCCGAAAGGATCGCCCAGTGACTCCTCGAGTTCTTATTTCGATCATCCGTGTTTCTGTGTACGGTCTACCGAGTAACTGAAGAGAATGTCAGTGGGTCAGAGACTTCGCATCGACCGATCCCCACGTCTTCGGTGTCTAGGGTCCCCACCAGACGTTTCTTCGGATCATAAGACGCTAAAATTTCGTATATGGAGGGGTTTTGTACTTTGTTGGATCGAAAAAATCAATTTTTTTATGCAGTTTCTGAAAAATCGAAGCCTTGGAAATATGTGATTCTATATATAGGCTAAATATCATGTGATTTCGATATATAAGCTAAACACTAAACACATTTTTGTAAAAAACACCTGTTTTCACTTTGACAGTGCACCACTCACACAAAAATTCATATTATTTTGTTAATCTAGTCTACTTTGTACGCAAATATATACAGATCACAAATATAATCGAGTTTTTTATTTCTAATCATTTATGCAAGACCAGAAGACTCCCATATCCTATTCACCTCCCCATAGAATATCGATCTTCTCCGTATCGTGATTTCATATTTAATAGTCTCTTTAACACTCTAAAAAAATGTCAATTTTTAGGCTTAACAAAATACAAACTCCCCTTAAAAGTCATGTTTTTCTTGCTGGATCATTTTTAAGTCTCAATGTCGAATGATCGTAATAACAATCGTCCTTGAATCGTCGAGCGTTCTCTTTTGCCGACACTTCAATGCTACACGTTGGATCTTCCTTAAAGAGGAATCTTTTTTCATCTTTTACTTTCACCGACAAATATCTCGATGGAATTCATACGAAGTAAGTAAGTATGAGAAGCAGGAAGAGCGAAAGGACGTAATTACCTGTTATGTAACCAAAGTAGATTTTAATATGTACTTTACATGAGTAAACGGATGGAAATCTATCGGATCTATGATCGATAGAGATTATAGTGATCCATATCAGCAATTTAACGCATTTATGCTCATCAGATCGTATACGTGTACTGCACGAACGAGAAAGTCTCAATGCGATTGATTCGTATGAGAAATGTGTATCCGGTGAAAGCTATCTCAAAACGGTAGCACGATACGTATAAGAGTTCAATGACGCAGTCACGTGATTTTTATTAATCATTTGTCTCCTTCCGTTATTCTGAATGAAAGAAATTCGAAGATTTCGAATGCTTCTCACTTGACCCGTGTTACGCGCCCATCGCGATACCGATATCATACGTAAAGTTTGTAATACTAGGAGAAAGTAACGCGATCTCTTTCACGCAACAATTACAAACAAGAGATAATTACTGGACGTAATACGATATGACAGTTGCATCATTCTGTTATTTCATTGAGATTCGATATTTCCTTCGGATTCGGTTACTCTTATGTCGTAGTTACTGATTAGAATATAAAAAAAATCTGGCACGCGTTCGATTGGCCGTTTTCAATCATTTAAATTCGAATGAACGATCTTAAAGTAGTCGAATTTCTAATACAAGTGTTTCGAATCGGGCGCATCGTTCCCGCGTATGAGGCATATATTACTCGTACGAGTTTCCACGATCGATTAGCGACGCTGTTACTCGTTTCTAAAGCAAACTTCTAGAAGTTTCGTAGCGAAGAGCGAAGAAGCGTATGCCGCGCGACGTTTAAAAACGTAAAGGTCCGCGATTGGTCGAACAGCGTCAGCCGGCCGGCACGGTGGCGCCAGCGATCCACGTGGTACACTCCCGTGCGTTCGCGCTTCGGGATTCTTCCACTGGCAGCAACTTTATTTGTAAACACGCGCATCAATGCGCATCGCCTCGTAAGATGGACGCGTACGAGTCACGTAAGAGAGATTGGGAAGATTTGGATGTTACCAAGGAAGAGTTGAAGAATCTTACCGAGTGTTTAAAACAAGAGGAATTTCGAAAATTACTCATCGAATACGCGGAAGAAGTGACCGATCCGGAAAATCGTAAAATTTACGAAAAGGAGATCACTCAGTTGGAGAAGCAACGGGGCGTCGACGTCACGTTCGTTAACCCCGAGCCTGGTTACGTCATAAAAACGAGCGTTAACGGGGAGAAAAAATGTTTTTTAAATATTAGTAAAAGTGACATCGTTGCACGACCTACGAGTCAACCATCGTACGAGGATGGCCACCGTGGATTGCAATGGTCGATTCCTTATACTCTGATACCTCCTCGAGATGACCTTGACAAAAAAAACGTCCGCTGCATGGTCTTTGACGTAGTGTTTCACCCTGACACCATCTACCTCGCGTCGAAGAATGCCAGATTTCGTGACATTGTCAATAACACTGCTATTGATGGCGTAGAGAGTAACTTTAAGGTTAGCGTTTTTGCAGTAGTAGAGGCAGACGTTATGGAATATGTATTTATTGATTGTTTTTTTTTATTTTAGGTGAAACTCGATAGAAAGAATCTTAAATTCCCTAAAATGAATTTCAAAGGTGTCTCTCATCCGAGCGTGATTAGGAAATCTTCGAAGGAATTACCTAAGGAGCCGTTGGATATGGATCCAGAAATTTACCAAAAACTGATGTCCAGTTACGACGAGAGCCGTGAACAGCAGTTCAGATGTAAGGAGGATAAACCACAACGTGCCACGCCTGAAACCATTTATTACAAGGAGTCCAAACCAAAAACAGAGAATGTTGAATACGTTACTCCAAAATTTATGATAAAACATCAGACGGATGTGGAGATGGAAGACTTTGTCAACAGTAGAGATGCGAAGATGCATGCTGCCACTCCTAAAAAATTAGTTATCGTTATAGATTTGCCTTTATTAGGTAAAGCTACGGACGCTTTATTGGACATTCAAGAACGTTCTCTTCATTTGAGGAGCGAAAAGCCTGCCAAGTATCTCCTAGAACTACCTTTGCCATATAGCGTAGATGCGGATCTTGGTAATGCTAAATTTGATTCTAAATATAAAAAATTAACAGTAGTATTACCAGTCATACGTAAACCAGCAATGCTAGAAGAGATACCCAAAGAAGACAGTGGTGTGGATAGTGATAGTAATAGCCCCGTACCTGTTGTACCCAATGGAATAAGTGAAAATTTACCTGCCATAGAATTGACTATGAGTGATTCCATCTCAAACTTAGTGCTAGAAGAAAAAACTATGCCGAGAGGTACCGTATTAACGGAAACCAGTGAAATCCCAGATGATACCGCATTACGGACTACTAATTCCTTAGAAAATCTTGACCATTTTATGAATCCTGATGTTAAATATGCACTGCCATCTTTTGCCTGTAATATGTACGACAATCAATTAATTTTTACAGTCAATGTTAAAAATGTTGATCCAGATTCCATACAGCATAGGATCTTAGAAAATAATTTAGGTATACACATTTTGCTCACGTCGGTGGGCGCAGGTTTTTTCCCACAGCACTATTCCTTATGTATTACGATCGATGAAGATTTTATAGACCCAGATTCGCTTGTCATTGAACCATGGGATAATAATCTTATATTTAGTATTAGATTAAGTAATGCCGATAATGTATCTCGCTATTTCTTTGGCGTAACCGATGAGTTCATCGAGAAGAGAGACTTGCCAACGTCCTTATCGTTCCAAAATAGATTAAAGGAATTAATGGTAACGAACTTTGTTTCTTTGATAATCGAACTTTGTTGTTGCACATATGCAGTTAAAATAATCCATTGAATATATTCGTAGGATACAGAGGACAAAGATACGGAAGTTCCAGTAGATGTCGACGTCCAAAAGGAAAATAATTCTGTCATCATAAACATTCATTCGAATCAGCTGGATTCTGACGACGAACACGAGGATGATGAACAGCAAAATACACTTCATAATAGAAAAACTATAACAAAGTTGAGATCGATCTCGGAAAGTAGCGGAGACGAATTACCAAGTAGTAGCAGTAGCATAGGATTATCGAAAGGAATATTAAAATCCCATCGTGCTCACGATTTTTCACGATCTGTATCAGAGTCGAGCGCAGATGAGAATGGTGTGACTATCTCTTCTGCAGATTTTTCGTACGGTTCGGTTCACGATCCCCATTCAGAATCGGAATGTTGTAGTCTGAAAAAAACCGTACGGTTTAATAACGTTGTATCTCGACAACTGTTCAGGTAAAGTGACTTTTAACGTGTTCGCTAAAGATCAATCGAATGACGTGACCAATAATAAAGAAATTAATTCTTCAGATCGAACTCCAGTATTCTTGGTCAACGAAAAAAGAATCAACGTAAATTGCGAAACAAGAAACGTGCTCATGAACGTAAATTAAGCGAAAGCGAAAACTCTGAAACGGAAGAACGGGATAAGTATAGAATTACTCCCAAAGCAACGCCAGAAACCGAGATATCTGAAAATATGAAACCCATTCTCAACCGTGAGAAACATTCGGGTAAACAAGTATCGGCTAATATTAAAATTAAAAAATTGAAAAAGTCTAAAAAGCTTTCGGGAAAACGTAAGGGTAGTATCGAGGAGGAAAGTACGGAAGACGCTGTCGTAACGACTCGTAAAAGTATAGATCAAGCAGAATTCAAGAATGACTTAATATTCGATCTTGATATATAAGTCATCGTTTCGGCGAGATAACGTACGTGTGATAACGTTACGATGCGAAACGAATATTAGAAATGCGTTTTCCGTAATTTTATTACGACTGCTGTAGATGTTATTTTATCGATACATTTTTTTAGAGATGTTCCCGAAGTCCACGTTAAATGTGATAAAAAAAGAATAATATTCTATCTTTAATGGAATATTTAAAAAAAAAAACGGTATTCGCGTGGAAATTATTGTGGAATATCTGTACTAGTAAAATTCGGGTTGCTATTGAAACGTGATGATACGCGTTTGAAAAGGATCTTTTTACGATCGCATTTTAATCAGGCCCCACGATGTTCATCTTGTTACATTTATTTACAAATAATTGCACGTTTTTTAGATCTTTTTTCCCCGTATAGGCTACACAAATTAACTGTGTCATTATTGCACACCGACTGTTATTATGTATTCCTGGCACAGTTAATTCGAGAAGTATATTTCTCTAGTAAGAGTATGTTTTAATAATGAATCTCTAAAAAGGATACAGGTATGAATTTTCCATCCGGTTTTTAACTTTAGGCGATTAAGTGATATAACTGCTCCTTTATCGATCAAATCGATTATATAATTATCTTTTAAAGCGTCTCGATCGCATTACTAATCGATGAATTTTGTCGGCACAAGTATCTTTAAGACGATGCAACTTCCCTCTACGTCTTTTTACCGGCAGTTGTATTACATATTTTAAAAACTAAAAAGAGAAAAACCAAAAAAAGACAAAAAAAATTGATCATGCCTGCGAATGAATTATAATGGAGCGTGAAACCAAAAGTCACATTACGTAGTACGAAATTTTCGAAATCACGAACTCTTTATCGTAGACCTTATACAGATTTATATGCCTATAATCGTATATTTTATACACATTAGAAAAATGAAATTGGCTAGGATCGTTATTCCCGGTACTTCGATCACATATCTTTACCTACACGTTACACGTTTATAAAAATCATGAAAAAAAAGCTGCTTGCAAAGAGGCAATGCAGGATAATCTTCTTTAAAAATCATTTCCGTTGCTTGTTGCAACCAGCGTACACGAGGATGTTGACATACAACGTATAGTATTTAATCACATATTCCTGTAATAATAAATATTGTTTAGTTGTAGAAGGAAAAAAAAAGGATTAAAAAAAATATTTAAGAACGATGGAACACTGGTGTTAAGATCTAATACAAAGTTCCAATTTTTTTACCAACATTTTTCACTGAAACGATTAACTCTCGATGAATCCTTTTTCTAAACAACACCCTTTAATATCGTGATTCGCGAGAAAAATAATTTCTACTCACACGAGCAAGTTTCGCACGATGATCCGCATAATTAGAGCCGACACTCGTTACATGCACTTTTAGCACGCTTCCCGTGGGGTAATACTTCAACAGCGTATCGTCGTAATTATCACGTACGGTATACATTTTAAACACGATTGTTTCAAACTTTTCACCACCTGGGCTGTCTCGTTGCACGTAATTATTCACGAGATCAAAACCCACAAACATAATAGCTTGGCCATAGTCCAAGCTTCGAGACACGGTTCGTACAAAAACGAAGCAAGATTATTTCATTCTTATCAGAGAATCGTCGACTTATCGATAATTACATGTTCCAATCGTCATTCTCGCTCTCTTTATATCGAGTTTAATTTTTATTCACGTAAAAAATGCAATCGATAGCAGCGACTCGAGTAGAGTATCGATTAGGAAATTACAATTAATTAAGCAAGGACGTAGTAGTCTCTAATAAAGACGAAGGGAAATAATTACACAAAGTGTTCTATATCAACGTGTTCCTAAATAACTGATTGGTATCTATTGCTATTGTAAACACCACTTGCTGTACAACCGTCGACATTGAATTGATAAAAAAGAAATTCGCGTAGCTCGACAGAAATATTTTTTCCCCGTCAATGATTATAGGGTCAATTTATAAGGTTGTTGATTAGTTAATTATAACGTAAAAAATTTGTGTGAAAGTTTGCATTGTCCGAGAAGAAATAAAACTATTGAACCATGGCGTTTTGAAGAACGTATAGAAAAAATCTCCTTATTCCGGAAGTACGGGATTGATTTTAACGATCGATGGCTCGTTCGAAAGGGTAAGGATCGAGCTAAACGATGATTTACATACCGTTTTGGTACGGTTCAAATCTTACAAACTACAGCACAGTTTCTTTCGAACATTTACATGATACCTGTATCATCTTGTAATTTATTCTTTTAGTTTCTCAAACGAGCCACCGATCGTTAAGATCGGTCAAGAATTCCTATAAGAACTATGATACCTCGCAAAAAACATTATACATGCAAATGCAGAGAGAATAAGAAGAATAAAAATCTCCCTATCATAATTATTCCTTTTTATTATTTCGAGTGCACGTTTGCTCCTCCCATCGCACGTTTATAACAAAAAGAAGAAGGAGGTAAAAGACGACCAGTCCCGTTTCTTTCAGGAGCGTTCCGATTTTCGAACAATCGTAGTCGATGATCTAGAGGAATGGAAAGAAAACGAAGGAGGAGAGAAGTCTGGTGCTTCGAAGTGCAGCAAAAAAGCAAGGCAGACTCGTGGTGGGTAGTGAAACGTGATCAAAAAGTAGGACAACCCGCGGTTCTGCCGTTGGTGCCAGTCGATCCACGAAGAGTGGAGAAGGAGGTGAAAGGAAAAAGGGGTGCGAGAGAGTCGAGCCGCGGATGAGAGGGTAGCTGAGAGCAAGTGAAAGAGAGTGGGAGCCCATCGATCCTGCGGGGGTGTAAGGTCGTTACACTCTCGTTTCTCGAACTATGCACGAGCCTCGCGTCGTCGTACAGTTGTTCCTCGTATTATTCCTATCGATGCCCCACGCCTTCTGGCGAAGAAGAGAGAATGCAACGCTCTAATTTCGCGACCCACCAGCAACCCAACCTCGTATTCACCCTCCCTCTTACTTCTCGACACGATACACGTAGAAGGTACGATAAGGGTCGCGGCCTCGTTCTTAGCGATCTTTCACCGAGCGAACGCGTACGAACGTGTGCCAACGATCGTCTTCAATCTTATCGAACTTCAACGATGTTTCAAGTGATCCCGACGATACACTCGAGAAGAAATGTATCGTAAAAGAGAAAGGGGGATAGAAAAGTCTTCGCGCTCCAACGATTAAAACGGTCCCTCTATCTTTCACTATCTTTCTTTAACTTTTTGAGAGGCGTTAACTTCTAGACCTCGTTCCTCAAAGACAAGATTTCTGGGATACACCTTCGTCGAGTGTAATCTTTCTCCCCTTCTAGTATACCTCGTAATAATCTATTAATTTGCATTAGCATGGTAACGAGCAGTAAAAAAAAAAGAAAAAAAATTGCCACGTTCGCGATTCCGCAATCGTTCTTTTTACGACGACACAATTCTTCCGCGATCCGCAATTTTCTACAGGCTATTGTTCCCTTCTCTCTCTCTTTCTCTCAAATGATCGACCGATAGGGAGATTTCTCGAGTGTGTATTTTACAAGATCGCCGAGCCCCTTTTGTTTTTTAGATATTACGCTTTGCGAATTCCATTGTCTCGGTATTGTTTCGCGTTGCCGAAGCAATCGTATTCTGGTTATTGAAATCTATTTAAGATAATTAAGATACGATTGTCATTTCTCCTATCGCGACAATCGTATTAAGATGACTATAGTCTATTGGATTCCGACCGCGTTGCTTCAGGGGCTAACGGTGGTTACGCGTGTCCTGATTTCGTAGCTCTGCGAACAAAAGGCTGAAAGTTAGGAACAACTAACGCGCGCATCGATTCGTTCGGGAATCAATAGGTATTTTACCAAAAATTCAATATTTACGTTCGTCTTTTGTTCTGGGTTTAATACCAGGGGAAATGTGACCAGGATAAATAGATCGTTGGTCTATATCAGCGCAAATTTGATCGATGAACGCTTGTGAAAATTTATATATTTATTCTTTTCTTAAATTTATATTATATTTATTATCGACATGACCAAATTATGTTGTTTCATTAGACATTTTTTCATATTTTATTTTCACTTGTGAAGTCATCACGATCGAAAACAAAATTTATATAAATGTGGCCCAATTTATATTTTGTCAGGGGGCCCGTTGAAAGCTTAATCCGGTGCTGAATGAACGCCATTTTGGTGCACACTCGCTACAATCAAAATTGAATTTTTTCCTGAAAATTCTTCATTCATATTCCTCGGTTCACGAGGATCGTGAAATTCCTTATAAAGTTATTTAACGATATGAAGGAGTCTCGAGGGAAAAATTGTCGATGAAAAGTTTTAATTAGCTACGGCGCCATTTAAACCAGCCAAGTCGGTAAAATCGAATACACGGTTCGCGAATTCGATACGCGAGCTCGTTACTCCGTATGTAATGAAGAGGGCCCGTACGAAGGGTGGGAAGTAGGGAGGTCACCCACCTCTGCAACGAATTCGTCGAAAATACTCTCGTTTGTTTGCCGTTTCGCTAAACGGCACCATTTAATTTAGTTTTCAATCAATTTTCCCTTATCGTTTTCTCGCAGTTTATTTTTGTCGGCGCAAAATTGGGAAAATGAATTGCGCGAAACCTCTCGATCCATGGGAATAGTGCTTGCGCATTGAGTTAGTGAAAAATAATAGAAAAAAAAGAGTATGTCTTTGAAACTTCCAACAAATGGCTCTAATTATTTAATAAAATAAAAAACCTTCCAAACTGTTTATAAATTAAGATATTCCAAACAATAAAAAAACATCGACCAATTCGGACTTGTCCCAGGAATCGATCCACTTTTCCATAAAGAATACAGAAGCCCGTTCACGACTTACGGGTCACCTTAATTCGATACCATTCACGTCGCTTGAAATAATTATTATATAAGTACTATAAATAAATGACACGTTATATATCTTTCATCGAGATCTCGGTCGATATCTCTTATTACATTTATAGATTTCGCAGCTTCCAATCACGGTTCTCTAATCTTTCTAAACAATCCTCGTATCTAATATCCTCGATTATCGTGAAATCGGTCGAAAGTAAGCACGGAAAAGACCCACTCTAGCGGTTCTCGCGCGCGACAAACTATTTGGACGTTTCAGAATGAATTAAAATTCCATTTGAAGGGGGACTCTAAGCGCGTCGAGTTGGCCCTAATACCTTTCATCGTGGCTCGTGTCCGGTGCACGAAAGGCAAGGGAATTCGCGAGCTCCCTTGGCACACGTTGAAATCCTCTTGTTCCCTTTCAACACGTTCTATCCGTGAGATCCGCGTGTCGGTAGTGGCGACCGCGTACCAGCTCCCGAAGAGAACCACCAAGAGAGAGAAAGAGCTAGACTCCCGGACGCTCGACTCCAAGTAGGCCTGCCTGCCACCCTACCTGCCGCCAGGTCGATAAGTCGTCCACCCCTTCGAAACGAGAGAGAGAGGGTAGGAAAATATATGAGAGAGAAAGAGATAGACAGTGCGGCTCGGGTAACCCCGAGTACAGCGCGATTACGGAGAGCACGACATCGGCAATGCGGTAGCCGTTTGCTCGCTTCCTTAGAAAAGGATGCTATCGACTGTAGAAAGACCTGCTTTGGTATTACCAACAAAATTAGATCGCAAGGATTCGCGGGAAAATCCGAAGACTCTAGGGAATTCGAAAATTCTAGCCACGAGAACCACGATACCTATTATTTTGTTAGCTTTCGTTCTTTTTATATTTGAGTGCTACGGGTAGTATTTGGTTAATACTGGAACTACCAACGGTAAATGTATGCCTACTTTAAATATAAATATTTCAAAAATAATTTTGTTATTTGTAAAATTGTGAAACAAATATATGGTAAGCTCGATGTTAAGGTAACAGCGGTCATCCAAAGTGGTGTACACCTGTGTGTAAATTCTGAACCATTGTTTTTGTAATAAAATATTTTTAAAAAACTTAAATGACTTGTTAGTTTATATCAGAAGTTTAATTTCGCCTTATCCCAGTTTCCCTAGCCACAAAAAAATATTCGGCCCATAGAGGGTTAAAATACCTATCTTTTTCAAGAGTGTCCAAAGTCTTGATATTATAACCGCGCAAGTAGAACGTCGACCTGGATTGAATTTTCGAATTGACCGATACACCCCTTACCCTCTCCTCGCGGACTCACCTCTCTCGGCCTCGAAATCGTTTATCGCATGCGAGTCACGTTGCCTGCGACAAGTTCGTTGCACGGAATAAACTCACGGCCCCATTCTCGAAGATGCGACGATGATTACGTTGTTCAACCTCGTTCGGGGCACGGTGCTTTTCTAATAACGTTTATCGTCTCGTTATGCTCGATTAACCCCGGCCGATCGATTCGAAAGGATTCTCCCAGGTAGCCAATTCGACGTTATTTTTAACTTTTCATCCGCTGGATTCTCCTAACGTTTCTTTTCATTTAATCCGAATAAAAATATCGAAATAGTTCACGACATGAATTCGTTACTTGCAAATTATTTCGAGAGAAGGAAACCAGATTCTAATCGATCTCGTCCACGATCGATATCTTCCTCGACACGAACTCGACGTTCTGAATCTGAAAATGTTCTCGTAAAGATTCGACTACGTTTCCAAAGCTCGAAAGACACGTCTAAGCATCTAATGAGACTCGTTTGAATGTCGCTGACGTTGACAATGCTCGAAGAAGAGCTCGTCACTCTCGATTCCCAATTAGGAGCTTGGAAACCGTTACGACGATGATTCGTCGTACCGTGAAACAATAAAAACGAGGAACATGCCCCGTTAACACGTCCGTTGATCCTAATTAATAAATCTTGATCCTTTGTAAGTAGAATGAGAATTCGGCGAACGAACCCGTTCAAAAACGGAAACGCTTTTACATCCGCGGGTACCCCGATCGATGCTATGGAATCGTAATTAGCGAGGCCCGATAGGGACCGGTCTAAAAGTAGGAAAATTAGATCGGTACGGTAGAATTTGCCTCGTCTCGTTTCTTCTCTTCTTCCTCTCGCCGAAAATTCGATCATTCGAATTACGAATTTACTTCGTCCAAGTTCCCCTTCTCGTAAGGAGACGACTTCGCGAATTTAGTAATGAAATTCGGCTAAGACCGGCCCGAGTCTCGTTTTCCCTCTTTTTCCCCATGCCCTCTTTACCCGTTTTCTCTTCTTCGACCGAAGAGCCATTTCCAAGAAGGAACGGTATTGTATCGTTCGGGCGTTTCTTTGACGTTAAAAATTTCAACAGAGAATACGGCACGCTGTTGGTACGAGGACGTAATAACGATAATGACTCGCCCAGATCGTTGAGAAAAGACTTAACCTCGGCGAGCAATTTTTTTTTCTTCCGCGCAGAAGTGCAACCGGAAAGTGGGAGAGAAGAGTGCGAGAATTGTAACGCGAGAAGGAGGGTTGAAAACAACAAAAAAAAAAGAGAGAAGAGAATTCTAGCCTGTTCGCGAACGCGTGATACTACTCGTAGCGTGACCCTATGCGTTTACGAAACTTCGTTACCCGAGGCCAACGACATTCGTTGGGAAATATCTGCCAGCCTTGCACGCCTGGGTATATTCACGCACATCATCCACGCGTAAAACGTCGTTAGAACGTCGTCCCTTCGAATCGAATTACTTCATGAAAAAATTAGTTAAATTCTTCGCCAGCCGCAAATCGTAGCGCAATTGACTATACGAGCGAAACGTTCGTCTCGCGTATGACGTTATTTTTTTACGTTAAAAAATCATTTTCATCCAATTCCATGTTAATCTAACGCAAGCACGTACGTGTTACGCGTCTCGTTTTGCCTTCCAGAATTAAATGCCGTAATTAGAATTTTTATATCGTTATGGTAGGGGAGACCGGGGCTAGTTGTCCCAATTTTAGGTTTTTTGTTTCTACAGATTTCTGTAGCTTATATTTTCGAATTTTTTGGTGACCATCATAAAGTTCAACTTCTTAGCAATACATGGAAATTTTTCCGCTTGCATTGGGACGTTTTTAACACGTTTTTTTTGACAAAAATCCTGATGTATGCATCATGATTTTTGCGAAAATGGACACCACCGCCGATTTCAATGTTTAATGTCCCATTTTAAAGAAGAAAGCATGTAGAATACTGTCCCGGTGTCCGTTTTTCGATATCGTTGCGGAGTGTCGAAAAATTAATTTTTTAAGTGTCGGAGTATGGGTCGTTTTCAAGAGAAAAACTGCTGTATCTTTCGAACCAGTCATTCTATCGAAACGCGACTTGCATATTCGTAAAGAAGAGACTTTCCTCTTTCGAACGAGTATTTGATCGGGCAAATCCGAGATGGATCAATTTTTGACAAAAATCCTGACCTATGCATCATGATTTTTGCCAAAATGGTCACCACCGCCGATTTCAATGTTTAATGGCTCATTTTAAAGATAAAATCATGCAGAACAATGTTCCGTTGTCCGTTTTTCGATATCGTTAAGCAATGATGAGAAATTAATCTTTTAAGTGTCGAAGTATGGGTCATTTTCAAGCTTTAAACTGCTGTAACTTTTTAACCAGTCATCCTATCGAAGCGCGACTTGCATATTCGTAAATTAGAGACTTTCCTCTTTCGAACGAGTATTTGATCGGGCAAATCCGAGATGGATCAATTTTTGACAAAAATCCTGACCTATGCATCATGATTTTTGCCAAAATGGTCACCACCGCCGATTTCAATGTTTAATGGCTCATTTTAAAGATAAAATCATGCAGAACAATGTTCCGTTGTCCGTTTTTCGATATCGTTAAGCAATGATGAGAAATTAATCTTTTAAGTGTCGAAGTATGGGTCATTTTCAAGCTTTAAACTGCTGTAACTTTTTAACCAGTCATCCTATCGAAGCGCGACTTGCATATTCGTAAATTAGAGACTTTTCTCTTTCGAACGAGTATTTGATCGGGCAAATTCGAGATGCATCGATTTTTGACAAAAATCCTGATGTATGAATCAAGATTTAGAAAGAAGAAAGCATGCAGAGTACTGTCCCGGTGTCCGTTTTTCGATATCGTTGCGGAGTGTCGAAAAATAAATTTTTTAAGTGTCGGAGTATGGGTCGTTTTCAAGAGAAAAATCGCTGTAACTTTTTAACCAGTCATCCTATCGAAGCCACACTGCCATATTCGTAAATTAGAAACTTTCCTCTTTCGAACGAGTATTTGATCGGGCAAATTCGAGATGCATCGATTTTTGACAAAAATCCTGATGTTTGCATCATGAACAAAAACCTGAATTCTGTCGAAAACTAATGATAAAAACAAACGTTACAGCAAAAAAATGAGGATGGGGCAAGTTGTCCCAGATCTCATTGTCGGGACAACTTACCCCGACGTGTGAGACAACTTGCCCCATTTTCATAGGTTTGTTTCTCGGGTAATAGTTCAGTCAGATCAAGGCGTTTTTTAAAAATTCTGGCAAGGAAATGAAGCTGACTAAATTCTCTTTCTATTACATGTGCGAACTCGTGTGCAATCGATTTTCATTAGTGCCTAGAGATGTTTAAGTAATGTACCCAAAGTAGAATTGAACTTATCAAAATATAAATTCGTCTCTTGAAGTAACCAGGGAAGACTAAACACAACGACCACCACTACACTTTTTTTTACTCGCTAAGACCTGTACACCATGCACCGGACGCGTTTCCCCTTCCATCCTAAGATACCAAAACTACGACTGGGACAACTTGCCCCTGGGTCTTTTAGCCCCGGTCTCCCCTACATCATTTTTCTAATTTCGATGCATTGTAAAATTGTTGCACACGAGAAAAGCATAATTATTTAGATGAAACAGCACGTAGGTAACATTTTATATAATTTTTTTGTATTTTTATCCCGTTTATGTGCGATAACGAGTGAACATTTTTTCGACTTTATGTTTGTGAAATAAAAAAGAAAAATTAACTAGCCGAGAACTCTTGCACGTCGCTCTATGTACGCATCTCGTTTTTCTTTCAGAATCAAATGCTTCATTTTCGTTCAAATTTGCATATCATTACCGTGCATAATTTTTATTGTTATTCCAAGTTGAACGCATTGGAAATTTTTGGTATTTGGCTTTTTTTGACTAATCCATGTGATCCACATAAATACGTGTTTAATTTATAACCTCATTTTCCGTTGGCATATCATTAATGGGACGCAATAAATAAAGCGCAATAGAGTCGGCAATTGCCTTCCGTAAGAAACCATTTTAATTCCGCGATGAGAACGGGCGAAGAGCTTTTAATGTCGAGTCTACGAGCACGACGATGGTAAACGTGGTCTGTAGCTATCTTACTAATTTTTTTTAAACAAATTTGTCAATTCTATAGTCCACTAGTCAAAACTAATTTTATTTTAAAGTATTGTTAACTAAAACTAGTAATCAATAGTCTAAACTAGTTATAATAAATTTTCTTAAAGATACTTGCCAAATATTACAGTTTTCATTTGTACATTTCGTTACACTACATATACGAATTTGATATTAAAAAATATTCCAAGTAAAAGAACATTGCTTATACAGCAAACAACCTAATTTAAATAAACCCATCCTTCTAATTAATTTTAATTATTTCGCGTAAAATATTACAAGTTTCAGCTACGTTCCAATTTAAATTGTAAGAGATTTCAGAATGCTAGAATTATTGTTAAATTACTAATCAAAGAGAAAGCATTAAATTCTTGCGACATACCGAACGTTATTTCAGCGAGAAGATCACCGAGAAGTTACGAAACGTAGTCGTTAACTTTTCCGGCCTTTCGCGCTATCGCGTTCTTCATTATTCTAACGCCCTCCGGAAATGGATAGAGGGAGAGAAAAAAAAAGTCATGGAATGGCGTAAAAGGTGCACGGTACGTTTCTTTTTCTTCCATCGTCGTCCAACGGCAAGAACGACAGCAGTGGTAGCACTTTGTTCTCCTTTTCGTCGTTTCACAGGGCACTCGATGCCGGTGTAACATCGATTGTACGGACTTCGTGCTTTTGCAACCACACGCTATTCGTAGAACATCCCGTTTGGATAACCCAATGACACTGACCATTCCGACAACGTCATTGGAAATTTTTCTACCGATTTTCTCCCTGGTTTACTCGCGACACGAATACCCCCGTCTTTTGTCGTACGGTCTATAAAGTTAACCACGAATGACGAGTTATAAAGGAAAATGGCTGAACCGAAGAGTGGAATGAAAGGAAGCTGCTTGAAGAATGCGAGACGCGGGAATAAAAGGAATGTGATTCCCAAGGTGAAAAAGAAAGATAAGAACATCGATAAAATAGACGAAATGTTCGGTGGTACGAATGGATTAAGATTGTGTGTGTGTTTTTTTGTAGAAAAGGATTTAAGATCGAAGGGTATTTTATTTAAGAGAGAAAAAAGACGCAGGCGTCTTCTCACGTAGATACGTGTATATCCATGTGTACCATTGTGTGTGTACCGTTTTACCTTCGCTCGTTTCTGAAGGTTTCCTTAATACGCAGAAAACGGTAAAAAGAGTGGTGGCATTTAAAGAGAAAATGTGATGCTTCAGCGGGTGTAGAAACGTTTGTCCGAAGCTTTTTCACCATTCTCTTGGGTCGAATGTGGAAAACCGTAAGAGATCGGGTCACGAACGAGTTTCTTCTTTAAATCGATCTAATAAGAACGAAGCTATCATTCTTCTCCCTTTCCAAGGTATCCCACAAATAAAGTTTTCAGATAAACCAATTACTACACATTCTTACGGTGTACGTGAACTAAGAGTCGCAATTTAAGTCTTTCGATGTATTACATGTATTTTAAAAAGGCTATTCAGTGAACTATTCGAATCCAGTGTACATTGCATTTTTTATTACTATTGAACTAATGATAATAAAATTCTGGAAAAATTCATATAGAATATTTTAATGATTTAGATTAAGTATACGAAGAAATAATATTTGTTCACTTATGAAAAACTTCGCTGAACTAGCTTACGTATGTAAACGACCGTTATACTAACACGCAAAATTTACGATTACATATCTGCAATCCAGGATGGATGAAAATCGAAAGAGAAGGTATTACCTCCGTAGAGTTATGTTTCAATCACGTTTCGTTATCAAAAATGCCATTCGTCTGTCATTCGACGAAGGACAACCGAAAACGTCATAGCGACTTTTTGCGAGAGTGTCGTTAGACGAGACGGCAAAAAGCCAAGATACCCTATTACGCCTACGTAGGTAAAAGATACGTACCTATATATACCATTTACTCGACGACAATTTTTTCTACACGAAAAAAGGAACACATGCATGAGTACTAGAAAGATCCTACTAAATTTCAAGAATCGTAAGTACGATGACAGGATGGAAAAAAGGAATACAGGGGTGAACAGTCGAATGTGATGGCCTTTGGCTAGCTTTGGACACGGGAACGTGTTCGCACACATGGACGACCAATATGCTCGGCTCCCAACGACTTTTCCCCACCGGAAAATGGAAGATCGCTGACAAAAGCTCCCGATATTACGTCCGAGAGCGGTTTGCCACGTCGAATGCGTTCGCTCCCTCCCTAGTACGAGGATTCGTCGGTGAGAAATGGAACGTCGAGGGCCTGCATTTTTTCTCACTCGGGGATCATCGACCTACACATGAAATTGTACATACGTAGAAAGGTCCGTACATCGATGTAGATACTATATTATAATATAATTTCTAATTTTATATTATATAGCAGTTAAATTATAAACTTGATTAGCACTGAATATTTTAGAAATTATCGTCAAAAGATACTTTTGTATTAGTAATTTAAATTGTATTAATATACTAACTAGAGGTGGGAGGGGCAAATATTGTTTATGTCTATATTGTCTATAATAATAAATAAACGTGGCTTCTAATTAGTGAAAACATAGCCGATTTTCTACGCAAAACAGTTGCAACGATAACGAATCGAGTGCTACGTTTTTTCGAGCCATCAAAACAGTTATCCGTCGCAACACTCGGTGCTTCTAAAGCTGTATTAAATTTTTGATCATATAAATATTCTAGTAGCAAAATCATATATTTCACAATATGGATAGGAAAAGTGGTAGGTGAACCTTTTCGCTGGGTCAAGTGACCTGAAAAGCTATTATTGACCCGCGATATACATTACATACACATTTACATATTGACATGTACTTGCTTCCACGTTTTTCGAGTTTCATCCAAACAAATCTTTCGATAAAAGAGATTCACGGGTTAAAAAAAAGTGATCTCTTTTCACGACGGTTCTTCTTTCTCGTGGTACTTCTCTTATACATATTTATCGTTCGCGTCGTCGACGAATGGAAGTGAACTTCGAAAAAGAAAGTATTTAAAAGAAAGTAAAGGAAGAATCGTAATACGTAGGAGAAGAAAAATGATCTCGGTGAAAAGGGACGAAGAAGCGAGAAAGAGAGAGGACAGAACTCGTGTAACGATTATTCGCTCGTTTCACGAGAAATGAGACGTTACTTCTCTTTCGCTTTAAAGCTTTTGTTTCAAATTTCGTGAAGCGCTCGTACACGCCTGATAGAAGCCTCGAGAGTAGGATTCTTGTGACAGTTTATATTTAGCATTTCGTAATACGGGTAAGGAGGGTAGTAATGCCATTTCTCCCTACGCACTTTGAGCTCGCAACAATGTGAAATAACGTTGAAAGTTTCTATGAAACAGACGTCGTTAAGAGGGCACACTATGAACGCGAGTTTAGCAGAACACACTAGTGCAAACTAACTTGCGACACCCTGCCATATGTAATACCAACAACAGAGGCATGTATGTTTGTAAGCGTGCGCGTATCGAGACATTATCTTGTGCTGAACCGTGCACTGTATAAAATAATGCCAAGAGAAAGATAAGCAGTTAGAAATGCCAGAGATATTGTCTAAATCTTGGCTAATCTTCGTGGCCAATAGCTCGTTCGAAAACTAAACAATCAGACTACCTTGCGAAGTAATATAAAATGTCTAAAATATGATAATTCCAACATTTTATTCACCTATATTCAAACAGCACAATTCCTACTCTCTCGAATCGCAGGAAAAACGAGAAAAAAGATGGTCCATCTCGAGGCGTAACGTTTCGGCTATAATCTCCATTATTTTAAAGAAGGCCTCTCAAAGACCTCTCCCTTGACATAATAGAACCTCTCCTCGGCGTCGTAAGGAGGGCTCTAAACGGTAAATATCCATTTCACCGGTGGCCATCCTTCATGATTAACCTCGATCCTCTTACCATCACGAATAAAACGCGAGAGGACATCTTGTCCCTGTTTGTTTTTGTTATTACTGGTAGTTGGAAACGATGATCTCCCAAAACTGAGCAAGCACGCTCGTCGATTTCACCAGCGACCTGCTAAAAACTGAAAACTATTTTTACTTGCTCGTACGAACGATCTATATCTGGAAACGCCTACGGATTATATACTCTCTCTCTCTCTTTTTATATCTCTCTTTCTCCCTCTCTCCTTCTCTTCCACATTCCGCCTTCACGAGAGACTAGCACGCGAATACAGTCATCGACCCTCTCGTACTTCGAAGCACGATACTACGATACTGACCTGCAGCAACGTTTTCATTCAACGATGTACCTATATACTATTCGTAAAAATGTATTCTAGTAAAAAAAAGTTGAAAGATCGAAAGGAACACGCAACGTGCGTTTTAATTGGCATCAAGACGACGTCTATCGCAACCCCGATGTCACGCCAGTGTTCTTGATAATACACCATAGTTATTATCGCTACGATAATCATGCGAAACCAAGCGACATAAATAAATTGCCCGTTTATAACGGTTCGTTTCTTTAAGCTCGTCAAGTGAATATACGAGACGTTCAACGCGTAGGGATTTTAATTTGAAAGGAGACTCCCTTAGATTTCAGGAGATTTTACTTCTCTCTCTCTCTTCTTATTTTCCCGTAAGCCGCTTGCACGTACAAGAATATTTATGCAGGATTTCTTCTCGCGAGACGAGAAATCTCACTCACGCTTGAAAAAGACAAGTATGCCAGTGCGAGACCGTATCTACATTTCACTCGAGAAGTTATATCTACTCTTTCTTCGCGTACGTTACGGTAAAAAACGTAATTGCTAACGTAGAACTCGAGTTCGTACTTTTTATTGAAATTGAATATTTCATTTTTACACCAAAGACATGGAAATTGATTTCTCATAACCGTTTAATTAACAAAGTTTACTTATATTGGAACAAGTAAGTACAAAGATCCGATAACGGTCGTAGTATTCGATCCTCTTGAAACAGTAGAATAAACTCGAAGCAAAGCTGATTGAAAGTTCGTCACGAGTACGCTTGGAAAGACGAAGGTATTGGTTCGTTCACTCGGAATTGATGCGCACGAGCGAGCGTTACAAAGCGTTAAGAGACTCATCGCCTACGTAACCTTCCATCGGTAAAACATGAGTCGTGAGACCACAATGCCTAGAAAAACAAGGCGTTAGAGGATTCATAAAGTAACAATCGTTAAAGTTGTTCTACATCTTATGTCTTAAAAATATCAATGCATGAATTATTCGATATTTTTCTTGTTAAAAAACATCGATGGTAATCAAATTATTTTTACCTGTTTAACAAATAAAAAACATCGAAACTTAGAATAGAATCTATAAAATTCATAAAAAGTCATTTTGGCCAGCTGTTTTGAAAGTCTATCGTGTCTTTGGGGTATGGTTGCTCCTTCCGTTGAAAAAAGGCATTTCACTAGAAACAGATGTGAAAACTTTTAGGAGTGACACGTGCGCATTAAAACCCATTTCATATTAACATCGATACATCAATGTTTTTTCTTCTAAAATATCGAAAGTTACCTCGTGACCGGCAACACTATCTATTCTAACAATCGATTATTTTTTCGAAGATGTAAAGATCAAGCTAAACAATAATTTGATACCAAACTATGAACTATGTTGAGAGAAAATGAAACTAACATGCGAAAGACTTTGGATAGAGCAAACATCGAATAAAAAAAACTTTAAAAGTCTAATATCGCGAGCATTACTCTCGATGCATTTTCGACTAATTACCAAGACTATTTTCCGTCGTTACATAATATATCGTGCCTAAGCAAGAATCAGCAGAACGTTTTCCTGGTAGCTTTCGTGCGAGCTTTCGATCGCGTGTCGTGCCGCGGCGAACAACCTGGCGCCTCTATCTCGCGATTAGGCGGAGCCAGTACGCCGATACGGAAAAGCCACGAAATCAATCGATATATGGCTCTCATAGAGTCTGACGTATTTCCATATCGGTTCGCGTATCATTGCGGCGAGCACATCAAAAGCCCGCCGTTTGCCTACTTTCGACGTTCGTGTAATCTCGGTGAAAGTCGATGATCAAAGAATCGTATCTCTCTCTCTTCACCCACCCTCTACTCCCCTTTTTTTAGATTTCAGTATGGTTATTACTTCCGCATCTGTATCTGAATATTTGTTTAAAATCTCATTGAGAACTTTTGAGATTTAATATTTTTGAGCCTAGCTTCGCGATGTTCGTTCCACTTTTATTCTTTGCGTTCCTTCACGATAGAACTTGCTTCTAACTCTCGCGTGTTCTCAGCAAAAGGTAATTGCACCGATCGTCGCTGTTCTTTACAAGAACGATGGATGGATAAAAATATACGATGTCTTGTAAGAAAATATATATATCGAGAATGATGAACTTATGTAACTTCCTTGCGTCTCGACGTAAGTTTGTCATAAACGATTAACGATGATATAAATATACATAAGTCGGTCGCACGCAAAGTATCGGGAGGGTCGATAACACGGTATGCACGATTCGGAGAGTGTGCGGGCGGCTCGAACATTATGAAAAAAAATCTTTACGTTTTTACGCACGAATGCAAAATGGTTTCGCGGGGCGAGCACGAAAAAAGAAAAGGGGGAAAAAAGGAAGGAAAAAGAACGAGGTGAACGTGAGAGTTTTACGAGAGAGATAAAATTTGAGGAAAAATTCTAGAGGGAGATCGTGGAAGTGAAGTCGCTGTTTTGCTCGATTTTTGAGCAAGCGACACGTAGGTATATTGACGTACCCTTTAAAAACGATACCTATCGATACGTATATATATTCGTCTAGGTATATATATGTATTTTCATATATTCGCCCTGATATTCGATATTTTCCATCGCTGCTATGCTTTATAGCGATAACACTGACTACGGGATACGTCCTGTACGCGTTACTTCTTTAAAGGTAAGCGTGTCAAACGTTTCTATTCGTTTTCTGATCTCTTCCAATTATTTTTTTCTTTTCTTATAACGTTACACGCGATATAAGCTGTCCAGAGAATAATGCTTCAGGAAAATTGTACTCTTTTCGTAGTATCGTGAAAGATTGCGAACTACCTACCTACCTACCGTTATGGATACATATATCTCGAATCATTTTCCAACAAACGAGCATAGTTATACGATAATTCGACCGTTCCCTGGATAAATTAGTTCTTTTTTTATTTTCCCTCGCACAAACGAATCGTACCAGTCTCCGATGAGAATTCTCCACTCGCTCGAGCGTAATACTCCTTTCTTTGAAGCTCGACGCCATTTACGAACTCTGATATTTCTTGACGTTCCTTGATTACCCGATCTCTCGAGCACCGGGAGAGCTACAAAAAGAAGAGAGAGCTTTGGGTGTAGATAGCGCGATTTGTGATAAACTTCTGTGACCCGAGTTTAATCTAATTTATACTTTCTTTTTTTTTCTTTTTCATTGTTATTTCGCAATATCAGTGGCTAGAATACTAAAGGAAAGAGAGAAAGGCAGACGTGGAATATAAAAACGTTTCTTTCGCTTTCTACTTATCGTTTCGCATCTCTTTCACGAATGGTCGCGTACGGTCGCCCACGGGCGACGTAGGCTTGTGTTTATTCCATTAGGACGTGTGACACACGGAAACGAGAAAAGCGTATTTAAGAATATCGAGCCACCTTCGGGTATCTCTGGAGGATCCTTTCGAGGACGTTTTTCTTCTTTTAGGAAGAAAAAGGGTCGGTGGTGAGGAACGATCTTTCATAGGGGAACTACTCTTGGCTTCTCTCGAAAAAAAACACTTTCGTCCAGTGAACTCGGTTCCTTTCTCTCCTCTTATCGATATTTGTCGTAAACATAAAATGTAGTAATAGCTTTGAAGAGTCTGAGGCCGGTGCACCTAAACAACCGTCACGTTCGTTTAATATTCTATTTTTTTTTCGTATATTTCATCGTGAATTTAACCAGGATACTAAAACAAGAGTAATATACCTAGGAGCCTTTGAGTCTTTTCTCTCGTGTCGACATTGAAACACGGTATCGCGTATCGTTACGCGAGTATCCATCTTCGCGAAAGCGCAACGCTTTATCCGGCATTTCTCTCATCAGTCTGCGTTATGCCAGGTGTGGGTGGAATACCAAAACGCACTAAACTCTCCTATCCTGGAGAACGACAATGGGGAAAGGGAAAAAAAAGAAGTCTCCTACGGTGATCCGTCAGTGTCAAGAGACTTTGCGCGAAATCCGCGAGGCGTCTCGAACATGCCGCGAAGTCGACTGCTCGGTGAATTTTCTCTACTCGTCGATTCGTAGAAATAAATAGCTAGTCGAAGCTCAGCGATCGGTCAACACGCTCTCGGAATCGAATCTGACTCGCTAATCCCAGAATACGATGGCTTATAATACTTTTAATGTTTTTATGTCATTCGATATAAATTCCGTTGGAATTGCTATTATCTATGTATATAAAATAAATATTGAGAGAAATTCGAATCAAATTTTGTACAGTTACTTTGTAGGATTTGACGGGAAATGTAGGTTACCATGAAACTTGACATTTCGCGATAGCACTCCCTGCGTTTCATTTTTGCATATTTTCGTTCCGGAAAGTAAAACCTAAAATATCGTGCAAAGTAATAAAATTGTACGAATTTAAATATAAATATGAGATTAAAATGAAATATTATTAACATCCTAGCAAAATTAATGAACTTTTTACGTTTACCTGCATTTCGTTAGGACAATTGAATGAAATTTGTTTTTTAATACTTCCTAAGTAAGATCAGAACCGTTTCTAGGTAATTTCTAAAGCAGTTAATTAACAGCGCTACATATTTCAAAGTTCTGAATATTCAAAATGTTAATTACTTTAAGAGATTACGTTTAACTTAACAATTCATTTTGATTACGGGATTAATTTTTTGCGAATAAATTACAGTCATAATAAAAAAAAAAGGAACTTTCTCAGTAAATAATGCAATATGGTAAGCAATACATAATCGTGTTCTTGACAAGGAAATATCGAACAAATAACAAGGTTCCATGTAAACGACTAAGATCGCTCATGATAGCGGACGTGTTAATATCAATTTCGTTTCAGATAAAAGATACCCATAGAACATCGAGTAGCTTAAGAAAATTGTTTGTATAATCCAAGTCAACTTGGAATTCCAGCAATCGGTAATTTAGATCACCGTGAAATTTATTTATCCTTTCTATAAATACCATCGCTATTTTTAGCCGCAAACTTTTCTACAATGCTTCCGCCTGACGTCGGTTATAGATCGTATGTGACATCGGCAGAGACCTCGAGCCGACATCGAAATACAATTTTAAAAATAGTTTACCTATCTCCGTTCGTTATCTAAAACACGAAATAATTTCGTCGAGTCGAATCCCGTTCGATCACTTCGCGATATCGAAGTTTACGCTTTTTGTCGAATTTTGCACGCGCTTTAAACTAGGACAAACGGTCGAAACATCGTATCGAAGCGATCGTACTTTTAATTCCAGTCTTGTTTGGCATGGATAGACGCATTAATGTTTGATCGAATCGTCCAAGTAAATCCCGTGCGTGTATTTTTTTTATTACCGATGATGGAGAACGAACTTATCGAAGTGGAATAAAATTACGAGGGATGATCGCGACGTTAAACGATATCGTTGTACGTGCTAGTCGTAATACAAAAAAAGAAAATTGATTACATTAACGAGGATTAAATGAAATTCCGACCAATGATCTCGTCGTTATCGAGTTGCAACGGTCGTCACGTGATCTCATTTAAAAAAAAAGGTCTTTTTTCCATCGCAATTAGCACAAAATCGAATACGCACTTGGTGACATCTTCGTGCTCGGATCCATCAGTGACAACTCGCTGCCGTCGCAAATGATCCCTTTTGTCTTCTCGCTCTAAGGATCGCGAGCCGATGAACGTGCGAGCTTTTTTTAAAAAAGAAATTGTATTTATTCGCGTTCATTTGCTCGCACTACTAAGGAAATATCAGTTGGCGCATACGATAAGCACCGCTCCGCAAGAAAGAGTTCATCGAAGTGTTAAGCCTTCACGGTCCAATAAGCCTGACAATCGGCCAATCAAAGGTACGCACTTCACCCCATGCTTCTCTCGCTTCTTTTTTTTTCCTCTCTCTTTTTTACTCTGACAATGATGAGCATCGGGTATATCTCCCTTCGAATTATGATCCTACAGAAGGCTAACGAATGTCGTTAAAGCGATTCGAGTAGACTTTTATCGCCGAAGGATGAAATTGTTCGCGCTTCGAACCATTATCATCGGATTGTAGATATTTATGTTAATAAAATATGTCGGAATATGCGAGAAATATATCGAACAAAAAATACATTAGGTCGAGTTATAGTCGAGTGAAATGAATTGTAATAATGCATTTATAATCCAATAATGTTTTTTTAATAATCAGACCTGCTAAACGGTAACAAATTATCGCAAATAATAGCGAATATAAAATTGATCAAGGTATAATTATTGTTTATTTTATTGGTATACTAAAATGGAAATTATTTAGAACTCGACTTTGCATTAAAATAAAATAGTAAATTTTTCTCCAAATCCAACATTATTTAACTGAATTCTATACAAATATTAAATCCTTTAAAACATCAACTAAAGATTTATCGCCTATAAAAAACAATTAATCTCACCAGATCGTCTAGGTCCCGTCAAATTATCGAAAATTCGACGGGTGTCAGATCGAGAGGAAAAAAAAAAAAAAAGGTTCGTCCATCCATTTACGTTGGAACGAGGATTATATCGATGAGCCGAAAGGGAGAACAACACCTGCCGTAGCCTCGTTTCGAGTCTTGACCTTGCTCCGCTGAAAGCCGTGCTTTTCTTGGCGACACTTTTTCGTGGTGTATTACCACGCACAGACGATTTCTGCGTTCTTCTGTGTGTTCGTTCTTTACTTTAAAAATACGAGGTTGTGTTATGTGTAAGTACGTTGGTAGAACGCACGATCGTATTTACTCTCACGCACGCACGCTCGCTAGTTCGCTCGTCGCTCGCTCATCTTGGCCGGCTTACCACATGTTGCGCCTTGGCTTGCGCGCGGGGCGCAAGTCAGAGCCACCAGGGGAGCCCGGGCCATCAGGATAGACTGAATCTCAACCCCTCGGCTCGATCAGTTACGCGAATGCCAGCGAACCTATCGCGTGCGTCTGAACATTTTCCGTGCATGCGAGCTTTCGTTCAAACGCGTCTCAACGTTCTACCTTTTTCTCACGATTTCATCTTTCGAAGTTTATCAAACAAGTGGAAAACGATTGAACGAAGAATCGTTTTTGTTCTGTAGGACTTTGTCAATTTTTTAACGTGTAACTTCGGAACGTGCTCACTACCAACCGCGTGTTATAAGTGTGACAGTGTGCTCGCGCAAGTGATCGGACGATGCAAAGCCAGTGAGCGGAGATTGTTTTTTCGTCGATAAGGTCCGTATCTTTGTTAAAACTAACTAAGATCGATAGATGTTAATTTTTCGTTCGTTTCTTGCATTCGAATCATTTTTGAATTTTTTATAGTACCTCGGAACGATTACTTTTTCTCTCTCTCTTCTTTTCATGTTGATACGAGTGTATGTATGTATGTACGTGCTACTCCTATAACGGGAAAGTGATCGAAAATATTGAAAGTGCAAACGAGCGTATCGCTGATTCGATTGTTGTCGCTCCGGGGATGCTTTCCAACGATGATGTTGATAATGATGACGATGCGTACTATATATGGAGATTGTTCGCTCGTTCATCGACTCGTTTTGCATTCCCGTCCTTTGCTTCCGAGGAGAATCATTTGCGCGAATGATAGCACAGTTTCTCTTTTTCTTCCTCTTTTTAGAGGTATTATCGATACGCTCGACATTTCGCGACTATATATGATTACGCAATTAAGTACGACGTAAAAATTCTTTTAATTGCATTTCGATTATATTCTCCTCGATTGATTACCGAGTACAAAATCCTCTTTATCTAGCGAGTTTCCCTGTGAAAACTTGTTGGACGTAAGAAATACGATATGAAATGATTCTTGGCTCGAGTTTCCGCGAGCTTGTCGAAGTTGAAAGCTTTTCCACATCCGATGCAAAATACTCACTCATGATTTTCACCTCGATGTTTTTCTTTGCACTTCTGAAAAGCAGACAAACTCGAACTAGATTCCCGTGTAAAACAAAGATAAAAGCCCTATTTCGAAAAATACACAGGACGAGGTATGCCGTCGCGTGTCTAATTGCACTATGAAACGTTCCTCCTCAAATACAGGTGGCCGCTGCGAATCAATGCGGTGGGTCTATAGTCCCGAGTTTTGTACGTCCATGTATTCGTCGTTGGTACCGTGCATTCATTTCACGAATAGTCTGTATCCGCGAAAGAAGGATATTTTTCCTCCGTTTTCTGCCAACGAGCTTGGTGAAAAATACAACGGGAGAGGGACGAAGCGAACAATGAATCGAAAATACGAGTCTAGTCGTTAACATTTTGCATCGTAACAACGAGTGGAAGAGCTCGCTTATATGTCGGACGCGCATGTACTCGGCACCGTGTTACACCTCGACCGAATTTCATTCGCATACTTCACCGTTGACGTACTCCGGCAATTCTTTTTTTTTTTTCCTCTGAGAATTTTCATTCGAACGAATTACCGTAATAATTAATTTAGGTGGTGCACGGATTTTCTATAGAGAGCGATAAGCAGAGAGGAAAATGGAGCGAAGCGTATGAATTATTATCCTCGGCTCGTTACGTTTGATTATTATTTCGTTTCGATGCCCGACACGATTTTCCCCGATGATGGTATCGAATCGATGACAAGTGATACATCGTTCTACTTGATCTCGTTGTCTAGTATATGTACAAGGGGAAATAATTTATTAGAGGCATCAGAGGTAATCCGACAATCCTTTGCAATCATTTTTCATCTACCCTACCGTTCGTCAGCGAGGTTTTTCGTTTAACGTAATATCGTTGATGCTTTCTCGCGATTTTTCTATATAAAACATTCTTAACCCCGTTCGGTAGTGAAACTAATGTTTTTAATATTCTTTTTGTCGTTATTAAAAATATAGAAATGCGTCAATAATTTTTTTTTTACGGACGAATGCTATTCTAGACCAAGTTGCAAATTTGTTTAAAATCCTTTACGAGATGCTTTTTTACGAGCTTTCATGGCAGATGAAAAAATATAGATGGCTTGTACGGTAGCAGGTGTTGCAGAACGGAAGCTCGTATTCGATGTTTTTTACAGCAGCGTCTACGACGGATATCGAAGTCGTTCGGCTTTTTTTAATAATATACGGGAAAGAGAGAGAAAAAGGGACCGAAGGCGATATTTTCGTTCCACGGCAGACCGCGAACGTCGACTATTTTTAAATCAGCGAGTTGTCATTAACGCTAAACCTTGTTCCAGATATCCTCCTCCTTACGTGAACCTCGGGTCACTATCTTTTTCTTTATCCGTTTCTTCTTCCTCTTCTTCTCGTTTGCTTCATTTATATATCTTTGAAACGCGAGCAAAGTTCGAGCTCTCTTTGCTAGCTTGGAATTGATTAAACTTTCGAAAGCTTCGTCGATAACGTCTAGCTTGCACTTTTGTAGAACTTTTAATTCGAGACTCATCTGATCATTCCTTTCTGCCGTTTACGATCTATCGGTCGTAGAGAATTAGATGTCCCTCTTTTAGGAAGCCGCAGAAACTCGAATTCAATGTGAAAATCGATCATCGAAATCACGTGCAACGTCGACGAATTTTTCACAAAGTAGAATTTAATTCGTTTAAAATTAGTAGATAATTATCGAGTCTTTTAAAGTTCATAGATTCTTGAAATTACGATAGAACAAATTTATCGGGGCTGTGAAAAGTGTAAAATATAAAGTGAAAACTTATCGTTTGAAAAAATATCGAATGACGTTATCTCTTCGGTAAATCGATGTATCGCCTTAAATCGTCCTGTCAAAGCACGTGTATCCATACGATTGGATACATTACTTCCCGCACGTGTGACCGGAAGAGCATCCGAGCGTACCGAGACAAACGATGAAATTCTACGCGACTCGACCGACTGTCCTTTGATTCGCTTTGAACCGATTCTCTCAAAAGTAAACGAGAAAAACGTAGAGACACGTGGGATCGATTCAATACCGGAATGAAATACTTGGGAAGATTATAGGGGCTCTCCTTGAAAGGCCAAAACGATTTTTCCGGATTTAAGAAGAACTATTTATCAGGATTTTAAAAGGGTTCGCAATTATTCGAAGCTTGCCATGACTATTTGTTTACGACGATAAAACGCAAAGACTCACGGAGGTGAAGAAAAAAACGATGGAATGGGTTTCTCAACGAGCAAGGAAATAGCCTCGAGTTGGAACGATTCCAGAAAAGCAACGGAATCGATGAACAATCCACGTAACAATAGCACTTTGTTCGATAATGGAGAGCTTTCAAAATTCGCTGACTTACAGGATTCTCCGACGAATCCTTCATTTCCGTAAATAGAAAGGCCGCGTAAGACTCGTGAAATTAAAATGCCTACGATTCACAGAAAATCACACGAAATTATCGACATGGATTTTTTTATTAATTCAAATGAACCAAAGAATTTCGAAAATCTGGCTGGACCTATCCAGAGAAAAAAAGAAAATTAGAAAATCAGAAAAAAAAAAGAGAATCAGAAAAAACGGAGGAGTACTTCGTATGCAATTGCGTAATTGGGATCCCGGGATCTCCTTTTATTGCTCGTTTTCCGTACTACGAAACCCAACGACCACCGTTCTAATTGAATTTATACAAGTACCAGGGCTTACCGTTCTCGAGTTACGTTGCATATTCTCCGGCATAACTCTCGTATTAAGCTACTGGTATGAAAAACACTGGGATATCTCCTTTTACCCAGACATACTCCTAATTATTTACCGACACGCATAATTCAATTTTGAATTCAACTTCGATTATACTTCGAAGTCTCTCGTTCTAATCCGATTCACGTTAAAGTTGAAATATCATTCAAAGAGAAAGATCGATCGTTCGCGTTAAGCAAGTTTATACTTTCTTCTTCACGCTCGATTCGTTCCCCAAGAAATCTCGTTTATAAAACGATCTAAAAAAGTAATCGTAGAGCCGATTCAACTATGCGAACGTTCGATCGGTCGACAGATGCGATGCATTTCGTAAAAAGGGGCGCAGAGGAGATATCGACGCGCAATAATTTTTTTTCTTTCACTTTCCCCTCCTTCGTAAAGCATCGATACGTTGCTATGTGTGCGTGTACTACTCAAGTTCTTCTCGGAATGAAAGCAAGAATAATGAATGGATTTTTTTCTGCTTAATTTACAGATCCGTGCCGCAGATCTCGCGGCGGGGCGGCCCCAATGCCGGTCAGGAAGGGCCTCCTCGCCCCACAAAATACCTTCCTCGATACAATCGCCACACGCTTCGATGGAACCCGTAAGTGATTTCGGATTAAATCAATTGCTATACTTTGTTACTCTCGGTCTTTTCCTTGTCACGCGAGATACAAATATCGAAAACGTATACGAGAGACGAGATTATTTATAAACGCGCACGTGTATTCGGTTTTAATTAATTTTTCTTTTTTTCTTTTTTTTTGATTGATGTCCGTTCATATCTACCTGCCTCTTTTTTTTTTGGACGATCCGTTGAATTTTTCCACGTGGCCAATTTTCACGGCACAGATTACTTTTCCAACTAACCGTTACCGGTATATATAAAAGGCCGCGGGATTGCTATAAATGAACGCAATATCGGGAATGATCAATTTTCAAATGCTAAAGTTCGCGCGATCGTGAAATAACATACCTATTGTTAGAGAGAAATAATTAGTTTCTCATTTTTTCCGAAATTAAATTAAATCGCTCGATTTAATTGAATCGTCTAAATGTAATTTTAATGCAGGATGCGTCTTTGAAATCGTATGAAAAGGGAATTTCGTTACAGTGCCTTTATTTCCATATTTTTCGGGTTTCTTCGAATGAATTTAACAGAGACCCACCGTCCAATTGGTATTCTTTACCTTTTTTTTGGCTCCATTACCTTCGCTGGGAACGTCGAGTATTGTTTTGTATTAGTAATAGGAACGAAAAAAGAAAGTGCTCGGAACGACTACGAGCGAACCAATTCCATGTTCGCATAATCTGCAGCCAATTTATGTCGATCGTTTCGTTTTCGATACATATATGCATCTATATATCAGAAGCGATGGTACAAACTAAAATAAAGAAAGCTTAACCCATTTTCACGCAAGCGCTATGCAAGCGTTACGAGAAACTAATATCGTTACATTCGTACACACGTACGAGTATAATGTATTTACATCGAATACACGAGCATCCCCTATGCATATGCGTACGTTCTGTAAATATCGTTAAATATCGAGTGCGTTTCAAAAATCTCTTCTTTTAAAAAAATAAATAACGATAGAACGGATTTTAATTAAAGTAACGTTACAATGCGGCAATATTACGAATAAAACGTATTTCGTGTAATATGTCGAGGTTACAACGAAAGAGAGTAAAATTCTATAAATTACACTAAAAGTTTAATAACTTTGAGCACACACGCGATTCGCGTATATGTACTTAGTGTTACCTAAATATACACAGCTAACTTTATGCAATAAGGTTGATCTTTCTCTTCGACCGTAATACAACAACAACGTAAAAGATTAAGAACGTAACAGTGACATTTAATAAGTTATGGAATAATTCATCTTACTTTCCGTCAACCCTTTCCGTGCTCGCGAGCAGCACGACGACGGTATCCTTAACAACTTCGTCCCACTTTTCTTCATCTTTTTCGGAAGTTCTCCGTCCTATTTCCTCGACGACATATTCGATAACCGATAAGCGTGAGAAAGCTTAAAACGCGAGGCAACGCCTCTTGCTATACGATCGAAACTCTGCACAAGGAAAAAAGAGAGAGAGAGAGATCGTGATCCCCGCGATTTACGAGCTATAAAATTCCAATCACGCGAACGAGAACTTTCAAGTGCTCCGAAGCTCGCGTACCACTTTGTCCAGGGGTAGCTCAAGATCGAACATTTTCTTTCTTCCTGCCTTTTACCCTCGTCTCCCCCGATTAACCACAGATATTCCTTTAGACCTATACGTGTCCTGTTTTTTAAATCGACGGAATCTCGACCAGTTGCTCGCGAAATTCAGATACGTGAAGAGTCTTAAGCTCCCGTCGACAACAAAATTCGATTCTTCGCGTGTAACTCGAGCCAGTAGACTAACTAGGATCCTTACCGTGTCATATTTAAATTGATCCCTCGTCTTCCTCGAGCTTCAATGGCTTTGACCGGAGACTCTCTCACGTTGAACGATGATACGGATCGCAGATGTCCGATAACTGTCCAGCTGCCCACGATGAAATGCGATTTGACGCGCGTCGCGAACGAGGAAACAATATTTGCTCTTTCCCTTAGCCACGTCGAACCCATGTGAGACTTTCCCGAGCGAGACGTTTAACGATGTATCGTATGCTCGTTCGGTACCACCTTGTGTTATGATCTTTTAATAAGATCAAAGAGAGGAAAGATAGAATATTTATTTCACATTGAAATTCTTCCAAACGATGAAAAGTAAATTTTCTTCGATTTAAACGATACATAGAAATTTGTTAACGTGAGTTTTAATTAAAAGCAAAACGCAGGAAATTGATTACAAATATAGGTATAAAATTATCTTTATCCGACAAGTTATCATTTAAACCATATGATCTCTCGTTTTGTGAATTTTTCATAAAATATCCATTAATTGTGGCTTCGTTGATTCGGATCTCGGGATACGGTAATTTTATCAAATAAGTAAAAGCGAACTCGCGTACAGGAGATCGTAATAATTTATAATCCTTTTAAGGTAAATCTCGGCTGAGAGGATGCAATTGACCTCGACTTGAAATTAATCGTACATACCGTCAACGTTGAGACTTTGAATTTCTCGCGAATACGGAGATACATCCACGATCGTGCCATTAACGTACTTCTACGTAATTGAAATTTTTTCGGATACTCGCTAGCGTTCGAAATCGATAACGTGGATGTCGAGTGGACGCGTATTAATTATCGCCGTACGCACAGTCGTGTCCATTGAATAATAGCTTGATATACGGTCTAAGCATTAGCGAAGGTTCAGAATGGCATTAATGATGCTGCCAGCTGTTCACTCGCGGGGACTAGCGTTCTTCCATTTAATCATGCGAAGATCATACCTACCAGATGCACTATACGCTTGGCAGGCTTTCATTTACCAAATATGATCCCCCCCCTTTTATTGATAAAGGCTCTAAGCGAACAAATATTTTTCGATCGATCGATTTTATCATAACGAGTAAAGAAATTCAAGTTAAATGGTAGCTGTAATTAGAGAGGTTTGTATCGACGGATTAATCTTGTAATGTTCCACCAACATACGTATCTAAAGGATATCGATGTAAGTGAATCATTATTGAATAACTCTTCGAGCCATAATCTTCTTCCGAACTTTGTAACATCTGTTAACGACGCGTGCTCCATTCAGCTTCCAAACACCATCTTAAAAGTCCATAAAGGATCACGAGATTGAAACGTAAGAGCGTTACTCTCGAGTTCTCTCGACATTCTTAGAATAATTATGGCAAGATAGTACGGCACGTACGAGGGACAGGAGCATCGTATTCATCGTAACCGGATCTTTTGAATTTCTGAACTCATTTTCGCGTAGTATGTATCTATGTATTCACGTTACTTCGTAACGTCGTTGGTTCTGTTAACGTTTGGTCGATACGTATTCGATTTGGTCGATTCTGCATGAAATTACACACGGCGATCGAACTACAACGTGAACTCGAAATCAATTAAACTCAAAGCAGCTTGCACCTTCGTATTGAATCGTTCTAATCCTCTAGGAGATCGTTTAACATCTTCGAAATCGATCAACAAACGAATCATACAACTTCCGAGTAAGTTAACTTTTAACTCTCGTTGATACCGATATAAGCTTCGACCTTAAGAACTAAGAAGAATCAAATTACGTGGAAGAAGCTTCGAATGATCATCGTTGTCATCGTCTCTCCCTCGTCCTTCTCTTCTTCTTAATCGAATTACGGGAAAAGTTGCGACCACGATGAGCACCGCAATCGCATTTTTTCCTTCCCTTCCGCGTCGGTGATAAAATTGCATTCGTCGTACCACTCGAAGTCCCGACTCTTCTAGCAGATGCAAACCCGGACGTCTCTCTTGGGAATTAAAGCGTTCGATTTTAATTGGATCCCTACATTTCGAATGTTGTTGAAACGATACTACGAGTTCATTTCTTTCGCTCTTTGACGACATCGAAATCGTTAAGAGGATTCATTCGGATATAATATTGTTCTGCATTTCGTTGAGATATCTGCCGAGTGGACGAAGAAGATTAGAAGAGCCTAATCCGTTCCGATCGAGTCCCCCGACGTTCTAATCATCTTTTAAATATTATCATAGCAAAGAAGCATTTCATCGGAAGAAATCGACAGGTGTTACGTGTCCAACCCGATGTTTGCGTAATAGAAATTACATTGCTCTTCTTCTCTCACTGGGGCAGTTTCCGTGCCAAAAATTCATTCTACATATTCACGGGGCTTTAACGGGAGCAAAAAAAGCCGATTTTACGAAGCCGCGTTATTGACTTCGCGCGTGATAGATCCGCCCAATGGATAATAAAACGAGCATGGAGTACGTGATAACGTAAAAATCGAGGATAAAAAAAAAAAGAGAGAGAGAGAAACTAAGGGGGAAAGATCCCAGGATGGGACGTGATAATGCAAATTCGAGTTTCCCTTGGCGAATATTTTACGATCTGGAGTACGGTTTATAAGATTTACAACGTATCCCTTTGGAAGAAATAGAAAGAGAGGGAGAAGAATGGCGAAATACCTCGTCGATTTACAAGAGACACGAAACATATTTCACCCGCGTGTCCTCCGAGAGTGGGATGATCGATCGCGATAACAAACATCGTTCTCGCGATACGAACGAAGAAAATTGAGAACGTACTTACTGATTTCCTCAATTAAACCAGAGGAATGCTGCCTTCGTAAACTAACCTCGATGACTTCACTCGAACGTCAAAAGGGCGTGTTTGTGCGTCGCGTTCATCGAAGCGAGTCCCTCGCTTTGTAGGTATTCGAGGTTGCTCTGGTTGCTTTACTCGCCTACTTGCTTGCTTGTTTGGGACTCGACTAACGTTGGGGACGCAGCCACGTAAATTCGCGCTCGCGTTATTACGCGTACGGATACGCTCGACCTCCGTAATACCGAAAGCTCTTTCACCCTGCTTCTCTCTCTACCCTCTCTGTTTCGTACGTTCGCTCGTTCTCTTCGTCCCTCTCCGACGTATATTTCATTACCCTCGAGAAAATACCAACGGTCTACTCTCCCTCTCGACGGTAGAAAACCTTACTTCTTCTTCTCATGGTGGTACATACTCCGACGAGAAACCGTAATAAATCGTAACGTCGGTTCGCGACGATTCCATGGAGTCCTTTCTACGTGGTTCCTGTAGAATTCCTATTCTCTGTTTCTTCATTCCGAGTCACCTACTCGTAACGAACTGTCTCTTAGAAAATCCAGTCAAATAAATCCGCTTTCAGAAGTACACGTCTCGCTTCAACGATTTCCTTTCTTTTAGTAGGTACTCGGTCTCTCTCTCGTAATCATTGTCGTTTGAATTTTGCTAAGATCATTCCATGCTTGCTTTGTCGTCGTTCCTCTGGCGAATACTTGTCTGTCATAAATCCGATGCTGTATAACGAGATAGCACGGTAGAGAGAAACGAGATTCGCCGCAAGCGTGGAACATCACGCCACGTAGGTACGCGTCCTCGTTAATTGAACCACGAGAGCCAATTAAACGATCCGGTTCATTTTCAGATTATGACATATGCCGGCGAATATCAAATCCCGAAAGCTTCTTACTCTCGGAACGAAAACTGGGTCGACAAGGAACGCCGTTTACTTCTGTCCCTTCGAACTCTTTCGGTCCACCGACCTTTCGTTCTCATATTTGTGGTGACTGGAATATACCTGAAGATATTGCGTATTTTTTAAAATTTATATAATATTTATTATAAAAATATCCAAATGATGTTGCCTCCCTAGGTATTGCATTTTTTATATTTCACTTTAATTCGTGAAATATAAAAATCTGTTTACTTGATAACGAACACTCTTTTGGTTCATTGCCATGTTCAACAAAATAATTATATAAATGGAGCTCGATTTATATTTTATCCGGAACCTGCTGAAGGCATAATCCATTAGAGGTTATCTGAAAAGAATCGCAGAAAAAATACTCTTCAATCTTCTTTTTTAAAGCGTAGATAAAAGAAAAGAATAATACGTAGAAGAACTAAATATCGATAAAATACCCTTTCTGTGGTCTCTCATAAGAAAGGAAACAGCGCCGCTTTAGACCGAGCGCGACCTTTCGCGTATCAACGGTGCATGAACTTGGCGAATGTAAGAGAAATAACTGCTTCTTCATAAATGAAGTGCTTGTGGTTATTTTTATCGTTCACTTTCTTCCTCCAGGCGTGTTTGGCACGTCGCCAACTGGGGTAAGGGATGGTCGACGACTGTTCAAACATTCATTTGTCTTTACCAAGCAAGTATTCTGGAAAACCAATTGGAATACGCGTCGGGAAGTATTTAAACGATACGTGGCATCGTTTATTCGTTAGCTCAGCGACGCAAACGTACCAGACATAATGAATGCGAAAGAAGAGATAACGGAAGGGGACGATGTTTCTATAGTCACGTGCAAATTCCGAGAGACCAACTCTCTTTGCCAATGAATTAGAAGAAGCTGACAGTGGACAAGAAAGTAGCACTTAAAGTTCCACGAAAATGTCGACACGACACCTCTGCACGTTACATCTTTAGTTGCTGAAAGTTAATTAAGCCTGAGGTCTGAAAGTACGTTACACCTCTGGTAAAGGTTCTCCAAGGAGAGTCAGAATATTAGAGGGTCGTGTTAAGACTGATTTCAGACTCATCCCTCTACCTCTCTTCGACCCTACTTCTAAGCCACGGTCTCTAGAGGAAGGACAAATACGGAGGAAAGTTTCCCGTAAAAAAGGTACACGAAAACGTAAAAGAAGTAAAGAAAAAAAAAATATGAAAGTAGTGAAAGAAGAAGACGAAAGGTCGGTTACTTCGCGATTTCGAACGTAACGCGTCCGTTGTTGGCATACTCATTATTCTCTGAAGCAGGTACCGCATCGTAAAATTGCATTTTCTATCTCGAGCAAGCGTTCCCATCGAAATAGAAAAGTCCGTCGATGAAATTAATCGAGGTTGTCTGAGCGCGAAAACGTTCCAATGTCTCGAAAGAAATTCTACACCGAGAGAATCGTCGAACGTTCGAATTTCTATTATATTAAAAATCTCGAGCGTGTCCTCGTTCTTCTTGAAAAACGTAGGAATCGATCAAGAAAAATATCCACCAACCGGAAACTCGCGGTATAAACGTCGTATGCGAGCTCGTACGCCGTGTAATTCGAAGGATTATATATACGAAGTATATTCGATGGCTCGCAAAAATTCCCCTTCGCTTCGATCCCCAAAGGACTCTATCTCGTTTGCTCCGAGCTAATGACGCGTGTATTAAGACCCAGTTTTCGCGTAGGGACACGGAGATCCGGCTACGATATCAGGATATCACCGATTTCACTCGAGAGTTTCCCTTCCGATAAAGTTTCTTCTCGAACGGAGACCTTTCTTCGCTCAAACGGTAACTTTTCCTTGCGATTACTTCCTAGAACAATGATTCTGATCATTTTACGAGTCTTAATACATTTTCATTACGTCAAAGATCGTTACTCGGTAGTAATTAAAAATTTCAAGCGATTCTTATATATTCTTTGAAATTAAATTTCCGGGGTAAGAGAAAAATACTTAAGTGTTTCTTCGGTAAACTATTAACTTGCAAAGTTTCTAAAGACGCCTGCTTCGTTTACCTTCCCTGTTAGCAAGGGTACGATTATGTGCATCGACTTCTTCGGTATTCCTTTACAAATAGCTGGTACCTACAAACTTCGTTACGAAACCAATGATAAAATATATGCTTGGCGTTCATTCAGGTCGTATTTTGAAAATTTGATTAATACCAAGTTTAAATTTAGAAAGAGTAATAATAAAGTAACACTTACGAAACATTACATAAAGTAAAGACTATCGAAAGTTTCGTGAGAATTCGTCGTTCGATACGTTCGTTTCATTTAAAAGCACATTTCAGGAACTATCATTTCCAAGCGTTGCATTTCGTGCCTACGATCGTGCTGGCGTATCTAACCGATGTGAGAACAATCCCCCTCGCCGTACGTCGACACGTGAGCCTTCAGGTCGGTAGTGTAATATGCCCTTGCGTTTCTCTGCCACGTTCGTCGACCTCGAACGATCTATAGAATATTAATTCGATATTGGCGCCGCGAGAATCGACTTTGTTTCCAGTGCTGTTTATTTTTACATCGTTCGACGGTAACTCGATAAAACGCTGACAGCGTTCGTAAACACGTATGTATTTTTTCGCCTGCGCTCCACCGTATATAGATGTCGCTGCCTTTTTGCAGAACCACTCTTTTTTGCAACAAGAGTGGCCTTTATGCAAAATAGCGTTTTATGCAAAGGGTAACTAACGTCTGCTCGTTTTACGTAGAAACGCAACCCAACCTCGGGCTAATTGAGGAATGATCGGTATTTTAGCAAAAAGGTGCTGTTCTGTCCAAAGGCTAGCTTTATTGCATAAAAAAGTGTGATATGTATATGTTCTTGGTAAAATTTAAAATTATAGCTCGATTTCAGGAACTAAAATTAGTTTTAATGGAGCTATTTCGTTCAATAATAAATTAGATTAGTCGATTCTAGTATTCTCAAATTCTTTTTTACAATTGTAGTAATCTTCTAAGAGAGATAAATAAAAAAGGTTCTTCAAGATATCTATACTTGTTTTTTTTATTTCTTGCCGCAAGGGAAATTGTTGCGGCATTTAGACTCGCAGAGGTGTTTTTTTTTTCTTACAAAAATATCGCTTTGAAACGTAAGCCTTCTTTTACGAAGGTCCTGTACTCTATTTCGTAGCGGCAATCCTCAGAGAAATCCGCTTGTCCCTGGATTGTGTCTGTTTTTAGTTTTAGAATCGACTAATACCAACCAACATCGACGAATGGAGTTTACTGTAACTAGTTTTGACTAGCGAGATTGAATCGTTACATATCGCCAGTTTTAACGATAAAATGTCTACGTATCGAAATACGAGATTCTCTTTATCGTTTTTAGACGTGCACGTTAATAAAACAAGTTGAACAATTTCCAAATATTTCTTTTCTTTATTATACCACGTATAAATATTCTTTAATGACGTGAGAGGATCGATAAAGGATATAAGTGAATAAGGGAACTCTGAATAGCACTCGGAAAACCATCTAACGTGATTACGCGACAAGAGAGAGATCGGCCTTTAATCCTACGAAATTGATAGCGCACACTTCCCCAGACTGTTCGTAAGCAACCGAATCGGAATCGTTAAATTGTTCACCGACTCGTAGTATTATCCAATTACCCACATTCTCCTAACACGGTTCGAAGCAAAGGCTTACTCTCGAACGAAAGTTTGCACACTCCTGCAGCGAGCGAGTGCAGCTCTCGAACTATGCCACGATCATTAGCTCGGGCGTGTCCTAATAACCGCGATTCCATCGAAATACAAATGCGTACATCGACCGGCCGTGATTTATGCTGTACGAAATTTGCACGAGGCATGTTAGCACGGTCAGATATATTCCGAATAAAAAAGAAGCATGAAAAGTATTCCGTGGCTATTTCCCCCGTGCCCGTTTAACCCTTTTGACCCTTGTGGGACACATATATCCAGGAATAAAATGCAAATAGAATAAAAAACGGGTTGGAAGGGTTAAACTGGCTTTACACGGAAGGTAACATCGTAAATAACATCGTTGGCCTAGAAATTAAGTTTTAATATTGTTACTATTAAAAATATTATCAAGAAATTATTACTAGCAAATATTAATAACGTTTTCGCGAGTAATATATTAAATTCGTTACTTTTTTTTTTATATATAAGCAGTTTTATACCAAACCCTAAGAAGGATAAGATCTTTGTCAAAGAGCAAGGAGGAACGTGCGAGCGACCCTACGTCGTTGGTGGATGTCGCGAAGGAATATATCCGGCTTGCGTCTCCCTCCCTAAAAATTCGTCGAAATAAGGAAAATATGGTGGTATGTTCCACGGAGCACTATCGGGGCGATACGAGTGAAAAGGAGCTTCCCATCAAATTTCTTAGGGAAACGTATTCAATGTGACGCGAGGAAACATATGGGAAAATCGTGGGATGTTTTCCGAGCGCGTTTACAAAATTCTATCTCGTCTTATAGACCTGGCACGTCTTGCTTTTTACGTACGACTACGTTGCTTCTTTCATCCGGCGTATTCGACAATATTTTTTTCCCCATTTTTACGAATTACCTCCGTATTTACATTTTGCACGAGCAAATGATTCCATTCCGGTAGCTGTGCGAGACGAATATACGCGATCGTCATTAAGAATTCCATATTTCACGTGCTGGCACATTTGACCTCGCATAGAAATTATTCTTCGCAAAAGCTGTAGGACGCTCGCCCTTCGGCTGAACTACTTCCAGCGATGGCGTTAATTAACACCAATTATGCAATAGGGAAAAAGAAGAAGAAAGACATTGAATGATTCTCCGGAAAAAAGGTTTTCAAGGAGAAAGAAACAACAAAAAAAAGTATAAATTCATCCGCTTTGAAAATTCAAGAATTTATTAATAATCGAAGATAAGCATCTATTGTAAAAAAAAAAAAAAAAAATACAAGGAGGATAAGAAAAATGAAATTCTGAAGAGAAGATCGATAATACTTCTACCTCTCTCTCTTTCTCTCTTTACCGTCTTGCATAGATGCAGCTCGAACAATGTGCCGCGAAAGCCGTCAGAAATAGCCGGTCCACGGAAAATCTGGCGCAGCAAGAAAATTGAAGGTCCCCCGATCGTGCAGATAAAATTACGCGGGGATAGGCAAAGATGAGCGTTAGGAGGAGAGAGACAGAGAGAGAGAGAGACTACTAAGAGGACCGTCGTCGGGGTCAAGAATTCTCTCTACACTCATCGAACGACCCATTTATTTCTCACGACATCTTCTCATTCGGTACTCGCATCCACCGCTAAAGGATCGATAAAGCTTTAGAGACGGAAGCCGAATCTGGAAAACTCGAGCATATCGGCGAGGGACCCTGAGTGCTTTGTACCGACTCGCGAGATCTCAAAACTAGTACTCGTTTCAGTCGACGAATACGACGACGGCGGCTTTACCCCAACGCTAAAAGACTTTTCCAAGCGTGAAGGTTTTCAGGGGATGTACTCTTGAGAATTGTCCCTATGCTCTTGTGGAAAGGGGAGAAGGAAAAAGCGAGATATATATAAAAAAAAAACGAGAGAAAGGGAGAAGGATGATTTGCCTCCAGTGAAAATTGTTTCGATATACATAGTCCGAACTACGACAACCTCGGTTCAGTCGCGCGGAGATCGCGAATAACATCTTCACCAACCAACGTGGAAAAACTTTTAATGGAAAACTAAGGTAATACTGATGTCTATGATACGTGTGAAATGGCATATATTCGTTGAAGATGTACTTCAACTTCGTGCCATTCTTCGAAATTTTCTCGTTTTTCAACGCGACAAATTTTTACCTACCTATGTATTGTGCAACTTTACGTCGAGGACGTATTGAAAATTCGCCTTTCTTATGGGAACGCTTCTGTAGGCTTTGTTGATATATCACGAATGAAAAAGGAATGAAAAGATCCGAGTAATCGTGTTTTACAAATAGGAACTTTGGTTATGAGCACATCTCCGACGTTCTTGTCGTTGCTAACCATTTTAGGAAGGCATTCTGCAAAGCAGAACGGAATACAAGCACGATATAAAACAGAAATCTATGCATAGTTATAAAAGTGATTCGAGAGAATCTTCATCGGACGGTTGTACTTTCTAAAGACGATGTCACATTAATAGAAGACTCGAAGCGAATAATAAATGGCTGGGGTACCTTTCTCGTTTCTATTCAACGATCGATACTCGAAGTAGATTATAAACGTGACTGCATACATGCATACGTGCACTTACAAACACTCAGTCATTCAAGCACACACATACTATATCCCTTCGTTCCTCGAACTTTACAGTAGACATACTTTTATCACAAAAATTCGGATATCAATATCTTTCATACTTAGAAATTGGATTAGAAATCTCTTTTTGAAATGAAAAACCGAATAAATGGAACATTCGACAGAGAGAAGAGAACCAAGTGGCATACCTCGACCCAATATCCCTGTGACAGCTTAAAGTTCCAGTCGAATACGCCGGCTTCCTCGAGATTCGTTCGCCATATCCACTCGAAATCGTTGTACTTGTCGCAACGTTCGAGATAGAAGTACCTCTACCCACGTTCGGTGCTCGTAGGATCTAAGAGCGCTCGGAGCTACATTCGAGACTAGATTCGAGGCCACGTTCGAGAATGCATATCGCTTCCATAATCCAACGGCACCAGTCATATCGCAACACGTTTGCACCGAATAACACCGTGCTACCTAATATCGTTGCACGGAAGTTAAACCTTTAGAATTCTCTTCGTCTCTCTTTTGATCCGTATAATGATACATTGCTCATGAAATTGCGCAACGGAACAAAATGTACACCTCGGGTCGACTCGCTAATTAAACCGCTCCATTTCAAGTATCATGGGAGAAATCAACATCGCACGACGAATCGATCGGAGAATCGATCAAATTAAGAGCCGCTGGCTCAAACAAAATGAATGGAATAACGTATCTACGCCATCCTATAACATGCCATGTTACATGGATACGCACGACTGTCGAATGCTTGAGCAAATAAATAGGAAAGCACATCGAAATTGATACGCCTGAAACTATTCGTTGAACGTCGAGGAAGGATATATCGCGAATTCAATGTATATCAGATGCTTGATTTACTTGTATATGTTCTCACGCATGGCAAATCCGTTTTGACATGGCGCGTCAGCTCCGTATACATATGGATGTATGGTATACCGTTAACATAGCACTGTGTATGTATTCCCATGCACGAAGCAACTGAATGTCTCCGTTGGTTGTTAGTCGCTCACGAGAGTGTTCTATAGTCACTTGGACTGTACAATTGTTTATGTGCTGTACGAAGAGTCGCTCCTACCGGTCCCTTTGTTATCTTTAGGTATTGCGCGTCTGACTAGGAATACTAGCTCTCCACTCTTCGGTATTGTTTCAAAGTAGAAATGCTCCGTATTTTGTGAAATTCTTGCCTTTGATAGTCTTCTCTCTAGAGGCTGACTATACGTCGTTCGTTACTACTGTTAGTCAGACTCGTTTGATTTTCTCGCGCGTGTGGTCACTGCTTGATATAGTTTTGGTTTAGTCTCTCTATCTTCGTACGTAGATTTATTTTCGTAACAATGCAACGTTGTCTCGCGAAGTCAGGCAAATTGTCTTCCACGTTACTTTCGTGAACATTTCGGAGAGAAATTTTAACGCGTTGTGAGTTCACCGTACAGTGTCTAAACTATTAGCTGCTTAGGCCATAAGTTATTACAACGATAAATGGAAGTTTGTAAGAAGCCCCTATAGTATGTCCTGGGAAATTAATTTTATCGCAAGCGGTAGAAGTGCACGAATTTAGGAAGCTCTACGTAAGACTTTCTCTATCGATCGAGTACCAACAAACTTGGAACCTTTGGAAGATTTAATGTTGACGTAAATGGAAGAAAATCGTCAATTATGCGAATATATTTTGAAAAAAAAAAAAAAATACTCGAAAAGTAAATAAGCAGAAAAACTGTTACCGAAGGTCAATCGATCGGAGCACGATTAAAAGACTATAATTTCCATTGGTATGGAATACGCATTGAATTCCACTCTTCTTCGTCCTGCTGAAGTCATTATTACACAATCCGAGCCATAGCTAGTAATTTAGCCCATAATTCGTGAATATCTATACCTACCGAATGTCGACAGATTTGTATTAATATTCTCTGAGTTCTCTCTCTCATCGCCGTTAGATTGAAATTCTGAATGTTCGTGTCAATGAAAATGACCTACCTTGAAAACGTACGCGTTGCGTGAGCGAACGAAAGATTATTGTGGAAAAAATCTCTTTTTACGCTTCGTCTATTCTCTACTATACGTGTTTTAATCGAAAGAGAGAGAAAAAGAGCGAGGGAGAGATAGAAAGAAAGGGGGAGGTTCGCTCGTATTTTTCAATGGATTTTGATTTTTCTTGAACTATAGATACGCGATCGGCTTTACGATCGACGCGTGATTAATAGCCTTACAATCAAACGGGATAGGAATTCAAAGAGTGTTCGTCGCTCTGGTAAGAGTGATAGATCGTTGATACGTCGACCTGCTCTTGTCGAAAACATATCTACGTTCCATTTAGATAACACTATTGCTCACATATCAATTGCCGTAAGGATTACCAATCGACGGACGAAATCCAACTGAAGGTAATGCTCCAAGGCTATTTTTGGTTCCTCTCTTATCGAAGTGAACGTTAGTATAAAAACAATTTAGAACTATCGCTCGTTATTTTATAAATGTTATCGAGCGCATTACATTGAGAAATATCACGAACGGTACGAGGATCGAAGGAATAATAAAAGAATTTTTCTACGTCCGATACAATCAGCAAACTTTCGTATGCAAAGGCATACCCGCAAAAATTGTTGATATATCTATCTGCACACACATAGATATATAAATTCCCCACGGAGTTATTGCATGTCATGAATATCGAGAATCAATAGAAATATTTGTTGTCGAAGAATTCAAAACCATTCGACGTCCGTTCATATGATTTCATATGCGAAGAAAATTAATAATCGACGAAGATCGTGGGTTTTCCGTTCCAAAATATTGTGAAAAATGATACTCGAGGAACTATGAAAGGACACTACCAAGGTCGATTTTAAAGAGGTGCCAATTCCGTACGAGAAAGAAAATACTTGGAGAAGAAATTTGTGCCATGATGGAAAGCGTAAACAAGACGAGTTGGGATGGCAGTGACGAAGCTGCTAGAAATTGCTTGGAATATTAAGAATTTTACTGCGGCGGCCAAGCGTAACGTTAAGCGTAGCCCTGTTGATGGATGACGGCCGAAGTGACTGGAACAAGAAGCACATCTTTAAAGGCAACGTCAAAACAGGCTCCTTTATCTTGCGAGGTCGTTAAAAGTATCGAGACTCTAGCACGTGAAGGGTTCGAAGAATGCGTTTGTAAAATAATAGGGAAGTATTGAACGGGAAAATCGAGGAAAGAGTAATTCGATTTGTCACAAAGCACGTTCAAGATCACAAGCGCGCGCGCGACCTTTATCGGTTAGCGCGCACGATCCCTACGAAAATCAATACTGACCTTTTCAGCCAATCAAAGTTACCGCGCACCGTTTCTGATTTAGCTTCTTAACGGAATAAACCGGAGGGTCGATCTCTGCTTCTTTTTCTTCATCTACCACGTTGTTCCAAGTATCCTACGTTAGTTGTTACGTTAAAATCAAGTTAAACAGACGTAGCATAGCAAAGAAGGTAACCACCAACGCAGCTGTTTCTGACAGATTTAATGAAACATCAAGCCCTTTGCTCGTCTCTGCGGGGCTTCGACCCAAACCATATTGATTATCGAGCACGTTTACAAAAAGGGAAAGGGGTGAGGTAGAGAGGGGATTGAAGATAACGGGCTTCGATCAAACTAACCCCTGGTTTAGTTCTCCTACAAGTTCCGCGAATATAACGAGAATAGTTTCCTACGAGGTTTGCTCGAATGAACCCGAAGACAAAGCTCTCGGGTCACCTGTTGCCAAGTACCTTAAAAACGTAACCGTCTGTTGGCTACCCCGGAAGCCACAAGTCCTTCCAACGTTTGCCATTCACTTTGGAAAGAGAGAAGGGGACACGCGCGAGTCCGCCTGTCGCGTTATACCCACGTCAAAACTTGACCAGCCTTCCTAAACTCGACGACGACCTCGTTTAATCTCACGATCCTAGGACATAATCAATTTTCAGTATTCGTCGAACGTGGAAAAGCGTTCCAAGAAGGAATCTCTAACAAGCCTTACCGAGATGAACCACAGCCTATCGATCGAGCTGATGAGGCTAATAACTGTTCCGAACGGATAATCCTTATCTTATCGCGGTTCGCAACGCGACCGAAGGTGATGACGCAAGTGTTATCCCGCTGCAGAGTAAAGAAAGATAGAAATAGTGATAGACGAATGAATCGAAAAAAAAAGAGAAAAAGAGGCGAGAAAGAACGAAGGAATGTAAATCGATCACCGTCACGAATCCCCTGCTCCCTTTTCCACCCCCGTAGGGCGTAACGAGAAACAAAGCGTTTGCCTCTTAAGCGCTTCCAACACGCAGATAAATCGTTTACGGTCCACCATAATAGTCACGTCGGTTTGTAAATTATAGGAAGGTGCCGCGATATTGCAGCACGTAAACGAGTCTCGCGTTCTGCTCGACGTCACAACAAGTTTTCAGTATTATCTAACTCGCCCAAAAGTCGTTGCTAATCCTTATGAGAAAAATCCGTGGGTAGATATCTGTATCGGTACACGTCACTTTTTTTCTCGTGGCACCTAATCGTTGGGAAACGACATGGGATGCTCGTGTTTTTGTTATGACTATGGTATTGTCCGTAAACGAACCGACTGGAGGCAGTATCGCGATGAATGGGATTTTTCGAAAAAAAAAGAAGAGAGACGGAAATACTTTTTTCCATGCGGATCGAAGCGAAATGGCGAAGGGGAATCTGGAAGTGGGGTAAAGAAGACTCCTGGATACGGGGGCTTGATACTGGCTGAGTTAATCTCTCGATATTTCGAAGCACGAAGGGTATCTCGAGCAAAAGGGAGACTGCCTTTCTCTCTCTCTCTTTCTACCTCATGGGAGAAGAGACGATGGTGGTGGTATCGAACCGAAGTCTCCTCCTACGATTGGATGGAAGCCGCCCTTTATCTCAAAACCGATGCTACCTCGGACGAGCGTCTCTCTCTCTCTCTCTTTCTCTTCTTCTCTCTCTTCGGACAGGCAACAGAGCTCTCGCATTTTCCACTGCGAGAGGATTTTAGCGCACGGTGTGATTGCATTCGATTCAATCGCATTTTTCGCTTCGCACGTGAATAAAACTCGCGTTTACGTGTTTCGCATAAAGCAATGAATCCTCAGCGTATTACTTTCGAGTAGAGATGAACGATTTCACCAACGACTCTTGTTGGATGGTATGCGTATACCTATCCATTATGATCGACATCCATTCGACTATTCGTGTGTATCGATAACAAGGTTCCCGATGGTACGATCTGATTGTGGGAAAGAAGATTTCTTATTCCTTTGTTAGATCGGCATAGTTTTGCCAAGAATGGAAGAGATTTACCTGCCGATCCGGCCTTTATCCTATTCCTTCTACTCCCAGGCAAATCGATTTGTAAGATATCGAGATTTCGTGCTTTTATATCTGTACGGGTACGAGAAAGATTCAAAGCGGGCGCACGAAACGAACCAATTTAAATCGCAAAACGAGAAGAACCCTCGCACCCGCTCCACGCCGTCATCGTCTCAACCTCCTCGAAGTCTGCTCCTCCTCATTCCTTGAAATTCCGCACGTATCTCACGAAGAAGGAAATGCCAAGTCATGGCATCGAGTTTTATCTCCTTTCTATCCACTCGCGAGACGTCGGGATATAATAATAAATCATTTTCTATGGGTTAATAAAAAATCGATTTACCCTTGAACGATTGTAAAACGAAACCTGAAGGAGAGAAAGAGGGGAAATAAGGAGAGGACATTTGTTGAAGTATGAAATCGGATAAAACTTGAATGTCGCGGAACGTCTACGATACAAAGCGAAAGGAAAGTCGAGATTCCTTTTCTTTTGATTCTCCCGGACAAACATTTTCGTTGGTCTCGTCAGGTTCGAGCCTCATTGTCCTATATAAACCTTAGTCTTCCGTCGTGTTGGAAAAGAAAGGCGTGCCTTTTGCAGGCGAGGACAACTTTTACGACTAAGTATATTCTGGTTCTCTTGGGATCCTCTCGCCTGCACTTAGGCGCTATGAGAGAAAGCGAGAGGAGGGATGCGAACGTGCAAACAAAAACCGTCGTTTTCACCTCGCACGACATTAAGATAATGGAAGCACGCGTTGCTTTACAACGCGATTAATATTTTCATTGTGGACGCGTTTCCAAAGTATTCTACAATTACTTGGAAGGTTGCTTTTGTATAAGAAGAGGGTAGAAAAAGTAACGTTGTATCTTGATACAAAAAGCGAAATCAGAATTAAGACGAGCTTCTTTTCGAGAATACGAAGTAACCGAGAGAACGTATCGAGCTCGTTTAAGTAAATGAGAGAAAAAGAGGCCATTTCATTCGAAACGCGATTGGAATTGCAATTCACGTATAGCATTTATCTATACCGGTATACCTACTTATCGCAGCTTTCGAAGAATACCTTCGGAGGAGGAAGAAGAAAAATTGGGTAACGCACTTTCCAAGCTGGCTGAACGAACTGCAAATCAAGAGTGGTTAATGTTCGGCCAATAAAATCGATCGATCCATTACGCATACCTACCATCCCCTATGATCGTCGCATCACTGAAACCATCGCATCGATTATATGCCTCGGAAAATCCAATTAAATTGATTATTCCGCAAGAATCGCCATGTTATCGCGCACAAATAACGCGTATATCGATATTTTCGTATTAATCGATCGCTCGTGCGAGAAGCATTTTTACGACGTTATAAATAAAATGGTTTATAAATGTTGTCCCGCGCTAAGGGCGCAACCACGCATCGTACCGCACGTCGACGGAGAAACGTGGTGTTTTATGAAACGAAAAGAGAGCAAATAATAAAAAAGAACTCGAAAACACAAACGATTGATAAGGTTACGAACGATAAGAGGCTTACAAGGACTTTTCTATATGTTCGATGTTGGTACAGGCCACTGCAGAAATAGAACGCCGACCCATTTGTACGAAACAAAAGAAAGGAAGAGAGAGAGGGGGGTATGGACTTTCTAACTAAACTGAACGATAAAAGTTGCATAGTTATCTCTTGGAGATACAGAGACTGGTTTTTTTTTTCGTTCTAAAAGAGCAGACTTTACGTCGTTAAACTTACGTAGTTCTAGATAGGAGCACCGAGTCTCGACTACCGGGGTAAAATTCTTTCCTCGTGTTTAGAAGGTATACATTTACAATTAGCGTCTATCTTTTTCTTCTTAATACACTAGGATAGAAAGTCAATGGTTACGGTCAGAGACAAGTTGTAACGTAAAACTAGTAAGGACAAATTAATGAAGGTTTTATGCGTTTGGTAATTGTTAACTTTCGTCGGGTCATCGTTTTCCCTGAAACTGGATTAACCGGTCAACTAACCGTAAATATTGCTAGGGCGTTAAATTGGTAATTATACTTGACCATGCATACTAATTGCTCTACCGGATCACAAACGTATTGAATTATACATAAACCTGAAAACGTGATTATCGAGGCTAGGATCGAGAAATTATTATAATTCTTGATAAAATATGAGAAACGTATAAGTAGTGTAACAAAGTATTTTTTAAATCCATGGGACGTGACAGAACACACAAGGACGTTTTGCGTACGCGACGTAACCCATGATCCGTAATGATCGTAGAGTCATCACGTGGCGACCCTCGATAGGCAACTTCCATGATTAAATGGAAATCTACGTTAATTGTTCATGAAACGTCACGTATTCTTAATCCGCATGTACCTACTCCTTCCGTAACTACGGAGCACGATCGTAAAGAAAAATAAAAGTAAATTAAAACACATTTCGTTTTACAATTATGATTTATGTATCACGAGGGAAGTAGAATTCTTTAAATGGTACCAATTTTGAAAAAGCTCGATTTCCACGAATGAATTTATTTTTTGAAAAAATCTTCAATTAGTTTCGTGTATCTTTTGTTAATTCATACTCCACGTATTCTATACTTTTATCGTTATTCTACCCAGTGAATGTACAAAATATAAAAGCAACGGAACGATAACTCGACCAATGTTAATCACCTTTACATGCCTACCTCTGTCATGGCCGGCCCTCCAGTAATTCTCTACCGTCCCCATCATTTTCCGACAACGCGTTTGAATAATAACAGCTGAAATCAGACAAGCAGAAATATTACGAGTTCAAGATTGGCTCAACCCCTAAACCATAATTCTTCGTGTAACAGGCAGAATTCAAAGTGAAACACACGACCGGAATAATCGGTCTTTCGTTTCCTACCATCGTATATTTCCCTAACCGAATAACCCTGCATATTTGGTAAGCATCTATAAAGGATGAACGGGTCCGTACAAGGAGTTAGAAATTCATAACCTTATTTTCAAGTGATCGTATTCAACAATAAATATACACTCAAATTATTAATATTCCAGTATATTCGCGAGCTTGGACTACATCGGGGTATTACCTATTATAAAATGTACGATATAGTTATTCGAACTCTGTATAAACGCAACGCGGAAATGGCTACTCCTCTTGAAGAAAATATCCACGGAATAATAAGCGTCATCACGTTCCATGGGTCCATTAAAGGCGAACGAAATTTTCAGAGTCTCTCTCCGTCAACAAAAAGCGCGAAATATTATACCCTCCACGTTGATATCGACACGCGAAGAATTAATTGGTGATTAACGAGCACCGAAAGTCAACCACGACTTATTAACCAGAGAATTCATTTAAAATAGACGTGACAAGCGAGTTATGGCAGCTGAATGAGAAATGGTAGAATAATTTGCGCGATAACCGCAACAATTAATATTCTACAATGTTATCTTATTCTCTTGATTATTCGAGTATACACTGCATACCGGGTAATACGACAGTGGGCAGTTATCGTTGCCCATTAATGACCGGAAAAGTGGTGAACGCGTTCTAAAACAGACTGCATTCGCACTTACGGTATTCAAAATGGGTAGCAACGATCGAGAACCGAATTGCGGCATTGCTTCGACGGAAATTAGGTGAAAGGGCTTCGCTCGTGCTTTGCATTTAGACGATATCGACTTTGCTCTATCGACACGATCGATTTATTTACCACGGTAGAAATTTACAGGTTGAAATTTACAATTTTTCATACTCAAGGTGGACGTCTTTTCGCAAAGGTAAATGTATGAATGCTGGGAAGAAAATGGCTTCGGTGTAGTGTAGCGCGAGAGAAGAAGTTCGTGAAAGTAAAGAAATGTGTAGGCACTTCTAAAGTGAAAATTAATGACCGCGAGAGTAAAACAGCTAAAAAGAAGAAGAAGAAAGAGAAAGAGAGATAAAGTGTCTTCCGTCTACTTCATAACAATGGAGCTCTTATTATAATAAAGTATCGTCTCGTGTTAATTAAACCTACTGCTTTTTATTTCGTTGGAGAAGAAACTATCAACCGACCGTGGAACGAATTTATAATTAAAAGTATTTATCGGGTGTGTTTGGAAATACTGTACTAAAAATTACCGTACTCCGTGCGAGTGCAACGTCGGCGTGGTAAACTATGCGAATGGTATTCATTTATTATGATTATAGATCATTCATTTTCAACAAGTTCCTGCAATTAGAGAATCGATGGAGTAATTATAATGTTATGTAATCCGGTCCTATTGTTCTACGGCAATTGACGTGTGAATATTCTGCGAATGGTGTGTACATACATGCAATCGACAATAATATCGTTTATAAATGCTTGGGACATCGCGAGAGCGACGAGAGCGGTATCGAGCACAAAAAAAAAATGAAGGAAGTAGGCAATATACGTTTGTTTTAAAAGAGCAGTACGTTCCCACCCGGTAAGTCGGTATTAACGGTATAGAAATAAATTCGACTTTCTTATGCAAATCGATTCGTCCCCTTCCTCGATTTCGCACCACTCGCAAATATTCTGTCGACTAACGAGTTCCATTGAAACGGGATAGATTATTTCGGCCATAAATAAATGGAACAGGAGTAAGCCATTACCGGTCGCTCGTAATCAAGAAATTCGCTCGAACGATACTACGATAATTAAACGAATTTAAGTCGATTCGTATAAACAGTCTACTGTAAGAAATGCTTTCAAAAAAAACACGGAAGATCTTAGAATACCAAAGTATCATCATCCTTTCAAAGTGTTTGAAGATGTTTAACTTTTTGAGTCGTAACAAGAGCCGCTGGCTGTTGTCGGCTGTGGATCGTTGGGCCAACGAAAAACCGCGCACAATTCTCACTTTTTGAGAGCATGGTTATACGTATGCGTACTCGTACATGTGCACATACGAGAAGATCCCTTTTTGCCTCTCTTTCTACCTCTCTCTATTTTCTCGTTTATTTTTCTCCCTACAACATCGTTGTAACAACGACACATGTAGATGTAAAATCTGTTTGTGCAACACTTTCCATGACCCAAATACGTATCCCTCTTCATTTTTAATTATCCACACTCTACACTCTGTTACTTTCCTTCCATCTCTCTCTCTCCTGGTTTACTCTCGCACATCAGTTCTACGAAAGCTTGCCGCCACGTTCCATCGACCACCCTTTTCCCTATCTTTCGCAATTTTCTACTCGTTTAAAGAATCCCATCTAACTTGCATTCGGAGATAAAGTTTACACCAAGCACGAAAGTTTTAATAATTACTCATACACGTATTCTCGTAGGCGATAACGCACGCGAGCCCCGTGTAAAGCGAGAATAATCCTCCTAAATACATCACTTCCTAAACGCCACGTTATCGAGCGAATATACGAGCTTCTTATTGGTAGGAAACAAGACGATCGATTACGCGCCGATGTAATTTCACCGCTCGACAAATTAACGTGCCGCAATCTGATTTACTACCGACGATTTTGAATTCGCATTCTTCCAATAGATCTTTGCTGCCTACTCCCCCATGTAAATCCCATAATCCCCGAAAAAGATTCATAAATTCGACTCCCTTTTATCGTGGAGCACAGAATGTTACCTTTCCTCCTGTTAAAGCTCGACGCTGAAAAATCGTGGGCTATGTTCGTATCAGTGGTGAACGGCACGCTTCACTTAACTTCTGATACCTACGAGTCCCAAGAAGCGCGTATCTCGCTTTACCGTTGGAAAATCTCAAGTCCAATCTCTGAAATCGTTCCACAGGAAAAAAATTGTCCTCGATAATCTCTGTCTCCTCTTCTCATCGTTTGCAAATGAAGAGAGAGAGAGAAGGATAAAGGGAGAAAGCGAGAGAGATCGAACGTGCTTTCCATGTTCAAACAAGATTTCCGTTGTCAATACGCGCAAAACGCGAGTTGATACGCTTAGCATGTGTGAGATGGCACGGATACATGCATTCACGGCAGACAGAGAGGGAAAGCTTTGGTATTGGTACATACAGCAGTCTCCATTAGTCTTTGTCCTAGCTTCTCTGAAATTGCCGTAGCCGCTTTACGTCGCTTTTAGCGGCCGATGAAATGACCGTAAACGCTACCCCCCCTCTCCACAAATGTGATCACGAGAGCCTATAACATGGTAATCGATTACGCATCTAACGATCTAAGCTGAGAAGAAGAGAGGGCGAAGGTCGTTAACTGGACGCCCACGATTATGAATAAAACATTAACGTTTGCGATACTCGACAGGCTCGATGAACACTCACGAGAAATCCCTTATGGATGATTCGAATGTCCGAACCAAGTTGAATTGTTCCTTCTTCGCTTTCTTCTTCATATTCTATCCATTCTCGAGTAAAACTTCTGAGTAAAATACTTTTAATATTTTTCTTAGCTCGTCGGTAATCCTGACGAGTATCTAATCCAAACACGTTTTATAACGAAGGGTAGTGTACCCGGTAGCGTTATAATTCGCAAACAAGAGCACGCACACGCTTCTTGTATATGATATAGGATTAATGTAGAGTGCTCTCGTTCGTTTACGTTCCATCACGAAAAAGTTTTCTACGAGGAAGAAAATCCCCGAAAATGTAAAATACTTTCTTTCAAGGAAATCTTTTTTAATAAGAATCGAAATTTCCGATAGGGTAACTTTGAAGGAATCGAGCGACGGTTGTTCGAAGGGATATGGCATGTGACGTTTTCATTCGCCTCAGAGAAAGTTTCTCCCGCGTTGAGGACTCACCCCTGCCACCTCTGTTCTCGCTTTCGGCGAAAACTTTCCAAGAAATTTCTTTATCGATGCGTCTCGCCGCTGGCCGTTCTTTTCCTTCTTCCTGGTTACTTTTTGCACGCGGAAAGTCTTTAAACTGTGGACGAAAAAGTAAACCAGAGACTATGGGAACGACGTTTCGCGATAAATCTCTTTTGTCGCTTCTTCCCAAGGTGGAAACGTTTGGATAATGAAAGTCACGTGCATGCAAGACAAATCGTCGCTAAAGTTTTGCTCGTTGATACGAATTTAACGCATGTGGCACCCGTGTGGCTCCCGTGTATGTATATCTGGATATATCCCAGAAACGGGACGTTATAAGACCCGGGACGAATTTCGCGACGTGACGTTTTTACGAGCGCCGTCCGCGCTGCTATTAAACGTATGGAAAAGCTCTCTCCCATAAAACAATGAAATTCGTTATTTCCCCCGTCCTGGTTCCTCCTCTTCTTTCACGCTACGCTTGAGTTTATACGACGTACGACGGTTACGTGTTTTGCTCGCCTTCGGGTATGCGTAAGCGTTCCTACGCATACATATGTATATACGTTCTTTGGCCTATAAATTCATATATTCAAATCGTTCGAAACCCCTTCGAAAGGATCTATGAGAAATAAATTAAACGAAATGAAATTTGGCAAGAGAAAAAAGAGGTTATACGCGACGTAATCGGTCTGCTAGCGTTCTACGAATACCCGTCGATAAGTTAGGCAATTAAAAGAGAAATCTATCAAGAGCCGGCAATTATTTAACGTCCCGTGCTCACCCCGCGAGAACACAGGTAAATGTCACGTTTTAACGGACCTTCGATCCTTCTTCTACGAGTGAAGTAATATTTCGTGATTTTCTCTTCGGAACGCATTAGCCAGTGTTTAATTAAAACTTGCTACTGAACTACCGAGGGTGTTAGCCTCTACTTCTCTATATATCTCAGCAACATAACGTACCTACATACGTTCGAGTCGTCGATCAAGACACGTCAGCGTTACCTCTCACGAAGACTCCACCTAATAGTATCATCGTTGAAGTTGCTACTAATTTTCAAATGCAATTACTCCAGAATCGAGCGAACGGATTTACCCGCGGCTTTGCGCTTATCTCCTATGACCGAGTAACTTTTGATCCGCCTACGTACGGTAACTCGAAATTTCAAAGATAAGCTCGATCGTGCTTTGTCTCTTGTCGTCCCTCTACCTTCGGATTTATACGTTATATATATTTATAATGATATTCAATAATAATATTCCTGCCACAATTATGATACGGTAATAATCGGTATAAATCGTTTGAAACGAAGAATCTATACGAGGTCACTTAATCTAATTATAACGATAAGAAGGATACATGTACGTAAACGTATCCGCGACCAACGCGGTTTACAATCGCCGGCGGCAAACGACACTTTACAAAAATGTTTGAATTTCAAAATAAAGTGGGGAAATTTTAATGGAGAATCGTGCCCGAGGCGAACCACTCGTTTTAATCCTCTTCGTTTGTCCTTGTTGATGATAACCGTTTTTTCCCAACAAAGCGTTATACCGTAAACGAAAAATTGCAAACACGATGATGCTGGAGCGTCTCGAAACGATTCGCAAGGCTCGTAACGAGCTGCCGAAGATAAACGTCGATTAATCCGAACGGCACATATCTATATAATCCGTCATATATAATCCGTCATTTTGCTTTTGTTGAAAAAGCCCTTCTTACGTCCGGTCTAACTTCTATGCCCTCGAAAGCTCGCTTTATCCCACAGCTGTTTCTGGGTTATTCGAGTTAATACCTTTCTATGTAGCACATAAAGCGTCTCTCTAATCTCCGAACGTCAAGTTTCCGTTTCAAGTACTACGTAGGTATGTACTTACGTACTTCGTGCTTTTCGTGAAAGGATCTTACGACGAACGATCGATTTTTTTTTTCTTCGTTGCCATAAGATGGTACACCACAGGTTTCACGCGAAATGAGATAAAACGAACATCATTTCTTGAGATTAAATATATGCACAGCGACTGGCCTTTTATCCATTTTATGACAGGCCTCGTACCTATCAAAAATATGAATTGCCATAAACTCTTCGCTCGAGGAAAGTATAAAAAACTTTTTACGTTCTCTCATAAAAACGCAGAGAAACGAAAAACCGAAAAAGTTTATACGTCCTGTCGTGTGCACAACGGACGCCACTGAAATCGTTTATCGCGTAATCGAGAGGTCTACGTCGAGAGTCACCGCGAGATACGCTCGATTAGGGGAACCTGGTAAAATTAAAATCGAAAAACCTCGGGCTAACGCATCGATGTCGTCTTCCCCGTAACGAAGGGCAGTCGACTCTTAAAGCGGATAGGTTCCGTCAATGAATATTTTTTTTCGAAAGGCACCGTCTCGTTGCTTTTTTATTGAAATGAGGAAATAGCTCCGATTACCAGGAATGAAGATCCAGGAAAAGAAACGACTAAGGTAGAGTGGCACGGGGTTAAAAATAGTATCCCGTGTTGCCCTTGGATAAATTACCGTGACGTCAGAAACGTGGACAAAGCTATTCACCAATGAACCGCGCCAAACGATGCACTCAGCCATCATTTTGTCTACATATTATGGTTCATAATTATACATACATATGTATATAATCTATATATGTATACATTGTATATAATATAATTATATGCAGTATATCGTTATACGTTTGAAAGTTTTTTTTTTTCATTCACAGCGCGCTGCAACGGCCGCGCGCAGAAGAGAATGACGTTGTTACTTTATTACGTGGAGCTTCCTAAGCGACGTGTAATTTTCCGTTAATAAAGGTCCTAGCGCGTTCTAGCTTGGATAATACAAAGGTTTAAAATTTCATCGACGGATATACACAAAGCGTTCCACCGTTTTAATCCCCTTCGTACAACTAAACTCCGAATCACTCTCGGCGGATCGATTAATCATCTCGCGTGCCTACCGAGAGTAATTATCCTTGAATTATAGAAGATTTTTCATCGACTATTTGAATGAGAAACATTTATCACCCTTTTCAGATAGCAACTTTGTGCTGGGAAATGCGCAGGTTCCGACGATCTACCCGATCGTCTACTGCTCCGACGGATTCTGCGAGCTGACAGGATTCGCGCGAGCGCAAATCATGCAAAAGGGTTGCGCTTGCAAGTTTCTTTACGGACCGGAAACAAAGGAGGAGATAAAGGCGATGATCGATAAGAGCCTCGAAAGCAAGACAGAGCTGAAGATGGAAGTTGTCTTTTATAAGAAAAATGGTAAGTACGATTTTTATTGGCCACGACAAGTAAACATACGGATTACTTTGAGACTTTGGAAATTGTTTATAAACGTCGATGGAAGGGAAACATTTTTTTTAGAGATACCAGAAAAGTAGCCTTATTCCGTTAAGGCCGTATACCGCACGGCCGATTAGTTCCCCGCTAATCTTTACCTCCGTCGAAGATTAAATTCGCAACGAAGGAAAGAATTTACCAGTGGAGGAAGAATTTAATCTCTCCTTCCAACCGGTGGAATAAAAATAAATTATAGGCCGTCTCCGTGGCAACTATTTCGTCTGCGGAAAAATCGCGTCGAACCTACCACCGACTTGTCTTTTTTTCGATTTCGCTTCTTGAAATTTGTGAAATAATTGCAATCGTCGAAGCGATTTAACGAATCATTTGAAAAACATGCTGCGAAGATAAATGAAAAACGGTCGATCTAAAGAGAGAGAAAGGAAGAGAAAAGAACAAATATTTTCTCTTTTACAGTCATTACGACGCTTTTTGGAATTACGTACCTACGCGAATTTATGTAATTCACTCTACAAAGTACAAAGCAGTACGTTTATTAAAACACGGAAATCTTGAATTCCTTTAACCGGTTCCTGCCTTTTCCTTTGATAATCCGCAAATGAAATTAATTAGTCTCGCTCTCCGAACACCCACCATTGTCATTCTATATTACTACCGTCCGCATTGTATTTCGTACCGACTTCTTAAATCTCATATCGTGAATTTTAGAAACGGGATACTACTATGTTCTTCTTCTCGCATCTACCACTGCCTTCGCTTTCATATTTTTGACGACGTTCCGCGCAACGGGAGAAAAACTCGAGAAAATGAAAACCAAGATGAAGAATGACGTTTCACGGTAGAACAGCGAAGAAATGATGTCGGCCACTTTTTCTTCGTATATCCGTCGAGTGCTTATTCAAAGATTACAATAACCAAACAGCGAATCTCATATTCCGTTTCACAGGGAGTCCGTTTGACTGCTTACTGGACATCGTCCCTATAAAAAATGAAAAGGGTGACGTGGTCCTGTTCCTGGCATCGCACAAGGACATCACGCACACGAAGAATCTTCAGCTCTGTGAGTTGCACGATAGTGGTGAGTTTTAACCATGCTTCGCTGCTAAAGATCGACCTGACGGGATCGTAATATTGCCTAATCGGGTTAACGAAGATCTGATAAGCGTAATGTACGTTATCAACGATATTGTTAATGCCGTGTTAAACCTACGATTGGAATTTTTCTATCGTACCTACTTGCATAGCACGCTTAACGCACGGCGATCACGCATCACGTTAACTTGTGCGATGCAACACAGTTTACGAGCACGGTAGACACGATTTCCGACGGCATGCTTCAACTACTTTTCGTATCGATGAACGAGAGAAATCTTCATGCTCGAGTTTACGTCTCGTCCCGCGAGGTAACCGATAGAAAAACACGTTTAAGGAATAACTTGCCGTAAAGTTATCAATAACGAGGCGTTCGGTATTGCTATCCTATGGGGTTATTTTTTATTGATGGTGGATTAAACGTAGTCGACTTTAAAGCCGTTATGAAATCACGAAAGAATTACCTATGCAAATCCCGGGAGTTTAACGCGTTAACGTATCGAATTTATTCCTATAACGTGCGAGAATTTATAAATATATTCGCGAACATTTCATCGCTCTTCCGACGTAGCTCTCTTAAATATCCAGCTACGCATGCACACACGCAGATGAGTATACCCACCTCGTTTGATTCGAGATTACCTAAGAGATGTCTTATTTACGATGAAATAACTCACATCGAGACACTTTGAGTTCTGAAAGTTTAATATCCGGCGCGCAGCAGCGTATACTTTATGAAGTCTGAGATACTTAAGGAGAATTATTTGCTTTTTCAAGAGAAAATTGCGAGTTTCTTCTTACAAGTAAAAACCAATCGCCCGACTATTTTTCCTTTTTTACCGTTGAAAAAGTTTCCGAACCATACCGCCGGCAAGGTACTTTCTGCATCGCAATGCACTTTTCGATCTTCGATATCGAGGGGATCGAATTCAATTACCACCTACATTACGTGTGTCTATATGAACATGAATATTAAGTGAATAACTTTCGGCCGAACTTGGTTTCATGAATAATTTTTATCCGATCGTACTTGAAATAATCGCGCTACGCCAGCATGGAATAAATTTGTTTCCTTCTGGACGTGAAATGTCCAGAATGAAAATCGATGGTCCGCCTAGAATATCTACGAGTAACGATCGGCCGTTACAAAATAAAGTCATCTGTATCTCTATATAATGCTCTTACTCTTTCTTAAAAAATGGTAATCTCTCAATTTAAAATCATCGTTTCACACTATTACATTTATGTTGCACAATTATGTATTTATGTTGCCAATTATGTATAGAAAAATAATCTCTTATAAAGATTGAAATTGCTTAAATAAAAAAAAAAAACTTTTAAATTAGCTCGGAGATTATGGGATAGAAATAGAGATAGATAGATAGAGAGAGAGAGAGAAAGGGGGGAACCTTTTACGCCGCGACGGTACAACTTTACACTTTTCAGATGCGAATGGAAATCTTGACCCTGAAGCGCCACCAGCAAATTACGGTAGGAGAAGAAGTCGGGCGGTCCTCTATCAACTCTCCGGACATTACAAGCAGGACAATAAGCACAAGATGAAATTGAACAACGTGAGTAAATCGTTTCCTTGAAGAACGCCAACGTTCCAAGGCACGGTAAATAATTTAACGCTAGCAACACGGCGGCGTTGCTATGCTCGAGAGACTCGTAACACGCGTTACGTCTAGGTATTCCTTGGACTAATATTTTGAGGATGCATCGGCTGTTATTTGCATACACTTTACACCCTCGCTGACGTGCCATCCTCTTCTAGTTTACTTATTAAATTCCATAGTCTCGCCTCAGCTACATTGAAGCTCGCAACTACTAATTTGCTTAAAGGAACCTTTGCGATTTAACGACATTTACACGGTAGATTCTCGCATGTTGACCAAATTTCTCGAACGAGAGCATCGAGCGTTCGCCGGCTCGTTCGTTAGCATAAAAGCTCGTCCTTTTTAAGCCCGGATTGCTTCGCATGACTAATAGCTACAGGTTTTTTTCGGCTTTCGCGTTGCCTTTCCACCGGCAGTTAGAAATAATGAGCTTAATATAGAACGCTAGAGGATATTATAATGAAACGAAAACTCGGTGGTTCCCGGGTGTATTTCGAAACTGCATGTGGCCGGAAAGATTTGTGGGGAATATATGTTAGGTCGGTAGGTCTACGCTTAGGAGCTTCGCCGATCATGTTTCTTCTTTATACCAATAAAAATTCTTTCTTTTTTATGAACCTTCTTTTTTCTTTTATGAAACACATTAAGCGAAGCGTTATTGGAAATTATAACACCACTATGTTACATTGCCGTGAATAGAAATGATTATGAAAAGCGACTACGATTCTTAATCCGTATTGTTCACCTTTTTCAATAGTAGGGGAGACCGGGGCTAGTTGTCCCAATTTTAGGTTTTTTGTTTCTACAGATTTCTGTAGCTTATATTTTCGAATTTTTTGGTGACCATCATAAAGTTTAACTTCTTAGCAATACATGGAAATTTTTCCACTTGCATTGGGACGTTTTTAACACGTTTTTTTTTCAATTTCATCAAACGAGTTTTTTGGGACAACTTGCCCCGCTGCGGGGTAAGTTGTCTCACGTCATGGGGCAAGTTTTTTAAGGTTTCCAAAGAAAAATCTTGATGTATACATCATGATTTTTGCGAAAATGGACACCACCGCCGATTTCAATGTTTAAAGGCCCATTTTAAAGAAAAACGCATGCAGAATACTGTCCCGTTGTCCGTTTTTCGATATCGTTAAGCAATGATGAGAAATTAATCTTTTAAGTTTCGGAGAATGGGTCGTTTTCAAGAGAAAAATTGCTGTAACTTTTTAACCAGTCATCCTATCAAAACGCGACTTGCATATTCGTAAATTAGAGACTTTCCTCTTTCGAACGAGTATTTGATCGGGCAAATCCGAGATGGATCGATTTTTGACAAAAATCCTGACCTATGCATCATGATTTTTGCCAAAATGGTCACCACCGCCGATTTTAATGTTTAATGGCTCATTTTAAAGATAAAAGCATGGAGAATAATGTTCCGTTGTCCGTTTTTCGATATTGTTGCGGAGTGATGAGAAATTAATATTTTAAGTGTCGGAGTATGGGTCTTTTTCAAGCTTAAAACTGCTGTATCTTTCGAACCAGCCATCCTATCGAAACGCGACTTGCATTTTCGTAAAAAGGAGACTTTACTCTTTCGAACGAGCATTTGATCGGGCAAATTCGAGATGCATCGATTTTTGACAAAAATCTTGATGTATGAATCAAGATTTAGAAAAAAGAAAGCATGCAGAATACTGTCCCGTTGTCCGTTTTTCGATATCGTTGCGGAGTGTTGAAAAATAAATTTTCTAAGTGTCGGAGTATGGGTCGTTTTCAAGATAAAAATTGCTGTAACTTTTTAACCAGTCATCCTATCGAAACGCGACTTGCATATTCGTAAATTAGAGACTTTCCTCTTTCGAACGAGTATTTGAGCGGGCAAATTCGAGATGTATCGATTTTTGACAAAAATCCTGATGTTTGCATCATGAACAAAAACCTGAATTCTGTCGAAAACTAATGATAAAAACAAACGTTACAGCAAAAAAAGAGGATGGGGCAAGTTGTCCCAGATCTCATTGTCGGGGCAACTTACCTCGACGTGTGAGACAACTTGCCCCATTTTCATAGGTTTGTTTCTCGGGTAATAGTTCAGTCAGATCAAGGAGTTTTTTAAAAATTCTGGCAAGGAAAGGAAACTAACCAAATTCTCTTTCTATTACATGTGTGAACTCGTGTGCAATCGATTTTCATTAGTGCCTAGAGATGCTTAAGTAATGTACCCAAAGTAGAATTGAACTTATCAAAATATAAATTCGTCTCTTGAAGTAACCAGGGAAGACTAAACACAAGGACCACCACTACACTTTTTTTTACTCGCTAAGACCTGTACACCATGCACCGGACGCGTTTCCCCTTCCATCCTAAGATACCAAAACTACGACTGGGACAACTTGCCCCTGGGACTTTTAGCCCCGGTCTCCCCTATTCTACCGTTTTCTGAAAAGTTTATCGCTCGTCTGAACATTTTATTCAACAAATCGAGGAAATTCACTCGATGAAAATAATCAACGCGGTTAATTACGTACGAGCGGAGCAGCATCCACGTGTCAAGCAGTGCTAGCCTTTCCCTACTTTTACCACCGTGAATAAACTACTCGAGTAGTTTGCGCGAAGTTTGCACGAGTGACTGACGTTTCCCTTTATACTCGGCAACCATTGAGCATTTCTCCGGTAGAGTTACAAAACCAGAAAACGCACGCAAACACACCCAGCGTATTTTCGTGCTACAAAGGCGGTTCTCCAATTAGAAAATAGAACATGCTCCAAACTCGTCAATTGAGCAAGCTCGTTAATTTCAAATCATCATCCTTAGGAGTTAGCCAAAAAATGAAAGAAAAACCATTGATCGTTGCAGACCCTCTTGCATTCCACCGCACCCCCGCTACCCGAGTACAAAACCGCGGCTATCAAGAAATCGCAATTCATCCTAAGTCATTATGGTGGATTCAAGTCGTGCTGGGATTGGTTGATCCTACTAGCCACCTTCTACGTTGCGATCATCGTTCCATACAATGCAAGCTTCATTAACATCGACAGGCCGACCATGGTCAGCGACGTAGTCGTGGAAGCCCTCTTCATCTTTGGTGAGTATATCCTCTTTCTCGATCTATCTATCTATCTATCTCTGTCTCTCTCTTTCTCTCTCCGTCTCCTCATTCTTTTTTTTTCACGCGAACTCCACAGAGACTCCTCGCGATTATTAAAAAGTCTCGACGACTTTGCCCACGCTCTCTTTGCGAAATCTCCAAGCAATGCCTTAAGAAGATGAATCTGACCCATATACACGGGCTTTCGCTATTCGTTCGAATACAGTCCCAGTATCGAGCTTCTTCGACTACAATCGAAGTTTCATCGAAATGCGAAACTCCCTTTTGAAATCCTCTCGGTTCGGAACGATTTCATCTCCGGAAGGCTGGCTCCACGCGATAGGCCAACCAGGAGAAAGGAAGGAACGTTCGTGCCCGAAGGATTTCACGGATCCGCAGAATTTTCAGTGCGAAGGGTTGCGTATATAATTGAGTCTCGACTTTCAGGGAATATCGATTGCTCTCTTCTTCTCTCTTCTTCTCTCGTCTTCTATCACTCGCAATAATTTGCCCAAGGAAGGAACGACGAGGGTCCTCTCTTTATCCAATTGGTGATTCGAGAAGCTCGTTACGTCGAAACCGTGAACGCCGATAGCTTCACCCTTCTTTCCATCGCCTACTCCTCAGACTCACGATCTCCAACCCTCTCGCCACTTTTACCTGCTCTCTTCCTCTCTCACTCCCTCCATCTCAAACTCCGTCTCGGAGTTGGGTTTTCCTCCACTCGAGACCGCTTTTTCCCAGACGCGAACACAGCGGAATTCACTTTTTCTCCCCGGTTACATCTATTTACCGCATCCTCGACATGAATCTCGTCCGTGTAACGCTCGAGCAGAAAAAGAGAGTTCTCTCTCTCTATCGCGTAATTTTCCAAGAGCTGAGAACCTGCAGACGAATTTCTCCAATGGTAAATTTCACGAAGAGATCTGCGTTCTTTAGAAGTGCTTACTCGCCGAATCCCGTGGGGATGTAAAAAAAAAAAGGCAAGAGAATGTGTCTCCGTGCTGAGAAAAATTCAATAAAAATCAGAGAACCGATGCGGATCGTCGTTGCAGCAAATTTTAGTCTCGCTTTTTGTCATAATCATTAATCTCCGAATGTTAAGATGTTCCAAATGATTTTAATTTTATATTACTTCTAATGAGCGAGAGAAATCGTACTAGAGAGAAGCGATTTTCGATCAAAAGATTTACGATTAAAAGCAAACTTTCAACCTGGAAACCCTTCCCATCGTACGATTTGAAATAGTCCACATTCCGTCTGACGTGTTTGCTTCGCAAACTCATGGGATCGTCTTGGGTACGGTCTCGGGCGTAAATTTTGTTGAGGCAAGAAGACGCATTTACCTTCGCCGTTCAGGACGCTTCTACGAGTATTATTCGTATAATGGAGCTCTTTCGGACTATCTATGGCATTAAAGTGCGAGCACCGTTAAACGAACGTCATCCAGGTTGCTAAGTAGTTAACAAGTTTTCGACTCTGCTCGCTGATCTGCGTCGAGCGACCAATCTGGAGTTTCGCGAATGGTAGAGACCGAGCGAATTCGTCAAACTCGATGAAATCTTGTTTGTAAATGGGATTAAATGGATTTCGCTACTTTGCACTGTAAAGTCCCTTTCGTAAAGTGCGCAACGCGCACCTCTCGACGGGAGAATGGTGTTGGACGATGCGTTCGGTCCGATCGCACGACTTACCACTGTACCGGCCGTGTCTCTTCGAGTTTCGAAGCTTTGAATATATACCTCCTGAACTCTAACGCTCGTAAACGTTAAATTGATTAACGTTATGAGTATCCTTTGGTGAATCCCCGAAGCCAACGTTAAATGGATACAAATTATTAAACGCTATCCCATCCGGCCAACTGGAAGAAATAATACACGAGTTAAAGTTATCGGGTTAAATGTCGATCGGAGACCATACGTTATTAGTTTTTCAACGTTCGATTGAATTCTCATGCTCTTGTAAAATTTACAATTTCGTTGGTCCTCAAACCGATACGGCTACATCCCTACTGTGTAACAATTCGATCGTCATTTTTTTATTGTGTCCTACACGAAACGAACGAAATTCTTTTTCATTTCAAACAGACCCAACGGTATACCTACCCCTGTGGCAAAACTCGTTCCTTTTTTTTCCTTGTTTGATTTTTTTCATTTTCGTAGATATCATGCTAAACTTTCGGACAACGTACGTCAGCAGAAAGGGTGAAGTCGTGAGCAATAGCAAAAGTATCGCGCTGAACTACGTGAAGAGTTGGTTCTTCGTCGATCTTGTAGCGGCCCTACCCTTCGATTTTCTCTACGCTTCGGACGTTTACAGCGGAGAGGTTAGTACAGCTTCTTTTTTTATACCGTTCATCTCGCTCTTCATAGCATTCAGTTAATAAAATAAATAACGAGATGCTTAGCATGCACATGCTACAATTATCTGTCGTAACAAATATCTTCGCTCGTTCTCGTGCTAAATTTTCCTCGACGTTCGTTAACGAAATTCCATGCATTGTTGCATTATCGGCCTTTATCGAAGGTTTTACATTTCGTTGCGTATATTTTGGAATATACTGTTACGAGGGAGCCGTTTAAAGCTATCGTCATCTTCAGGCGAAAGAGATGAAGATCTATTATCCGCAATCAAAATTTTGTTCACTTAATGATGTCGAGCCTAATTAGTAAAAAAATTTATTTTAAATATAAAAAGTTAACTTAATGAAATGCTTTGATCCTAAAATTAAAAAAAAAAAAATTCTAAAAGTGGATTTAATCCTTATATTTCCGTTTGGTATCATGGATATATCTAATAATAGATTGAGTTTGTTCGTGCATGCTTTTGAATTCGGAAACATTCCTCTTACCAGGTACTTCGATACGTGACGAGAGCAATTTCAACGAGAACGATAACCCTCCGCGGCGATGCGATATCAATACGACTGGAAGATTTCGAACGTGCGCATCGAGATTGGAATCCCCGCGATTATCGATACGTTCCCATAATGCTATTGCGCTTTTCCATACAACCAGAAATTCCGACTATGCTATAATTTCGCGCGATATTCAAGGAAATTCGCGTGGACGTTCGAACGAGGGTAATTCCGAGGCAAAGAAATTCACGATGAAACACGAAGAAGCAGCGCGAAGAACGAGTCGTAAAAGATTCTACGTTCAACTAGAAACGACGTGTTATCACGCAATACGTTTCGTTCGTTCGAATTTCCATTCATTCGTTCGTTTTTTTTTTTTCCTCGTCAGGACAAACCAATGTAACCGGAAGCTCATCGAATGACATTTCCCACGAGTGAATACTTCAATCACCGCTCTCGACGTAAGCTCGCAAGAGTTCGTAATTACGGACATTGTCGGGACGCGTATAAGATGAAATCCGAGAGCAACATCATCGTCGGCTCGTGTTAATCTCGAGAATCGTCGAGACTCGAACATGATATTTTTGCTTATTGCGTCTCTTAGAAATCGTATTTCCGTCGAAAGGAACGCTAAGAGGAAAGAAAGAGAGTAAATGAAAAAAAGAAAGTAGACTCGTCGATAAGAGAATTTATCTAAGGCACGGCTTAAATTGCCAGACATCCGCTCACGACTGCAATAAGGATTAGTGCGTTTGTGCTTTTCTTTACTCGTGAGCGTCACGACGTAACAGCCATTCTTTTATTTTTCCTTTCGCCAGCGCACGGAAGCACAATTTCCGGGTAATATTGCCTCATAAAATCGTACGTACAACCTGCGTCGTCGGGCTACTCGCGAGTGTCGCTCTCGTTTATAGCGTCCGGCGAATTTCTGTTTACGGTCCACGTATAAAGCCCGATCCCTTCCGTGAGTCGCACCAGCCAGGCAGCCATTACCTGATCTTAACGAGAACGACGTATGAACTTATTGGAACGTGACGCGCTTATGCGATTTATTTTCGCCACAAGCATGCACCTCCTATGAATAGAACTTCATTAACGATACGTAGGTATAGTTACAGGGATCTCGCGGAGACTCGTGGGTCTCGACAATGACGGGAAATAACCCCCCCCCACGAATTTGCTGCTCTGAAATATTCCGTTTTAAATCAATTAGCTTAACGAACGAGCGGGATATCCTACACGAACATACGAAATGTCGTACAGATAGGGTAATTTCACAGTCCGTTGATACAAACCTCATCGGATTTGCGGTCTCGGCTAATTTCACATATCCGTCGAACGTATCACCGTGTCATCCATCTCCGTTTAATAAATATCTTGATTGATAACCGACGTTTCTCACCTGGGTTATCCACATTCGTTCGAGGATCAGTTTGTTTACGAAAGCTATGATGAACGTAGCTGCGTTACAACGCAATCCTGTTTATCAATTCGTCTATTGCATTATGTATCATTGGTATTAGCATTATTACGATGTGACGGGTTAAACGCTGCATTTTCTCATTCTACCGCAGGAATCGGGACATGGTAATATTCATCTAGTGAAATTGACCAGATTGCTTAGGCTGGCTCGATTATTGCAAAAGATGGACAGGTACTCGCAATACAGCGCCGTCATCTTGACGATGTTGATGCTATTTTTTATCCTGGTCGCGCATTGGCTCGCTTGCATCTGGTTCGTCATCGCCGAGAAGGAGAGATTGAGGAACGACAAGGAATGGGATCTCGGTAAGTGAAGTTTGCCGTTTTATATATTATTATTTAGAAATTTATGAACATTTTCTGACCGTTTAAATAAGTTTTTTCCATGAAGCATCCCGAGTATACAATAATTTGAATTTGTGAATTTCCCATTTCGGTCTCTCTCAAACGGAAGTGCACTCGACGGAATATTTTTTTTAATAAAATTGCTACGGTAACGTTATACCGTAAAAATTCAAATTATCTTGATTATTTGTGCACGTGTCAGCACCGAGGGGAATACGATGCAGCCGCGGGGTAAGCAGAGCGACGAGTAGGCTTAAACAAACTAAAGTGATATAGCAAGGCTTCGCGCAAACGCAATTCTCGAGTTTATTTTTCCTTTTATTAAGATTGAGGATCGAGTACGGTGAAATTGTAGGTACCGTGGATTCTATGCTTATCTTGTTCTAAGAAACGACCGAACTACACCATGGGGAAAAGGTAGAAGGTGAATCGTAAGAAACGTTAATAAAAATGTTCCACAAGACTTTTAAAACTTAGCTTAGAGAAGAAGGACGAATTTAAAAAATTACCTACTACCCTCTCCTCGGCTTACTCGATAATAGAATTTTACGAAAAATTGATGATTCAATTTCGTCCCGATAGATCTTCGTGATCCTATTTGCTGTTCGTTTATTGCCTCGAGTATCGTTTTTAACAAAAAAAACACATAGCGAGAAATAAATACTCGACAACGAATGATCGGTTCTGGTTGTCAACATGTTATTTCAGGCTGGCTACACGCGCTAGCGGAACGTTTAAAAATCTCTGTGCAAAACGTCACTCACACGGAGAGCTACATCACGGCGCTATATTTTACGTGCAGTAGCCTGACCTCCGTGGGATTTGGAAACGTCTCGGCGAATACCTTCTCTGAGAAGTTTTTTTCCATCTGCACGATGCTCATAGGTGGTTAGTTGACATTTTGTAAGATTTTTAGGCCCCTTTATTATCGAGATGAATAAAGCAACACATCGTTTCGATACTCTGTCCATCACAGCTTTGATGCATGCGGTCGTCTTTGGTAACGTCACAGCGATCATTCAAAGAATGTACTCGAGAAGATCGCTTTACCAAACTAAACTGCGAGACTTGAAGGACTTTTTAGTGCTTCATCAAATACCGGAGGAGCTGAAGCAGCGAATGCAGGATTACTTTCAAACTATGTGGTCCTTGAACCATGGTATCGACATACACGAGGTATTCGAATAACTTAATATGAAAAAAAAAAGAAATAAAACGGTAGTAATCAACGTCATACTTGAAACACATTAAACACTTTCCAGACGATAAAACAATTCCCTGAAGAACTTCGAGGAGATGTTTCGATGCACTTACACAGAGAAATCTTAAGCTTACCAATATTCGAGGCTGCCTCTCAGGGTTGTCTTAAGCTGCTTTCCCTACACATTAGAAGTAATTTCTGCGCTCCTGGAGAGTTTCTCGTTCACAAAGGAGATGCTCTCTCCTACATCTATTATCTTTGTAACGGCTCCATGGAGGTCGTTCAGAATAGCATGGTCGTCGCCATATTAGGTAAGGTCCAAATGCGTTTTACCACTTCCGAAACAAAAGCAATATATTCTCCTCGGGTGTGTTAACCAACACAGGAACGAGATAAATTAGATCCGTTTAAACATACCGCAAGAAAAATAGTACTTTGGTACTGCACGCTCGATGAAATAAAAGAGTACGCTTAATTGAAGGAAAGGGTGACCTGGTGGGCTGTGACATAAACGTTCACCTGCAGCATGGAAGTAATGGAAGCGGAACGGGAGGTGGTGGTGGAGGTGGTGGCTCTGATGTCGTTGTGAAGTCTAGTTGCGACGTCAAGGCATTGACCTATTGCGACCTAAAGTGTATACATATGCAAGGCCTGGTCGAAGTACTCCGTCTTTATCCGGAATACCAACACGAATTTGCCCATGACATCCAACACGATCTCACGTACAATTTACGTGAGGGTTACGAAGCAGAGGTAAGTTGTTTGGGTGGGCAAGCATTGAGAGAGAAAGAGAGTGGGGAAAATTCAAATAGGGTTATCCATCTTTTCGAGATTTGCCTAACAAACTGAAAACTTTTTTACTATTAGCAGGAGTCAGATATGAACGGACCGTCGTTAACGTTACCGTCTATCAGCGAAGATGATGAAAATATACCTGAGGAAGGGGAAACGTCACCCCTTTCGCCACCGAACAAGTCACCGCTTCATTCATCGTCCAGTCCTCGACACGCTAAATTCAGGCAAGATTCATTCCTAATTGATTTGATTTTTATACGTATGTTACTACTGTTTCTCATATCTTATATGTTATCTATATAACAGGGACGAGTACAGGGAAGGAAGAAGAGCGGGAAGAGTTCTAGCGAGAGGAAGAGCGGCGCAATTGATCGCTCAAGAGTCCATGGAGGAACACATTCGTGGTTCCGTGGAAAGATTAGACACGCAAGTTTCCACGTTACATCAGGATGTGGCTACTTTGAGTTGCGAAGTACGTTTAACTACGTTTAATGAAAATGACGTACCTATGAGTGAACAGGTTTTACGATAAAAGAGAAACAATTGTCTATTCCACAGGTGAGAAACGCCATTCATGCACTGCAGATGCTAGCTTACTCGCCTCAAAGCAACCCAAATCTACCGAGACCAGCCAGTCGTGGTAGTGGGATGCTAGCAAGATCTTCCTCTCATCCACCAGATGCAATCTGTTGGAATCCACCTGCTAGATTAACGAACGACAGCACTCAGACGGATTGGCCGGTCGATATATTCGAAGTTTGGGTACGCGCGAATCCTGATCGCGTTTTAATGATACTGGGTCTCGAGTCGGACTTGCTTTTGAGGTTACCACCGTCGTCTCCGACACAGTCACCGTCTCACCCGTCACCTTCGCCACCACCACCACCGTACGAACCTTTATGTCCATTGGCAAGCACACCAACGCAATCATCGTCCCAATCTCCTCGTAAGTATTCCAATTTACCGTTTCTCTCGTTTTACCAGCTGGATTAATTATCGACTAGATTTGTGGTAATCTAACAAATCGATCGACGTATCGAGAAGAAGAAGGAAATTTTCAGATCGGAGAAAAATTAATTGAAACTTTGGATTGGATAAAAATCTTGAATTGAAAGAAAAATCATTCGGCTGTCCCCAGGTACCGAGATTTGTATCTACGAGAACGATCACGAGGAGAGGCACGTTTCACGATCGTTGTACAGAGGCTCCAGCACAACATGGGATTCGGAAAAGAAGCTGTCGCATCGATTTAGCGCCGGAGATGCGGACAACGTATCGCGCTATCAAGCGTTCAATGCTCTACGCCAGCTTCCAGAATCGCGTTCCTTGAAATTCGATCCGTTCGATAGCTGAGCACAAACCGACGAGGATCCAAAGGATCGTAGAAGGATTTCCGGCTAAACGCGTGGAGAACCGTCGTGCTCCGTGTTTCTTCGCAATTCGACGCGTCACTTTGCGTCTGAGTATCGATGCGGAAGACAAGACAGAAAGACGATGGTAGAAAAATCGGGATAATCAACTTCTGGACTTTGCCATCGGAAGTCAGACCCTAAAGCGTCGTGTCTTCTTCTTTGAAAGGGACAGAAAATATTCGGTTTAAATTTTAACGCGACACTCGATCCATCCGAATTTTGCTATAAGTTAAAAGAAGAAGAAGAAATGAAAATAAGAGGTATACAACATGTATTTTAGTATTTTCTGTGATACATATTTTCTATCGCTTTCGACGAGGATCTTTCGCCTAACTCGCAAGACCATCGACAATTCGTTGCTTCCGACAATTCCAAAGTTCGACAAAAAAAAGTTCGAAAATCTTTTTCTGATATTTACGAGATGTCGAATATTATACGATACGATCGATGGCAGATTTCGAAATTTTCTACTCTCTTCGAGTGTGATCTCTTTGTTCGTGCCTCTCTCTCCCTCTTTCTGTCTTTCTATCTTTAAATTTTCAAGTTACCCGCCATCTTTAACCGATATCGATACACATAAAAACATATCGATCGTAAAAATAAATGATCATCACCCTGCATATCATATTCGACATATTCCAAAGACGGTAAAGCGGACTTCGCGTTATGTTTGTTACTATGATCGATCTTCTCCACTAAAGTGTTCTATATATCTCGATCGAACAACGGGAACAAAACGGTTCTTTGCATTGTCAATACAATATAACATTATATATTCCCTCACTTTCTTCCCTGACATAAAAAAAGCTATCGGTTTCCTAACAATTAGCGAGATTAGATCGGATAGTTCACGTACATATGCGTTCATTCTTTTGTATCTTTTTTTATCTTTATCCGTCGACACCTTTTGCTTGCATCATTCCATGCGCGTACAGCTGTGATCGATTAAACGTAGTTAGTGAAGATAAAAGAAAAATGAAAAATTACATTTTTTGTTTCGTCATTGGTACATGCCACGTCTTCTTCGATACAACACACGCGACATTCTTCTTTTAGGCGTCGAGCAAAATAGACGAGAAGGGAGAAAACGACGAGAACTTTGATGGATTCGCAGCACCGGGTTAAGCCTCCAGCGGGCCCTAGATAAAATGTACATCAGGGCCCCATTTATATAATTTTTGTTGATTCTTGGCAATTTAGGCCATCGCCCAGAGGTATGGGCCTCAAATTTTTGTCTTATTAGTCTATATGGTTAATCCGGCCATGCGGATCCGCACCAGACGCGAAACGTTTTTTTTTTAACGATGCGAAGAAATAATATAGAAATCGCCGCCTAATTTCACGCGTACTGAAACGCATCAAACGATTGCTCTTAATCCATTTGCATTATACGGAGGAATAAACAAATGGTCTTATCACCAAATTTGTCTTTTTATCTAAGTGCGAATATCTCAAAAATTATAAAAAAAGGAATAAATATTTCAACGATTAGTGAATGGTAAAAATGAAGATTATATATCGATTATATCATAGTAAGAACTCGTACTGATTGTCTCCAATGATCTGTAATAAACATCAAGATCTACTATCAGCGCATGCTCTACAATATCTGATGATGCAAATGGGTTAAGATCCCCATACACATTGAGATCTGTATCGAGCCCTGTTGCAATAATCAGTATCGCGATATAGATTGTGTACGTGAGTGTCCTGGTATCGATGTATCACTGGTATCAGCTAGTATCGTCGGCTGTATTACTGTAGTAAAACATCGATACCGGGATCGTGCACCTGATGCAAATTTCAACGTGTTTTAGAATGTATATACCGATCACCTCGTATCACGTTAAAAAAACACAAGTTAGAGAGAAAACATTTCCTTTTTAATCGACTTCAAAAAACGAGGAGGTTAATAAATAAAAAATAAATAAATGGGGATAATAAATTAAACTTTCGATCTTTACATATGTCGATACAGATCCCAACGCGTATAGGCCCATTTAGGACATCATAAACGGTAGCGTAGCAATAACGTGCACAATTCTTGTCGATGTACTTCTCCGACGTCCAATTTAGAAATAATAAAATAGCTAATGTCGAAATGTAGAAATCTCTTGATGAGATGGATTCGAAGATTTAACGAGCGTGTTCTCGTAATCAGTGAGAATCATATGAAACATATTAGTGTATCATATGAGAGAGCATAATATCGAAGTGTATATTTTTTACTGTACAGTAAGTATATCTTTTACTGTAAGTAAAATCTATCGAAGATGAACGCTCAATGTAAATAATAATAAAGCGATATCGAAGATACATATGTGATAAGGCACGGCTTTGGCCATGCACTACCGTATTCGTTCGACTTCGTCGTCACTTGTGAAAATTCGATGTCGATTCGTTTCCATCTCTTATTAATCCTAAATTCTTCAGATTGATGGGATGTTATTAATGTAAAAAAAAAAAACAAAGAAAAATAAGAATGTCAAGGAAAATCGTTGTCAAAAATGTTTAAACTTTAATCGAGTCAATTTCACATATTATACTCTATCGATGGCGCGTAAGAAAAAAAAAATCAATGTTTCCACAAAGCGCCCATTTCGTGCGACCGTCGGCGTCGTGTTCGTCGGCTGTCAAATTTTCACAAGTCATGGTAGAAGCAGCTGTTTTATAAATATTTCATATATTTTGTTATACTGTTTCTATGCTCCTCACACTACAATCCAAGGCTAACTCTTAATAGTAAAATTAAATCTTATACTTCTTGTCCTCTACACCGTAGTTTTTACACTCCTCACCGAACTACGAATAAGTTGTCATATATTTACCGAGACCACGAATTTACGAGAGAGGTTACAAAAGAAAATAAAAAAAGGGAAGGAAAAAGCAAACGGAGATGAAAAAAATAAAAGCACAAAAATATCCGAAGGGCTTAGCCGTTTCTTACTATTCGTCCAAAGTTTAAAACAGTAAAAGACCTTCTCGGAAAATTTTTTAAATGATCGAAGCATTCTTCAACAGCACTGTATCGTTACCATAAAGTTACGATTAAGAGTGATCCAAATACGAATGTTGCTATTATAATGTTAAAACGACGTTATACGAAACGTTGATATATATGTATATACATATATATGTGGTATAATCTAATATATTGTCCCATCTATGGAATTAGTTCGTAAGTTTATGTTAAGTGAAAAAAAGAATCGACAAATTATGAAGTTCTTAGCTTAACTCTATCACATTTTTTATCGTAAATTTTTTATCTGACCTAGTTAGAAGATCTTTGAATCGACGGCCTTAAAGAATAAAATAATTTATTTTTTTCACAACACATAAATGTATAACAGAAAGATTTGGAAAGCGAAAATTTCCGCATGATCGATAAACCACGGCACCATTACCCGACGGAATATCACGAATGGTTGATTGAACGAATTATTCAATTCTAAAGTGATCGAACAATTGCAATTTTATTTTCTCCAATCCACCTACGTCACTTTCGTCACCAATCGTTAGTTTTGAGATCGATTAAAATTAAATCTCCATAGATTTTGATAAATTTCGACAAATTTGATGTATGTATCACTGACGAAGCACAATCGTATTCGCGAGGGCATCGATTTTCATCAGCCGCCGTGTGCACATCGATTGGAAATTGGCTAAAAAATTACGGATATTGTACAAATTAACGAAAAAAGAGAAAAAAGAGAATATATCATTCTAAAGTATCAAAATGTAATTATTATATCGTCGGTAATAAATGAAATCTTAAATATATCGCAATTTCATTTCGCGGATTGCAAATGTATAATACTTTTTTATTAATAGCATACGTTCGACACTACGTAGTCCCTCTGCGTGCCTATAATTTTGCAAAACTCGTCAAACGTATACATCTACGGTATTCGTTTGAAGGATTAATAATAATTTATTTAATTATGGCGGCTCACGAGGTAAACTAAGTCCTAGCTTACTCTTACGAAACGTTTATGTAAATTGTAAATATTCTTCGATGCTGATTGTACAGTGTGCATCATATAATTGACTCCTTTGTTCTGTAAACGCATTACGAATAATTGCATAAATAAAATCCTTGAAAGAATAATTATAAGAATTGTTGATACAATGTTAAACCCTTTACACGTTTATACATATATTTCAAAGAATTGCAACATAACGTTGCCATATCGAATTCTTTTTTTAATATTTCTTCATCCATAAGTCGAGTCTAAGACAGTTCAACCGGACGATTGATATCAATGAGTGAACAGGGCGATACTGATTGACTTGTACGAATATAGCTACCTTCACAAACAAAATCAACAAATAATTATTCAAATATTCTCTTCTTGAATTGTATTTTGAATATATATGTACAATTTAAAAATTGTATGAGTTTCGAAGTTTTAGGAAGAATTTGATATTATCGATCAAATTGCCATCTTATAGAATTTTATTGATAACTTTGGATTCGATCGGTTCAACTTCTTTATCTGAAGAGCCTGGGATTATGGTTGAATAAGTCGGTCGAGATGGCGCCAGACATGCTAAAGAATTTCCACGATTTGCAACATCTAGCAAAATATGAGTGGCAAATAAATTGAATGGCTGCTTATCGTTGGCTTACAGTCCTTCACGTTCTATCAATCGGTACGGTTCCCGAGGCAGGCCGAAAGCCTTGAGCCGCCTGGAGAATGGCCTCTTAGTTATTTTTTTTCCATTTCTTTTAAACTGTATTAATCACATTTAATCACAGAAAGTGCAAGTACGGACGTTGACCAGGGAAAGCTTGCGATTCGATCGACCGAAGTAATTCTTTGAGAAAATTGTATAATTTCTTTAACATATATCTATCTATTTGTTGACACTTGAGAATATTTGAGGTAATAAAAAGAAATTAAAATGGGCGAAGAAAAACCTGTGCCAAATGCTGTCAAATTCGCCATCGGCGGTCTCTCTGGGTTTGTATCTTACGATTGTCTTTGTATATTTTATTATTTATATTCAATTTTATTTCTATTATTTGTACTATATAATTTATTATTTTCTATCATATATTATATGATAGAAAAGAAAAGTAATCGCGTGTCCTTCCTCGAGAAGTGATTGTTATACTATTGCACAATTTAAAGACGGCGGTAACGAATTTAGAGGTCAAACGGTCAATATTTCTTATACCTAAACACATGGCAAACATATATTATTTTTAACCGGGCAAAGATCGTGTTAATATCTTAGAATGACGCGCTCGAATTTAAAGGTTTAGAAATCTTATATACTTCAATGTCAAAACTATAAATAAAATTGTATTCACCCAAAGAAAATCTCAACTAGATACTATTCCTAGGAATATTGAAAAGATTTTCAGATATTTTTTATTTCTAATTCTTACTCTACTATTTAAATATATATTATTTTATGAGAAATTATGTTTTGTTAAATAGCAACTATTTATCCTTTTTTAAATTTCAAAATATGTACCAAATACAATTTGAATATAAAATCAAGTATATTTATGTAATAATGTTAATAATAAAATTTATATGTTTATGATTCTAGAATGAGCGCAACAGTCTTTGTACAACCACTAGACTTAATAAAAAACCGGATGCAATTAAGTGGGACAAAAGTTTCAACATTTAGCGTTATCTCTAATATTGTTAAAAATGAAGGCATTTTAGCTTTTTACAATGGTTTATCTGCTGGTTTAATGAGACAAGCAACTTATACAACTACAAGGCTCGGTATATATACTTGGCTTTTTGAAATAGCCTCGTAAGTATGATAATGAAAGATTTATTTAAAATTTAGATAACTTAGGCCATAATGTAATAAGAAAATTATGTGATATACACAGGAAAGATAGTCAACCCAGCTTCATTGTAAAAGCATTATTAGGAATGACTGCTGGTTGTGCAGGTGCATTTGTAGGTACACCTGCAGAAGTAGCATTGATACGAATGACTGCCGATGGTAGACTGCCTCTTGGTAAATCACTGTTACAACATTTTACATTATTAATACTTCTATTTCAATCTTAACATACTGAACATTTTCAGCTGACAGACGCAATTATAAAAATGTATTTGATGCATTATTTCGTATAATTAAAGAAGAAGGATTATTTACATTATGGCGAGGTGCAATTCCAACCATGGGACGTGCAATGGTAGTAAATGCAGCTCAATTAGCTTCGTATTCTCAAGCAAAACAAATGTTGCTTGACACAGGTATTTCCTAATGACATATAATAGTACCATACATTTTACCTTTCTCTCTTGTAACCATATTTGAACTATTTTTTTTTACAGGTTACTTTGAAGAAAATATAACTTTGCATTTCGCGGGTTCCATGATTTCAGGTATAATTACAACCATGGCATCTATGCCTGTTGATATTGCTAAAACAAGGTAATACATTAAATCATTTTCTATAAATGTATTATCTGAAATTTGTGTCTGAACACGTTCCCTATTTCTTTTAGAATCCAAAATATGAAAATGATCGATGGAAAGCCAGAATTTAAAGGAACGATCGATGTTTTAAGGAAAATTCTTCAAAGAGAAGGACTATTGGCACTTTGGAAAGGTTTTCTGCCATATTATGCACGTTTGGGTCCTCATACAGTCCTAACATTTATATTCTTGGAACAAATGACCACAGCTTACAAACAATATGTTGCATGATAAGGAATTTTTATTCAACATATTATATATGAAGATCATATTGAATCACACCAAAAATGATTTCTTGTATGCTTATTTTCATTACATAGAAGGTAATTCATATACCTTGCACAAAGTGCATATATACTACTAATTGACATATATGAAAAATGATGTGTTTTTCAAGTCATACTCCAGCATTTCTAAAATTATTTCTTGAAGAGCTCCATTTATGCTTAAACATAAATTTAGATAAAGTTTAAGCATAGGAGAATTCTTTTACATGCGCACAACACTTATCTGATTTTATAGATATAATTACTGTAAATTCAATTTATTAACCATTCAGTATATTGGTTTGTCATCATAATGAGTATGTCTTAAATATGCCATTTAAAATATGTCCCAAAAATTTTGTATTTTCTAAAATACTTTTAGTTCATCTGTGAACACATTAATTGTGTAATAACAGCTTTTGATAATGTATAAGTCAAAACATACATCAGTGTGGAATAAGCTACTTGATCTTCCACTTTTATTAAGTGATAAAACAGTACATTCTTTAAACATTCTTTACACATAATGAGTTCGTCTGGAACGACTCTTTCTTTATATTTGTTATGAGATTACACAATATATTTGTTATTTTCTGATGTTTCTAAAAAATTCTTTGTTTATGTTTTGAAATACCTACCTTATATTCTGTTATTGTTTATTTTTTTTCTTTAATGAAACATTTACGAAAAATTAAAAATGTATAGTAACAATATGTAAAAAAATAATTAAGACAACGAGTACAAACGATATATTACCAGTTTTGTACACTATTTTAAGAGTAAATGCTTTAATAATAAGCAGATATATATAGTTTTATCTTTCCACTAAGTGTCCTTGATATACTGTAATTAAAAAAAAAACATCCATGTATAAAGTGCAATACTACCCGACGAAGCTCTTTTTATACCAATTTCTGTAACGTTGCTACACATTTATAATGCTAACACTCTGTTATCGTATATTTGTTTGTAAACTGCAAAACTTTAAAAATTCACTATTAGATAGCGCTTCGATCATTGAAATCTAAAAATTCCACCAATAACCATTTCAAGAATATGGATTCTAGCTTTACCTGAACACATGTTGACGTTTCGCGCTGTTTACATCCGATAATGATTAACAGATAAAAGTCAAATAGAATGGTTTTGTTAAGTTTGGAACATTTGCAAAGACAGTGCTCTAAATTAAATTTTAATTCATTAACACGTATTGTTTACGTTTTTATACGTAAGCGATAGAATCGTAACATGAAGTGTAGTTTTTATGAAAAACCCAAACTTGCTTTAAGGTTATACAACTGATATTGAATTTCAAAAGATGTATATAGTACAGTATTATATTTTACTAATACTGTAATTAGTAAAATAAATTTTATACGACAATTTTAATCTGCACAATGCGTTATTTAATATTTGTAGAGTTTTAATATAGAAGAATGGCACTGAAGAAAAAGAACACAGGTTGGGGGCAAAATGGTTTTGAAGATTGGGTACGTAATTACTGTCTGTTACTTTTTGTACCGAATACATAACATATGATTAATTAATGTATGTGGTTATAAAAATTACAGTTATTTACAACATATTCTAAATATGTATGCATGCATGAACATGCATAGATTAAAATCATAATCTACTTTTAGGGTGGATACATGGAAGCTAAGAAAGCAAAGTTAGAAGAACAATTTAATGAGGAAGCAAAAATAGTATATAAGGATGCATCAGACTTATTTCAAGGAATTGCTATATTTGTAAATGGTTATACAAACCCTACAGCAGATGAACTTAGGCGGTTAATGATGGAACATGGAGGAACATACCATCACTACATGCGACCCAGAATTACGACCCATATAATTGCATCCAACTTACCATATTCTAAAATTGTGCTTTATAAAAAAATTCAATGTCCAATTCCTATTTGTAAACCTGAATGGATTACAGACAGTATCAAAGCTGGAAAAGTATTAAATTATGACAAGTATTTACTACTCACTAATTATGCTGGTAATCAGCCACAATTGAATTTTAAAATACTTAATAAACCCAATAATATAAACACTAATGTGAATAAAAATAATACGATACAAGATACTAAATTTGCTGAATCAAATAATGCTGGTATTAGTAAGGAATCCAATGAAAGTGGAGAAAACAAAGAAGAAAAATCTATTAGAATCAATGGAACTGCGCTTTCATCAAAAAATTCTGAATTTATATCAGAATTTTATAATAATTCACGATTGCACCACATTGCCACAATGAGTGCAACATTCAAAAATTATGTAAATGAATTGAGAGACAAGAGTAATGGAAAATTTCCTGGTTTGGAACAATTGAAAAGATGGAAAGAATCCAAACGACCTGATTCTCCATATTTTGATGATTTATATTTATCACAGGATGAGATGTTCACCCCTGAAGAAAATCAAAATGCACCAACGAAACAAGAACCTGTTATAATGCACATAGATATGGATTGCTTTTTTGTTTCTGTAGGTCTCAGAAATAGACCACATTTAAAAGGATTGCCAGTAGCAGTGACACATGCTAAAGGCAATAAAAAAAGCAATGCTATTAAATCCAATAATGCAAATAGTAATGAGCAAGATGAGGAAGAATATGGTTCTTTATCTGAAGTTGCATCATGTTCTTATGAAGCAAGAAAAGCAGGTGTAAAGAATGGAATGTTTCTAGGTCAAGCGTTAAAAATATGTCCTCAATTACAAACAATGAAGTATGATTTTGAAGCTTATAAAGAAGTATCGTATGCTTTGTATGATACGGTAGCATCATATACATTAGATATTGAAGCAGTAAGTTGCGATGAAATGTATGCAGACTGTACTAAAATACTTGAAGAATCTCGTTTGATGCCTATGGATTTTGCAAAAATCATAAGAGATGAAATTAGGCAGAAAACATGCTGTCCAGTATCAACAGGATTTGGAAGCAATAAATTAAGAGCAAGATTGGCAACCAAGAAAGCTAAACCTGACGGACAACTTTACCTTGAGGATAGTAATGTTATATCTTACATTGATACATTTAATGTACAAGATTTACCAGGTAATGTAAATATTATTAATAATTATTTCTATAAGTATAAAAAAGGCTTCCTTATTAATATTTATTAACTTTTCTACTACTATAGGAGTTGGACATACAACCACACAAAAGTTACATGGGATGAACATAAATACTTGTGCACAATTGAGGTTGATACCTCTAACAACGCTACAAAAGGAGTTTGGGAAAAAGATGGGAGAACTTCTGTATAATATGTGCAGAGGTATAGACAAAACAAAGTTAAATTTAGAACACATAAGAAAATCAGTATCGGCAGAAGTGAATTATGGTATTAGATTTGAAGATAATGGTGAAGCAGTTGGTTTTTTGAAGAAGTTATGTGATGAAGTCCATAACAGATTAAAAAAAGCTAATGCAAAGGGTAGGTGCATTACATTAAAATTGATGGTAAGAGCTAAAGATGCACCTGTAGAAACAGCAAAGTTTATGGGTCATGGACTTTGTGATTATATAACAAAATCAAAAAATCTTATAGCATCTGTTGATGATCTTACTATCCTTACAAGGTAAATTTGTCTACTTTATAATTGTTTAGATTAGGAAATTACATAAGATTAAAAAGAAATCTAGATTTTATTCATGTTACAGAGAAGTTATTAGTTTATGGAATCAGTTACATCAGAAACCTGAAGACATGAGAGGAATAGGTATACAAATCTCTAGATTAGAAATACAAAAAAATAAGTCCCACAACAACAATTTACTGAATTTTATTAATAAAAATAAAGAATCTCAAGTTACACATTTTAATTTAAATGAATGTAAAAATAACCAAAGTAACAAGAACACAAAAACTAAGGACTTAAAGACATTTTTTGTTACTAAAGCACCAGTATGTACAAAAAATTCTACCGATCATTACAGTGATACTTCCTCAAAGCCGAATGATCCACATTTAACAAATATACAAATAAATAATATAGAAACTTCATCAACTAACAATGATAAAATAGATTCAAGAAGAGATCTGATAAAAACAGCAGTTGTTCCGTCACCCAATGACTCAATAATTTTGTTACCCTCTCAGGATATACACAATAGCATATTAAATGAATTACCTGAAGAAATAAGATCAGAGATACTTGAAGCAACAAAGAAAAAAAAAAATTCGTCAGATAATAAATCAAAATTGCAAGTAAATGTAAATAAAGATAAAAAGATAAATACAGAAATAAATAATCCTGAACAAAATGAGCAAGAAGGTGAGAATCCTCAGGTGCAAAGTACAGCTACTAATACTTTAGAATCTCAAAATAATAATATAAACAAATTGTCTACTGAAAATATAAAACAAAATGATGTAAAGCATCTTACATCCCAACAAAATGAATCCTCAAGTGATACTTGCCAAGACTTTGCATTGTCACAAGAAATTGATGAATCTACACTTAATGAATTGCCGGAGAATATTAGAACTGAGATTATCAATACAATGTTAAAAGGAAAAAATAAGAGCAATAATAAAAATAAGGCAATGAAAAGCACACAAACACGTCAAGAACAGTACTTTAAACAAATTAAACCAAGTTCTGGAAAAGTCACAAAAACTGAATTACCACCAATTCAAGAAATAGATATGTCTGTCATGTTGGAATTACCTGAAGATATACGAAATGAGATATTTAATCAGTACAAAAACAATACACATAAAATCACTGATATTGCTAATGCAAGTGTATCAAATGAGCAGAAAAATAAACATATATTTGTAAAAGATGCAACCGAATCTACCAACAAAAATTCTGCCGTAGAAAATATATCATTTTCACAAGTGGACCCTGATTTTTTAGCTGCATTGCCAACAGATATGCAATACGATGTTCAACAATATTGCATTGCTAAAAAGAAAGAAAACCAAATAAAAGATAATTTGCCTAATACAAGTAGCGTCAATACTAAAGTAGCTAAAAATTGGAGTGTGTTACAATATGATAAAAGTGCAAGACCACTGTCTAAATCAAAAAATAATGGTAAATATTCTAAAGCTGCTACCAACAGAAATAATCGCAAAAAGGATACAAAACAAATATCAAAAGTTAAAGAACGCACTAATGAATATGAATTAGAGACAATTAAAGTAAGCAATAATTTAAAAAAAACTAAATCAGATAATGAAGATAACACAATTAGACCATCAACATCCACAACAAATAACATTGACCATCGACAGGATTTCGTAGATAAAAGTGAAGTGATATTAGCACATACTTCAGATATTATAAGTAATGATATAAATACAGGAAAAAATCGAAGTACCCTAATTAAGAACGTGAATCATTTGTTAAGCCTTTCAATAGAAGAAGTATGTTAAATTTTGAAATTTTTTTACTTGCTAAAATCTCAAATTCAAATGTACATGACAAAATGTGTTACAGATTAGAATGCAAATACAAACTTGGATCACTACATTTGATACTGTAAACGAAGTGGATTTCTTATCGTTTGCAACATTTCTTAGCATGCTTCCTGAAAAAAAACGCATTGGAGACTTGCATATTCTTTTGAAAACTATGCACAGGCAAGTAATAAATTTTTTTTCATAGAAAAGACAAACGGAATAAATAACAAAAACAAAAATTTTACTCTTGATTGATATTGAAATCAAAATATTTTTAATATAATACTTTAACTAATTCTTCCCAATAGATGCACAACAAACACTGGAAATTGCATTTGGCACAGGACATATGGGAAAACAGTGCAACACGTTCAACATTATATGCAGATCGAGTACAACAGCAATCTAATGGTACCGCTAATTAGATGCGATTGTTTCGAATATAATAAGTAATATAAATTGCCGTGATTTGATAAATAAAATTTTTTACATTGCATTTAATAAGCAATGTATTTATACCTACAGCACCCTTAGATTTCTTAAATGCCAAATTTGCTTAGTACTACTGACACTAAGTAAAATGTATTAAAGGCATAAGATGATAGAAAATTATTAAATTAAATTAATTTTACGTATTGCAATTTTTTATTTTTACGTATTGCCACATACGAGGTATAAGAATAGACCTGTTATGGGACTTCGTGTTCCACGTACTGAAATACCGACCGTGCGAAAAAACAGAGGTTTTCTTACACCCTCTACGATATGGAGCGGTGAATTTACGGACCATATTCAACCTAATAATCGAAATTACCGCGTTGGTACGAGAAGGTCCTACCCTAATTTAATATAAATAAGCATGCACAGGAAAAAACATATAAAGAGAAATATTCTACTCACGAATAAATCCTTAAAAGAATTTACTCGTGGTAGTGCTCGTCAGCTAACTACTTAAAAAATTACAACCAGTATAACCCGTACCGATTCGGACCTTTCGTCCTCGGTATGGTAGGGTACTGGAGGGATTTAAATTCTTTTCGCTCACTACTTAAGAAGTTCTACGATGGCTCCAAAACACTCGTCCGCGCTGTAGGCTGAAATTGAGGGGGGTTGATCCGTAGGAGGTTGAAATTGAGGTAGCTCAACACTGAAGTAGGTTGAAAACGTTGTAGGTTGATAACTGATTCGACCCTCGATGGCTGCTATCAGCTCGATGATAGCAGACTCACTGCAGTATGATCATCGATTCAATGATGATCTGAAACGAAAGAAAAATCGAGCTCATTATTACATCTGTTATAATTAAAAGTTTAGACACAATTAATTAAAAAGTATCGAAATATGCTTACTTGAGTCCTTGTAGATCTTCGTATGATTCGACGTCTAGGGAATGATGCACAGATTCCAATACATTTGTATTCATCGAAGTCTCAAATTTCAATGAGAAGGGTAGGGTCTTCATCTACGGCCTCGAGCGAAATGGAAGGTACGGCCGTGTTTTGTTTACATCCTCGCGCGACGATGAATTTTTCGGAACCGAAAGACGAAAGAACACTGCTCATCGTTCATTCAACTACCGAATTTTTTGCTCCTATCTGTATCGAGCCATGCTTTAGCTTTTTTTATAAGACACTTACCTTTACGTATTACGTAGACCAGCTTCCAATAGAAAACGATGCTTCCTCTTTTCTTTATTGAATTCAGGCGATTCATGTGAACTGTGAAAGATAAAAAATACAAAAAAGATTAGTACGGACTATGATATACTTAAAAAAATGTACGTGTGTGTGCATATACATGCCATGTATACGAAGCTGGAATGTAATATAAATGCGATATATTATCTACACAAAATAATCCATTATTCTCTCTGTAAAACTGAAAGATGGTAAAGCTATCGATATCGCGAGAAACAGAATCGAAAGGGAATCGAAAAGGGGCGGGGGGGGAGCAATGACGCAGAACCTCGCGGAAGGCACGCCAAGACGACGATTTTATTATCGCCAATATTATTTAAACGAGGCGATATTTCATCTTGACTACACTCTCCTATGGAGATCGAGTCTTTAGCAATCGTTTGATCTGCTATAGAAAGGTGTAAGTTAGAAAAAATATGCTATTTACCTATAATTAACGTGGAGACCGCGAGACCTGTTACAAATTGATGGCACCCGCCGAACCAACATGGCGCCATCTCGTTCCGCAAAAACGGTAGACGATCGGTGTCACGCATGCGCAGTACGTTACTTTGCGCATGGCGGGCTTGAAAATTCAAAACTTCGTGTTGGATGGCGTCTGGGTTCGCGTCTAGCTTAGGTAATATAATTATTCATTTTCTATATAAGGTACTTGTTCCTAGTTTATAAAAAGAAATGTGCATTAAATGTTCCCCCAATGTACACTCGTTAAATAAGGAGATAAAAGAAAAACCTGAAATCTGCAGATTATCGCGACTTCGGAATTTTATCGTAACATATATTTAAACAGTTATTAATTTATAAATATAGTGTGATAAGTAAGGTACGGTTACTGTCATTTTTTTTTCATTAAATTTTGATTCTATCCTTTGATTCGAATTATAATTCATGTTAGTCAAAAATAATTAACAATCGTTATGTTTAGTTACAATTTCTGCCGTTTCGGTAGCGCTGCTGCCTTATTCTATTTTGAAACGATAGTGTCACATGCGACACTAAAATTGTAAGGGGGCTCCGGAGCCCTCGGACCGTGGGTCACAAATTTACATTACCTGTCCGGTCTATCTTATACCTGGTCTGTGGTATTGCACCTTGTTGACAGTCGATAACATTTCAATAAAGACAAATATTGTGCATGTTTACACGAAAATTCCCGGGATATAATCATAAAGAAAGAACACAGTGAAATATTATAAATAAAATATTTGATTAAAATCTGAACTGTTATTGGATATTAGTATAGCAGGATAAATTTCTCAAACAAAATAATTGATACTACTAAAGTGTTAGAGAATATTATTTTTGAAACATTTATAAGCATGTAATATTCTAATCCATTTTTTGCTCTACATTTCGTTACAATATTTATATATTTGATCGTAATCTTAAATATAGGTACATATATTAAATATATATGTATGTGTCCAACGATGAGTCATACAATCGTATTGGTGATACTATCATAGATACTGCAGATGCACTCCTTTCTTTGTGCGTTACGCCGAATTATAGTGTTCGTTTGTTATACAGGATATACCCGTGCCGAACGTGTCGAAACAAGTTTCTGCTGCGTAATATTAAATGTCCAATAGTCCTGCAAGATATACTTTACAATGGATAAAGAGCATCGTAAAAGAATTGATACTTATTGTGATAAGTTAGTACCTAAAATAAACCTAATGAAATTGTGGCCAAAATTATTGGAAAATGAGATTTTTTATAGTGATGATGTGAATATATCAAGATGGAAAGTAAGTATTTATCATATTTTTGCTATTTTTTAATAGTAAATTAGTGTTTATTCTCTTAATTTTTTGGAGCAATTGTTGACAATCGTTTTTAAAAGCCTACTTTTAATAATTATGAATTCATTTACAGAAGAATTTTGAAAAAAAAGATACTATAAGAAGTATACTTCTAACAATAAAGACTAGGGGACCTTATGCATTTGACAATTTACTTCTAAGCTTACGTCAGACTGATCATGGGGAATTAGCAGATATATTACATACAAAAAAGACCGATATCTTTAATAACAAGAACATGGAATTAAATAGTGATGAAACTATTGAGGAATCAGAAATAAAAAGACTAGAAAAATCAGAAAGGTAAAATTAGGTTCAATATTTCTTATACTATTAACCTTGGTAGTTATTAATTTATATATCTATTTCAATACTAAATATTTGATACGATTAAAAGTCATTTTAAATGCATTTTTCAGTAGCGACCATTACTTTTATAATATAGAGGAAGCCGTGACACCTTTAAATATTAAAGTAAAAACAGCAAAAGAATTCTCAGATCGTCCAGCTGAAAGTATGGTTAAAACATATAGGATGAGAAGCAAGCCTCGTGGATTAGTATTGATCATTACAAATATTGATTATAATCCATCTCATCAAAACCCTAGAAAATCAGCAATACATGATGAAGCAAATCTTCAGAAATTATTTCAAGAAATGGGATTTACTGTTGAATCACATTGTAATTTAACTGGACAGGTATAATAATAAATTGTAATTGATAATAATAATACTTAAGAGATTAAAATGACATTTTAAAAATATTATTTTTAAAATACTTTTCAGGAGATTATGGATTGTGTTAAAAGATTTTCTCGGCGTGAAGATTTAAAAAAAGTTGATTCATGCTTTGTAATTGTTAGTAGTCATGGGAAAAAAGGAAAAGAGAATTATACGGAAATAGAAGGTGTGGATTATCATCCTGACCAAAATCCACAAAATTGTTCAAGAATTTTTTGTTCTGATATTATAGATTGTTTTACTTCAGAGGCTTGTCCTTATCTAGCAGGGAAACCAAAAGTATTTATTTTTCAACTATGTCGGTATGTATTTTTACCAATAAAGGCATTATTTCTTCCAAAAAGTTATTAAAATAATGATAAACTATTTTGCATCGCGTATGTACAATTCGGGCGCGGTAAGAAGTCTCCCTGGACGGCAAAGAGGCAAGAGGGGTCTTTCGCTAGGAACAATCATTGTCCTTTGTTGAGCGAGGCGCTGAGTGTGTGTGACCTTTTCAGCAAATAGCGCGCTAGAATAAAAAATGCGTGTGAATTCTGACCAATAGGACTCGCATTCCTTCCAGAGGACTTCTTACCGCGCGCGAACTGTACAGTCGTATGAAATTATATCAATGAAAGGATTTCTTCCAGAGGTAACAAAAAACAAACCATGACAAGAGTAATACCTCAACATGTGACTGATTCACCTGAGATTCTTACAGTCACGGATAATACAAATTCGATGTGTACTCTTAAGGAGAAAAAAACTAGGAATTATTCCGATTTCTTAGTAGCGTATGCTACATTACCAGGGTTTGTTGCTTTCCGAAACAATATTACTGGCAGTTGGTTTATACAAATCTTTTGCGAAGTGTTTATGAATCATGCCTATAAGCACCATTTATGTGACTTATTTAAATTAGTAAGTATTTAATATTAAGATGATTTTATATATACTATAACAGTATAAAGAGACTACAGAAAATCTATTTTAATCATTTACAGGTAGATTCGCGATTGAAGGAAGTGAGTATATTATCAGGATATTGTCAAACAGTAGTGTGGGAGTCAAAGGGTTTTCATAAACACTGTTATCTCAATCCTGGCCTTTTTGAAGATGAAGATAAATGATGATGACTATTAAAAATAAATAGTGGAATATTTAAATATTTAGTTGTAACGGATACAACTACACAGAAAGATAAAGGCATTATTGAAATATTGTTATGTACGACTCCAAACTTTATATACGGGCGTATATATTTTATACCAGTTTGTAATTTGAATTACAAAAATAAAAATTTTATATTTATGACAAAATACAATGAATAATATCTTTTGTCAAACTGTTTTATTATTAGAAGGTTAAACTGCAAAAACGATCGTATGTACTTATCTATGTTCCAATCGATGGTAACTTATAACTATTAAAATCTTATGTATAACGAATTTAGATTATAAGTTAATGAAAAAGCTTTTTTATGACGTTTTATATGACTCGGCGAAGCACGAATGAAATTGCACGCTTGTCGAACTGTACAATTTTAATATGCTACGGGTAAACGGAATACGTATTGTTGATCACGTTAGTCACAACGTAAAATTCAAACAAGTCTCTAGTAGTGATCGAACCTTGCGCGCTTTTTTCGAAAACGATGTATAACAATTTATCGAGAAGTTTACTTACGAACATTTTTATTTATACGGTATTATTAATCATTTGCTTACCTGAAAATGTAAGATCGTCTCCAGCTAAGTATCAAGTTCCAATACGACGAGCTTCGCAATTAGATACAACTAACAGCTATAGAAGTGAGTAATATGAAAAATATGATGAATATATTTGGATTATGATACAAATTCTAATTTAAATTTGGAACATTTTTTAAGTGAATACTTGGTCACGGTATAATAATCCTGAGGAAGGAGTACATCATCAAGGAGACATTCTAATATCAAGTACTGCAAAGAAAATCATAACGGTCGAAGAGCAATTGTGGCCACATGGTATTGTGTATTACACTGTAGATGAAACTATGGGTAAAGTAATCTTCTTGTGTTGTTATAATTATTTAAATAAGGATATTATATACACTAGCAAATTATTTGTTGTTCGATATTCCTAATTTCTGAAACATTTCTATTTTCATGCAGAAAACAATCCACAGCAATTAGGAATTGTGCAAGAAGCAATGAGAATAATAATGGGAAAAACATGCGTTAAATTTCAGCGGATTTACCCTAATGAAAATGGGCGATATCCGGTTCAAAGTTGGGTACATATTATTGGAAATTATAGCGGATGTACTTCAGATTTAGGACGTAATCCATTTGGCGGACCTAGCATTCTAAACTTAAATGTGGATACATGTTTTGATGTAATAGGTCATGCTCTTCACGAATTGTTACATACTTTAGGTGTCTATCATGAACATATAAGACCAGATCGTGATCAACATATCGATATTATATGGGACAACATCAAAGATGGTATAAGGGTAAATCTGATATTGTTATAATTAAATGGGTATATATACATTTTATTTCATATTTTTAGGAAATGCACATAACTTCCAATTACTTAATGTTAACGTGGTACGAGATTATGGCTTGCCGTATGATTATGATAGTATAATGCATTACTCAATAACGGCTTTTTCAAAAGATAAATTTTTACCAACAATAGTACCAAAGGTAGGTGTATGCATATACATATATTTTTTTACTTTAACATTTCGTCCTTCTGTAATTGTATCAATAATTTTCACACAGATAAGTGGCAAAGAAATTGGTCAAAGAGATCACTTATCTTATTATGATGTGCAAAAACTTTTAATAACATATCAATGCAATCAAACTCATTATTTCCGAAATCAATTGTCATATGCGGATGAAAATAATAGTAAGAAGACTGATCTTATTTCTTCGAAAACAATTAATAGTACGACCGACAGGCCAGACAAAGAAACTACAACTACAATTGCAATTTCTACTACAGAAGAAAATGTATCTAAACATTCTACATCGACTATTTCATCCGAGTCATTAGATAAAATGGATAATGTAAACCTTCCTACCAATAATTGCACCCAATCGGAGCATCCTCCAAAAGATATACGATATTATTCCATAAACCCAAATTTTGTTTTTCTAAGTTTTCCAATTTATAATTTTCACTATTATAAATAACTTTTTACACGTAGAAACGAGTTAGTATTTTCTGAATTTTATATTATGATTTTAATGCTTTAGAAAAATTAACAATAACAGATTTTTTTCTTAAGTGTGTTTCCAATTATTATAAATACATTACATGGCATACATTGTTATAAATATCTATTTATCTCTAGACCAATACGAATCCTTTGTTTTAACGTCACTATATTTCAAACGGCTCCTATCTTGCGACGACCTATCACGATCTCTAGATTTATGTTTTCTTTTTACATGTCTATCTTTCGATTTATGTTTACGTTTTTTATGAGACTTAGAATCTTTAGAGCGAGATCTATGCCTATGTTCACTTCGTTTAGCTTTTTTTGATGTTTCTCTTGGATGCGGTGAACGTCTTTCATGTTTCTTATGTTTGATCGATCTTGAATAATTTTTATCTACCGTACTTTCTTGTCGTTGATCGTATGCGGTATTCATTTGATGATGACCATTCTTTTCATGCTGAGTAAAGTAAGCAGACACCGATGGTTTTTCATAACGATTAGTTTCGAGTTGTTGCTGTTTTTGCGAATCGGTACTTAAATCTTGTGCAGAACAGTATTTACTTTCTGTTACAGAAACATCTTGTTCCAAAATGTAGTCTGTATATATTTCCATTTGCTGATCTATAACTTCCCGAAGAATTTCTACATGTGATTTTTTATTCGTATGCACACCTCTATGTTTAGCTCTACGTCTTTTTAAATTACGTTCTTGAACAAGCAGTTCCAACACAGACATTTCTTTACTATCTTTATCTTGTAATTTCCTAAAAGAATTATATACAAAACTATAAAATCAATGAAATCAGGATATTTACATATTTTCTCTTTGGCCAAACTTACGGTTTATTTATATCAGTAATATCGCGTCCTATGTCAGGTTTGACGGTATGAGTAATTGCGTATTCATACAGTGCCTTCCTCTCATCGCTAGTAAAATCAGATATGAGTCTGGTTGATGTACGCGGAATTAACCGCTGACCCGAACCTAGTATAAGTGTCAAGAATTTCCATTTTTCAAACCAGAAAAATTATATAGAACACAATATGATTAATTGAAAATTATAATAATGACATTTTTGTAAAGATTAAAAAGTCAAATAAATATTACTTAAACCAAGGATGAGCAACCTTTTTTCACAAGGGGCAAACTACAAATTTAAAAATTTTGTGCAGGCCACTTAAGAAACATATAAAATATGAACACTAGATGATAAACACAAATTATCTCTAATTTAACACACAATAATATATATTTGAAAAGTCAAAAAGTGAAGCTTTGACGGGCTGCCCAAAAAAATAAGCCAGGCTGCACATTGCTCATCCCTGAATTAAACTATTTTGATCGTGAAAAGCATAATTAAGTGTTGATATATAAATGTTCAGCAAAGGATATGAAAAAGGATATATAGAGTCCGTGCCAAGTATAACATTCATAATCTTCTGGAAAAGATTAAATGGTTTAAGATACAAAAAAGTGTAGATCTACATTTACTTGATCCACGACCAACCTGTTTTCATCTCTGGATTCTGTTCTTTTGCTTTTCTCAAGATTTCGTCCTGTAGTTCTTCATCTATAGCACATAATATTTATGATCGTTACTACATGATTATTAGATAGTGTATTCTAAATGAAACAGAAGCAATAAAGCATATAATTAGAATCACTGTTAGACTAACCCAATCGAAGACTCGTTGGAGCATTTGGTGGTAAAGCTGACTCTGGGAACGGAACATCCAATTCTCCATAACCCTCTGCTTTCCACTGACAAGCAGGTAGATGCGTATCGAGACATCGTTCCGTAATTCGATGAGATGAATCGTAGGGACACGTAAGGAAACTTTCATTCTATATGAAAGTAACGATCGATTTTCAGTAATTTTATATTTAAAAGTATAATAGTTGTATTTTTACGTACATGCTGAGATATACTCTCAATCGTCCATCCTAAACTAGACGTAATATCAGCGATTTCTTTTTTAATATTGTTCGTGAAATCATCAAATTCTTGCAATTGCTTTTTCCTTTCATCCATTGTGATTTTTAACATGATACATTCTTTTAATACTCCAACAAAATTGTAGATCGTACGCACACATTATTTGGATCGCTAAATCTAACCTAATCTCGAGTTACCGGAATAATCCTTATAAACGGCGGGACAACTACGCACATATTACAGTAGAGAGCGGGGCGCCTGCTGTCAATATGCAGATAATGCAGAAACACGTCGATAATGCAGATAAATGTTGCTAATTCAGAGAAACTATATAGTGACACAAACGAGGTATCAGATGGACTTGACAAGCAATGTAAATGTTTGTCCCACGATCCGGAATCTTCAAAGCTTCCTTGCCATTTTAGTATCCCATTAGACACTGCATTTACAATAGCATAAGGCTACAGCGCTACCGAAACGGCAGAAATTGTAACTAAACATAACGATTGTTAATTATTTTTGACTAACATGAATTATAATTCGAATCAAAGGATAGAATCAAAATTTAATGAAAAAAAATCACAGTAGCCGTACCTTATTTATCACACTATATTTATAAATTAATAACTTTTTAAATATATGTTACGATAAAATTCCGAAGTCGCGATAATCTGCAGATTTCAGGTTTTTCTCTTACCTCCTTATTTGACGAGTGTACATTGGGGGAACATTTAATGCACATTTCTTTTTATAAACTAGGAACAAGTACCTTATATAGAAAATGAATAATTATATTACCTAAGCTAGACGCGAACCCAGACGCCATCCAACACGAAGTTTTGAATTTTCAAGCCCGCCATGCGTAAAGTAGCGTATTACGCATGCGTGACACCGATCGTCGACCGTTTTTGCGGAACGAGTTGGCGCCATGTTGGTTCGGCGGGTGCCATCAATTCGTAGCAGGTCTCGCGGTCTCTTCGTTAATTACAGGTAATTAGCATATTTTTTCTAACTTACACCTTTCTATAGCAGATCAAACGATTGCTAAAGACTCGATCTCCATAGGAGAGTGTGGGCGAGACGAAATATCGCCTCGTTTAAATAATATTCGCGATCATAAAATCGTCGTCAGGGTGTCCCTTGCGCGAGGTTCTGCGTCATAGCTCCCCCCCTCCTTTTTCGATTCCCATTCTCGCGATATCGATAGCTTTTTCATCTTTCAGTTTTACAGAGAAAATAATGGATTATTTTGTATAGATAATATCGCATTTACTCGTATACATGGCATATACATGCACACACACGTACACACATACACATAAGTATATCATAGTCCGTACTAATCTCTTTTGTATTTTTTATCTTTCACAGTTCACATGAATCGCCTGAATTCAATAAAGAAAAGAGGAAGCATCGTTTTCTATTGGAAGCTGGTCTACGTAAAGGTAAGTGTCTTATAAAAATAGCTAAAGCATGGCTCGATACAGATAGCGCCTACATTGGCTGGTTTATATACTTTTAAATTTGTTATTTGCGCTTTAAACGCATTACATATGCATATGTTTTTGCATACATGCACTGTATGGGTACATAGCGAGAGCACAAGATACGCATCTTTCGCGATAGATCTTTTTCTATTCTACATATTGGTATCACGATATACGTACGATACATGCTATAACGTGAATAGAGCGGCAGGAAATATGAAAAAAAAGTCAGTACACCGCGTTTTTCAAAATGTCGACATCTCTCTTCTCGGAATGTGACATTCCCATAGATTATAAGCATCCCTTACCAGTTTTGAATTTTTGCGAATGCGAACGATATTATTTGCCTACCGAAGTGGCGATACACAATAAATCTGATGATTGTTGGGTATCTTATAACGATAACGTGTACGATCTCACTGAATTATGCATATTATGGTCAGGTAAGCGTGAAATAGAACCCGTATTAGCGCACGCGGGAAAAGACATCAGTCATTGGTTCGATCATCATCGAAACGATATCAAATATTACGTGCATCCTGTTACCGGTGTACTCGTGCCATATTGTCCACACGGACCAATACCGGATGTGTCCGCTTGTGTCGTACCTTCCACCGTTTGGCGACCGATAAACAAATGTCCTTGGTGGTTAAACGAAAAGTACAAATTGGGAAAGCTCACGAAAAATCCGCGTCCTTGTCGAATAATTAACGTTCTTACCGGAACGAGTTGCGTTATAACGGTAAATTAAATCGATCGTTAAAGACAGACATCTTGCGTTTTGACAATCCATTTTTCGTTCAGGTCTGCGAAGAGGACACCATCCAGCGTATTCAGGAACGTGCTTTAATATTTAATGCGAACGGTGCGTCTTACGCGTGGAAATTCGAAGGAAAAGATCTTGATCTTAATCGTACCTTGACGGAAAACAATATCCCGGACGAACGGGAACGATTCGTAGCTTGCGGACTTAAAGAAGATTATTATATTCCTAGTCTTTTGTGTTATTACATCGACGTCGACGACGACAGAAATTTCAGACAAGAAATTAACGAATTAAGATAAAATATTTATTATAAAATTCATTGTGAATTGTAACTAAGAAATTCTCTACCTTATCGACCGTCACGTTATAGTCTATCTTACTCGTCGTAGCATCGGATGGCACCACCTTTCCAACCGCGTTACTTTCGAGCAAACGTTGAACAATAGATTCAAAATGATTTTCGACTCTAATGTACGAATTATTAAATAATACGTTCATAGATTAGCTTCTAAATTTTATCACCCGAAAGATGGAATTTCAAAAGAGTTCGAATACCGAGCACAGTTATATCCGCGGAAAATAAATGCGTCCGATCCTCGCGCGGACGTGGTTCGCTCATAAAAGCGATGCCCCGTCGAGAGAAGCTCTGCCACCGCTTACGATCCTCGTCAAACCGTTTTACGGGTTTATCCTCGGCCTATCTCTCGCGCATCTTGATCCATTGTACCGATTTCTCTACTCTTTGTCTCCCATAAAACGTACACGGAAAGATTATTGTCATTACGAGGTTTTATACTTCGATATATACCAAATATTAGTATTACTTGGAATTATCTACATGCATGTACTTATAAGAAGAAAAAAATGTAGGAATTCATTTGGGTTCCTTTGGTCGATATGGTTGTAAATCACTCGAGAGCTACCACCCGCGTCTTTTGCAATGACAATCGGTAATAACTATACGAAGGAGGCCACGGTAGGAGAACAGAGAAGGGAAGGATCGACGGTCTCGTCTTTTAGGATTGCTTTAAACTGAGAGAGAGAGATAGAGTATACATGTGTGACAGAGGAAGAGAAAAGGACCGAAGTACGGTCATTAGGGCACACGCGCGGCCACGTACGTGGTGTAATCGTAAACCGCGAGGAGCATAAAGCGACTCGGTAGAAAAAGTCATTTACTGCGTCTTTCATACACGTGCGCGAAGCTAAGCTGGACGCGAGGCTATCCCGAAGAGAGAGAGAGAGAGAAAGAGAGGAAGAGCACTGACCCTGACGACGCGATAGCCAACGACGAGTGGTAGAGGCATCTTTGTCGTATTCTCCACCTTCTCCTCCTTCTTCGAGGATGAACGTCTCTCGGGAAAATTGAAGCTTGGAAAAAGAAAGAAACTCGATAACACTCGGAATGAAGTTCTCGCGTGTCTTAGAGATCCTCGGTATATGAATTTTCTCTACCAATTTGAAAAAGCCGCCTTTCTGGATCGCGAGAAATACGTCTTGCCGCATACATACATACATATGTATACGCATATGCACGTATCACGGTGTTATTACGGTACTCATCGAGTAAACGTCATCGACCAATCTCCTCACGTAACTGCGTCGCTCGAATCGATTTCCAAACGAACCGTGCCTCGCCGATGACGTTTCCGACCGCAATTCGCATAGATATCGCAAACAAGATTGCTACAGTTACCACGCGTGTGTATTCGCTTAGAAAATAACGGAATGAATAACGCGAACGTAATCGGTCGCTCGATTGCTTCTCGAACGTCCTACGTTTTTTTTTAAGATTATACATAGTTCTTGATTACAGAGACCGTTACGACATTTAACGGATGTGCAAACACGTTAGGTCAAATTCGACGAATATGAGACGGGATGAGCGTTCTCTCGCAAATATCCGGATACGAGGGACACTTCTCTGATGACAATGATTTAGGTCCAAGGGCTAGAGTCTGCGGAAAAATGATCAAATAGTATTTAAATAACTTAAGGGTAGTCAAAAGTAACTGAATTCCTGTAGTGATATGTACACCTTCATCTAGCTTTAACATCTTTAGTCTGGTAACTGGTTGAATATTTTTTTTGTCTAAGGTAATTAAAACTTGTTTAAACTGTTTGTCTAAAACGATTTCCAGCCATTAGGGGAGACCGGGGCTAGGTGTCCCAATTTTAGGTTTTTTGTTTCTACAGATTTCTGTAGCTTATATTTTCGAATTTTTTGGGGACCATCATAAAGTTCAACTTCTTAGCAATACATGGAAATTTTTCCGCTTGCATTGCCTGATGTATGCATCGTGATTTTTGACAAAATGGTCACCACCGCCGATTTCAATGTTTAATGGCTCATTCTAAAGAATAAAGCATGCAGAATACTGTCCCGTTGTCCGTTTTTCGATATCGTTACGCAATGATGAGAAATTAATCTTTTAAGTGTCGGAGTATGGGTCGTTTTCAAAAGAAAAATTGCTGTAACTTTTTAACCAGTCATCCTATCGAAATGCGACTTGCATATTCGTAAATTAGAGACTTTCCTCTTTCGAACGAGTATTTGATCGGGCAAATTCGAGATGCATCGATTTTTGACAAAAATCCTGACCTATGCATCATGATTTTTGCCAAAATGGTCACCACCGCCGATTTCAATGTTTAATGGTTCATTTTAAAGAAGAAAGCATGCAGAATAATGTTCCGTTGTCCGTTTTTCGATATCGTTAAGCAATGATGAGAAATTAATCTTTTAAGTGTCGGAGTATGGGTCATTTTCAAGCTTTAAACTGCTGTAACTTTTTAACCAGTCATCCTATCGAAGCGCGACTTGCATATTCGTAAATTAGAGACTTTTCTCTTTCGAACGAGTATTTGATCGGGCAAATTCGAGATGCATCGATTTTTGACAAAAATCCTGATGTATGGATCAAGATTTAGAAAGAAGAAAGCATGCAGAATACTGTCCCGTTGTCCGTTTTTCGATATCGTTGCGGAGTGTTGAAAAATAAATTTTTTAAGTGCCGGAGTATGGGTCGTTTTCAAGAGAAAAATCGCTGTAACTTTTTAACCAGTCATCCTATCGAAGTCACACTGCCATATTCGTAAGTTAGAGACTTAAAATTTATATCACACTTGGAAGAGCGAATATTCATAATTTCATTAAAATTGGCCAAGTAGTTCCTGTCAAAAAGTATATATTACTATGGGAATTCAGTTACTCCTGTCTATCGTTAAAAGTTTGTTTCATCGATTACCTCGCCTTGACTAACAGCTTCTCTTAAAACGGGTATCGCTTCGGCAAGTAGCTTGCACTCGTCGTTACTGAGAGGAGGGATGCCAAGATACTTTTGTATACCGTCTGGACCTAACTCGAGTTGCGAAGCGAAATACGTCACTTCGGGTATCACGCAGGAACGAACGTACGCGCATTCCACTACTCCACTTTGTTGCCGTACGGCTGATGATAACGTCGTTAATTATTATCGTCATTAGGGTATCTTTCCTCCGTCATCTCTCATTTATTTAGTCGATACGTAAGTCCGTGGTACCTACTATACGTACCTTTACAAAGGGAGATGCAAAATCTACCGATGGCAAAGGCCGAGGCATATATCGATGCTTTCCGTCCACCGTTGGCTTTTAAGACTTCTTCGTCGGCCATTCTCACGGAACGGGTTAAGGAGCTCGTCTCTCGCTGAAACAGTGATTACTTTTAAAGAGTTTAAATATTTTTCTTGCAAGTTTTTGTTAAAATTTAATCACTTTATATGATTAGAGTTGCCACCTGTAGTTTAGGATAGCTATATTGGACAAGCATAATCTATAAAATTACGATAAAATACTCTTTCTTGAAAATACCGAGTTTGTTATCTTAAAGAAATATAAAAAAAGGTATTTTTTATAAAAGCTTCAACCGTTATACGTAGAATATTAATTAAAATCAATCGAACCGGTGATAAGTTGACGCAAGGTGTCATTTGCGAGAAAAGGGGAATACAAGTCTTCGGACAGCATCCTCCGATAACCGGTACCATCACGCATTCAGGTGCGATCCCAATCATTTCTGCCGCAAAACTATTCGCTCTTACGCAATGGAGCGTGTTCACGCCGAAGATTCGCTTGTTGTCGTAGACTCCAGCCTTTTTGTACATTTCCACCGCGATTGGTATTAAACTGTTCACCGGGAACATCGCGATCGCTATCATTGCCTATAACGATCGATAAACGAATCAAAGTCAAGCTCGTATGGTCAAAATTTAATCGATCGAAATTGTCACGGAAATGTAAAAATATGTAAATATACTGGTAAAGGTGATAAAAATATTATTTCCAAGTCCGAGACTCGTGCGCGAACAAAGTGTCGGAGCAGCAGGACGCGTCATCGTCTTTGTAAGGAAAAATGAAAGAAACGAACAAAGTAAAGAAAGAAAGAGGAAGGTGGTAGGAGTGGGAGAAGAAAAATGGAAGACGATCGACGAGCGACATCCTTGTCGAGACGCACAGTCGAGTGGAATGTCGAAAACAGCTTTGGCGTAATTAATGAAGCTGCGAGGGCGTTAAAAGCCGAGGCCAACCGCTATACATAAGAAATGATGTTCGACCGTGCATAAAACACGAAGACCGGCCATTATTCGGCCACGTACAACGTACTTTCGCTGCCGACCACATCTTTTCACGAGCAAAATGCCAGACGGGCGCTCGCGTATACCGCGTTGGTAGGATAAACACAAGCGGGGAAGATTAAAAATGTTTTGCTTGGCCGGATGAGAGAGAACCAACGGACTGGAAGCGATCTTTTTTCACGTGGTTCTTTCTTTCTCTCAATAAGAAAACGTTGCTTTACGAGAATCGACGTTTTCAATCGCGAATCGTTAATTAAGATAAAGACTATCGAACATACCCGTTCAGTCGATTCCGTTTCTCGTAAAGTCTCTCGACACTGAGTCTCGTTAATTTTATTTAACGTAAACCATACCGTGGTTTTCATTGCCAATTAATAAAATATATTTACAATTTTATAGATCTACCATCACCTTATTTGGCTAACCAAAATGTATTTCAATTTTTAATCCATAAAAAACGTATTACACTTACTATATTAAACCAGTCGAGGGTTAAGGACAGGAAGATCAAAGTTCAGGGTAGAATTAAAGAAGTGTACATTTCCTGGACAAACTTATCGAAACGACCGAGCTACCAATTCTCGAAGCACTTCGAGAAGGGACGAGTGGATTCGTCGAAAAGAAAGAAGGGTCGATTAGTTCTAGGAAGTTCGAGATTGGAGCAAACGGCTTAATTAGTTCTTTCGCGTAGATCTCTTTAGACGGGAAGCACGTTTAATCGAAGCTACACGTATACGGTCACACGCGTTCCTTGTTTCACGAACGATGCATCGCGCTTTCGCGTTAATCCGCCTCTCTCTCTTGAAATCGTCTTTTAACGTTCAAGATGCAGGAGGGTTCTCGTCGGACGCGATTAGAGTCTAACAAATCGTACGAGCAAATAAATCTTATCCAACGTTTATGTCAAAGTTGTTGGGCGCTACTCGATGTGTGCGTTTTAACGGAAGGACGCGTTCGATCGCTATCCCGACAAAGAGATCGTTGGCTCGTGGAATCGTCTTGCGATCTCTCCGACGCATCGATCCGACGTCGCTTAGGGAATTATCGCGTGGAAGACGCGAGTGCATGCGAGAAAGAGAGTGTGAAAGATAGAGAGATGGAGAGAGTGGTGCTCGCACGCTCGGCAAGCAATTTGCATCGTAATTAAGATTGTCAGTTTTGTTACTATCTTCCTCCTCGTTCTGGTCGCTTACCCGAGGACAGCATCTAATGACGCTCGGCAGTAAATCCGACAAGATCTCGGCGTTTGACTCGAGTAATTCCGTTGGTGTCGATTCGCCTTGAAGAAGATTTTTCTCGGCTAGAAGAACGACGACTTTCGCGTCCTGCAGCGTTCGTGGCAGGCATTCCTCGTTGCGCGGATACGTCGTGACTTTGCATCTCGTGTCGATGTGATTGAGTTCCGATGCGAGATATCGGGTCTCTTCTTCGTCGTATATCGAGACTTCGTCGATCAGGGAGGATCGTTTTAAGAGGAGGGATAAAAACTTTCCTGAAATTTTGGGGGTTTGATGTTGGGGTGCCATTGATTTTATCGTTGATAAAAGGAATACCGATCTCGGTGGCGGCTCCAAGTACCGCGACTTTCATAGATTTCGAACGATGCACGTTGGAATCAAACGTTCGAACTTTGGTTAGGTTTTGTAACGTGGTGACGAACGATCTTCGCCATAGACGATATTTTAACGAGAACATCGTCTATTTCCTTAAGATCCTTAGAGACTTATTTTACTACTTCAGCTATAAAATTCTCCTATTCAGGCCAGTCGTAACATAGACTTAGCAAAGAATTTAGTAGCCTAACCATATTTTCGCATGACGCCTGTCAAGAAAGAAGCACGTATCAAAATGGAAACAAACGAATCGTGCTCCCACGACGATCGTCGGTTCCAAGGAATTTGACGGGCGTTCGCGAGCGATAAGAGCGAAGAGTTCCAAGAGATCGAGAGCCGTCTCTTCGGAGAGTCACGTCCGGACCACCTTCTTAGGATCCACAGATGCCTCTCGTCGTCTTGGTGGTGATATCGCTCGTTCGCTCGCGGTCGCGTTCCAGGGAACGCATTCTACTCTCGGTGGACTACAGGAACGTCGATATTATTTCTTGGAGTTTACGAAGGACTTTCCATTGGTCCAGGAGCGTCGAACGACGGGGAGGCTGACTCTAGATTGGTTCGACTCTCGCTCGTCGTCTCTTTCCACGACTCGGTTTATCGTATCATAGAAAGACCTCGGTATTGCTCGCGTACCCGTAACGACTCGCGTGTAGAATAGGATGGCTAGGATGCGCGAGAGATAGCGAGCGAAGGTGGAGACGAGAGAGAGAGAAGCCGACCGGTCGCATCGGTAATGATATCCCATTGCTATTTTATGCCGCACTGATGCTGATGATTTTCCTTCTGAAGAATTGCTTTGACCGCAAAGACCTTCCTCGAATCGCCCTCTTTTAACCTCTTCGAAATCATCACCTGCAATCTTGGTGCACCGTAAAGAAAGAGAGAGAGAAAGAAAGAAGTCTTCTCTCTAGGCTTTAGGAAAACGATCTGTGTACCGATGTAATGTCAGTAATCAACGCTCCTGTCTTCCGTGATACATTCTTTGACTCTCTTTCTCTATCTTTCTCTTAACGAACCGTAATCAATACCGCATTCCTCGCGTTGCCTTTTATTCCGCCCGCCATGCGTAACGAAGCCTCGTAATAGCACCGACCGGTAACCTTGAATCGAGCTTTTGATACTCGGAGAACGTACTCTCTCGGATCTCTAACACGTTTTATACCAAACGTGCCACTCGTGGGGGAGTTCTTTCTCTAAAACGTTTCGCGAAAGGTTCTTGCGAAATTCACAGTCATGCCTACCGATTCTTAAGCGAGTCATCTATGACTCACGATTGACCCAGAATACCACGCCAAGGTGAATCCTGACCCACCTTAAGGATTTCTGCGTTGATCGAAGCGTACGATTGTTCTTCTGCTTTTTTCTGTTCTTTTTTTTTTTTTTTTATTATTCTTATTACGCCGCCTTGTTTCTTCGAAGCAAGTAGGTACAATAGCGCGATCTCGAGACATGACAGGATCAACGAAGACCTTGACGTCTCGCCTCGAGAAGAAATCGTGATGCGAAAGGTCGAATCATCGCAGGTATTGTTAGTACGAGGCTCTTTAATGGCGAGTCATTAGTTTCGAAGCATCTTCGTTGTTTAGACGTTCAATCTAGACTCGTTCCGGACCGCGATATGCAGCGGTCAAGATTGAAAACATTTTTTTCTCAACTCCCACAACGAATAGATGATAGTTTTTTCATTCGAACAAAAATTTGTTCCTCGACAAATATGCATCGTACGAGGTTACCTTGCCAATTAGGGATTTAACGAAGCCAATGGGAAGTACGATGAGTCGATGAGACAAATTTAAAGGCGGAGCCAAGTAAACGCCAGCTCCGTACTGCCATTGAGTCACCGTTATCTATTAATAGCGAGACGAGTCTTCGAAATATCCAAGATACTGTTACTTTTCCCCTGTCAGCGAAGTTTTCAACTTTGTGGCATCCTCGTGGAGAAAGAGGGACGAGAAAATTCCATTAGCTCGTTGAATATATATACAAGCATCGCTCCGTCAACTCGCCAATGAAAGAGCTTGATAAAGCGATATTACGTTAATACGAGTATCCATTACTCGTGACTTTGAAAAGGTGTTAAACGTGGCGTTATCGAGAAGGCGATATTACCGTGGATGGATTAGCTTGGGAGGTGCGATGAGCGAAAGTAACAATTACGTTACAACATTGTTGATGGTTTACTCTTTAACAGCTAACGTCGTCCGTCATTATCTTTGGTAGACCGTCATAAACCTATCATTAAAGTGGACGCTGAATGAAGCGCCGCGGTGCCAATAACGATCGCTAAAGTTCAACGCTTTACTCGTGATTTAGATCGTTCTTGGAAACGTCGTTAGCCACGTAGGGGGAGATAATCGCGAGAGACGTTAAAGATCGTGACTTTTCGCGAGTCACGCGGCATCATCGCTCCCTCCGCTAGCATCATACATTATTTATTTATTAAACGACCCTTCGACGAACGGTGCAAATGCATTTCCAATTTTTCAATCGTAAAAGAGAATATTCTCTTACCACAAAGAGACGATCGAAGCTCCCGTGGACGGAACGCGTAGCGGTCGAACCGCGGATACCACATAAATTCGATGCAGAGGCTTTGCCGTACGCGTCCCACCAGTATATGCCACAAAATTAAATCATCGGTCGAGATTCCATACCGGTAGCGCCGGAAGAAGAGTGAAAAAAGTGAAGAAAACGATGTTTATGCCCTTGAGCGAAACCGGGGCGTGTCCGTTTAAACGATCCTTTTTCTTTATTAAAAATTACCAAGCCGGAGAAGGAAGGTACGCGATCGTGATGTTATATATTAAATAGGTCCCGATCGGTCCTTAACGATCGGTGTCCACGAAATAAAGACGAAAATTAATATCACTGTACCGGCACGCTTTAATTATACGACACGCTCGGTAAGAGCAGAGAGTAAGGAAAATCAATAGGGTTCGTATATGAAAAGGATGATTTATCGGTGATACGATCAAAGTCCGACAAATAGTTCCCTCAGGTAGCAACGTTCCAATGGCGAGAGCGTAGGAACGCGGAGAACAAGTTCATAAAACGTTTAAAACGTCCCATTCCGTGGAACATTAAGGCGTTAATAATACGAGGTAGAAGAGATGGCAGGAAGAACGACGGAGTACATTTATTCGTTATATACGGTCGCGAACGCGGTAACCCTAGAGGCTGGAGTCTGTTAACCGAGGAAGCCTTTGAATCTTGATAAGAGCAAATACAATCTAGCCTCGGAGAGGATCCTAGTAGGTACACCGGGCAGCTTCTCGCTGGCGCGGTTTTCGAAGAGCCACCGCATCGCGCGTCTCGAGTTACCGGCACCGTATGTATAAATGCATATATACGTATATATGTATGCGCAACACAAAAGTAAAAGAGAAAGAGAGAAGTCTCTCGTCCTTTCCGCATTCCCAACACGCCGCGGTGTTCGCGAGTGCTCGCGCGGCTCTCGAATGCAGCTGGCTCGTCTCTTTGGCCAAAGGGATTCCAGTGCTCTGCTCCTGGCTCGAGGTGCCAACGGAGCTGACGTAGAAGGGGAGTGCGGGTGTTGCCCATCGCGAGTCCTTAAATTCCACGACGTTCCGGCACGATTCAGCCGCGGAGTCGGCCACGCCACGCGAGCTCTCACCAAGGGGACGTGTACAGACTTTGCCTTTTCCGTGTAACCGTCCACCTCGAAGAGTTACTACGAGAGATCGATGTAAATCCGACTTGTTAGCATGCTCGAGAAAGACCGAAGAGCGTTCGCGAAATCGACCGTTTTCACCTTCCATCGATACGTCCGTAGGTAGGTATCTTTACCTATGCGTACTTTTATACTTATGTAATGTTTGGACATGGGGAATTAAATATACTTTATTTTAACACACAAAATATTCTTTTATAAAAGGAGATACGTTTTTATTCAATCTAAGACTAACAAAGGAGCGAAAGTATACCGATGCATAGAGATTACGAAGCAACGGCTCCTAAGAGTGACTTTAGACTGAATAAAGTATAAGGGATCATTTCTCCCTAGGTCATACAATGTATATAAAGCGTCAATTGTATTTTGCTATGGAGAGACAGTATCTAACGCTTCTAGAACGAATATAGCGTTCAATCCAACATCTAAGTATAGGTATATGTATGCGTTTACTTTCCGGAAGGGTATGAATTTTCAGGCTAATGCTGGATACGCCTCTCGAGATACTCGTTAGTTAAATAATAATCGGAGACATGGTTGCGACGAGCCTAATGAGACACCGACGGCGGCTATTTGAATGGCTTAAATAGCCGCGACGAGTCATCCATCTTTTCTTCCGACCTGCTTCTCGGATAGCTAGCTCTCTGCGTTCCCATCTTCTTGCGATAGATGTACCGGTTGGCCTTGGTAATATAGACGACGCCCTGACGACAACGACGATCGCGAAAGATCGCCACCGAGCGCGGTCAGTTCGATCACAAGGAAAATTATCCTAGACGTCGGTGAATTTCTTTTTTAAATTCCATCAATCGAAAAATCTTTCGTGCGAGCGCATGGTGTGGTACAGGGTGATCACTGAGAAAATTTATTTGAACTAACTGGGGCACAAAAAATGTCTTAGATCTGAAAGACTACTAAATTTTGATTTGATTTCTGTTGACTAGTGTTTACACATGTGCAAGGGTTTCTATTCACAAAAAACATTTTTACTTGTGTTAAAATATTAGTAGGGGAGACCGGGGCTAGTTGTCCCAATTTTAGGTTTCTTGTTTCTACAGATTTCTGTAGCTTATATTTTCGAATTTTTTGGGGACCATCATAAACTTCAACTTCTTAGCAATACATAGATATCTTTCCGCTTGCATTGAGAAGTTTTTAACACGTTTTTTTTTCAATTTCAAGCAAACGAGTTTTTTGGGACAACTTGCCGCGCTGCGGGGTAAGTTGTCTCACGCCATGAGACAAGTTTTCCAAGGTTTCCAAGGAAAAATCCTGATGTATGCATTAGGATTTTTGCGAAAATGGACACCACCGCCGATTTCAATGTTTAATATCCCATTTTAAAGAAGAAAGCGTGTAGAATACTGTGCCGTTGTCCGTTTTTCGATATCGTTAAGCAATGATGAGAAATTAATTTTTTAAGTGTCGGAATATGGGTCGTTTTCAAGTTTAAAACTGCTGTATCTTTCCAACCAACCATCCTATCGAAACGCGACTTGCATATTCGTAAATTAGAGACTTTCCTCTTTCGAACGAGTATTTGATCGGGCAAATTCGAGGTGCATCGATTTTTGACAAAAATCCTGACCTATGCATCATGATTTTTGCCAAAATGGTCACCACCGCCGATTTCAATGTTTAATGGCTCATTTTAAAGATAAAATCATGCCTAACAATGTTCCGTTGTCCGTTTTTCGATATCGTTAAGCAATGATGAGAAATTAATCTTTTAAGTGTCGGAGTATGGGTCTTTTTCAAGCTTCAAACTGCTGTATCTTTCCAACCAGCCATCCTATCGAAACGCGACTTGCATATTCGTAAAGAAGAGAGTCCCCTTTTTCGAACGAGTATTTGATCGGGCAAATTCGAGATGCATCAATTTTTGACAAAAATCCTGATGTATGGATCAAGATTTAGAAAGAAAAAAGCATGCAGAATACTTTCCCGTTGTCCGTTTTTCGATATCGTTGCGGAGTGTCGAAAAATAAATTTTTTAAGTGTCGGAGTATGGGTCGTTTTCAAGAGAAAAATTGCTGTAACTTTTTAACCAGTCATTCTATCGAAACCACACTGTCATATTCGTAAATTAGAGACTTTCCTCTTTCGAACGAGTATTTGAGCGGGCAAATTCGAGATGTATCGATTTTTGACAAAAATCCTGATGTTTGCATCATGAACAAAAACCTGAATTCTGTCGAAAACTAATGATAAAAACAAACGTTTCAGCAAAAAAAGAGGATGGGGCTAGTTGTCTCAGATCTCATTGTCGGGACAACTTACCTCGACGTGTGAGACAACTTGCCCCATTTTCATAGGTTTGTTTCTCGGGTAATAGTTCAGTCAGATCAAGGCGTTTTTTAAAAATTCTGGCAAGAAAATGAAGCTGACCAAATTCTCTTTCTATTACATGTGCGAACTCGTGTGCAATCGATTTTCATTAGTGCCTAGAGATGCTTAAGTAATGTATCCAAAGTAGAATTGAACTTATCAAAATATAAATTCGTCTCTTGAAGTAACCAGGGAAGACTAAACACAACGACCACCACTACACTTTTTTTTACTCGCTGAGACCTGTACACTATTGCACCGGACGCGTTTCCCCTTCCATCCTAAGATACCAAAACTACGACTGGGACTTTTAGCCCCGGTCTCCCCTATTACTTTTAGTAAAATCTAGTACGAAAGTATTAACAGTGGTCACCCTGATCGTACAAATCTCATGATGAATGCTAGAGAAACCACTTACGAAAGTGCTCAATAAACTTCGTATTCTGTTCTCTCTCCCTCTTGTTCTCCGGTTCACGCGCGAAATACAGCGGGACTCGAGTCAATTATTCTGATCTCCGAGATATGCCGCTTCGTGGCATTAACTTGACATTATTCCGCGTACGGATGAAATTAAGAACTGCTCGTTTTATCTCTCCACGCGTATTTACAATAAAATCCTTTCATAATCTCCGATGTGCGAAACTCAGGCCGACCAAAGGTAGCCTTGCAAACTTATTCATGTTATGGATGCGACCTGTGACTCCTTCCCATCTCGTTCGAGAGTCATAATACACGAAGCGTACATCGACTGTGCCCTTTTCAATACTCCACGTTTTATCAAGATCGTAACATTAACCTCTTGCCTTATGATTTAATTTGACACAATGAAATTAATATTAGAAATTGAGAAAAAGAACCGAATGTAAGTAACGACAAAAGAAGAAACAAATTAAATCCATTAAAATTAAACCATGTACAACTCGTGCATTGACATGTTTCTCGTGACATCCGCATCACGAGTCCCACTCTATATCATAAGACAAGAGATTAATAAGACGTTAAATCATTTCAATCTTTCCTATTTCTTTTGAAAATCGATCGAAGACGTGATCACGAAAGGATATAAAAAAAACCTGACTCTATGGTCGCGTAAAACGCGTTAGTACGTTCGTGGAATCTCTCGGACAAATGTTTACGAGGCGGCGTCGAGTGGACGAACGCACCGTTTCTTCCAGCGTATAGTAGTAGTGTCATCGCGCAGACGTATACGGTTCTTGCTTCTGCGGCTCGTATATCGACCGCGCGCCGGTAAACTCGCGGAGCAGGAAATTAATCGCATATTTTCTCACGACATAATACCACCGAGACGATATCCACCTGCCGGCACCTCGTGTTCTCTCTCCCTTAGCAAGTACCCGTGTCCGCAACCAGAAACGGAGTGCTCGCTGATAATTGATTTAATTGCACGCGATGCTATCGACGATGCTGAAATACTAACAATAAAGTCGGCGATGTTCGTAAGCGTGGTAATTACGGACCAATGAGTTGGTTGGAAAAGGGGGGATGTAATGTGGCAGCATGCTTTGTTGGAAAATGATTTAGAGGAACGCCGCGTGCAGGACTCGGTTTATTTCGTTCGGCTTAACGACTCTCATTGGCGACTTAAGCGAAAAGCGCGTTTTACATTGTGCGAGCGCCTGACAGCAAAAGAATGCTGTCGTCGGTAGAAAAGGCCTTTACGGTTGGCGGTACGACGACGCGCTACGCTTACTACGACGATCGGAGTAAACGCAAGATCGTTTTAATCGTTTCAACGAATAACCCAGCGGGCGCGTTGTCGGCATGCGTAGTAACGTAGAAACAACCACGGTGATTGGCATAACCGTCGACACCGTCTGACCGAACGGTTATATGCTATTTAGAAATAAATAAGCGCATTGGCATTCGAGCATTAGAACTCCTCACACGACCGCTTTTTCTCAACGACGCTGGCTGGCGCCGTCTCGATGTTTCTTGTTGAATTCCTCTAATCAAAGGGGTTATATCGAGGATCGCGTATGGTGCTCATTGAACGTTCTTACTTCCAAGGACGAAGACCGGAGGACATACGTCGCGATTAAGAAGAGAAATCGCTCTTGCCTCGGACGCCAACGACGACGAGGAAGAACTCGTCTCGCGAGTAAGGCGCGTGAGAAGATCCGCGAATTCCACCTTCGGCCTCTCTCTACCTTTCTCTCTCCTCCTGCGCTTCTCTTATCGATAAGCGAGCAACGATTCTCGACTATACACGGATCGCTTATAGCGAAGACCGAGCAAAGAAATTCCAAAGCTTTGGAATGGAAATACGTATAAAACGTTACTAATTATATCGAGCTGGTACATATGTATGCAAGCTAAAGCGTTCCAAGCGTATCGTTCGAAAGTTTAACGACGCGATACTATCGTTAAATATTTTCTCGACGATCGCCACGAGGGAGAGAAAGAGATAGGTATTCAAAGGGTAGAGCGGTATACATTGTGTACCATGATCGAAAAGTGAAAGGATCACGATACGCGACGATAGTCTCGGTATATAGTACCTACCTACCGGTGGTGCCCGTTCGAACGGTCGATCGCCATGATCGACACGGTTACGAGGATGAAAGGCAGAAAGGGAGCACGGATGTAAGAAACGTTCGAATCGAACGCGTAATTTGCACGATCGGACGCGTGACCTAGCGCAATGCCTCCGACACGCACTCTGCATATACAACGAGTGAAACGTTGTTATGTATATCGATGTTAGAAATGTGCGTGCGATTTTATTATAAGCGATTACGTTTCTTGCGCGACTTACCGCGAATCGATAAACGACGTTGTTGGATAAAAGGAGATTGGTACAAATTGGAGCGTGTGAGTCTGCCAAGTATCTTGTTGCTCGTCGATAAAAACGTCATTGCTCGAGTACGATTAGGTAATAAAAGCAAAGTATCGACGAAACGGATGCATATAGGGTGTTATTTCTTTGTCTCTTTTTACTAAATTTTCGATCAGAATCAATCTCGTTTCTTAACGCGTTCGATTTTCCTGGTCGACCGGTACAAGTTGATGACATCGCGTTACGAGTTCGCGTAATGGCATGATTAGTCAATGCTTGTCGGTATAAACGACTTTTCTCGCTTTGAGCGTGATTAGGTAATAAAATTGAAGTATCGGTGAAACGGGTGTACTTACTCATCGTTCGTTTGCTCTTTTTTACGAAATTTTCATTAAAACCAATCTCGTTTTCCTGACTCCCGAATGGCAGAAATTGATGACACCGTTATAACTTCGCATAATAGTATGATCAATGATCGTCGGTCGCGTTTTATAAAAAATAATCGCAAGACGTATCCATAATTTGTCACCTCATGGTGAATTTGTCGCTGTAGGCGCTCCTTGCTCGTGCGATAAACATATTCTAAGGACCGGTTATGCGGATGCGTTAGACTGATAAGGTGACGTGGAAGGACAAAAGGACGAAAGGTGAATGTCCTGGGAGACCCTTCGCGGCGACAAGCGCGAGTCAGGAAGGCGTTAAGGGACTCTAATCGCACCTATCGTACACCTCGTCGCTCTTTCTAAATTGTCCTTCCTATATATAAAGATCCCTTCTTCGTCTCGTTGTTGAAACCGGCAAAGCCTATACTTATCTTTGCTTTGCTGAAAAGCATCCCGATGTCCGGTCATTGTCGAGGACGTCGTGCGAGCCCATAAAACGTGGCCGATCGTAAGGGGAAAATATTCTTAAGCCGACGACGAAATCGAGAAGGGACGATTTCACGATTATATCCGTGTTAGGAAGAAATAAAAAGGTTCGGCTCGTTATATTCGCCATGGTTGTTCGAGCAAATTCAGTTGTCCTTGGTGTAAGTACGCTTGTATGTACGATAGATAGACGGACACATGCATACACCGTAGATACATAGAATATAGTGGCTGTGGTAACAAAAGCGGGATACCTGAGATAGGTTAGAAAACGAAGGGGAAGAGCAGAAAAAGAAAGAAAGAGATGACGGGTGAACGGCCGCTGAATGGCACGACCTTCCGAGGAGGCCGGCCGTCGGCGCGATCCTGCATCTACACTCCCCCGCAACGAGCTTCCGCGTTGTAGAAGAGCTCGCTCGCTCGCCAGGCGCGGCGTTAGAATCGCTTAGCGATATAAGCTCCGGTCGATAGAGTTCCCCGTGTTGCCGGTACTCGATCTATTTCGTTTTCTACCATCCTACGAAGAAAAAGGAGACCGAAGGAATACATACCAGGCGTATCCTTTCGAATTATTTCACAGATTACGTTCAAGTATTTCCGCGTTTGCCACTTTGTTCAAAATCGTTGACCGGCATTGCCCCTGAGAAAACGCGAGTTTAACGAGCGAGTCTGGTAGAAAGAAAAAGACCAAAGTATCGCTTAGAACGAGAGAGAGCGGACATTAGTTCGAAAATTGCGCGCACGTTACTCGAGACGTGACTCGTAGCAGCTGTGAGGTAAATGCAAACATGAATCAACATAATTAACCATTTCATTACAACGTTTCATCCCCGTTTTACGCTTTACAGCGTCGTAAATAACGATTACTCTTAAGCATTGCGGTGGTCACGATTGAAGCAGTTTATGCGTCTCGGACACTGCATATATTACTCGATTATGGCCGGGTACGGCCTACTGCACGCGCTCAACCTATCTCTCCCTCTCTTGCTACGATATAATGTAAAAGATTAGCGAGACGAATTTTTCTCATCGCAGCTCGCGAGAACTTCCGTCGCGCTCGAGTTTATAAGCGAGTCCGAGAGTACGCTCGCGTCCATTATCGTCTCATTTAGATATTATGCACGTTACTCGATGCCCCGACCTCCCGGTAAGCGCGATCCTTCATTCGAAACGAAATCTCCCGAGCGTATCGTCTTTTATCATATCACATAAGAGAGACGAGAAGTTGGACTCGTTCTATCTTCGTGGAGAATTCTTTCCACCGATCATTATAATTGTTAGTATACGAAGGCACTCGATAAATAAGTATTAAATTACTACATTCCCAATGGATGATCCTGTAACGGTGAAACGCGAGGCTTCGCTCGTTAAACGGAAATAACGCGGACTCTGGGCCACCGAGTCGAGTTACCGAGCGAATTACCCGGACTGGGATCGATGGATTCGAATAATCCTCGGATTCTACGCTCGGATATGGAATTCCGCTCAGGAGGAAGTAAAAGGTGTAGAATAAAGCGAAGGTGGCTCGCCTAGGCAACATACCTAGCCAGTCTTCCCCCCTCTTTCTCACGCACACAGACTTGCTCGATAATCCACATAATCTTATTTAAGCAGAGTTCTAATAATAGTTCAGACCACGTTTTTTAAGTTTGCAGGCGGTATTAAGCGGACGCGCTGGCGATTCTCGTTTTCTCTTATTGTCAATGAAAAATACTTCGTGCCGGCAAACCGGCTACGATCGCTAATGCGCCTCCACCTCGCCGCGGAAGGACTCTCTCGCGGAGCACAACGGGGCACAAGAGTGCAGTGACTTTGCCGAGAGGCTAGCTCTCGCGGATCGAAGAGTACTTGCGTTACCTAGCCACCACCACCACCAACCATCGCTAGCAACAACAACAACAACAACATCAACTCGATCCACCTCCGCTTCTCTTTCTATTCGCTTAGACCACCTCCTCTACTCTCTTGCATTCAGATCCACCTACATCATTGCCATTGGCGCCTGTGCGATCCTCCGACGGAGATCCTGTTCGAGTCGTGGCGCTGGCATTGTTGCCAGGAGCCCTTAAGGGCAAAGGCGTAGTTCATGCGTCGGGATCGCAACGAGGTCGACTTGTTTATGGTACCGTGGTAACGAGATATCTTCCCTCGAGATTAATGTCCGTTGCGCTTTTCCACGAGCCAAGAGAATCACGTTTTTCCGTGATTTCGTGGAGGTTGTGGTACCGATGCGTGTACCCGTGCCTCCGCTTTTTTCGCGACTCGAACCGTACACTTTTTCTTCACGCTCATGTATATACCTAGGTAGATACCTACATAAGTTTAACACGAAGTCTCAAGAAAACAAGAGTGAGATCTCGCAAGATTCGCTTGTTCAGCAGAAAAGACGATTACGTTTCTTCTTTACAACAAGTACCTTTACAATGTACCGAGTCGTGTCACGACACGGATACGTCGTTCCCTTCCAGCCCCCCTTGGTATAATCTCGTCTATGACATTTTAATACTAAAGCAACCCAGACAGGAGTACAAAATCGATGTTGTACATCGTTACAGCGCGCTCGACGGAGTTCACCGTGATAAAGTTCAGACGAGTCGCGACGTTCGCGCTTTCAACGTCCTAGACTCTTCGAAAAAATCTGCACCAGCTTGTGCCGGCTGACTCACGCAACAAGGTCCCTGCGTTTCGCGTACAACCTCACGAAGTCGTGATCAAGATTCCGCTTGCGCGCCGATGCTCGCGCGATCACGTTTCCCGGTTTTCTTCCCAGGATTCTCCTCTACGAGCACGACGAAAGAAATGAAGTATCTTCTTGAAAATTGAATTAATAGATTACCGGGAAGGATTACACGATCTCGTTCGAGCGTGGAGCATCGATAAAGAGCCATGGTTACGGTTTTGCTTTAAAACGAAGGTGAACGCGCTTTAGCCAACGCGTTTCACCTTCTATTTGCGTCCTACGAACGAAGACAAATCGGGTGGCACTGTATAAACATGTATTCCTCGCGCACGCGCGCGCACGGGGTGTGTATTATACAAGAACGATCTCGCGGTAGCACCGGCTACATAGCGAGCCACCGTCGTTTCCTGGTTACGAGCGGGGCCAGCAACGTGGCAGGACTACGTGAGCGTGCAGGATTATTCTGGACGTGCCGACGGGCTAATAATAACCTGGAATCCGCCTAAATACGGAGCTCCGCGTTCCTTGGTCCTTAGCCAAGCGAAAGACGAGCTACTCGCGTCTTATTGCTCGTCCGTGTTATTTTCCCATCGAATTCGAGTGTTCCTTCGAATTTTCCCGACAGCTTCAATTACGTGGCTTGAGACGTGCGACACGTGTGTAATAATATACGGATTGGTGTAGATGATCTTGCTTTATTAGATCGTTCCTTTAGCTGTCTAGTATTGGAGATGTATGGGATATAGAATCTTTCAATCTTGTATTACTGAGTAAAAACATTTAAGGGAAACTAATGACATTTTTAAAAATATTGCTTTAATTTTGCTTGACAAGAATAGCCGATCGCAGCTTCCACTTAACGGAAGGAATCTTTAGAGCAACATTTGGTGGACGTCAAGACGTATATATACTAGCTTATCATACTCATCGATCCACCGTCCGTCCATCTGTTACTTCTTCGTCCAAAAGGTGGGTGGGAGGGGTTTACTCCCGAAGAGCGGCGGAACGTACATAAGTGGTAGGATGGATAAAGACACCGAGGGCTATTATTAGAGTTATCGCTGCAGGAAGTTCAACCCCGTTCGTTCCTCTTGCCCCACCCGCTATATGCTTTCCACTCGGCCGTTACTTACTCCAGAGATCTACTCATCGCTGTCTCCGTAGCGCCAGGTTACCCTCGGGATGTCCGTGAAATAGGTCCAGAGTAGGCTACACGTTATCTTCTCTATCCTCGCCCCTATCGCCAGATGTTCGATGCTTCGTAACGGTGACCGTGGCCATAAATAGGAGACGTTCTTTCATAATTTACCAAGCCGAGTGGTACCTATAGACTGCTAGGATTTTCTTCGCGGTGGATCTAAGAATGGAGGAGCTCCTCTACGTAAAGGTACACGTACGTGGGTTAAGTTCGGTGTATGGTTTCTAGGAGAAACAGTGCCTCTGTCACGCGTCGCCTACTGACAAACGTAAACACTTCGCGCGAGCAAAACAATGCACCTATCTTCGCACGGCATCGCAGCCCTGTCTTCTAGAAGACCAACGAAGAGAGGCTCGCTCTCGCGGCAACGTCGGTGTTCGCCACGGGCGAACCTAGACCTCGAAAGCATCCTTGAACTTGGCGAATGCTCCGAGAGGGGTGAGAGGGCAAGCTATGCGTGGCGCCCAAGGCGTTCGCGCCGAGTTATATATTCCCGTCCTGGCTTCGCCTCGCGATGTTCATCATCCCGGAACAGCGATTCGTAAATAGATAGGTTGCCGCCGCGGCATTGCTCCGTATCTGGAATGCGAAAGTCGGCCGAACATGGGCCTTAACGTCCATTGCTTTTCTTTGAAGTTTAGTTTTCGAGTTGAGGGTAGAAAGGAATTCGAGTCGCGAGAGAGCTTTCGATCGATGTCGTTATTTTTATCGGGGGACGTGAAACGAAAGGATACGAGGGTCTTATTCGAACTTTTCGGCGACTGTTCGTTTGAGATATTTTTCAAAGACGACGGTAATTCGGATGAAAAGAAAAATTTGAACTGATGTCATACTTTTACGTGTTGTATGATAGTACAAGACATCAGAGTAGTCGGTTCACGCACGAGGTATGCGAATAAGATCGGATGAAAGAAGAGGGGAGGAAGGGTGATATTCGTATTTACCTTGCATCCCGTGCTCCTCGCTTTATCGCATAGATTATCTCTTATTATTATCTAGAGAGAAGGGTGGGTACTCCGTGCGAGAAGAAAACTCTATGGTAAATCGTCGAGGCTATCTTGTGAGACGCGAGCACGCGCGATATAGCGACGAAAAATTCTATATAAAATTTATGTAAATAACGTCTCGCTAAATCCTTGCCGTATCGTATTCTCTTATACGTGGACAGGGCATACGCTTCTCGGTGGAGTCGTTCGTACCTTGAATAAAATAACCCTTCTTAAGACCGGTTGTTCCACCTTGTGGATAACTCTATTAGAGATACCATGGTGAACCAATCAGAGCACGTGGCCTTCGATATTGCACCAAGTGATACTAATTTTTGAGTGCACCATGTATATAGGTACGTGCACGCGCGCACTTAAGGGAGACCATTCTCCTACGTACGTATGTAAGTACGAAGTACCTTAGTCTCTCCGCTAGGTATTGTTCTTGTTGCCTTTCGACGTAGCGAGTATACTCCGGTGGTAGATAAGAACGGCGTTAACTCCTTTCGAAGAGCATAAATCAGAAATGCGTGCGTTTCCTACGAAGAATACTTTCCAAGTACCTACCGGCTATCGTCCGCTTCGGGGATTGCGATAATCTAATACGCCGCACGGTAAATTTCTTAGTCTCCCTTTTCTTCCCTCTCTCGCTTTCTAACATCGTGTTAAATGATATTTTTAAATAGGCGCGAAATGGAATCCACGCCGTTTCCGTTTGCATAATTTTCATCGCTCGATACGAGCTCGCGATCGTCCGTTTAACGATTATCTACGATATTATGAATCTCCCTACGGTAGTACGCAGCCAGGTACACCTGACGGTCGTTATTAATTTAAATCTGTCTCACCCTGGTCGTTGCCTCCCTGCCACACCAAGATGCTCCGACTCGCGCGTTCTCCTGCGCGTGTATATACGCGAGAAATAAATTTCTCGTGGAACGAGAAGATCAAACCTTACGTGCGAGAGCCCGTCTTTTACGATGTAGGACATACCTACCGCTTTACCGGATAACTGGCCGAGGAATACTTCTCGTCCTTTTCTTCGCGAGCCTCTCTCCCTATTTATAATGTAAACATTGTAAACACATTGAAACTGGTATAATATTGCGGTAACAAGCCCCGATGGGAAGGAGAGAAATAGGAGTGAAATTATTAGAGATAAAAGCGCTCCAAGTGGTCGTAAGTTTCTTGACGCGTCACTTTTTAGACTCGAGATAATTTCTGAGCTCGATTACTTTGTCTTGTTTTAATCCCATCAACTGAATCCAGCAAAGTTTCTTTTTGTGTTTTCAATGTCGTTCGAAATTCTTCGTGTATACTACTCTCGCGATAACAAGTAACAATAAAGTAAAAGTATCGCGAGAAAGAAAGATAATACGTTCCTTGCAAATTACCGTCAATTCGAGCGTAGGTAACGTTCTTTCTCGCTGTGATTCCCGGCCCCCGAGCATTGTCCTCTCGAGTTCTATATGTCTGGCTCATTGTAGACGCCACGGTCGAGCATACAATTCTAAACATTTTATTATCATCGTGGCCTTTCCCGCGGTACGGGCAAGCTTTTAAGAGAGCAACTACCTCGGTAGTCGTACGCGCGGAACTTATTACGAATTCTGCATAATCGTGTATTTCGAGTGGCTGCGCGCATCGTGGCCACGGAGCGAGGAACACTCGCGATAATCATAAATTTTCCTAGTGAATATCTTAAGGATACGCGTTAGAACGGATAACTGGACGAAAGGTTCTGCCTAATGCTCGTTTCCTATCTTTTTCCTCAAGACAATGGGTGTTAGAAATAAATAGAAAGGTTAATGCGTACCATCGAAATCATTTTGTCGCAACACAATTTCTCCCAAACGATCGCACGTGTATACATAAATCTCGACGATCTCGAAAGAAGGTAGCAAACGCCGTAGGATTTATAGCATCGCACCATTATCGATACAGGAATCGGTAGTTCACACAGTCCAGAGGAGGAACCAACCAACACGACTAAGTTTCCTCTTCCTTGCGCGATACGCAAGAAGAACCGCTCTTCTATCCCAGTAATTTCCTGAACTCATAAATTACAACCGTGAGTATCCACCGGTATCTACCGATACCGTGGTGGAAATCCGCGTCCACCGAATCAGGAAGCGGAGATCGCCGTGGAAATAAAAGAATCATCTCGAGTGGACGCGAAATGGTCCGTTTTCTGTAGAACATTTAACTGACTGCCGTGTATAGTCTCTATATAACGCCTCCTCTTCCTTGACGCCGATGAGAGCTTTGTACTTTACTACCATCGTGTTTTCTATCGTAAATCCTAGCAAAAACGTCGCTCTCGTGCAGAAGAAGATGTTAATCATATTTTAAGTCTATACATTAGTTGTACCAATATTCGTAAAGAACCTAACAGGTTATCGCGTTTGAAGTTAACGAGGAATTTAAATATCGATTCGAAACACAAAGATTTCGAGTCATTAGATCGACTGGAAGAAAATGCGAGATAAAGAAAGACAGGGGTAAAGGAAGGGACGTGCCCTTCGGTGGGCTCACTTCTTCGACCGTGTCGTAACTCGCGTTACGAGTTCTTACGCAGTTTGTCAATGAGTCCGGGTGCGTTTATCCTGCGGCTTACCGCACGGCTGCCTTCATCAGGCTCTCTAATGGTCTCTGAGATACGTCGTAATAATAATTGTACGGAATAAACTTTCGACTCGCTCGTTACTAACTACCACGATTATTATAGGCTTGAAATTATATCCTTGTCAAGAGTATTGCCGGATTAAGACGCGAACGTATCGCTGCGCGAACTTATTATCGGAATTGTTTCCTTATTAACGTACTACGAATATACATATGTAGGAGTCTCGTGTCAGCTGACATATCACGTGAAAGGGATCCCTGAATGATGCTTGACGTATGAAAGAAAAAATTGAAACGAAAGAGAGAGAAAGAGATAACGTGCACCCATAGTAAAGGGACATCGGTATTTCCAACATCAAAGCCGTCGGTTCGATGTAGAAACGCCGACGGCAGTAGTACGAGCGAGAGGTGTAAATTTTCGAGGCGCCAGTAGTCATAATTTACGCGTGAAACAACTTCCTCCGGGATTCCACGAAAGCGGCGCGCGTTGTGGTTCCGTCGGGACAGTACTGGCTTTTAATACACCGTTTACGCTTGTTCTTGTTTGCCGATCATCGCCATCATCGTGGCATAGGATTATTTACGTAGCAGTAAAAGCTGTGGAGCCGATTCTTCTCGCTCAGTCAGTCATCCTCGTAGTCAGACTTTGTGTTACGGTAGTAGAAACGAGACACGGGTTGTGATCTTGAAACGAGCCCGTAAATAAGGCTGAGCGTGATTAAACAGAGCCGACCGAGTAAAATAATGGGAGAAGATCGTTATTCCTGTTACTTTCAAGTTCTCTAATCTCTTCTTCGACGTTTTTGTTCCTTTGTTCAACCTTTTGGAAGTTTATAAAATTTCGTGACTTGTTCGACGTCACGAAATCGTAGTCAACATAGTCTAGTTTAGCTATTGGACCTTTCACAAAGTAGTTTGAACTTGTCAAAGATGGAAGTCTCGCACCTGGTCTCTGACGACCACTGTTGCGTTCACTGCATCCGAACTTACGAGGGCCGGATGAAGACACGTGAGCATGCTTAGAAGGTGGACTGAAACTCGAGAGTCGCGGCTCTCGCTTTCCTGGATTATAAATTATTCCATCCGTGATAAGGAAAAGAATCCTTAGTCCTTCTGTAACCGTGCACCTCTTAGAAAGCGCTCGCACGTACTTCGAGATGGACCTAATTTCCTTGCGGACTCTTCTACTTCCGGCTGTCACGAGAGACTAACGAGATTGAAATTCGTTTACTGCGAGGAGAGGACGAAGACAAATTAAATCGGAAATATTCTGGAGCAAACAAGGAGTCTTGTATATCGCTCTTACGAATTCATTGACAGAGAAGAGTATTATGCAACATATGTGTATAACTCGATATAGCAGGGACTCGATTCGATAAAAAAATCAAGATAGCGGAAGCGAAACAAAGGAGACTTATCCTTGTTCTCTCGAGTGCCGCTCATATTGTCTCGAAGGAACGAACAACGTTCAAAGTAGTTACTGCTTTTACCGGTGTGTCAGCCTCGTGACGACGAGCAGTAGTCTATGTCCGTGTAAAGGCGGACCGACGAGCCCAAAGGAAAGCGTAAGAAAGAAGTATAACGGTAAACTACGCACGCTTGTTCCTTTTTTTTTTACGAATTCTGTCGGTTCAGTCGTGGCTTGGAAAGGACAGAGCGCTAACATAAGTCGGAAGGATCGAAAAGGAGGCAAACGTTCTTACGCTCGACGACAATGGCGCTTGGTTCTCTTACCATAATGTCACATTGTTCCCGAGCAGCGCGCAGATCGGTGAGACACACCCACGATTGCGTTTCGAGACAGCGTAGACGGGTCCTTGGTGATTGTCATAAAATCATTTTCCTTTCTACCGTGTGTCGTTTCCGCGGGCAATGCGCCACTCTCGCGAATAATGCTCTTACACGTGTACGTATATACTTATATATACAATACGCGTATCTACGTGCGTTATGTTCGCCGCGGTACACCTATCGCTGGCCACGTCGGCCTACTTTTTAGACACGACCGCAGGGAGTTTCTTATGCTTTCGATCGGACAAAAAGTGTAACAGACGATTATCTTGGAAACCATTCGAAGTATCAACAAACCCGTTTGGAATTATTATTCTGAAGGAACGGGGTCTAAGGGTTGAGTACTAACTACTATCGACGAGCAAATACAACAATGTAGTAAAATGAATGGTATTGCTTGCACTTAAGGAATAGCGTGCATGAGCTTGGTCTCACCAACGCCTTCTTGGCTAGTTCTGTCGAAGGAGAACCGTCTTTGCTCGCTTCAAACACACGAAGTGCTCGGGGTGTACTAACTCGTATCTTCTTGTCTAATACCTGAGAGAAGATATATATAGCGGAACACATGTCTTTTCTGTGGTAGTCGTTTGTAAAAATGGGATAAGAATACAAGATATAAATGACTTACAGTGGTTTAATCCGCACGATAAGTGGCGTTTAATAAATCTGGACCCTGCTGGAGCCGAACGTCTTAAGCGCGTGCTAGAGAGAGAGAAGAAGGAGGAGACCGTAAACGGGGTTGAGAAAAGACTAGGCTCGTAACAAGAAGCATCGTGATATCGCAAAAAGGATGCATAGGAAGATGAACGAGGAGAGAGAAAGAGGCAGAGAGAGAGAGACAGATACGTAGAACGTTCATCGGTCGGGCGTGCCGTGGGCGTGAAATCGTGCCGAGATTTATCTTCGACTCGTCTTCATTTCGTCCTTCGACGAGCGTCGTTCGAGAAACTAGCCACGAGTTTTCTCTCCTACCGACGTTTTCACCTCGACTCGTAAATCTCGACTAGGAATAGGAAGAGAAGTGGTGTTCCCTTCGTCAAAGGAAAGATTATCGATCTACGAAAGTCTCTCTTTCGGATCGATGTTAATACCAGAAACGATTGGGTCCCTGTCTATACAATGAACGAGCGAATTATACGATCGCATTTTTACCCTCACGGCCCTTTCCGCAATCACAGATCGTTATAAGACGCGTTGTAACGTCAGGAACACGTCGTTGAAATCACCGGGGTGCGAAGATCGCGAAGAGTCACGAGCAAAGTCGTGATTATCTCTAACGGTCCCTCTATCGTTACCGACTTTATTACATTCGTACGAGTATAATCTTCGATCGTATATCTAACAATTTTTTTTCTTCAACGACTTCGCGCTAAGGGTTATCATACGCTAGTATGAGAATTTTTTGTCTCTTTTTCTATTTCTTACTCTGCAAAGAAGGGTTCGTCCTATCATGTGATAACTGATTACCTTCGTATAAGATGATCGTTAGGTTTCTGCAAAATGTCGTGTCGTATGTAATTAAAAAGCAATATAAAAAAGTTGAGTAAGATTAAAAACCTGATCCAAGTGGTTACAATTGTTTAGTACTTTGATCACACACGGTCTCATGAGTAAACGAGTATGTACCTTTTTCTAAATTTAAATTCAAAGAAAGAACAGTTACATTCGATCTATTAATAAACTTCATTATAGTGGTAAGATCAGTCGAGACTGGACGAGTCGAAAAGTTGTTAAACGATAAATTTTTTTCACCGAATAACAGGATGTTTGCCATGGTAGAAAATGGGCACTTTACTCATGGGAACGACGCGGATCTAATTATGATTTACCCTCGAACCTTTCAGCCTTCGTCCTATCGAGTAAGGATCTTTCGTTCTCTTCAACGTTCGCGCCCTCTCTATCTTTTCTTCGTATACCTCTACTCTATTCCTCTCTTCGTCCACCGCACGGTTAAGGTCTTTGGTGTGTTTTACATGCTTCGTAATCAGAGTCGTGACTACCGTTCGTTCGTTCGCACGATGGAGCCACCACACACAGGAGAGATTTCGTTTGAGGCTGTTATATATGGAGTGAAGCTTAACTCGCGATCAACTATCAACCAAGATCGCAGGTTAGTTGGGGTCGGCACTCGTTTAACGCTTTTACCTGGCCTGTTAACGGATACCTAACCCGTTCGTCCCTCTACGAGAAAAGTTTTCCTATCTTCTTCTCTTCCAGAAATTTTTCTATCGACGACCTACGTATGTATTTATGTGCAGACACATATTCATCTTTGCAGGTTATTGCAATTTTTTCTGAAGTTAGAAAGAGAGAGAAAGAGGAAACAAAGAAATAGAGTTCGTGATGATCCTAACATGAAATTTGTTAGTCTTTGCACACCTATGTTTGTGTGTGTGCAACAAGGAAATTTGCAGAACATGCTACGTTAGCTAAAAATATTCCTTAACATCGACTGGCTCTCAGTGGAATACGTAATAGAATCTACGTTTTATTTGAAAAGGTTTTAGTCAGAAAAATGCTAACTCTGTTATGTTTCAAGAACACTTTTTGAACCTTCTAAAGAAGAAGAACGGGATATGATCGCGAGTATTGAATATTTACGACCATATTATTAGAGAGTCACGATTGAACGATACACGCAAATAAAATTTCGAATTAAGTTTAATTATGAAGGTTTATTAGGAATTCACCTTGCGCCTTAGTTCAGTTGCAGTTGCCTACCGTCGTACAGGTTCATACCATCGCATGCATCACGCGCGTCCGATTTAAAATTGCAAATGAGTAACGTGCATGTAGTACCGTGCTTCGTTCGCGGATATAAATCTTCCTCCTTCGAACAATAAACGGTCGTTTAAATATACGAGGTGGCTCTAAGGGAAATATCGCGATTCTTTATTCTACACTTGTTATATCTTTTTTATTATTTAACGACGAACAATCGTGAAACATAATTTGAAAGTTCGTAAATGTATCGAATCGAAGAGTACATAGGCCAAAGTCTGCCGAATCGATTGGATGATCGAACGTGGCTGGTCCTTCGGAATTGAGACTAATGTTACCGATTTATTCTGCGACACATAAATCGTCTTGTCCACGTGCGGTCTCGAAATAGAACAGTAGCTTAAAAACTTGAACCGAATGATCGCCAAATGGATACGACTTAAAATGTAGGTATTAAAATAAAAGCTATTACGACAAACGAGTGAACTCTGACCAATACGACCCGCATTCCTGCGAGACGAAAACTTCCTTGCTGCTTACAGTACGTATGTACCTACGCATTCTTAGCTTATCTACCACTAAGAAGAAGAAGAAGCTGAAGTTGCTACAACGCGTTCGGGAGGATTGGCTTCCGCCGTGAAGAATCCGCACGGTCTTGAACCGGTGGTGATGATGCGACTGGCAATGATGTTGCCGATGATGCTACGGTTGGGTGATGGTAGAGCCTCTGATACTGGTATCGAAGCTGCCGCTCGTTTAAGCTCGTATGTAACGTAGAAGATGCAATCATAAAGCCGACTCGACCTGCCGCAACGCGGCAGACTGGTAACGATTTGTTAACACCGCAAATACCCAATCAACGATCCCGATCATACCGTTCATACCGATCTCGAAGCCCGCGGGACTTTGTCGTCTAACTATGCCCGCCGGTGTGCGAAGGAAAAAAGAGAGAGAGAGAAAGAAGTATAGTAAGATCGAGAAGAAGAGAAGGTACGCTTTGCTTTCGTACTCGCGATCTCGCATACAAGGAGCTTATAGGATAAAGCTCGCATGCATTTCTTCCTCTTGTGTGGTCCGTCTTACGCCTATCCACGCGATGCGTAACGTCGACTTTCTCATGGCGCTATTCCGTAAGCGTAGGATCGTTGCCACCGACGTACACAGCGACGTCGACATGGCGCGGCGCTCCTTCGAGCTCGAGAAGGAGATTCGACTGAGTATTTATTGTGGGAACGGGAGACGGTAGGGAAATGTTGCGCGAACCTCTCTCTCTCTCGTTATGGCTACTCGAAATATTAGCTAACGGTTGAATGAACGAAGGAGAGAGAGAGAATGAACGAAACGACGAGCCGCACGATCGTGGTTTTCTTATCGATAAAGCCAAGTCCGAAGCGTCGTTTCCTCGTTACAAGAATATTTATTATATCGTCGTCGCGTTAATATTTCCATCGTCGTGGTGAAAACGACCGATGGGAAAGAAAGGAAAAAAAAAAAAGAGATGCGTCGAGATATTAATGGGATATCGACCTTGCCCATATACGGCGAGTACCACTGGCTCGTGTCGAATGAATCATCGGCCAAAGATCTTCTCGTGTAACGTCGCGAAACTGAAATAAACGCGTCGCGAGTATACATAGGACGTATCTCGTAGGCAGATCATTAACGATGCTACCGCGTTCGTGTCGATTCGATCGTTTCTAAGGACGTAACTGAGTATGCGAGAGCAATGGCATTAAAAAGGTCAACTGGACGATCTTCTTCTTTACTTTATCATTGTTTTTGAATTTTTTAGCTTGATTTAAGCGATTCGATGATTTCGATCTTGATGTTAAGAGTAACGAGGAAAATATGATTATAATTTGTGAAAAGAGAAAAATTTATCGATACCAGAATACAAATACGGAAGATGGGTTATTGTTAGAACGCTTCGAAGGCGGTACGCGTTCTCTTTCATTAGCCGGGCACGGTAACGTAATCATTTATCATAGTCCATCGAGTATATTACGCATTGTAACATGACAGAAGCTAAATGACGTCTTTATACTAAACGACAGGCAATATTATGAACATGATAAATCCGTTCGTTAATGTTCGTGCCGCGATTGTGCGTTATTAAAAAATTAAGTAATGGAAGGACGGGAGAAAAGTAGTCGAACGAAGTTGAACCGGCGAGGAGAACCAGCAAGGATAATTGCGTTTGTTCTTGTACTTTGGATGCGTTACTTAAGGAACGCACCGATTGAAAGGCGGCGATGATAGCTCACTCTTGAAATTGCCCGATGTTTTCTCGACTCGAGCGAGTTGCGCCATAACTCTCGCTACGAATGAGAGACAAAGAGAGAAAGAGAGTGAGAAAGACAGAGTTATAGAGAGTGGTGACTGCAGGTCGTTCGGGTGGTGCAATATCGCCTAAACAAAAATTCAAGACGCGGAGCGTACGTTCCCTTCCATGGCACGACGTTTAAATGTTAACGACAATGGCGAGCCATGTCAGATCGCTCGTGTCGAAGCGAAAGGGCGAGTAGAGGTATGGGCCTTCCATTTGCATACCTTCTTTCCATCTACGTTTTAAACTGAAAGAATTTGATAAATTTATTATTCAACCTATCGTATGTACATAAATTTGATAAAATGTAATCGAGAGCTAAGAAACTCCTTCGGTCGGTACGAGATCCAAGATCTTCTGATTGTTATTCAGTGTTTCGTAAAGGATGATATAGTTATTGCGAAGCTGAACCATTCGATGCCACAAGTTCAAGTGCGTCACGTCGTCCTTTTGTTCCGTCGTTTCATTACCCTTGAAGGGAGGGATCGATCTTTGAGTATCACTTTCGAGAGAAATTACGAGCGGTATTAAAGATTACTTTTTCGGACGATCGTTTCATACGGTTCACTTGAAGATACTTGACGTGAAAGAAGAACTCGTAGGCCCAGCAATCGATCGTTTCGGTTGTGCGACTAACGTTCGTCAATTCGATCGACTCGAGCGAGGTTTTGATCATGGCGAGTGCCTGCAGCCAACGTTTTAACTGCAGAAAACATCAGAGCCTCTTTCGTAAAACCCATCAGGATAAAATTTCATTCGAGATCGCTGTTCTTACTATCGTGGTATCGGTTATCAATTGAACGGCGGCTGGTCGCATGATGCTGATAAAATTACCGACGATCGTGTTATCGTTTCTGCCGTTAGACGTCGTATACGCTGGAAGACTCGAGTTCCAATTGGTCGATGGTCCGCATCGTACGTTTTTTAGCTCTGGTCTTCGTAAAAGAAAGGTCGTTAAATGGAATATCGATCGTCGATGTTCGATACCGGTCTTACTTTTGAAAAAACATAGGGACAACGTTGTCGATGAAGAAATAGGACGGTGCTAGTACGAGCTTCCTCGTGTATAGAGCTAGTCGGCCGAGGACAAACGCCACCAGTTGACCAAGAGCACCGGGATATCGACGTATCGTCCTATGGCGCCGACCACGTATTCCGTAGCATCTTCTTTTACAAATTCCGTGTCTCGTGCGATTGCGATCGTACGTCGATAGAGAATAGTAAGTGGTTACTGTATCGGACAAGGTGATTCGTAGAGAGACATCGGGGATTGGGATAACGTCGAATCGTTACCATCAAAATCCGCACTGTTTGGCTTGTAATCCTTGAGGCTCGACAACGTCGACGGTGATCTCGCACGTGGATGAATTACGTTCGCGTTATTGCTAGTATTCTTCGCCGATTCTGGCATATATTCTTCGATGATTTCATTCAGTTCCACGACTTTACTTGGAAACGTATCGAGACACTCGAGAGCCTAAAAATAACTTTGATTAACCTCGAATTCGTGAGCCAAGATTTTCAATTTCTTTTGGAAGACGTAAGAGCGTGGTTCAAGATAAATTGTACACGGACGAGAGATTAGAAAGTGATCCTTTTACGAGCGATACACCTTTAAGGTCACGAGTAAGATGGGGTCACCAACGAAAAGTGAACGTTACGAAGGTTATGTAGTACGATCGCGGGATCCTCTCACCTTGCATCGAAGGCGTTCCAAGCACAAACGTTCCGTGTTCGAAGACATCGTCCCTCGTCTCGAATACGTTCGTTCAACGCGCATACCCGGTTATTCCACATGAATTTGGACTAACGTTCATGTTGGCAACGTAACGTGGAACGGGGGTTCCGTTGACCACAGCCTGCGACGAAACAATCGACGTTCTTGAGATCCGTCGCGCCCATCTATCGCTCGCGCGCTACTCGAGAAAAATAGCCCGCAGCGTGGTACAACCGGTACTACCGGATAATACTGCTTTCCGTGTTTATAAAATCTTTTTCTTAGATCTTTGTTATCGTTTTTGCGGTGTACCTTTAAATACCTGCTGACTTCGTAATGAGGTTTATGTTGGCTGCCAGTGAGATTAAGAAACTGGATATCTGCGTGGATCGGCTCCTGTGTTTTATAGCATCCGTAACGATGATTGTGACGTATCGCCCAGAGAGAAAGAGGTAGTCGAAGGCAAACGGTAGATTTTTCATCGCCGTGGGTGCTTCTACTACTCGAAGAATTCGCAGAACGCCCAAGGCTTCTTTGCTACCTATGAGCGTTATGAATTATTGATTCCTCCGCGCATTCCATTATAATCATCGGCGTTCCCGTCGTTGTCGTAGCTACGAGATTACGTTGGGTGGACTCTCAGGAAGCGACGATATATTTTCGTTCCTCGATTCGTATGCAGATTCGAGACTAGTCTTTTACTGTATGCAAACTCGTGATTGAATTTTTTAGCGTCGTGCTAACAATAAGTTGGATGTCGTACTCGTCGAAGGTGGTATCTCTTTGCGTGACTATTTTGTTATCGTCGTTTTAGCGTGACAGTATTTGGCGTGGTATAGGGTAGACTGTGATGTAAGTTTAGACAGAGCAAAGACAGAGAAATATTGTATTTATCGTGCCAATACAAACTTATCTTATTATTATTGTGCGAGTACAAGAGTTTAGGTTGATTAATGTTTTAATTAATTTAATGTATTATTAGAAAGTTTCTTTATATCGCCTAAGGTCTCCTCCGTACTTGGCACGACACAAAGGTCTTTGATTTTTAATCCTATAAAATATAGACGCCAATGAGAATTTATAGCGTTATGAATATCGCTCTAATTAACGTAGCTACTCGTGCTTCCAACTTTGTAGTAGAAAAGATCGATTGCGTTTCTCGATAGAGAAAAAAAGTAACAAAATGTATTCCTATTAACAAAGATCTGCATTTTCGCAAGATAGAATCTTTTAGATGGATCTTGATTAAGAGAGCGTTAGGGATAGGTTCTCTCGTGTATTCTTCGTGTCCAATCTTAAAGCGTCGCTCCGTTTAATTACGGTCGATTAACTTGTCCCTTCATAGTAAAAAGGTGGTAGGTACAGGAACTGTGAGGTTGGATCAAAGTCGCGCGATGCGCCTTCGAGCACGAACCGATCGATAGATAGATCCTCGTTAAGCCGATTCTTCCTTTCCCGCAAATTCATTTAGCTCGGAGGTATTTCATGTCGCGATACAGGTATACTATACCTATCTTCTCTTTTCTTCTCCTTCCTTCGTGCCGCAATCATGGTAGGTATTACATTTTCGTACTAAGACTTTTCATCGAGCGAGCACCATTTAGTTATTTTATTAGGATAACGTCCTCGAGGATTAACGGCGATGCCTCGGCAAGCACCCGATCGAGAGTCACGATAATCGCGAGACTAATAGCAGATACACGAGGCGAATAAAATAGATTTTAATTGCGCGTTGTCGCTGTGCTTTCCCCTCCAAGTTAGATCTCAAGTAAAAATACTATTAATTAGGCCGGTGTACCGATGTATGCCTTACGTACCAGGTATAATGATATTTACTTAAGGGTTTATGCAAAAGAGGAACTATTCCCCCATGCATCAATGTATCGCTTTAATTACGCCAACGGGAAACGGCAAAATTGACAAGTTTAATTAAAGTTACGTAGAGTTGAAGTTTTCTATGATGACGAGTCATGAATAATAGTATCTTGCTCAACGTCTCTCATCGTGTTCACGTACGTACGAAAGCGTGCATTTGCGTAATACCTAATCGGTAAAATGCACTTTCCGATATTTATCCGAAGCAGCAACTGATCGATCGATCGATCGATCGAACGAACGACTCGGTCTACCCATTACATTCTAATTACATTTCGTTCTGACGCGCGGGCTTCGACTGTGCTTTAATGACAGGCACGATCAGTCGTGCTCGTACACCATAGAATTCGATCGAGATGGACGTCCGATAGATTACATTATAGATATCGCCATTACGATTTGATTCCGAGTTTCTTTCCCGCTTCGATGTCAATTAAATTCGTCATTAGACCCTCGGTCGAAATAAATGACAACGAGAGTCGCGTCGATAAACAACCTTTTCAGGCTCGAAACCGATGGAATTCTTCGACGTATACTGAAATATTGTCCTCAATTATTCCTTATCGTCAACGAACGAATAGTACGCCGAAGAACGGACGCCTAATGAGAATGTAATGGACGCCTTAACTCCGTCCAGTATCGGCTGCCTGCAAAACGGATGTGTCCGCTGATTTTTCTTAATTAAGACGTACTCGCTCGCTAACGTCCATTACGTAAAGCAGCCATCTTGATTTAGCATTCGACCGGACGGTAATCCGATTCCAACCAAAGCTTTACAGCTAGTAGCTCTGGGCTGCGAAGTACAAGGAGGGATTCTAAGAGAGACTTCTTCGCCTTTATTTTTCTTCTTGGTATCCCTTTCGTTTTGTCTCTCCCTCTTCTTTGCATTCGTTGCGGAGCGCCAGGTGCAGAAGAGAGATTCACCAGAAGATCTACTTACTATGCCGAGTAGTACAATCGGCACCTGCGAAAGCTTCGTAGGGAATGCGATGCAAATTTTCCACGAAGACTTTTATATCGGTCGGAACCGCGTCGGTACGTAGGTATACGTTCCTATTCGAATATCTTCGGTAGGCTCGCAAAGATCGTAGGGTGCCGTTGTTGCTGCTGTTGCTTCCTGACCTTCGGCGCAGAAATAACGTACGCTGAATCGTATGCATCTCCGACGCGACTTTGCGATGCACCGGAGCGTGATGCAATGAAAAACGAGCCGTTAAACCGGGCTCATGTCCGTTCCATCGAAACTCGCTAATTCGACGTTAACACAGTTCATAAGAACCCCCCTTTGGCACTTATTATAATCTATCGTCCCTGTATAATCGACGACCGCGCTCGCATTGTCGGGATCTTTGAGAAGCGTAACGGAAAAAAAGTCTGACGCGTTAATCCGCGATTAATAAAGCTCGTAAGAGAACCTGTCGATGGTTAGACTATAGAAAAATGTATGTGCCTTCGGAGAGTATCATCACGCGGCTCATTAACTAGACCCCATCGTGACGTAGTCACACACGAGTTTGCCACGAGAGTTCGTAGAGAGCGAGAGCGAGAGAAAGGGAAAAAGTAGAAGAGATAGAGAAGGAAAGGGAGAACCGCTTCTTTCGTGGCATTGAACGCTACAGCACGAATGTTAATTAGTACTCGTGGGTTATCCTCCTCTTTCCTTCTTGCTTGCACCCTCCGTTCTTTGCATCAGGCACTCTGTTTTTCTTCTTTTTTCTCCTCTTCTTCTTCTCTTACGCTTCGCCGACTTTTCTCTCCCCTCGTTTGTCGCTCGAAAAGGGGGGAAAAGAGAAGAAACGTCGCTTCGCTATCGACGTAAGGCGTCACGTTCCAGTGTCCTAGGGATCTCATTAACGGCTTTCGATTCCTTCCACTCGAAGGTCGAAGATAGAACCGTGTCTCCTATCGAGTTTACGACATCGACGATGCTCCGACAATGAGACCAGGACGCTGGGATACCAGAGGAAAGGAAGTTGCGAGAAGAGGAGAACGAAAAAGAAGGATATCCATGTGAAAGAATATCGAAGGAAGTACGAGCGGTATCCCCCTACCGAAGACGTTTCTATGCGAGTCTACTGTCAACGAAGATAACTTACGACCTGCCGGAATGGTAATGGTCGCGGCAGGTATTCCGTCCTCTAGTAGATTTAATAGACTCGTCCTGATAGGACTTGTCACCGCTCGTGCTCGACCAGGGAGAGAGAGAATGATTTACCGGCGAGCATGCTCCCTCGCGCGCTAACGCGATTTTCAATGACCGGATGAACGCCGTACCGTAGTCCATCATTTTAATCCTTCGTTTCAACGAATCCCAGGGTGACTATCGTAATCGTTCGCTTAAAAATCGACTCTCGCACAGATGCGTTCTTTATGATACTCGAGTAGTATACTCTTTCACGCTTATGTTCACAGTTTTATCGTCCTTCCCGCGACAAGTGCTTCCCCCATCGATAAAGGGCTTGGATAAAAATATGAGTACAGATTCATCTGGATATCCCATTTCACCTTCTCTTATTGCCAGTAAACGCTCCCCCTTAGTGGTGTCTAAAAATAGCTTACGGTGTAGTGGTTAAAACCCTAGAGAACGAATCCGCATTGTTGTCTCACCCCATCGTCGACATCCCGAGTAACGTGTTCTCGTGTAGTTAGCCGCAGAACGATCGTACATTCGATCAGTTTCACGAGCGGGAACTCGCCGATGAGAGAACTCGTGGCTACGCTTGTGGCATGGAAGGCGATAATGAGCCCGCGGGGTTGCGGTAGATAGGTTCATTGGCTCCTGTCCGAGACATCAGCTCCATTCAGCGTACGTCCGTTCTCCGTAGTCGAGTCATCGACTCGGACTGCTCTTCTATAAAGAAGAAGCAGAGAAAAAGACCAGTGTGGGTACACGAAAAAGAGAGAAGAAGAAGGTGGTCTTAGCGTACTGGTTGCAAGGTGTCCATCTCGAGGCGAGTGTTAATGAAGCGTCACTCGAGTTGTCACTTAGGGTTTTCCTGTCTGAAGGAATACTGCAAAATGTAGAAACTATCGACCGTCGTTCGCGACCTCCCACGCACGAACGGTTAACCAAGGTTAGAAACTTTCCAACCATAAACCCCTTGAGACGAGAACTCTTCAAATAATTCATCGAAGATAATCTTCTTACCGAGAAGTCTTCGCGATCCAAGGCCCTATAAAACAGGATCGAAGAAGTACCGTAATTGAACTTCGTCCTACATTTCCTTCTGAAACTACATTCCACGGTTAAACTTCATCCTATATCTTATACCAGGATTAGGTGATTGAAGTTTATCGAAAAGAAAACTATCGTTCATCTTACGCTTACAATTACGTTTCTTTGACGAGAGGTACACTTCTTTGAACATGATACGGAGAAGTCACGGGGCAATTGGCGCCGTGGAGTCTCTTCTCTCTCGCTCTTACTCAAATGAAGTTCTCGGTAAGAAGGCTCTAGTAGAATCTCCCCCTCGTCGTATCTAATTTGCCTACGCGTCTTAACTCTTGTTTACGCGTCGCTTCACGAGCGTCGTAAAATAAATCGCGCACGAGTAAGAACGGCCGATTCGGTGAACTTAACGCACGAAGCAGAAAAGGGGCTTTGGGGAGGAAGATGGCGGAGGCGCGATATTTGCACAAAAGCCTTCCACCTCTGTTAGACGTTGTTAGCGAGCGCTGCGACGCGCGCGCGTTTAAGCCGAGCGCACGCGATTCTGGTTTTATCTCGGCAAGACCTCTCTCTGAGAGAAAGAGAGAGAAAAAGGAAAGAGAAGGAGAGTGGTGCGCGAGAGCAAGAAGCGTAATTCGTAAGATGGCGTGCGGATTATTCGCATTTACATACGGTTGTACGCGTGCGCGTGTGAAAATAAGGGGGGGAGAAAGAATAAGGACAAGTATTTTACCATTGGTACTAGTAAAAGTTCCTTCGAAGGAGGGCTCGGCTTTCCTTTTACGACAATGCATTCGAATATTCGCGGATTATCTTTCCAAGCACTCTCTCTCTCTCTCTTTAACTTGTTTTCTTCTCGGAGGTATTCGCTTCGGAAAGTGGTCTCGTCGGTTCTAATGGCGAGGTCAAGTTCTCTTATCATTTATAGAAAGAGACGTTTGTTTTCTACGTAACGATCCATGCGAATCGATATTTTCGAGTTCCGCATAGTTACAACAGATCTTCCGGCGAGTTAACGTAATACTTTATCGTTGCATTTTGCTTCCTCGGTACTACGTCATTGGCTCTCGATCATCGCATAGTTCACGGTCACGCGAGAAAGTGTCTTTCCAGAAGCGTATAAGAATGACTTTGAGGAACGTTCGAGAAGATAAAGCAAGTGGAAAGAAATGAAAAGCTTCTGACCGAGACGTTTTGTCTGGGAACAAATATCGTACATACATATACATGCGTAGATTCATACTCGTAGCTTGTAGGTTAATTACATCAATCTCTTTCGTTCTTTTCTCTTTTCCTTAAAAGAGAAAGAGAGAAGAAATCGACGTTGGTCGTCGACGTAACACGACCTGTACGCGCATTACGAGCGCGACCACGTTACATCGTAAAGTGACGAGGGTAGACGATGGCTGCATTGTGAACTGACATAAACCTCAATAAAGATAAACTTAGCACGGCCCGTGTCTATATTTAAACTCTCTCTTTCTCTCTCCCTCTTAACGTTTGCTCGCTTGCTCCCCAATCGAGAGAGAGATGCCAGACTCTCCGCGTTATACCGCGTTGGATTCTCTTTCAATCTTCTCCTCTTTCTTAGCTATTCGCTCTCGTAAAATCTCGATATCGTTGTCGTGGAATTCGTTGGCGTCCGCGAGAAGCCGCTTCACCTCGAGGGTGCTCAGTATTAAGCTCGCGTTACAACGAAACGCGTATGATTTAATGACCGACATAAAGCCCATCGTCCGCCATTGTTAAACACGCTTCGCGCGTTTCATTCACCCTTCTAATGCTCGAGCGTGCGTACACGCGAGTATATGGATTGCTGGGAGAATCGGAATGGGTAGGGTCGAAAGAAGAGACGGTGGCGGAACGATTTATCGTCGTCGCCATCGCGTTAATTGAGTTGGCACTGCTAGCAAGACGGTGACACTCGATGAGAGCGACGTTCTTGGGTCGACGATGAAAGATAACCCTATGATCTTCTCTCTTGATGATCGTTTTCCTTGAAACACAATAATGTTAGCTTTGGTTGTGGAAAAGGAATTTGTTATGAGGAGTTTCCTTCCGTTGAAAGGTTTTTTTCATCATGGCAAAAATTGTGACAGACGATGCGTGTATATGTTACGGGTGATGTGTTTAATGTGAGAATTTTATTAAAATAATGGTATTATACATATTGCCCAAAAAATTGGGTATTTTATAGGACTTATCGGTTTTGACTTTATCCAATTCGATTGAGACGGCTTAAAATTGACAGATTTATAACGCTAATAAAATGTGTGGACGCGATAAAGACATGAAATTTTACGATGCGTCGTTTGTCGAAATATTCGTGTTTGATCGGTCCCGCGATGCAAGCTCCTCGTATATCAAGTAAATAGAAAATAGCATAGGTATACATACGTATCGCTATATGCACATAAATGACTATATACTAGTCTTCTCACGAGAGGGCGGGGAAAGAAAGCAAAGGGTGGCACGGCAAAGAGTTGGTTTACGATAGCTTTAGGTATATCGAGCCTGGCAGCTCTTTGTCGACCATCTGCCATTGGTGGTGGGCATCTGCGCGGTTTCTCCGCGAATCTCCGTGGATCGTTCCATAACGCTGGAACGACTCGACAACGTACAGCTGCTCTTTCTCTCGCGGTGGATCTTCGCGCGTCGCTCCTCTCAAGATGTAATTTATCGAAGCGGTAAAGTAAATGAGAGGTTTAGCCGAACGTAACGATGGAAGCGACAGTACACGTCGATTCTACGTAGAAGCGGCAATAAATTCTTCTTTTCTTTCTTTCCTTCTCTCGCGCGATCGTAACACTCGAATCTTTTCCTTCCTCGTCTCGTAATTAAAGGTCTCGCGAATTATGTCTCGACTATCTGTATAATTACTACTTTTTCTCTCTATCTCTCCCTCTCTCTTTTTCTCTCTCTATCTCTCCCTCTCTCCCTTTTTCTCTCTCTATCTTTCTCTTTCTCTCTTTGACCGTTTCTCCTTCGTCTCGCCATCGCGCGCGTTGCAACCTCGGTATTTATTGTTAGACACACGGGGATAAGAGCGAGTCGAAACGTATTGATAGCCTTGGTCTTTAAGGGACGTAAAATGGATTTACGGTAACGCTGTTAATTATACAACAGGAAGTCGAGTCGTCCGCAATTACGTCTCTATTATCTCACCGAGCCGGAAGTAAGTGTTTATGCGATATATAGGCGCACCTGTATCCGTTAGCTCTTCTGCTAGCGGAGAGTGCCGCTTTGCAAATAAACGAGCGACTTATCCTCGCGCGTCATTCCTTTACCGTTTTACTGCTCTTGGATGCATCGCTCCTTCTCAGAGGCTATCGAACTTTCGTGCATTCAAATTCGAAAATTTCTATTGAAAAATTTACATTTTTTTTAATCGAAATATTGGAAAAGTTGGAGACACGCGATCCTTCTCACGTCGGGCGGTAAATCAAAGTGCATTTAACAAATCCGTTATTTCGCGTCGTGTTGGTAATGATGCAAGATCACTCGAAGCCTATCTATCTCGTATGACGATCACGCACGGCGTTATGGAACGACATTAATGCTCCAGCGGCGAGCAAAGTCAGGCAACGATTCGCTTCGGGCGAGAGTGTACTTTGCTTCGCTCGATCGCGGAAGAGCTTACGGTAACATTTATCTTGGCGTTAATAGCTCGATTGGTAAGTTTGAAATTTGACCTGGGAACTTTGCCTTCCTGCTAGGATTAGAAATTTTCTCGATACACTGTCTCGTAAAGCGGGTATAAGGTGTCAGAAAAATGTGTTTCAAAACGGAAAAAAAAAAAAAAAAATTAGGAGAAAATCAAGCGAGGCGTGGTGGTTGCCGCGTGGCGAATCTGCACCGTTGTTTGAAATGGCACAAAGCGGCTGGGTCCCGTAGGTACCAAACCCGCGATGCGGTTCATTCACGGTACGTTAAAAGGCCCCTGGGTGCCACGACGGCGATGTCTTGCACGCTAATTGCACCGTATCCGCGTCTGAGATTGAACGCGGACGATATTTCATATTGGACGCTGCGCGCACTCTCGGTTGCGCAACACTCGTCTAATAACGTTTGCGAAAGCGAGAGGTGTATCGCGCTTCGAGCTATCGACCTCCGGGAGAGTCTCGACTAAAGCTAGATACCTACGTGGAATAGGATAGATAAGGCTCGTGTTTTTTTCTCTTTCCATCGAGGTTTCTCCTTCTCATTTTCGATTATCCCCATCGAAAGGAGGCAAAGTGGAATACGAAGACCCGTTTTACCCGAGCGAACGACATTCCTTGGACGCAACGAGTCGGTGAGCCTTTCTAATTTTCCTCGCTGGCGTAACGCCCGCTTCTTCCTTCTACATGTAGATCAATTAGTATTTCTGCCTAATCGTGCTCTCGCAAATTGATCTTAATTGCGAGCGTTCCGTGTACTTTCCATGGACTATCCCGAACGACCCTTACCTGCGCATTCTACGGGATAGATTTTTTTCATTCTCGATAGCAGAGCTGCCGAGGTAAGAATTTACATTGTGATCTCCGCACGCGACTTTGGTTCTCCTTCCATCGAAGTCTTTTGCAACGGGTGGGAATGGCATTAAGTCGCGAGAAACGCGTTAATGATAGAAATCGCGCGTAATCGAAGCTAGAACGCGGTTTGGAGTCACATTAGCGTCTCCAGGACCACGAGATTGCCTATACTATTAAATGCATAGCCGAGAGTGTTAAGGGCTCTGTAAGCACAAAATCCCGAGTCGGTGCATCGGCAGAGTTACGCTAATGTCGGCGACGGTGCGTAACTAAACGGAACGAGTAGCCGGAGCGTGGTAAGCGTCGCCTAATTAGGAGAAGCCTTAGCGAACTGGTGTACCTTGATCAACGGGGACAGACTCTCAGCACGTGGTCGGACCTAACGAACGACCGGAAAAGTGACATCGATATCGCGAATATTCCCCGAAGAAAAATAAGTATCGTCTCGTCGACTTATCAAGAACATTAATGGACTCGCGTTCGTTATACCTACGCGTCTCTCGTCCAAGATTTTCGTCCGAGTGGCGGCTAACTCGTTGCTTCTATTTCGATGCCTGGCACCATTATGCCCGAAGCTCCAGTTTTCTCCTTCCCTTATCTCCCGCGGAGCATCTAAACGTCGCCGTCACGTAGCCACCACAACCGCTCACGGTGTACGAAGACTGCGAGCTCGTTGCATTGTGGGCTGGGTACGTGATAAGGGCGAGGCACGGACCTGATTAACTCGGTAAGGACTGCTCGTTATCAAGGAACGAAGAGATGCGTTTACGGTAGAAAGAGAGAGAGGGACGAAGAATCATCCCGACAATCTAGTTCTTCTTATTCTTCTACACCTCCCTCCGTTCGGATTATTATCGATATTTTGCTCTCTTGATTTTCTCTTCTTCTTCCTCTTCTTGATTTACGGACATGGAAGAATCGATACGGACAGGATGCTCCGCCTTTCGAGATACGATTCTTTCGATCTTCTATAGCTGATGTTTTAACGGACTTGGGAAAACGTGAAATCGATTTTTAAAATGCACGACAAATTATGATATGGTTTGTATATCCTTGAATATTATTAAAAAAAATTTTTAATTCCCGTTCGTAAAGACGACAAACAAATATTTGCGTATCTTTCTCTGGTACACGCAGCGGGGTTACAGCTCGCCGTGACAGAGGCATTTAGATTTAACTGGAATGTAGCCCCGTAACTACAATAACGAGTAAGGCGTAAGGCAGTAACCGGTAGGAAACTCGCTTAAGGGGGTCGACCTCTCTTTATTCGACTCCTCGCTTTTCCTTCTCTAACTTACGCGACTCCCCGTGAATCGTATGTTTCACTTTCTACGATTCCTCGTACTCAATGGAGGCTGACAAACGAGCGAATGAAAATGATATAAACCGATCGTACGTACCGTCACTTTCTCGTCCCTTTCGAAACCGGATGTACGAGGAAGAATTTCGTCGTCGTTACATCGACGAGAGTTTTATAATATATAAAAATGCTATACATAGTTTGCGAAGCATTTGTCGTAAATTTATTTGCTTCGAACCGGTCTAGTCTCGTGTCTCAACAATAATTCTACACTATAAAAAGAATCACTTTGTTTTTTACTAAAAGGTGGTCCCATATAAATAAATAAATAATATCATTTCGGTTACGAAAAGTCTTTCGACGTGTGATCATCGCTCGATCTTCGCTCCCCGTCGTAAATGTGACGAATGCCCTCGACCGAGCGGAGCTTTCGCGCGCGGGCCGCTTAATTATGCAGATTGGCACCTAACGTAATGCTCGTTAATTAAACCACGATGGCGCGTTTTATATTTCCAGGTGGGATGGAAGGACGGCCGGGCGACGGCGCCATATTGCTGCCCACGCCTTCTTCTTTCCATCTTGATGCCGGGCGGCCGTGCGAAAGGCACGACCGTTTGTAATTCATTGCAAAATGTGATAGTCGAATCCCCCAAGTCGTCGTAAGTTTTTATGATCGAAGATCGGGATCGGAGATCTCGAAGGACAAAGACGCTTAGCGAGTTTTACATTCTCGTTTTGGAGGATAGACGAAGAAAGAGAGATAGAGGATGCTCGTATGTAATTACACAGTTACGATTTTACGATTACGCCTGTCGTATTTACGGCGCACTAAACGTCGATCATCGTGCGAGGCGATCGCAAATAACGGTCCTCGTCGATGTTTATGCGATTCTTCGCGCGTTCGATTTTCCTCCTCGTGCCGAAAGGAAAGAAAGAGAATCGATTTTCGAGAGGGAAAAGCAAGCGTTGGCGAAAAAGTGAAACTTTCCTTTGAAACTCTTTGTCGGCGATAAAGAGTCCTTCGATTTCACCGGCTCCGATCCTCCGAGCGTCGTCGTCCGCACGGCTCGTAAGGTCGGGCACGAAGGTCGAGCATCGGCACCGCGATGACCTCCTCGATCCTGGCACGACGTGCACAGAGGTCAAACGCTTCGTAGGCGTTCCAAGAATTCACGGTGATGCTCGAAGCTCGCTGGTGGATATCGGCTATACTCGCGCCGAGGGGAATCTCTAGTCGAGTTGGTATAAGGAGAGGTGGAAAATGGTGGTGAGGAAGAAGAGAAGGAGGAGAAGGACGACGACAAAGAAGAGAAGGATAAGCGAAAGAACCGATGATGTTCCTTCTTCGACATCGCTCGCGTGAATATCTAAGCTTTTACGTTAGACTTTACGCACGTACGTGTTTATATCACGCATACACTCGAGTTATAAACGATAACGTTCGTTCGCTACCACCGTCATCATCGTTCAACCACCATCGGTAATTTATACTCCATTGTCGGCCCGTCATTCCTCGTGACGTCTTCATTCTCGTCGGTGCCTTCGATAATCGAGATACGTTCGCCCACGAAAAGCAGAGCCACCTTTCTTTCGGTTGTATCGTGTTAAAAGATCTCGCGCTCGTTTATCCCTCTCTTTCTCTTCTTTACATTCTAGGCGCCGAGGAAAAGCTTCGAGAAGGATAACTCGATGACAACGATCCTTTCCAACGATCGATGCAATGTCGTTCGTTTACGATCGACGCCTCCGTTGGATTCTCGGTGATAGGTATGGCAAGTGTGCGCGCGTCCTCGCTCGAAGACCGGAATTACTCGCTTTGCCGTTGAATATTCATCGGACTGGCATAATGGGTGAACCAGCGTGCAACTGGGAAACCAGGCAAAGTGCAGTAACGTTTTCTGACTAATCGTCGCGCCTCGAGCAAAGAGAAAAATCCTTTTCCATCGATTCTCTCGACACGGCTCGCTGAGCGATCGAGCTCGGTGGCCTCGAAATTAACATCGGCTGGAACGATTTACGTACTAGCGACGTTCACACGTCGACTTCGTGATTTTCTAGTTCAGATCTTAACGATCGAGAGGGAACGACGAGGAGGACTCGACCTCAGCGTCGAACTTTCTCAGGCTAACGGGCCAGCCAAGCTTTCCGTGTTTCTTCTTAGCTCGAGACGAAGATCATAAATTCCGTGAAAGACCTTCTAGAAGGATGATGGCAAACTTTCTCACCTCGCCACGCGGCACAAAAGGACGCAGCACGATGCTGTTGGTGGGAGAATAAACGCTCCAAGCGCGTTGACCCTTACGATTCTCTCTCTCTCTTTCTCTCTTGATTACAATGTGACGCGTAACTGACAATGTTCACGGTTCGTGCGCGCTTATGCATCTCGCGACGCGACGATGGCGCACGCTGAATTTACCACGGCGCGAAGACCGTACGCCGGAGGAGGAGAGCCGAAGGGGCCACTCAGCAAAGACCGTGCTGCGAATAATTGCATAATCGCACCGATTCTCGTAGATATCGTCGCCACGATCCTGAAACCGTTAATCCTAAAACATGAATTCTGGTGTGCTATTAACTTAACAAAAATTCCATGATTCGTCTTTATTTTGTATGGATAAAAAATATTTTGAGATAAGGTTTAGACTTTTAACACAATAACGTATACCTAATACAATTATCATAGCAAGTAAAATGTATTTTCTTATGAAGCTATACATGAAACTTTTTAATACTTTGATATTTTTAATATACTAAAAAAAAGTTGTATACATTCCTTATTAGTTCCAGAATTATTTAACCATTCAGTACTACATGTATCTATAACCAATTCGACACGAGAGAGCTAAGCCAGCGTACCCAAATTTTTTCAACCAGGGATCAGTATTTTTCGTAAAATATTTACACGGTTTTCTTTTATGTAAAAAACATATATTATTTAAAGTGCTAATTTTAATTACTAAACTGGTATTGGGCCGCGGACCACACTTTGGAAAAGATTTTGTTAAGCTCTTTTTTCTATGGACTTTTTTTTGTTAAACTCATAAACATGCTAGTTGAGGAAAATGAGGGAAGTATGATTTAGTTTGTATCGAGGCAGCCTAGTTTGGGACGTCTACTTTCGAAGTAGAGCTCCTGACGACGTAAATACCGAGACGTCTTCGCGACGATTAATCGTATTTAAGGTCGGCATCTAAAATTGCAACCGAAAGTCGAGCATCGTGCCTACCGAGAAGCGAGCACGACGACGCACGGAGAGGACGCACAGGATCGTTACTCTTCTCACGGCGCGCTCTCCTTCGCTCGTTCGTGTTTGACCGTTGCGCGTTTTGCGCACCGTCGTGTGATTTACGCGGTCATTTGTCATCATTACGCGAGAGAAGTCCGGTACATACGCGGTTGCCGCTTCGCGATCTTTTTCGACGCCCACGCTTTCGTACCTACTTCTCTACCAAGTTTCCAACCATCTATTGTTGTTTCTCACGATCCGTGTCCTCGAAAGGTCCTTCGAAACTTTCCTCGATTGGTAGTGATCGTAAAAAGGAGGTACGATGAATCATCGAAGTTTTCTAATTTTATATATTTTATTAATTTACGAAATTAAATTAGGCAGAGTCTTCTCATATTTTCAAACATACTTTCAACATTTATAGATATGGAACATTAAATAATAAGAGATTTATGTTAATTTATAATAATTTATTTTTTATACATTCTTATAATATATTACTTTGTTTCACTATACTAGATTTTTTGCAGCATGAATAATTATTCTGGAATAATACAACAGGTATATTGTGTTATTCCAGACTGAGACAAAATGTATAAAAATTTTAATGTTCCAAGTCTGGGGCAAGCAATAAATAATTGATTAGACTGTTAAAAGGATAAAATTAGAAACTATTTATGAAGTCGAAAAGTATTGGCCCAAGTTAGTCGAAGCGTCTAAAAGTTAAGAACGTACAAATAAAGATTCTACTTTATATATAAAAGAGATTAAATAAACAAGAACCGCGACTAAAAAAAGGACGACTATTTTCTACTCGACAGGAGGTTCGAAGTATAAGAAATAGAAGGAAGAATATCGTAAATATATTCCCCTTTCCTTGTTTTCGAACGTAAGTCGGTGTCCACTGGTCGTACGAACGAACGAAGAAACGAAGCTGGGAGGTCCGAAGGTCTTAAAGGACGTTCGTTCGAGAAACAACGTTGTTCCTATGGATGCTTACAAGCGCGCGTCTCTCCGGCCTTTACCGAGATTATTTACGCCGGCACGACTGCAAAATTCACCGACGTATCCCAGTGTCGTTTCTAAATTTAATTAAGGTGGTTCACAGCCCAATATATTTCTAAAACTGTATGTTATAAACTTTCCACGAACTTTTACACTCATTTTTGGATCTATTGCTATACAAAAGCTCTCAATTGAACCATATGAGATTAAGATGTTCAGATTACAAAAATGTGCCATTATTTATTTTAAGAAAAACTATAATGTTTAAGATCAATTTTCTATACACTGATTCATATTACTAATTACCTGCAACATGTTACGTTATAAGACAGCTGTAAAAGAAACTCTCCATCGGTTAAAATAAGTAATTGGCACAGAGTCTTAACAACACACACTCAAGCATACCTACACACCAATATTACAAATCAACGGTAAGGATAGTATTCCCGTTGCTTATAATTCCTATTTGCTCCATACCTATCGCTGAAGTCATACACGCCTCGATCGGGAGGTGGCCTCCCTACGTGATCGAAGAAACAAACGAGGATGTGGCTCTCGTCTAACGGCCGGACCGAGTGGCTACGTTTATAGCGCGGCTTTCTTTTATCCAACGCTTCATATTCCGTGAGCAGCACACGGGGACGGACGTCCTCGTCGTGGCCACAGGATATCCTCGAACTGACCCTTCCAGTGAAAAACTTTCCTACTTCCGATTAGTTCTTTCCTCGTCTCTTTTACTGATCAAAAATTCGATTCCCCGTAAGGTTAATTTCTTCGAAAAATTTCGTTAACAACCTTTTGTCGCGTCCATCGCGAATGTCAACCCTGTGAAAAACCGATCACGTTTCCTATCGACTTCTCTCTATTTTTAACACGCTTCGATAGATAGGTATCGCGAGGCCTACCAATAGCGGAGAATTCCTTTGAGAAGGCTCATTGTGTTTCAGAACGTTCGATGGACGGACAATGGAGAAAGAAAATGATTCTCGCGTCAATACGAAGTCACGCGTTCGAATAAGTGTCTCTCGATTTGGAGACGAGCCCCTCCCTTAAACACGATTCTCTCGGATAACGGTGAGATTCGAGCACGTGACATCGCGTACGCACCACCTGGAGTCTTTGTTATCATTAATTCCACGGTCCTTGTCCTATCATGTTTTTCTTCTTTCGGTATCTCCATTGTCGGCTTTGTTACCGTTCGTTGTAGCAACGATTCTTAAAAAAGCATCGTTCGTTTAAATTCAGTTCGTAAATCTTCGCCGTAAGAAAGTATTAAGAAAGAGTGACCATTTTTCAGTACTCCCCGTAACAACCGCGACGAGGACGACGATAAAACGCGCGCTTAGGTTCTCGCAAAGGCGTCGTGTATCACTGGCTAATCGTCTTACGTAGCGTGTAACTAATTAATCGGCAGTAATTCCAGACAGCACAGCGACAGGGGCAGAGGGAGGAAAGGCAGGGCCTCGCCGCGAAGTGTGTTCGACCTATAAGTACGTTAACGTCACGCGATCGTGCGCGTTCGTTACCTTCCGGCTAGCATGAAACTATCCCTCGAGTTTCATTCACTGATGAGAAAGCACGATAGAGTATCGTGCTTGAAAAATTCTAAAAGACTTTAACGCTTTCCATCTTGTCTCTCGTGCGCATGCCTTCGATCGAACGCTATCGCTTTCTCTCTTCGTTGCTGTCCATCAGACGGTGCCCGAATATTTTTGTGAGCTCTGAACGCTCGGACTTTGCTTCCGTTTGACTTGAGACTGAGAGGAAACAATATTTTATAGTTTAATACATGTTTGCAGGAGCAGTAATGAATAATGGTCCAATTTTCTTGTATTCTTGAGGTGGGATCGATTTAAATTTATAACAAAGAGAACACTATCTTACAAAAAATCTTTATGTCCTGATTAAAGAATCATGGTAGAAATTTGAAATTCTTGCTTTCAACTTTTTTATTACATCGCTTTGATAGTTTCCTTTTCTTTTTCTACGATCGACATCATCGGGGGTGGCGCTCGCGGGAGAAAAGAACGTCACAGGCACCCTCGTCAAGGTACCGCGAACGTAGTGTGCGACAACGGCTTGGCCGTAGGGTTTTAATTACTTTAGACAAATTCGAAACCGGAGACTCTCACGATGCTGGTGGCCCTCTCGTGTTACCTCGGGCCCGATGTCTTGTACTCGTTAGAAGCTGGCCAGCCGGTGGTATGCGCCGTTATGCTGCTGCCGAGGCGCTGACTGGTTTATTCGCTGGAATCACAACTTCTGCTGCCTCTCGCGAAGAAAATCGTGGATATAATCCTAAGCAAAGCTTTGGCATCGTCTTACTGGCAAGGATCGAATTGCTTCTTTCGACTTTGGACCGAAATGGACAAGCTCGATGTTACTCGTATTTGAAATAAATTAGAGCAACGTTTAGGAAGCTGTGCGAAAGAGTTACTTCGAATTTGCGTCATATGAAACGAATCTTAACAAATTGCACGCTGGGCCCGCGTTATTCCGAGATTTATAAGATTTTCTATGACTCGCGTCTCATCATAAGTGTAAATTTCATTCGAGTAGAATGCAACATATCGAGTGATAACTCCACACTGACCATAGGTCCTTTATTTAAAAGGACAATCCTGTCTTTTAAATTTTTTTTTTTTTTCTGCAATGACTAATTTGTCCTTTATTTTTTGTGAAAAAAGTATGGTCACCGTAGTCATAAGACGTGATTCATAGAAAATCTCAAACAAACGCCAGCCTGAAAATCACGCAATAATACGGAACCAGAGTGCAACGTGTAAAAATCTAAAGAAATCGCAATAAGTAACAAATCCGATGCAACCTAGTCTCACTTACGACGTAGAAAAGGTTTTAAGGGACATGGCGGATTTCGCGGACACGTGATTCGCGCGCTAGATCACGCGAGCGAGATTAGGGTGGCGTCACCTAATGCCGTGTACGATTACACGCGTTTCTAGCTTCCTTCATTCGAATCTTCTTACAGGCTAGGGAAGACTCGCCGTTCCTTGCAACTCTCGGTCATCCATTACACGCGGAGTTATAGCTCGCTATAGGCGATTTCGTTATCGTATTTCGTCGCAAATCGAAGCTCCGATCAAACCCTCATCCGCTTCATGAAATAATATCACCTTTATAACGAACCCAATACGTTTCATGGCGTACTTTCAGCCTCCTCGCGATACTAAACTTATCACGCACTTCGAGCTATCTTTGTTCGTTCGCGACGTTTCCCGCGGGCAAAGTTACTCGCTCACTTTCAAATATGCAAATCTCGTTGCACTCGCGTTATGCGTCACTGCACACTGGAATTTCGAACGGAGGGTCTCTCGCCAATGAATGAAGTTGTACATACATAGGTATACACATACATACATACGTATCTACGAACGCGTAACTACGGTATTCTATATCGAGAAACGCGTCGTCGCAATTCGATCCAGAAAAAAAAAAGTGAACGCTCTTTCTCGAATTCCATTCGAAGAGATTTGGTTTAAACGCGAAAAATCGTAAATTCGAGACGGCAGATTTCACGGGCATTCTCCGAGTTAATGAGTTTTCCATACGATTTCAATTTATACCACAAAACAATTAATTAGTAAGCACCCCCGGCCTTTGCCGGCGTTCCCGCTTTCGATTTTACGAGGCTGTTGATTTAGATTATTGGATTCCGACTTTCCTCCGCGTATTTCTCCTCCCTCTCTCGTTCTCTCTCGCAAGGTGGCTTTAGGCCTGAAACGGGAATCATGGGCGTAGGAAGGACACGATTCCAAAGCATGAAAGGGGAGGTAATGCAATACGGCGTGCACGGCCTAATGGTTCGGAAGTAATGCCACGGCGTGAACTCAAGGCACTGCCGCTCGTAAAGTAACCGGCAAGCTGCCTCTCTTTCTCTCCATCCTTGCTTCTCTAAGGACTTCTATTTGTAAGCGCGTTGCACCGTACGTTGTATCGTGCAACTGTCCTTAACCCGGTGCAACGCCACCGTCGAGTTTACTCGTCTCCTCGTTACTCTTACCGTCTTGTCCCGGCGTTGTTCTTGCGTCTCTCGCGTCGTCGATCTTCACCCTTTTCAAAGGCCCCTTCAACTCACCCTCGTGTCTTCCTTGAAAACACGCCGAGTGGTAGGTACACGAGATAGCTAGAAATTCTAAATTTCGATTTGACGCTAAACGATACCTTGCTTTTTGAAAGAAATACTTTATATCGAAGAAAGAAGAGAAGGATATCTGGTGAAAGTTACAAGAATCTTCGGGGAATTTTTTCGAGATGCTAAAAATACTTATAAGGTCTCGTATAGTAAGCGTAGGCATGCACGCACGCACGCGAACGCTTCGTGCGTGCCAATCCTCCTTCTTCGAGGAAGGATCGTTCGAGCGGATCGTTCGGCTGAAAAGGGAGAGCGAGTACAAATTATGGTCGAACGGCGAGTATTTTTGTCCGGGTTAGGAACGGTTTACCTTCCAGCGTGGAATTTCGCACGATCCCGAAGCGACTTGGTCGAAGGAAGGGTCTCGTTGTCGTTCTCTCTCTTTCTACGCGCGGGGCAGATAGATAGGCGCGAAAAGGGACGAGCAATGCGTCTCTGCCAGATGCCACGGCTCGATCTGTCCTTAAGTCGCCGTGTGCTTGCCGATGTGCCGCCGGTAGCTGTGTCTTTTTTTTTTTTCTTTTCTCTCTTTCTCTCTATCTTTCATTCTCTCGTTCGTGCGCACGCGGCGACTATCATAGGCGAAACCGGTGATAAGAGGAGAGCTCTCGTAGGCTGTCTCCCGAAGCCGCGAGATTCACGATCGACGCCACTTAAGCGCTTGGAAATCTTGAAAGGCGGATCAATGGCGCCGCGTGGACGCGAGAGATCGGCCGCTCGCTTCTAAATCGTCCGTTTCGCGCCTTCGCCAAGCGCTTTTTCCCTTGGTAAGATCCTCGACCGACGTCGGTCGTTTGGACGTCTTCGATCGCGTTTCACGTCTCCACGGCAACTTTTTTATTTTATTTTAGTAATCTTTCGAATAGAACAGAGGTTCCCAAACTCATTTAGACTCTCGATCCCTATTTACTCAAAAAAAGGACTCGTGATAACAAATTTGTGTTCTCTTATAAATCTTCATGTCTACTGACGTCCTAGAAAATAAATAATCAATTGCACCAAAGGCTACATAAGTCCACGTGCATCCTTCTAACGACCCCTATTGGGGGAAACACCCTAGAATTTTTTTTCTACGGGTCATTTCTTTCCCATCAACGATGAATAAATCTCCTCTCTAATGAAAAAAAAAGAAACAAGATCGATCTTTAAGATCGATAAGGCTCTCGTCAAAGAGAGCAACGAAAGAATCAAGATATTGTAACGGGGCCACAGCCTCGTCCTCGATCGAACCGAGCTTTCCCACACTTACAAAACGAATCGATCGATGTCTAGTAGGTAGATATATTAAAAGGACGAGCCAGCGAGGTATCGTTTTCCGTAGTACGGTGGCGATCGTCCCAAATCGATCTCGACAGGTCTCGAGAAGTCGTGCGAAGTCGTGCGAGGGTGCCCTACGTTGAGCGATTCTAACGGTAACGGACGCCTCTCCTCTTTATCCTCTTCTCTCTCTCGTATGCCATCTTTCTTCGGTACCTTTACGTTCAGCCTCCAAGTTGCGACCGCATTTCTGCGCTAGATCCTATCTATCGTTGACCTTGCGGTGTACAGGCTCGATGTGTAACGCGAGATCCGTGTCCCATATGCGGGTGTAACGCGCGTTTCCTTTTGCTTCGAGCATCGAAAGGATGCGAGGAACTCGAAATTGCTTGTCTACCTAGTATACTCTTGTATTATCTCTATCTTTCTTTACCTCTCCATCTAAGTATTTATCTCTCTTTCTGCTTCTCCTCTGTGCATCGACGTGTCAAATACCTGCTCCGTTCGAGTTAGCACACTGCGGTTTCGCGTTTCGGGTCGACGGAGCGAGAGAACTCACGTCCGTGCGGTGCCCGCTAACCCTGAAGACCTTGTAAGTTAGAACGGACCGAGAGTAAATATTCTCTTTGATGCTGGACTTGAAATTGTCACTAATCGAGACCATTCACGACTACCACGTGAATTTTACCTTTGGTAATCATAATAAAAAATGTTCATTATTATAAGTAGGTATATAATCATAAATAATGTGTTGTACGCTTAGATAAGACTACGTTCTTATTAATAGTCTATTTTTATCACACGTGATCATTCATGGTCATCATTAGCGACTATCACAGTTTCACTGAAAGAATAAGTGGTGGTCATTGGTGACCACCGTGCCAGTCAACGTGTTAAAGAGAAATCAAGAAGAATCACCAACCAGTGGGACTTCTATGAGTTTCTTCATCTTCTTCTCTATGTCTGCTTCTTCTTCTCTATGTCTGCTTCTTCCACTTCTTCTTCGCGTAGGATGCAAGAGAACGATGCCGGTGGTTGGTTATACTTCGTCAGAGATTACGAGTATTTCTGGAATGAAGTGTTTACGCGCGTATATCTAAGGATTAGTCGCGCGAGAAGAGGATTCAGGTAGTCCGTGGATTCTAATCGGTGAAGTCGAAAGGATCGTTACTCGCCCTTACGCTATTTCTCCGCTTTGCACGCGAATCGAGATTACCTCGAGGATGTCCCTACGCGTGGGACGTATCTACATAATCTTCAGGTAATCTCGTTTATCGTAAACAATATTCCTAGCGTAGGTATTATCAATTTTTCTCAGAAAAGTCCGGTACGATTAGTACCAACGAGAAGAAGCACGATGGTAATTATTTTTACTTCCCGTCTCTGTAATCTAATCGTTCGGACAGCACGAATCTCTGTATTTTATCTTAACCCTCCGGAGAGACTGGTTGGAAAAAAGGCTCGTAAAAAGCCGTCGAGCGAATTCGTTCCATTGGCGAAAGAAACGGAGTCCGGGTGGTCATCGCGTGGTAGACGTAAACAGGATCGGCCGAGGTCAATGTGCCTCGCATTGCCCGTGCACAATTTCGTCCAACTGGTTCGCCCGCGAAACTGACCGCATGGGGCTCTCGTTTCGATTCCTCAACGAACGTCTATAAATGTAAGCTGTCTTCCATTGAGCATGAAACGGAACTAAATTTTTGAGAGCACGAGACGAGAAACGTTCGAATGTTAAGGTCGAAATCCTGAAACCCGAAGCTGTGCCTTCGACCTCGTTTCTTCCCGCACACCTGGCCTCTTCGAGGATAACGAACAGACCTCGTTCCTTTGCTCGATATATCCAACTTCGTTGCTGTGTTTCTGTTTTTTTTTATATCTCATTTATTCTTTCTGAAATATAAACGAAAAAGAGTTTCACCGATACTTCTATACACGGACCTAGAATCGATCGAATTTGCATATCGGGCTACCGAATCGGATAATATCGACTTCAAGACGGTGAATCGAGTCTAATGATTATTCATCGCGCGCTTATCGTTATATTATAATATAGGAGAGATGAGAGAAGCGGTGAATTCTGAGCGGTTCGATCGTCGGATATTTTTGTCGGCGAAGATCATCGTCACGAGCTTCCACCTTCCTCTCGTCCCTGACTACCGTGTTACACGACTGGGACGCAAACTTTTTGACTACGTTGCAGGTTATGATATGCAAAACGATTCAACAGCGATAGAATCTCGACAAGGCGTAGTGTAAACTTACACGCCTTCGATACGTGCTCTCATTCTCATTTATCTTATCGAACGTTGCTTCCTACGAGAGTGGAACTTCTCTTTTCGCTATCCAAACGCAGCTGCGCATACGGTGGCACGATACTGGAGACTGTGACCTAAGAATTGTGAAAAATGGCACGACCTTATTTTCTTTTTTTTTTTTTTCACGCCATCATTTTTCTACGCATCGTTACAGTACGAAGGTCCCAAAAGAAACCGCGCCTTTTCTCGGACTCGTTCACATTTCGTGCGTTGTTTGGACTTGAATCTCTCGAAAGTTACACCGGGCTTCGTGCCTTTGGGTTTCTAGAGTGTGAAATATGTCGCGCATTAAGAACCGGCATAAGGAGGGCGATTTTCGTGGCAGTGGTGAAAAGAAGAGGGCAAGGAGGAAGAAGAAGAAAAAAAAAGGAGAAGAAGAGGGAATGGTACCGCCCCGAGGTCTTGTGGCCCAGAAAATCCGAGCCGAACTGGGTCCATCCTGCGTGGGAGCTCCCACTCAAGGCTCTCGCTTTATTATGTCGACATAACTGTACGATGCTCGATCGGAACCCTTCTTTTTAAATCTCTTTCTCTTCCTTTCCTCTTTGCCACTTTTCGATCGAGACACGCTCGACTCGTGTAAACATCTCGAAACTCGCGTTTAAATTATCCGTACCCTTGGTAGACCGTAAAAATATATATCTCCGATTAAAAGGATTAACAGCATGACCGCGAAAAGAATTCCCAACGAAAATCATGCCCTCGAGTGCCACCTCTACCCACAATACGATCGCACAGAGAAGAAAGAAAAGAGTGAACGTAATAAATTTGATCGAGGTAATGATAAAGTTGCATTCACAAGGTGGCATTAAGTCGAGAGAACAAGGGTCTCGCGTGAAAATAGAAAAAGTAAAAGACGTCGTGACATCGGCACGCAGATCTTAATGATAATCCAGGGAACCTCTTAATAGCTCGACTCTTTCTTTCTAAGGGCACTCCTTTTGTTATCAATCTGTGCCGTCAGAATGTACGAAATATATATTTTTTTAAACGTTTCCTTACAAACTACGCGTTAAGGAGAAAATGGCGTGCTTATTTATTTGATCGTGATAATGAAAGGACGACAAATGGCGGTAGAATTTTTCTGTATTCGATTGCGAAGACTGAAAGGATGAAATCATGAAAGATGATTGGGTACTCGTTTGCTTACAAAGTTTAAAAAAAAAGATAGAAAATTAGAAAAACTTTGTAAAAAGTCAAGACGATCGCGATTCGATCAGGCAGCGAATGAAGTCATTACAAATTCCACTCGAATTCCGTGAATCGGCGCTTCCTTAACGTGCCTCTCCCTCGATCGTGTCCTTCGTCTCTCTATTTGGCGCGGTAGCGTAACGGATTGTCCGCGGTGGTATAACGACGCCGTTCGCCGATTTTTATTTGCGAACTCGAAGCCGGAATCGAGCAGAGTGCGGCGCGCGCGCAATTACCCGGCAGGCCTCCCGCGGTTTCGTGATTTATACTTGGCATGAGAAACTTAAGCTCAGGGCGACCTTCCTTACCTCGTCGATCGTTTTAGTTTCTATAAGAACGAGAGCTTTATTTATTTATTTATTAGGAACATTAAAACAATCAAATAATTATCTATTATATATTTTTTTTAAATATGTACAAGGTACTGGTAAGTTAGTACGAAATACAGATGAATATTAAAAGCTATCATAAAAATCTTTCTTGTCGAATAACACCAGAGATCCGAAATAAGAGTTATATTTGAATTTCGTAGATAAACCTCAATTACTAAAAATTGAAGTCATCATTGAATATTTTTTAGTAATAGATTTCCATAATCTAGATTTTTTAAATATTTTGAAAATCTATTTCTCAAAAATATTTAATGATGACTTTAAGTTATTTTCAATTTTTAGTAATAGAGATTTATCTAAGAAATGCAAATATAACTCTTATTTCGGGTCTCTGATAACACTCGACACCGAGTATCAAGGGTTAATACAACGGTTTCTTCGTCCATCATGATTTTTTCAAGAGTTTCGTGGGCGCTTTCCGTTTGTTCGTGGATGATAAAGCATCAGAAAATAAGAGAGATAGGTTACTATTCTGCGAAATCGTTCTACGGTAACGAGGTTTCCTCGACCGTTTCCAATAGCAATAAGATGCAGGAAGAGCTTGGGTGTGCATAGGGCAAGCTCCTTTATAGCATCCTGACCATAAACGTGAGCAGCCTTTGTCCGAGTAACAGTACTTTTGCTCATTCTCTGTCTCTCTCTCTCCACGCGACGCAATAAACTTTACTCTTACGGTTATATTCTCTTTCTCTCCCTCGCGGATATGCAGAACGAGCGTGGAGATCTCGTTGGCGGATCGCACTCTTTTTGGAAATTTCCATGCAAAGCATGCTTGGTAAGCATGGAAAGAGAGAGAGAGAGAACGACTAAAAAGCCACTATTTATATTTTAAATTCTCGAATCTTCCTCGGTAGAGCCGAATCATCGCGTCGGCTCGTTAACATCTCGACGCTCGAATCGTAATGGGAGTCGTATGCAACGCGAGGTAAATAAGAGTCTGAAATAAGAGGCGTAAGTGGTGAACTCGAAACGACAACGAGGAAGCCGAAGAAACGGCCTACTCGAAATGATACGCTAACGTTGGATTTGCCTCGGCGACACGAGGATTACGAATGCTCGATCCCTGAGCACGATATGCATAAGAGTGATATACTTCGAAGCACGACTTTCATTCCTAATTACACGCCGTGCTCGGGATATATCCGAGCGGTTCCGTGTAGTACCAAGCTATTGCAAAACTGAAAACGTTCCGTCATTAATTTTCATTTTATTCAGCCAGGGAGATAGCGGTCACGATGCGACGTATTAAAAATATCAGGTTTCTTCGTGAAAGACGACAAAAAGGTGAAACCTGTGTTTTCTCCTACTACCACTCTAATTTATCAGACGGATATTTATCAGAAAAAGAAGTTGAATATTACTAATTATTCGTCGAGCATGTTTCATTTTGAGCAAGAGTTTAGAAAGGAGTCTTCGCGAAAGCACGCGTCATTGAACGAGGATAGCTTCGGTGGTTCGAGATCAACTGCAACAGTGTAGATTCGTAGGTAGGTAGAAACTGCCGCGTTGTGGCAGCTGTCGCCGATAATTTGCGATTCGTTGGCCCGTTTCACGACTTGGTTTCACGAAGACCTATAGGGGGAGACTTCGAAAGCTTTGCGGTTAGCAGACGAGACATCGAAACGTTACCCTAACTTAACCTCGTTGAGTTCCACGAGGTAAAAGAGTACAACTCGTAAGTTCCTCAAATTTATCTCTAACGATGACCATGAAGAACTCAGATCCGCTCTTGATAGTTCGAATTATTAGACAATCTTCATTCGAGAAGAGATTTGAGAAGCGAGAAACGAGCTCGGTGTCTTACTGTTATTTAGAAAGCGCCGACAAGCGCTGTACCTACTCGAGTTTCAAGAATCGTCACGTCGAAGTATCGCTCCGAGCATCAATGCCGGCGAGCGCCTTTTCCTAAGGAACGGAGGTCGAGACGCCGTAACCCGACCGTTCTACATTCCATTGTCGCACGAAGATCTGGACCGGTAGAGAGACACGTCGAAATCGTGAAACTCACGGATTTACATATCCCAGATGACCCGAAGACGGGACGAAACGGTGGTGGGCACTCGTGTGTCGCTAATTAGCGGAGATCTTGATTCACGCCTCGTATTTCGCACGTACTACTTTTTCACGTAGGGTCAACGGTCCGATAACTTCGCGGATTAGCCAACGAACGTTGAAATGATGGGAGAAATCGAGAATTTTGTTTTATGTAGGAAATACGAGGTGAAGTTGATTTTTACGTCTTTTTAACCCTTTGTACTTGACAGCTTTTTATAAGCCGGTTGTACCTCGGTGATAAGATTTTTAGCGATGCAATCTGCAATCTGTTAAATATTGTCTGTCTAACTGAAACAAAATGGATCATACAGAATTCAATAAAATTACATAAAACTATTTTATATTACTTAAAGACTTTAGAGACAACCGAATAAATTATCAAATCGAGTTGCCACGTATCTACAGAGAAATAAAATTCAAGTCACCTGGCATTTCGAGTATAAAAGATTGCTTTTGTCTCGTTACATAATATACATACGTATATCGTTCGCATCGATTAACAAAGATATTTATTCAGCGACGAAACGATCGAATCGGAAGAATCGTGGTGGTTGGTTGTGGCTGATGATCGATTCGAACGTCGGGTAACCGAAGCACCTTACATCGGGGTACCACGTAACAGCGTGGGCAGTTCGCGATAAACCATTAACGTTATGTACGAAGATATTACGAGCTCTCCGGAGTCTATTACATAAAAGCAAAGACACAAAGCGGTGCTCGGCGATCGCCCACGATATACATATATAGGTATATGCATATGCGCACGCTTATCTTTCTACGTGCACGTCCAGAGCGCGATATAATTCCGCACGGTAAGGTTGCTCATTAAGAGTGCTGGTCCAATTACGCGAATCCGTCGATCGATCGGACGACTTCGATCCTATCGATCTTCTCAAGAGAGAGAGAGTTCCCCTTGGGAAGCCCAACGTAGTTACATCGCTGATTTTGATTCCTCTTCCTGTCCTCCGAGTTAACGAGAAATTTATGCTCGAGTCGGACAACACACTTTCACTTTGCGTATTAGAGCGATTTTCGACGACAGCTTCGAGACTTCTCGTCCGAAGCAGCGTTGGGATATAAATATAGACTACAGGCTGAAAAAAAAAGTTTGACCATTTTCGGTCATTGTCCTTATCTACTACCGCAGTTATACGGAGTTGTGGCGTAAGAGGATGGTAGCACATCGTTCGTTGAACGTCCGGGCTCGATAAAAATCGTTCGTTTCGCACGAAAAATCGCGCGTTTCGCTATATCCTCGCATCCTTACATCTGTTTCTCTCGACAATGTAAAAGAAGATAAATAATTTCGCAGAAAACGTACGACTCGTCGTCGTTGTCGTCGTATCGAATCGTTTCGTTCCCCTCGATTTTATTCGTCCGAGCGACGATCCCAACTATGTCGTCGGTCTCCGGAGTGATTTAACTCCGGGCAATTAAAGCGTAGCAAAGAGCGAAGAGATTGCCGATAGTTACGGCAATGGGATCTCTCCTCGTAGCCGCAAGAAAACTTATCAACATTTAAAAAGCGGTAATACGTCGAGCGTAAAAAGCACACGCCGTTGGAGTCTGCCCTCGTAAGAGGGACGACCGAAGGAGTTTAAGCGCGCGGCATCGAGATTACCGTTTTCCAGTCTCGCGAACAGACGAAGCAAAGAACGAAGAAGAGGAGAGAAAGAGACGAGGGTAACACGAAGACAAGGTTCCAAGTTTTCTCGTCTTACTGAAAGCGAGAGAATACCATCCGATGGTTTGAGAGAGGGGGGAGAGTATTTCTCGGTGCGCGGAATCAACGGGCAATCTCGCATGATAGCCATTAATTGCGAAGCGCCCGAGCGAATAGCTGGATATTACAAATCGTTTATGCCTGGGCCTAAAGTCTCTCATCAGCTGCATTTTATACGGTAGAGACAAGGTCGAGGGGTAGACAATAATAAAGGTTAGAAGGAGAGGAAAGTTTGGAGAAGAATCGATGAAGAGAAGAGAAACAGAGACTTGGAAGACAAATTAACAGATTAATAAAAACTTACTGATACTTCGATATTTACAAAAGAAAAAATTATTCAGTTGAATATAAAAAATAGATCACGTCGATAAAAAGGAAAAGTTAGAACAGCACACGAGTGTATGTCTCGTCGTAAAAAAGCGGCATCCGGAGAATGCGCGAAAGTAATGCGTACGGTAAGGGGTTAATTCGCTCGCGTATTATCCGCGCAAATAGCTCGGTGCCCTCTTGACCGCGAATCGTTAGCCCGCTGATGGAGGGGTAATGAGGCGTTAATGCATTAAATATATCAAGCAGGTAGGTAGAGAGAAAATCGACGAGAGATGCGAAGGGACTACCGTTCCGCGTATACCTTCTTCGTTAGTTTGCTTTCGTGGGAAAGTCGCGTAAATTACGTTCGCGTGATAAGCTCGTGTGCCCTCTCGTAGCACCTCTCTTTCGCGAAAGGTGCTCTCTCGCATTCTGAGGAAACGTAAAAAGAGATTAGCGTCGGCAGATGAAAGGAAGAGTGCACGTTGTGGGCGAGAGAGTAAGCTCGTTCAAGGATGCAAGGATAATTCTTCGAGGTTGGAATGCGCTCCCGCTCGTGCTCGACGTTTCGGCCGAGTACCACGAGTCGGGTCGCATGCTTTGAATTTACGACGAGATCTTTCAAGATTTATATTAGCGCGTTTGCCCTTCTCACAGGTAGTAGTTTCACGGTCCTATGTTGCTTCTCTTCAACCTTTTTTTTTCTAGGTTTTGTTATGAACAACGATGGGGAGTTATGAATAATACTAATTGTTGGATTATTAACGTTAGTAGCTGGTCCATTGTGACAAGCCTAATTGCGAGTTCACACATCTGCTACCGATTGCTACGATGAATAAAGTAGTTGAATACGAACGTGACAAATGAATAATAAATGGACGATTCGAATGATAAATCACTAATTACGAAATTAACCTAGTTATCATTCGATTATAAAAATCATTTATTGCTAATGTAATTATTCAAATAATTAAAATTAAAAGGCTAGCAGTAAAAGCTACATAAATCAAAATTTGATCACAAATTCCTAGTAGGTATATCTGGCTGGTTGATCGAATAGAAAAAAATCATTTATTATCAGTAAAAAATTCTCTAAAATTTCAGAACGAACGATGATTACATCAGTCCAATCTCTGGTAGCTAGAAAAAGACGTTAACGATGTAGGTCGCATCACGAATATAATCTTACGGCATTGTAACACGTTAATCCGTTTATCTGGACGAAGGTGGCTAGCTACATCCGGTGAACGTTATATCGCACAATTAAGGAACACTAGGAGGCGCGAAGGATATCCTCGCTAAATCCAGTTTAACGAATCAGGAAGGGGTTCCCGCGGCAACGCCTTTAAGATAGCATCTCTTTGTGCGCCAAATAACTGTAGGTACGCACGGTTGCCTTGCGCCCGTGCGGAATATGTAAATTGTCGTGGGTAGACTAAACGTTGAGGCGTTGCGATGTCGAATCGAGATATACCGATGATTTTTATTATTACGGTCGTGGTATCGATGTTTCACCGCTTTCTAATTTATTTTCAATTAATCTTGAAAGATGCGACGGCGATGTGAAATTTCTATGTTTTCTAAGACGAGCTTTAGGTTTGAGATATCTTATCGCGATCGATCTTGAGTTTAAATCAACTTGAAACTCCTCCTTGGCACTGACTCACGTAGAAACGAGTAATCTACGAGAAAACCGCTCTGGTATCTCCGTGAACAAAGAAATAAGATCATCGTCGATCTAGTGTCTAATCTAATAATGGGATTGATACCGATACAATTGACGATACTCAATTAATTGGTTGCCAAAGTACTTCATAAGAAGTAGATGAGATCTGGGACAACTTGCCCCACCCTCATTTTTTCCCCATCCAAATCATGATGCATACATCAGGATTTTTGTCAAAAATCGATGCATCTCGAATTTGCTCGATCAAATACTCGTTCAAAAGAGAAAAGTCTCCTCTTTACGAAAATGCAAGTCGCGTTTCGATAAGATGGCTGGTTCGAAAGATACAGCAGTTTTAAGCTTGAAAACGACCCATACTCCGACACTTAAAAAATTAATTTCTCATCATTGCGTAACGATATCGAAAAACGGACAACGGGACAGTATTCTGCATGCTTTCTTCTTTCTAAATCTTGATGCATAAATCAGGATTTTTGTCAAAAATCGATGCATCTCGAATTTGCTCGATCAAATACTCGTTCGAAAGAGGAGAGTCTCTTCTTTACGAATATGCAAGTCGCGTTTTGATAGGATGTCTGGTTCGAAAGATACAGCAGTTTGAAGCTTGGAAAAGACCCATACTCCGACACTTAAAAGATTAATTTCTCATCATTGCGTAACGATATCGAAAAACGGACAACGGAACATTATTCTGCATGCTTTTATCTTTAAAATGAGCCATTAAACATTGAAATCGGCGGTGGTGACCATTTTGGCAAAAATCATGATGCATAGGTCAGGATTTTTGTCAAAAATCGAAGCATCTCGGATTTGCCCGATCAAATACTCGTTCGAAAGAAGAAAGTCTCTAATTTACGAATATGGCAGTGTGGCTTCGATAGGATAACTGGTTAAAAAGATACATCAGTTTTAAGCTCGAAAACTACCCATACTCCGACCCTTAAAAGATTAATTTCTCATCATTGCTTAACGATATCGAAAAACGGACAACGGAACATTATTCTGCATGATTTTATCTTTAAAATGAGCCATTAAACATTGAAATCGGCGGTGGTGACCATTTTGGCAAAAATCATGATGCATAGGTCAGGATTTTTGTCAAAAATCGATATATCTCGGATTTGCCCGATCAAATACTCGTTCGAAAGAGGAAAGTCTCTAATTCACGAATCTGGCAGTGAGGCCTCGATAGGATGGCCGGTTTAATAGTTACAGCACTTTTTCTCTTAAAAACCACCCATACTTCGACACTTAAAATATTAATTTCTCATCATTGCGCAACGATATCGAAAAACGGACAACGGGACAGTATTCTGCATGCTTTCTTCTTTAAAATGAGCCATTAAACATTGAAATCGGCGGTGGTGACCATTTTGGCAAAAATCATGATGCATACATCAGGCAATGCAAGCGGAAAAATTTCCATGTATTGCTAAGAAGTTGAACTTTATGATGGTCAACAAAAAAATCGAAAATATAAGCTACATAAATCTGTAGAAACAAAAAACCTAAAATTGGGACAACTAGACCCGGCCTCCCCTATTCTTTAAAAATGGTATCGATATTTTCGAGTAGGTATCAAACAGGTATCGATACATTCGCATAAATAAGTATCTAGAAAGTATTGATACATTTTAATACGAAGCCTACGTCATTGCAACATACCTATCAATACCGGGTAGATATTTGTAGAATGGTATCGATACTAATCTAATCCAATCCTAACCTTTCTCCAAGATATCAAAAAAATACAGCATAGTTCTTCGAGTGGCCGAGCAGAAGTAACGCGCGATGCCGCGCGAGAATGCTCGAAAAGGAAAAGAGAGCGATCTCGTCGTCGTCGAGACGCGTTGTAAGGCCGCGGTAACGCGATACGCGGATCGTTCGGCTCTCCGAAGAGGAACGAGAGACCACACGCGCGCGCTACGTCCGCGAGATCCAGTGGTCGAGTCCTCTCGCGAGTTTCCTCTTGGCGCGAGGAACAGAAAGAAACGCCTTCTCCTCATCTTATCTTCTTTCTTTCTCGCTTCGTCTCTTCGTACAAGCCGCAGATCATCGGGCGATCTTAATTATAGATCCCCATGATATATCCCGCTCTCTTTTTCGATCGATCAGCGATGATCCACGCGCGATCTAGTCGCGGTCTTGTCGCCGATCCATGCTCGACAACGACGACGACAACTTGCATTAGACGCGCTCGACGTGAAACTCGAGAACCTTTTCTACGATCCTTTCGATCGATAGATCGTTTTTTTCGATCGATCATAGATATCTTCTCGACCTTAAGCAAAAAATCTACCTCGATGATTCTTCAAAAGACAAAATTCACGAGTCATCTCTATCTTCTTAAAGCTCTAAAAGAAAGATAGAAGATAGAAGAAGAAAATAGAAGTTCGCGAATACTTGTACACGCATAGTACATAGACTACATACGATCGTTAACGTGCATCGTTTCGATCAATTGCTCGGCAAGCGTGCATGGAACGAAGGCACGTTAACGTTATCGGACGTAAATCAATTTCGCGTGAGCACGGCCAACCGGACGACGTTAGCTCGACGTGTCGCGAACGCCTCGTAATTGGTTTCGTTTCGATCGTTATTTATTTGGCCACCCCGATAAACGGTCCTCTCTCATTGATTCAACTTTATGCGTATGGCCGATATTGGTCGAGCTGGTCGCGTACAAGGCGATCGGGATCGTCGAGTATATATCATCTGGGCGAGACCTTAATAAAGACAAACTGGATCGATGTCGTAGCTTACCGGATAAAAGCCGATCGATATATTTACTCTTGCGAGATATTCGAGATCGTTTGCCTTTTTTTTTTTTTAAAATAAAAAGGAATTTGAAATCACTGCATCGAACCTCTCGCCATCGAAACACCGCCGATTTTTCCATGCCACGTTCGACGTAAAGATACAACGACGCTCGTAGTAAAATAAATTAATTAAGGACATAAATTAAAGGTTAAGTAGGTATACGGGCGCTCGTCAATAAAACGATGGTTTATTTTCGCCGTTGTCGAGCTCAAGAGAACAAATTCTTTCTTCGTTTCGCCGAAAGGTCGCAACAGTTTAAATACGAGCGCGTTGCATGCGAGAGCGATCTGGTTCGTAAGTGCGAAACGCGTTAATAAATCGCCTACGTCTGATAAAAGGCGAGTGTCGCAATTCGACTTCCACGTTCGTTTGAAACAAAAAATAAAAACGAAATATTGTAAAAAAAAGAAACGATATAATAATGGATTCTTTCGTTTGCTTCGTTGCTTTATGAATGCTTTTAAAAGGAGCCGTTTTTCGCGAACGAAATCACGTCTCTCGATACATTCCAACGTGCCTCGAAGGTAAAAATAATTTCGATGGCCTTAAAGGAAAAGGCATAACAAGTATGTAAGTTCTCTTCTCGTGCTCGCAATAAATCCGCCAACGAGTGACAGTGTTTGCTAGAAAAGCGGGAAAACCACGTTTATCGTCTCGTCGATTTATCTGATCGATCGTGCGTTCTCAATGTTTTAAAAAAAAAAAATAAAAAGCGTAACATGTTCGCACGATGAACGACGCGTGCTTGTAGCGTACCGCTCGTTGAGATAAGATCTTTGAAAAATTCCGATTGGATAAGTTTTATTACCGGTGTCACGTTGCCATTCGAGTGTCGATTTTCTTTCGAGTCGATCGCGTACGAATAATGACAATGAAATAGCCACGAGGTATACTTGCAACGAATGCATGGATATTTTTTTTTTTTCGCGAATTTTACTTTCGAAAGAATTGTATAGGTAATACAGAGTAGGTATATAAATAGATACAATAACGTTCGCCTATTTTCGATTTCGTAGTCGGCTTCGTACGCCCGTGCTTAAGTAACAAGCAAGAAAGCTATCAATGTCGAGTTTCGAAGCAAAACCTTAATAGCCAACTCGTACAGACTCGAAGCTTTTTACGAGTTAGGATTCCAGCGTGGAACGTCTTAACAGGAGTCGGTCTTCTTGGTGTAAATGTCGAAATATACGTATAAATTGCTTGCCTTGACCCCTCCGACCTCCCACCCTTTTGTGTCTCTCTCTTTACTTTTGGTTCAGAAGCTCGTGTCGAAAGAGGAAAGATAGACAATGAAACTGACCTTTTTACGAGACGCCAAACGCAATAACAGACGCGTACCAACGTACTATGTTTTCTAATGCGAAGCGATCGCGATTTCTCGCACGTTTCGAGTATCACGATATTTCTTGCAGAAGCGGTCGGTATTGGGAGGCAAGATCAAAGGAAACATGTTTATAAAAGGATAAAGATAATGCAGTTTGACTAATGCAAGAGGGAAGCGATAATTAGCGAAAGGGAATGTAAGTCTTCGTTCGATTTCATCAGTCTCCTGACACGTGATAGAGCGTCTTTTTCATCGTTGCTCCTCGTCATAGCGAGGTTATTGAGTAATGTCGATAATTATCGAGAGAGAGACTTTTCGTGGGTGGGCGTGAGCTAGCCGCAGCGAACTCGTAAGTGGGCGACGAGACTCTTAACGCGAACATTGAGTGTTGTTGGTATATAGTCGAGTCGGACGATCTTGGAATTTCGACGCCGGCGTCGTTCGAGTCGATGAATAGGAATAGGTAATAGCCTGTGTGGGAGTACTTCGATTTTCTTGAAATATTTGTCACGTATTTTATGTACGTTATTAGGCCTATTCTGTATATGGTTGGGAAGATATCAGAACTGATATTATCGATCGATAGCTTGTTCGAAAGCTAAGGGATTATACTACAAAATGACAGTACTCTAATATTTATAATATATTAGTTTAATAAGAGAATGTAATTTGAAAAGTTTAAACATTACCTTCGACCTAAAAATGAAGTGTTATAAAAATTTGATTTTATCTATATTATAGATTGATCTTTTAGCTTTCCAAAGAGTAATCGATTACTAAAATCGGCCAAAGATACGGTCGAAGGAGTACTCTGATAACAATTATTGTCCGATTTGAATGATCAATAGCTCGTTGAAAAGCTAAAGAATCAGGCTGTAAGATGCTATAAATATACTTCCTCTATTACATCATTGTCTATTACATAACTCCAGTTAAATTTTCAAAGACAATTTGATGAATGAAAAAGAAACGAAAACCAAACGCTGTCAATACTATTCGACAGCTCGACCTTTTGGTTTTCGAACGAACCATTGATCGTTAAAATCGGCCAAGGATTACGATCGGGACATTATTTCACTCACAAGTGGAAAGGGAAAATCGTAAAGATCCGAGCAGTGCTATACAACCGAGCTGTGTATTATTTCTTTTCACCGTAGAGCCGCGTGCTTCCTCGCTGCGAAAGAACCGGTGCGAGAGCCTGGTGCGAAGGTGCACATGTGCACTCGCACGCCACGAATCCGCGAGAGCGATCGAGCGCGCCTAATACCTCTCGCTCCTATAAATCGCGACTCTATAAATAGACAAAGTGATATTTAACGCTTGACATTAAAGACCGCGCGAACGCGTACAAGCCTCTCTTTCTCTCAAAAGAAAGAGAGAGAGTCTCCAGGTGTACGCGTTATGAACGACGAGAGACGTTTAACCCTTTACACCGACCGGAATTTATTTTATCGACGGTGACCCACGACTAAATCGATATTTATTCGTCCGAGCGAAACGAACCGCGCCTGCCTTACTCCGAAGTCTATGAAAATATGTATGAGGCAGGTAATATTAATTTTTCTTATTTATCCATTGCCTTATGATTTAATTTGACATACAATGAATTTGATATTAGAAATTGAAAAAAATTAATATATGTAGTTATAGGTAGGCACAAGTTTTTTCAAACAAAGACTAACGAAGGCTACAAAATCCAAATGAATAAACAAAATAAATTTGTTAAAATTGAACGTATCCCATTCGATGTTATCAGGTAAAAGGTTAACACGGGGTTTATATCCGTTCACGTGTTATACGGTGCAAGTGCATCGTCGTCACTCCCGGTCTTGAAAGACTCCTTTATTCATTTGAAAAATATTGTCGACGTAACGTTATTACGAACTCGAGATAATTTATATATTCTTGACAAAAATTCCATCGATTTGTAATTCATTTCATTAGAATACAATGGCCGCGAATATGCGAGCCGTTCGCAACAATGTTGTTCCATCGTCGTGCTACGGTGAAGTACAAGAGATACAAAGAAGGATGTATGGATATTAACATACAATGATATATTACGAACCTTTCCTACAAAACAATGTCTTCGAGGATCGAGAGAAGCTTACATACGCCGCGGGACGTCGCGATGCGTGCAACGCAGGAGTGCGCGCGCGAGCTCGTGCGAGGCGTTGAAATCTCCGGGTTCATTCATCGCTTCGAGCGAGTACGCGAGTATTGAATGAACCGACCCGGTGGGAATGCTGACCCACATAAATTCTTGGAAAAGTGAGTTAGGTACTCGAGACTACTATCGAAGATGCAAAGCGTGTTGCTATGCACGCACGAGGATTCTACTAGAATGGGAAAATTGTTTCTTTATTATTTTTGTTCGAATCTTCTTCTTATAGTTCGGATAATTTTGACTCGATCCTTCCAACTGGACAATTAAAATAATGTAGGAATCTTATAGAATATTTCAGTGGAAAAATTCGAAAAAGAAAAATGAAATTATAGCAATATAGGCGAGACGACAGTTCACTCCAAATTGATTCACTTCTATCTAAAGTTGTATGATATCTCTTAAGATCGAGATACGATATCAATTTGATGAATTTCGTAGAAACTGTGAAAATTAATGTAACCGCTCGATCTTATTTGTGGTCTCGCGTAGGTCTAGCAACATGTTGGATAAACACCGAGCATTAAATATCGCAATGAGTTTCAGAGTTGGCGATGCATAAAATAGAAACGAACAAGATACTCCGTGTTTTAGATACGCTTGAACGTAACTTAGCGCCGCTAATATCTCGAAGCTCTAAAGTTTAAGCCCCTTTCGTGGGGCCCCGTTTCTCGCGAGCAGTATCATTTCTTTTAAAGGAAAACGTGCCCGTTATTTACGAGCACCGGTCACATCCCAAGTATTATCCGCGAATAAGATCTTTCCACGAGGTTCTTTACGTGCGAGTTTAACGACTCGATCAACGTGTTTCCATTAATCCCATCGAATTATTAGCGAAGCGAATACGCGTTGTCGGTAGCCGAGGTTAGTCGAACTCTGTCTTTCTTTCTCTTTGTGACGAAATACGATGGAAAGTTCGATCGAGGCTATCCAGACGACGCGTATTTCGATCGATTATTTAGAACGTCGTGCGCATCGGATGGGATCGTGCTCGCTTCATGCGCGAGAGAGATGAAATCTTTAAAGCTCTTCCAACAACTACGGAGTTTGTAACGCTCTCGTAACGCTCCATAGCTGTATTATGAAAGACACACGTGAATCATGAAACCATTCGCGCAACCTTTCCCGATTCCATTCGGGACGCGAAATAATTTTGCACCCGCCCACTGACGCGTAGGTAACTATTTACGTACATATATCTATCCCTACCTTTCGAAACACTTTGGAAAGCAAAACACCGATTTGGCGATCGCAATAGTAAGTGGCCTTTCGTGTTACCTCCAGAGAGACTTGAAAACTTATGAAATTCCTTACGTTCCTTATAAACGTTCGAACTTGTTAGCTCGCTTTAAACGGCCGCTCGATTGTTCAGACATCCTGTTCCTGTTTTCTGCAGCTGCGAGCTCATCCGCGAAAATGCTAGGTATTTACGAATACTCGGGAAAATTACTCACGGTTAAAAGAGGAAAAGAAACTGTACGATAACCGGGTATTCGTATCTTATGATTTGGTGAACGAGTTCTTGGGAAAATCTTAATACCACGTCGATTAGATGATTTTCCTCGAAGCTACGAAATCGTGTCTGTAACTTGCGGAAAAAGAGAATCCTTGAAGGAATGAGAGATTTTTTTCAAGGTGATGTTCGTGTTGAAAATGAGACGAAAAGGGAGGAGTGGGGGGATGGAAAAAGATCGGGGGATCGTAAATAATCGACCACTCGCATTATGCAAATTTACGGCGCCATTCCGACACATTAGCGAATACCTATCATTAGGTCTATTAACAACACCTTCGCCGTTACCACCACTATGTCCTCCTATCGCTGCGATCGATTCGGTTCGGCCTCTTTCTCGACGATGCTCGGATATTAATGCGCCTCCAAGTTTTCCGGATAGGCATCTTCGCGACCTGATAAATCGCCTTCTCCTTTCTACCTCCTCTATCCTTCTCTCTTTCTTTCTATCTATATGTATATATACGTATATATACCTTCAGCTTCGATCATATACTCTATAATTACGGTACGCAACGAAAGTGTTGCGCCGTAGCCCTTCGGCCGTGCTCGCTCGCTGGATCTCGAGAGAACCGACTACCCACGTTCGTCGATCACATTTTTTCTTTTCCGAATTTTTACGGATCGCATCGCGGAGGAAGAATTCCTTCGGAGAATTCAACCGTGGAATCGAGCCTGCGAGGGACTCGTAGGACGTGTCTTCTTTCGTGGGTTCATGGACCACTCGCGAACCCGATCGAATTTATTTGTCCAATCTCGTATATCTGTCGCTGAGAAATCAGTTCTTTCGACGAATCTCTAGAGGTTTGGCAAAATCTCTGGATATTTGAAAGGATTTGCAGATTTCTTTATTTTATTGGTAAAAATCAGTGATTCGTTAAAGTGTAAGATTTTATTGAACAAATTAAGTAGTTTCATTAAAGTATTATTTTTTTCTCTGCAACCGTCAGAATCAGAAAAGTTTGTGTGTGTAAAAGAAGATTCAACGTCGCCACAAATTATACAGATTAGCGACATCACTAACCGCAATCAACTACTTTATCAAACCACTGCTTTTGATCAGTAAAATACCAAAACTTGACAATAATGTTCATTATTCCAAAACTTGGCGAAATCTTCAAAAATATTTAAACGTAACTAATTTCACTGCGACACCTTGACATATTTCTTCCAATCCACACAAAATATACTACGTAATTCGCAGAATACCTTGTCGAAATGTTCCCTTCACGAATTATTTCTTTGTTCTCAAAATGTAACAAGCAACAAGGTTCGAACAAGATCTCGGGTCGATCGGAAAGGTGCCGCGAAATAAAGTTCTCGCTGCGCTCGTGTTTCCGTTGGTGCCGATGCAAAAAAGTGAGAGGAGACAAAATGAAAGAAAGAAAAGAATGGACCTGTGGGCGGGCGACCTCGGTTTCACGTCGGGCGAAGAGATAACTTTACCATCCACGATGCTTCTATAAATATCCATCGAGCGTGTACCACCCGGAGTTGAATAAGGTGCACACGCCCATTCCCGAGTAACGGCTAAACCCACAAGCGATTCGGTCGAGTCTGAAAAATGGTCAGGCCTGAATAGAAGCTTGTGTTTCATTCAACCGCTTCTCTCTCTCTCTTGGTTTCCGTGGACCGCGGACCGATGAGTTACTCGAGCGGCTTTACCGGTCGTTGACTTTGCGGAAGCAGATATACATAAAAGGAACTCGTAATATCACGGTGTTACAGGTTCTTCGATATATCAAATGTACGTCTATTCGTATCGAGTTCCTTGTCGTCGTCATCTCACCAAATTCCATTCTTTTAACATCGCGTCCCGACTATTGAAGAATCTCGAGCAAAGATCTCGAAGGGAAGATTTCTCGCGAAAAAGGAGAGCGAAACGATGCTTCTCGGTTGGTTCAGTTTCTCCCTGACTCGCGTTGAACTCGCGACGATTCGCGTAGGAATGCAGGATGCTGCGTGCCGGTAACTGCTGTAGCCGGATAGGTGAGACGACAGTTTTCCGTATAAGCAAGCGGGACGAGATAGAATGGATGCTGAACGCTCGAAGGATCGGCTCTGGCGATACACACCTTGGAACGGGGTGAGGAGAGAAGGAAAGAAAGAGAGGTGGAAAGAGAAGGATGGGCCTCTCGAGCGAAAGGAAGAGAGAGGCTCGACCGGGCGTCGGCGGCCGGCCTTGCAAGGACGCTCTCCCTTGCTTGCCTCGCGCGCATGCCCGACGCGCTGCGCTGCTACGCGAGCGTTCGCTAACTCGCGAGAGAACGTACGTAAGTACAAAACCTGCCTCTGGTAGATACCTCAGCAATCCTGGAACCGAATCTTGCGTAATTCTTCCTCTACTTTCATGACCTTATCCAAGATAATACTTACGACTTTGTTTTTTGTATCGCCTCGAAAAAATCTGACCTCTCCTCGACTTTATCGTTTTATCTCATTCCCTTCGAGGACTCGCATTGGTATTAATATAAATGAAGAGATTGACGAAGAGACGATGGAAAAATGTAACGCGTGGCTACCGAGATAAGTGACTACCGAAACGGACAGGTCGTTTCTTCTTGTTACCGCGAGACGCAGCCGCGGCGTCGAGTTCTTCCGTGGTAAAAAGCGGTCTTCGCCATATCGCTTTGAAAGCTGGCCTTGTTACATGGACCGTTGAGTAATATGTTGAGTAACGAGGATCGCGGCGTTCGCGGTCTCTCTAGCTAAAGTCATCGATCGTCGACGATCGATGCTTAACATTTTAACCGGGGAATTAACTTTTGTTCGACTCTTTTCACAGTGGGTACTTTTTTCTTCGCATTGAGTAGTTATATTATCATGTTTAAAGTAATTAAACAGAAAACCTGTTTAGTTGTTGATTACTTATTTTGACTAAATATTTTGACATACACCTATTCCCCGATTTACACGGAAGATCGTGTAAATCGTGAAGATTTTTTATAAAAAACAGTGTAGATCAATATAAAATAAAAGTAAGATGTCTCTAAAAACATATTACTTTTTTTATAAATTTGTTACCTACAAAAACCGTATCAAAGCAAAATCACTGTATAAATGGGGGATAAATGTATTTAGCAAATATATAAATCAAAATTATAACTAAAATGTAAACTACTATACCATATGGTCACGCTATATTTTAATGCGTAAGAATGATATAAAACGCGATGAGCTCCGCATATTACTTTGAAAAATGTCTATAACGAAAAAAGTTGTCATGCCCATTAGAGTTAGATATATTTCATTATACCCGGTTAGCAGGTTAAGGACTGGACGAAGGAAAAAGCCGAAAGCTCCGGCCATTTTTCTTTCCACGCGCGACTGCTCGCTCGTACAAACACACGCCCGTACGTCGTATAACTACGCGAATAGATATTTGCCATGGTCGTGGGGCCCTTGGGCAATGAGTCCGGTTTGTAAATCACGTAAATAATTATGCAGCGTATCGTAATTATACAGCCGGGTTGACACAAAAAGGATACACGGAGCCTTGACACCGTCCATTCGGTGGATCCACCGGAATAGAGACGATATTTTACAAGGGCTGTGCAATTAAGATAGAAATATAGACGTAGCCCGACATTGTAACGTCTTCGACGAGCGGACCCATCGATAATACACCGCTCGTATTAACCCTAACTGACCCAACTCGTTTTACGATCTTCGCTGGTGACACATACTCCATTTCAGAAAATGAATTCGATGATTACCTCTGTCCCTTTTTTCGAAAATTTATTCTCCAATTAATATTGCAAAATATTTTTTTTCCAACACCAACGAGAAGAAATATTTCTCGAGTTAGAACGTATGTAGAGGCATACGAGTGGCATATACCTACCGCATTCACGTGCATTCTGGCCGGAGGGTGTACAAGTTCGTATAAGGTTTCGTTATACTCTAGTTTTATGCATTCGTCATACGCGTTAGGCGCGCGATATGCGCCGACCGAGTGCGCTCGTTCGTTCCTCGGAAAGGACCTCCATCGTGTTTCTCTCTCTCTGCTTCCTTTTACTCGTCTTTCATAGGACGTCACGCTGAGAAGTCGCTTTTAAAAGGCGGTATCCACGGTATTCCGGGGTTAGTTTCGTCGTTAACCCCAAGTACGCGCTCGACCTACCGGCCGCTTAATTACCAAGCGCGTCCTATTAACCGAGCAGATTTTCCCGCGGTTGCGCCATAATTAAAAGGAATATCCATTACGGATTAAAGAATATTTACGAATAGAACACGTCGACGTGTTCGCTGCGAGCTATCCTTATCTCTTACGAGACGAGACTTTATGTTATCGCGATAGCCGAGTAAAAGGGGAGAAAAATTTCTTTTAAAAGCTCGCTCGCTACGTCGAACAAACGTGCTCTCGCGCGTGCACGACGACGATCGGCGTCGCATTTGCATTATGCAAATTGCCTGTTCCTCGTAAAACACGAGTTAATTGCGTTCGGTACTGTTCTATTAGCGAAAGGGGAAATTTTGAAATCGGTGGACGCGCTGGTTAAATATTCTCGAACGCTAGAGGGATAATTTAAAGCGACGTCTGCCGTTGAACGCGAGTATTCGACCGTGAATTAAGGATAATATAATAACTGCTGAAGTTCAGCTAGAACTCGTTTTAACGCGATTTAATTCCATTACGTGAGGGTAATGTTAATAAGGAAATACGGAACAAAGACGTCGTTTTAATATCTACCGAAATTAAATTCACGAGAAGAATCCACCAACCTAAATGGGATGCTTTACTGGAGGGGTTGCCAAACTGTGGGTTCTTGAACAATATTGGGTTTGATTGCCATTTTTTTATATATTTTATATTAATCTTTAAAGATATTCTGATAAGTAGATTTTATTATTCGTAAATACAATTTTTAAATAATATTTTATACATACATATAAAAAGTATTATCTTATCGAGAATTTGGCCAGGCCTGCTTTATTACGTCACGAAAGAGCGAGAGAGAGAATCCAATTAATTTCAAGAGTTGCACCAGACGAGAAACGACGCGAGTAACGAGTTTCCTTTATTCGATACCTTTCCTTATCGGCGATCATCCTTTAGAGAGAGCGAAGATCTTTCCTTTTCGGGAGAGAAAAGTTATTGAATTCGGAAGAGGGAAAAAAAGCACCGCGATCGCGTTCTTTTCGAGTGGAGCATCATCAATTATGCGATTCTCGAAAAGTAACTCACGTATATGGCACGATCCATCAGGCGCGAATCGCCGAGGACGTCGGTCGACCTTGCCGATATACGACACAACCGATAAGAGACGATAAATCTTCAATCGATCGTTTTTATTATAGCTCGTGTCGTAATCGACCGATATTCAGTTTATCGGAAAATCTTTATCGGTATCTTTGCACTCGTTCCACGTATCGAGCGTTAGGTTATGAGAAATATCGAGCTGATTTATGTCGAATTTTTATTTTTTAAATGGAAAAAAGTCAAGACGCGCACGTGTTTTTGACGTTAGCGAGAACGAGAAGACGATAACGCAACGATACGCAATATTTGTTTCTTTACTCGATAATGAAAGTAAATAAGAGTCATCTTACATTTCGACGACTTCAATAATTTCATTGCATATTAATATAATTGAAAACTTTGATTCATACAACATTTAAAAAATACAATCGTTAATTTTGTTATGATACTATTATGACATAATTTGCCGCAGTGGTTATACTAATATAAAAACTTACGTTTTAACAATTCCATGTAATTTAGCTTAGAATGCAATTATCCACGATTATACTTCCAAACGTTGCATTATTCAATCCAAATCTTATAAGGATGTATCAATAAAAAATTGTATAATGTTTCAACTTTGCTTAAAACAGAGCTTGATCAATATTAAAATATATAAAAAGTAATATTCAATATCAGAAACAGAAAAAAGACTTTGCTTTTACTTTCAAAGAGAAGAACAACAACAAGATACCACTCCGATGATTCATAAAGAAAAGTTCGTCTTCTTCCGTATCCCCACAGACGGTATTAAAATCTTTCAAACGATTTGCATCGATTTCGTATCGTAAAACGGTTCTTCGCTGTAGACAACGCTCGTGACGTAACGCACACCTGTTGCGGCATGGAAACCACCTACATCGACCGATCTTAGAATTCGATTACAGAAGCCGAAGAAGATAGGTATCGCATTTCAGAATACGTTAAGAACGTATCCACTCTCGCACGCGGAGCGACCGGATCACGCGTAACTGCACGCGCGTTTACTGCATTTAGCGCTTTGAATGCTCGATGTAGGTATATCTGGTGTTACATCAGGCCTCCTCTTACCACGTAAATTACCGTTCGGGATTCGTCTTTGCCGTAGTAGTACCTTTAATGTACGTCTTTCCTGCTTGATTTATACCACCTTCTTTAAACTCTGTCTTTTATTAATAAGTAACCGTAGATTTACCTACGTGGGATATACTTTAACCAAATCACGCATATCGATGTAGCCGGTATGAATTGAAACCGATCAAGGGAAACACGGGTAGCAATGATCGACGATTGATCCCTAAAAGCTTGCAACTCTGTTATGGATTCTCAACGAAGAATCTTCCCGCCCTACCTTAAGAGTCTCGAAGGATGCGTCTACCATGGTATAAAATTACGGTCTCGCGGAAAAAGAACACGAACGCTGCAGGAAGCGTATGTAGATACGTGTGTAAGATAGAGGAACCCTATCGACATGACATATCTCGCGTTCCTACATATCTCGATAGAATCAGGATGTATCGTACGTACATCGCCGTTCTGAGAATGCGTTTAGTTCCACTCGACGAGCGCCCGCGTAGGTATCCCTATAAACGTACAAATTTTTCATTCGTTGAACTTTTTTTTTTTTCCAAACTCAATAATATACCGTCCGATAAATTAAATCTCTCGAGGAGATCGGAGTTAAAAAGAGCTGTAAGAGGAAAGGGATTATGGAAAAAGGCGAAGAAGAAAATAGAATGTTTGCTCGTTTATTCCTCGGTTCTTTATTCATCGTGTCGAGGTGATCGAGAAAAGGAGATACACTTGCCACGAATATCACGTGTATAATACCTACATTCAACATACATATGTATACCATACCATAACGTCGTATACACGCTCGCGAAATTTATTCTTTACGAAGGCGTTATCGTCGCATACCTCGATGCTTTGTCACACGATCGATAAACGAGGTCCGACTATAAATTTTCACGCCGTCTCGTGTAACGACTTTCGACGTAATTCTTTCCAAGGACGATCAGACTCGATGGAAATAAAGGTTGAGTCTCCGAGTTTCTACATTTTTCGTTCAATTTTCCACACCAAGGGAACTCGCAAAGATAGATAAAAATCTTATCGCGCGATTAATTGGAATCGTAATAACGTGCGAGCGTTGGATTGTTTGTTTTAAACCTGTAACATTTGTCTGGACGATCTCACGTGTTTCCACTTATACCTAGTTTAAATATAAACGTAGATGGATAGAAGATAAAGGAAGGTTCCAATAAAAACAGAAAGAAAGAGATGGAATACGGATAATAACAAACGAGGAATCGAAAAAGAAGATAGTAGGAGACGTGCCACGTTCAACGGCCTTATTCCTCGAGACGCTAAAGAAAAAAGAAAGACGTCCGCGTAACCTTCGAAGTTGAGTAACCTCGCGGTATGCAGGGATCGGCCACAGAAATACAATTATCCCCTTCTAATTACATCGGATTGATTTTACAGGCGGGCCGATAGGTACCGTCAACGCCAACACCAGATTCGCCGACTACTCGTTCTTTCTTTTCATTTATCTATACAATTTTTTCCTGTTTTTCTCTCTCTTTCGTTGTGCATTCGTCCGACGAGCCGCCAGATCGATTTCGCGTACGTAAGACAAGACGAGCGGAAGACCGGCAGTGCCTCGCAGGCTTTCTCCGTATCGCATCTCGGATGGGAGAGTGCGAGAGAGATCCGGTCTCTCTCTACCCATCTCTTTCTTACTCTCAAAGAGCAGCACACGGAGAGCAGCAGCCGTCCGAGACGGTCCACAGGTAAGCGTGACGGCCTTGCAAGGTTCTTTCCAAGGTCGACTCTAATACCCTTCCTCCTCTCCCTCCTCCTCATAGCTCGCTTCTTGCCTTCCTCCTTTTTTCATTCCCCGGCCCTCGACCGAGGATTCAGTCTTCCCTTCTCACTCTTCATCTCTCTCTCAAGCACGTTCTTTCTCCCTTTTTATCTTCAACCCTCTCACCCTTCCCTCCTACTCTCTCTCCTTTCTCTCGAAAGGCCGCCTCGACCTTTTTCATCCTCTCCTCTTCTTTTTTCTCTCAAACGAGAAAGTACATATTCGTGCTCGGCGTTCGTTCACCGTGGATAAAGGAACCTCTCGAAATTCGTAGCCAGTCGCTCCCTTGTCGTACGCGAGAGAAATAATACCAGTCTAAGAGTAAAAGAGGGGGAGGTTTGAATTCGTTCGAAACGACGACGGTGATCTTTAGATCGAAGCAGGATCTACACGAAGCCAAGCGAGCGGCAGTGGGCAAGGAAAGAGGTCGGCGATCTTTTGCAATCGTCGATCACAATACCTATAAGGCATTGCCCACGCGATCGCCGAGTTATTCCTAGGGGGAGAAATGCACGCGCTTGCACGTGCTCCGGCATGTGTGAAACCAGTTCACGTGTGAACGTGCGATCTGTACGCCTCTCTCTCTTGCACTCTTTCAACTCTATTGTTGTTCCGTCCTCTCTATACTTTCTATCTTTCTCTGTCTCTTTTTAGATCTCTTTTATACGTAGACAACGGACGCACCTGTATCCTGCTAGCTTATCGCCGTGCTTTTCTCGCAGCTGCGCCGTTGCTCCGATCCATTTGCTTCTGAGTAGATGCGGTGTAAGTTTGATAAGTAGAATAATCCAACAATCCTGGTTGTTCGATGTTTTTAAAATCCAAGTTTGTTTTATGATAAAATAGGTTTTACAGTTAATAGTTATATGTCAGTTGTTTTTCTCAGTGCATGTTGCTCTGAATAGTTTAGTTTTTATTTATTTGAAAATCCTGAACACGATTCCTCGATCGATTGATAACTGGAATAATCCAACAATCCTGGTCGTTCGACGTTTTTAAACTCCAAGTTTGTTTTATGATAAAATAGGTTTTACAGTTAATAGTTATATGTCAGCTGTTTTTCTCAGTGCATGTTGCTCTGAATAGTTTAGTTTTTATTTATTTGAAAATCCTGAATTTCTAAATCGATTCGATACCACGTACGGATTCTCCCTCGTCGTTCTACGAACTTTGGACTCTACGTCAAAGATAAAGCTCAACGACAACGGCCTTGGGATAGATAAAGAACGTTTAAGAATCAATTATTACGCTTAGGAAGATTTAGGTTAATTTACGTGTACACTATTTTTTTTATCGATTTCATCGATAACGCTATTTAATCGTTTCGTACTAACGTGACTCCGAGAACACGAGTCTGGAACTGATAATTATGCAAATAAGACAATCGTTCGCTGCGTAATCCGTAATTCAACGAAGTCCCAATTGCTTGTTTGAACGTTACGTATGGAAATTCCAGTTCGTGTCACGGGAATGGAAACATATCGAGTACGTCAGCTTTCTTAGAAAAATAAAGATGAAAAAGAGTCACGTATTTTAACGGTAAACGGCAAATAGTAACGCGTCCCGCGTCATAACGTTGCTTGATTGATTTTTATTGAAAAACAGTAGTAGTCGAACGATAGACCGTGATCGACGAACGCTTGGTCGTAATTAATCTCGATAATTCGTAAGACCATTCGCGTCAAAGGTTAACACGATCGACGTCGTCGACGAACGACGATGCCAAGCAGTCTAGAAACCGTGGCTATACAATCAAACCCTCCCACCCCACTGTCTTACTTCTTAGCGTGACTTCTCGAATTCCTTTTTGCGTCAATTATCGAGAAACTCGTGCATAAATAAGATAAATGTTGTGTTTTGACATGCAGGAATTAATAATCGACAAAAGAAATGCTTTTTTTGCCTTCTCTCTCACGGATTACGAATATTCCGTATAATCTATTAATCCGAATCGACTTGTAGTTAATGATTCGAGGTATTCTGATTAATAGCGGTAAGGAAAAGTTTGCGAGACGTATTCCCCGTTAGAAAACTATTTTTCCTCTTATCTTTTTCTTTTTTATCGGCTTTTTTCTCGCACCCCCGATTTTTTGGGTTTAGCTTATTAGCTTTTATAGTTAGGACGTTGCGATGAAGGCTATTTGTCAGCTGACTGGGAAAATAATCTCACGTTCGTGCGACTAGAACATCTGTGACAATAAATGGCGCACGTTCGTTAAGCGCACTCATCGCGTGGCACGAAATTTTCTTCGTCTTGTTTCATAGAAAACAGATGCGTGCGTTTAAGAGAGTAACCTGTATTTATTTTTTAATCGGATGCTTGGAAATAATGCAATGATGGTTGTTTGAAATTTTCTATTCTTTTTTTTTTTTTATTAGGAATTAACCTCTTTTTATTTGTCAAATTAATTTTTGAAATATTTGTTTTGCTTTTTAACTTGAGTTGTTCGAAATATCTTCTTAATTTTTCCGTGGATCAACCAGTTCTGTTAATAATCGCGTGACTTTATCACCAGTCACGATCGCAACTCCGAGTTCCTTGACACGAAGAAGAAGCAACCGATGAAAATCGAGATAGTCGTAGTCTCACCATCGTCGTTCGGTCTTTCTTTCTAAATTTTACGAGACAATAGAAAAGTCTCGCATGGGAAGTTCCCGTTGAAAAATAGGAAGTCACGAATGTGTGCACGAATACGTAGGAGACGCGTCGGCGCTATCGAGAGTGAAATTAATTAATTAAGAGTAGAGTCTGCGGACTCTCGCGCGACAACAAAAGCCTCTCTCGTCACGACGCAGCAACAACAGCTACGACGACAACGATAGTAAATTGAATATTTATCATCCGTGTCTCCGTGTGACATCGTCGTTCCAAGGGAAAGGCGGGTCAACGATACGAAATCTGCGGGCCACCAGCGAAAGTGATATCGCCGTGCCTCCGCGAATGTTGCAAATCGTGTCACCTTTAACCGCACGGCTCGCTTTAAGATGAGAATACGTGACGTCGTCGCCGCGTGACAGCGGATGCCGATCCGTTTAAAAAACGAACGAACGAAACGTTCCATCGTACCGCGGGATCGAGTTTCTGCAGATCTTTCCACGGATTTGCATCGCTATGCCATCGAATGTTTCTCGAAACTTTTGAATTTCCGCGTCGTTGCTGTCGTCTTTGTGACTTTGATGAAAATATTGTAATAACGGCACGGCGGCGATGCTTGGGTGCCATTCTGTGATGTTTCATAGCATGTGTTGGCATACCTACACATGAAAAAGAAAAATACTTTTTTGTATTAAATTTGGATATTTATTACAAATGAACAAATTCGAAAAAAATATCAATAACGAAATTAGGAGATCCAGTCATAAATAATTTCCGTTTCCAGGAACAAATTGTAATAAGGCATTTATCTTAATAATTTTTTTTAATGACCTGATTAATGGTACCAAGTCGTTGGAAATAATGGGGAATGTATAATTAATAAAGACATAAGTAATGTTCATTTTATTCATAAATACAGTAGATATACTAAAACTGAAATTATTTATATAATAATTATACTGCCATTGGTCTTTAATTAAAGGTTCTCAACCATCTCGTTCAACGGTTAGATAAAAAAATAACGAAACAACTATTTTTCTTCTGTTTTATTGTAGTGACGAAACAAAATCAAGCCTCGATTACTCGACTATCCACGAACCTATCTCGTGTTTTGCATTCGTGAGAACACCGTCGTCTTAATGAACACTTTTTACGTTCCACTTGTGTGGCCGATCGGTTCCGATCGGATCGAAGCTTCTTCAAAGCGAAACAATTTGTATATAGCGAATGGTATCGAGGTGCACGAGCAAAGAGGAACGTTCGCAAATCAAGCGAGCGGAGACCCGAGGCATATCGTAGGTCAGATAGAAAGCACTCTCTCGCCCACGACATCCGTCGGTCCTCGCGCGCTCCCTAACGCGAATATGTATATGTATATTTACACGCGAGCTGCATCGTGCAAGCGAGCGTGCACTTTGCACGCCTACAAGCGGAAGGAATTTCAAACTACCGTTCGACCTACGTGCTCCGTCGTCTCTTTCAAATCTTAACCCGTAAATCACGATACGCGGATCTGTATATATTAAATTCGAGTTTCCTCGATAGACTCGTGGGAATCGTCGGTTTGTATCACACTTTCGATATGTGAGCTGTTTATTTTGAAAGTGATATAAGTTTTTTTTTTATGAAATTAATTTTTACTAATTTTCTGATCAGATCAGATTATAATCATAAATATATACCTCTGTCAAATTAAACGGCTCATAGGTATAAAATTATAGGGTAGTCTACCTAAATGGAGTCATCTAAATATTTCCATTATTTGTAATGTCATAAAAAATAAAGGAGGTATTTAGGTGGACTACCCTGTATAATATACACACTTTGACAAAAACAGAAGACTTATCGCGTTCCCCGGATTCTCGTACGCTTTGCGTTCGCGTATCTTATCGTGCGTGGCCGCGATTAAAAAAATCATTTCTAAAGAGATACAAGTGAAAGGACCGTGATAATATTAAAAATCTTATAAAAGAACCATCGAATTTGTAAAACTGTCAAATGGAATATGTTTAAATTTATTAAATTTCTAAGATCCGCGTTACTTCCAGGGTGTCCTAAATATATTTTAAATTGAATAATATACATTTGTATGTTACAGAAAAGAAACTTTACACACAAAAACATAATAACCAATAGGTATATTTTATCGACATAAAAAAAGGTTATCGAAATAGCTTACCATTTTAGTATTGTACATAATTTTCTCACGAGGTCCGAGCGACATCTCTACGATAATTATTATCGACGTTAGTCACAGAGCTCGCGAGGTCATCCATCGGTAGATCACAGGGACGATAAACCGCACGCGTAAGAGAATGCTTCCTTGAGAAAGATCTACTTCGCGGCTCTCCTACCGCGAGGAATTATCATGATCGATCTACTGGAAAGTCTTTCACACGGCACACTCGAAGAGAACGACGAAGGATAAAAAGAGAGATAGACAGAAAGCTCACGGTGCTCGTTGAAAGCCGCCTCCGCTAAGCGAGATATCTATTATTCATCCGCCTCGAAATTGTCCGCTAATTACGCGCCACTTCGACGTCCACGCAAAGGAGATTGAAGTTGGTACGAGATCAATGGTTTTGCAGGTATTACGTAAAATGATGTAAAGGATAGTAGAAACAAATTTATCTTGGATTCATCGAAAAGGTATGAGAGATAGATAGATAGATAGCGAAAAACGAAACGAGTCGGATATCGATCTCTTCGAGACTCTCGTTGCTTATACACCTGAATCACCGACTTCTCGTTAGCCCGTTATTTATCGGCGGGCGTGTAACGTGTCTCGCAACGTTTCGAAACTCAAAAGGCGGCGACTCTCGGTATATAGTACGAACGCGTACGAAGCGACTTCTCTTGCCCCGGTGCTAAGTGCCTTAATTCGCTCTAATTACGCGCGCTTCTGGAAGTTCTCCGCATTCCAAGCCGGGTCGACTCCGCTGTTCAATATTCCGCTATTCGAGAAGATAAGATCGAGATAGTCCCTCGTCGTAATCTCGTCGAGAAACTCGTCGTGGTTATGACGCAAGGATCGAGCGACGCAAGCAGCCTACTCGCCTACGCATCAACGACCAGTGGAAACGCGATTCTTCCACTTTTCTCTTTTGTTTTTCAAAAAAATAGAACGCGTATGCCTACACCAGAGATTTCTAAGCAATTACAGACGTTGATACGTACGTTGACTCTCGAAGATTTCACCGAAAGAATTCTGGACGCAAATCCAGGAAGTCGCAGCTCGTTTAAAAGTAGTATTCCTTCTCGTACGTCCTTGAGAACGCGGGGAAAGATGTTTGTTCCTCTTATGAAGGAGCCTGGTTCTAAGTCCCATAGGACAGCTCATTTGTCACAGTCATCGGAAGAGAATGGTTCGGAATCGCTTAGAACGGCGGCCATTTAGCGACAACGCACCCTTTGTCGTTAGTGCTCGACGAAAAGAAGCGACCGTATGGTCGACTTTTAGACGTAAACTAATTCCGTGAAAGTTTCTTTCTTCGTACTGGGACACGTGCCGTCGTTGGAGGAACGGGAGGATTTTCGAAGGTCGAGTTAGGCTCGCAAACTATTGCGCTTGAAGTCTTTTTTTCCAAAGTAAATTAAATTTTCCATGAAACGGTAGATACGGTACTTTGACGAATTTTATTCGTGATAACAATTTTGGGTTAAATATAAATATGATATTTTACATTCCCACTGACGAAGATTTGTACTTTTCATTTTATTTGTCTACATTTAGTAGATGTCACTTTTTTTCATTCTGACTCATTTTGCGAGGGTCTCCGTACAGTAAGCATCAGATACATCTTACCAGTATAAAACTAGCGATTCCTTCTATAACTTCTTCGTCAACTTCATACAGGTGATCTATATCTGCCACTTAATGTACATCATTTTAGCCCGAATGTTACCTAGCTAAATAGTATAGCAAAGCATTAAAGTATAAATATCTACTCGATGAGGAATAAGACCCAGTGAGTTATGTCTTAATTCGATCGAGATGCGTGAACGATTCGCGAAGGCATCGTTCTTACCGCGTGCTCGAACGGAAAGAGTTCATCGAAAGAACTAGTAAACGGTCAGCGTCGGCATTGCACGGCTTTCACCCATCCATCTTCGTTCGAAGCGCGCAAGTTTTTGTCAGAGACGAAGCCACGTAAGCCGCATAAGCCACACGCTCGTCCTTCTTTGAAAGAGGGGGGGGGGTGGTAAGAAGGACCGATGGTCGCGTTTTAGCATCGAGAGAGGACCTACGTGTTATTAATGCGCGAGTCCATTATCCTTAAAGTAAACGCGAGTTGTTGGCGCGAGCGGAAGGAAATCTCGAAGCTTCCGTTAAAAATGAAGACCGCATCCTCGTTTTCTCCCATACAACGTGACATTTACAATTTCCACGGGATGTTTTCTGACGACCATCTGCCTACCCTATAAAATGTCGGTAGCCTCTCCGAAGAGACGAGCACGTAGGTATCCGCGTAGCTGCTACAAGACGTACCTACCTACCGTCCATCCTTACGGAGGAAGACGACGATTAATCCCATCCGACGTAAGTGCCAGGACGAACGGGTCCCTCTGGGAATCCTCGTGCGAATTTCTCGACCTCGAGAGAGAGAATCTACTTCGAGTTCTCATTATCAATAACGACAACGAGATAGTCGTCTTAAAAAAAATTTTATGAAAAATGTACTTTCGCGATATAAATAACTTTTGATTATTTTCTTATTAGAACAAACCTATCATAGGGTAAACGTATAATTTATAAAGAGAAATACGAGCTCGGGTGTCTAGTATATTCCGTATAGGGACTCGGTAGCTTCTACTCTGTTAATAAAATTGCAGTCTTTGTAGCCAATTTTCTCACGGCTAGAGAAGCTGATGTTTTTACTAGTTCTTTATACGTTAATGAAACGTCAGACCATAGAAAATTTGCGAACAAATAATATAAAAAAAAAAAAATTTTGATATCTCAAATTAGGCGGTTCTTTCGTGTCACGTATCTTGCAAAGTTTCACATCAAACATTTATCTTCATTTCCCAAAGAGTTTCATTAAAATCAGTTTTATGGTTTTCAAGAAAACTGGTTTGAAAGACAATTTTAACAAAGTAGAGATAGGAAGGACAGAAAACCACTCGTATGTATAATATCATATCTAAAGTTTCATTAATAAGCACATTTAATAATCTAGATAAATTAGCTTAAATAGCTTCTACTTCTCAATAAAAAAAAAGCAATTTTTCCAAACATAATCTCGATCTCTCTTAGGTCGACGTTCTCTCGCCTCAGAGAAGATGGAACGTATCGGTCCACGGGGTAGTGGTAGCACGGGAGGCTTTCGTTAAAACGGCGCGATCCTGAACGAAACTATTCGCCGATGGCAAGCTCGTGCTTTCTCGACGGGCAGCGAACAGGAAGATTCCACGGAGATTGCTCGATACGCTATTACAGCAGCGCGAAGCGCGCACGATCTATCTTTCTCTCTCTCTATCTCGCTCGCTCGCGTGTATCTGGTTCTGCAAGGATTTTCTGGAACCTGGGTTACCAGTTCGAGACTCTCTTGCTCTCTCCTTCTCGAGTTAATTGGCGAACGTAGTTACCTCATCGTCTAGAGAGAAGACGCGCCAGGCTTCTCTCGCGAGTACGTCTTGACATTGCATCGGGACTCCTCCTTTCGCGTGGAGAACGCTTTGACGCGGAAAAACGACTTAACGATCTACGGCAATTTCCATACGTCGAGATCCCGCGAGATCGTGGAAGGAAGACTCGCGAACGGAATTCGCCGTGGTTCTTCGGAATAAAAGCCAAGAGCGGTAGAAGAAGGAGGAGTAGGTTTCTAGCTGAGAGGTAGCCTCGTCGAACGCGATCGATGAGATTTCTACGTATCGAACGATATAACGCTTGCCTCCTCGCTCGACTGCCAACAGCAGATATTTATTTGTATTATCGCAGTAGAAACGTGCATCCACGCGACTCGGAGATACGCGAATCGCGGAAGTAAATCTTTTAGCGTGAGCAAGAACGTTTGCCAATGTATACGTACTTAGTACCTACCTACGGCACACGAGTGTACGATATTACGAAGATAAATTCGTACGGACGAGATATCGGACGCATGAATTATGATACTCGCTACTTACGGTAAAACTCTGGAGAATGAAAAAGATCGGGTGTAAAACCTCTGGTCTTTCGCAACTTTATCTTGGAATTAATTGGAGAATCCTCGGATGTAAACGATACGGCTCGGCTCTTTTAAACGCGCCCACTACTTACTTACTATCGTGCCGTTTAACGCGTAATCACGCTCGATGGTAGCGACATCGAAAGAATAATTAGTTTACCGCGTATATCATTAAAACTAATTGAATGTTCGCGGTAGTGCTTGGTACTCTAGCACCTGCTTATTACCTGCGCGTGATTAACGTGCAACTTCGAGAGAGGGAGTCTCTCGCGAAATTCCGTTACGTTGGAATCGAGCGAAAAGAACGAAGCTTTATCAAAGAATGAGAAACGGATTGTTTGTGTCCCGAGCGAGACAGCGGGACTTCGATCGAGCGAGATTAAAAATAGCGAGTCTTATCTCGAAGCTGCTACGCGTCGATTTGTTGTACGGTTCGCGAGTACCCTCGTCGGATCGTTTCTATTTTTCTGCGTGATGTCGCGAACGCTTCTCTTTCGGTATTTTCCGTTCTGAGTTTTGTAATGAAAGTCATCGAGCTTGTTTACTGATTGGTTGTTAGTCATGCTAGCATCAACGGAATAGAATATTTTGTACGTCTTAGATATTCAAAACAGTCTACGAGATATTATAGGAAGAACTATATAGAATACTTTTTATACATTTTTGAACGGTCGATATTATTTTAAAATAATATTTATAAGTAATAAAATATCCACCTATACGATAGTCCATGAAAGCGATTTCGAATATCGCATGTGAAACTCTACATAATAGACTTTCAAATTTCTACATTGTATAAAGTAAAGATATTACGTATAAACTCAATCACCGTGACATTCGTAACTGTACATTAATTAACACGTTCCTCGTAACGAATGTGTACTCGATTTATAGGACGCTTCGCGACGCCTTGCCTGAAATAAAACCAACAATCGGGTCACGCAAGCCGGATTAATGTCAGCCGATTTACATACAATCCAAGTGGCAGATGTTAGCGGGTCACTTTATCACGAATCATTTCGATCCGTGGTGTATGTATGTACGTAAGAGCAGCTGTTCGATTTGCGTTCTTTTCCATCTCTCTCTTACTCTACTTCTCTCACTTTAGTTTCCTTCTCCACGATCTCTAGTAAACTCCGTTTGGCAGCTCGGAAAAGAACGGGCAGTCGTTCCGCGTGTTTTCCTATTAGGTCGGCACAGGCCACCCTGCAAACTCCTTTCGCGTAACGAACGTGAAACAAACATGGAACAAAGAACGACACAATGGAGAGCAAAGGCACGTTGCTGTCAGATTTTATCGAGAATTTGATATTGACACGTGAGATGATAAATTCATCCTGATATTCTTGAAATCTCGATGTGTACATCGAGGAAACGTCGAGGAAGGAAGGTTCGTGATCGCTTCTCGGCTAGTCGAGTTAACGGCCGTTCGATCGTTGAATGATGTACGATCGGAACGCACGTGTGCCTCGCGAGTTTGCCTGCCTCCTACCTCTCACGGTTTCAACGTGGTTACGTCCATTCGTACGTGTGATATATGTATATACGTTAGACGATAGTGCGATATACCTGCTTATCGGAAGTGTATCGAGTTTGGCGCGCGTGTATCCACGGAAACGAAGAAGTTCTCTCGACGCGAGAAATAGACGAGACTCGGTAAGAAGATACGCGATCGGATTCCTTCTGCTTTCTCCCTTTTTCATGATGAAAAACTAATTTTAACATCGTTTTTTGTTTTTTATTCTATTCGAAGCGAACGGGTATGATATTATCGCTTGCTTGACGTTAGAGTGTCAAAACAAAAAAAATTATGATTTTTTTAGTTATCGTTAGAAGATATTTCTAGTTGGTAGAAAGATATATCTGAGTCTAAACCGGCATTTATTAGAAAACGTTTTTTCCAGTCTAGATAAATTAGATTTTTACTTATAAAATTATTATTTTTAACATAGTCTGTTGATGTTATAAAATGCAGAAAAGATAACTAAGACTTCTTAATGCCAGCATCAATAATTGATTTGTACTTTTTACAATTTTAACTTCATCTATAAACACCAATAAAATGGTACTCCTCGTAAACTTCAGAAGACGAGAGAAGAAAAAAAACAACCTTCTTCGTATATTACTACGAAAAAAGAAGTTCTCGCTTTCGCATGTTTTTATTCCTGACCACGAAGAGAGGATACCAAAGGAAATTGAAATTGATCCTTCGTTACTTGTGGTTTACGCATAGCCCGAGAGTACCGGATTAGGTATACCATCGACCGTTATTACAGCGGATGGTATAATGCGTCCCACTGGGCAATCGATAAATCCGGATAAACGGAGGATCGTTTTCGCTTACGCAAAACGACGTCGTTTATTGCTCGAATCGTCTTAGCCCTTCGGGGGTGTACTATACCGCGTACTTGTCACAGGAAACCACGTGGTCTTCCATTTTCGCGGGGTAAACGACAATGATGTCGACGGAAAAATCATGGTAAAGCGAAAGTGCACGCTCGTATACTCGATAATTACGTGCTAGCTACATAATTCAGCATCGCTATCGCGACGAAGAAAGCATTATCGTGGCGTTCTCGACGTGGAACGCACGAAAGTGCACGTACCAAGCTCGAGACGTAATTTAAATCGACGCCGTGAAGAATTTAAGGTCCCGTACATTTAGCGAGACCCTGAAGTATAATCGATTCCTTTCGGAGCATTGTGCTAAGAACAGAAGCGGTATAGATATTACGAAATCTCGAGCACCAAGTGTACTGGAAGCACGTAGGTACATATCTGTTACTAAAACGCCTATTTATTTTCATTAATTTCCAGACCGATCGAATAGCCGGTTAACGATACCTACGAAGGTAGAAGATAAATCGATCTGTCGCTAATTCGTGCAGGGGCCGCGATTACGCGTTACACGTTCAACTAACCACTGTATATGCGTGCAGCGGTGAATTTATGCGGAGATACGCGGGGAGCGCGCCATTTACGTCAAATTAGCTCCATTAGAACGTTCCTTCGCTGGTAAAGAGAGAGAGGTAACATTATCGTGAAAAAAACCATCACGGCTCGAGTTCTCTCTTTCTCTTCTCAGTCTTTTCACGCACGATCATCAAGGAGATTTTTTCCTACCTCTCTTTCCCTCTCTTTCCGACAACTCGTAATTTATCTTTGACGATCGAGAAATGCGTGCACTAGGAAGCTAACTTACACACGTCGAAAATTACGAAACTAGTACGCTCTTTAAAGAAGTTCGACTTTCCCCGTTCTAATACTTACTCCATTCGACTCGTTCGCGTTATTAGTGATCCTTAGTCGAGAGTTGCTTGTAACATCTTTTCGAGGAAGGGATTCGATGAGAGAGCGAAGGAATCGGAGTTTAGGTTAGCCCGTCACGTAAAAGGTATGTATCACTCTCGGGACGCTCCTCGGTGCTTAATGAAACGCGTGTACTTCTGGGAAGCCTGTCTGAAACACGTACAAAGGCTTTACTAATGTTTCGTGCATGACAATCGCGGGCGAACGCGTGAATGTCGACACGGGCAACGACCCGGAATTCTTCTTTCGGTCGTCATAAAGTCTCTCCACCTCGGTACGTTTCTCACAACGAAAAATATAACTCGACTACTACCTACCGAGACCGCCGAGCTATTAACATGGACTTTAAGCTCTTTTAAAGAGATAGTACGCGATGAATTCGAATGAGTGAAAGAAGGTAACGAAGATACCGATGATCTTGAAATATTAGTTGCTTTAAGGGGACTTGAAAGTGGTGAATGAACTTATTATCAAGTTCGAATTGGATAATTTTGTATTTTCATTGAACAATCATACATTAAGCTATAATTAATTTACAGAATTTGTTAATTAAATAAACGAGAGAATATTCAGGACCAAGTTGTAGTAGATGATAAGTTGAGATAAGTGTATTCGAAGGCTTCAAAACTTGGCTCGTAGAAAATAGCATTTTTCTAACAATTCTTCCATTGATCAAATATGTGTTTCTTTTCATAAAAATGTCCAAGATTACATATAGTTTCTCTTGGCAGTAAAGAAAATTACTTTTTTACTATTTTTCACTTACGAATCTCCTTCACAACTCCTATCCAACCTAATGAAAAATATTTTATGCAAACTATTCATCGCGTCACACACGAGGAAGCGATTTTAATGCGTGGAAATCGCCCAGGGCCATGTTCTCTAGGAAGATTTTTTGAAAGCTCGATTACGTGGATCCGTTTTCACCCGCGAGGCTCGTTCGAATTCACCCCGTGGGCTTTCTCGACGTGAATCTCGTCATCTTCGTTGTGTCGTCCGTTCAACGATGAGACGAGAACTTCTTCAGAGAGAGAGTATGTAAGTGAGAAACCACGACGTTGTTATTCACGTCTTTCTCACGAACTTTGCATCTAGACGGGGTTGCTACTAGAAATCTTCCTCACCTGGCCCCGGTATTAATCTTCCACCTCTTTCTTCCTAAGCTCGAGCCATAGAAGAATTTGTTGTCTTCCAACCCATCGAGATATCGGGACTTTCAGCCTACGGGAGAAAGCAGAGTACCACGAGGCCTGTTCGTCTCCGCGTCGTTGTTATTGCTGCTGCTGTTCACATTGGAAGAGAAGTGAAAACCACACGGTCGTCCGTTATTTTTGTCAGTGCTATAAAGACTCGAAGAAGGAGTATAATAGTCGGTCAAAGAACGAGCGAGTTCGATCGCCTTCTGGATGCTTTCCCTCTCGACCTTTCCAATGGAAAATTCTCTAACAACTCATCGATAAATCGAGCGTTTCTAACACACGCGTGGTCCATAATTTATATTGTAATATTTTTTTTTATTTAAAGTGTATACAATATGGTATACATACACGCTTATTGCTTTATGCGTATGTATATGCGTACCTCGATGGAAGGTATAGAAACGAAGTTGAAAGGGCTTACCGTAGAAGCGAGAAAAATAGAAAAAGAGAGAGAGAAATTCCTTCGAAAGCGATTTGAAAAGCGCCTCGTTAGCGTAATAACTTAACGGATCGGGGTACGCCGAGAGATCGTAGGAGATATCTCTACGAAGGGGGATAACAAAGTATCCGGTACGTCCTTGCGAGATCGGATCGCTTGCACGAAAAGAGATATGGGAGAGAAACGTCATCGGTCGAGAAAAAGATAGAAGTCTCAGAGTTACCTTGGTCCTCTATCTTTCTTTCTCTCTCTTTCCGTTCGTAACCCGTAAATACGTAGTACACCCGCGCAGGCCGAGTGCTCGTCGTTGGAAAATATCTCGAGGGTCACGGTTAGGCCTCTCTTTTTCTTTTCTCCCTTCTCGTCCTGGATATCCTTGGTACGGAATCGTATTCGGAGTCTCGCACTACCGCCGTACCGTCGCCGCAACGCTCGAGAGAGATTATTTTTAACGGGCTACGGCGACATGTAAAGTAAGCTCTCCGCAGGTACTTAGAAGGCGATGGAATCTTCATTACCCGTTGCGACGCGCCCAAGTCCTTGCTTACGATAGGGTTGCTTGCATGGACAAGAAGGTAGCGAAGAATCGCGAGGAGCACGCGCTCGAACGATCCTTCTTCCTTTTTCCTTGTCGTCGAAACTCGGGGAGGGCCTTTATCGCGACGAGACTTACGAACTCCGAACAAGAAAGAGAAAAAGAGAGACCTTCGGCCATCTTTCCCCTCTCGAACGTTGTCGCCCTCCTCGTACGAGTTTTACAAGCTCGATCGGAATGGTTTCTTCTTGTAGCTGGCGCGATACGCCGAGCATTTTTATGGTACGACTCTCATCGAAGAGATCCGACGACTTATTTTTCACAACGAAAATATCAACTAGCTTCTTTCTCATATTTTCTCGCGAATTTTAAGATAACAGAGAATTTTCTCTTATAGAAGAATCTTGCTTTTGGGTGGGCCTACAAGATGACAAAGGATACCAAGCGTCGATCGTACGAAGGCTCGAGATCGTGAGCATGTTTTATTTATCGGAATAACTCCGGAGCTTGAGGCCGTTCGACGAGTTCCTCGCGGTGCCACTAAGACGGCAACGAAGAAGACGACGAGGTTGACAACGATGACGACCATGCTGTAAAAGAGGATCTAGGTAAGACTCGAAGAATCTTGGAACTCTCTCGCGCGTCTTAGAATCTCTACTGTCCGGTTTGAACGCCGTTATCTAACCGTTTCGGGGCAATTTCTAACGGTCTCCTTTCCCCGGACAATGCCACTGAAATATGTAATATTATCGTGACTATATGGTTGAATCTTTTGTAAGAAACCAGTCTCCTCGGTCTTTGCATCGTCGAATGGAATTACTGTCGTGAGTTAGGTAGGTAGAGAGCGAGAGCACTCGATTCGCTCGCTCGTCTAGCGGTGCCTACTACACGAGCGTGCGTTTACGAGCGAGACTCCGTCTGAATATCTAATTATAGAACGGGAAAAAAGTAGAAAAAAAAAAAAAACGATATCGTGGAAAAGTGGCACGGCTGGGACAACGATGATGATGTTCCGGTCCTTTCGAAACTACCGCTACGCTTTTGGTTATCTTCTTTTAACGCTCTCTCGTAGGCCTTTCAACGGACGCTTAATAACAGTTAGCGGTTGAATTTGGTCATTGAAAGAAGGGGAGAGAATTCTATGACCTAGAAACGATCGCATTAGAAGAATCATCTTTGGTTCGTACATTTTCAAACAACTCTTCACAAAAGTTTGCCTCGTAAATCAAACGTAAAACGTTTCGCACGGCAAATGTCTGATCTTAATTCATTATCCCGTGGCTCATCGCGATCTCTGACGGGGGCTCTCTTTTCTCGCTCGAAGCCGTGGGGAGCAGCACATTGTAGTTCAAGGGGGCAGGCGTCTGACAACTCAATCCCACATTGGGAGAGGCATTTCTATTTTTAACCATGGGCGGACAGCGGATTCTATCCGAGGCTCATAAACCGGATTCGTATCTTGGAATCTGAGGGGGTAGCAACGATGCAGATGGCGTACGTACGCACCTACGTAGTCTCGTGTTTGCCACTCGTAGAACGCGTCCGGGTCGATATCTCACGAGTCTCGTTGGACCAGCCTGAAATCGAGCGACGATTCTACGATCGCGGGTGATCCGAGTAAATCGATTACGAGATTCCAAAAAAAGAGAAGAAATTACGAGATCATAAAATTCTATGGTTAACCATGGCTAGTAGGACGAACGCGAAAATGTCGTTCGAAGGTCACCTTGGAAATCAAGCCCTCGCTGTTAATGCGCGAACGAGCTCGGACTTCTTTCGTGTCGTAAAGTTTTTCCTAGCGGGACCCCAGTAAAAAGCACTCGTAATCGTCCTGTGTACCTTGGATCCGAAAACGGAGCGAGGATATAAGCGCGAAGGAAGATTCCTCTTTCGGTGGTACTGGAAAGAAATGACGAAAGATGGACCTTCGCGATCGATGAGATTCGTGGAAAGTTTCTGCCGAACGAACGATTTGTTGGAATTGAGAAACGATTGAAATTCCGATCACGACGTTTAATAATACTGTCATATATGAGTGTTGTAACAGGAGGAAGGGAGAATTGCACATTGATTGCCATATTACTCCAATCGCTAAATCGCTAAATACATATTACTCCAATTACTAAATACTTTAAAGGCTATATGGATGATGTTATGCAATAAGGAGTCAACTCACATTTTTTTTTTAAATTTGAGTTATACAATTCTACTTACAAAGACATTAACATTACAATTTAAGCCTTAACTGGCATGTACCGTCATTTATTGACACTAATCTTGATCCACAAACGAAGTATGTATCTATTGGAATTATAACTATTTTCCTCAATATCTCAAAACAAGTAGGTGACAACTTGACTCACCATTGCATAACACCATCCATATGTAACCCGTTATTGTAACCAGATGGGATTCACTAAAAATTTCTCATGGCAGTCAAAGTATTCGAGACGTAAAATGTTTTCGATGCTTTTCTCACTTTTCTTTAACGAGCATTATCACGAGCCGTTGAAAATAAAAGGTCGGGAAGGGCGAGCCGGACGCGTCCGTCCGGTCGTATTAAGCGAAATGAAAAATGACGAGCACGATGCTCTCTCTCGTAGGGTCGCGGAACGAGACAAAGACGTGTGCGTTAGAGAAAGAGAGATAGATTGAGTAGCCGTGGAGGAGGAGGATGTTGGCAGGAAAGCGGTGCTCTCATCGATCTCTATTTCCAACGCAGTCCGTTTCACCGGACGCGAGTATCGCGCGCGCGAGCGCATTTACATTATCATAAACTGGACCTCTCGCATGCGCCCGCGCGGCTCGTTGTCTCTAAGCCGGAGAAAGGAGAAGAGCGAAAGGAAGATAAAGGTCGAGTCGCGGACGAGTCGGCCGAAAGGAACATTGGCGTCTCTTCTTTGATTTGGAATTCGTTTTAGAACGAAGAAATTATCATTTTTTCCTTTTAAGAAAAAAATTTCGATTTACGGCACATGTATTTAACGCTTTTAGATTGGGAACTTATTTTACTGATGGAATTTTGTTTTTTTTTCCATAATTTTCTAACTAAGTAGCTAATGATGAAGCAATTTTACAAATGTCAGAATAAAGTATGATGGCATTCTTGTGACATTGTTTTGAAAAATTATTCCTTTTCTATTTTAAAAGCTATTAGAAGTTATTACCAACTGATTATAGCAGATTCTTTTGTATCTCGTTATAGCTTCGAATATTTTCCTTTTCTTGAAGACATTTGAGAAGATAATCGACTCATTTATAATAGAAACGGTGTAATTCAATCTTTTTACATAATTTGAGTTAAATTTCAATTTGGTTGTACAATTTATAACTTCTATCAAATAGAAACTTATCTATACAAAAAAAATATATAATTTTATAATTAGCACGTATAAGATTAAAACGTGTTGTTTGCTGCTACGAGAATTAAAAGCAAATTTAAGTGAAACAACGAAGAACAACCCGCATGGCCGCCAATGGATAGGAACGACGACGGAACTAGCGCGCATAACGACGAGCGTACCGCATATGCACAGAAATTTATGACGCCGTCTCGGCACAAATTACCGCCCTTGAACCGTCGCCATTGCGACGCATTATTTCACACCAAAACGGGGGATTATTTGATTTCTTGAGATGCAAAGCCAGCTCTCCGACTCACCGGGTTTTCTTCGTGCGCTACCAGCCATACGTCTTCCTTCCAATCCCTGAAACTACGAAAGCCTATGGGAGCGTAACCCGCGAGTTGAATTCATGTTTAGGAAAAAAAAGGATTACTTAACGGCTTATGTCGGAGGAATAGAAAATACGAGGCTTTTTGTCAAGATTTTCGAGAATCGAGGTTACGTAACCCACGCACGTACTGTTTTGGTTACGGACACGCACGTGTATGAGTCATAGAAAATAAAATGTTATTTCTTTCAGGATAAACAATATGTTTAGGACCGTATAAGCATTTGGTTTTTGTGCAGACGCGATTAAATCATTCGCTGTCCAATTTGTTTTGCTGCATCTTGCCCGTGTCTAAACTTAAAATAAAGGATATTTACATTATATAGAGGAAAAAAATCTGACAAATTCATAAAACACTTTATTCTTATTACAGTAATACTAAAAAGAATCCAATATCAAGTATAGAATATAATAAACCATATTCGTGTCATACGCTCGTCTAATACCTCCCAAAATTTTCGATAAGGTTTATTTACAAATAGAGCATACGCTATAGCATGGCATTAGATCGATCGAAAGTTCGTCATTCTCGAAAGTCCTCGCGAGAGAGTCGCGTCAAAGCACGGAACTCGTCCGACAGGCTCGCGGTCTCTCGTCTCGCTCGTCTCCCGACTACCTTTTACTTACATCGAGACGGAAAGCCGGGCACGGTAACGAACGCGGTCCCGTCCGTCCTTCCGCGAGCGGAGCCGCTACGAAGGCAGAACTGGAAGAAGAACCCTCGCTAGTTCCTCCTCTCCTTCGTCCAGAGAAGGAGGTAGATAGAGAGAGAGTTCGTCGTCCTGGCAGCAACGACGGCAAACAGCGAGCCAGGGATTAGCATAATGCGTTAGGAGGTACCGGACGTCTCGTTTGAGAACCGCTTTTGGCGCCAGACGCAACCTGGAATGCGGTTCCCAACTCCTCCGGGAGAGGAGGACTTTTCTTCGGCACGTGGCCATCTCCCACGCGAGCCACGTGTCCTCCATCCGGAACGCGAGCTTTTACAATACCTATACGCGAGGATGACGGAACGATGAGAGAGAGAGAGAAGACTCGAAAGTGAAACGTCGCGAGATCGTGCTAGTTTGAATCCTCTTCGAAGGTTCGAGACTAACAACGACGTTCTCTTCTCTAAGTATTTAGAAATCGAATGTAGCTGACGTTTGTCCTTTGATGGAAAGTTTATTTTAACCCTGTTATATCAGCTGATCTATAAGATCTCCAAACTGAAACGAAGAATTATTTAATTGCTATGATCGTGATTGTCATTTTTAACCAAGACTAAAGTAAACCAAACCTTAATACTTAAAATAAACCAAAGTTTATTTTAACCCTGTTATATCAGCTGATCTATAAGATCTCCAAACTGAAACGAAGAATTATTTAATTGCTATGATCGTGATTGTAATTTTTAACCAAGACTATATCAAATAAACTATCCAAGTATCATATCTGATAGTCAAGCTTACAAAAGGGCTAATATAACTAAAAATTTCACAGGGGTAGTTATGCGACTCTCGTACTTTTCTTTCCATCTTGTCCAGCATCCCACGAAACGATCCTTTTTCACTCTCCCCCGTTCCAACGCAGAAGAAGAAGCGTCCGAACGGTAACGATTATTTGTTAAAGTATATTACCGTAGTTAAAGGTCCGTTTATAGTCCTCGGCAAGCCTCGGGGTGTAACGCAGCGCACACTCGGCTAAGAATGGAACCCTGCGCGACGATAAATTAATAGACAAGAAAAGCTGAGAGCACCCGGTCTACCGAAGTCCCAGCCGAGTAATAACATAATAATAACTTGGATAGCATCGGACTAATTTATTCGCGATTGGAATATATCCAAAGGATAAAAAGTTAAAGACCAGCCTCGAGGGTTGACTCTACGAGAAAGAGAGAGAGGTCGACCCTTTCTCGATCCTACGGTATACAGGGTCTTCTTTGCTTTCGATCGGAATAGCCGGAAGCGGAAAGCAACCCGGGACATAATGTTTCCTCTTAACAATTTTTATATGCTTCGATTTGCGAAAAGGGGTAGTGGTATAAGAAATAAAAAAAAAAGTAAGAAACGTCGTGGAATCGAGAGGAGGCTCGTTGGAGGAGTCAGCGCTCGTTGATTTCTCACGAAAATAAAAGGATCCAGGGATCGCATTCCGAAGGGTTGGGCAACCGGAGAAAGGCTAAGGAAAGAGAGAGAGGGAAACGAAAAGAAAACGAGAAAAGAGCAGAAAGTAATTTAGGTGTCTACCACGACTCGAGGAAACGGAGGACCGTGCAGCGCGCGACCCTTCGCATATAACCGAACGACTGCCTTCATGAATGGAGCAAATTGCATTTTGTGCCTGGAACCGTCCGGCCAATTTATTTTCACTTTCATTTACGAGCGGACGCCACGAAGCCACCGCTCGCGCGCGAGAACGCTACAAGAAGAGGGAGACGTGTCCTCGAGAAGCTCGTTTTTCTTCCCCCACCACTCGGTCCATCGCTTAGAAACATTCTTCTCGTGAATTCATTTAATAATAATAAATTATCCTCCAAAGAGAGTCCAAAGCACAAGGTTAGGGAAACAAATTTATGATCATTAATTCAGAGACGTCGATTGTTTCCGGTTTAGAGATATACTTAAAAAAAAAATCATTTGTACGATCATGAACCGTGACATCGGTTAAAAAAAGAACTTCTATGGTTTTACGGACTGACCGTGAACCAACAACGTTTCCCGTCCTTCGACGGTCGAAGATCGAGGGAAGAATCGTTGATCGGTACGAAAAGGTGTGACGCGCGATCGGTGCGTCGTACTTACTCCAACGAGTACGATATATGCGAATAATAATGAGATTCTATGAATATGGTAATGATCACGATTAGGTGTCAGGAAGGGCGAGCGATGTGTCTCGAGAAGCAAACGCAAACGAGGATGAAATTGCCATTACGAAGTGCTGCTACCGGTAGCTGGCCTCGCGCATCTATATTCCGCCACAATAACACGGGGCCACTTAAGCAACGAGTAGTCTAATGAAGGAGGAGCTTTGCATTCCAAATTGAATCCTTCGTGAGGCTGATCAAGGAAGAAAGAGAGTAATCGCCTCCAGATGTAGTATCCTTCGATTTTTCTTCTCTTTATCTCTTACCACGGATGAACTTTCAAATTCATGCAATTGATTCAAAACCGTAATAAGCGAGGATACAAATAGAGTAGCCCTTTTAAATCAGCGGGTATCTTAATAACGTACATATATCTATCGAGCTCCCGCGGTCAGAGTTACGAGTGTAAGAGTTCAAACGATCTATTAACTCGTACGATAGAAAGGGCTCGAGGGTCGATTTCTCCAGAAAGGGATAGAGTCAATTCTTTGGCATAGCAGAAGTACTCCGTTTTGCATTTCTACGAAAAGAACAAATAGAATAGAGTCTCGAATAGCTGAATCGTGCGAGAAATCCTTATACCGTTATATCGAAGGGGGATGAAACGCGTTGGCTGTTTATTCAACGACTCCGACGATTTTCTTCCTTATTCTCTTTTACGAGAAGAAGAAGAAGGAAGAAATTGCGTGGGTCCGTTCGACCATCTCGATCGCTACCGGAAGTCAAAGATCGAGAAAGAAAAGGAAGAATACGAGGAAGAAGAAAGGCCTAACGTTGCTCGAGCTTCTTGGAATTACATACGAATTTCACGATAGGCTCGCTCTCTTACGAGCGCCATCCCTAGTATCGTACTATCGCTCGATGGACCACCTGGAAACGGTACGATGCCAAGGCGGAAGTTTACCGCGGTGATGTTCGCCGTTGTTCAGATAAAAGACGATTTCTCGTGCATGCCCGATGCTATCGATCGTCCGCCTCGCGTATTTTGCCTTTTATACTCCCTCTTTCTCTCTCGTCTTTTGTTCTCTTCTCTCCCATGCACGTCTTCCGAGTGTACACATTGAAACTCTCTCGCGTAACAGTACCTTCGAGCGGTACACCCTCTCTCCCAGTTTTCTTAACCGATCGTAAAAACGATCGTTACAAAATCGAATATGACTTGGTCATGGCGATCGGAAGCGTTCTGGAGATGTTGGATAAACGGAGAAGGAATTTTAGGTGGGAGGTCTGGTAAATATACATATATGTATAGGCAGTATGTACAGGGTGTAAAAAAATGTTTTGTCTTGACTACCATAGTTGGATTCTATACTTTCAAATCGGTGAAGATCTACTAATAAAACTCCCCGCAAAATTGACCTTCATCTCGAAAATCAACAAATATCACCCATTTGTCACACATGATATATGAGCGTTAAGTTCAATATATGAAGCTATGCAACATAAAATTCATTTTGCAAATAACAATATTTCAACATAAATTTCTGACGGAAGGGTTGTTTTGGAACATATGGTTCTTTTGACAATTTTGGTCACATGGTTAACAAAAAATTGGACCTTGATTTTCGAAATCAAGATCAATTTGGCGGAGTTTTTTTAGTAGATCTTCACCGATTTGAAAGTGTAGAATCCAACTATGGTAGTCAAGGCAAAACATTTTTTTACACCCTGTACATATACTTACATACGCGTCCGGAATCGTCGATAAGGTCTTCGACCCGACGTTTCCTCGCGGAAGCACGCGTTTTCGTCGAATCACGAGCGTCTTCGCGAAGGACGTTTCCCTTCTTCCCTCGCTGTCATTTCGTATCTTCGTCACTGACTGACAGCTGGCAGTCTTCACCAAGACACACCGAGGACGATCGCGTACGACGACGTAACGGAATCAGATTCATTACCGACACGCGATCGAGCTTGGTGTCGTTAACCCTCTTTTCTCCCTCTTTTTTTTTTTTTTCTACCTTTCTTTTCCTCACAGTTTTAAATTCGATCGATCGAATCTCTAAGAGAGAGAAACGACGACGGGCATTGACGTCGAGAGTTTCTATAAGACGACAATCGCCTATCCGGAAGGATCGTTTTAGTATCGAAAGTTGCGAGAGGGTATCGAGTAACAACGATCGCGGATGTAACTCTCCCTCGTCTTTATCTCGACGAATTATTTCCTCCGTCACCCCCCCTCTCTTCCTTTCCCGATTTTCATTCAGGAAATATCCATGTCTTCTTTCAACAGGAAGACTCGTATCGAATTTCTTCACAGCGAAAGCGAAATGTCCCAACCCGAATTGAAATTTTAACTTTGGTTTGACCCTCCAATGGTTAAAAGCGGACATAACTGCCATTTGGAGGTTGAAACCGAAGTTTAACGATTAATCGAAACTTCGATTTGACCCTATAAAACCTACATTTTAGACTATGTAGGTTTTGGAGAATCAAAACGAAGTTTATAAGCTTTGTTTTGACCCTCCAATGGTTAAAAGCGGACATAACTGCCATTTGGAGGCTGAAACCGAAGTTTATTCATAATATATATATAGATATATGGTTCTTATTCCATAAGCTTCACTTTTAATCTACAAACTTCTAAAAGAGCATTTTGGAGTGTCAAGTCGCGATTAAAATTTCGACTCGGGAAGAGAAAGCAAAAATTGAAGCACTCGAAATTTGTTCAAACGAGACGAACGATTTTTCATTCATCTTTTTTAGTTCCAGGACGTTCTCTTACTTGGCGATAACGAATTAGATGGAAAGTTGCCGTCGTCACGATTTAATTAAGCCCTTCTCGCACGAAACTCGCGGGCGGTCGGCGGCTTCTTCCACCGTCGGCGATGATATAATTTTAGTACGTCGAAGGAGGGCGCGCAATAATTTGCAGCGCGGTCACGAGAGCGGGTATTAACGCCGATGACTGGCAATTCCCGCGGGTTACCGCGCATAATACGACGGGATAAATCTCTTCGGTAGCTTTTGAATCTCGTCTGCCGGTTCTCGCGCTCTTCTGGTAGAAAGGCCATGCGAGAAAGAGAGAGAAAAGCTTGGAGGAAGAGCGAACGAATCTCTCGGATATAAGGATCGATCATTTACTTTCGTCCAGCCGGATATTTATTGCCACGGTCAGCGCGCGGAGTCTTGATGAATGAGAAGATCGATCATCGTGTTTGCCATCGATAGGAGTTATGCGATATTGCGCGCGTTGCTCGCCTTCGGATAAGAGGGAAAACGAGGAAACCGTGCTTAGGCTATCGATCAATAACCGATTGAAATTTTTCACATCTATTCTCGCTGCTTTAATACGATATATTCCTGATTAAATTGTTTTTACTATTTTACACACGACCTTTGAGCAAAGTTCTATAACAAATTTTAATCACCACGATCCGATTGCTTTTCATCGTTGGTAACCTGTCAGATTTTTTTATTTAAAAAGAGTAAATCTAGGAATGAAATAAATTGAAAATCGTTCGAACGTATCGGACGAACAAAGGTAATACGAATACGTGTTTCATGCTTTGTGCAAAGATTCCAATTTCAAACGTGTCATATCCACTAACGGGCTTGATATAACTCGTTCTCTATTCAGACTTTTTTTATCGGCATACGACGAATAAATTGAAATGGAAATTGTACTAGTCGTCGGTGAACAAACGAGAATATCTTCTACAATCGTAGATATAAACGAGAGTTTGTTAGAAACGAGTTACGAAACAAGGAGTTTCGTCGCGTCACCGTTTCGTGTCACAATTCCAAGAGAGAAGAATAGAGTACATCGTATTTCCCGAAGAATTTACTTTGGCGATTATGAAATCTCGTGGCTCGTACCTGCCTACTCGATTTAATAAGCGACCGATCGTCTTTCGCCAACGTTCTCGTTCAAAGGTTACAGCCTCGCCATCCGGTCGCGATTATAAAATGCTCGGTATTATGGCGCCTATATTTCACTGCCTGGTATTACACGCTAGCCCTGACTTCGAAAGCATTCGCGATAAATAAGGTATACCGTCGTGAAGGGAAGAAAGTTATATTAATTATCCCAGCGGGGCAGAGACGCATCAAGCACCCTCCTTCCCCTACTTCTTTTCTCTCTCTCCCTCTCTTTTTCTCTTTCGTATACGTCGCGCACGCTTCCAAGCCCATCGAAACCCTTTTTCTTTTACCTCTCTCTTTGCTCGACTGCCTGCCTCCCCGAAGTAAGGGACGAAGAAAAAAAGAAAGTATCGAACGCGTAAGAATTAGAGACTATTAGTTACGCCGCGTCACGGATAAGATCGCGAGACTCGAGTCACCGGCTTGATGCAAAACGTTGAATAAAAGCGTGGCTACGCGGACTCGCGGCGATAAATCAAATCGGCGCTCGTTAAAAGTGAATTTTCTTAACGCGAGCTTCCACGCACCGGCTCGACGAGAACATCGATCTTGGCCAAATTACGCTCGTTCTCGGCCTCGTAAGATCCTCGTCATTACTATCATTATTAGTTGATTATATTAGTTACTATCTCTCTTTCTTTCTATTCGATTCTAGAGTTTCGTTTAATCGACCGAGTCGCCCCTATCGAGACGAATCGACTTAAAAAAAAGAGAGTGGTAGATAAGGGTCTTGGACCGATGACAGAAAGTTCGAAGTCGCGTTAACGCTTGAGAAGATCGAGGACAAGGATGTAGTACCTACGACCATCGAGAAACTCGATAATGTCTTACCGATACAACAACAAATGATTACAACGTACGATCCACGCTTAAAATATCATTACAACGTGGCTTACGTTGGCACGAACGTGCTTGCATTTATCAGAGACTCAGGGGTAAATATTTTATCGTAAATTGGAGCGCCGTAATCTCTCTGCTTTCAACGCAGAGCTAACAATAAATTCCTTCGCGTGCTGGGAACGTTCGATCGGCGAATGGCCGATTAAATAGTCGGTTAAATTGATTCGGACGAACGAAATTGCCCTTTCGCGTACCGGCCTGCAATCACCTATCGACGTTCTACATTTTTCATTAAAGTGGAAGACAATTTTCCAACGTAGAAAAAGAAACTATAAAACGTAAAGTAAGTTGATTCGTCTGTGCGAATACTTTCGTACCATCGGTGAACTAGCCTCTAACCCCGGCCGGGAAAGACCTTGACGAGAAAATAATTGGCGGAAGCGTATATGGCGGTGGTAGGTAAGTGTATGAGGATTCAAAACTTTTTCTTTAGACTCTCTCTCTCTCTAGTTGGCACAGCGAACGATGCTTTCGCGAGGTTCGAGCGTCTCCCATCGTGCCGTGATTAATCTGTACATCAACGATCAGCAAACACTTTATAAATCTACCAAGGGGGAACATAGAGTTCGCTCCTTTCGTACGCTTAAGAAGATTACCCTTTTTCTATGTGTATCTTATTAAAATATAATTTCACCGCGCGCGCGCGCGGACTACATACATAGTAACGCGAGGACGATATGCTCGAGTGGATAGAGTTCGCGGTGGATGGAGAAACCCCGTCGTGACTCGGGAACGTTCCTGAAGCGTGTTCGAGTGAGCCTTCCAGCGCGACGGGATTAATTACGGGACAAGAGATTCCTGAATCTTCGCGTTTACGCTTCTATCTGAGGGAATGATCGGGAAAAATTTCAATCCCGATTTATATATACATATGTGTTTGCGTGTATGTACATCGACGCTTATGCTCTTCACGCTATAGCATTACGAAGGATTCCCCTTTCGAACGGTTACCTCGTACGTTCCCGGCAGGTACGTCACTTTGAGTAACTAACGTCCTGATCGTACCGGCCTTTAAAAAGGATAAGAAGCTGCCGCTCTTCCTTCGTAATTACTTCGATTACGGCACGGAAAATAGAGAGTTATTACGAAGGAGAGTAATCTCTTTTACCTACGATATATACCTATTCGTTTCTCTTCGAGGACTTTGGTAGGAGAGTGTATTCAAATTTTTGCAAAAATCAGATTTATCAACTTATGACATTGAAATTTTGTAGCCCTCTTTTATGGAAAAATTATATATTATATTATTTCAAATGCTAATTTAATTTTTTTTTAATTTTTTCCGAGGACCGGTACTGGGCCCTGCATCGAGGTTTGAAAAACGCTTACGTATACGGCTTTTAACCGATTAAGACTACACTTCTCTTTATAATACATTAAGGTTACACCAAGTCCATACATAAAGTCTATTATTTGTGGAAAAATACATTTATTCACTGATGTATGATTGTTTACTTTTAATTACAGTGGTAAATCTTCGTTTCACACCACGACCAACTCTATACCTATAATTTACTGTATTTTTAGGGACACGGCAAAATGTGTTCTGGCTCGGATCCCTACGGACCCATATAGCTTTAAAAGATAAAAATATCCCAGATGGATAAAAAATAGCATCACTCTTTTCCCTTTCATCATTAGGTTACATCGAGACTCGCGTTAACTCACGCGATGTTATTTCACCACCCCGTAGAACTCTAGCGATCGGTCACGTAAAAGGTAGGCAAGCAGGCTCTCCCTTCCTTCCCCGAGCGTGCACCACGGTCGGCCTGTTGGTTTAATAAACTGGCGGGTACATAAACAAATGAAGGTTGCAAAGGGGCCGCGACGTAATTACACGCGGTCGTTACATAAGTCGCCGCCCTCTCTTGCTATCGAACATGCCCTTTTTGCCCTCTCGCGAGGCTCGTTTTTCTCTTTCATTTCGCCGCCTCCTCCCTCGACGGCCATGAAACGTCCCAACTTGCTTCCGGGTAGCTCGCACGGTGGCCTTCGAACGTCCGGAACACGCCTCGTACTCGTCGATACGAGATCGAAGTAATAAGAAAACGACACATCGATGGAAATTTTCCATTTTAGTGTTTGAACAAGTGTCGAGAAGAGCAACGCACGATCTCTAATATAATATCGTCGAATGAATACCCAAAGAGTAGCCTGCCACACCTGACAAACTTTCGGTATTCCCGATTACGCGATACAAGCGTGCCATTGTCATCCGAGGAGAAACCCTTGGGCTCGTGCATCCACTTCGAAGAAAATAAAAAAAGTGAGAGGGGAGTAAGAAAAGAAGGGGGACCACGAGTCAGTGCATCGGCATGTCCGTAATACGAATGCAGGTGCGAGATACCTAAAACCTGCCACCGATGCGATACACAATAGCTCGATTACTTTAATAATACTCTTGTAAGGACAATTAAATGGATCTTTATGACGTTCTCGAGGAAAGAAGACTTCGTTTCTTCTGTAAAATCGTTAAAGTTGAAAAGAATTTATATATAAAGAAAATATTAACGGTATCTTGTTCTTAATAATTTGAGTTTTTATTATGTTTATCGAGTCTTGTTGTTATTGACGTGACAAGCTCAGTTTGATACCTATCGATCACAATTTTTCAAAAGTTTGTAAGTCGATACTTTAGAATTTTAGTATTAAAATGTAAAAGACCAAAAATCCCAATAATTATAAAATTCGTCCAACTTGCTTCCAATACTTAGATCTACATCGGTCACAGATTTGCAAATAACGAAAACAGCGAACTTCATTATCCTCTCGACTTGTCTTCAAAGTTCGTCGAACATTTGGACCAGTGAGTCGAAAATGATCCGGATCGATCGAAGCTCGTTCGATGCAGCAGCATCGAACCAAAGAGATCGACATATGGGTTCGTAGTATCAAGGTGGCATCGTGCCACCTGCACCAGGTGCATCGCTCGACCGCTTCGACGATGTGCATGAATGAATGCATCGTCGAGCGACGACCTTCGCTTCTCCTTCTCTCCCCCTTTGACCACCACCTTCCCTCCTTAACCCCTTTCCACGCGATAGCAAAATTCCGCGGCTTCTTTTTCCCTCTCGAACGACTACGAAACGCGATTGCAGCGAATCTCATTCGATCGTTTTCACGGATATTTTATAGAAGAAAGCGAGGAATAGTTCGAGTAGTTTAAAGTAAAATCATTTCAACGAGATCCCCCTCGTCTTTCTTGCTTCAAGGCAAAGCTCTACCAGCATCTTCTGCTATCCCAGGTCTAAGTCAGATTCTGACTCTTCGAATTTCTAATTTTTCCATTCTCTTTTCCCTCTACTCTTGCTTTAAGTTTATTTAACTCATTGTATCTACCTTACCGTATTTTATTTTGTTTTATTTTATTTTATTTTATTGTATTTTATTTCAGTTTATTTTATGTTATTTTATTTTATTTCTTTGTACCTATAGTTATTTTTTCTCTTCTGTCTACAATACTCTGTACTTACCTCTCGTTATTGTATTTGCTATTGTTTATTTGCAACTACTATGTAATCTTTTCATTTTACGGGCTTTCAGCCCATAATGTAATAAATTGATTTATCTATCTATCTATCTATCTTTCTCGTCACAGTCGTCGTCCGATTTATTTCGTCGGCAACCGGATTCCTGGCCAGCCATCGAAATTCGTTCGTCGAGCGTGCCGATACATTTCCGCGTTTTTTGCTTTAACAGAGGGAGGTCTTTCGTGTCGCATCGCGGCCTTTCTTCGTGCTCGCTCGCGCAACGGTACTCCGTTTAAAGAATTCTCCGTTTGCAATCGTACTTGCCGATGCTCCGGAGTATCGATTATTTACGAGCACGTTTCAAAGGATGCCTCGTGATTTTTAGTTAACGTCGATGAATTCGATCGAATTTATTTAGAAAAAAAAAATTCAAGGCAAATATATTCGCATACTCGATTGAAATGATGAAAGTACGAAAGAACGTTCGGAAGGTCGCGACGTTTCTTCGAGCGAACGCTTTTTCCTTCATCCAATTTCTCTAAACTTTCACTGGAACGTGAGAAGAAACGACCGCGCCAAATGCTACCGCAATTTTTGATGAAAAATCCAACCGGCCTCCCATTAGGCTCGATCTTGGGACGGATAAAAAACGCGCAAATCGTTTTCTACACTTTCGTCACGTTCCGCAAGCTTCTAACGGCTCTCTCACGTGAGCGTATCCGTGAGCGTATCCGCGAAGGATCCGCGTAATCGACCTATCCTATCTCGAGACAAGTGGGCACGACCATCTTGAATCATCGCGGTCAAACTATTCGCATAAAATGAATATTGATCGACTGGTGAATCATACGAGCGTATGTTACAGACGCATACGCGTTTGCAAATGTCGTTCTTTCGTCGCGTGATGCGTAAGATAGTCGAAAGTGTGGAAAGACTCCCAGAGTTCGCGAGATTTCTCACGAGTTGGTAAAAGAATTCATCGTGGGGAGGTTGAACTTGAAAAAAGGTAGACAAGAATGTGCGATGTAAAGATTTTTATTTTATCGTCACATCTTTTACAATACTATAGTAAGGTCTCTATAAGAAATTTACCTTGAAAACTTAGGGACACGTTCCGTAATTTGCTATAATTTTTAAAATTGTGATTCCATTACAATCACAAATCAAATTGTGAACTTCAAAAAGTAATCTTAGGGTACCTATATTATTTATAGAAAATATTAGAAGATTTTACTCGTGAGAAAAATCGGTAAAACGACAAACGCATGGAAGTTCGTCGTCGGAGTATCCGAAGAACTACCTAAGTTTCATCGTCCCTTCCGACGGCCGGAAACAGGCTACGTGATCGGTGTTACCAACAAAGCGCACGGAAACCATCGAGGAAACCGGAAGTTTGCGTACGTTCTTCATTTTGGCGCTTCCATTTCCAAGAAATATTTTTTTCCATGGGTGGAGACGGTGGCACAAAATCGATTAACAAAGCAAATACCAAACTCGAGGTGTGTCCGGCACTCGTCTGCGAAACCTCTTATTTATTTTTTCTCTTTACACTCTCTCACCGAGAAGCAACGGGGTATCGATTTTCTCGCCTACGCTCGTTCACGCTCGTTCAATTTCCCTTTCGTCGATAGAGACGCGCAAGCTTTATATTCTATCCGATAATCTTGGCAAGATCGAAGAAAAGAAATTGAAAAGAAAAGATACGAGTTTCGATAAAGAGATCTTTGATCTCGAGGCACGAGGTTAATAGCACTGCGAGAATACTTCGCAAGTATGTGGGCTTGCCAAACCTGCAAACTAAAATAGCCAGTGGCAGTGCAGAATACCCAGGCGATCGCTAGACGCCAGGTCGCAACGTGTGCCGTTCCTCCGTATGTTCCCTTCTAACGCGACGACTATAAAGTATCGAACATAAATAGTGTAAGCGGTATTTAACCGTAGACTATACGCAAACACCCCGTAAATCCCTTTAAACGTATTATCCATGCCGCATCGTATAATATTAGATCCCAACGTAGGTAGTTCAACCTACCCGCTACGCAAAGACGTCCCAAGAGTATCATTATTACGTGACGCGCAATCGCGTCCGTCCGACAAGATCGTCATTTTCTTCTTCGTTCCCGATTTTCTTAACTCATCTCGCGACTTTCTCACACTCGTCGATTCTCTTTCTCTATGAACTTCCAAACGATCGGTACGCGTTACGCTTTTTCGTTTCGCGTCATTACGATGGAACGATAACTTCGGTCTGCGGCTTAATTAACTATTAAATAATAAAAAAAAAGAGGAAATTTAAAAAAAAAAAGGTTGGAAGATCATAGAACGCGAGAAGAGTTGTGCGGTAGTCCGTGTCGCGATTACCGGTTCACGGTAGAGCTCACTCGTGATGGTGGCTGCTCATGATCGTCGGTAATATAACGGTCCGCAAAGTATTAGATAATATTTTCTAACGATCGCTCCCATTATCGTTACCGCATTCGAGTCGTAAAAGCGAACGTAATCGTCGAACGCTTTAAACCGTTTGATATCTTCTTCGAAGCGTAATCTAATCCGATTAGAATATTTATCCTTCGATTTGTAACTTCTGGATTTTATTTCGAAATTTTAAGAAGAGAGGAGATGATACGTTTCATAACGCGGAAGTAGCTCGTGGTTGCCATAAATATTTCTTCGAGTTAGTAGAATTCGAAGGTTCAAAGGCGATTGGACGAGGCTACCTATAATTCGTGCTTGTGAAAGGCAGCACCTTCGTGCAGTCATACGGTGGTCAAGAAAAGACGCCTTGGTGGAATTTTAACGAGGCTCCTACCCCCCACTGGATCGCATGGTGTAAGGTCTGTTTGCTCCATAGCGACCCTTTGAAAACGCACCGGTTCTAGGTAAGACGATATAATATTGGAGTATCTCTTGGGTATCTTTTATTTGAATTCCGAGATACTTCAAAGTCTACGTACATATATTTTGTAATATCTACGTTTTTTCTTTAGTTATGTAAAAGATTTAAAGGTAATGTTTCGTGAAATTTTCATACCAAAATGTGCAACCTTGCTACCCTTTTATCCCAATCAAGAAATTTTTAAAAATGATACCGAACAGATAAAGAAGGAAACGACGTAATATTCGTATATTCTCTTTGCTCTCGTAGATACCATAAAACCTCCATCGTTTCTAGCTTCTACCAATCACGATGGATCTTATAAAATGTGAGAAATTTTGAAAAATTGAAGGATATTGAAGGATATTATTTATTTATTTATTTTAAGGATATTATTGAAAAATATCAAGGAAAACAGAACGTGATTTTTCCCTTTTACTCGTATAGAAGAAACATTCTTTCGTGAAGTTTTCATGCTGGTACCATGGCTATCTTGACGGATCTCGTGAAATGTGAAAAATTTCGGGAAGAAAAAAAGAAAGATCAAAAAGAGGAAGGAAGAGGAACGTAGCATAGTAGAGAGGGACGCGTAACTCGTGAAAAAGGAGTAAGCTTTCTATTAGCGGTCACAAACAGACGGAATGGACATCGCGGCCCGCTCGAAATAGAAATAGAACGGTCCTAACGGACGGCCGGCGGCCAGGTTAGGTCGTGTTTCTCACGTTCCTCGGGATGATTCACTATGAGGGAGCGCGGTCGCGACTTTGCTCGCTCGTTTGCTTTCTCGAGGCTTCGATCTCTCGTGCGCGCGCGTAACGCTTTATCGCGTATTCGCACCGAGTGCCCACGTGCGACCACGAGAGCCAAGGCTCTTCGTTTCTGTTCTTCGACTCTTCTCTTACGTGGCTATATACGTCGCGAGGAGACACGCGCCTTGCTACCACTTCGAAGTTGAGATAGTTGTGCAAATAGGTACAATTTTTTTTTTTTTTAATAATTTCATGAAATTTATACAGTATGTTGGGAATAGTTATATGTAATTGTTTGTAGAGTTTCAAAAAGATTCACCGTTTTAATTTGTAGATATTTCCTATCAAAGTGGACACTTTAGACGCATTTCTGAATTCAAAATAGCATATTCTTTATTATAACTTGGAAATTGTTCTTATTTTTTTATTAAAAAACTACTCGATAATAGGGAGAGATATAACGAAGATTTGTATCAAAAATGGAAGAGGTTGACCGTTTAGTTTAGGAGATACAAGTATATAAAGTATATAAAGTATATAAAAGGTAAAACTAGTAATAATAGATAGATATTTATAATAGATAAACAAAAACAATAAGAAATAATATAAAAATGTCATTTTCGGTAGAATACATTAGGATATATGTATCCCTATATGCAGACTGTCCAACTACCTTAAAAAAAATTTTGTCAATCATCGTCAGATCGGTTCTCGTAAAAAGTGTCAAGTAAAAAGACAAAAAAGCAAATAGGGGAAAAAAAATGAGAGTAGAGACCGATACCGTCTCTCGAAGTCAGTCAGCCTCGTATCCTAAGGTTGAATCACTTCGCTAAATGCGGTGTTGCGTAATTTTAGGTGGGACGATGAGTATGCCCGCTCAAATTCTGCCAGCTGCTGTCCCCGCTTTCGCTGCTGCCGTCGCCAGGGTGCACGTCCTATTTAGGCCGCGGCACGTCCACTCCATCCATACGGGCACGCGACCGTCCAATCAACGTCGACCAGGATCCTTGCCACGATGGAACGATCGCTATGGAATCTAATTCTGGTCTCCTGCTCTTGGTTTAATTGGGGAGGTGCAATTCCGTGGATGCTCGTTCCGTTTTCGTTCTTTTCTCGTGTCACTCTAGTTCCTTTCTCTTCTCGAATTTTAGCTCGACTTTCGATAGGTATACCTGTCCCAACGATGACCGTTAGTGATCGTTTATTACGGTATATACTTTAACAATGTAGATACTGTAAAGTGTTTCTTTGTTTACGAAGATTTGGGACATTGTCGAAAGCCATTCTTGCGGGTAACGAAAGAGGGACTTCTCGACAGGTAGTACAGGTATTTCTTACCTGAGGTAATATTTTCGCAGGTATACTCGACTTCGTTCTATTAATTCGATTCTCCTTTTCTACCATCTTTATTTCACCAACATATCTTCTCATATTTTTCATCTTTGCGAAGGCGTGTATACCCAAATCGAGCAAGCCGATCTTGCTTGCTCCTTACCAAAGCGTACGTTGCACGTAGTAGATACGTGTGCGCTAATGAATACGTTCGAGGACTCGTTTGACGTAAAGCGCGCGAGTGTCGGATTAGCGTGGATCGTGGAATGCCGATCGAATGAGAAAATTATCGGGCGGCCTATTTTACGATAAGACGACATCTGTCAGCTCGATACGCGAACCGATTATTATTCATGCGTTTATTATTGCTATTCCAGACGGTTAATGCCGTTCGTTGAGATCGATCGATTCGTCGCCGGTCGAAATTGCTTACAGGCAGTTCTTCTCTCCATCGAAATAATTCTCTTCCCTTGGCGATCCTCGTGTTCCTCTAGCTACGGAACGAAGAGTAACGAGACAGTTACAGAGACTTTACAGATGCTGCACGAGACGACAAGTAGCAAGGTGTTACTCGGTCGCAACATCGTTTTAGCTACATCGCCGGACGATTACGGGCGACGGCGTCTATCACGGCTGAGTTAGGTCTTCGAGTGTCTCCATCGATTACGAATAGCCCCGCTAGAAGAGAGAGTCTTACCCCGTGAGTCAGCCTAACCCGCTCAGAATTTATAAAGATACACTCAGGCGGATACAAATAGACTCGGCCGTTTTAGACCGAGGTGCTTCTGGTGAATCCAGAAGCTGGAACAAAGAATCGGAGGAAGGAAAGGGAAAAAAAATCGAAGAAAGTGATGGTGTATGACTCCAGCCATATAAATCATCCAAATCCTTTTAACGTAGGTGTGATTCGCGATCGGGCAGCCCCAGTCCCTTCTTTTTTTTTTTTTAAAGATACCCTTTTTCGCGTAACGTTAAAAGTACAACCACAGAGATGATTCAGAAGCGAAACATTCCCGACGATGCATGGCGCCACATATCCGACAACGGGGCGCACTTCCTTTGCGAGACGCGCGGAATTAATAGGAAAACGAGCCAAGTGACAGGGAGTCGTAAGCTCGACGCGTATACGTTCGTACGTAGTGCACACGGATTGGAGACATGGAAGATTGGTATATATGCGCATACGTATAAACGTCGACGTTCGTATCCCTTCGCGGGCGAGTCAGTAACCGATCACTCGCGGACACGGATGAGCCTGGCATGCCTAATGTCTGGCGCCTCTGGCTCGTGCGCCAGGAAATAGATTGCATCGCTTATCGGGAAACACGAAGGAGCCTAGTCCGGACACCCGTCTGCCATCTGGAGCTGCTTCCGTCTTTTTTTTTTATTTTTATAGGAACTTAAGACTAGTCCGACCAGCCGATATCTCTAACAAACTTTATCTTTTTTTTATTTTGTCGTCGACCAACCAAGCCTCTTATTTTTTATCAAAATAATCAAGTTCGTTGGCCGAGAGTAGAATCTTGCAGACAGATGCGACTTCTCGGTAATATTGTTTATTATGAAAACGGACAAAGGAGAAACGCGTGTGGTATAGCATCGACTTCGTAATGACTTACCTCGTTAATTCTACGAACGAGCTGACCTGCATCGTCGCGTACGCAGGAAGCGATGACGTTTCCGTAGGCAGGAAACTTCGATGACAAAGTTGCTTATCGGCAAATTTGCTGCCGTTAATGTGCCAATCGTGTTGTCGATATATCGAAACTTCATCGGGCACATCGATTTCCGTATGCGAATACTTTGAATTCCTTAAGCAAATATTTTCTCACACCAAGAGAAACGTATAGCGGAACGAATTGACGAAAACACACGTTGAGACGACCGTGCGAACTTTTTTATGTGCCGTTAAAATAATTTCAACGCTAGCAGGCTGCCGAGGGGGATTTACCTAAATGAATGAAACTCTTGGAATTCGTCGCCCGTTAACTGGTGCTCCCTTCCCGAAATTAACCTCGTACGCTTTATCCCGTTTAATCCGCGATTACAATGGAACCAGGCTGCTGCTGCTTTACCCAGTTCGCAGCCATTATGTCCGAGACAACGTGCCATAAAAGAGACTTCTAATTATTTTATTAATTCACTGAGGTCGAGTTGCGTAGAAAGACGATGCTTACGAGGGAAAACATTTTTTTCGTCCAGATGTTCGATCGTGTCGTCCGATAAATCGTTGTCACAAATGATAATTCCTAAAGAGCACGTTTAAATCTCTCTCTCTCATCTCCCGTTTAGGACTTTTATCTCGAATCTATTTTTAAACACGGCTCCTGGTCTAGACGATAATCTCAAAGGAGCGACCCTACCCAGAGAACCGAGAGGCAAATTACTACACTGAATAGACCATGGGTGAAAGCACGTGGTGGGTAGTGTCTCTTATCAAGAAAGATTCAGACCGTTTCGACCCTACGCGACCTCGAAGGCCAGCACATTTTTCTTTGGCATTCTCAACGTTACGATAGGCCGATCCTTTGCTTCGTCCTAAGTGGAAAAACTACCGACTTGTGTAATCTCCGGACCGAGTTACACCCTCGATTATATAGCCTTAAGGAGATCCTCTTACGACGGACACGTGGAACGGATTAACGAGACGGCACGCACTCTTCTCGTTGGGCATTATTGACTCGGGTCAACCGAATAGCGCGTGTTCTTCCATTCTTAAAATCCTTTTTCATACCATTGCTGCTGCATCTTGCGGTGCATCTGCTCGACAGTGAACGCACGTTGGTAAACGAACCACATCTTTAACCCATTGTTCGCTTCTGGAAAGCAGACGACGAGAAAGCGATCAAGCAAGGGACGTCCTTGAAGACGTTACCCTTTCTCAAGGGAATTTCCGGCAAGTAGAGCAAACGACGACGCTCGACGATATCGACTGATTTCTTTCGTTGCGTCACGTCGAAAGAAAAAGGAGTCACGTCCTCCGAGCGAAGAATAATAAATCGTGGTGAATATGTGTGTGTGTGTGAGCGATTGCCGAGCGATCGACGATTGTCATTCCGTATGAATAAAAATAATAAACACAGAGAGTGCGCAATCGTCTTTGGACACGAGAAATAGAGAGAGAAAAGAAACTTTCCACGCGTGTCCGGTGGAAGAACGGCCGACCTTGAGGAGGAACGTCGCTCGAAATCGAAAGTCGTCCTACGTCGCCATTGTCGATGTCATCAGGATTTTTACGACGTTTATTACGAACAAAGACCACGAAAGTTGGATAGTTTAGAATTTCGAGCGACTCTCTCACGGCTTTTAACAAAAAAATCACCTCCGAAAATGTTGCCAAACGTAGTTTGGTTCGAAGGACAGAATTGTGTATATGTCTGTACATTTGAGTCGACTGACGCTAAAGAGAAGTCTTTGATGCGAAGGTGGTGAAATAAATGCATTTTCCTCGCTCGCTTTGACGCGTGCTATCTCTACAGGCAAACCGTGCGGACATACGTAGTACATATGTACTTTACATATTTATGACGTCCCGAAGGGTGTTAGACAAAAGGGAACGACGCCGATATTTTTTTTTGCCAGACTGCCTTTTCCGTTCGTTTGTCTGTCCGTCACGGAAGCACCACGTCGGAAACGATACGACCATTTCTACCGCGCGTTCGAGCATTCTTTTCTTTTTGTTTGAGGTTCGTATGGCTCTTTTACAGAGAGAGCCTGTACGGTTGACTAAGACGGTGAACTGAGCTAGTAAACGTTGATATCGACGATTATATGGAGAAATGACTCGCAGACTTGTTAACTTCAGCTAATTAACCCTTTGCACTCCGCGTCTGACAAGACCGATTTTTAGTATAATACGATGTCGAGTGGTCCTCGACGCTCAATTTTTTTTTATACTTACAGATTTTACTCCAATTCACCTATCAACAACTCAAACAATTTTTTTTTTTTACAATATAGGTAATATATCACTTGAAATGAAATGATATGATGTTGGAAATATGGTGTCTCAGAGGGGACAGCGGAGTGCAAAGGGTTAATTTATGTCAAAACTGCTGATCACGTTCATATAGATAGATAGATAAGAGTTTATTACATCTTTAGGTAAAGCCTCTACAGATGAATAGATATGGTAGTTACAAATAACAAATACAAAAATAAGAATACAAATAATAAGATTAAAATTAATAGTAACACATTAAAGACATTGTCTCGGTTAATGTTGATGGAATAACTCTACCTACTGTTTAAAAAAGATACCAAATAGATTGTCGTTACTCCATTGCCTCGGTAATCACATTCGAACAAAGTCATTACTATCCCAGCTCGCGTTGTCAGCTGCCAAGGTTAGGCAAAAAGAGCATTAGAAACACATCGGGTGTTTCTCGTACCATGTAAATCGACGTTACCACCGACTCTATCAGTAATTTTGGAAAATTGGACCATTTGGATGTAGGATGACTCTACGATTCCCTACGATGTCTTCCTCGATCGACGATCTCGATTCGCGGAGACACGTTTTATCTCGCAAAAGCGAAGATCGATCGGAGTAGAGAAACGGCCAGTCACGTAAACAAATATTTCTCGGTGCGGTGGCAGCTTCTCGGAGATTACTCGAAAGTAACATCGGGCGCAAATTACGTGAGCTCTATCTTTCTCTCTCTTCGTTGACGTGACTCGGAAATTGCGGTGGCAATCTTCCTGAATGTCCCCTATACGTATCTTTCTCGGCGATGACTCTCCCTGGAGAAAGAGAGAGAGGCGAACGCATCGACATGTATTCGAGAAGAGCTAACTAACCATTCGAGGACTCGTCGAGCCGTGTAATCCACGGTAGCACGAGCGATGCAATTAAGTCCTTTGTGTATGGCCGAAAGCCACCCTCCGTTCTCGCCTCCTGCTAGCACGTGCTAGTAGTACTTACGTATATTTATAAATACGAGGAAGTATATTTACGTAGGGGTGACACGAGGGTGCTTTCTTTTTCGCTACGATTTTTTCTACCCCCTTTTTGCCTCTTTCTCTCTCTTCGTTGAGTGTTTTCCAACTTCACAAGCGTTCCAAAATGAGACTTATTACGTGGCAGACTTTAGAATAGCTTTCTCGGACAGTCTCATCCGTCTATTTATTCTCTATCTTTTCTCTATCTCTTCTCGAGAGAGTAGTAAGGTCGTCAGATAAGATTTGGTCCTTTTCCAAGATTAAAGAATTTTTTTTCGCGAGTTTCTCTTTCAACAAGAAAACTCACTTTTACGATAAACTATATTGGCAACGGAGATAACGAAAAGCGCGTCACGCATCGCGTACAATGAGCCGGAACGTTTTCCCTTTTCGGAATGAGTCATCTCTCTCTCTCCAGGCTTGACGAGGGTAACCAGTGAAAGCGAGATTAACCTGAGGACACGTGGTCTTCGTCCCGGTTTTCGAACTGACCGTCTCTTTGTACGCCCGGATGGAAGGAGAAAATGTGCCTCGTGGAGAATCGAGGACCACGTTCGATCGTTTCTCGAAAAATATCAAGGAGATGGTGAAACGCGTCCTTCGAATATGTCGCCATTGCTTCGAATTTTCCAAGTTTTTGTTCGTTCGTGCCACTCGTGAGCCTTCCACGAGCATCCTTTCTTTCTTCGTGTTTGCTCATTCGAATGAACGGACCCTCTCTATTATTCTAAACTTCCCCTAGGAGAGTAATCATGTCACTCGCCTCGATACATACATATTTTCGTGTTACATCGATCTCTTGGAATAAAGAGGGAGAGGAAAAGAGGGAGAGGAAAAGAGAGAGGAATGAAAAGGAGCATCGAAAGGGATAAAATCGTGCGTGTCGCAGGATCATTCGACACCGTGCTCGGCACGCACGGATCGGCCATCTGTTCCTTCTTGCCTGTTAAGTGCCACCCTACTCTTCTCATTCCCTCTCTTCTTCCCTATCACTAAAGGACAGACTACACTCGGCCGTAATTCGAGCCGATCGTTCGACTAGCCTCGTGTCATTCGACATTTCGTGTTTTTCGTTTTATCTCAATGGAGAACGCGCGTTTCCAACGACGAGACGTCCCCTCTTTACGAAGGATGCCACTGAAGGATCCTTTCCCGCGAGCCCGTGGTTGGTTCTCTCGAAGGCGCACCGGAATCCTCGCGAGCCGTTGGAAATACGAGCATTCCTGATCGTCCATAAAAAGTATAATGGATGTAATAGCGCGGGAAACCGTCGACCGTGCGTTTTCTCGCTGAATTACGTTTGCGGGGTTCTACCGATCTACACCTTCTCCCATACCGTTTTGCTTGGTACTCTATCGAATTTTATATTACATTTGTGTCTTTTTTTTTCTTAACGTTTTACGAACATCGATTCGAAGAAGTTCAAGGGAAAAGTCAGGAAAGTTCTGGAAGAGTAGCTGTTATACAAATCGTTTACTCCGAACGGACAAAACTGAAGTTATATTGAAAGAAGTTATTAGTTTTGTTTGACAGAAAGTAACGTCAGAGACCGTGTTGATCCTTATCGTAACCTTTCCACTCCCAAAAGGAAGCTGAAACGTTTTGGTAAAGTTCGAACAAAAGCCAACGAGAGATCCTTTTCCACAGATCTTTATCCACACCTCCAGGGATTTCCCAAAGGATGAAAAAAGGGCGTGGGTCGAAACGAAAAAAAATCTCGACGGTCCTTGCTAGTAAAAGAATTCTTCTTTCGAGTAAGAGAACCGGAAAAGGTTCTTACGTAGTGGCACAACCCACATTTATTTTCCCTTTCCCACGTGCCTCTTCCGCGATCGCATTGTACGTAAAGCAGTATATTATAATTCCTCTCCATTCATCGACTTTGTCGAATAACCCAGATTCGTGGCACACATTATCGTTGTCGAGCGATAGGTAGTAAGACGGGAATAAGAGAACGAACGGACACGCGTCGCGTCTCTTGTCATCTTTGAACTGACTGGGTCAACTCGGTATCTTTCATCGCGATATAAAAGAACGTTCTCGAAGTATCGAGAGTGTACTATAGCCTGAGCAGAAGTATATTCGTATGTTAAAATGCAAATCGATAAACTTTGTCACTATTTTCAATGATTGCTGGAAAAGATGCTTCTTAATTTGTTCATTTTTTATAAAGTAACGAAAGGACAAAGTCTTGATAATAACTAGACTTTTAAATTACCTATATCCATGATAGAAATGATTTAAGTAATTCAATGAAAAATCTTTCAGATAAATTATGATTAGGTACAAGCTTCTATTTCTACACCCTTGTTCATTTAAATAGTAAAAAGACAAAGTTTCGATACGAATCAGACTTTTCAAAGGAAAGAACGCTCAAGACGTTTTCAAGAAATTGATCAATTTATCTTCCAAGACGAAGGAGCACCATCTCATAATTCTTAGCAGAGGAAAATTATCCAAAGTAACGCCGAGTTGAAGGATCGAAGCCGGAAATCCATTAGAATCTTCATTTCGTGGGATAGCAGCGTGTCTTTTCCGTTTACACGAAGGAAAGGGTAAGAGAATGAAGGAAAAGGAGGCTGTTAGAGTTAGCTACGAAGCAAGTCGATCGGCATCCTCCGTTTCTACTCGTTTCCCTCTCCTTTCGTTCGTTCGACGCTCTCAGCACGCAACGAACGCCTTCCTTCCTTCCATGTTGGCGTAGTCGCGACTCGGCCTCGGCCGTCCTTGCGCCGTGCCGGTAGGCAACGCTGCTTTCAAAGAAGGCTGCTAGAGAAGGCTGCCCCAGCTAGGAAACGGCCCTAGGAAACTCGCGCTTATAGTCAACGGCTTTGCTCCGTTAGCAGCAAGAGCAGACACTACTAACTGACGAGAAAACATAGCACTCGCGTTGAACGAATTAGAAAGGCTCTCCCGGACCTCTCCGTTCTTTCTTCTTCTAGCGTGCCTGCGAGCGTAGGAGGGAAAGTTACCCGGTCCCTTCTTTTTTTTGTCTCTTTGAGCACCCATAGAAAAACTCCTACTACTCCTACGTACACCAGCATCCATCTTAGGAGTGGGGGAAAAAGAATGGAACAGCTTGGACACTCTCCGACTCGATCTCTTTCGATTCTCGTTGTTCCAGATTCGAAGGATACGGGTAGACGTCCTCGAGAATTTTTATTCTCAGTAAAATTGGGAAAAAGATGAGAGAAGATGAGAAAGAAAGAGGATTCGCGATATCCCTTTGTCTCCGCGGACTAGCACGAAGAGTCGTGAGCACGAAGAGCGCGAGCGGCTCACCATTAGGGCTAATGAGTTCTTTGACGGTGGAAAATAAAGAACGTTTTTCGCGCGGCTACTTCCGCCTTTCTGGGACCTGAAAGTCTCCAAAGAGTTCTACCGATTCTTTCTCTCTCTTTCTTCGATGCTTTACAAACGAATCCTTCCATAATTATAATGGCTGGCTGAGCGTGCTCGTAAGAAAAAGGAAACTTACGAGTTACGTGCCTTTATCCAGTATACTTTTGCTACAATTTTTCAAATTTATCGTCAGTCTTTTAAAACGTTCTTTGAAGCTGTCGTTAGACTTCGCATTAAATATCGCTTACATGGATTTTTCCTTTATCTCTTAATCTAAGCGTTCCTTAGAGTCTGTATGAAATACTTGCAAAACTTTTTACCATAATATTCGTTATGTTTATTTCCCCGGCAATGGCGTTATTATCATCGAGGTAGTCGTTCCGTACCATCGGAATAATTATTTGGGAGCGAGTCGAATCAACCTGGACGGACGTTACCTGCTATACTTATATTAAAAAGTGAAGTATATTACCGACATAAACTACACTCATACGCGTCATTAAACGTATGCGGGTTACAAGCAATTACATTCGTCCCTGCAACATTGTAGATAGTACGAGCGAGACCGCGTTATAAACGCACGCAAGGAAGCTATTCGTATGATCGGCGTATCTACGTACCGTGTAAAATATAGTACGCTGGTAGATTACCTTAAATTACTGTCAGGCGACGCCGATATGAGTTACGAACAGTCGATCGATACTTTTCCTTAAAAATTTGAAATATTGGAGAGGATTTTTTTTGTAGAAATAAATTTGCAGAAAGAAAGAAAAATTATATCCCGTATATCGCTGCACGGAAATGTTTCTGCTTGGGCGTGATGTAATTCGAAAGCTATGTTCGACGTTGTCGGTCTCTTCAGATAAAACAATTACGTGTTAACGTATACTTCGCTAAAAATAAGTGTGTCTTAAGTGGAATCGTTGGAAAAATCCGGTTGGTATCGGGATTTCGTCCTTTTATTTAAATTAAAATGGACGATGTGGAACGGTCGAGCATATAAACACGAGGGTGTAATTGAAATTCCCTATAAATCATCCGGGGGATATTTTATCGAGGTATATTAAGTTTGCTTTGAATGGAGATATTGAAAAAATTTAAGTGATGTCGAAGCTTCGTTTTTGTAGTATTTAAGTAAAAATGAATAATGGTGTAGAGACATGAGCATTTAATCAGTTCCATATGAGACATCCTTGTGACATTTCATCAAATTTTATCAAATAAAAAACGAAGGATTGCAACCCTCGAGCCTAAACCGAGTATTTTACCAGGCTTAACTTACATATATTACCATTAACAATACTCGTATAAATCTTAAGTCTGTTTAATTAAATATCTCCAAATGAAATAAATGGAATTATTAAAGACATAAAGACAGTAGTTGACTTTGAATCATCATAAATTATCTCTCAAGTCTGAAGTATTTAAAGACGAGCGTATAAAGTAATCAAAATTAACCTATAAACCATCCAATTCTCTATCTAATCGAATTATAGATACGAGCGTGCGAAACTGACCGGTAGAATCAAAACGGTAAGACGAACGGTCCCAGGAGTCCAACGTTCGTTAGACGTAGGTCACGGACCATCGATATCGTTGTACCTTCTCTCGTACTACGATAGATCGACGGTAAACTCGTGTAACGTCGTTAGAAATATCGTTTACCAGGTAGAAAGAGAGAAGAGGAGATGGTGGTAGCTGAACGGAGCAACGATGCATCGACGAGCTGAAACGGCTTCCTTCCTTCGGTGTAGTATCGAGCACCGAGTTAATTCCAGGGTAGAGCTAATTATCGCCGGGAGTCGATGTTACCAACCGGGTGTATTAATGGTCTCGAATATCCGTGAAATCGGCCTCGAAGAAGGAAACACCGTTTTATTCAGCCGTGCCTCTTCGATAATCCGCACTGGCAAAACACGCTGGTGGATCGTCGATTACGATTGCGATTCTAGAGAGAAAGAAAGAGAGGAAACTGGTCGTGAGAGAGACTCGCCTCGATGAATCACCTGTACTATCGTCGTGCTTGTTCCTTATTGCCTCGCGAGCACTAAACCTATCGGTATTGTGCGAAGGTCGTTTGAGAAGCTACTTCATCGAACGTCATCGTCGATGATAATCGATAGTTGGATGCTAGGTGAAACGATTTTCTATGAAGAATCCGTTTTATTATTCTTAGATACTCTGTGTAAAGCGTAATTAAAGAGACACGAGTGCAATCATTGCGAGGAGATTCTCTGTAGAGACCGAGCATAAAACGTGTTTGCTTAAGTAGACAATAATATGATCTCGTATTTCGTTTTTCGTACGAGCCACGTGACTCGTTCAAACGATCCCGGACACCTGGCGATAATGTTTTCAACGGTAGCTTCATATTTTCAGAAGTTTTATTATTCGTAATAACCTTGACGATTCGTAGTTTCATATTTTCTCTTTTTTTATTATTTTTAATAACGGATCATTAAACTTCTCTAAAAGTAATTTTCAAAGAAAGACAGAATATAGAAACGGAAATACGAAAGTATACATCCGGTCGATAATTCTGTGGTAAATCGTACTGACCTCCCGTAACTTTGGTGGTCTCTAAAGACATTCAAAATCATATCCACGTTTGCTACTTTATCCTTGATCCTTCGAGTGACCGCGATCGAGGCCAAAAATATCGATTCAAAATAGCGTTGCTTTTTGTACTCACAATGTACACATGCCTATTTATATAGATATACGTACGTAACGTATTCCTCGCATCTCGTTTTGCCGATCGTCTTCATTCGCGTCCTCAAATCATTAAGATTCGAGTTTGGCGAGCGGCAGAATCTCGAGTTCTCTTTTCCGTCTCGTAAATATCGGAGCGGACTCGTAGAGACGACGCGAGTACGTAAAGTCGCTCGTAATTCGTGCGTCCGCGCACGCGTCGCGATCTGTTAGAGAGAACGGGCACGCACGTACCGGGGGGACAACTTCGAATCGAGCATTTCTTATCGCTCTCGATGCGAGTCGCGATCCGTAAACTTCGCAAGTTATAGTAGTCGTTTAACGTCGACGTTGACGTTAGATCTTTCTTCGTGGAACAAAGGATCGTCGAGGGGATGATTTTTTTAAAAAAAAAAAGATAAGGAAACGAAGGACCTTCGATGACAAGTACCTATTCTTTATTTCAATTGCATAGAAATGCGTGATGGTTTAAAAAGATTATTCGTTAGCTAATGAGATATTCTTATAGTGACGATAGTATGGTTGTTAACATACGCTTATACAAATTATTATACCCGTGCATTACGTTATCGTAAACACGCGTCATAGGAGGACGAAGGAACGGTTATCGTTATCGATATTACCTAATTTATCCTGGCATTGAAAGGTGCACCAACTTATTAGGAGATCGTTAATGTAAGCGTTTGCATGTAAGCAGACATTATACACAAAGAGAGAAACTAGTCTCTCCCTCCCTCTTTCTTTCTTTCTCCCCGCTTCTCTTTCGCTTGGAAACCTATAAATTATGCATTCCATTATTCATGACGCTTGGCCATAATCATGCAAGGTGGTTGACAAGATCCTGTCGCGCGTTCTACCGTTTCTCGCTTAACCTCCGCGTAAAAGCTATCCCGACGAGACGAAAGTATTCAACTTTAAATATTTTCCAACGACAAGTGCGTCGAGGATTTCGGCTTATTTCCGGGCGACACTCTCGGTAACGAGCCACGAAATTATTTATCGATCGTCTACGCTGGGCAGCTGCGATGCGTGCAAACACTCGCCAAAAATTTTTCTTTGGCTTTTAAAGAGACGCTTGGAATCGATCGCTGAAACTCTCGTCTCTCGGCAAAGATAAACAACGGGAGACTAACGAGGTCGGGTTAATTCTTAAATAGGTATTTTATTTATTCATATGTATATGTGGAGAATACTCATTAATACAATGAAATGAATAGATAAGAGTATAGAGGGACAATTTAATGGTGCAACTATTAGAATACTGAGAGACATAAGGCCTGACAGCGAAGAGGATTCTAATTAACTAACTTAAGGATCCTTAACTAACTGAGGATTATAATTTACGTCACTTAGTATTTTCAATAAAAATCGAAAAACAGCAAAACGTCAGCGACATATAATAAATATACAGGGTGAAAAATAACATTTGCAAAGCATTCACATTGCGATACCATTTAAATTCCATAAAAAATATTTGTTATGTTATCACAAATAGATATTTAAGTTGACCACCCTGTATATATAAAAAAAAATAAATAAATATACTCGAACAAATAAATCACTATAGCTTCCATTCTAAATAAACAAATTTTATTGACTTTAAACAACTTAGAATTCTATATTATAGTTTTGTAATAAAAAGGATCAGTTCCAACAACAGACGAGGAGTCATTGTACCAAGACAGATCCGAAGGTAGAAAAAAAGAACCGAAAGAAACGAAACGCGTCACTGCGACAACGAAGTAATAGCGGGGAGGGTTCGTAGTTCGCGCGAAAACACGGAGCCCAACGTTCGGCTACCTCCGAGAACTCTCGGGCTCGTTCGTCGTGGCGATGCGGCGAACGTTGAAGCGGTCTACCCCCACCCGTCGAGCAGCGCTTGGCAGGAGGAAGAGTGGGGAGTCGGCGTTCGGCGGCTCGTCGCTCAATCGTCGTTCGACCGTCGCGCGAGGTGGTTGGCGCGCTAAAAGGCTCGCACGGCTGTAGAGCGCGTGCCTCGGCAAACACGAGATTTTATACGGTGTATCGCGAACAACAAGCTATTTCTTCTTATCCTCTCTATTCTCAAAGGAGACGCATCTTCGGCATCCCGTTACAAACAGAAAAAAGACGTGATAGAGGAAGCCTTAGCAACGAAGGGAGAATCCTACGAAGACAAGGAGTCGGAAAAAGAAGAAGAAAGGAAAGAGAATAGCAGGTGGTACCGAGGGTTACAAGAAGAAGAAAAAAGAGAGAGATGCCTCCTTCGAGGTCCGTTCTTCGCGACAGTGACGCTTCGTTCCTCGTTACGCTGACACCGCGAAAAAGGTCTTCGTGAGAAAGCGTGGTGTGACGAAGCGTGCATTCCGTGCACTTGGATAATTCCTTCTTCGTAAACTCGCTCGCGAGAGTTAACACGTTCATACGGTTTTCTACACATGTATTAGCTGGCTGTGATCGGTTTAACACATCTCGAATTAAAAAAAAAAAAAATACAAGTGCGTAACGACGACATTATTCACCGACGGTTCTATTATCAGTGTGTTTGTTTCTTGTGTGTGTATGTGTCGTGTATGTGGTGTGTGTGCCATCGAAAAAAAAAGTGCCCGCTCGCTCGTACAGAGATATATTAAAGAGACACCACACTCGCGTACGCACGTACACACACACGCGTGGAATACGCGCGCACGCGGGTTATTATATATAAGTATATGTATATATAAATATATATATACATATATATAGAAGTCAAAAAAACAACGTACTAGCGCACACGAGGAAATTCTTAGGAGTCGCGCGGCGCCATGACCGCGGACGGCCTGTTCGAACCTACCAGCATCCCGGGGCACCTCGCTCCCACGCCCGAGAGACTGGAGAGGCTTCTCTCGAAGCAAACCCTCGAGGAGCTCTACGAGGTCGAGGAACAGCCTTTCGCACGGTAAGTGAGCGACACCGAACCATTCGAGACTCTTCCTCCTTCCCGAACGGTTTCTGAATGTTTCTTTTTAAAGAAAGAGAGAAAACTGGGGAAAGATCGAACCTCGTGCATTCTCTTTATCTTTCTCGACCGGTTTAAGACTACCTCCATTTGAATTCCATCGTCTTCACGTTCCATGGGATACACGGTCGTGGTGTTCTTTTTTTTTTAAGTTTCAATGTGAAACTTGGAATTTTGTGATACAGTTAAAGAATTTGAGGAAATTGTTGGAAAAAGATACTTTGAGTGAAGGAGGAAGATGTTTTATTGCGGTAGAGATTATCAAAGTGGATTTTGAGTTTATAAAGAAATTTTGGAAATATTGTTTAAAATTGCAGTATATTTTTTTTATTTGAATGTTTTTAAAGTAGTAATTCGGACAAAGTTTTAAGAAGACTTATTTCATTTAACCCTTTGCACTCGTAATAGCTCGAAGAAACTTTTACCTCCTGCCACTGAAAGTGGACGTACGAGTGCAAAGGGGTTAAGTTAGTCGTAAAGTTTTACGATCATAGACAAGATTTACGTTATAAGAGCGAGTATTTTGTTCAATATTTTGTTGGACAATGAAAAAGTGATATACACAGTCAAAGACAAAAGTATAAATATTTTGGGAAAAAAATGACTTGGGCCACTTTGGAAGTCGTCGATATATTAATTCTTTTGTTTATTTAAAAAATTTTCCATTCGTATAAACAATATCTAGAACTTTATTCTCCCGCATAATATTTCCATCGAGCAAGGAAAAGTAGAAACTTTCGCATAGATCGAGAGAGAATTACTCAAACTGTCGTAAAATAAGCATGACGTAAGTTCCCCCAACAATTCGACCGAACCTCCTTCGAAAGTCGTGCCCGAATATCGGCCTGTTTCTTCCTCGAGCACGAAATGTTTGATTAGGGCTTACGAGGGACTCGTTCTTCTGCTCTCGTCGATGAGAATTACTTCTTACCGTGAGATCGAGGTCGAACCTTCGCGTGTCGATATTATTTTACGACCTTACACCCTCCGACCTTCTTTTTTTGGTTCCTTTTCGAAAGAAGAGAAACGAACAAAGGTACGTTACTCGACTGCATTCTCCATCCTACTCCTTGGGAAATTTTAAAAGCTTACAATCGAAGAAAAATCTGATGAAAATCCGATGAGATCGTCGATAGGTCTCGGTCGGGCTAGGTCATGGACGGCAAGATTAGAAGCTAGAAAAGTGCGACATCGTTCGTCCCCGACGCAAAAACGTCATTACAAATGCAAGTATTCTTGTAAATACGCGTCTCGACATATTTTTCTTTCGATTACACGCTGACTAACGCTCGACGAACGTGAGAGCTTGCTACTACGATAAAAAGTGCTGATGCATCTCGTACGCGTTAAAAATGTTTGTTTGTTTTTTTTTTTTAACATTACTCGTGTCCTCGTCATTGTCCCGTATTTTATTTAGTATCGTGTATATCTTATTCGAATGGTTTAGCTCCGCGAAATTCAGAAGGCCGTATTACGGTCACGACCAGTCGCGCATTCACCCTCGATTTGCTCGAGTGCCATTTTCATTCGCGATCCTTTTGTCCGACGATTGCTCGTAGTAAGCATCCGCGTAACTCTCCGGAAGATATACTCTTGCTGGTGTATGTATGATAATTCGAGGTACAATGAACGACGTTACAAAATTATCGCCTCTATTGACAATATTTTCATTTTTAATTCGAGGTTTTAGCACGGTTACGTGTGATCATATTTCAATTGTCTTCAGGACTATATTTTTTTAAATATGTTTTCTTTATTAAACTTTACGAGTAATCGAAATATAAGGAGACAAAATGTTATTTATCAAAGAGAGTTGGAAAATTTAGTCGATGTCGAGTGACACTCGACGATTGTATATCTCACTAGATTTTTTTTCAATTCGTTTTAAAATCTAACGAGTAATATATAATTTAAAATAAAATGGAATAATTTTGAAAATATATCAAATTAAAAGTACAAATGTATTATTTCGAGCTCCAAGTAAAGTCATCGAGTATCGATAACAAAACGAGTTAAATTAGACACGAGAAAGAGAGATTAGATTATAGATTAGATCAGTTTAATAGAGATTAGACGAGGTATATATCGAAGTATCTTTGCACGATAATTCACTGGAAAGGCAGAGTTACGCGGTAACAAAGAAGGAAGCCGGTAGCGTAGCGGAGTCTCTTTCCGTACAATTTCAAATGCTTGCCTGCATATATAATTACTTTTCTACTACCTTCACCCACATGAGATATATTGTTAATGCATTTCGCTTAACGACCGGACGCATCGCGAGTTCTTCCGCAACGACGTTAATTATTACAAAGATTTATGCTGCCGTCAATCACGGGAGCGTTCAGGACGTTGGAAGAAGAAGAAAAGTATCTTGTAATAACGTTGTGCCGAACACCTGGACTCTGCCGTCGTTGGTAGAAACTTTTACCGGAAGATCTATCTTGTGCCGATATCCACGAGCGTTTATAAAAAAAAAAAAAAAATTGCAGGAGTCGTTATTCTAGTTTCGATAGTAAAAGGTATCAACGGATTGGAGAACATGCAACGTGGTACTATCGAGAGTATCGTAATATAAGAGCAGCTACCACCATTTGGTAATTTTTTTTTTTGTAAAGGTGTATTATTATGTAAGAAAATAACACTAAAGTAAGAAAAAAGACTAATGGTCTCTTCGCACGTATCAGTGCCGCGTCAATGACGCCAACAGACATGTGCGAAGAGATCATTAAAAATAAATTTAGAAATGTGAGTCGTAAGAAACTTTCTCTCCCTTCTGTAAAATTGATAAAATGCATATACGGCTATGTGTTACGATGCCCTCGATACGTGTTTACGCTGCAGGAATATGGCAAAATCGGTATCTCGATAATATCTCTAGGGATTTGGCCAAACATCGGGTCAATGGAGAACGATAGTCCGATGTTTTCGCTTGGATTAATCTTTACAACACGGACCCATCCTCTTTCATATAATTTTATTGAGGAAAATATCAACTTGATAGAGAAACTACTTTTACTTGAGAGTAAAGTCCAGAGTCGACTAATTTTCTTTGTTTCGATCGCAGGATAGAATTTCCTTCAGGATTCGTGAAATTAATGAACATTTTCAAGGTTGGCAAGCTCCTTTCGTCGCGCGAACGCTCTCGATCGAGGCTACTTTTTTTTTTTAGTTTACTCTCTCGGAAAGAAAGAGAGAGAGTATCGAAGCTCGTACAATAAACTAGAGATAAGGAGTGGTCTCGAGGAAAAGGCATTTGACTATAGAGCCACGCTCGATCTTGAGACTCGAATCGTCAGCGCGACGCCATAAACGTCCGTAAGAAAAGGAGAACCCCGGCATAAATATTATGGCTATATCGTACTCTACGCTACGTTATTCTCGCGAAATGTAAATAAACCGAAGCCCGCGTTCCACCGTGGCCACCAATTAAGTGCTCTGTTGCCTGTGAAATCGATACCCCGTGCCTCCGTTCATGAAACGTTCATGGAACGATCTTTATTGCTCGAGTTTTGCGTTCGTAGAGTTTCTTTGGCTCTTCGAACGATCGTTATTGCGTTTTCGCTCCTTCTTCGTCTCTTTCTATGATATCGCCATTGCAAACGACGAGCGAAGAATCCTGTCCTTTTGTCCGACCCTTTTATAAACAGCAAGAAAAAAGAAGAAAATTATTTTATGGACTACGACGAGCGTATATTCCGCATATAAAATCCTGTCGATCTTTATCGACTCGTTATCTCTCGATACGGAACTTCTACGACTTTCGGATTATAAATGGAAGAGTTTCCTATTTCCAGGAACGGGTGACTAGTTTTATCAACTTTCTAATTCAAGTTCGCGTAACTAAAATAGCTTACGTACTTGCAAGGAATGTTAATAAATTGATTAACCCTTAACACCACTCGGTATTTTTAACCTACGCATCTATAATATTTAAGATTTATTTTTATGAAATAAACTAAAGGCATTTAATAATTGTAATTAAACAATTTTTATAAATTTTAAACATAAAGACAAAATATTTTCGAAAATGTGTCTAGTGGGGAACTCGGCTTCCCCGTGAGTCATATTAAGAATTAATTAATATAATAACGGTGCGGTAAAGAGAAAAGGGTAGAAGAAACCAGCCTAGCAACGACGGAGCTCCGTTTTAACTTTACCTTTCGCAATCGAGTCCCATGATTTATTCATTAATCGCGCTCAGGGGTGTCGCGGCTATAGGAGACACCGTGCGCCTTTCCGGAGCGGAATGGAGCCGATCGTCACGGGCGATCTTTTCTCGATGCTTTACCGTTTTCCAATGTGCGTTTTTTTCTCGGGAAAGAGGAAGATGAGAGAAAGACAGGAAGAAAGAAAGAGGAACGGTACTCTTCGAGGATCTTTATGGATTCTACGATCGACCTTATCCCGCGTCTCTCTGAATCACGATGTGACGCACGCGAGAGTCGTACGTGCCTTCGTCGCATAGTTTTCTTCTTCTACTCTAATGTAAGAAGAAAATACACCCATCGTATGGAATAAAGACGTAGAATTTGCTTCGGCGGAGGTAACGCACGGATAACGCGTCGGATGCTGCGAACGTGAGTCACGAGAGAAAGAAGACTCGTTTTCCCGCGAAGAAGTTCCTCGTCCGTAAAATGAACACCGACGAATCTTTCTATGTGCTTCGTCATAGAAACTATATACCAACGTGAATGAACCAAGTATATCTCCTTAGCGACGTTAAGTAACATTATTCGTGCTCGAACTATACAAAGACAGCCGATTAACCCAGAAAATGAATTTACGAGAAGAAGAAGGATATCATTGACACGGATGGCTACTGATACATGTCTCTCACTTTATTAGGTTTATAGGTAGTGCTCTAACGGAATCTTTCGCGGTATTGCATCGGTCGAATCATCGAACGGTAACATCTGGCGACCGAGTACGCTCGTACTTGGTATTATTATTACAACGAGCAAGAAACTACTCTAAAGAGATTCTCACGTTTTTCATTCTTTCTTTCTTTCATCTACCACGATGCACATCGTCGCAAATCATAGAAAGATTCTCTATCTTTTTCTACTATCCCTCATTTCACGGTGGCACCATGCGCCGGTGGTTACGCAAGAGACGAGCGAAGAGAAATAAATCCATCCACGTTGCTGCTGCTGGTTTCTTCGCTCGGTTGGTCCAAGAGACACGAGCGGATTCGAGCTTTACGGTGTTGGGTCGTCGCGGCTCGGAGAATAGCGCGGTGGAAAAAGACGGAGAATGGATGAGAGAAGGGTAGAGAAGATAGAAGATGAGAAAAGGTGGAAGGAGAGGGTTCAGCGTGGGTTGAAAATAGCCTGTGGCCGGGCGGAGTATGCAGAAACCGTCCGCTATGCACTTGCCACTCGATATTTATACCCTTATAGGTAGATACGTTGCAACCTCTCTCTCTTTCTTACCTATGGCACGAGCTGAAGTACAAAAGGACGAGTTTACCTCCGATATACCGGCTACGATATCGCGCAGGAGTGAGAGAATCCCTTCGGAACAATACGTTTTACGAGCTCTACGTTATACCAGAAGAGACTATCGAAAGAAAGAGAGAGAAGTAGTCGAGATCATTCCTCGTGACTACTCTCTTTGTCGAACTCGCGGAGCTCGATGACCCCGATAAGCGAATGTCCCACGAAGTCGCTCTCGAGTCGTTTCTGCCACCGTGTTGCTACTTCGATGAGAGAGAAAAGGGGGAGTCGAGACGGCGGCGGTGCATCCCAGTCGCATCCCAACCGCTTCTCAGGCGCGTTCCGTCACCGGGTCACTGCGTTTCTCGAATCTCCACTCGACTCTCTTGGTTCCTGACCTCGATAAACGAGTCTGCCGTGTGGCAAGCTTACGAGCTCCTTCGTGAGACTTTAACGCATCTTTGGCTTTCTTTATTTTGTTTTTTTTTTTATTTCAACGGCTTGTAACGATCTTTCAAACATCGTAATCGGTTTTTAAGTTTTCACATATGTAGGTAGTATTATGGTGACGCTTCTTGTTACTGATAGAACTTTGGACACAAGCATTTCATCATTTTAGTTATACAGGTATTTGAATTTTTAGATAAATAGAAGAATATTTCATCTTTGATTCATCTTCTCGTGGTTTCTACCGTCGTTTTTGAGATTCGATGTTTCAGTGAGGAAAGTTTGAAATGGTTCCTTTTTTTTCCAAGTATAATCAAGTCGTTAGCTACGTTTCGTGGTAGTCGTAAGAGAATCATAGAAATCCACACGCACAATGACTAAGCGCGGAGGAAACGAAGCCGATAGAGTAGTAGGGAGCTTACGCTTTTATCACCTGCCTTGAAACGGAAGTAATAAATACTCCGACGCACGTGTCCGCCGTGTGTTCCCGATTCGTAAGTCACTCCTTCGTAAATGCGCTTTCTTGCAGCTTTCTTCATTTTTCCGAAATCTCTTGTCAGCCGAATATTTTTAAACTCGAACTGTATAGGGTAAAATAAGATGAGTGAAATCACTCCCCGGGGAGGGATCTTTATCGCCTTCCTCTGGTCGTCAGAAATAACTTTGGGAGGAACAACGAATTAGACATTGTTAATTAGGAATTAATAGTCAGCTTTCTATGATTTATTAGTAATTACAAACTATTACCTTACATTAAATATCTTATTTCAATAAATATTCGGTATGCATTATAAATTGTTAGATAGTAAAACACTGAAGCTTCTGCAAATATTACCATAATATTCATAATCATTTTATTGCTATCAGTATTTAAAAAGTCATGAAATATCATGTAACCGTTGTAAAACTCGTTATCGACCTATAATTACTTTCTCGATTAATATGCTAGATATCTTACTAGATATTCGCTCGTAATGCGTTAAGATTAAAAGAAACGTAATGTCGTCTAACGAAGCAAGGAATTCGTGATACGGGAAAAAGAGAGAGGAAAAGAGCGTAAAAGAAAATTCGCTATCCTCGGATTCTCGGCTAAGATGACGGGAGAAGCTCTCTGGATGGACCGGACGAGGTAACGCGCGACAGAAACGGGCATGCCATCCGGAAAGTAACGGTAACGGTTCTCGCAATTAGTGCGCCAGCCCGACTCTCCTCCTGCTGCCTACTTGCTTGCTCTCTTCTTGATCCGCTCTCGACAATGACCTTCCGTTGAGGAAAGAGGAAACTCTTCTTTATAGTCGCTCATCGTACCTCCGAGGAATCTTCGCGCGACGAGCACTTACGAAGTTGGTTCGATATCATCCACAGGTACGTTTCACTTCGTTGCCTCTATTTCATGTAAATCGGAATCTCACTTAACGGAGAAAGTATCCGGTACTTGGAATTAAGATCGAACTCGATACGGTATGTATACCGGGTGCTTCGATCGTTTCTTAGTTTTGCCGATATGGAGTAGCTTTGGATAACAGGGTTTGAAGAATTGGGGATAGCTAGTAGAGATGATATTCCAGATATTTTGGGATAACAGACATGGTCTTGCTTAGTGATGCATAAAATATTGTAAATTAGGTTTATTAGTTTGTTTAACTAGTTATTGCACCATTGCATTAGCATTGTCATCTTTTTTTTTGTAAATTGAGTTGTCATTGATTCATGTGGGTATTTCAATCTGTCAAATCGAGTATATCACCCAGTATATTTGACAACCAGATTGACGTTTGGAAGAGACACTTCTTGACACAGTTTTCTGACTCTCACGAAGTTTTTCTCTCAAAAAGTTCGAATCTTTAGATATATAACCGCACGACGTTCCTTTCCCAAGCCACAGCCATCTTCTTGCGGTTCTTCGTGGTAAGTCACGCTTCGATTCTCGCTCGAGATCGAACATCTTTTCTTCATCGTCGTTGTCGTCGCGAAGGTCGCTCCCAGTCTTCTCTTGGTTTTGGCCATTGGAACGTGCCACGAGGCGCAGCTGCCGAATAGGAACAGCTGTTCCTCAGCTCGAACGTATCTCACCTTCCTTCTGGGTGCCTTCCTTCTCCCTTTCGTTCACCTTCTCGTCTTTCTCATCGTCCTTTTTACCAGGGCAACCGTCTTTTTCGCTTAACATAACAATGCTACTCCTCTTTCAAAAAGGAGGATGTTCCCTTCCGCGAACTACCTACCAGGCCCTTCGAGTTTTTCACTTTCCGGAGCACCTCCGAAAATGCTGCTTTTTAAACACTTGGGACAGAAGATAATAAACCTTTTATAGAAATAAATAATAGTCTATTTGTATAAATAAGATTGAGTAGACTTTAATTAAATTTTACAATAATCTTCAACGTGAAGATTGAGAAATCATTTATTGCGTAGGCGAATAATTAAAGGGCAACATGGAATTATCTTTACAATAGAGTACAGTTATTGTCACGAACACGATTAATCGAGAATCTAGTTATAAATAAATCGACAGGAATGTGTTCACGTTTTTCCAGTCGTGACAACGTCCTTGGGTTTATCAAAAGCACGACGTCTTATTAACATCCCACTGATGACGGCGATTATCAACGATACAGATAGAGCAAGCCGATAAGGGCCGGTAGAAGGAGATTCAGAGCTAGCTAGAGCTCTTCTCCTCGTCCAAGTCGGTGCCTCTCTTCGACTTTCCGTCGCCTTAATTATATTTATCGTCTCGCTCGATCGGAACGCCGTTCGCGCGCACGATCTCTCTCTCTCTCTCTTTTGAATCACGATAGGGTGAGAGAGGAAGGAAGAGAAGGATCTTTTTTAGAAAAAAGAATAAAAAAATGGATGGTAGTAGAAGAAAAGGAAGAAGTATGGCGGTACGTTCTCCCAGATATCTTCACGGGCGAGAAAATACGAGGGCGGTATGCCTAGAAAGACGAACGCTCTTGCCTTCCTTCTTTCAAGGTCGTCTCGATCCTTCTCTTCTTTCCCCTTTGCCACACACATTCTTCAACAGCAAACCCAACGATAACCGCTTTTGCGCACCACCTGGATCGATCCAAAACAGGACACAAGAGTTTCAGCCGATGATCCTTTCTCTCTTGGTTGCCAATTAAGCCACGTCGAAGTTATGTATTCATTCTGGATGATGAAAGATTGGTAGAAAAAGTTTTTGGTCGTATCTTCTTGACGAAGTCTAGAACTTCGTAATCTCGATCGAGGCAAGATACATCCTGGTGTAACACGAGAGATCTATGGATCGGGATCGATCGTGACGAACAGGACGAAGGTGCAGTCGTTGGGAGTTATTACGACACGATGCTTTTAAGAGACGAGAAAAAGAGAGAGAGAGAAGGGCGAACGGATCGTTCGCGATTACGCTGATCTATGGGTCACGATCCTTTGACGGCGGGACACCTTTGGCCCAGATCACTCCGTGCTATTGTGTCGTCACGATTCGAGCGGGTTTCAGCACTTTTCTTTAACTCTGCCTGGAAAACCAAGGGAGACTACGATGTGTGGCACTATTATTTGAAAATTTTCTTTGTATCGAAGAATGTTATATAATTTTACAATGGGAGTCTAAATTACAGGATATTTTTGTAATCATAGTTTTCAAATAAGATTTTAAGTCGATGCTAATAGATAACATGAACACTTCGAATCGAATCTTACAATTAGTAAAGACTGGATTATTTTGATCACTGCTAATTACAAACCGAATTTAATCAAATTTCATATAGAGAAACTTGTCAAAATATTTGAAGAAAATGTTACGATATAAATAATTTTCTTTGTTACTTTTCCTAAAAGAACTATCACGAAAGAAGGGAGCACGCTCTCGAAAGCTGGAAAAAATTAACGAACCGGTGCACACTCGCGTAAGGCAAAAACGAGGAAGCGAACTCTCGCGATCGGAGATAACGAACGAACCGAAGTTACCACGGTATAGGTTCGAAACGAAAAACAGGTTTGGAACCGTGTTCTCGAAGAGTCCGCACTTTTCTCGTATTCTCGAAAATCAGATTACGTCTCCTCCTCGTGGTTCTGTTCGACACCCACGCAAACTTTCCGCTAAACTCGTACGTCTTTATCCTCGTCTCAGCCATTCGATTCTTTGTAAAAGCACAGTGTCCTACCATAGGCAACGATATCGTGCCAGAACATAGTATACTCTCGAATTATTCCAACCCAAATTTCTTCGTGACACCGTAAGAGCCTTGGTTCATAAATATTGAGATTGGTCGACCTCGAAATTTATCACACGCAGACGTTCTATTCGGTCAAGACCTGACCTATCTTACTCCAAACTAGATTACCGATCGATCTTAGCTGAATAACGTGTCCAACTTATTACGAGAGTCGTGTTTTTGACGTCATACCGTTCGATATTTCAAATTTTCGTAAGATATCGCGTGCAAGAGAGTAGAACCGTAAAGAGTCATTAATTAATCCCGCTCGCGTAACTCGTATCGAAGCGTGCAAAAGAAGTTCGAAGAGGTGGTGAAGGTGGTGGTCGACGATGAGAAGGGGGGAGATATATGAAGTAAAGAGAGAAGGGAGACGTAAGAGAACCGAGGTGGTTTCTTCGTTAAGACCCTACACTCGCCGACCTCGTTACAACGCGGTCGCTCCCCTTCGGCTTCCGTTCGGTTAACCGTAAATTACAACCGCGACCGGTGTGTAACGAGCATAATGGCGACTGTAGTCGGGTGAAGGTCGGACATCTCGAACGAACGCGAGACCCAGGCAAACGAATCGAGCGCGATATTTCTTTTCGAATGGAAAGAAACTCGGAAACCCGATACTCGAGCTCGCCTTCGAGAGAGTCTCTCACTCATCGTGGGACGAGTTGAGGCGGTACACGACAAATATGGATCAGGAGTGAACTTAATTGGAAATGGAACTATCAAATTTGAACTTTTTTCACGTGTCTTCATTTTATTTATAAATTAAGTAATTTAATAGGTATATTTATTTGGTAAATGGGTAGATTACCCTTTAGTATACAGAAAGTAACATTTATTATATCGTTGTTTTAATTAGTAAACCTCTAAGGGGATAAAGCTTTTAGAAGAGGAATAAATGTTCTTGTCATGATGTTACATAGTTTCATTTCCGTTTGTGGAAACCATAGTAGAGCTGTGGTTCATTAATTGAAAGCTAGTACAGTCGTTCATATTAACCAGGTGGTTTATATTTATCACATTTACCCTACTCCTTTAAAGAGAAATTCGAAATATTTCTAACACCGTAACGTGTTCGTTGAAATCGACCAAAAAAAGAATTAAAATTAAGAAACTATTTATTTGCAATCTATGCTATAAATACATTCACTTATCGTGGAATGCACTTGGGTTCGGAATGATTCCGGAATAAGTACACCTGTTGCACGTATAATCGAAATCGGACGCGAGATTCTTTCTCTCTCTCTCATTTGCAGATATCAAAATCCAGCTCTCGTGACTATCCAAAAACGAATAAAACATTATGATAGAAGTAGTCGACGAGTGGAAACCAGTATCCTTGATCGATAACGATATTCGATTCATTCGAGCTCTCCGGATCTCTAATCTTAACTTACTTACTAACTACTACGAACTTGGAAACGTATGACGAAGAAAAACCTTGCGTTTTCCCCGTTTGATAATTTCCTTCCTCAAACGATATGTAAGACATACCGTGAAAGTACCTATTTGTCTTCGTCTTCTTATTTCAAACCGTGGTAAGCTCGGAAAATGTTAGAAAATGAAGTATACGAGCGTGATTTTCTCGGGTCGTTCTACTTCGTCGCTGTTGGTATGACTCGTTGATGGTAGTGGTGGTATTATATCGGCTCCGATCGCAGCCGTCGTTGCGGTTCCGCGTATCCATTGTGGCGTGTACGCGCCTTGGGAAAAGGAACAACCTTGCCCGCATTTTCTAGCGTGACGTAAGTCGTCCACCCTTATCCCGCGCGTATGTTCGCGCACGAGAAGGACGACGTTCGGTATGGTTCGATCGATATACACCTTTCATTTGCATAACCTATCTATTTATTCGCTTTGCCGTTCTCCTTGTTTTCTTGGAAAAGTTGGGATTGATAAATCTTGACAACGTGATTTCTTACACATTGTGTATTTTTTTTTAGAAATAAAGAGGGAGATTAAAAATATTCTATTGAGTTATTCGATTATATACGCATGGTTTACTTGGTTACTATTAAAAATCACTGAAACAAAAAGATTCTAATCCCTTGTACTCGATATCGAGTGTTACTTACTCAAATTTTTCTTTAATTCACCTATCAGCAACTTGAACTTATTTTTTTACAACGCAGCAATTGATATAATATTTGAAATAATATGATATAAAGTCGCCTCAGATGTGACAATCAAGTCTAAAGGATTAATATTTTTCAAAATTTGTATACCTACTCTGACTTTATAGGAAAACAAAAATTGTGATAAGGTAGGGGAGACCGGGGCTAAAAGTCCCAGGGGCAAGTTGTCCCAGTCATAGGTTTGGTATCTTAGGGAGGAAGGGGAAACGCGTCCGGTGCATGGTGTACAGGTCTTAGCGAGTAAAAAAAAGTGTAGTGGTGGTCGTTGTGTTTAGTCTTCCCTGGTTACTTCAAAAGACGAATTTATATTTTGATAAGTTCAATTCTACTTTGGGTACATTACTTAAGCATCTCTAGGCACTAATGAAAATCGATTGCACACGAGTTCGCACATGTAATAGAAAGAGAATTTGGTCAGCTTCATTTCCTTGCCAGAATTTTTAAAAAACGCCTTGATCTGACTGAACTATTACCCGAGAAACAAACCTATGAAAATGGGGCAAGTTGTCTCACACGTCGAGGTAAGTTGTCCCGACAATGAGATCTGAGACAACTAGCCCCATCCTCTTTTTTTGCTGTAACGTTTGTTTTTATCATTAGTTTTCGACAGAATTCCGGTTTTTATTCATGATGCAAACATCAGGATTTTTGTCAAAAATCGATGAATCTCCAATTTGCCCGATCAAATACTCGTTCGAAAGAGGAAAGTCTCTTCTTTACGAATATGCAAGTCGCGTTTCGATAGGATGACTGGTTAAAAAGTTACAGCAACTTTTCTCTTGAAAACGACCCATACTCCGACACTTAAAAAATTTATTTTTCGACACTCCGCAACGATATCGAAAAACGGACACCGGGACAGTATTCTGCATGCTTTCTTCTTTATACATCTTGATTCATACATCAGAATTTTTGTAAAAAACCGATGCATCTCGAATTAGCCCGATCAAATAATCGTTCGAAAGAGAAAAGTCTCCTCTTTACGAATATGCAAGTCCTGTTTCGATAGGATGGCTGGTTCGAAAGATACAGCAGTTTAAAGCTTGAAAATGACCCCTACTTCGACACTTCAAAGATTAATTTCTCATCATTGCTTAACGATATCGAAAAACGGACAACGGAACATTATTCTGCATAATTTTATCTTTAAAATGAGCCATTAAACATTGAAATCGGCGGTGGTGACCATTTTGGCAAAAATCATGATGCATAGGTCAGGATTTTTGTCAAAAATCGATATATCTCGGATTTGCCCGATCAAATACTCGTTCGAAAGAGGAAAGTCTCCTCTTTACGAAAATGCAAGTCGCGTTTCGATAGGATGACTGGTTAAAAAGTTACAGCCATTTTTCTCTTGAAAACGACCCATACTCCGACTCTTAAAAAATATATTTCTCATCACTCCGCAACGATATCGAAAAACGGACAACGGAACATTATTCTGCATGCTTTTATCTTTAGAATGAGCCATTAAACATTGAAATCGGCGTTGGTGACCATTTTCGCAAAAATCATGATGCATACAGCAGGATTTTTGTCAAAAAAAACGTGTTAACAACGTCCCAATGCAAGCGGAAAGATTTCCATGTATTGCTAAGAAGTTGAACTTTACGATGGTCCCCAAAAAATTCTAAAATATAAGCTACGGAAATCTGTAGAAACAAAAAACCTAAAATTGGGACAACTAGCCCCGGTCTCCCCTAACTAAAAATCGGTGATTTCTAATAAAAACCAAGTAAACAAAAATTGGGTAAAAAATATGCATCACTCTATTTCCATCCTTCTAGTAATTTCAAAACTTTATTAGTTTACCGGTATACAAAATATTTTTATAGCATTACAAAGCAGTGTCCATTTGTACGGATCATCGTCGAGACACGAATAGACTTTAAAACGAGCACCGGCTGTTACTTTCTCGAAGGGAGGGGTTAGGGGGTGGTATAGATCGTTCGATCGATACGATTGGATCGTCGGCTCGCGAGGCAAACGAGTCGTCGGCCGTCGTCGCAAGATTTTCACGAGGAAACTCGATTCGATCGGTCGTCGTTTGCTAGCCGCCGTCGTTCTCTCTCTCTTTCTCTCAAAGATGCTTGTGGACGAGGGAGAGGAAGGAGCGGATGCAATTACGAGAGCCGATTATGGTCGTCGGCTATCTATCTATCTCCCTTTTGCGATGCGGACGCCTGGTAACAGGGCTCGCAACAATGTTGTGTACGAATGCGTACGACTTAATCGCACCGGTACCGAGCCGCGATCGGCAAGAAATTACAAGCACGAGCGAGGGAACGAGTTAGAGAGAGAGAGAGATGAGGAACGTAGATCGAAAACGGAACGAGAAGATACGTCAAGGTCGTCGCTTTTCTTACCATCTTCTCCTCTCGTTCGACGATTCGTAAGAACGCTCGCATCGCTCTTGAATTATCCGACGAGTCCACGAGTTTCCTCTCTATCTCTTTCTTTCTTTCTCTTTCTACGATCTTCTTACAGCCATTACTCGAAACGAGCCGCGCGATTTAATACCCCCGCGTATCGACGATGATCCTGCGCGCCATTATCGAGCACTTTTTACCTTTCTCCAACGGACTAAGAGAACGATCTTATCCGAACGATCCACCGGTTACATCGATACGATTTTTCTCTTCTCCGATGCGTGCACCACGAACGAGCCTCCTTTGTTTCTTAATATTTTTACCTTTACCGATCTATCTACGTATGTATATATGTATTTACGTGTAAATATATGTAGGTATGTTGCCGTGCAAAGCTCGATCCCTTCGTATTTTTTTACACGCGAAGGAGAGTCTCGTGGAAAGAGGTAGAGAGGGTTAAGGAAGAATAGAAGGGAGGATCCGTAGGCCATATCGGTTCGTGAGATCGCGAACCGTCGAGATGCGAGCGAGAGAGCAGTATCGCTGAGATAAAAACGAGGTTATGGTCCAGCGAACGCGAGCCTCGGTCGAAGCAACGACTGTTCCTGCTTGCCTGCCTGCTTCTAGGAGAGTCAAGCTTTGGATCGTTTCTTCCGTTCGGTTCAATCTTGGTGAATAAGAATAAGTAGAGGCTGTACTACACCCACGCCTCGGAGGAATCCCAAGAGCGGTACTCTTCTATACGGTCTCTATCTCGTTTCTTTTTTCAATTCTGACAATTTTTAGAGTAAATGACACTTTTTATTTGTGTTAGTTGAAAGTTTAATTATTTTGACAAAATTTAGTCAGTTTTTTCCCCAATTATATAATTTAGTTTTTCTTTACTATACTTGCAATTCCATTTGGAGCTCGAGTTAAACTTTTATTAAAATTAATAAAATCTTTGTAACTTCAATAATTCTGACAGATGATGTGTAGAATTTTAAAATATTTTATCCTCAATATTTCTCGATCTTTCACTCCTTTTGTTTCTTCTGCAAACGTCATCGATATAAAACCAGATTCCAGAGCTCCATTGTCCACGATAATTACCTCAAAGGCAATCATTAAAAATTATGCAACAATTCGACATTTTTCTCTCCCTCTCTTTCTCCTTTCTCTCTAGAAGAAAGAAATGACGAGTTATAGGATCGATGGCGGTACGGTATCGCTTTACCGTCTCCCCCTCTTCCTGTTTTTCTCCCCCTCTCTCCTCGTTCCAGATTCGAGGCCGCGCGCAGGCGGTAAACAGACGGCCAGGACCCAGCTGCGAAGCCCTCGTAACGTAATGCGGGTCAATCGACGGCGATCGGCGAGCGTTTCCTTCGCTCGTTGCTGCGCCTTCGTCGGGTCGATCCCCGATGTCAAAGGGCAATCCGGTTCTCCCAGCCGCTCGATAATAATTCCGTTTGGATGGAAGAGGACGATCGATTCGCATTGTTCAATCGTTCCTTTCTTTTCTTCTTCTCTTTTAACCATGTCCGCCTGCTTATTTTTATCTCTATCTTACGATCGACAAAGTACATTACGTACGTACGAGTTCATCGAGTGTACTCTTGGTGTATTTTTTTCGAGGACCGAATCGATCGATCGATCGTGTTGGCGCGCGAATCGTGATACGAGAAAAAAAGATCGTATAACGTAGGTACGTGGAACATATGGGGTTCTTTGCTTACAAGACGTTGCGATTAAATTCAGATTAAGTTCAACATTTGATTCCAAGCAATTTAATAATTTAAATTGTCACAAAATTTTGTATGTTAAACCAAGTGACAAACTTTTGTGCAAAATATTCAATTTTAAAATTTTATATATATAATTAGGACGGAAGTGATAAAGACACACCCACGAAAGGAAGTCTCATCGCATTCTATTTTAACGTAGGAACACGCTTGTGAATTAAAATTCTATCACTTTAGTAACACAATTCGAGCAGAGAAAATTTGAGAATTTCAAGTTATACTCTGATCTTTGGTCCAGTATTTGTCTCGATCATCGTTTATCTATCTTTATCTGCTCCCTTGATTAAATTCATGTAACGATCGGTGGTATATCGACTGCGAGATACTCAATTGCGAAAAATTCGTAAATAGCGTGAGCGGGAAAAGGAGTAGCCGAGCAGTCAGCTCGTGTGAGAACGTGGCCTACAAAAGATGTGGAACGAGCGTGTAACTTCGTTGCAAGATAAACGACGGCACGGCAGAAAGTTGTGTTAGCGTTTGCCCTTACAAGGGACGGGGAACGATCGCGGGCCGATTCTGGAAGCGCATTCGATAATCGCTGGTTCCTACCTCGCGTTGTTATATCGCGTGTGACGTCAGACGAATGAGAAAGTTTTGCGCCATCGTCTCTGTCTTTCTCACTGTGGCGATTAAAACGCGTTCCCTTATCCAGCAGCGGCGCTACGGCACGCGACGAGCCTCGTGCTTCGGTAAGCAAGCTCCACGGAAAGTAATTAAACATTCCGGAAACCGCGTAGGAAAGTTATCGAATGTGCAGAAAACTCACTGACGCTTAAGGAAGTTCTTTTTCGAGTTCCCTGGACTCGCAATAACGCAACGAGGGCATTTCGCGTTCCAAATTGCATCTGCTCGAGGCAAGTTTTTTAAGTAATAAGCGTTGCGTGGAGTAATTAGTCGACTATTATGTCATTTTGGACGTCGATTTAATATTTTCTGTATCAATGAAATTGAAATGAAATATTTAAGAACTTTTTTTAATGATTTAAATGTTTTTACGACAAAGAGAATTAAAATGATAAATATCTGTCTAAGGCCGTCCATAGTACGCAGGACGCAAATAAATTAAATGACTAACATCGTACGTGATACCGGAAGTGTTAATGAATCACTTTTTAATACACTGTCTTCTCGCATAAAATCATACATCCATCTAATGGAAAAATTCAGTATCTCTTTTTTTAATATGCATCTTCTATAAATTCCAATATTCACTAGTAACCTCGACAAAACACATCTCGTCATAACATTTTACATAAAGTATCACAGTAGTAATAGCATATTTCGTGTCATTACCGATTGCAGGTCGTTCTCCCTGGAAATCATCGAGCGGAAAATGGACTCGCTCGACTGGAAATTTTGCCTTTAATTCGGTTAACCGTTTATCTTTCCTCCCCTTAATCTCAACAACTTCCAATGTCTCGCTCGATTATACCTCGTTCGAGAATAATTCTTATAAAATTGTCTTTAGATGTCTTCGTGGATTTCGCGCACGTTCGAACGCCCCCCTTTCAAGAGGAAAAGAATAGATGGATAGATAGAGGAAGAAAGAAAAGAGAGAAGGGTCCGTCGTTATTCGTTGTCGTTGGGTCTCTCCGTGCTTGGCAACACCGGCTCGTCAGCTGAAACTCGAGAATTCGTTCCCCTCGACACGCACATTCTTTACCGCGAGGAGGAACAGCTGACTTGTTCCAACGCCTCGGTATAGACTCGTGCACGTATGCATACGTACGAGGGTGATAGCGTGCGAAACGCATGCACGCACTTAGCTCGCACCGCCTTCCTCTTATCCCCTTTGCAAATCATTTTAATAACAACACGCGATAGCTGGATTAATTATATCGAAGATAGAAGATTGGATGTGTATATAATTGAAGCTCGAGTTTAATAATAGAATAATATCCACATCTGACACGAGTACCTACGATCTCTCTCGATGGGATTGAAAAGAGAGAGCGCTCGGAATTCGAACGTTATATCACCGTGATTTTTTATCGAAACTCTGGAGACTCGAGAGAGTACCGGCCATTAATATCACTAGGAATTACAATGTAAAAGGAGATAGGTTGAATATACAGTCGGAACTCGTTCGAAAGGGCGGTGCGGCAGCGTATCGGCTTTAGACTCCGGTGGGTGTAAAGAACTCGCGATTTCCCTCTCTCTCTCTTTCCTCTTTTTCTTTCTTCTATTCTCTTGCTTTTCTTTGAAATCGACCGAGCTCGCGCCGTGAAACGCAGTAAAATATCGTTTTGCAAAGGTACCGAGGCGCAATGGTAGTAGTAGCACGCCGGTGGCCGTGCCTAAGACACTTTTACGTTGCACGCTTACAGCTAGTATAATACGGTCGAGCACCAAGCAAGAGAGAAAGAGAGAAGCTATGGTGTGTTGTGTGTATGCCTATAGAGCGCGCGTGGCACAGGTGTGCCCGGTTATTCCGCTCGATTTATTACCCTCTTCCTTTATTGCCAGACTGCGAGAGGCATCGTCGAGACGTGCCATCCTTTCGACGAGCTTACCTATATTTTTCAAACGGGAAAAAGACTTGGTTCATTTTTTATCTTGTCCTTTATTCTTTTTTTTGTAAGTGCGATCGGTTAATCACGAGTGAGTCTTGTGTAACACAACATTTTTAATTAAGTTTATGAAGTTTATTAAGATTTGTAGTATCAAGTAAAAAAATCCAAAATATTAATGCTTTTTATATTATTTAGCTTAACAAATCGTTAAAATTGAAAAATTTCCATTTAGTTATAAAAACTAGAATCGTGTCTTACGAGGATCGTATATCTTAAAGCAAGATTTTTCAGGTGACCAATTTGATCGAGGAACATTAAATGTCGAAAGTAATGAATAGAGCCAACGGGATTCTTAGGCAAGCTTCGACGGATATAATTGCTCGGTACGAAACGATTGCTTTAAAAGGGGTCTCTTTCTATCTCCGACAGAATACCGAGAGAACGAATTAAACTCTGATTGGTTGGTTTCGCGAAATTCTGCGGTCGTTTCTTCACGGTATCGCTCGATTTCAAAATCGATACTTCTCACGAAAGCGAGTTTCGTGTTCGTAGAATTTGAGAAAACGCGTCACAATGACAACGGCATTATATCGAATTGAAACTGCGCATCCTGTGTTTGCCGTTCCTTTGTTTTCTTTTTGTAAAAATAAAACAAACGATCCTGAAAGAAGCGATAGCGTCGTTTCGAAACCAATTATTTCGACACGGTGGTGTCTCGATCGGTAAATACGATTTCGCGAGATCTCTCCACTCTTTTGGCGACGTCAGGGAAAGAACTCGATGAGATTTCGAGAGAAGCCGACGAAAGTGCCGAAAGTGGATCGGAAGCGAACAGTTCGTTTTAGAGAGCCGAAAGAGACGGTTCGGACACACGAGCGAGTCGCCTAACCGTCGTTTCCTCCTTCGTAAAGCACACCGTGCGTGTATATACTTTTACGTTCCCATTTACGAGCCGTCGAGAAGGTGTGCTGTCCTCGTTTCTCGATGCGGCTTCTCCACCTTCCGAAGAGATCGAACGATTCGATCTCATGACGGAAGATTCCTTACCAACGCATTTCCAATTTTAGTTCCTTTTTCGAATAATTTTTCCTCCTTCTTTTTTTGGTATCGATGAATTAGAAGAAATGCAAGCGTAGGAAGAAGTTTGTCGGTATCGAAATCCAGACATCCGGTGGTCGTTCGTTCCTAACGGCATTTTCGACCCTTTGTTCGTTCCAAACGCACGTTTGTCCAACGTCGATTCGTTACAGCGACTTTCCGATCTCTCGTAGGCCGAATGGACGAAACAGGACGCGCGTACGGAAAGAGAAAGACGTGTACGCGCGATAGGGAGGGAGAGACGCACACACGCGGAATATTTTCACGTGGGCTGGTCAGCCGGCGATGACCTGAATGCAGTGAAACCGTCTTCTTCGTCTCTTCGCAGAGTCGAACGTGCTTCGGCATCATCGTGTGGGAAGATTTTTACCTTTCTTTCGATAATCACGAAATTATTGGTTCTGTAATTATCGGTCTCTCTCTCTTAATGCACCATACTCATAAAATCGAATTTTATTACCAAGAAAAAGACGACAACGTGACCATACTTTCCATTTTTACTTCAATTCACTCATCACCCTCTTACAAGATTTATACTAATTTCTTCCTTTTTTTCTTTCAGGTGAGTATCAATACGAACCAGGATATTTAATAAGATCAGAGACAACGCATTCCGGTGAGTCTCTTACGAACAATAAAAAAAGGAACCATTTCGTACCGTTGAATGGTCGATATAATCGAGATTCCATCGACGAAGAAGAAGGAAAGAGTAAGAGAGATAGACAGATATGCAGAAAAACAGGCAAGCAGCACTTTCTCCACCCACGCGTCGTCCTTGCCTCGCTCGTGCGAGTCTGATTTTATGGCACTTTGTACCGCTCGCTCGTTCGAGATGACCAGATTTCTATAATGGTGGCCTTCGACGACACCCCCGCCTATACGCGACAAACGTCCCTTCACCTTTTGCGAGCAGGCCTAACGACGACGAAGCAGCGATGGCGAACGCGATGGGGAGCACGGTGGCAGCGGACTACGCGATCGTGCTCAATGAGAAGGAACGCCATTTAACTTTGCTTCTCTCTCTCCTTCTATTTCTTTCTTTCTTTCTCTTTTCACGACATAACGAGACCCAGCCCGTTGGCTCCTTCTCGTCGAAGCCGCAGCAACCTTCCTTCGCTTTATCGAATAAACGAAGAGAGAAGGTATCTGTCCCGATAATCGCTACCTGTGTGGCTATACCTTCTTAATACTTGGACGTTCACGATCCATGGTGTTAACAGAGTTTTCTCGTTCGCGAATATCGCTCGACGCGTTTCTACGCTTCGTACTCGTACGTACGAACACGTTTGCGTCTATTTAACGCTCGGTTGCGCCCAGTAAACTCTTAGTAACTTCTCTCAATCTCTTTTTTTTTTGGACTCTTTTCTTACAGTATTTTCGAACCTACCACTAGAAGATTTACCTGGAAAGTGGCGCGATTTACGAGTCGGTTGCTCGCGATCGTCCTGGTATTTTTTTATTACTGATTTTATGGTTTATTACTACTTTTTTTTATCTTAGGAAAGTATTCTTTAAAAATAAGGAAGCTCTAGTTTGTAGGTCCGTGGGTAGCTAGAGTTTTGTTAGGAATCGTATACACTTATCTCTTGATTTACACGGGTTTTGTGGGATAGGTTTTTCAAGATATTTTACTTTTATTTTACGTTGAAGTAGGTGATTAAATTATGACAATTTTAACATCTTTCGATTTAAACGGTTTTTATACAAAGAGTATCGTATTCAGTTTACAAAAAACAATAATTTTCATAGAAAACATCTATGTTTTTATTACAAAATATTTATGACAACAGATTACTCGATAAAAAAAAAGTAACTTTTAAAATCAAGGGTCAAAGATTTCGATATTTCTTACGAAAAGATCTCGAATCACTTTCATAATATCTAACGTATACTCGTACCACATAACGTAGGCCAACGGAGATACGGAACGGAAGGGAACGCTCTTAGAGGAGGGCCGACTTGGCTCAGACGTGGCGCCGTTTTAAACGCTTCGCCGTTCCGCTCGGGCTGTGAACCCGCTTGAAAGCCCGACTGAAACTCTCGAGACTGAAACTCGCCGGCTGGATCCGTGCCGGCGGAATCGCCGTCGTCGTCGTAGACGTCGGCACCGAACTCTCTGATCGCAGGAGATACGTCGATCTTTTGTAACGTCGCGCTTACTACGTCTAGTCGATAGACGTAATCGATTAATCCGGTAAGCGATATACGAGCACACGCGCCCGCCCGATTCCCGATCGTGGTATTATTATACACACCGGCAATCTCAAAGCGAACTCGTGCTAGTTATTTTCTTTTTACTCCGTTTTTTTTCTTTCCCATAGTCAAGACAAAGGATCTCGTGAGATTGACGGGATGGAATTTAATCGACCGGTCATTTCTCAATACAGTTTTTTTTTATAAGTCATTGGTTATCGGTGATCCAATTTTCTGGTTGCACTTCTATCATTTTTTTCGATATAAAATGTATTTTAACTTTTTTACTGGGATCGAAAGTCTTTAACCCTTTACATATCTTTATCAAGATTGACTTTACATGCTTTTATAACTTTTTTATATAAAAAGTAAATGAATTATTTAATCTACATATAAGAGAAGTTTACTAAGTCAATATAGAATCTGAAAAATCTTGCAATTTCTTTATTTCATTCTTTTCGATATTTTAATCTCCATTTGGACAAGAATAACTCTACATTCCTTTTATTCTCAATTTCTAATATAAATTTCATCGTGTCTCAAATTAAATCACAAAGCAATGGGGTTAATAACCTATAAACGTCTATTAACTTAAAATTAAATCAATGCAGGCCTCTTAGGATCACCCACGGACAACGATCGAGTACAAAAATTATTTACGATAGTCGTTCGTGCGAGAAATAATAAAATCGAACGGTTCATTCGCATCGTTTCATTAACGAACCCGATGGCACGCAAAACGTTTACGTTTATCGAGTCGCACGCCTAGTTACCTTCCTCGCGTCCTTGCGTAAGCGCCTCGCCGACGGCCATTGTCGCGCGTCGCTATTGTGTCATCGCGAGGAGTCGTTGCTGTTTCATCGGGAGCGATGACGAGTTACGGAGGAGGAAGAACGGTCGTAGCGTTGCGGCGCTCGAGCGGGCATTAAAAGGCAGCCTCGAAAGCGCCACGTGGGCGCTCACCTTCGATCGAGCCGCGTCCCGGACGAGCGCGTGGCCATCCTCCTTCCTCCGAGCGTCCCTCTCATTCCGCAACGATGTCACCGCTGCCGTTTATTGTCGTGAGAGAATTTCACGGTGTTACGAAGCTACCCGCGTTTCGCCTACTTCGTTTCTATCTCCATTTCTCTCGGTGTTTATGATTATTGCGTGGTAGAAGTGGAAAATTAGTGATTTTGACAAATTTTGAAAGAGTTACGGTAATACGGGGGTATTTAAATGAATGGGAGATTTTTCTACCTTTTTAGTAAACATCAGTGATTCGTTTAAATCATTGATTGTGTTTGATGATGATAGAGGTGGTATTAGATTCAAAATATCTGGTGTAACATTTTTTAAATCACTTTTTTTCTTTGAATAAAAATTGGATTATAAAGAGCATCACAACTTTTCTCTTTAGTTATATAGTCAGAAATGTATGATTTATTATTAATGTTGATCACGATTATTTGAATATCTAAATACATTATCAGCTATTTTACAGAGAAGTTACCAATAAATATAGTTTTAATAAAGTTTAGGACCTCGAAGATACTAGTTCGATAGCATCGCATAAATAAAATTTCAATCACTTTTTTCGCTCGATAGTTCCACCGAAACAATTTTTATTCAATTATTCTTAAAGTCTACATCGATAAGGTTTCTTTCAAGCACGTTAACCATTTCCTTTTTGCATCGTTCCCCCTTTCTCTCGTAATTTGCGTCTAGTTCTCTCGAGTTCGTCCCAGAGAATCTCCGTTTCATCGATTCGACGCGGACACAAGATCGAGAGAGGCCGATACTTTTTCCTCGTTTAACATCCATAGAATTTGTACTTGGGCGGTATCGAGCGCGTAAGAATGCAGCCGAGACACGCGTCAGACCGGTTCGAATGGCGCAGAATCGTTCGAAGTCGATGAAATCGAGTATAAATCGAATGTTTACGCGATATCCTGGTATTTTTAAAGCCCTCTCTCTCTTATGCCTAGAGGAACGGCACGACCTTCGCGGAATTCTCGCGAGGGAAGTAAAATCGCTCTCGCTCGAATGGAGAAAGAGAAAATCGAAGGAGCAAGCGAGAGTGCATTTGCATAACTCGGTGATCGAGTATCGTTTAGTATACCTACACAAAGTACGATCGAGTTTGGATTTATTCTAACTCGCGAAATGATCGATCGTTGTCGGTGTCAATGAATATCCTTCGGATCGAGGATATGGAAGGAAAGTTCGATATTCATGATCAAAGAAACAGGAAGAAGAGGAGGAGGGTACCTTTTGTCGTAGCTCTAGAAACCTAGATACCAAAACCGCTTAACCACTCGTCGATATCGGGAGAGGATCGACCGGATTAAAAAGCGAAGCCAAACCAGTAGCCGTTGTTGTCGTGAAACCTCACGGGGATCGGTTTTAATGCCGCAAAATCACCGTATAAACGGCTGTCTCGAGAGAGAGAGAAATAAGGAAAAAGACAGTAAAAGAGAGAGAGAGAGAATCTCAGACGAATCAAGGAGTGAAATTTTACCGCCTTTCACCATCCTGCCTGCCTTTTTCGATCGAACCAGATTCCGTTTCTTACGACGTCGCTTCTTCTTCTTCTACCTTCTTTTTGTCACCAACACGAAGAAAGAAATCCTTTTATCGATATATCGATTTAAACGATCGAAGAAAGGAATCAATGAAGCGAGTTTTTCGAAGTAACAAAGTGTACTCGATGAAACGATCGATCGCGTGCGCGCAAGCTGTGCCTCGTTATAACGTCATATTAACAAAAAGGGCTCCGGATGTGGCTCTGGCAGAGAAGAAGAAAGTGAGAAAGGGATGCAGAGAGTCGAAGCGAGGGAACGAACTGCCGAACGTTATTTTTAGCCAAGTTTGTTTATTCTCGTCTTTGGCATTTTACTCGGATATCCTGTTTGATGACTAAACATCTACCACGGATATCCCGCTGTTCCTTCTATTGCTCTTTTCCACGAGGGAAAAGTATCGAGAGATCGTTTATGGGAGAGCTGCTTCTATCGAATAGGTTGGCTGGTTCGATCGGATCCAAGTACGCTTTCTATGCCTACGAACTCTTAAGAGAGAGAGAGAGACTATCTATTAATAGCATACTCATCGATCGAAGTCTTCGATCCAAGAGTCGACGATTAGAAAAAAGAATGAGAGAGGAAGGGTTTAGAACGTCGACGGATTTAGATACGCAGCGAAAGGTAATATCGATCACGAATGCTAAAATTAAAGATCGAAGGATTCGGATCGCGGTCGTTAGTCTCTTCTCTTCCCTAGTGTCTCGGCTTGGTTCCAGATTCGTCGACGAGCCGAAAGAGAGAAGGCACGAATATATTTGTAGGACAGAACGCATATACGCGAACGCATTCCTCGAGAGCGAACGTCTTGCATTAGCGCTGGCGCCAGTAGGTACTCCCTCTCTGTTGGAAAAAGAGAGTATACAGCTCGAGAAGGAAAAACACTTTTTGCGGTTTTATCGTCTCCTTTCTCATTCCCTCCTTCATTTCTTTTCTCTTTGAACGTACAGAGACTCGTTCGTAGGCGGTCTTTGCACCCTTGCCTCTCGAGAAGAACGCGACCCTCTTGTTCTCTAACCCTTTTTTTTTTTTTTACTACGACCTACGTTGATTCTCTCTCTCTTACTCTAGAACTGGAGCACCTCTGAAGTGTTTGCTCCCGTGGGAGTTACTCGCGAAATGCTATGAAATTCGTGCAGAATGTTGAAATATTTCACCGTGAAAATGGAGAGTCAGTAGGTAAGCTGGGCTGGTAAAATTGGTTCTAAGAACAAAGAGAATACTCGAAGGTGAAAGAAAAAAAAGGATGGTAGCAGCGTTTAGACTCTGGAGACTCGAAGGCGCCGATAGAAACGGCAGGGATGCTCGCGTAAAACTTTTTCTTCAGCTACCAAGGCCTTAGGACATCCTTCTCCGTTGGTCGGCCGAGCTAACGACCAAAGATGGTCGATACCTTCGAGTGCGAGAGGAGGCTGCTGCTACGTAGGTACGTCGTCGTGGCTATCGCGCGACAGCTGTCAAAGGCACGATGGAGGAATTCCTTTGGTGTTCCAACGTCGGACCTTGAACCACAATCTCTGGACTTATCGAGTTAGCCGTAAGGACGTGTAGTACGTTACACGTTCGAGATAACCGGTTCTAACTACTTCGAACGATAACGTTCTCTCTCTCTGGGTTCGCCAAGACGCCTCCTCGCACTTCGAGAAAAATTCCTTTTCCATTACTCACCTCGATACCTCGAAACTAGTCTGGGTATGTACGTATACTTTGGGTGAGATGATCGGACACGATCGATACCTATTCTTTTTTTTTTTATACAGGGTGTTCAGTTCCAAGTGTCCAAGCGGAGAACTACATGTACACATCAATGCCTTGAGTCGAAAAGTCTGATACCATTTTTCGAAATTCGACTTAGTTAACGAGTTAATAATTAACAAAGATCAGCCAATTACGGCGATTAGCGAAGAAAGGCGGTTTACTCGAGCTTGTAACTAATCGAGAAACGAAGCAGTAGGAGGAACAATCCACAATAAACAACGTTACATGTCACTGCTTGCCGTGATTGACCTATCTTTGTTAGTTAATAACTATTCAATTGTGCCAAATTTCGGAAAATAGTGTTAGACTTTTCGACTCAAATCTTTGATGTGCACATGTAATTTTCCGCTTGGACACCTGGAACCAGACACCCTGTATTTCTGTCTCTCTTTTCACCATATGGATTTCTTTCGATCGTAATCATCCCGACCGAAGATACACTATACACTTTGAAAGATTACACGGAATTACTCTGATTCGTGCCAAAATCGTGCAACCGGTCTACATAGCGGTCTATAAAGGAGAAGGATATAATAAAGGACGTTGTTGGTGCGAAACGGCACCGCGGGGAAATGGTCGATACGTAGCAGCACCCGACTGGTAATAAAACGAAACGAGTTTCGTGACCCGTCCTCGTCTTCACCCGGCACCGTAAATTCTCTCATCCGTTTGAAAGAGAGAGAGACTCGTTGATAATGCCATTGCAAGAAGAGAGTGCATTCGATCGTAACTCGCATTTTTCGTATCCCCCACCCCCAACCCTCTATACTCGAGCATAGAACCGCATTATTATCATTTGGGTGCAGCCTTCGAAAGTCGCGGACCGGTTTTACTCGAGAGACTCTCTTCTCGAAAGTGAGGTTTTCGAAGCGCACGCGCTCACGCCGACTGAATTTTCTAGCAGATGAAACACGGTTGAACTTTTAAAATACACACCATCTTCCCCCTCTCGTAAAAGCAGCTTTGACTCGCTCGTCCTTCGCGGAGCGCATTCCTACGAGCAAATCTCTCGTGAAGGGTTTCACCTTTTGTCGGTAGAAACGACTAGCGGAACGTCCTTTTCTCTCTCTCTCTTTCTTTACCTGAAAAGACCAAACCTGGGTAGGTACGGAGAAAGAGAGAAAAAGAAGTTAGGCGTCCGGTCGTGAGTAATCCCTCTGGAATTTCGCTCGAAAAGTACCTTTTCCGTGAATGGACCCACGTTTTCTTCTTCCTACATCACGATGTTTACAGACTCTCCCTAAAAACCGCATCGTTGCTCGGTTCCCTCTTTCAAAAGTCTTCAACCGCAGACGTTTCTGATATTTCCTGACCCGCGCAAAGGTCGTCGAATTTTTTTCTCCAAAATTCTGACAAAATGAGTCATCGGATTTAATCATCTACTATGGAGATTAGCTTGATGTTGCGTGAAAGTTCGAACGGACTAGTCTCTCTCTACCGTTTAGTTCGTTACTCTCGAGAGGGTCGAAGGACGAGTTCGAACGAAACGGTGACGATGATCTTGGTTCCTCGATCTTTCGATCTTGTTCGTCGACACATCTCGAGGTGTACGGATAACGCGGCTAACCTTCATCCGTGGACCGTTACTCTGCCCCATCAGGCCCCCCGGCTACGGCTATTCAGGTCTCTGGGTCCCCCATCGTCGCGACACCGAGCCGAGGACGCGCCGTCTCACGCGACTCGTCTCTCGCGCGAGCGTCCTTCTTCGCGTTCCTCGCCTTCCTTTTCCTCCTTCTCTTTTTCCTCCACGTGAATGCGGACCTCGAAAGAACCGGTAACGTCGCGAGCTTTCAGACAATCGGACCGATATGAATAACAACGGACATCCTCTAACAAGACAATTTTCGCACCTCGTGTTTATCGAGCTAAAATAACCAGTCTAATTGCGTTAGCGAGATAAGAGTATGATTATCGGGATAATTGATTAGTTATACATGATTTCTTGAGTATGATAGAAATCTTGTTTTTTTTTTTAAGAACTGGTTTAGTGTTGCATAGGATTATATAGATAATTTATAAATTCATGTAATAGTTATAGCCTTATAAGCTGTGAAATCATATGTTTGGTTGGAATATGAGTAATGTACTATTATTTTATTACTTCAAAATAAATAAAATTTTAGAGTCCAATTTCGATTACAAATAAAAAGTATATGCACTAGATCAATAAAATTATCCCATTTTAATATCCCTAAAAATGTGATAATAAACTATTTTCGGAAATGTCGTCACGTCAAAGAGACAGCGTCTAAGCCGTGAAACACGAAGGAATTTAGCTCATGCGATCTACCTCTCGAGAAGCAGAAGACGAGGAAATAGAAGAAGAGACTCTCTCGTCGCGATCTTTCCACTCTCGAAGCTTGCTCTTTTACGAGAGACACATGTCGGCAGCTCGCTGCCTTCTCGCGTGACCGTCGGTCTTCCGCAAGTAGGCCATGTGCAAAGTAGGTCTCCTCGGGGGCCCCTCGCTGCTGAACGAAGACACCTCGTGTCCACGTCTCGTCCTGGACCGATACTCCCTCCTCTCTTTCTCTCAGATCTCACCGATTCGTGCGAAAAGCCGAAGAGGTCATCGTCATCAGCAACGTTACTTCGAGAACCAACAGATTTTAATCTTAATTGACTCGGATAATGGCTACGCCCAGGATCATTTTCATTCCATCTCTCTCATAAACATCGATCGGTTTTCGATGAAAAAATAATCATTATTATAAAAGAAGGAGGTTGTGGGAGAGTACTGGGCTGGGTCGCTGATCTTTTCATCTATACCACTCGAAGCGCGTTCGTTTTCGAGAGACGACTGGTAACGGTACTCCAGGCCGGTACGCGATTAGTCGAAGGGTCCCTTTCACGCGGGTGATATATCATCGGAACACGGCTCTCGTATAACGTCGCTAACGTAACTGCAATTATCCGTTCGCTCACGTGCAGCAGCACGGCCTTCTCTCTTCGTGTGCGCCGTTTACGAAAGGACTTCTTCGTGGTAACCGTGGAAAAGCAGGTTTACGAATGGCTTGATTTATCGGTCCAGCCAACGGCTCGATTATCTCGAGCCTTCGAATAACCCGCTGCTCCAGTACCTACCTTTACTTAAGACGGCTTACCGTTCTATCGGAAGCAACTCGCTGCTTTCTGTTACCTTCCCAGCCGGATATAATGCCGGTATTGCATAACCTTGTCGCATCGAGTTACCTCTCTAATCTGTCTAATCGATCCGCAATTTTTCGAGGTCTCTAGAAGCACGTGTAAGCGATACTCGAGTCCTTCGGTGATCTCGTAAGCAGGATAATCTAAAACATATGCAAATTCATCGTTTGCGAAATGGAATTAGTTGATTAATTAATCAAAACGATTCATTGACATTTAGCCAGGTGTCATACGATGAACCATCGTACGGTAATTCACGGTTTATGTATCTACCAGGAGTAGATCCTTCCTGAATAAAAGTAAAAGCAACGGTCCCAAAGGCAAAATGACGAAAGATAGACGATAGCACGTCCGTGACTCATACGGGGCATGATTCGTCGAAGATCGAGCCACGCGTTCACGCCCGACGTGATTCAACGTCCGGACGGTCGTTGGGTCCGTTCGAAATTCCACGTTGCATATTCCGCGTGCCTTCGTACGCCACCTTGAGTCCTTCGCATACAAAAGGGCCCTGTTGCTACGCGGCTGGGGCGTGAGAATGGGATAATCCTTGAGGCGTTTTCCACTGGCGACAACGTTCCATCGTTGGATTTACGGTAGGATTTAGTTTACCGAGGTGGTACCGAGGTATGATAGTTTTGTATTTAACAAAGGTATCGATTATTAGGTTCTTTGAAAGAATTCTTTCCTTGTTTCAAGTACAAGCAAACGATAATGATCATTACGGTTCTTCGAAAGCTTCACCGAAAAATCCTCTTAAATCAATATAATAATAAAGAATGATTTACGAGGGACTTTGGCCTACCTATATCCCCAGGAGGAAAGTTAACGAGGACGGTAGTCTTTCTGCTATTGGCAAATATATCGAGAACGCGCAGGTATATACCTGGAACTTACAAGAAAGTCGATCTAGTTCGAGCCGGGTCTAACGGTGGCGCGTGGTGGTAGCGGTTAACGCGCAATGCGTCGACCGTACCACATGTACATACGTGAGTGAAAGACATCGAGAATTGGAAAGGGTTATTACTTCCCTGTCTCTGTAAGACACGTTGATACGTAACCGTATCACGCAGCAGACCAAGGCCGTAAATTAGACGGTTTTCAGGAGCCGTGGCTAGACTCGTTCTCATTAATATCGACGGCTTTCGATCTTGTTTCGTCTAGTCTCGCGAGTAGAAGGTTCTCGAAATAAAACATTTCTTTTTTTTAATGTTTATTTATTTCATACTTCATTTTATACATTTGGGAATACATAAACAAGAGAATGTAATAAAAATACATTTCTAGATTAAACTTCTGATGGGCTATCATTATCAGCGTCTTATACTATTCTTATTATTTAATATCACCCGTTAGACAAAAAAGTTTAACTATCTTACCCTAATTCTATAAAAAATGAGAAAAATCAGTCTTAATTTTTAATCGAACAAGACACGTGGTCGCTGTTGCTGGCCAGCTCGTTCGTTCCTCTCAAGAGAACCACCAGCAATGGAAAAGTGGTCTAGAGGAGGGCTGCCGGAAGGTTAGTGACTCGGTTGAGTCATAAGGTGCAGCCAGTATGAACCGTAGGTCCGTCGGCTAGCAGCCAACGCGTCGTTCTTTGCCACGCATTGTGCGTGCAGGTTGCACGGAGGGCTCATGAACGATGCGTATCTACGCCGGCCGCGTATCGTGAGTCACGTGGGAAGCATGCGTGAAGTTATTCGTCGGCAGGTTCGGCGGTTACCCTTTTGCCATCTTACTCTACCTCCTTCTTTCTCTCCTTTTTCTTGCTCGTTCGCTCGACTTCCTCTCCGGACGTGTTTCATCGACGTCTCTCGACAATCTCCTTCCACGCACTTGAAATCTGTTCGATACTATCTCTGATTTATTATCCATAATTAGTCGAACTGGGAATCTTACGATAAGAGGGTTTTTTACGTTTTTCTTTTGGTACTTAGTAGATTAGTTATCGATAGGGTGTCTAATCAACATATTTTTTTACCCTCGTCCATTAGCTAACGATTAATCGACTAATAAACATACTTGTAATTCTTTTTCTTTCAAATTAGAAGCTTGATTTTAAATCTTATCCCACCCCTTGTACATCGAGCTCACGAATCGTTTATAGAAACAACAAAGCTCCGAAGAGTATTCGAAGTGTTTATAAACCAACCAAGACTCTGGTTTATATCGACGATCGATTCATTCATTAACGATCGTCTCGAAAGTCAAGTTACCAGTCGTGGTCTCGCGATCGATCAATGAAATTCCATCGTTATCTTCTTCGTCTTCCGTCAATATACTCGATTTGTGTGCATCGACCCGCGACGATATATACTCATTGCCTCGTTATTGCCTCGAGGTGGCAATGAGGAAGGTTAAAGATCGATCGATTCTCAGGACTGTACCACGATTGCGTTTCCGCTCGACAGCGATGTGCACGAGAACGACAATAAAATTGCCATTTCGATAACGCACGTACGCGTGTTTGGCAGAATGAGAGTCTTTGTTCGTTATCGACAATTTTCCAATATGGCTTTGGATACGAGATAATTAAGATGAATCGAGTCTGAGAAGATTATAAAATTATAAAAATTGTCTGTATTTTTTTTGTTATTAATTGTAATTTTTACTAAAGGGTGTTAACCCTTTGCACTCGAGAGGTGACTCTCACTCACCACATGATTTAAAGTAATTGCATTCCTTATGTACCATTACCAAGGGTTGTATGTACCAAGGGTTTTTCCCGTTTACTAAATAAATGAAATGAAATGAAATGAAACAAAAACAACAAAAAAAAACAAAAAAAAACGAAAAAAAAACAAAAATAAACAAGCAAACAAAGAGTTGCTGTTCGTTTGCTCGAAAACTGTTTCGAGTGCAAAGGGTTAATAACTAAAAATTCAGAGACGGTCGACAAATTGAACCTTACTATTCCTTGGAGACATCGAAACGGACGCTTCCGAACGATCGACTTTTAATTAGACAGAAGTAAATTAGTAGGCCAGGTATGCGTTCGTCGAAAGTAGTTAAGAACGTGCCAGGTCGTGCATTTTAATTTTCCTTCGTTTAGAGACCGAACAAGAAAATGGTAATTCGTGACGCTAAGGAACGAACGACGTTTCTTTCTTTTTCTCTTTCTAACGAGATGCGATCACATCCGGCGAGCAAGTTCGTGGACAGTCCTGATTAGCAGCAACGGACTCTCCTTCGAGGGTCTCGAGCCCTCTTCTCGATTCTTCTTTGCTTTTTAGCGCTTCGAGGATGTACAGGATCCCCTTTGTTAGCAGCAGCGGCTCGCTCGCCTTCGTTTGTCTAGGTTCAAAATGGCAGCCGCTGGAGGCGATTTCTCAGGGAAGCCAACTAAAATTATAACTTGCGCGATATGGACTCGATTGAACGGTCAATTGCCGGCATTATGTAAATATTTTACTAGGAAGATGGCAAGATTAAGCCGAGCCACGTACCACGGCGTAATAATGGAACGGAGAATTCCAATTAACCAACGTTGCGGTCCGCACGAAGTAGAGTGACTGTGGAGAGGGAAAAGGGGAGGGGGTAAGCCACGATCTCGTACTTATTATTTTCATGTTCGACGGTACTTACGCGCCGGCTACCCATTATCTTTATTGCCGTAATAGAAAGAAAATTCGTTTCGATATAAATAAAATTCGACGGGCTTTCGAAAAGTCGACCATTATGCGTTATGACTTAAGTGCACCGCCTTCTTCGTGGCGGACCCGACGAGGACGATAGTTTTGCGAACACCCCGATGATGATGATGAAAACATGGAGCTTTCTACTTTATCGCCGAGATGATCGCTCATTGTATCGTTGAGACTAATTTATATAATTCGATAAGTAATAAGATTCGAACGATTTTAAAGCAAGTTTGGTAAAACAATCAGGGGAAGGTATCTATAGAGCGATCTTTGATCGTTCAAAAGTTGCAACAAGTTTCGAGTTTAATTGTAACAAGTTTTTTTTTAATTCGGTTATTGCAATTTCACGTGTTTGCTCGCTTAAGAAAAGCCAGTAATTACTACAACTGGGTGTTCGAAGTTACGATGTCTTAGGGGAGATGATCATTCGTTGCATCGTTTAGATTAATTTATGTAATTCGTTAGGTAATTCTGAGGAGAGATATTTCCAACATTATATCATTTCAAATGATATATCACTAGTTTCGAATCGAATAAAAATCTGTGAATATAAAAAAAAAATTGAGTATCAAGTCATTATTTAAAAATTCTGTCTCGTCGAGTCACACTCGACATCAAGTGCAAAGTGTAAAACAATCAAAAAAAGGTATATCTTTGATCGTTAAAAAGTTTCAACGAGTTAACATCTCCTTTTCTCTCTGAAATACGTTCTTCGTCTCTCTTTTCTTTAACGATCCGCGCGACATTGAATTCTTCTTTCTTCCCTGCGCAAACACCGCTCGAAGGAGAGCACTGACAAAGGTTAACGGCGTGTGTTGGTGCGGTCGAGATCTCCGGTACAATGCTGCGAAACGATTTGCACATGAATGCGAGCCCCTCATCCGTTTTCAGGCCGGATGCAGTGCTCGGCTTGCACCGGATGCGGTCCGTCCTCCGTAGAACAACCGCCTCGGCCAATTAGGTTAACTATTACGAACTCTTGCCCGCATATTTCTTAGTTTCCCGCGAAATTTCCAACGACCTTTGCACTTCGCATCCGTCCTCGCGTAACGAAGGGCCACGTGAGCATATAATACGTACACGCGACGAACGAAATATTCTCTCCGAGAAGAGAACCATAAATTGCTCCTGGGATGTTAATCCTTTTCGTGCTTGAACTTGCGATGCTCGTTATTGCAATTTCAACGGTAATATAAAATATTACTGATTCTAACGAGACCGAGGAATAAGATATAACAAAGTTTTGTATATTTGTCGTTTTATCGTTGACAGAGAATTTTCTTTAGGGGAATACTTAACTCGATATAAAAATATCCTGGTACACCTACTTTTCTTAGAATAGTATTACTGGGATACAAAAAGCATAGAAAGATTCTAATATTTCAATTTGGCTATATCTACAATGACATAATATGATATGTTTATTCATATATTTTTCACATTTGCACATTGTACTTTTTCTAATCTATACAGGCACACTGCCCAAGATTTAATACAACTTCTAATAAGTTTACCTCGATTATTAGATTTTAGAATCGTTTCGATAAGAACAATAGTTTCAGTAAAAAAGCACCCAAATCTAGCAATTTTCTCTAAAAGATAATAAAAGCTACTTCTTCCCTTAAAAATCTAAATTCGCAGAACAAAAAAAAAATCGCATTTCCCAGCCGTTACGAGCGAGATTCGCTAATTTAAGTGGAACCAATGGCCGAGAGAAGCATCGGGCAGCTGCTTTGCTCGCCGACTTTGACTTCTCCGGCGGCTTACATTAAACACGTGCGGCAAATAACGCGTGCCGGTGTTGTTTGCACGTTTCTCGTTATTGCCATTAGCATTATCGTTATTAAAGGGGCGGCAAGACTCTAGTGCATCGTTCCCGAACATCTTTACAACGCGACTCGTTCGATCTTGTAAAAGGAGTGGAATCTTCGAGGGGGTGAATTAGCTCGAGCGTTTACCGGAGTCTCTTTCTTTCTCTGTGATCTAACACCGCAAAAAGGGTGCCGACTTTCGAAGACGCCGACAGCTTTCGCAATTAACGAAGTCACGGCTTTTGGTCGACCCTTCTCGACTCAAGGTCGTCCTTTCCATCCAAATTTATGTTTTATCGTCGTAGAAATGAACGAAGCTTCGTAAGAGAGTAGGTAGAAGAAGGAGAAAGAACGAGAGCGAGATATATCGTCGTACGCGATGATTCAGCCGAGCGCGTCCGACCGGATGCCTCGATTAAACGAAAGGCTATGAGAATTAATGCGAGAGTAAATTTGCATATTAACAGTGTATAGTACGAACCGTGTACGAGACTATGCGATTGACGCGTACACGCAGATCAAACACGATAAACGCGAACTTTTGCATTCTTTCTCTTTCACCTTGTCTTCCGTTCTCCGGGTACGGCCGTTCACCTACTTAGAAATCAGGACTCTTCCGATGGATAAGCGAGAGCAGGTGGGAGAATCGATTTCCTATGCTTTTACACGACGACGTCCCTTCCCGTTAATTGGCAACGAAAGAGAAGACGATCTATCATCGATGCGAGAACGAGTTCGGATCTCGTTCGGTACTTTAGAATCGAGAGCAACTTGCTTCTTAGCATCATTTTCCTTTACATACTTCTGTGAGATCTAGTTGAAAGGTTGAAAAATTTTATCAATTTATAACGGTAAATCAACGTGATTCTTGATTACTCCAAAGAAACTGCGTAATACGCGAACGAGGAAGTAGGATTACTTCATCGAATGGGTTATTGTACCGATAGGAATATTCGATGGTGCGGAAAGCTACTCAACGTATACAAATTTATTTATACATTATACTACATAACAATTTACAGAGAAAATCATAAAGTCCAGAAGGACATAATTAAATTAATAATAAAGTTAGATATTGAATGCAATAAGAAATGAGAGAAACGATTACTCTTTATGGTCTTTATCAAGGGAAAAGATCGATGAGACTCGACTAAGTGATCCTTCGCTCGTACTTCTCGTGAGATACTTTTGTCCCAAAGTTTGTTCATCGATGTATCCCGTTCACGAGTGGCACGTTTCCGTAGTGAGTTCCTTTAGCGAGAGCCTATCCATAAATTCACGGTGCTCCTGATACATCGTCTACTTGTCGGGCGGCCTTTCACGGCGCTAAACTTTCACGTCTAATCGGTCTACCGTTTTCTTCCGTCTGCCGATTATACCGGGATCGCTAATTACGTAATCAATCATCTCCGAAGGAAGTAAGACGATTTTCCAAAAAGGCGATGCCGAGAGAGATAATTAATTTGACATGGGAATGGTTAGAAATCGAAGGTCGTCCAGAGAAAATCTATCGAATTCTCAGCCGCATTTTCTCAGGAGGATAGAAGCCTATCACGGTTAACGGATTATCGATTCGAGTTCCAAGAATAGAGCGTCCTCTGGATGGTCAGCCCCATCTGGAATGCCGCTCTTCCCGGTCGATCCCGGTTTCCCATCGACGACGAGCTCGGCGACCCCCTCGTGCGTCGTGAAAAACCTGTTTCTTTATATCCTCGGAGATACTAGCTCTCTCTCTCTCTTGCGACTAGGAAATGGGAATAGGAAGAGAAGCACACACGATCGTCGGTGAAACGCTTCTCGGTGCGATTATCGCGTTGACGCGTTAAGGACGGACTTCCGCAAATTTCAACTCGGAAATTAAACTCTCCATGTTTCTTCCCTATCCTTTTTTATCATGTAATTCAAATAATTTTCATTTCCATCGTCGTCATTATTGTCCCATCGATTCGCAAACTGGTAATTAAAGTTACTTGTAATTCTTTTGCCTTATGTATTTTTATCGTCGTTCGTAAATTTATTCCTTGGTCCAAGCTTGTTACTCGGAGGCTGTTTGTTTTCAAAGAGAGAGAGAGGAGGGTTGCTTCGAAGTCTTACGAACGTTCGGGCGCACTTGACCGTGCCGCGAATCGCGATTGCCCACCAAGTAACCGGTTCTCTTCCATGCGTTTGCACCTAAAATTCGTGTTGCTTTCCATATTAATCAACGCACTCGAGAGGATCGCTTTTAACGAGGCACCGTAATCGAACGCCCACTTTGGCCAACGTCTTCGATATCGTCCTCGTATATCGTACCTCCTCTTCTTCTTCCTTTAAGAAACAACGCCGTCTTCTTTCTTCCTTTCCGCCAACGAATAATAATACGTTTACATTATAATAAATAAAGAGAGAAAGGGAAGAGAAGTGACCAGTCGTTCCGTAACGAAGCACGATAGTTTAATTGCAACAAGTTTTTTATTTTAATTCTTCGCTCCTCGCAATTTCACGCGCTTGCTCGCTCGGCGAAAGCCAGTGACTCTATTACTACCACTACGATGGGTAGTCGAAGTTACGACGTCCTAGGGGAGATGGGGGAACGGAGGAGAGGCACAATAATTAGTCGAGTAAGACGTCGGTGTTACGTCATGTGACCGAGTTTCTAGACTCGATGGATAAAGTTCGACGATCTTCGTTTCGTCTTATGAAACTTCTTCGATTCGAATGACGATAAGAAGATTTAATCAACGATATTAATTTTTATGATGATTTCGCAGAAAGTAGCAAATTCCTTCTCATCATCACATTTTTTTTATAAAGAAGGATTGAAAATCGTTATTTTTTCGTTGGATCGATTCGAATCCATCGAGTCCACGCAGAAACGATTCTTTACGATAGATTCTAGTCGTACCTTACGTTTTCACGTGGCAACTTTTCTTTGTTTGCACGTCCGGCGCTTACACCACCAACCGGCGACATGACTGCACTTTCGTTTTTCTTCCGGCCGTAAAAGAAGCGCGAAGCGAGCCGTAGGGGCCGGTCACGGCACTGTGAATCGCGATTAATGATTCCTTCTTTCCTAAAGAATCCTTTACGCTGGAATCGCGTTTAAGACGGTTACTTTAATCCACGTTGAAACAATCACGATTGACGAGCAAGAAAATTAATTTCGATTGCCCTTAAATTACCGTATATTATTTTTAGTCTCTCGTCCTTCAGCTTTGGAACGTAAGAAATTTCACGATAGATCTTTGAAGCGTTCACTTTTCGTTAAAAAATCTCGAGATCTTCTCTACGTAAAGAAACGTACATGTTTTTGGAAACAAGTGCGCACTCGACTCGTTCCATTTTCGTATATTTCGGAGCGTTTCTCGCTCTCGTACGAATACTACATATCCGTATCACGTAAAGAAGAAATAAATTCTCAACGGAGTTGTAAAGAAATCGGTACCAAAGGCGTACACCGCCGCTTGGTGGCTCGCCAATGAGGTTAGTGGGATTTGAGATTTTCGATAGCTCCTCCAGCTCGACGAGAGCTCTTACACGCGTGTATCGCGATGTAAGTCGTAGAAGCAACCATTTAAAAGAGAGAAATTTATTTTTGATATCGAATTAGAATATAGACGTCTAAATTCTGATAAGAATGATCTAGCAATGATTTTAATTCCGGTATTCCATTTCCTTTGTTTCAGGTACGTAACATACATTCGCGATCTTTAAGGGTACCGCGAAGGGTCTTCGCACTCTGCGAAAAGATAGCTGCGTTTAACGAGCTTCAATAATTTCCTCTTATCAAGCACACGTACGTAGAAGGCATCGAGAGATCGCAACGCGATTATCGCTTCGTGGCAGTAAGTGAAAGGTTACAAACGAGTTTTCTACCTCTTTCCATACCTCTCTCTCTTTCTATCTATCTCTCGCTCGTTCCTATTCTGCGTGTCACTGGCGTAATTTCAGTGGGTGTTTAATTTATGTCAGCCGCAGGTTTACCACAAACGACGGCGTCCAAGGCCGTCGTGAACGAAAGAATTCAGAGTCCGATGAATTTTTTTTTTTTTTTTCTTCCTTCGTTTTTTCCATGCTCCCTCGTGATCATGTTTATAATAATAAACTTTCGCAAGCATCGAGCTCGTTCGTTCTCCAGGCACGACTTTTACGATAAAATTTCCAAAGAAACGCGAGTGGTTTCTTTGGCCCCGTATTATCCTCGCTTCGATTTTTATCGTATCAACGTTCGAGGAATTTTGTTTTGCCGAAAGAAGGCGGTATGGAAGACGAGTTATCCCGTAATCGTGTGCATGGAAACGACGAGTCACGCGGAGTAAGAATAACGCCAGATTTTCCCACGAAAAATCTAACGACAAAAACTGTGAGGTAAAGTTCAAATCCTTGACTCGGCTAGAAATATGCTCACGATTTTATGGTAGATAGATTTGAAAAAATTTTCATTGCAAAAAGGAAATTTATGTGGAGTGGCACTGGACATCGTGATATCATAAGAATCGATCTTTGTTGAGTCACGCCAGAGACCTAAAATAAGAGTTATATTTAAATTTTGTAGAAAAAAATCTATTACTTAATATTAAAAATAACTTAAAGTATAATTAAAAATTTTTGAGTAATAGATTTGCAAAATATTTTCAAAATCTAAATTTTTTAAATCTATTACTAAAAAATATTTAATGATAACTTTAAGTTATTAGAAACAGTAGAAATTTAAATATAACTCTTATTTCGAGTCTCTGGTCATGCTCAACGTAAAGTCCCAAAAATTGCTGAACAACATAATATAAAAAACTCTTTAAAACCTTGACCCTGAAAAAGACTGTAAACAATATTAAATCGACGCACCGTTTTACGCAATATCGGTTTGGCACTCGACGTATTAAGTCAGGGAGCGACAGACACGCGTTTTCGTTCCTTTTTTTCCACGTCGCTTCCTTTCGGTCGCCCACGCTAGTCTCGAGTCACGCGTACGATTGCGCGTGACTCACGCTATATAACTCGTAGCAAACGACGGACACTCGATTTGGTTTTCACGCGGGAGGAACAGAAGGCGCACCTTAATTTAACTCGTCAACTACGACCGACGACACGACTTTAGTATCCTTCTTCGCGGCTAATTATGATTCACCGACGACAACCGATGCTGGTGGTCGTTAGATAAAAAGATAGGTAAGCGACATTTATAGGCAAATTGTAGAATATAATGAAATTTACGAAATACTGTTGCAATTATCGGTTCTAAGAATTCAGAGTGTGACTAGCGATGACCAGTAAAGAATTATACAAATTTTCTTCGAAATGTTTAGAAATGTTTAGTATAGATATTAACTCATTCGTAACTGCTGACGTAAATTCACGTCATTTCTTATTTCTGATTACCACTAACATCAATTTACTTCGGTTTGTAAGCTATTATAAAATAATAATTTTTGATAGATATTATGAGAATCACTGGAGGTTGATTCTAAATTTTATTTATTAAAAATATAAAAAAATGTGATACTAAACAACACATTTCAAAACTGATATACCGTTTCCTCTTTTCGATGGAGAAAGACCCGTCGTGGACACACACGCGAGTAGAACCTTATCTCCAAGAGTATGTACGGAAGAACGATTTAGAACGTCCGCGGGTTTCCTTTATTAATTCATTTTAATGTACTCGTGACTAGTAGCAGACCACAGCGGGTAGACCGATAACCGGGTTACGACGGAGGCAGAAAAGCAACGACACGAATTAATGCGCGCGCTCATGAATGAGCGAAGCATTAACGGTTCCAACCTGACCACATTACGAAAGGCCTATCTATTCTTCGTTTATTAGAAAACGGACGGAGATCGGTGTCTCCGTCGTCGCTACGATCGACACGCTCTATCGAGGAGAAGATTTAGAACGACGATCTTCGACGGGACGTCGATTTCCTTAACGATTTTTTTTTTTAACTTTGACTTTAAAAAAGAATAATTTTCCTTCGTTTTAAAATGGTTAAAGAGATAACAAAGATGATCGTTTTAATTTCATCGTAAAACTCGACCTACGGTCCCTCGAGAACCAGGATTTCGGTTGAATAAGAAGACTCGTTCGGAGTGAGGAACGAGAGTAGGGGGTAAAGGAGGTTCGATAAAGGCGCACTTATCGTTCTCGCGATTAATGCTGGCGAACAGCCGGCCGGTCGAGTTCCTTCACGGAGGAACGCGAGTACGGTCGTCGACTTCCAAATCTCGAACGAGAGGAGAAAAACGGAGCAAAAGGCAAGTCCCGCGATAAAAGCGTGCACGATCGACTTGGAACGAAGAGAGAAGGAGGATGAAGAAAGAGAGAGACGAAAGAGAACACCCTCGGCGTCCTTCGGCGACCGCCACAGTTTGCTGACCCTCCTTACAAAGAGCAAAAATCGATGATCGACCGAGAAGGACGAGAAAAGGGCCTCGGTGGTAAGTTTGTGGTAGTGGGGAGAGGTAGGACGAGTCTCCTGCCGAAAACCGTCCACCGGAATGACAAGTAACCGTGAAGAGGAAGCCAGTTCCTGGATTTAGTCTCCGAAGGCTATCGATTTTATTTATCGATTCGGCTTTCTGTAATGTCGCTTACGTGCCGTGAATATCCAAGCCGGAGTTCACGCCGAGCGACTCGAGAGCGGCGGCGCCGTCCGCCAGGCTAAAAATATGTCGTCTCCTTTCGATCGTCGATACAAAAATCAAAGAACCATCTTCCTCCTTCATTCGTGCAGAGCGTGCTGCCGGACCAAGTAAGAAAGGGATAAGAAAGATTATGGTTGACCCTCCGCCGTTGCCCGGCGATCGTGAGCTTGCATTTGCGGGTTTATTTTCGATCGTCGACAAAACATGAAGGAAGCGAGGTTGAAAAGAGAAAAAGAGAGAGAGAAGATGGTGCCGTAATTTCTTTTTTCCACATCGAAGTGGACGGAAGCTTAATTAGCATCGAATAAAATATTAAGATTTAATCGGATCTCGACGCGAGTTTCAAGGTAGAGAAAAAGATGAAGAAGATGAGGAATAATAATAAGAAAAAAAAAGAAAAAGTCGGGGGTTCTCTTTGGAGATCGATCGATGAGAGAAGCACACCGAGAGAAAGATGCACCGATACAGAACGTATCGGCGCCGACAGTCTCCTCCGGCGCGTACGCTTTATTCGTGTCTGTCAGCGCGCCGGATTTTGAGAGGAGCCGTATATATGCCGTCACTGACTCGGCCATATTTCAAAGATCGACAGGAGGAAGTCGACGAGAGATAAACGATTGTCTGGATTCGAATGGGGTATTTTTTTTTTTCTTTTTCGTCGTCTTAACGAGGAACAATTTTCGACGAGGATTTCAGAACGTCGCGTTGCAGTGGATAGAGAAATGTTTTCGTCCGAGAAACCAACGTTCGCTCCTTGACCTCGGTTTCATTTGGCTTGCAAATGTCCGCATCGTCTAACCGAAAGAAAGAGAGAGAGAGAGACTGCAGGCCGAGTTTCCAGAAGAGCGAAATATCGTTTCGCTCGTTGAAACGTCGGGGACGGTGAATGTCAGCGAACGTAGGAGCTCACGATCGTTAGAAATCCATGGACGAGAGAGTCAAGCCATGCTACCGAACCTTTTCACCGGGAATTACCATTCCTCGATCGAGGATCGACCGTTTAATCGAGGAATATGATCCTCCTCTTTCGTCAAAAAGCTTGAATTTTATTTGATTCAGTTTAATTATAAAATAACCTTTATTCTTTTTCATATTTCGAGTAAATTTAATCCTCACAGTAATACCCTTTTTTTATCATTTATTACATGGTTCAATTATCTTTTTTTAAAGCAATATTTCGTATCAATTTATTATTTTTTATTACACTAAGCCAACAATAATTTTTGGAAAAGAATTAAGTTATTAGAACACAATCAAAATTATTTTTTATCAGAGCACCTTGGCCTCTCAGGCCTCTGATGTTACCGTGAGGGGTTCCTTTCTTTCATTTAAATTCTAAAATAACCTTTCTTCATTTTCATATTCACATTAAATTAATTCCTTTCTCATTAGACCCACGTTTTACTCCACTTTCCTACTAATTTAATCGGACGATCGGCCGAGAGTCGTTCACCCGGCATCACAGATAAACCGACATCGAGAAAAGAAGGAAAACGAGAAGTTCGAGGAAACGAGAACGAGGGGCTCGTTTTGTAAGCGGGGCGTTCTCTTAGAAGGTTAAATCCCACCGTGTATAGATATACACACACATATATATATCGCGTGTAGAAAAAGAGCGAGAGAAAAAGAGAGAGAGAAACGATCGTTGGTACAAAACGCGGCCGTTCGTCGTGTTGCTTGACGCGTACGATAAAAGCCGCGAGCTCGCGCGCGCGATTCACGTGAAAGTTTAGTTATCCTCGATCGAGAGATAAAAATTCTCTCTCCTGTGTGAGAACGGCTCGGGGAACGCGCGAGCGCGTATACGTGGTAGCTAATCGACGCTCGCCCGGGATAATCGGCTGAACTTTAACCTTTCCTTTACGATCTCTAGTTCCTCAATGAGATCGAGATGCCGTTAAAGTCTCCACGGGGACTCGTTCCTTTCGACGAAAATGAATTCGTTCCGTAAAATGAGAGAATGTCAAAAAGAGATATTTGCAAGGTCGAACGATACCAGACATAACAGTACCGTCGTTGTAGTCGTCCTAGATGGTTGGCAAAGAAAATGCAAGTTATTGTTGAGACGTTTGCAGAAAGAGAATCGTGTATTTATGAAAATGACAAATTTTTATACCGGCACGTAGCGCTCGTGACTAGTACTCTTCTTTTGTTTCGTCTTGGGAGAATATGCTAAAGTGGTGAATGTTGGTAAGAGATGGAAGATCACGTCGAGCGAGATCCCCTTTTGCACGAAAACTATGAACGAGAGAGAGACGCTGGACAAGCGTGTGTGTCTTCTTTCGTGAGAGATCCATGAGGATATTTGGCATAGAAGAGGAGAAGAAGGGACGAGGAGTACGTCTATAAAATTACCATTCCGCCACGATTCAAATTTTATTCGCTCATCTCCCGCGCTATGTCGTCAACGACGCGTAAGTATGTCTCTACGTGCGGATCGGCACGCACGGCGAAATCAAAAAGAACCAAGGAAGAGAGAGGAAGCAACGACGAAAGTGAGGAGGTTGGGCCGTTATTTTATACGAGTTTGCTGGATCGAGACGGTACAAAAGTTATGGCTCGTAAAAATGCATCTTGTACCGTGCGTTGATGAGACTCCTTTCGTTTGAGAGAATTATGTAGACGAATATATGGATTTATAGATTTACTTGTTCTCACGAGTCTTTGAATTTTTTTTATTTCCAAACGTCGAATTCGCGAATACTTTGAATTTTATTTCTTTTTTTGCTCTGAGAGAGAAAGAGAGAGGAAGAAACTGGATTTTAAAGCACGGCAAACGAGCACGACTGCAGCAGCAAAGGTAGGAGCAGCGACTGGCTCGCGACACGATATCTGCTACACTTTTTTTTTCGGTCCATCTTGGCAAGCCGCAAGTCGTATCGAGTGTTCTGCCTCTTGCGTAACTCGTATGTGCGTCGAAGTCATGAGTCGAAGGCACAATGCGGCTAACGAGCGATAATCGGGGTGGGAAGGAACGAGAAGATAGAGAGAGAAGCGAAGAAAGGCGAAGGTATATACCTAGTCGATTTGCATCCCTATTTAATCTTATAACTAAGGAGTTTTCTTGAGCTGCATAAGCAAGTACGTGTAATTTATTCGAAAGGAAAATGTAACAGGACGATAAAGAGACGAGAATCTTTAGGTAACTAGATTTATTTATTAATTTAAAGGGTGAAGACCTTTTAATTCACAGAGAAAAAATAAAAATACTTATATGAGTTACAAGAAGCCATGTAAAATTATTAACGTTAATAAAAATCCGGTTGAGGCAGATATAACAATTAACAAATTAATTTTAAATCTTGTAAAAGACGTTGTTCCATACCTTTGATAGTTATGAAACGATCGATCGATTCTGTCGCGAGTTAGCGATCGATTACATTTAAACCAACGAAATTGTATTTTCGATAGCACGAAGGATAGATTAGAAAGGCTTTTCGAGCTAGCTTGTTCCGTCTGTGTTCACCGTGTCCAGATCCTGCACGTGTACGGCGTGCAACTATGAGAGAAGGTCACGACGCGAAGAAAGAGGAGGAAGAAGAAGGAGAGAAAAAGTACTCCTTGTTCTCCTGATGACACGCACGACCGTCTTTCGGACCTTTCACGTACACGACTCGTATCGCAAACGTCCGTCCTTTACTGGACGTTTTTTCCTCTTTTTTTTAAATATCTTTCGGAGATCGGACTTTTTTTATCGTGATTTTCGACTCTGCCATGTTCTGGTAAAGATGGTTAAAGATTTGAGATTTTTTTTTTATACAATTAAAGCTGGGTCTTCTGATAAAAATGTATGTATCCGATGCATCTTTTCTCTGGCAATTTACATCGTCCATTGGACAACCACCAAATGTTTATTTTTTCAAATTGTTTTCTCCACAATTATTATTTATGATACATACGCTCACTACGAAATATCTTGCAGCTGGCAGTGAATGGGATTTAATATAGTGCTATACTACATATAATTTTATTGCAACGTAAATCTCTTTGATGTCTTTAAAAAATACCCGACAATAAATAAATAACGAATAAATTGAAACCAAGTACAGAATACAATTCACATAATTTACCACTAAGGACTCAGGAGATTCACGTTTCACGAAATCCTCTAAACGTTCTCTCGAAGGTAGAAACGGTAAACGAATCTCACATTTCGAGGGTAATAGCACCCGACACGAGGCGTCGTCTCTAATTCTCGACGCGGACGGCGTGTCGCAGTTTGACTGACTTTATCTCATTAAACTTGAAAGAAAGAGAGAGAGATAGTAACGCGGAAATCCGAGAGACTCGCCGTTAATTATGCCCGGATCCGTGGATAATTAAAGAAATTAGAGGATAAACGTCGAGGAACTTGGGTATTCCGTTCTTCCATTGGCCCATACTCTCTGAACCCAGTCCACCCTGATAATACCCTCTTCCTTCGTCTCGCTTTACCCTGGTAGAGAAGTCCAGTCTCATCGGCGCCCTCTCTCGAATGCAAATCCATTGTGCAACGAGTGCAACGACTTGATACACGTATCTACACATATATGTAGATACGTACCAGCAGTTATACGGTGAAATTCGTTCCAGTTGCGTTCTCGTTGCTCGTTAGCCGATTACGCAAACGTCGGTGCAACGTTCCACCAGACGGCACGATTTTTCTTTCCGATCTATCACGCGTGCGGTGAGATTCCTTTTCTTTCGATAAGTTTTCATTACTTTATTTAATCTCCTTTTTTTTCTTATCCAATTAAATTACTTAAGTTCTTTTGTAACAAGATGATGTTTTATCTCTTTCCCCTCTCTGTGCAACTTCTCTCAGAATTTTTGGATACTGTTAGATATTATCTGTAATCACGTGACCAAGAAATCACGATGGTCGAGGAAACACACCGAGCGATGCATGTCGTATATACCTACGATGTCGCGCCGGGCGAGCTCGCTGATGTCGATGACCCTCGAACGTCGCTACCTTTGCGAGAAGAAAAAGAGGAGAGAGCAACGGAAAGAAGAACACGAAGAAAAATAAGACGAGAAGAAGAGGGAATACGAAAGGATGGAAAAAAGGAAGAACGAGTATCTCTCTCTCTCTTTTTCTTGTCTCCAAAGGCAGAAGACTGGAGGATCCATCCCACAGCACCGTGTGTCCGCTTTCAAGCTCGGAAGCGAGCGTGCGAGTGAACGAGCGAGCGCACGAAGGGTCGTCGGACCGACCGGTGTGTTTAGTAGTTAGGAAGCTAATGGATGCCTTAAAGGACGACGTGTACATCGTGTTGCACGACGTGGACGCTGGTCCCGGTGTTAGGACCGATTTCCTGGTGTGCCTCCTCTTATCCTTTTCTTGCCCGGACGAAGCCTTCGAGTAACCCCTTCGTCCGTTTGACCTTGGGTCGTTGATCTGCCGCCCTTCTTGGTACAACGCAACGCTCTTAATAGGATCTTGCCAAGTAGTTTCGAGTAGGTTGTTTCGTGTCTCTCTCTAGAGAACTTCTCGTTTGTTTTAAACTCGTGGGAAAGAAACGTGAAAGCAACGAAAATTTACTTCGCTTGTCAATCGATTTTCGATAATAGGTATAACCTTAGATTCATCTGCCAAGACGGGGATTATAAATTGTTCAAGATAGCTCGGGATGAGCACTTTCGCCAACGTGGGATGCTGGAAAGTGTCGATCCGAGACATCGCGAATGCTGATCTCGTTATGGAATAGTCGTGTCGTCTTTATCGGTATGCTTTAGCAAAATTGCCAAGTTTCTACCATTCGATCTTCTCTGTTCAAGCATCGAACTCTCCGATTTGCTACCTACCGTCCAACTATCGTTTCTTCGAATGATTAATCGTACTTATGGGAGAAGAATCGCTCAGGGGCAAATAGAGGAGTTTAATACGAGAGATACCAACGTCGAGATAATGTTCGATGACTTCTGTATTCTTTCTTCGTTGTTTTACACCTGCATCTCTCTCTCTTTCTTTCCTTCTCTCATTGTACGTGTAAAGAGGTACACGAGCCTGAACGGCTATAACTCGAAGAGAGACGCTTTAATATGCGCTCGAGAAGTCATACGCACTCGGACCCCGCGTGCTGCACGAGAGACGCCGCGGTGAAAGTGTATACTTTCTACAGCATCCGAGCGACTACCGCTTTTAAGCCTCGCTTAGAACCTTTTTTCTTTCGTTCTTTTCAAAATCAGAGTTTTTTGCATTTATCTTTGTTATTTTCATAATTGTTTTTTTTAGTTCCGCGGAAAAACCGAGTAGCGGAACCGCCAAAATAATTTCAGACACGACACTGGCATGTACGAGGAAATAAATTCGAGTATCATGGTAATACTTTTGAGGAAATAATATGACTAATAGCTTGGAGTAAAGTTTGTACAAAATTTCGTGGTTAAGAATGCGATAAAAAACTAGGATCGATAAAAGAAGAAGAGTCACGAGTGCAGTTTTAAACGTGCCACGAGGTCCGGAAAAGAAGGCAACTTACAAATAATAAGCGGTGGTACTCTCGCTTGCTGCTGGCTTCTCGAGAGGGTCGATGAGAGGACTCGTGAAAGTATTTGTTGCGTCGCTAAATATTAAAGCGTAGATATTCGCGGACAGTAAGGCAGTGGAACGACGAAAGCCGGCCGGTCAAGGCCCTTGTTCCGCTTCGTGGATGGAATTTGTCAAGGTTCCGTGATGAGGATCTCTTTGGGGTTATTAAATAAATAATAATAATGTTCTTTTGAAAAGTAATTTTATTTGAAATACAAGAAGAATTACAGAAGGATGAAAAAGGGGAAAAGAATCGATGGATTCTATTCTTCCGAGAGAAATCAACGATGTGGATCATTGATCGAGAAATCAAGACGGTGGAACGATCCAGTTTCACCCCTTTCCGTTCGATTCAAAGGCTTAATCAAATTTTTCTTCGGTAGCTCGGTCTCTTCGTGGTTCGAGGAGTTCGTAAAAGTCTCTCTCGCGACTCTCTCGCAGATTCTCTTTTTTTTTTCCTGCTGGTTTCTTCGCTGACTCGTGACGTCGATGATCCCACCGGAGAACAAAGAACCCAGCGAGCCTTCGAAGGCCTCGCCGATCGTTCATTCTTCCGACTGACTCCTCGACGCGTAAAATCGTGTTTACCTGTCCTCCTGGGCGAACCCTTAAAACCCTTTTCTCCTTTAGCTCGTCGGCACCGAGCATTATTCTCCTTCTTTCACCTTCTCGGAAGTGAAAGGAAGAAAAAGTGGTCCTGCCAGTACTTTTTTCTGCGAGTACCGAGTATAATTTATGAAAATTAATTGAAATATCATGATCGATGGTACACGAGTGTTCGTGATTGAAATACTTTATTAAATTGAAGAAAAAACATTTATTTTTTTAAATTACCAAAAACATAAACGTTGCAATGCAAATTAAACAAATTACAATATGAATATTAAAATGAATAAACGTTCTAATTTCTAAAATATATACGTCAATGGTAACCAACTACAAATTTTAAGACCACTCAGTGGTCGCCGATATGTTAAACGGAAGGAAAAGAACAATAGAAACTATAAAATACGATTGTAACATCAGTCACGTGATATGCAGAAATATGTGATTCACATTTGAAAGGACACCTCATTCAGCATTCGAAGCATGCCTTTCCGAGGATCCAAACTTTCGATAAGAACTTACTCGGGGAAGATATATCGCGAAGTAGATGTTCCGCGAAGCGTATTCTGTCGGAATATGAAACCAATCACGCTGATTCACACGTATAGATATACAGTGCATACTTACACACGTTTCATATATCAATCCAGGTTTCTATAACTTTCGAATAAGAATACTAGCGTTATAGAGGTTGTGCAAAGCTAAGAATATTTCACTGATCGAAGTCTTAACCTCTGAAAGCAATTTACATATTTACATATAAGTAAATGATATGTCTATAAAAATAAAAGTTATGGTTGTTCTTTTATCTATGGTTGTTCTTTTTACATTTTACAGTGCTCCATAATGTGAAAATTATCTTTATTTAAAAAACATAGCATTGTCATAAATATCCATAGATTAAAAAAAAAAATTTTATCCATTAAAAATGTTATTTTCAAAATGTTGAACTTTAAATGCTAATCACCCTGTTGATTACAATTCACATATCTAAAAATAATAAAATAATTCAAAATCACCTTCGATGATACTTCGTCACGTGCTGACTCTACATTTTCCTTCCTCTCTTAAACGAACCTCGCGAAACTTCTATCGAGATCTATCGCGAAGAAGATGAGAGAGCATATCCGGTGCGTTCAAGGCTTCCAGTGGCTCGTGAAAGATGTCGATAGGATCCCAGTCGTTAAAAGGCGCTCGCGTTCACCATCGGTGGCCGCAACTTCCCGCGAAGAGCGCATCATCGACGGAAGCAGCGACGTTTCAACGAATTAAGGATTTTACGGATTGACGCTCACCATCGCGGCCGCAACTTCCCTTCAAGGACAGGCATCATTCTCGACCGAAGTCAGCGAACGCTTCAACGAATTAAGGACTTTACGGATTGGCGCTCGCGCTAGTTGCCTATTACGCTGCCAACCGGATCGATAATGCAAAAGAATGGTTATTGTTTCTCTACAGTCAGGTGGTTTCAATATTTAGTAGACAGATTCCTTCTTTTTAACGAAGCTGATGCATCTCGTGGCAAAAAAAGAAGCTTAACTTTTTCCTTGGAATAATCCCGCTGGATTTCACGCATAAATTTGAAGAATAATTAATTCCCAAGCTCTCAGTCTGGATCGTTATCGTCAGGAATTTTTCCTATACGATAGAACGAGTCTCCCACCGTCAAAGTGATTCGTAAGTGTCCTGAACCGGTAAAATAGCTTATGAATTTACTTTGTGAATTTATGATGACTGAAAGTTACTAAAACGTACCGATACAATGGAAACGATGCTCGTTTGAAAACACTATTTAACTCTACAAGTATCCACCTTATAATAAAAAAAAACAATAATTTTTTTAATAATTAACATACCAGTCACGAGAATTCTCATTACATATACCAGGAAGCATGATAAAAGATCGATTACAGGGTCGCTTTCCAGAGGCAAAGACAGCGATCGATCTTTTCTTCGTCGCGTCCTGGCGGCATGCGGAAGATCAAAGGTGCGCGACTCGTCCGAGCGTGTCGCGCGAGAAGCTCGAGTTAGAACGCAAAATACGCCGCGTAAGTTTCTTCGTCGTCCTGTGACACGTGTGTTTATGTGTGTGCGTATGTATGCAAACTCTGTCCGTTGATGGAGTAGAGAGGCTCTTACGTTGCGATTTTCGAGCGCAATCAGCCGCGAGATGCGCGATCTCTCTGATCTAAGCCGCCCTACCTAACACATCTTCGAGTTAATACAAGAGAAAGAGAGAACGCGCAAACTAGAGTCGACTCGACGAAGAGCAAACACGGAACACGCGGAGCGTGGGAGTTCGACCCAGGTTACTTCAGGGAAATCGAGATCACGCGCATGGCAAAAGCGAGACACCGTCTATGTATATATTTATTTCTCTGTGCAATACGTATGCATATAATACATACGCAACTTCTCTTCTTCTTTCTTTGGTGAATCGTTCATTCTTATCTACGCTCACTTACGTAAACCGATCTTGGACACTTAAACTTTCCTTCTTACGATATGTCGAGCTCTTGGAACTCGGTTTGCTTTCGAGAGAAGAAAAGTTTCGCGACGATCGGTTTACTTCTGTTATCTTAGTATAAACGATAACGAACTTTCTTCTTCTTAGAACGTTTGTTCGAACAAATGGGACACATTTCGACCCTCTTCGATTATAATATCGATCGTGACGACGAAAGCAAGAAAATTCAGATTTTTTTTCTAAGAGATAATTCGACTAGGAACGTAGGAGTGTAGGTTTTATATTTTATATTTGCGAGCGTGTTTGTTATCTGTGTCGGTGTATCGAAGAAAGGAAGTCGACTTGGACGGCCGCCGGGAGCATCGAGCGTGACGAAAGATAAAAGAAATCGCGGAGGGAGATAGACGTGCCACTCGCGATCGATTTTCGAGACTTCAAAAGGTTGACTCTTCTCATCCCTCTTGTCCTCTTTCTTGTCTACCATGATTACATAGAACGTTGTCGTGTCGTCCAGTGGTGAGAACGCACGCGCACAGAGAAAAGTTAGATACGGTCAGCCGTGTAACAGACTGCAATTAGAACGTAGATAACGAGTCGATTCGATAAAGTCTACCCACGATCGTTCGTATTCGCGTTCGCCAACCTACATACCTAGACGAACAGTGACTCTCAGCCGTATCGAATCTTATCGCTATTGTATGTACACTCGGTTTGACATATATTGGTATCAATCGACAAGCATAATTTTCGATTTTCTTGGAATCTTTCTATTCGATCTACCGTCTTTTATAATAGCTTTTTTATCAAAATATACGAAATTCCATAAAACAAATATTCCAAGAAACAAATATTATTTGATACAAATTTAGAGATATCGATAGCTGAAAACCAATTATCGTATTAGAAATATATTAGACGGCTCTGTCTAATCTTTTTTTTTCAACAAGCAATTTTTGTATCTTTCCGTAACAAGATTATTCAACTTTTTATTTAAATATATAAACCTAACTTTTGGTCGAGATTCGAGATCTTTAAATTAAAGAAAACATAGTCGATTCGAGCACCAGCGTTTCAGAGTCAAAGGATCGTTGTAGTTTGAAAATACCTAATGATAGGGAATACATCGATCGTGGCAAAGTATCTCGGCGAAAAGAAAAAGTATTGAGAAGCGTGGCCGGTCGATGAACCGGCTTAGAATCTTTCTCTCTCTTCTTTTTCCGATTCGCGGTTCGTTCTGTGGGACGCCGCGGCGTCGAGACCCGCGCGAGCCCACGTGGACAATGGACCTCTAATGACGCTTACTTTGACACGGCGCGTTAAAAGAGACGCGCGCACGTTCAGTGTCATTTGTTACGTCTCCCGGGCCCTTTCAGGAACGGCGCGTGGACAATGTCGCCATTTTTCACAACGGCACCTAATACCAACGTTTGTTTGCTACGAAGAAAACGTGGAAGAGAAGACTCGATTATTTATCATCGATCGGAGACTTTGAAACGATCTTTGATCTTTCTCGATTCACGTTAACGATTTATCGATTTTAATTATTCTTCCAATGTAAATAATAATTGCTTCCATGAAGAGTCAGATAAAAATTATTTTAACACTAAACCTACCGACGTTAAAGGCATAATTTGCATTACATTTATCCATTTGACAAATACTTAAACAAAAACTGATAATAAATTTCTATGAAAGTAATTTTATTATTTAAAAAATCGAGAAACAAGAAACGTTAATCATTTATTCATTTTATCGATCACTTTCCAGATTTCTTTTTATATATCATCGTTTTGGAGAACAGCCAGCACGCTTTCGTGATTGATTTATGTCACCAGACTTTGGTTCGAATAAGAACGAAAAGGGCGGGGTACCGTTTGAAATTCAATAGAGAGACAGAAATTGAGACATTAGGCGCAACGGAGTTCAGTGACATCGACTCGCGTTACGGGTTTATTACACGGCCGGTGTGCTACGGTAGAATCGGGAAAGGTTTCACCAGTGTAAAATGGTAGAAAGAAGTTGGTTTTGTCGGATCACGTTTTCCGTCGCGTTTCACGACGCTTTGTTCTTATCGCGGGGAGAGAATCTTGAGAAAATGGAATCCGTCCGTTCCAATTACGAAGCTCCACCGGCTTCGAGCACGTATGGTATCACCTACCTTCGTTTACTTATATACTAACACATTTAAAAGGCTTGCGCGTACACTTGGCTTACTTCCTAGTCCGGTGCAAGCTTTATGTAATACTAGCTACGAAGTGCTTTCACCGATGTGCTCGAATTTAGGCGCGAGAATCGGAGTACCAAGTTGGCCGGTGCATTGGCCGACGAGTTCGCTTTCTAGGATACTGCTAAGCTCCGTTTCTTTAAAGGAGAACTCGAGAGATTCACGGTTCATCGACTCTTAGAATGTCGCACGCGATATGTTCGAATTAAAGTCGATGGAACGTTACCCTCGCCGTATAAGTATATGCATTAGCATCGACATATTTGTTACATCGTATGGTCACGTAACATCGAGTCTCCTTTTGTTGACATCTTCGTTAAACTGGTCTTTGCGATAAACAAATGGTGTTAGTGTACTCGCAGATAGGAAAGGAGTACGAGCCTATTGCGATTCGTACGCAGGAGATGTTTACGCGCGTCACGCTTCGAGGCATCGATCATTTTTACGTTACATTCATCATCGACTACGAACTGTATTTTTTTTTTTCTTCCTTTTCTTTTTACATAACCTACTATTCGTGTATACATATACACGAGCGATAATTTCTTAATCCCATAATTCAGTCGAGGAAAGCAAGAGTTACGGACGTGTGCTGCGATAGCGGACGTAAATATCTAATTCTACGGCACTTTTCCATCCAGGAGAGAGAAAGAGAGAGATAGAGATTACTATATAGCGAGGCTCGCTGTAATTAGGAAAGCTTTAAAGAACGGTATTCGTCTTTAATACACGGGTGAAAGCAACGAACCGTATTTATTCAAACTTCCTCGTTGGACATCACGATATTGCTATCTCGGCTAATATGAATGAAATGAAATAAAGAAAGGAAAAATTTAATTTCTGAATTGGCATGAATGAAATAAAAGTAGAAAACAAATAGCTCGTCTATGGCGAATGAAGTAAAATAAATAACAATTGTCTTTATTCATAAGATAAGAAGAGAAATCGTCGTTAATAAGAGAAGTCTGAAAATTTAACTTTACGTTAATGAATCTACATTCGTGAAAATTAGAAACAAATTTCTATGTGTTTTCGTTCGATAATTTCAACAGCAAAAAACACCTGATTTTTGTAAATTACTCAACAGTAGAGTTAGAAAAAAATTTGATATAATATTAGTCAATTAGAACAGCTGTTTTAATTTATTATTTTGTCTTTTTCCAGGGGCAAATACGCAACGGTGAGAAGATGCCGAGAGAGATCGAGCGGAAGGCAGTGGGCCGCGAAGTTTCTGAGGAAGAGACGACGCGCTCAGGAATTGAGGGCGGAGGCGCTTCACGAGGTCGCGGTGCTGGATGCCGCTGCACACTGTTCTCGCCTCGTTTCCCTCCACCAGGTCTTCGAGACCAATGCCGAGATGGTCCTCGTCTTGGAACTGTAAGTCTTCGCTCATTCTCGCACACTGGCTAACTGTACTCTTACGGTGTAGTAGCACATCGTGCGGTTGTTTCTTTTTTTTCCCCTTTGTACCGCTGAGTCTCCTCTTATAACACGATTGTTAATTATCTAAATCTAATTTTTTATAGTATACTAAAAACAAAATAATTCTTGAATATCTCACTGGGAAAGTCAATTATTTATTGCAGTTTTGTTAATTTTCGTAAAACAAATTCTGAGTTTTAAAAAAAATAACATTTTTTTGGAATATAACCACCGTGTTATTCGAGGGGGTTATCTAGCTGTAATGCATCCATTACGGACGTCTATGCGTTTTACGATATTACATTGTTACGCAAGCATCATTCTAACGCAATTCTAAGGATATATTAAGCGTTACGTAACGAGCGTTACCAATTTATGATACCTTTGTGTAATAGTGTAATATGAATATTTCGTAGTATTAGCTTTCTAAAGAGCACGTGCATTTGTATCTAAGCTATTCTATCGAACCGTTCAATCGACTCGAACTCTCCCTCGATAGTTTTTGCATCTATTCTTTCTAACGCTCGTGTTCCTTTCCTCTTTACCTACCTCGTCGTTGGACTTGATTTTTTATCGTTCTACTCGCAGGGCACCCGGAGGCGAATTGCAAATGATATTGGATAGAGACGAGGTCCCGGAAGAACGGCAAGTTGCGAGATTGTTGAGGCAGATTTTAGACGGTATCGCCTTCCTACATTCTCTCAACGTGGCCCATCTTGACATCAAGGTAAGTCGAGACTTATTTTTTTAATATTTTTCAACTCTTTTTGCTCCAAATTCTCTCTGATACGAATAACCAAACTTTTGGTTGTAAATTTTATTTACTATTATTTCTTTTGATAACTTCTTCAAGGATGGCGAATTTAACGCAACGACTAATAAAATTACTTTTATTTTTTTTTAATTTAAAAAATAATCATCACTGATGCTGTTAATTTACTTCTAAAAAATTACTTTATGGAGTACAAAGGGTTAAATTTCTGTCATGTCATTAGATACTAACGATTATCTTACACGAAGATCACGATTAATACTTCTTCAAAAGGCCATTTCCGAAATCTAAGATCGTCGTAGAAAAGTATAAATAAAAAAAAAGAATTCCTCTTGACTGTTATCTCGAACCAAGAATATAGTGGGGATAAAAGATTTAGCGCAGCTCGTTCTTATCTCTATCTTTTCGTCCCGTTAAAAATAAACACGGTACGACGATAACAACGGGGTAAGGCACGACGATCTTCTCGTTGGTGCAAATAAGCGTTATCTCGATATATTCCCGGGAGTATTCGTGAGGGAATCCCCACCCCCTCTTTCACGAAGCTCGCGAAAAGTTGGCGGAACGCTACGCGTTTCGAGACTTCCGCGACAATGTCCTTTATCGTGGCTCCGATCATGGCTGATAGAAAAGAAGAGAGAAAGAGAGAGAAGAAAAATTCTTTGGCACACGAGAGAGTTGGTCTTTCCTAAGAGCCCTCGCCACCGGTCTACCTGTTCCGCTTGGTGAACTCCGATGCGAACGACCCAGATCGTTATGTAAACACCGTCTTCTTTGCCAAAAGTCTTTTCGATGCGTTCGCGCGATGCATTTTAGAATCTTACGCGACTAGTATTAGTTCTCTCCTAATTTCGAGATTATGTAAGGCACTTAGACACGGAAATTCCACGAGTACCGATCTTATATTATCTCTTGAGAAGTAATTACTTTTAACCCTTTGCCTTATAATAACGCGTTAGACACGTTGTATAAATTTCGAGACGAGGATAAAAAGCACGAGTCACATTTATGGTTCAATTATTACAAGTTTATTTTTTTATTTATTTGCTTTTTAGTGTTTATTAGTCTCTGTTTGGACAAGCTTGTGATTGATTTTTTCTAAATTTCTTGTATTAATTTGATTGAGTGTCGAATTAAGTCATAAGGCAAGGGGTTAAGTAACCTAAGGTTGGGATAATTTTAGAAGAAGTCTTCGAAAGAGACGTCAAAAAAAAATTGTATCTTCGTACGAACAAGACAGGCTTCTTTTACGAAAAGAGTAGTATAGCGTGCAATGGCAGAATATTCGTGACTCTCATCAACAAGGAATTCCTGGCGAGAGATGCTCGCCGATTGGGTGTTCCTGCTCAGGAAATATTTTTGTAACCGACGACGTCGAGGGAGTCTACCGTCTCGACGCTTTTCGAACGATCCTTTCCGAAAATAGTCCCGAGTCTCGCTTTTGTTGTATGAGTGCACGTGTTTGCCTTTACTCGTACGTGTTAATTATTCAACCTTTTTTTTTTTCTCCTTCTTTTATAGATTCAATCATCAATTTAAAACTTGTCCGTGAGAATGAATTTTATTCTCTCTTTGTCCCTCGCTTCTTAGGTCGTTCCTCGTGTATATAAGTACGTAAGGAATGTCGGGAAATGCCGACGAAGGAAGGCGAGTCTTTCTATTTTTAGAAAACGTCGACTCTCACCGCATTATTTTGACTGTGAGTCTGCTATCATCTATCATCATTGATCCGTGGCCTTGTCGGGGAAACGTATTCCTGCTCGAACGAATTATACGCTCGCGAACTTGACGATAAAAACTTTCGACGGCCGTGTAAAATCGTGTCCCGTGCGGCCTCTTAAAGAGATTAAAAAAGAAAGAGAGAAGGAAAGCAAGAAAATGTGGCAGGAAAAAGAGAAAACGAGGGATAGAAAATGTAGAGGGAGAGTTTTGAAAATTGATAGAAACGTGAAAGTAGTTGATAATAAAAACGTTTGTTATACACTTTTCTAATATTCTTGAATTAGCAAAAGGGAAAATTGCATAAAGGAACGGCAAACGACACGTGCAAGACCGAACTAGGAAACTTTTTCGTATTTGGAGAGGACAATTTGCGATCGATGATTTGCATGCGAAACTTGCGAATCGTTCGCGTAGGTTTTCAACGTATATGTATGCACGTGTTTATCGATTATCGCAGTGATCGATATGGGTGAGCCAAGGTAAACGAGTATTAATAATATTCCGTCGACTACGACGACAAAGAAGTAGTAAAAGGCGACGCCACGTATTTCGTGCTAGTTTACTTCGGACTTAGCCTTTGGTATACTCTCCGGTACTCCGTTATTTCGAAAAGATTATGAATCGTTGGTTATCTAATGACCCGTCATAAATGTTAGACTTTTGTACCAATTCAAATAATTTAATAAAAAAAAAAAGTAATAAAGAGACAGGTTAGTAAGCAAAATAAACTGTAGGATGACGAAGACATGACTTTAAAAAAACAAATACGATAAATCAAGCGAGATAAGCGTCTCTCTCTCGAGTGTTTCGTGCGATTAAAAAGGGTAAACAATTTGTTCTCCAATTTTTCATTTATAATTTCATTCCATAAAGGCTCACCAAAGTCGTGAGAGACCTGGAACTCGCTCCGAGCGACATTCCACCTTTTAATATAATATCTTCGTGATTTCAATAAAACGTTTGAACTTTACAACAGGCGTCACCTTTCGTCGTCGTAAAACTCGAATTCTTTGTAACAACGACGGCAAGAGAACGTTTTGCAAAATAACGACGTAATCTTTTTAGTCTCGCCTCGGAGACGACCTTTGTCATACTTTATCAGCTGTTCAGGCAGCGTTCGATAAGGAACGGTGCGGTTTTATCTCGATACGATAAGATAGCGCTTGTAACACGAAGATACGCGAATCGCGATGCACGCGAGATTTCGCGCGTTAAATTCTCTGTAACTTTTCCCTCTTTTTTTCCTTCAAAAAATAATTTCAAGAAAGGTTAGTTTCTTCGTCAAACGATTGAATTATCGATCGAGCGATAAAAATTTCGCACCGAGTTACGAAGTGAAAAGAAAACTACGGTTTCGGTTTTGAAGTGACATAACGCAGGCACCCCGTTCCATTAGCGTCTTCTATAAATATAGTAGACACCGATGAGAAGTAGCGATGGATATTGCTTTAAGCATCGAGCAAAATATTATTCCTTACACGAGAAGGCACTTACAACGTTTTGGATAAACTCGCGAGTCAACCTTCTCGACGGCTTTTACGCGGATCGGGATATCTCCTTGGTGTCTCAGGTGACTCTATCTCTTTTTTTTCCAAAGAAAGTAGGAAAGAGACAGATAGGTATTACCTACCGTATATTAATCCTACGACAAGACGATACCAAGTCCGGCAAGGAGTGCCAGCAGCTTTACACCGTGCGTCGAAAGTAGATCCGATAAAATTCGAGAACTCGTAAATCCTCGACGTCGTCTCACGTAGAAAATGCTTTTCATAACATACATCGTCCTAGCATACTTGCATCATTCGTACGATTTTAGGATGGTGAAATATAGCAAAGACAATTAGAGAATACCGCGAGTCAAACGTTCCGTCGGTTTCCCGCCCTCTTTACGAAAGAGGAGGATCGTATCAACCAGAAGAGAGAGACCACTTTAAACGTCTTACCACCGCATAACGTTCCGCGATATTTGTCAAAAGTGCGAACAGAGAAGCACGCGTGCACGAGGAATTTCAGTCGACCGTTCCTTTCACCGCGTACGAGGGAGCGCTCTCTTAATCCCCGATCGCTTCATTTGCGAGCGCGAAAGTGCAAATGCAGAAGCAAGTCCGAGATTCCACTCATATTTCGAAAGAATACTCCGAATAGCCAGGACGATGGATTTAATTTACCGTCGCGTGCAAGTCCATCGCGGAGATAATCATTTCTTCGTGGAAATAAACGCTGTTCGCTTCGTCCCACGGATTTTACCGTCTTCTTCCTTGTTTCTTTTCTTTCTCGACGAGTTGTTCGTAAAGTCATTAACATGCAATTTTACATTCGTTGGATAGTTTTAAACGAATTTGTCAGAGTTAGTGGATTTTTTAAAGTTTGAGTACTACGTGAATTCCTCTAGATCATAATTTTTAACCTTTCGTGTACTATGTGGGGTATGACACACCCCAGTCCTCGAAGATTCATAATTCTTTGAAAAATGTTTCTATTCTTTTATTGATAAAACTAATAAAAATATTAAATTACATTGTTTTTGTTTATTTAAACCTATTGATTACAATTTATAAATATTATTCCATAAACAAAACACTCAAATAATTGAAACAAACTAGTTTTATTACATCTCACATTTTTGGGTATGTCACACCCCACCTAGTATAGGACAGGCTTTTTAGTCACCTGGTACACGAAAGGTTAATCGATAGAAATATACGAATTTTTGTATCATTTAATTATTTTTAATCAAATTTTAAGGTACAGTTCTTCTTTATATTTTGTCTACCCTCGTTGTCATGAACCAGTGAACGATCTTAACGGATTATCGAAGCAAAGTGATCTCATTGTAAAGACTACAGTGCATACTGTTCCGGGCGAATCGTTAAATTAAAAAGAGAAAAAAAAGAAGATAGAGATCGAGACGAGGAAGAATAAGAAGATGATGAAGAAAAGGAAGGAGACGAACGAATGGGTTAACGAGCCGACTGACACGGTACTCCGGTTCGATCTTAAAATAACGCAACGTGCCACGAATTCGCGCGATATGCCTGACCCAAATATAGATTTCGCGGTTATGAATGGAAAAATGCACGCGTGAATTCTTTGGCCTGCTTCCAAGAAGTCCTCCTTGGCCGTAGTCCATCGATGCCGGTCGGGGCGCCGCACTCTAAAGCCGAACGCACGCATGCTGCGATCCCTTGCTCGAAAATAATAGCTTCGTATATATTCGTGCGATAATTTCGAAGGTACCGTGAATAGATCGATCAAGATCGTGGATTTAGGGTGACACTGTTACACACTTGTGTATTTTTCATATCTTTATAATATATAAATTAATTATTGGATTGTTTGAGATTACTTTTTTCGTAGAATTCTTTTATGAATTTAATTTTATATTAGGAAACAGCAAAATAAAATATCACATTCTTCAATAATTATAAATTTGTAATAAAATTATTAATTATTGCTATATTTATATCTATATAAATATATATAATAAATATTCACGTTGGAATCGTTTTGATAGGAATAAAATCATGTTTATCTTAACACCAATTTTAAAGTTAATAAAAGAAGCAAAAGAAAACCTACAATCCAGACTCTACGATTAAGTCTCTTGTTTCGAGTGGCTCGGAATGCAGTTGTCGCGAGTTCAAAAATAGAGGAACGAACGTACGATGGTCGATCATGCTTTCTCTCTCTCTCTCGTGCCGATAAAAGCGAACCAAGCCGGCGCCAAATAGCGTCTACTTTTCTATTTGTCTTCTCGGTCGTCCAGCTCTCGTGCCGATTTATCATCGAGTACGGCAACCGCGTGGGAGTTCGAGCATCGATGAAAATCCTAAAGCAACGTTTACTCCCTTTTCTTCTTCCCCTCTCTTTATGTACACTAACCAACCCTCCTCATTCCACTTACCAACGTAGCAATTAAGGCCTCCAACCGACCCTAGATGAGATCGGTCAAGTACAAACAAGAGAGGGAAACGACCTCAACCCGTACTCTCTGGCTATCATCTTATTATTCGTGGGAGACATTCGCGTAAATCACTATACTTTAAAAAAAAATTTCATTATCATAAATGATCTTACTCGCCGACTAATTTTACGAGCGAGCTTGTAACGTCGATCAACGTTAATTTATGTCTCATCGAAGAATCTCGGAGTTGGTATTTAACTTTCACGGATATTCGCGCCAGAGACCCGAGCATGAAAGAAAGAAACGATCGTGCTAAGGAAAAACAACGTGAACTTCTCAAGAGGTTTTTCTAAGAACGAGAAGAAGACCGTGCGGGACTTTTATCAATGAACTCTTCGTTTCCCTTCGTCGGTAAGGAGTCATCGCTTACCGAGAATCTCCTTCCTCGGTCTAACTACGTTCCATCGAGTTTCCCGATCGATATTAAAGCAACGTTCGTTCATTAGGCACGCCAGTGAGAACTCCGATGCGATCGATTCATCGAATTCTCTTCAATGAAACGACGAGAAGTCGCATTGCGTTGGCTCGTAGACGAATCGTTTGATAATTACGCTCGTTGGAAAAGAGCCAAAGCAGCCAACGACCGACACTATACTTTTTTTTCTCTCTTTTTTTTTTTATTTTCTTCGTATTTCAAACTCGTTGTAGATTATAATTCAAACGAGCGTTATAATTCGTAGCAGCGGCAGTAGTTAAGAGAGCTCGACAAATTCGCACTCAATTAAAGACGACGCGCCGACGCGTCGCTCGCGCAAACCCCGCGCCATGATATTTACGCGCGCGTAAGACGCGATAGTCGGTGCGAATGTGCAAGGAATTAATCAGCGCACTTTTATAGCGTGTAAATCAAGCGCAGCGCTCTCTCGACCGACCGGCCGGCCCCGAACGACTCTTTATCGCTCGTTCTCCCGAACTTTATTACATTCATGCTGTGCATCGTCCGCGCTTACGCGCACACATATATGTATATATATACATGCATACACATTTATAAAGAGAGAGAGAAAGACAGTTTGAAGCACGCAACGCGCAGAGTCGCTTCCCCCTTTTCTCTCTCGACCGCGCCGGAAGTTTCAATGAACGGGAGAGACGGATCCTCATAAATTCGTTGCCCGATGGCTAAAAAGCGTCCTGCCTCGAATCTTTTTCGCGCGTCCCTTTCGTGTCAGCCAGGAGGAGGATCGTTTTCTCTAACCCTTTTCAATGCTTCACATTTTTTTTTGGTGTTTTTTTTTTTCATGGGGGAGACTCGACGTTAATCCGTTCATTTTTTATCAATGCCGTATATTTTTTCGGTCCTTGTGTAACGATACCTCGGTTTTTGTATTTGGTTTAGATTAATTAATTTTGATTATATTTGTAGATTAATTTCTTTATCAGAAGATTTCGTATATTTTGTAATATATGAGTCGTTTAATTTGTGTGGTATGACTCCAAATTTGGAAAAAAATGTTTTAATTATATTTATGGTTGTACTTTGATCTTTTTGATTTTTGTTATAAAAAATTTACTTACACCATATTTTAAATAAACGGCTTATATGTTACGGAATTTGTTTTTGTATTTATGTAGTAGGTATCAAAAGATATAAAAGTGTTCGCGACTCAATCGAATAGAGTTAATACGTTTATAAAGTATTAGAGAGGATTCTTGTATAGCACGGTATTCATACAGCACGATTTCGCTTTAGCACTGTTAGAGAATCCCGGAAACTCCGTACAACATGGCACGTGATAGGAATTTTTAAGCGCAAGCCTTACGATCACTGAACAAATCGATACCCGTTCACTCGAGCAAGCTAGTAGTTTGCTGTGCCAGAACGGTGTACTGAAAGTTTCTAGTCCATTAGAATTTTAAATTTAACAACAAAATGTTATTAGTGACTTTTGAGATATTTACACATCGTTCACGTTTTTATTTAATCCCCAAATAAAATATACGACCTTTACGTTAATAAGTGTATCGCGGTTAACTCGTGATTGTCAAATCGATGCAATTAATTTAAAAGCGGTTTTAATTTCCATAACGTAGTATTTTCAGGAACCGTGTTACGTAAAAGTACCACGTATTTTAAATCGAATATCATACTTTCATTTTTTAAATACCCACAAATTATACAATTTCTCTAAATTTCATAATTTTATATGCAACAGCTTATTATCATATGCTCGAAAGTAGATTTCGTATATTATTCAACACAGGAACAGAAGTAAAGTTAAAAATATCCTTTTTGGGATACCCGTAGATGAACATTAGCAGAAATACCAAAGTGGGAGAAGAGAGAGACAGAGAGAGAGAGTAGTCGGTTGTGTCACGAGCGTAACGCGAAAGCGTAGGTATTATGCGTCGCGTTGCGATCTCGTTTGTCGCGTAACGAGCCGATAAAACGCATCCGCCGGTGAACGATACACACGACCGCTGCTATCGCTTATCAATTTCTCGGACGCGTACGTTCGTACGTGCTTTTGATCATGCACGTACCGTAAACACATGAACGAAATCATTCGATCGATCGAATGAAAACAAATAAAAAAAAAATTTGAAATATTTTTTTTTTTATTACGAAACTAATAATCGGAAACGCCATTACAAGTACGAGTAGATTCTCACCGGGTTGGATCGTGAGAATCGTCTCGACCTACGCTTTTTCTATCTCTCTTTCTCTCTCTCTCGGAAGGATGAACGGCCTTACGAGCGATTTAACGAGTCATGTCCTTCCTGCATACGTTTTTTGCAAGACTGCATTCGTATTCGAGCGACGATGGTGGGTAGTAGTGGTGGTATTACCCGTCGAAGTCAACGAGTCGTTTCTCTCCCGAGGTCTCGTACACCTGTTCGATCTCCTGGTAGAGAAGAAAAGGAAGGGTTCGAAAAGAGGAGGAGTTCGATCGTTCGATAGAGAAGGAGGAGGATTAATCGAAGTCATCGTCGATCGAAGAAGACTCGAGTTACCGCGTCTATTCACCCTATGGAATCTCGATCGTTTGCCACCTACGTCACGCACGTCGACTAGGATAATTCCTCTCCGTGCTTCGCGAAAGAACCATCTTCAAAAGGATGCTTTATTAGACGCGTATTGGATGTACTGGAAAAAGTGAGATCGTGGCGGTAAATATGTCAAATAATTTACCGTTCACCGGTAACACATAAAATCGTAATCTCGATCGTTAACGTCACGCCCGTCGAGATACTCGAAAGAGAAGAAAATGACCAGGATGTTGTTCTATGACGTTGTCACGTTGACTGACGTGCGTTGTTCGTTTCTTAACACGTTTGGGACTGGCAGAACTGTTGCAACAGCTTTAGCCGGATCATACACGCAATTTTCACAAATATTTATTTAAATATCCTAGTGGAAATAAAAAATATTATTTTTGTTGAAAATTGGAAAAGAAATTATTTATCTAATAAATTTCTTACAACTGTGAAGAAATCATTGTTAAAATTAGAAAATATTAAAATTAAAAGGAACCACTTTAAAGTCATTAAATATATTTAAAAAAAAACAATGATCATCGTGGTACTGTATCGGTAGTAAACAGTCATGTATTAAAAAATGACATAAAATTGCATCACTGGTCGCCAATGAGTTAAGATCGCTTCCTTCTCGTTGCAAAAAAACACCAAGATAAGATTTCGACGTATAGGAACAACGATAGTTCGTTAAAGTCTTAAACGCATCGACGTCGTCGTAATTTTCGTCGGTAATCGATAGCCACACCCACGCTAGTACTCTAACGTTGCTTAGCGTTAAGGAGCGACGAATGCTCGAGAAACGCGTATGTCTCTGACGTATGAACTTCGTAATGGTTAATTATGGAAATGTCTTCGTTCCTTATTGAGCGACTTCCGGGACTCGAATTGCAGCGTGATCCCAAATTGATACCTACGCATTATCGTCTTCTGCGTAGCTTGGCATTTATTCCAGAAGGCTCTCTCTCTCTCTTTCTCTATATGAAAGAGAACCGTGAGACGCGTTTTCTTCAAGATCGTTAACGACGAAGCGACATGTTCCTTCTTCTTATACCCTGTCATTACGTCTTTTCTATTTGCCGTTGCTCCTTACCTTCCTCTTTTAGTCGTTTAAATGGGAAGCATAAACCACCATGTATTCGATGGAAACTCGAATCGATAGCTACGTCAAACGGAAACGTCTTAACCCGTTCCGTTATTTCAAGATAGAATCTTTAACCCGGCGTCAATGTCGTTGGGTCATATTGACCCAAGATATTTTAAAAACATCATATTTTTTCGAACCACCCAGTAATAAAATTATGAAGACTAAGAACACACAATCAGGGAATTTTTTAATTTGCAGGGTACATCCCAGGGACTCTATATGAAACTTATTTAATATTAGATACCTATGTTATCTTTTCTTTCTCATTCAGTCTCTATCTTTCTCATTCTTTTTCATTCTAAAATGTGAGAGTTCCTCGGACTCCACTATACGTAAATTTTTTCCACCCTTCAAATTAAGGATGTTTCTTTCCTAGATTTACAACAAAGTCACAATATTTTCTGAAACTAAAGAAGGAAATCGAACTAACGGCGAGCGTTAACGACGCACTTTTGAATCTCCGTTCGTTGTCGCTCCTTTAAATCATTATTCGCAGCTCGTCGAGTACTTCGTAACGTAGTCGGGTCACGTTCGACTCGTAACTCGGTATAACGAAACGTAACACACAAACCAAATCCACGGAGCAAAAAGACCACGTACGTTACTTACTTACGTACCGGACTCGTGATTCTTCCGTTTCTTCTACGCCGTATCTTCTCGATTCATTTTCGAAACTACAGGAAACGCTCTCTCGCGACAAGAAAATAGTGATTCGATATAACGCGTGAAAGTTAGGAGAGTTCCGATAACTCGATGAAAAATAAAGATTACGGAAATGGGAGGAGACGACGATGACATTAGCTAGTCGAGTCTTCGATAAAAAAAAAAAAGTGAGAAGGAAGTCCTTTACATCGAGCGAAGAAAGATGGTCGAGTCTCGATAAGTTGAAAACTCGTCGAGCGGAAGCGTAGCCTTTTCTTCGACAAACGATCGTCTTGTCACGCCAGCCTGATCCAAGTTTCACCTCTACTTATAAAAGGTGTCGACTTTGCCATCGACTAGAAATATAAAATATACTTGTACGAATCAACGTTCTATTCTACCCTTCAATTTTACTTTTTTTACTCGTCAAGAATCGACGAAGGGGTTGAAAAATTCGTAGGTACTCACTTCTAGTTGTATTGTTCGAGTCGAATGAATTGTTTCGCGACCACCTATCGCGATTCCAAGCCGATGTTTTCGAAGGCCCGCGATGTATGTACGAGCACTTCACGAGAGTGCAGGCCGAAAGATGAATTAAAAAGGGGGAGAAAATTTGAGAGAGGGTAAAAAAGAGAGAGAGAGAGGAATGAAAAAAAGCGAGGGAGAGATCGTTAAGCGCTAATAGCGCATACCCACGATTTAATTTCACAATGACGACAACGATGAACGAGTATTACCAAATTAATTCGATGAGACGAAACAGAGTCCAAGTACCCTACTCGTTCTTCTTATAATCGATCGATTATACATTATTACTGTCGCCATTTACGTTCTTTATTCTCCAATAATTACCCTCGAACAATTCTCTCATGCAAAAGACTTAATTACCGATACACATCAAGGATTTTGAAAAGAGAGAAGAGAGAACGATTTAAGATCATTAGAAAGCGATTCACCACTTTAATCGACTCACCTCGCGAAAATGAAAAAGGGATCTTCTTCGATCGACGAGCTTGGTCGTTATAGGTAGGAGGAATTACAAGACAAGGTTAAAAGCGAAAAAGTAACCGAAGCATTCGCTCGCGGTACGATTAATTGGCTCGATTACTTGACGGGCGCGAATCCTCGCTTATTAAATGCGTTTAATTAAGTCGCACGCTAGTGAGTTGGACTACGTAATGATCGTTGAAAGCCCTCTATACCCCACTCTTTTCTTTTTCTCTCGTGCGAGCATTTATGGGTTCCGTCTCGTCGAGAACGCACCGAAGTACTTTACGTTGTATGTACCTACACCGTTTTACCTGCGACAGCTGCGATACCGTTTGGCATCGCAGCCTATTTAGGTAAGCGTATGTACGAGTGTACGTATATATATATATTAGACACTTGGAACGTTTAAATAGCGTTAGAGAAAAAAATTGAGACAGCACCGTTCTTCGTTCTGGATGTAGAGTGTTACGGAGGCTTTCTTAAAGCTTACCAAGACCGTTGTCCATTAGTAAGGAGAGCAAGTAGTATCGGCAGTCAGTCAGTAACGCTTGCATTCGTCGCGAGTAAAGCGATCGTCGAGCTCGCGACGCGGTCGTCGTTTGATAAAAATGTGAAATGAATCGACGTCTGGCGCCAGTGGGATATAATATGCAGCGTGGGAGGGGGGGAACGCTAGCTCTTTTTCTTTCTCTCTCTCTCTCTCTCTAAGAGCGATACGGTGTATGAGGTTTCAACGTTGCGAAAGGAAATCGTGCGTTTCGTGACGAGTATCGCACGGGAAATGGCCTTATGTATTATAATACCTACATGCGTATTACGTTTGCAACCATGCTTTATTCCATTCGGGAATCATATTATTCTTCGATCGTCTTTCAAAAATTTTTCTAATTTCGTTTATTCTTCTCTTTGTTACAGCCACAGAATTTGGTACTCACCGGTGACTTCCCTGATTGCGACGTAAAACTCTGCGACTTTGGTATCTCCAGATATATCAGCCATGGCGCGGACATACGCGAGATCTTGGGCACGCCCGATTATGTTGGTGAGTATCGAGAATATAATAAAAAAAGAATTTAAAAAAAGAATATTGAAGAAATTGAAGATGTAATGAGCAAGAGGCATGATCGAAAAGTGGTTTATAAAATGGGTAAAGATTCAAAAAGGTTTTTGGATATCTCGAATAGTTTTAGAAATAATCTCTCTGTTACACTTTTTGCTCGATAAAAAGCATAAGGTACTCCCTGCGGTCGTGTCTAATGAGTATTTCGTGAAGCAAGCTTCTCTCTCTCTCTCTCCTGACAGATTTTATAACTGGCGACGAAATTAACGTTCTCGCGAAGAGCCGTCGTACCAGCAGGGGCGCATAAATTAAAAGGGCAACCGCGCGAATATAAATATAAATCATTCGACGTGTACTGAAATCGATCGCCGCGGGTATCCCTCCGTTCGTTTCTTTTTCCCTTTCGCGGATTTTTCTCTCTTTCTACCGGGTTATATTATTCGTCGAGAGAATCTGGTTGCGTCCGTTGGTGGCTCGTTTCGTAGCGCGTAATTCCATTAAAGAAACAGGGCCCGTTGCATAATTGAACAGAACAAGCCACTTCACAGCCGGCAGTAAAGCCGCACGCGGCAGCGGTGGTGGCGGGACTTGCACGCTGTTTCTCCGCGGCTATTGCTACTCGTCAAAGAAAAGACAGAGAGAGAGAGAAGGGTCCTTTTACGATCCTCGCGATTACTACTCCCGCAATTACTTCAGACTCCCGACTCTCTAACGGTCGTGGAGTCTGAATGAAAACAGGACGAAAGGTATGCTGAAGAGATTCCTCCCCCTTCGATTCATATGCCAGCTCTTTTTCACGCAACTTTCGTGATTGCCTCTTTACTATATTTGTATATCATTTCTTTAGAAAAAAAAAATAAGTGTGTAGTATTTACTTTGACTCGATGTTTTAACCCATTCACTGCCAACCACGAGAAAACTCATAATTTACGCTATAATATTTTATTAGGATGGAGAGTAAAAGATAAAATAATTTGAAAGAAAAAACAGAACTTCATATCAAAATAATAAAACGTTTGGCAGTCAGGACAAGACGCTTTCAATTTGCCTGGCGATGAATGGTTCAACTCGATGTTTTAAAGTCTCTACGCATCTGTTAAAAATAAAATTCATTCTCGAAAAAAAATGATTGGCAAACTTGACACCAACCAAGCTAAATGAGAACAGTCAGCTCGCAACGTTCCTTTAATTGCTCGTTCATTTCATCAAGCAACTGCGGACCTAGATCACGCGCGCGCGCAACGCTCGATCGAGCGCAACAATACGCTGAACGCGATTACACGCGATTCCAACTAGCAAACCCATCATAAATCATGATTTTTTTTAACGTTCCTTCCGCATCCGTGCCTGTTTCAGCCCCAGAAGTCCTGAATTACGAGCCGATCAGTCTGGCAACCGACATGTGGTCTGTCGGAGTTTTACTCTACGTTCTATTGACGGGATGCTCTCCATTCGGTGGCGATACAAAGCAAGAAACCTTCTGCAACATCAGCAGATGTCGTTTAGATTTTCCGGACGATCTCTTCGAAGATGTATCGGAGGAGGCGCGAGATCTCATGCGCAAACTCATGGTCAAGGATCCAAGGTAAGTTTCTTCTCGATTCTAAGGTTTATAAATTATCGTTCGAAAGGAGACGAGTGGACCAAAATTCCATCCCAAATAATATTTTCTATCCTATTACAATCTTTAAATTCCACATATAGTTGACTCGTGTTACAAGGGTTATACAAGTCGAGAGGAATGTCGTCCAGCTACACGAGTCAAGCTTGATTTCGTTCAGGGAAATCAAATAATGTCCGACTTGCTGTAACCCTCATCCGCAGATCGCTTTCGGTTTTCCTACGAGCCCTGGTATATCTCTTTTCGCTGGGTACTACACAGCGTAAACCTTCTTGGTAGGTCGTCGTTGCAGCCTTCTCCGAAGACATTATTTACAACTGAGTATATCCGAGAATTCATAACGCGATACTCCCTTATGAGAAAGAGAAGAAGAAGAAACGTTGAAGGAACTCTTTGAAAGATCTTGCACGTATCCATCCTTTCGATTATTTCTAATAATCAGGTGCACGCATCCTGTATATCGATCAAGAAGAAAAAGATATACGCGTGTTTCAGTTTCGCTCAGACTTTCTTTGAAACGGGAAGAAAGAAAAAGGATGAGAACTACTAGAAAAACTCGTAGATTTCCTTATCGTCGAGCAGACGGACAGCTGGAAGGAAGTCTCCATCCGGGCTATCCGCGTCCTTCCTCGCAAAGCCTCGGCTTATCTCGACGACAATGCTCGACGGGAAAAAGAGAGAGAAAGATACGTCACGAGTGTGTACGTTTTACGACGAGCCACGTCGAGCACGATTTACTCTTTCTATCGTATACGCTCTAGCGCTGTTTCGTTCTCGCATACGACCGCTAACGGACACTCGTTACGCAATCCAGTTAGTCCGCTATCGAAGACAATCCTGTCCGGAAGTCGAGGCTTTGAACGATGATCACCAGTCTTCCTCCTTCCAGTCTTTTTCCTCTTTTATTTTTAACAGCTTCTTCAGAAAATTTTGTCAAATATGCGTCACTCTGATCATGGTAAAAAACAAGACTGAGAAAAAAGTGTCATTGGGCAAGGCCCGTTCTCGCGTGGGCTCGATATTCGACCTCCGGTTAATCGGAGCAGAACTGGGTAGCGAGTTAACTGTACTTTCACGCGATTCGATTATATCTCCAGAACATTAAGGAAAGAGTCAGGCATTATCGCGTATTGAATACTTAAACACGTAGATTTACGTCCATCCGATGTTCTTTCCTTTTTTGATATCCCAAGTTTCCCTTTTCCTGTTTCCTTCAGAGTTCATCCTTCACGGTCCACGCGTCGTACCAACTCGATTCTCGACTCAGCACCACGTAATACCTTCTAATTTAAGTAATTTCTTGTTTCAGCGAACGACTGACGGTAACGGAGTGTCTTCAGCACTCGTGGTTCGCCATGTTCGAAGACCCAGTGCCACCGTTATCTCCCTCCCTCCCTTCGTCCGAAGACTCCAATTTAAAAACCTCGACAAAGACAACAACGACGACGAAAACAACGACGACAACGATCTCCCAGCAAGATGAAAACCAACAACAACAACAGCAACCATCGTCGAATAAAACAACAACGGAGGAAACTAAAACAATTTCGGTTTCAACGACGACAAAGTGTTGCGAGAGTAACGAGAACACCAACGGTCACTCTCGAACGTCGAACGTTCCAGGTCCAAACGAAACAAAGACAACGACCACACGTGCTGTCTCCTCCCACACGGAAAACATTTACTCCAGTTCGAAGTCCAGTCCGAAATCAATGAGATTTGGTCTCAGTCCCGATCGTAGGGATACCTTTAAACGTAACATGGATTCCCTGGCACAAAAATTCTCTAGCACCGAGATCGTCATCATCGAATCCTCTTGTTCCAACGGTACGAGTACCTCGTCGTCTTCGTCAACGACGATAACGACGAGCTCGACTACAACGATCGGTGGAAACTCTGGTACGCAGAGAAGAGCGACAGCGACGCATACGATGCCAGCTGGTGAAGTTTTTAAATGTACTCCAGTCTTTATTCTTGGCGAGGAACAGCAATGCAGCGACGGTGGCAGCGATACCGTTTCGGAGATCTCGACTGACAGCTCGAGCGATCGCAGTAGCATTTACTCCGACGATTCTTTGGATTTTATTCTATACGGGAAGACACAGGGCGGCGGTAGGGCGAGTTTTCCCTTTGCTGTTGCGGCAGACCCTACCTCCGACAGATGGGAACAAAGGCATCATCATCATCACAATCCACGAGCCTGGCCAAGAGAATGTAACGGTGTCGTCAGCAAAGCTCTCAGTCGTTTTACTTCGGAGACTTCGAGCAAGTCCTCCAAGTTGTCCACGTCCGTACCACCGGTAGTTCGTGGTAAGACCGGCTTGGAGGCTCTTAGAGAGAGGGGTGGCAATCTGGTCGTCATAAGGGAACCCGTCAGAGCTGGGAGATACACGAGGTACAGCGAAGTTCAGTGCGAATCTGTGCAGGCACGGATTCGACGCTTCCAAGTACATGGAGCTTCTTAAGAAAAAAAGGATATCGTTCTTCTGGAGGAAACACTTCGGAAGACGTTCAACTTTTCGTCATCGTTTTTGAACGATGATACGTGATTAGAGACTGCTGATTTCTTTTGTACATAGAAAATCGTTTATCGTGTACAGTTTAAGGGCCGATCGTGCCTCCTTCGCGATGGAATTAGACGTATAAGCTAGTGAGAGTGTGAGAATGTGTATGAATGAGTGTGTGATTGGTAGTAGAATGAAAAAAAATTGTATTAACGCGAACAAATGGCTGTTGTATATACATATAAGTGATATATCAGTGATATATCAGGTGCGTGTGATGACGGAGCGTGGCTGTCGTTTTGTTCTCTTTTCTTTTTCTTTCATTTTTTTTTGTCTCTTCTTCTCGAAAAAAAAAGAGAACTCGACCGTGCGAGCCACGAATTTTTAGTGGTTCACGACCGTCGAGATAATGTATCTACCGCATCGTACGGCACAGATAACGAGGCTTTTGCGGCACGCTGTAAATAATAGGAAAGAGTGAGATAAGGGGATATAAAGCTTGGTAGAGTGGGAGGAATTGTATGAATACGTGGACAACTCGTTATCTGTGTGACCGTTTTTTCGTGAAGAAGAAAGGGACGACATTTCCGAGACTGCTCGTGACGTTTTTTTTCGAGGGAACGGTACGAGAGAACACGGTGCTGTCTATCGAATCTTCGTAATTCGCTCGTAATCGCGTCAAGCGTGTCGGATTCGTTCACTTCGCGTGATTTTTCGTTGTATAATTAAATAAGAAAAAGTGTTCAGCGTGGTAGCTCCGTTTCAGCAACTTCGGTGCCTTCGTAATAAGCGTTTTTTAAAGAGAGAGGGCGAGAGAGAGAAACAGAAGTCGTATGATTTACATACACGTGCATTAAATACAATTACACACACGATCGTAGTGCCTACTCCTTTTTTTATATATATTATTATAACACTTGCTTCGCACGATGCAAGACGACTGTACGAATTTAATTAAACGAGAGTCTCCGAGCGAGAAAACGATCTCGCTCGTTGTTCGGACAGTGCCTTAAAAAAATCGCGCGCAAAAAAGGATAAAAAAACGTTTTCAACACAGGGTAGCTCGTCGATCGTGCGAAATTGAGAGCCTAGACGAGCCTTTAGGCGTCTCTAATTATTATACATATGTATATATATACAATATTGTCTTTCCACGACGTCGAAGGAAGAGAAAGATTTGAAAAAAGTTCTTCCAGAATTCAAGATTTTCTTTTTTTTTATATATCTCAGGCAAATCAAAGTGGATATTACAGAATTATAATTTATTTCCTTCTTTTTTATTCTTATCGACGCCCTCCCCTCCTTCGACGTTGCCTACATCACAAAACTGCCGATCGACGATCGTCGATCACGTGCCTCTCGATAACTGCCGGATGATATATTATCTAATATGATTTTGAGCGGTGTCGTTGAAAGAACGACGAGCACGAGAGACGAACGTTCGTATTCGCGTCTCACGTTCAGCATAAGAAATAAGAGAACTACAACGCGTCTTTCCAACCCGTCGATCGTTGCCTATCCACGTTTAGGGTCTAAACGTGAGATACGAATGCGGATCGAAATCTCTTGAGCCGGAGGGACGTATATATATAGACATCGTTGGTATTATATATATTTTATAAGGCGTATGTAAAGAAAATCTCGCAGTAGGATCGCGAAAGATCACGAAAATCGACTCGAGGGGAAAATTAAAGAAAAATTAACAAAAAGAGGTAGAGTCGTTCGAGGGGATCGAATCTTTCGCGATTCGAGGAAGTCTTCGTACTCCGTTTAATACTAGTCATATAAAAATGAAATAAGAGCATCGTTCGTTTTCTTACGTACCATTATCCTTTTGTATCAAGTTTTTTTTATTTTATATCATTCAATGTCGTTCTCCCGACGTATGGTCGTTGACGAGGAGCCAATGAACTCTCAGTGTCCTCTCCGATCGTCCTCCGGAGACACGCGTTTAATGCAATAAACGGCTTCGAAAGAAAACGAACGATCGTTATTAGTCGAAATGACAAGACTTCTTCGTGGTGAACGTTCACCGTTGTTGTCGATGATGATGACGATCGGCGATGACCTTGTTATCTCTTCCGTGCCGATATCACGCGTGTTCAAACCCTGTAATTTCGTTTCTTCCAAAACGCGGCTCGCATCCGGCTTTGGCGTTTCGGATCAGCGAAAGTACGCGCGTATATCGGTGGGAATAGATCGCAAGGTCTTGGTTCGATCGATCTATCCATCCATTCGACGATGACCCTATCGAAAGTTCTCTCATCTGGCATGACGAAGAACGAAAAACTCTCGTGGACGCTTCGAAAATAAACAAAAAAGAAATTGACGCTCGGAACATCGTCGAGAGCGAATCGAAAAAAACGCGAAAGAAAGAAAAAGATAACGAGAATAGGAAACAAAATACGCACAAGGCGGAATAAAATATATGGGACACTGTCGTTGCACGCACACACTGTCGTTACGAGAGTAGCGACGCTTTTTACCGCGAAAAAGTTTATCCTTTTCCGTGTGTGAATGATTTCCTCGTTTTTTTTTTGTATGTCTTTTTTGTGATAAATGAAAGATCGATTGTAAGTGTGTATGTGGGTGTGTTAGTTCGAGGAGAAAAAGGATAAACGCTGTAATATAGTTTTGCTACTACGGGACCGGGTGGGGCTTGCGTTCGAACGACAAAGTCGGTTCGCTCTTTCTCGAGGCTAATTTATCGTCCTTATTTATTTTCTTTTTTCTTATATGGATAAAGCTAGGTGCCTGTATTTAATTGTTACTCGAATGACCATCGTGTTATCTCGTTTTTGTAGAAATCGTGTAATCCTCGTCGTGGGAGCCTCGCGGAAGACGAACCGTGTCATTTCTTTTTTCTCCTTCTCTCCCTCGTCTTACATTCGAACGCGTCCCACCCCCCGAACTTATTCTATTAATATTATTATTATTACGTTATTATATGTTATTCTTATTATATTATTATATTATTATTATATTATATTATTATTATAATAATTATTATTATTATTAATATCGAAATTTATTCTGATGGAGAAAACACGCTCGCGTACCTAGCACTTACGACAACCTGTAAATACTGCTGTCATTTATTGTATTTACTTTAATAACGTACGAAATAAATGCCTACAAAATACAATCGATATAGCTGATATAATATTTTTTGTATCTTCTTTTGCAGTAATGTCGAAGTTCAACGTGTTACACAACGAAAAGAAGTAACGAATAAAGAATGAAAGTGTAAAACTTTGGATAGATATTTGTTATCATCCTTTCAACTCGAATTTTTCTATTTGGATTTTACTTCGGGATGTATCTGCCCTGCCAAGATCGAGAGAGTTAAAATACTACTTACTAGAACGTGACATTGTGAGAGAAATCATTGCTTTTTTCTATTTTATTTAAAATAACTCTTTAGTTGTGTAGCTCAATTTTTTTTTAAATCAAGAAGTGAAACAAATTTCCCCATGTACTTTAACTTTAAGAACCCTTTAATTTTTCTAGTAATTCTAAGAAGTAAGAAGTTTTATTAGTGTTAAACCATCAAGAAGGATCATCAAATTCGGACCTACGAATCAAGCGAAGAGTATTCAATCAGTTTCTCTACAAAGGATACGCAGATCAGTTCTTCGCACCTGATTCCTCTTGTACTCGCGTAAATGAGCAGTTATCAACAAGACTCGCGTAATTATTCCTCGATGCCTTTAGCGTCACGATGGTCGATGACCCTGGCGAATGATAAACGGTAATAACGTATAAAACTAGTTCAAGTTTTCCGGCATTGTAATAAATAATTCAAAGACTTCCTCGTGAGAGCAAAATATTATGACTAACGTAAGAATAGTCGCGTTATCTCCGAAAAGGTACGAATCGTTTTGTACGATCACGTCATATCGTTAGAATAGAAACGTTCGCGCTATCTTTCTTTATCTTTACTTGCCGTACGATTTCTCTACGTCGATTAAAAGAGACAGACACTAAAAAAAAAAGGGTAAGAGAGACAGAGAAACTAAGAATCTAATCCCGTGGATTAGATCACGCACTGGCAAGTTCGTTTTACGACGAGCTCTCGATGCAGATGCCAGGTTACCATTTAAAACGATAATGATAGTACGCACCACCAACGATAATGGCTAGGCGGCGACTGCCTTCCTTCCTTCCTTCGAATGGGACGGCACGAGACAATCCCGTTTTAAGTGTGCCCACCTTGAAGGCGTACCCACGCTTCGTCGCGCTTGAATATTCAAGAATTTGTTGAAATTAATAGCGCGCAAACACCGCTTCTCCTCTTACCGGACTATTAACCGTACTATTCCGATTATTTTCATCGGGTATTTCATTGTTTCGTCTCGGATAAATTTTTTATTTTTCTCTCTCTCTCTTTAGGTAGCTTTTTCTTGCGTTGTGGCATTGAGGGAACGGTCGACGCGATAAATTCGAGCAGAAAGTAGTTCGAAGTAGCAGTGGAATGGAATTACGCGCCTTCTCGATGCCCTGTAATTAATTTCAAAAAAGTCGACCTGCCTGCCTCTTTTGTACCTCTTACCTTCGTTTTTCTTTTTCTTCTTTTCTCTCTGCTGTATCTTTTTTCACACAGAGAACTCGCCGACAATTCGCGCCCTGACTTTACGCGTTAATTAACGAATTATCATTGAGAAAGTTATGGATACGGCGGTAGCCGCTTTATTTGGACGTGCCAGGTGCCACGATCTACCGTCCCGGGTGTTGATTTAGCAATTTCTAGGCGCCACGGATAGACGAACGATCCGCGAGCCGCCCTCGGCGTTTTCCATTATCGGTTGCTACGAGAAAACGATCGTATAAACGTTTAAAGGAGCGTAGGTATCCGCAAAGGTACTGTATCTCATTGCTAACTCTCGAATCTTTATCATTGTAGAAACAGAAACTGTTTAGATACGATTTAACACCGTTAACGTCATGACAGTCATTGGAGATCGTAACTGAGTTTTCCGTTTTTGACTCGTCGGCCACCGGTGTCCGACATTCGATAAATGAATCGTTCACACTCCACTTTTAGTTTTTTTTTTTTTAATTTTAGTGCTATAAAATATTTAGAATATATTTCAGTGATAATTAGGCTTAACCATGCTTATGTCGGAATGGTCATCGCTCGAAGACAGTCAAAGCACGCCACCGTATTTCTGTAGAATTTAATTCTGTATTTAAGAGGCTGTAGGTGTCAAATTCAGATAAGTTTAAGTATCGTTAAATTTCTTGTCCTCGTTAATTCCTAGTATATAGGGGTAGAAAATGACAAACATTGAATTTTGCACCTATCAAATCTGTTTAGCATTTAGTTATTTCTCAAGTATCTAATCTGTGTGGGATGAATGAAAAGTCTGTCAAAATATACGTAGCCGTAAACGTGTCAAAGATCATTGCTACTTTTTTTGTATCGTTTAGGTCCTCGTGTCATAAAAATGTAGGTCACGAAGACGAGGAGAGCCGAGAATCCCTTTCTTTTCCTTCTTTTTTTACTACATCGTCGCAGGACTTTTACACGATTACGTAAGCTCTCATTTAATCAAGCCCCCCTATCCCGCGATGGTCTCTCGCCGAGGCGTTCACGCGCGCGCGCAAACGTTCGCACGCCCCGGGAGAAAGTTCGAACGGTCGTCTCGCTGCATTCTTTTGCTTCTCACCTTCCATCAAAATTCTCCAGTCTCTCGTTTGCTTCTTTTAAGAGATCATGATTTTCTTTTTTTTTTCTCTTAAAACTCACCGAATGACGCAGGTAGAGAGAGAGAGAGAAAAACGGTGGACGGAAAAACGCGTTTTTCAAAGAAGCCCGTTCGATTCTTTATTCGCGAGACGCGCGAATCGTAAACGCGGAATCTTTACGAGGATCTCTCGAGGTCGGGACGATTCATTCAGGGCCATCGCGCTGCTCCTTCTTGTGAGCTTTAAAAAAAAGAGAGAAGAGGAGCAAGGAAATCGAGTTGCATTAGAATTAACGATGAAAAAGAAAGAATTTAAACCCTTTCCTCTCAATAGCTTTTTATATAAAAAGAAATAAACGGTGACGATAAGAATAAATAAGCTAGATATTAAAAACAAGTACCTACTCTTTTTGTAAAAAAATTAGTAATAACCTATATATCATTTTATATAAATATGAACACTGTCAATGACTGAATTCCTTTCGAAGTAGGTCCTAGCTTTCATTAATATTTACAAGAATATAAAAAATATATAAATTTAATATAAAAGATGGGCCACTGAAATAAATTATAAACAATATCATATAGAAGCACGGGTTTACATAAAATCGATTCGATAATCAATGTACCGAACAATAACAAACATTTTTTACTATCACTAAAGTTACAACGTGTAATAAACCCATGAAATTTAGAAAACCAGCCAAACTTTCATTTCGAGTGCAAAGGTAATACCAAAAATTCACAAACGGGTATATCAACGATCGCGTTACCAGACGGTAGGCGCATTAATCGTACCTACGATCCCCGTGTATGGTCTATGCAAGCCGGTTATTAGACGCTAGTCGTTCGTACGTTCCTATTGTGTCTAATTCTTGGATCGTAAATCTATGGGAAGCTCGCACGTGCAGCCCGTGCTGCTGCGGCGTCCCCGCATTACGGAGCAAACAGTGCGCACATCATGCCGATCCTTTATGGTAGTCGGTAATTTGCATTCTCCGGTGGATACTCCGAGCAAGAGAGCGCGGCAAGCGGACTACGGCAACTGCAGCAGCAGCAACACACCAAGCTGCTTCGTGTCGCCTTCGTTCTGTAAATAATGCCTCGTTGCCTCGTTTGCGGATCTAACAAGTTCGGAGCCGCATTTGCACGTAGTAAATTCCATGGATAACTACCGTGACTTCTATCCGACGAATTTATCTATCGATCTTTTTATTATTTTTCTTCATCTGTAGCTTTGTAACGTTTAAAAAAAGTTTCGTCTTTGTGACAATTGATTGGCAATAATTGACAATAAAGTTGTTTATTATGTAAGTGTCAATGAATGTAACTCCATTTGTTTTAGATAAATTGAGGTAAACTTTAATTTCATAATCATGATAGCTAGGTATTAATTTGAATTTATGAAATTCGGTTACCTACGTCACTTGGAGAAATAACAATATAAATTATTGAGTAGGTACATTTGTATGTCAATCGTATAATAAAATTTTCAATTTAGTCTAACTAGATCAACGTTTTGGGATCAAGTTCGTCACGCGTCTCGAGTAATTATTGCTATCGATTTCGTATTCCGACTTCTCTCACCTTCCGCGACAGCTTACGAACATTTTAATTTCCTCGATCAATAATTCATGATCCTTTTCTTCGAGCATGATCAACGGGTCCATCCGGCACAATGATTATCACGTCAAGACGCCTAATCTTTTTTTTCACGGGCAAAGATTTTGGGATACGCGACTCGAGTATTCTAGAAGAGATTTTCGAATTTGCAGACTGGACATATTTAGAAGTCGCCCACTTTCACGGGTTCTCTCGTGGCGCGAACCGGCAGCCAAGGTGACGTCATTGTTTATACGATTCCGTTAGTCCCGAGTTGGCCCTTAAAAAGCGGAATGACTAAACGGAACTCGTCATATATTACGCTAGCTGTTTTCCTTTCTTCCTCTATCTCTTTCTTACGAAAGAAGAAGAGTACGTTAACCTTACATGTTTTGACTATTACGAAAACGATTCTAAGAGTATATGTACATCTGTAGGTGTAAGGCAAAACGATATACTCATAAGTCACACGTTTTTACTTTAGAGATATCACCGTTTAAAGTTTTTACCCTTTGCCGTCGTAATACTTACCACTTTTACCTTCCGATCGTAAGACTGGTTATATCTAGTACGAGTGGGCGGCTGTTTAGACAGCGAAGGTCTAATTTTGTTGGTTTCTCTTTTTTATTAAAGCTTCTGTATTATTCTTATTTTAAAAAGAATAAATTATCTTAACGCATTTTCTTTCACTCTTCGAGGTCTCGATTAAACCGTGAATTAAATTCTTTTGAAAATATGATTTATATAATTTTTCCTCACAACCACATGTACGTGTATATATAATTTGTATAAACATATGAGCCGTAGGTCGAAACAGGAAACCCTTTGTCCACTTCCCACGCATCGTTAAGAAACCTCCTTCCTCGCGTAAAGAGTATACCGGTGATATCGATAAAAGTAGTCGACCGGGAAAAGTTTCACTCAAAATATATGCATATATCTGGCATTATTTACAAAGCAAGAAAGTGGCGCCCGATGCGTATCACAAAGACGGCATTCTATGGGGAAGACCTTCTAGCTTCGCTTACTCGGTCTTTCCCTCTCTTAAATCGTTCGTAACGACGAGCGTTCGAGGCTTCTCTTCTCCTCCTCGAATTATCTCTCTCGCGTAATTAGCATCGATAGACCGACCGTAAGGAGAGAAACGAGGCACCAATCGAAACGACTTAATAAATTCATCTCGGGGACCGCCTATCGGCACCCTAAGATCTACCCGAGCTGCTGCGGTCGCTCTCTCGCTCGTACACGCTTTGTCGCTTCGCGATTTATAAAGCGAGTTAAACGTGATTCGTTTCTCGAATAGTCAGATCTTTGTTCGGACTCTTCGTCGTTTCGATAAGTGGAACGAAATATTCGAATTCGATGAAAGATACTCTTACGTACACTTCTGTCTTCTTTTTTATTGTAATAATAATACTTGAGTGATCAAAGAATATTGGAGGATCTGTTCTTTCTACATAAACTTATTAATGGGAGAATAAAAGATTTTCATCTACCAAGAAGTTTGATAAATTTTAATATTCTGTCTAAATCTATGAGAAGGTCCCTATTATTTAAATTACCGTTGTATAAATCATGCAGTGTGTCATATTTGCCATTATGCAAACTTTGTCTGTAAAGAGATGGGCCGACACTTAAAAGATTAATTTCTCATCATTGCCTAACGATATCGAAAAACGGACAACGGGACAGTATTCTGCATGCTTTCTTCTTTCTAAATCTTGATGCATACATCAGGATTTTTGTCAAAAATCGATGCATCTCGAATTTGCCCGATCAAATACTCGTTCGAAAGAAAAAAGCCTCCTCTTTACGAAAATGCAAGTCGCGTTTCGATAGGATGGCTGGTTCGAAAGATATAGCAGTTTGAAGCTTGAAAAAGACCCATACTCCGACACTTCAAAGATTAATTTCTCATCAGTGCTTAACGATATCGAAAAACGGACAACGGAACATTATTCTGCATGCTTTTATCTTTAAAATGAGCCATTAAACATTGAAATCGGCGGTGGTGACCATTTTGACAAAAATCATGATGCATAGGTCAGGATTTTTGTCAAAAATCGAAGTATCTCGAATTTGCCCGATCAAATACTTGTTCGAAAGAGGAAAGTCTCTTCTTTACGAATATGCAAGTCGCGTTTCGATAGGATGGCTGGTTCGAAAGATACAGCAGTTTTAAGCTCGAAAACGACCCATACTCCGACACTTAAAAGATTAATATCTCAACATTGCGTAACGATATCAAAAAACGGACAACGGGACAGTATTCTGCATGCTTTCCTCTTTCAAATGAGCCATTAAACATTGAAATCGGCGGTGGTGTCCATTTTCGCAAAAATCATGATGCATACATCAGGAAAAATTTCCATGTATTGCTAAGAAGTTGAACTTTATGATGGTCTCCAAAACATTCGAAAATATAAGCTACAGAAATCTGTAGAAACAAAAAACCTAAAATTGGGACAACTAGCCCCGGTCTCCCCTTGCTTCACGTTATTATACATACTTAAGTTCACAATATAATTCATTAAAGAGTTTACCAGTAAATAAATAAAAAAAATAAATAGTAATTGCTAATTTTGATAAAAAATTTATAAAGTCCGCGTCCTGTCATTGGACGTTCCCGTCGCGTCCACGCCTTTCGCCGATGTGTTCACGCATATTTTGTGGCTTACCGCCGGTAAACCATAAAACGGCATTCTACGTGTGTAAAAAATGTCGAGTAGGTAATAAAACTCCAATTTAACGATTAATTCCGCCGGAATGATCTTCGCGTTAATTTATAAATTTCTCTTGGTATACAAATGTGGGAAAGAAAGAAGAGAGATAGAGTTAAAGGTACACCCTTTAAGGAACGGTAAACCGTGCATAGATATTAAATCACCGTCGTTTCTCGCGCATTTCGTCTCATAGCTCGCACACACAAACGAATTTTCGTCTCCCCTTCAACGAAACTTCTTACCCAAGGTCTTATCTTCCATCGTACCACTAATAAGCGTCTAATCGGTGACTACCGAGATAACGACGATTAGACTCGGAAGTTGACTAAGTTTTACGAGAGGATATCGCGTTTCTCGCTTGGGTATAAGCCTTCGTAGGTAAAAGGTCGAAACTTTTTTTTTTTCTTTCACCCGATAGAAAAATCTACGATGTCAAATTAATTCTCTATTAACGGTACTCTACACCCTTTCTCCCACAGGCAGGAAACGTCGTTCGTGAAGGGGATAAAGAGAGAGAAGATCAAGTTTCGCGCACGTATCCGCGATCCTTTATCTTTGCCACGAGGACGGAAATACTAAATACTCGTATGTACTATATAAGGAATAATAATAATAATAATGATAATAAAAACATTTTTCCATCACAGAACGACCGACGGATTTCTTCTTCTTTAAGGTCGTTGCCTCGAAGTCGTCCGTAGACTTTTCGTCTCAGTCAGTCAGAAAAACCAAAGTGAGACGTATCCATTTTATTGCAACGTGAAGATGTCAACGTATCGTGCCGAGGACATCGGTGCAAATAACGAGCCATCAAAGTCAACAATGACGCGGTTCGCGAATTTATTGCACCTGCGAGTAGATCTATAAACAGAAATCATTAACCAACGAAGACGACGTACGATGACGGGGTAAAAGAGAGAGAGAGAGAGATGGAAGGATAATTGATTTCAAACGGTAAGTATGTATACGTACGAAGAGGCGGCCTCGTCTCTTCGCTTGATTTTTCTATAGATGGTGAGCTTTCAGCGAGATCGTCGGTCCTTCGTTTGCTAGAAAGGAAAACCATGAGAATAAGAGAGAGAGAGAGAAGGAATACGAAAACGGACAAGATTTATACCACTTTAATATTAGATCCCGTGCGAACTACGGAAGATATCTCTTGAGACTCGAATTATATCATAAATATCTCTCGATAAGCACTCGATAATCGAGCTGACTAATCACATCGCTGATGTCAGCCTACGGACGTGTGAAACGAATCAAACGATTTTGGTATATACATAAGCAACAATTTTAATAATAATAATAGCATAGCATATCCTTTAATTATTTTATCAGAAATAATCGTTTCGCACCCGCGGCAGTTGGTTCGGACGTAGGAGTCACGGAACACTTCTTCGGGGCTTGACTTTCTAACATCGAGTACGTGTATGCGTGCACGAAGTACGGTATACCGGCATTCGTTACGTTCCCTCCGTCCAATTCGAAAGAAAGAGCGTGACAGTGACGAGCGTTGATATCCGACGCGGCGAAATAGATTTCACGTTGACTGAAACCCATTCCGTTCGCTTTAATACCTCTCGGCACGCGTGAAAGCTTCATGAATAACATTACCTCCGACGTCTACCATCCTTTTCCTACTCGTAACGTATAATTTTATCGGTGACCGCGTAACTTTTTATCTACGCGGTCGAAAAAAATAGATTTTAATAAAAAGAAGAAGAATTCTTTTGAAAACGGAAGCAATTTTGATGGAATCGATGTTACTGAAAAAAAAAATGATGCGTCAGGCCTCGTAAAGGCCGAAACGTTTAATTTCTTGTCTCGATCATCGAGGTGAAATCCGGTACGGAGCGAACCCTCGATATCGCGAACGTTCGAATTCGTCATTGAAAGTAGCCGGAGACTATCGACGAATGGGCGAGCAATTATCCTTGGCACGGTAGACATCAAACACGTCGTTACTAATTGTCGGCACTAATTGCTTGTCACTATACTTATGCGAGGATCGAGGGAATATTTGCACGTGCAAAGTTTTTCTACCCTCGGGGTACGAGAAGCTTCTCTATCTCCTGTGAGAAAGAATCCGTTTTTAGTAATCGATCGATCGATCGATCGCTGTCTAATCGAAGATCGATGTCGTTTCCGTTTCCCAAGAATCTATATATGTAGATATATAGGTATGTATGTATGCTTGACAGTCGATAGGACGTAGATATATCAAAGACGAGACCCCCACGCTCTTATTATCATATTAAACTTTTTTACGATCATACTTTATTCTAGCTATTTGTCGAAGGTTTTGGGTTGAAATCGTATACGTGACTTTTAAAAATGATTTTTTAGTCTTAGATCTCTAAGTGATTCATCTTTGTTGACGCTTCTCACGAATTCCACGAGAATGATATCAAAGAAATTTCATAGGAATAGCGTGGTTAAAGATAAAAGTTGAGAATGATTGAACGGATGTTGATGTAAAGATAAAAAAAAAGGTGTCGGACGACACCTGTTTATTATATAAAATATATAAGAGTAGGTGTAATCCGAGTTCACGAGACCGTTTTACAAGAGGATTTCACATCCGATACCATCGACGCACGGTCTCTTCCGGGTACGAAATTTGTTGGATAAAGGGCCGTGTTTGTTGGGAGGTGAAGGGAAAGAAAAGGACACGGGCTATAGGTGTCCAATCCTCCGCGAGAATCGCGCTTTCGCTTCTCGCTAAAAACGGGGAACGTTCTCGATGTGGCACAGCGATACGGTAATTTCCAATTACGGTACGAGCGACGCTTCGAGCCCCGATTATCGTAACGAGGGAAGTTAAAGGTCGCTCCGGTTACACGGACCTCTTCCTGGACGACGTAAATACTCTTTCTCTCTCTATCTCGTTTTCCTGCATGGGACACGGTGAACGTAAAACTGGATTATTTCTATTCGAGACTGCTTGGAAGCCTGGTCCAAGGTGTTTCTTGGAATCGAGAAGGTATTCTTCCGCTGTTTTAAAGGTTAAGATTATCGAATGAAAATATTTCATAAATCTCTTTGGAGGGAAATATTCAGAAAAGTGACTTTATCATTAAAACATTTAAAGTGGAATTTTTTACGTTAAATTAACAATAATTATGTTACATTGTAATTTATTATAAAATGTAATGTAAATTTTTTGGTTTTCACTATTTGTTATTTATTTATTTACTTGCTTTATAAAAGAACACAGTGTTACGTAGAAACGGGATACAAAATTTGTATGAAATATTATTCTGAAACCATATTCTATTTTATATAATTTGGCAACAAAATCTCAAAGTTGGCAAAGCCTTATCTTATACAGCAACTTTAACTTTATCTGCCATACACTCATACTATATCATGTTTGACGTTATGTCAGAACGATTAACCGAAGGGATTCAGGGACTACGAAAAACATCGTTTAAAAATACAAGTACATAAGAAATTGAATCATTCATAATCAACCTTTAAAAAAGGTCCTTGCAAATAATATAAATCTTTAAAGATTCACAAGAAGTACACCTTTTAAATATTTATTTTTTGTAACGAAGCTATCTAAATAACTTCCTCGATTAAATTCTCTCCCAACATTCGTATATACCAAATCCAGCCGTTACACGAGTTCAATCATACTTTTTATTCAAATCGATCCATAAAATATACGTTAACCGAACGGCGACATGAAATCTTCGTCGAATCGGACAAAAGGCCGACCACCTACGCGTAGAAACGTCGCAAGCTCGATCGCCGCATCGCGTCCGGGGCATCGAAGATAACGTCGATGACGAGGACGCGTCCGAACGCGTGGAGAGCGCGACAAAGACGTGAAACATGTAAGAAGAAGAAGGAGGTGGTGGTAGTGGAGGAGGAGGAGGAAGAAAGAGAGAACGGTGCGGAGGGTTCCGTGCAGGCTCGCTTCAACCTCGGCCGCTCCGGCCTCGCGCGAGTCTCCTGGCCAGTTTCAGGCTCGGCGCTGGACCGTGAAGCTCGCGATCTCTCGCACGAAATCGACGCGGTAGCGGCGATTCATCGTCGATCGATTGCGCGAGGATGTGAAGCTCGGTAACGATTCCTCGGCTAAGCACGGAAGAAACTCATCTTTTGATTGGTTCCGTCGAGTCACGAGAGAGGTGCGTGTATACGTTTTTTTTTATTGTTAAATAGGATTTAATAGTGTTTGCTTTTCAATCTTCTAATTAATTAAGAAAGTAGTGGCAATTTAGAGCAGAATTTTTATGTTAAACATTTCGACGTTAAATTGGTATGGTGTGTCGGAGTATCTGGGTTATTATTTTATTTTATTTTACTTTAGCCATTAAATAAACCAAGGAACGTTGTTTGGTAGTCATAGTAATACCTAGAACTCAAGTAGTACAAATTTCAAAGAGTAAAAAAAATGTACACGGTGTGTTAAAAAAGAGATAACATGGCCCAGATACCTTGATGCACTATCTACTTTATTCCATCTCCATTTCACTTTCGAACGTGTAGAAGCCAAAGTTACCAAGTTCATCAGAAAAAATAGAGGGAATCGTTCAAATTTGTAAAGTTTAATTAGTAATTGTACGATTTGATATCGTGATTAGAAAAAGTGAAGTTAATCAGTTCGGGGCTCTGAATCGGATTAAAGGACATTAGAAAGATTTAGTGGTTAGAAGAATTTGTCATTTTGTTCGTATTAGAAATAGGTAGGTACTTATTCGAAAGATTTCAGTGTTCATATAATAATGTACAAGATTAGTCATTAATCAGTGATTTTCAAATTTTACATCTCTCGTAACCATAAAAGAAATTTTTCTACTTTCACCATATCTTTCTCATAAGTGTTTCGAGCAAAATACTCCAACTTAAATATTTACCGAGAGGAGTAACGATGGCGGCTCTCGAGCCGCCTTCGCGATCTTTCCGTACGTCATCGAGATCTCTACGGTAGATAACTTCGTTGGTCGAACTTAAAACGTTGATCGCTCGTTTGGCATAACGAAGGACGCGTAATTACGATGCGTTTGATATCGTGCAAATAGCCGCCGTTACATAATATCTCTTCGCTCTTTATGTTTCAGCGATCGAGTATTCGTCGAGAGAGTCGTCCAAGCGAGCACCTTCCTCGTGATAAAAAGGAATTAAGGAGAGATCCGAAATTGAGACACGAGATAAAAAGAAGAGCCAAAGAAATCGTCGGGCGTCGACAAATCGCTCGATCGAGCAAACTCGACGAATAAACGATTCCCAAGTGAGAAATCGATCGATCGATCGTTCTCGCGACAAATGCTCGACGTGATCACCGTGGCTCGAAATGTTCAGCGAATTGCGCTGGAGATCGCAGAAGGATCGTAAGAAAGAATTCGCCTGGTGCTCCCTCGAGGCGCGATAATTGACGAGCGCGCGACTCGTGCGTTCGATTTCGAAAGAACGGAGAGAAAAGAAGAGATACGAGAGATTCAAGATGATCTATCAGTCGAGTCATCATCAAGCACCGACGATGTCGTCGACGAGAAAGACGTCGCCGCGATTTCAGCATCGCAATCTCCAATCGTCCTCGAAGTGCACCAACTCGAAGAGGAGAGGAGCCGCTACAGAGAGAACGCATGCCGAGGAGAGGTGCAGGGGAAGATGCAGAGTTCAGTGGAGCGAGAAGCACGTGAAAGAGGGCTTGGTTCTCGTTCAGGAGACTCAACTCGCCAGGGTGGTCAAAACCGGACCGATAGCCGAGCACTATGAGATCGATCCTAAACCTTTCGCGAGGTAAGACATAAAGAGATATTATGGAAGATTAGAAAATAATTTTTATTAGAAAAGAAGACAGATACTCCTTTTAACTCTTTGGGGATTGAGATTATTTACAAACATTTTATTTTAAAAGATATGTACCAAAATTAGTGGGTGTATTACAAACAGCTGTGCTTCGAGTTAGACATGGGACAATGATCCCATCGGTGATATTATTTCCTTTCACATACATAAAGTACTTTCTACTAAAAAAATGATATTCCTATATCAGATAAAATAAATAATAAAAAAATTATTTTCTGCCCCACCAAAACAAACCTGAATAACTTTCTTACACATTCAATATATTAATCCTTCAAGGTAAGATGCAAAACATCCCACTATGCAACTAGATTCTTTTTACTTTCAAATTTCGCGCCCCCAAAGAGTTAAGAGAAGATTCTCGACAATGATTAATTGACTTCGATTGTGATACATAATTTGTCACGACGGCGTTACGCGCGATACGATACGGTTCGAGCATACATCCAGCATTAATCAAATTCATTGCGTCAAGCTTAAATAGTAGCACGCGATTCGACTAATAATTATAATCAACGTAGATCAAAATTGGTTGCTTCTCACGATGAGACGTTTATTGTGCGTGACGCGCCACCTGTGATAATAAAGGTTCGATCGAAACGCGCATCCTCTGCCGTATGATTTTATGTTAATTATTCTCATTGCGAGTGTGTTATGACTTATGGAAACGAAGCGCTATTATTTACGATCGAAACGGAACTGCTCCCACGCGCCGAATTGGAAATACAAGGTGGCAACACTTTTGTGATCTTTTTAATCGATTCTTCAATTGCATTGACAATTTTTTTTTCAACAAAACAGAGAAAGAAATTGATTCCCTCGATGATCCTTCTTCCTCTGATATTCTCGTTCATTTGCTACGAGGATCGACAACTGGCTTTGTACGCAATACCCGGCTGAATAAACGATGACTCGCGACTATTTATGCCAGCATTAATGCGAGTCTAGTTTCTTTATTAGGAGAATTGAAAAAACCTCGGAGATACGTCGAATCTCGAGTTCTCTCCCTCTCGCTTGCGATCTTACCTAAGCGATCTCTCACCATATCGCCACCACCGTTGCTCTTCTTTCGCAATCCCTACGATATTTCGACACGTCTTCCTTGCGACGATTGTTGGGAAAAACGATTATCCGTTACACACTTTTCTCGCTTGTGATATTAAAAATCAACGTTATATGCCACATCTTATGCATTATTTATCGCACGTACTTATGTAGGTACAAGTTAACAGCGCGCGTAATGACATCGATTAGCAAGAATGCAGCTTCCGTCGGCTACGTAAAAAGTTCATTAAGACCCAAAGCGGAATCTCGTACACGCGTTATGGAAATTCGATTCCCCGTACCTACTCTCGTCGAATCGACTGTAACTTGGAAGGAAATCAGGTAGAAATATAGGGTAGACGAAGATATTTCTTTCAATGATTATTATTACCATCGACTTATGGTTACAGAAATATTCTCATTTTTGTTATACAAAGACGCCAGGATTCTTGATCATTCTTTTAAAAATATATATCGAGTCTTTAGGAACGATTTAGCCCTTTAAAAAAGAAAAGAGAGCGTGACGAGACACCGAAATCGCATAACCGATCGTCGATGAACCTCCTCTCCCCACCAGTCGTTTCATATTCATGGATATGTTAATGATCCTTTTAATGGGTGATGGCAGCATGCATCGATAACTCGTTACCCGACTCTCCTATCGGTCGCAACTGTCTCGTCGTGCTTTCGCATCCCTAATGAAGTCGATTCACTTAGCCGACCTATCTCTTGGTGTACGTAAGAGCTCGACTCTTTGAACGAGATTCGTTCGCAGAAATAACGAAGATACGCTTTTAAAAGCGTAGACGCCGCGTGCCATGCACAAAAACTGTCCTGTCTTTACCAGTGATCTATACTTTCGTTCGATTTTCTATCGCTTATCGCGCAATAACGCCGATCGAATTAGGAAGGTATCGTTTATTAGCTTTGCCATATATAACGCTGCTTACGATAAATTAGAGGATAATAAACGAGGCATTACCGTAATTCTTTCTTGACGACAAATTAGAAATTTATGAGTAAGAGAAAGAACGAGAGAAGGATAATCGATTAACCCGATGGATTCCAACCGCGACGTATCGGAGCTCGACCGGTATGGAAATTACTTTACACTCTCGTGGACACCACCCAACGACCGACAACGAGCAAAACGCCAATTACAGTCTAAGCAATTTCTCGCGCTTCTTAATACGGCTTTTTCCGTATATTAGAAAATGATCGGTGCGAAATCCATCGGGCACGCGTTCCATGCGACGCACGTGGTGGCGTAAAAGGCGAAATCGAACGTTGGTAGTCGATTTCGAGGAACGACGGACAAAGGAAAATATTTCTTGGTATCGTTCTTCCACAATCGGTGTTAAATCGTGAGAAATCGAGTTACTATATCTGTATGGTCTGGTAAAACCTCAGTGATCGTTATCGATGTCGAGTAAGCTTGAATGATTTGACGAGGCTTCGATTTAAACTTCGATACGAGGATTATCTTGTGGTAGGAATATAACCGTATATACAGGGTATCCCATAGAACTGTGCCGAGGTAAAAGATGGAAATTAAACAGTATTAAACGCTAGATTTTCTTATGAAACCTTATCTAACCTCTTGTGAAATTTTCTAAACTATCTAAACTCTATTTGAAATAGAAATATAATTTTTAGGTAAATAGATAAAGTAAGCAGCAAAGTATCTGTAAGTGTAAGTTTTATTTTCTCCATGAAAATTAATTTAGGTGTTATTTTGATATAAAAAATGCTAAATTATTTCAATTATTAACATATTTAGTAAAGATTAATGCTTTAGAAATTAGTTAAATTTTTCTAAAACTCCAATTGCAGCTTGTAAAGATATACCTCGGCCCAGTTCCATAAGACACCCTATATATTCCCGAGCAAGTACTTCTGTAATCTGCCTACGCGAACATCGAACATCACCACACGTCAATCCGATTATCCGAATGTGCGAAGACCCTTCTTTTCTCTGTGCCGCCACCATCGATAAGCTAAAAAGAAGAAAGCAAAAAAGAATTTGCAGAGATAATACGTCCGATGGGACGATCATAAATTTTCATAAATTATCCTCGTGTCGCACGTTTTAACTTTTTTCCACTTTGGAGCACTCGTGCTCTCGATGAGTACCGATCGATGAAATCCAATTTTCTACGATCCCTACGATCGACTCACGCCAATCTTTAATAATAATCGTGAAGTATTACCTTTAAACGATCGAGAGATAGAGAGAACGACGCCGTATATAGGGCGCACGCTTTACGATTCCAGTCGCGATACTCTTCATCGAAATCACGACTGGACGTAATTGCTTTTTGAAGGAGTAACCTTGAATCGCGCACACTTTTCCGTGCTTCTCTTATCTCTCTCATTATTACTTTGTTCTAGGACCCGCCATCGTTCTCGATGGGAAATTGAAAACGATTAAAGTTAATCGCGAGCATTACCTACCCCCTTTGCGTCGGCTATTTTATTTTCTCCTACATTATACCATAATAATCATAATGGAAATTACTTCGTTCGTATAAGCGAACGTATAAATTTAGAATAAAATATCAGCAAGGGGTAGATATCGTCGAAAAGAAGCATTCAAATTCAATGATGCTTCGAAAGCATCCGTTTGGTATGCCGGATTTGCGTAATAAAGTCTCGCTCGTGCATAAAGTCGAACGAAAATGCGAGGTACGCGTTAGGAAGGCAGCCTTGCCAGGCGCCGCGGCGTCGACCTTGCAGGAAAAAGAGAGACGACGCGTCTTCGTCGAGCATCGAAGTCACCGTGAATCGAATCTTGAATCTTGGTTCATCCCCCCCTCGATCGAATGAATACTTTTTTTCTTTTTTTTAAAGCTTTCTCATTTAACAAAGTCGCTTTGTTTTATGTTACAGCGGACAATGGGCGAGAGTCTATCGCTGCAGGTCCCGATCAACCGGTACGGTTTACGCTGCCAAGTACTCCTCCAGGAACAGATTTAACGCTGACTGTAGCGCCGAATTGAGACACGAGATCGCCCTCTTGTCGCTTTGCTCTCAATCGCCGCGGGTCGTTCGTCTGCACGATGTCTACGAGACACCAAAGGAGATCATTATGGTCATGGAATTGTAAGCGTTTTATTTATTTTTTTATTCTCTATTCCAAAAGGATGTAAAGAGATTATAGAGATAGGGAGGATTCGAGAGGCGAGGATAGGCGTGACGAAAGGCGTGACTTTTCAGTGCCCCAGGTGGCGACCTGCAGACGCTGATCGACGGTGATTTGGTGCCCCTCGAAGGTGACGTCGTCCACTTTGTGAGGCAGCTAGTAGAAGGACTTGCCTACCTCCACGAGAGAAATATCGCCCATTTGGACATCAAGGTAAGTTCGACCCATAAAAGGTCGAAGCGGTCTTGTCACGCTTCTCGTATATCCGGATCCCGGAACTGAGTTCGCCATAGTGGCACCAGAAAGTTCCGCCGTTTTCCTTCGACTCGTCGAGCCCTCCTCTCTCGGAGCTTCTCGAGATAAAATTGTCCAGTTGTTGTGTCATTCGTCTTTTAGATCGATAAATCAAAGATAGAACTATCGTTTTCCTAGTTTTCTTTTAAAATTCTTCATCGTTTTTTAAGCAGGGAAATGTGTACAGTACGTTATGTATATCACCAAGGATCACCATGATGAATACTTCGAGCAATTAGTCGAGAGACCTGTCATATCTTATTTCACGAAGATCGATCCTTCGATATCGATAATTATTCTATCCTTCTACGATCAGAGAAACTCGGTTCCCCTAAAAATGCCTGCGCGAGTTTCCATCGCGAGAGAGTTATTACCGAGAAATCGCTGAGACACGAGCGGCTCCGCCTTCCCGGTAATTAGACGGGTATATTTATGAACGTTGATTCTTTCCTGGTGCACGATGTTCTGTCCACGTGTCGGACAGATCGCGACGTCCACTATGTTTTAATTGATCCCATGATTAATAATTACTTGTAAACAAGAGAAACACCGATAGCGATCTCCTTTCGTCGGCTCTTTAAAACGGGGCCGCGCAATGAGCTCGCGGCTATTATTCTAATGAATGAATAATAAATTCCTCGAATCGTTATTTATCTTTTTCGAATTACCGTCGCTAAACCGATCGACCTGAGACGACAAACTATCTTCTTATATCGAATAAGTAATTTATAGTCGGTGTACGGTGCCATTTTGATACGCTCATTAATCTTCCCTCGCGCGCTCCCAGAACGCGATCGGCATAGAATTAATGAAAATGTGCAAGGTTGTCTTGTGAATCATTATTAACGCGTGTCGCGTTATTAGTACCCACGTTTTGTGTTATAGTAATTGTCTTTCATTATACGGGTTGGAGTTTTATAACTCTTTTCTTTTGTGTTCGGTCATCTTATTAATCCTTTTGGCTGTACTTTATAGATTTAATACCAAGTAATATACATTTAAATTGAATATTTACTTTAGATTATTTTTTAACCAACAAAATTCAAAAACTTGTTTTATCATATGGTTAAGGTAGAAATGTCGAATCACGCTCGACAGAAAAGTGCAGAGGGTTAATAGTTTGATTTCTGTTTAACGTGACCAAGAAGAAAATACGGCGGTATTTATACGATGACCGAATACGTAGGTATATCACTTTTCACGAGGAATAAAAAATCTTATAAGATTTATCGGTAGTCATGGTAATAATGGTACCAAAAGGAAGGTGAAATTTATATCAGGAGTACGTAAGAAGGGCGTATTAATTGGACGGATAGGCTGCTTTCAGAGAAGAGAAACTTCGGACCGAGCGAAAAACGGTACCTACGATCTTGTTATCCTCAGCGAACGAGTCTCATCGTTTCGGGAGGACTCGCGTGTTCTTTACTCTTTCGGAAGAAAGAAAAGAGAAAAGAAAAGAGAAAAGAGAAGTTTAATTACGATCGAGTCGGTCTTTCGAGTACGATTCGCGATAATCGAGCGGAAAACAAATTGGAATCGCCTTTTACGGCGAAGCCGGACAAAGGAGAGTCGCGCGCGCGTCTCGTCGTCGTCGATTCGGTTTGCCATCCCTATTTGCCGTTTAAAATCGACGAAACAAAAAACGCGAACCATCGGGATCGAGCTTGCGTGAAATCGCGAGGCTCGATGCTCGAGGCATCGTTCCGGCTCGTTTCCCGGCAATTTATAGCGTCTACCTTCTTTCTCCGAACGCGAGAAACACGGAGACTTCTCGGTGACTTCTTTCGTCGTTAGACGAGTCCTCGATATAGAATCACGGGAAAAAATTGCTGCTGGTGCTTCAAAGGAGAATATAATATCGATCGTTTAATAAAATTCAATTTTAAGAAGAAATGCTGCCATTGAGTGTTTAAACAACCAATGCTAGATTTTAAATTTTAATATGGTGATTGCTGTGTGGATCACCGGTTACTGGCACTTGATTCTTGAGATTGCATTTGGAAAATTTCTGAATATTGTTTAATATAATTGTCAGTCATACAAAGTAGAAGATCTAATATAAAAGATGCGATAGAAAGATGCGAAACAAAATTAGGTTGGCACACAAGTTTATGCAGAATTAATTCACCAGTCAACGAGTTAATCAAATACTGTTAAATAAATTAAAAACTACAGCTAAAATAACTTTTTTAAGTCACACAAGTCAGAATTGTCAAACTTATCGAATAAGAAACACAAAGTCAAGAACATCCCCATACCGATCTCGTGCACGGAGACACGAGACAACGCGGAATTCCATCAGCCATTTAATTCCGGGATACGTTTAAAATCTTGTAAAATACACGTGTTGCGATAATTAAGAGAGGACCAGAGACGATACGGTAATTAAGACCGAGCATTCGCCGAAGTCGTCATAAACTTGAACTCGGTAGGATAAATATCACAGCTGGTTTCTTTCTCTCTTACCATCCCGAGTCTCACCGACGTTTCGTTATGCAAACGATGTCGTACGTTTGGTAGCGTAGCATTTTACAGGCACCTTCGACCCTTCTTTCCCGATCGGCAGTCGAGTCAAGGTTATCAGCGAGGGAAGAAAGAAAAGATGTAGCACAGCGTTTCCCGAGTATTCGACCTTCGAAAGCACGAAAACGAAGCTCCTCGATGAAACACCGTAAACACGAGTCTCTCGTAAACATGTTAATGTATCGAGTAGTCGTAGAAGAAGGAGGAAAGTCGTAAGATGAAATGAAATCTGGGAAAAGAAACGAACGGGCCGTGGTCTTCCTCCGTTCATTCATACATCGAGAGAATGACTTCATAAAGATAGAGATTTATGGACTATTATTGCACGACGCCAAGGTCGGGCTAGTGGGAATCAAAGTCAACGGTACGCGTGCGTATAGATAAATTTAACGTACATTCGCGTGGCTTCTCTTTTCTTTCTCGACGCGTTACGTTCGCATTCGTTGCACAGTCTTATTATATTATTCTCCCTCGTGCAGAGATTCCACGTTGTTCTCAGCGAGACGAAGGCGCGTGGGCGTCGATGAGAAGTTTCGTATCCGACGAATGCAAGCGTGAGAGTGGGGAGAGGAAGGAGACGCCGTTAAGGAAATTTTAATTCGTCGAGGTCGATGAATCTTACGCTGGTCTTTTCTTTGTAAAAAAAAAAGAGAAGAAGAATACAAATTTATTCTTGATCTAAACCAAATTTATCAGTTATGAATCAAAGTAAAATTTTGCAAAAAGAGTTAGACACTTTCCAGCCAAGACAGTACCCAATCGTCGAACTTTCGTCCAAAATACCCACGTGAGTCATTCGCGTTCGTAGACCCCTGTTTGTATAAATGTTCTCTCTCTTTCTATCTTCGCGAGTGCGAACGTACAAGCATGCATACGAGGCGAAGGATTCCAGCATCTCGAGGAACAATTTACGACTTTTACCGGAACAGAAAGAAGGAAAAAAAAAATTCACCGATTAATAATTCTCACGGAGGACGGGACATTAAATACCAACGATCATAAACGCGTTATGAACGTTCGAAGACACTTCTCTGAATTACTAGCATACGATTCCTTCTCAGCTTCCGACTGTCTCATAAAATTCTTCACTTATCATCGACCAGTCTTCTACCATAATAATAATCTCTCGAATAGGATTCTCTTTGTTCGATAAAAAATGACGTTTCTCGATCGATTAACTCGCGAATTCACAGCTCACGGGTAGCGTAGGTTGCCGGGCGCGAAGAGATACGCGTTATTGGTACGTACACGTATTACTATACACATGCGCGATTATCGAACGTGGTATACCACTATTACGATCCAAATACGGTGATCGAGTGTTTATGGAGCGCGGGAATAATGGTTTGAGCGAGCGTGCGCGCGCGGACGGGACGATTCGAAGGCGATTTCGTCTTCTTCGTCGTCCTCTTCGTTGGGCAAAGTCGAGCTCGCGACGTAGGCCTACATCGGGCAAAAGGGATTTACAAGGGGTCTTCAAGGCTGCCGAGCGGGAGATCAAACGCTTGCATGCGACCACTTTCCAAAATGGGCGCGAAACTTCTCTCTCTCGGCGCGATCTCGTTCGCTCACCCCCGGTTTCCCCTCACTCGTGATCTCGTATAAATCGTTACTCGCATGGCGTCGGTACCCGACGTAAAGTGTCGGCGTAAATGACGACGATGACCGAGTCAACCACGGCATACTGTCCTACAAAGTTCTCTTTGATCTTGTCTCTTTTGCTATTGGTCGTTGCATTGAATCGTAGAGAACTGGTAATATCGTCGAGAAGTTGTATTTATAGTTTCTGTGTTTCTGATATAAGAGGGAGTCATGATAAAGAGACGAGAAAGTTGAGAAGTATTTTCCTAATAGAGGGATTTGTAAGCCATACCTTAGTTAGTTGCCAGCTTCAATCTTAAATTTTATATGATTTTTCCAAAAATTGTTATTGAATTATTCGATAATTTTTTTAATCTCGATAAATGTTTATTTGAGAGGGCTTTAATTATAATAACAACATTTTTTTTTGATCTCTTGAATTGTAGAGAGCTGGTAATATCGCCGAGAGGCTTAAACTTAAATTTTATATAATTTATATTTCAATTTTTCCAAAAGTCATTATTGAATTATTCGAAAATTCTTTTAATCACATTAAATGTTTATCTACTATACCTATAATTATAATAACACTGACTCGAATAATTAAAATAACAATCTCGAGACAGAATATATTTTTTCTCGAATCTACCCAGCAGACCTTTAAAGCAAATACTATAAACTCTGCACCGGAACAATTGGAGATTTCCGCACCCTTTCAGAAGAGAGACAACATTCGTTGAACGAGAATGAAACTCGATTCGGTAGAGCTCGTAAACAGAGTCGTTTTTAGTGGAACGAACGAAGAAAGGATCTGGACACGACAGGTGAACGAGACCGAAAGTGGAAGGACACAAAGCTTCTCGCGTGTATCGGATCGCCCACGTTTCGCTTTCGAGCTTCGTTTCCTGCTGCGGCACAGCCCCTACGCGAGATCCACGTGAGATACGTATGCAGATGAATTATCTCTCTCTCTCTCTCTTTCTTGTTACTTCGTAGATATATTCTCTTTCTCTCCCTCTCAAGTCTCGTTACGAACGACGATATCAGTACAGGGAGAACTGCCGTCTCTCTTCGAGTTCGCGTTTCTTCATGGAAAAACGTTGCACGCGCGCGTTCTGGGCCCCACGCTCTCGAACGACCACGCCCTGTGCCAACGCCGGTTGCTGTTTCTCTCTCTTTCTCTTTACTTCCTCTCTTTCCTCTCGATACACCCGGTGAATCACACCTGGTTCCTATCTCCTACCCGTCGTTCGTTCTCGACCGCCATAACTGGAGCACGCCTTATGATAAAAGCAAAGTGAAAACTGGATGATCTTCTCTTTGTCATTACTTTTCGTACCTTTCGTAATAACGATACTTTTACCTTGTGGTATAATAAAAGCGAAAGTGGTTCAACTTGTATACTCTCGATACCTATAGTATACGTTACCTTAAAAGCTCGGGATTTTATTAGATTAAAAGAAACTCGTTCGAGCTATTCTCACTCCTTTTGTTTCTATAATTAGAATGAAGTAAATAAAATAGAACGTTCATTCAATTTGTCACGCAAAAGTAATTTTCAAGGCACCGTTAATTATCCGGTAGCGTGTACTGAAAAAGACCATAATCCTTCCTTTGGTATCAAAGAGTCGTGCAATTTTCTTTTTTCTCGGTAAATATTTTCCAGAGAAAGAAAACATTCCTATCGGGTGTCTCTTGTCGCGAGAAAAGATCGATAGTTGAAAAAAATGGTGTACTAATCGTGTTCTATGGCGCGTTCGGTGAATCACGTAAGTACGTTCGCGAAGGCACGAGCGAACGAGCAACCTGTTCGCACCGTAACTGGAGCACCTCCTCTCTGTCTCGCGCGACATTTATTCGCGCTACCGAGAGAGAGGGAGACTCGTGGAAAATGAATCGAACGAGTTGGCTATATCGTCGATGCATTTAGCGCACTTATTTCGCATCGATCAATGGCTCATTAAGCCTCACGAGAGAGTAGATAAATAAAAGCAAAAAACGACGGAGAGCTTCCACTTCTTCGCCGCTTTATCAAAGAGTACCCGCTTCGCGTATTTCAATGAGCGATCAATTCGTTACCATTATTTTGCGTTATTTATTCAATGAATGGAAGGAATGATTGTAGTTGTGTATTATGTATAGATTTTTGCTTTATTAATTATCTTTTTTTACTATCCAATGAGATTTAAAAAACACTTATATTTTTTAAAACCTCTTTCTTTTTTTGGAGAGCAAAAGATAGTTCTGGGACTTGTGGGACACCCTATACACTTATAATAATGAATATAATAATGTCGGGGTATTTGGGCCATTATTTAATTTATCTATTTTATAGTCATAGGAACACTTACAATTCGTACAAATTTCAAAGAGTAAAAAAAATGTACACGGTGTGTACATTTTAACACCACGTGTTAAAAAGAAAATGGTAAAGAAATGATCAAATTTCCAAAACTTCTTTCAACTTTTTTATTATCATACGTAATCATACAAATTAACTACAATATCGTCTACAATCGTCACTCTTATAATTATCGTCAAGGATTTCAAAAGAGAAGGGGAAAAATATAAAAAAAGGTCGGCGACGCGTCGCAAAAAATGTTTAATTGATTTTTTCACTATCCTGCGATTTCCACCTTCATCACTTTTTTGCCTTCAAAGTAAACACAATTTTAAAACGCGCCCGGTCTTCCTTCTCTCCGTGTTCCCTGCCCACGCTCGTATTTCGGGTGTTCACGAATCTCGTCGCGCGTGATTTAGCTGCGTGGGATCGTACTCGTGACATTCTTCTGGAGATGTGCCGCGAGTACCCGACGAAATATTTACTCCGGGAGAATGAAAAGGGAATCCTTTAATAAAAGATCTCTCAAGCCGGACCGATGAGATCAGATTCATCTTTTTTCTTCTTTTCGTTGTTATTTATCGGTCGAGAGGCTCGGCAGATGACTCGAAAGAGAGAAAAAGAGAGAGAGAGATACTTTGAATATTCAAACGCGCCCACGCGTAATTTTCCCAAGGCTCGCGGAGATGTTCTCCGTTCGAAAACGTCGTGCCGAATACAGCCGATCGTTCGTCTCCCCCTTTTATCACGGGCACTCGCATTAGGCTAAAAATAAATTCATTATATCGAGAGCCTCGTCGCGTCGCTTTCTACGGGACCGATCGCTCTCGAGGTCGACCATTTAAACCGTGTCCCTTCTCGTGGAAATTAAAAAGCACTCACCGAATGGACTCGATCTCTTTCTCGATGGATAACGGTATCTCTACATGTTCAAATAAATAAGCGTTCGGTAGAAAAATCTTAGCAGTAGTAGTCGTTCCAAACGGATAAAAATTTTGATGAGTCTGGTGAAGTACGGTAGCCGGCGAAACCATAATGGGATTCATATAGATACGTAGGTACCTACCATACGTAACGATCGGAGGCTGAACGTACGGATGTAAGGCGCGAGATGTAAGCGATAACTCGAGTTCCCTCTCGCTCTCTTTCTCTTCTTAAAATGCGTGCCGTGTCGCGAGAATACAGCATAAGTGCGCGAGCATGGTAGTTCACGCTCGGAAAAATGCGTCTGTACGCGTCTCGGCGGTAGCGAACGTACGTTTCGATGTTCACAATGTAGGTATGTATGTATGTATATGCATGTACGAGGAACACATCACGTCGACCGTGGGCAGTACTAAAAGAGGGGGGAACTTAATATTCCATTCTATCGGGTAGACACTTGGATTTATCGTAACAACATCTACCGTGTTTATGTAAATGTCACGGTGGTTTTATCTCGGGAACACTCTTCGCTTACCTACTCTTTCGCGTTTTAGTTTCCATCCAAGTCTGATATCCTTTTCCATCCTTTTTTCCATCCTAACTTCACGATTCCGCTAAAACTCGTCCGCGTTACGCAGGACTTCTTTAAACCGTTTTGCAAGGCGAAAGGAAGAAACGAGTTTTTGAAACAAATTTTTATCACTTTTCTGGACGTATCGGATATGGATCTCTTTATGATCCTTCCTCGCGGAGACTTTCCGACGAGATTATCGTATGATGGAAATTATCATGGAAATTAATGATTCTAGCCACGTTTTTCTAAAGTTACTACACTTTATTGTTCCGTCGACTGGATGCAATAACAATCGTCATACGAGTGCTTGACGAATCATTCTACTTTTTATTAGGGTCATTTTCATAAAGCAACCTTAACATTATATAGAAACTAAAAGGAAAAGAAACAAATATTCAAAGAAAAAAAAAGAGAAAGATTTTTTATTATAAAATCAATTTCCATAGACCAAGTTACCCGCAAGATATAAAAACTGAAAGAAAACTACACCAGCTGTTTCATAAACATCACCCTACACGTTACATTCACCTACATAACCCTATAATCAAGCTAGGAAATGCAAATTCTGCAAAAGATGGAACATCGAACGCGGTAGCGAGAAGTTTGACGATTTAGCAGCAGAAATTTCTGTCCTTTCGCGTATTCTCAACGTTTGACATTGTTGCTGGCGATGCAAGATCGGACGTCCCGCTGGGCGCCACAAACACACATACAATACGTGTATAGTACTAGTACGTATCGAACAAACTCTCCCGTATAAACGAACGTCACTCAATTACGCGATTAACTCGCTAATTGTCAGCGTCGTTTAAATGCTGAGCCGTACTCGGCATCGAGGAAAACGACGTTCGACCACCCGTCGGGCCTACAGGATTCTTTTGCCCTTTTCGATAGCTCCCTCCGTGATTTATATATCAGATACTCGTACGCGCCACGAATAACAGGAAATTCGAGAGTTCTTCTACCGATGATACTTTAAAAGCCGACGACCCGATACGAAGTCTCTTTTCCGTGTGTGTTCGTACGCGAACGAGAGGAGACGAATTTTCAAAGAAGACGTTTTTACAACCTCGCACATTTTTTTTTATCTTAGTCATCAAAAATGTTGTAACCCTTATTTTCGTATTTTTTTTTATTATAACTATTATTTATCTACCTGTCTCATACGTTACAGCCGCAAAATCTCGTGATGATGGGCACCTTCCCGGAATGCGACGTGAAACTTTGCGACTTCGAGATATCGAGGGTCATCCTGGAGGGCACGGAAGTTCGTGAGATTCTTGGGACGCCTGACTATGTGGGTGAGCAAAGCGACTTTGATCATCTTTCGACCGATTTATCGACGATTCGCGAGTCGTAAATGTCGGGAACACGCCCTGAGCGAAATTTTCCATTGGTATTCCAGTGGAAATCAGTAGTAAATTGTGATTTTTATTGGGTTTCAATGGGAATTGAATGGAATATTAACCAATGACAAAAGTTACTGATGTAACGTAAAAGTTAATAAAAATAAATTAGTGGAAATTTCATGGAAATCAAGAGGAAAATTTGCTTAGGGCGATGAATATTTCAAGAGAAAAACAAAGATAAATTATTACAGAAACTGCCGGAACGTAGAGAAAAATATGTATTATGAGAGACACACGTCGTTTCGAATCATCGCGATGAAGATAACACGTCGAGACATCGTTCGTTTTCCTTGTTATTCCTAAATAAACGTAGTTCACCACTCCCACTCCTTCGCGACACATCTCGACACGCGTCGTCATGGTTTTCGTGGACATTCCAAACAAGGTCGTCTCGTGACCAACATTTTTTTCCGCAGAGGCGTATTTTTCCGCGAATATATATATTTGGGTCGACGTTCGCTCCGTTTCGGTCACTCAGAAAAACGGACGTCGTCTTTCACGTGCCAGTCAAATATAAATGCAGGAAATTTTAAGCTCAACGTTACATTACTTTCGTTATGTAATTTGCAATAGGTACCAAGTGCCAATTCTAATAAAAGTAATATCTTTTAACTCGTTTTGGCATTGAATAAAAAATTACAGTAATCGATTAAATTTGTATTATAAACAAGGAAAACAATTTTCATTAAATCTGTCATTATTACTTTCTTACATACTTAAAACATTTTAATTACCAACCGTGATAAACCAAGTTGCGTCAATTTTCTACACATTGTACCTAACAATCACTAATATACCTAATTTTATAAATTATAACGGTAAATTGTTTTATAAATTGTAAAAGTTGTAAAATTTGGAATACAACTTCAGATTAACGGTCAATGCTACTCACGTTCGCCTTGATATCGTTTTTATTCGGTAGTATCCAGCAAGTGCATCGGTAATTTACGAAACACGCTCGGTGTCCGCTTTAATCGGTAACGATCGTTATCCATATCGACTAATTGGCGATCTCGATCAAAAGAGCGAGGGAAAAATATAATCGATATTAATCGACGCGTTAACCTCGGTCGTCGTGCTTTCGACCTTTCCAAGAGTTCCTACTTTGAAATTTTCCACTTGTACGACGAAACACGATGGACCGTGTCAAGGGTCTCTCTCTCTTTCTCTCACGTATTTCCATCAGTACCGTTTTGCATCCGACAAGATAATCGACGATTTAATTCCGTCCGTACCCTCCAAGAGAGGGAAACGGGAACAAGATTTATCTCGATTTCCTTGATAAGATGTCTCTCCTCGTCTAACCATCGACAAGCTTCTCTTCTATAAAGGACGTTTATGGAACGCGTTATCGTGAATCTCGATCTCGGTTGCCTCGTAATTAACTCGACCTTTGTCGTATAACGCAATTACCATTTCAATTAACAAAATGCATATATATTCCAGTAGCTGTTTCATTTTTATTGCGAAAATCGTTCCATTGTGTATGCACGAGCGCGATGGACGTTATGCTAAACGATCTCATCGAGGAAAGGTCGTTGTTGATTCGTCTACGATGACGCCATTTTTTAAAGATTCGTCGTGACAATTTAGACCAACTAGAATATTTAACATATTCTTTTTAAAATATAAATATTGATTTATAATATTCCAATAATCAGGAAAGGATGTATTTTTAAACGCACGTAGAATTACGTCTCCCTTACCAAGCTAAAAAATTGTCAATTGACGTAAAAAAGACTTCAGCGATCGCCAATGACTTGAAAATGTTCACTCCACTCAAACTAACTAAAAAAACTAAAACAACGTCGCTCAAAGATTAAATAAAAGGGCCTGATCGAAGTATATTACCGTAACGAGATAATTTTATAGGTAAAGTGTACGACGGACTAAAGTGATTCGATTAAAATCACATTAGTGGATCGATTAATCAATTTTAAGATCACCGGAGAAGATTTATGGGAACGTCGATCGAAATCAGAACCCCTCTCGAAAATTCTCCCACGAACCCGGTAATCTTCTTTGATTCGTTACGAAGTCTTACGAGAAGGGATGACGAAGTTAAATTTTAATTACGCTTATATGCTATACGTATAAGCCATATCGGTGGTTGTGGATAAATACGATCGTAACGAACGAGATACTGGATATACCGTGAAGGTGCGCTTGCTCGTGTAACATTTATCCTTACCCAAATACAGATTTCTACGTGGCACACTTTTCGCGAATAAATTAAGCCGCGTACAAATGAGGCCGTTGGACTAGGTAATTTGTATCCGTAGACGTTACACGTGTACTCGTGTTTGTCGTATTCGTTCGATTTCACAAAACCCCGGTGATATCAATGTTTTCCAACGATTTATATATATACTTCTTCGAAGCAATAAATTTAAGATCTCTTTTCTCATCTCGTGTCTTTTTTTTTTTCTTCTTCTTACAGCACCGGAAATACTTCACTACGAGCCGATCACGTTGGCAGCCGACATGTGGTGCGTGAAAAAAAGAAATATTTACTTATCGAGAAAAAAAATGTTAAATGATGTAATAAGAAAGACATCGAAGATTTTGAAATCGCGTTACACATGATATTCCAGGTCTCTCGGCGTTACAACCTACGTGCTGCTAACAGGTTTCTCCCCTTTCGGAGGCGACACCGACCAAGAAACGTTTCAAAACATATCCCTAGGAGAGATAGATTTCCCTGAAGAATTGTTCGAGGAGGTTTCGGCCCAGGCAAAGGACTTCGTTGCTAAACTTTTGGTGCTAGACCCAAGGTTAGCTTAATCGACCTCGAACCTAATCCCAATTAGGTAACCTTTAGAAAATCTTTTAACGATCTTATCTTTCCCCACTAGCGCACGAATGACAGCGAAGCAATGTCTGCGTCACGAATGGTTACGCGGTGCACCGACGCAAGCATCGCCACATTTGAGACGATATTTATCAAAATCTCGTGAGGTTCTACTGGAAAGAGTGGTCAGTCGTGAAAATTTACGAAGAGCTGCCCTATTGAGTCAAACAACGAGCCAAGCCAATCTCTCAGCCGATATGCACGACCAGAATCTTCAAGACTGCGTACTGAGTCACAGTGAAATTTGCCTGAGCGACTGTATGACAGCTAGCCAATCGAGTCTCGTAACAGGAAGCGATGGTTTCCCAAGTCCAGCGAATTCCCAGGTGAGCTTGAACTCAGCGACTTCGTCACGAACGAGTCTAAGTTGTGCCAGCCAGAGTTGTCTTTTAAACAAGGAACAAACCCAGGGCTTGCTCAGCCGTGCACAGAGTCGATCCCAAGCGAATTTGAATCATCATGCAGCGAGTCGTGGTCTTTTGTCCAGGATACGTAGCCTCCATCGTATCCAATCACAGACGTGCTTGTCAAACGGAGCCTCGAAGACTAGTCTGACACCGGTTCAACATATGATCGCTTCGATGCATCCCGTTAGCAGATCGAGAGAGAAATTATACGGCTTGAGATCCCTGTCAAAGTCACAGGGTGTATTAGACATCTACAGAAGCTTGGAGTGTCTTAGAAGAAAAAGAAAGCCTTATGAAAGAGCCAAGACCGAGGACGTCGTACCGATCGTCGATCGAATCGACACGGAGATACTTGGTGATAAGACACCTCGGGAGATCCTTCCATCGATAAACTCGAAAGCAAACGGTGCCACCGTTTTGGAAAAGCCAGTTACCGAGATCTTAGATAGCTCGAAAGAGATACCAAAGTCCGTAGAAAAACTTACGATTTTATCTGATCGGATAGGCGCTGAAAAGACGTACGATGATCACCGTTCAGAGATGTCGAAGGAATCGGATTCAAGGTCGGAAGAGAACCTCGATTCTTTGAAATCTATTGAATCTGATACTCTCACGGAAGACTCCGATGAGATGCCTCTGGATCGTAGAGAATCGAACGACGACGCGTCTTCGGGAAAACGTCCTTGTCAAAGGCAACACTCTGACGTGTCCAGTCACTCGAACAACTCTGCCATTTCAGATGACAAGGAAGATCGCTCGACCGAATCGGAGACCGATGAACCGAAATATACCGTAGCACAATTGGTCTCGGCTTTCAACAAGCATCAAGAAGTAGCATCGAGAAGCAGTCTGGAGTCGATAATGAGCGAGAAGAGAATCAACGAGATGACGTTCCCGACTGGCACGAAAGCCTTGCGTCTTTTTATACCTGATATCGATATCACGGAGAGTACGATAGTTCGACGAAAGACGAGTTATAAGCCGAGAAAAAATTGGGAGGAATTGAGAAAGAGGAACGAGAAGAATGAAGGTATTCTAAAGAATTTTGAAAATGATGAGGATAATGACGAGGATGAACAGGTTGGTTCCAAAGAGGTGATCGATAAGACTGATAAAAACATTGTCAATGGGAAGGGAGATGATTGCTTGCTTTTTGAAGAATGGTCCAAGGATGCTGTCTTTTCAGAGAACATTGATATGGAAAATAATATTGACACGACCATCGATGAAAAGTATAAGCAATGTGTCAAAGGTGCTAATAATAAATTGGAAAATGAAAAGCAGGAAGAAATTTCAAGTGTGATACGTCAAAAGGAAAGAATGCCTAATTACATTTTTCCAGAATTGACTTCTCAAGTGAAAGAGGAAACGCATGAGGAAAGCGATAAGGAAGCTTCGAATGGGAAAGTCGATCAAAGGAAACGTACAAAGTCTATCAATTTAAAAGACATACTTCAAAGGGTCGACAGTTTTCAGAGTACACCGAAAGAGAACATGGAAAATCTTCGAAAAAGAACGTCGATCGCTAAAATCATCGTCAACGATAACCTGACATCCCACGATAACATAGATTCCATGAGTAACGATGGGAATGGTACGAAAAGCGAATCACCCTCGAATTTGTCTCAAATCGAGGACAGAATGAAATTGGTAGTTCCACCGTCTTTTGTTAGATCCTCTTCGTTGTCCAGCGACAGTAGCTGTCCTACACCATCCAGCATTCAATCAACCAACGTGTCTTGGGAAGATGTCACCACGGCACCAGGTTCGAACGTTTCCTTGGAGAGAACGGAAAATTGTCGAAATCAAAGGAAAAAGGAAAGCATCGAGTCGATCGAGACGAAAGGAAGACAGAGCGCGGAAGACAAGAGACTCTGGGGCAAGGTATGCACGGGATCTTACACGAGAGCTATGGAAAGATTTACGGGTAGAAATGATTGTGGTAAAAAATCGATGAACATCTTATCGGCAAATGTCGAAAAGATTCGTAGGAAGAGCAGCCCAGCGATGCCACAATGCGTTAATCCGTAAAATTCTTGAAAAACGCGACTTCGTTCGAAAGACTGACAAAAGTTGGAAGATTTCGTGCCTTCTCGTATTTGATCCGTTATCGAGTGACGGAACATGGTTGGTGAAAGGAGAAGAAAAGGAAATAGAATTTTCTTCCGGAAATTCTTGATAGAAGGACAACGGAGCACTGCCAATTCGATGAAGGGAAAAATCTCGACTGGAAAGTATTAAAACGCGATATGATTTTTATTTGAGGCACGTTTTATCACGACGAAAAGGATATTCCTTCGTGGACGAAGCCACTCGATTATTTCGCGGCACCGCAAAGGCAATCGATCGTGATTTATCATCTCGGACTTATCCTTGATGCAATCTCCATATCGAGCGAGCACTAAGAACTATTTTTTTTTCTCTTCTTGTTAGCAAAGCACCCGAGCCAATCGTTCGACGCTTTGTCGGAAAACTTGGAGGACGTTCCGTGAGAAGAGATCGGGGATAGGTATTTTTGTAAGATCCTTTTTATGGGAATGATTACGATCGTATATGAATATATCGTATAATCGGGAAAATCTATTGCAATTTTTCTTATGGTATATATATTTCCTCGATTACTATGAACGAGAAAGAGACAGCTCTTACTACCTTTTCTCGCAAGGTAGCGGAAAATTCATTGCTCCAGATTGACACGGAATATCCACGTATGTATATAGTTAGCTCTTGGTAAAAAGAATGGGTTATTGAGAAAACTGTGACTAGGTGATCACGGTCGTAAGTCCTTATTGGAATAATTACAGAGATGATTCATTCTAAGCAAATGGAGGGTCGAACGTGAGTACACGTGTTGTTTCAGAAAACGTTAAAAGTGCAAGACCCATGAATGTTTTTAGATAAGAAAGTAACTATGCGATACTTACTTAAAAGATTTAAAGACTTTTTCGAATACGCTTAATAAGATACTTTAAAACTTAAATACATATATGATCATTTTATCAAGTAAATACAAGTATTTGCAGCGAGAAAATGCTTTTTCACATAATATTTTCTTGTTTTAATCCCTGTATGCTACGTATCTGTCAGCTAGAATCTCGATCGTCTTTTATAATCCGATGCAATAATAAATACATTTCTAGTGAATCGTTTTATATCTGATTTCTGAAAATAAAATAAACATCGTGTAACAGCCACTTCTTCTAGAATAATTAATTAATATAAATTGTATTCATTTATATTGCATGAATAGTGCTATAAATGATTATCTAAATACTTCGTATGCGAAGCAAAGTATGCCTTTTGCTAAACTTGTACGCATATCGAACAACGAACATATTCAAGCATCGAATAAATCGCATATGTTATAAATATACCTACGTAAGATTACGTAACACCTTATTATCCTTTGAATCTCCCTCATCGGTGTACGTGTCCCTCGTAATCATAATTAACGTGAATAACGAATACGTCAGTTTTGAAAAGTATTTTTCTTTAATACAATAAAAGTTACATAATATTTAAATATGTTCAATATTCGCAGACACGACGAGGCTTAGACACTGACTTTAGAAATGTTTGTTCGATAATAACAAATATACGGCTAGCTCATCGTTGATCGACTTATCTATGTACAATAGATTTTTTTACAATAACGCAAGACACGAAGTGGAATATCGGGTATCGGATAAAATATAAACGCGTCGATATAATATACGGCAGACTATCCGGTAGAATTAAAGTTTATTGTAATATAAAACAAGTCCGTGTTATGACAGTCGATCACAAAATAATGGCTGTATATTGATATACAGAAAATAATAATATCTTTATCATTCCCATCGACTTTTTCGTACTCTTTTTCGTTCGGATTTGTTATCTGGTTCCGAAGGATTTGTCGTTTGGTTGTCCTTAGATCGATCTACGCTAGGTTTTGGCGGCATTGGAGGTGGGGGTGGCATTATAACCGAAGGTGGTGTTATAGTTTGTTCCCACGTGTGATCCGACGATGCTCGGAACTATGAAAAGATTTAAAGAGTTATACTAGTTGTATCAAACGTGAGTATAATGCATGAGACTCGTTATTTTACCTGTGAATTATATTGACTTCGGAAAGCGGCCTTCATAGCCGAAAGACGATCGCTACCTGGACCATGTCTTTCCAATTTCTTAACGACTTCGCTTATATCCTTAGTTCCTTGCGAAGTTCCGCTAGTCTGAAATCGGAGATCGTTTGATAAGAAGCCCGATAATTACCGAGACTCTTATGCTTACATCATTTTGAAAACAATCGATAGGTACCGGGTTCGATGTCGAGGTATCGGGCCTCTCTCTGAATCCAAGACCTGCACCACCAACGTTCATACTTTTACCTTTACCACCTTTAAATCTAGATTTTCTGAACCATGCACTTTGCATGGCTAAATCCATTAAGCTTTTAGGTACTTCCTGATTTGCACCTTCGAGATTCCTTACTAAGTGACCGGCAAATTCTTTATCTTTTTCTGTTACTAAAGTATACGCAGTACCCTTTTCCCCTGCACGACCGGTTCTACCTATTCTATGAGTATGCGTATCGATATCACGTGCTACATCGTAATTCACAACTGTCTTTATATGCGGAATGTCCAAACCACGAGCTAAGTAAAAATAATTTTGTTACTACGATCGTTTGTAAGAACACAATCCATGTTAAAATAACAAAGAAAATTACCTGCTACGTCCGTAGCTACTAAAGTACTGACATCCTTTTTCTTAAACGCTGTGATAACTTTATTTCTCTCAACTTGGTCCATATCACCATGCAAAAGTAACACGTCAAACTCTTTTAACTTAAGGTTATTAGCGAGCTCTTCCGCGTTCAACTAATAAGAAAAAACAGAGTTTGGGTATTTATGTATGACTGTATTTGTTGATAAAGTAATATATTTAGTATTCTCACCTTTTTGGTCACAAAAATTAACAAACTTCCACTACTTAAAAACTCCACGAGATTGTGCAACAACCATGACCATTTGCCAGAAGGATTATTGTGAAACATTATAACGTGTTGCGTTACGTCTGTATTAGCTTCTCCAACATCTCCCTGGACTATCCGTACTGGATCCGTTAAAACATCTCTAGCAAGTTTTTCAACTTTCTTTTTAAATGTGGCACTGAAAAGTAATGTTTGCCTGTCCGGTCTAACATGATTGCATATCGATCGTACTTGTGGTTCTGTAAAAAAGGATAAGATTAGACTCCGAAATATTAATTTTAATGTTCATTTTATTTAAATTCATTTACCAAATCCCATATCAAACATTCGATCCGCTTCGTCTAGTACCAAAAATGTAACCCTAGCTAAATTTGTTGCTTTCATTTTAACCAGATCGATCATCCTACCAGGAGTAGCGACGACTATTTCAGCGCCAGCTTCTAAAGCTTTGCTTTGTTCCCATTTACTACCACCGCCGTAGCAGCAACAAACTTGAATATTATACACTTTACCAAACTTTTTTGCTTCTTGATAAATCTAAGTAGGATAATTTATCAATATTTTAATTAGTTTGTCTATATGCCTGTTCTTTAATGTAACATATTAAGTTACCTGCTGAGATAATTCTCTAGTAGGTGCTAAAATAAGACCAACTGGACCATCTCCAGGTTTTAATTCTCTCTGATCCATAATATGAACTAACATCGGCCATATGAAGGCAGCTGTTTTCCCGCTACCAGTTTTGGCGATACCTATAATATCTCTTCCGCTTAAAGCAGCAGGTACGGCTTGAGCTTGAATTGGTGTTGGTTGCGTATATTCGTTTTTCCGAATGGCTTTTATAAGCGCATCATCGAATCCAAAATGTCCGAAACTAGTGACCGGATTCGGCGGTGACGGTCCGGATACTTTTATACCCAAGGTCTTTCTTAGATCGTCAATTTGTTGCTTGCTTAAATTCGCGATTTCTTCGTGTACATTATAAAAATTCTTTTCAAATGACTCATATTCTATTTCACTGTGATCGATCGGTGGTAAGGGATCTATGTCTTTCTTTTTAGGAGGTGCTATAGGATTTCCATCCTCGTCATATTCGATCTCCTGATCGGACTCTTCTTGTTGCAATCCAGCAGTAGGATTTTCTTCCATATACCTTGCAGCATTAATAAGCATTATTTTTTGTTCTTACTTGCTAAATTTTGCTGAAATAATTCCATAAAATGCATGTTACCTATAGTAGCTCTCTTCGTCATCTTCTCCATCTATATCTGCCCTAAATCCTTTAGGCTTCTCCTCTTTGCGCTCTTCCTCGGATTGCTGAGCGTCGTAAGTATTCTTTTTTACCTCTGCATCGATTCCTGCCATAAAAGCATCTAAAGGATCTTCTTCGCTGTCGCTCTCTTCTTTTGGAGCAGACTTTTTCATTAAATCATATGTCGGTGATCCAGGTGCAGGTATGTATTCCAGAGAAGATGCAGGAGTATCGTCGTCATCCTCAAAATATCTATTGCACAAAAATGATAGTGTTAGACGTACTTATGATAAAATGATAAATATCAATTGTACTATTATACATACTCTTCTTCCGTCTTGCTACGTTTCTTTGGCATACCCCAACAAGCAGATAATGCATTTTCGGTAATAGAATTCATAGTATGATATCCCTGTTTACTCAAAACAGAATTTGGCGGAGGAGGAGGTATATTGGAACCACTTCGTTTGGTTCCTGTCATTTGAAAACCAGGAAAGCCAAAGCCCTTAGGTTTATTACCACCACCGCGTTGATAACTCATTTTTATTTCTATTAAAATTAAGTTTGGGTAAAAAGGACGTACGATCAGCTATTAATTACGAGGTTAACCTCTTAAGTACGTAAATATTTTAATTTTTATTTAGTGAATGCAAAGTAGAAGTAAAATTTGTCTCGTAGACATTATTTACATATTATTATTAATTCCGATGTATTAAAATATTATAAAATAATAAATATTTAAGCTTTATTTCGTGTAAACACTGTTCTAACGAGGTTAGAGTAATCTTAGTATTAGCTTTGACACAAACATCGTAAGTCACGTCCGATATAAACTCTTTATTCACTATATCACATTGAAAAAATATATTTTCAGATAAATATATATGTATATATGTATAACAACCACCTTAGCAGCAATACCGAGTAAGCATTTATTTGCATCCAGTAAAACGCAACTTCGTTATCAAACGGTAAAGCACGGTAAAGTATGTAAGATGCATCTGTTACGAACCTGATAGACAGTGTTGCCACAATAAAGTAATGAAAAGTGACATTATTGAAAAAATAAGCAGCACTACTAATATTATGTAACTGTCATTAAAATTTAATCAAGGATTATGCATCTGACGCTTAATCCTCCATTCTTATAATATTAATTACTTATTAAATAAAAAATGATTCTACATTATGTCGATGTATTATCGACATTGTATCTCTACATTATCGATATTCCCTTTTCGACTCCTTGTCACAGACGAGGTATAGGATAGACGTATCATGCAATGTAAATTTTTGTCCCACGGTTTTGGGGCTACGTAGCCCCATTACCATTTTAGTGTCGCATGCGACAATATCGGTTTAGAATGGAAAAAAGCCAACAACGCTACCGAATCGGTAGGAATTAAAAAGAAAATCGTTGTTCGCGGTAGCTTCATTGCAGATAGTGATCGATTTTTAACAAAAATCCTGATGTATGCATCATGATTTTTGCCAAAATGGTCACCACCGCAGATTTCAATGTTTAATGGCTCATTTTAAAGAAGAAAGCATGCAGAATAATGCTCCGTTGTCCGTTTTTCGATATCGTTAAGCAATGGTGAGAAATTAATCATTTCAGTGTCGGAGTATGGGTCATTTTCAAACTTAAAACTGCTGTATCTTTCCAACCAGCTATCCTATCGAAACGCGACTTGCATATTCGTAAAGTAGTGATTTTTCTCTTTCGAATCCTGTGCATACATCATGATTTTTGCCAAAATGGTCACCACCGCCGATTTCAATGTTTAATGGCTCATTTGAAAGAGGAAAGCATGCAGAATACTGTCCCGTTGTCCGTTTTTCGATATCTTTAAGCAATGATGAGAAATGAATCTTTTAAGTGTCGGAGTATGGGTCGTTTTCAAGCTTAAAATTGCTGTAACTTTTTAACCAGTCATCCTATCGAAACGCGACTTGCATATTCGTAAAGAAGAGACTTTCCTCTTTCGAACAAGTATTTGATCGGGCAAATTCGAGATACTTCGATTTTTGACAAAAATCCTGACCTATGCATCATGATTTTTGCCAAAATGGTCACCACCGCCGATTTCAATGTTTAATGGCTCATTGGAAAGATAAAAGCATGCAGAATAATGTTCCGTTGTCCGTTTTTCGATATCGTTAAGCACTGATGAGAAATTAATCTTTGAAGTGTCGAAGTATGGGTCTTTTTCAAGCTTCAAACTGCTATATCTTTCGAACCAGCCATCCTATCGAAACGCGACTTGCATTTTCGTAAAGAGGAGACTTTCCTCTTTCGAACGAGTATTCGATCGGGCAAATTCGAGATGCATCGATTTTTGACAAAAATCCTGATGTATGGAACAAGATTTAGAAAGAAGAAAGCATGCAGAATACTGTCCCGTTGTCCGTTTTTCGATATCGTTACGCAATGATGAGAAATTAATATTTTAAGTGTCGAAGTATGGATTATTTTCCAGGGGGGATGAGATTCTCGTCCTTTATCGCAACAGATCTATTGATGTTACCAACTTCGATTATTGGGTCGAATATGATTCCTAAATTCACCGCTCTATATGGTAGAGGGCGTAAATAAACGTCTGTTGTTTTGCACGATCGGTATTTCAGTACATGGGACACGAAGTCCCATAAGATGATAGGTCTATCCTTATACCTCGTCTGTGTCCTTGTCACGTGATCTACTGAGCTTATTAAGTAGCCAATCAAATTGCAACAATTATGACCGCCAAAATACGTACTTTAGATACTTACAGAAATATACATTTATTTCTTTATAAGAATAAAGGAGGTATACCTAAATATACCATAATAAAAAACCAATTATGATAGTAGTAATAATATGTCATAACGCTTCAATGCATTATCAAATTAACAAACTCCCGGAAAAATACTAATATTGTAATTTGTTCTTTTGTAAAATTCCTTTCTTATTACTGAAATTAGTATTTCCAATTTCACGTAATGAGACCCGAGCAATAGACACGATATTAAATATAATATATTTATATATTATAATACGACGTAAATACCGTTTAACTAAATCGGTCGTGTTTCGTCTCCGTTCGTATTTAATGACTATATCATCTCAAACGGCCTCGAGGCGATCATTGCTTCCATTTTTAGACACGGCCGCAGGGAGTTACTTATTACATTTATGCTTCATCTTATCTGCTTTAAATCTTAATATCTCGGTATAACATTACATTAAGTGGAGATTAAAATTTCTCAGTGTTTCTTCCTTTTTTTTTTATTATCCTATCTATAAAATGCTCGATTGCATCAGGATTAAAAGGCTTTTAAATCATCGCTATACAGATTCTCTGCGCGTTACTCGATTTTAAGGGCACACGAACGAAGGACCATAATTACGAATTCTTTCACTGACCATCACCATTATGGCGTTCGAAATAACGCGTAAGAGTGAATTACCACGGTCGAATTGTTCAACATTTAACGTGGCTTTTGATAGCACACCGAATGACGTCGGACGAAAGGATCTTCCCATTCATACTCGAAGCGTCGAGTGACGTAAATAGTCCTATTCCAGCTGAATCGATCGAACGAACGAGTCTGCGTGTTAGCCGAGGCGCCATGCGACGTCCTCGTACGCTTTTCTGTCGCTGAGAATTCGTTCGTCGTAGTTGCCGGTCGTGCGACGCTCTTCGAACTTCATCTTCTACTTCTTCGAGACGCGAGAAATTCTTCCGAGGATAATCTAGTGAGTGAAATATTAATTTGCTTTGAAATATTCTATTAATGTCTTTTGTATCTTCAACGAAACTTTATTTATTTATCTCCAACCATTCTTTATGTCAAAAACTGTGTTTTCCATTAATTGGCCCCTAGCAAGCCAGATTTTGGGACACCACGATCAAAAACATTCCCAATTTAATACACGATCGATAAAAATATCTATTCGTTGGGTCTAGTTAATGTTCGATACCTAATTAGGACAATTCGGACAAAGAAAAAGACTAGTTTCGATCCATTCTAAAATTTTCATAGATTCGTAAAGCATCCATCATGCCGTCGGTACGACGGATGATCCTGGGTCACGTCGTGACTGGCCTATGCACGAAACTCAATCGTAAGAAGAAGTTCCACGGTGATTTATTGGAAACGCCGATGAAGAGATGTCTTTCTACCTTCGATATCACTTTGCTCGGTGAGTAGCACGTATTTTTACAAAAAAGGTCATTCACTTGACGCGCAAACAATTGTTCAATCACGAACAATTATATAAAATATAACAAAAACTAGCCGCACACATGCAATATTATTGACAATAATGTAAATATTGATAATAAAACAGGAGCAATATTATTATCAATATTCACATTATTGTCAATAATATTGCATATGTGTGGCTAGCTTAACCCGATAAGCCATCTAAAAAGGCCGGAAAATATAAAGATTGTAAATTGCATCGTCACATCCTCGGCCGTGTACATTATCAGTGATACTAACAAACTAAACAAATCAACGTTTGTTATCAGGCGTTGGACATATGGTCGGTGCTGGAATCTATGTCCTGACAGGAACGGTAGCACACGATATGGCAGGACCAGGTGTCATTTTTAGCTTTCTTCTCGCTGGTATCGCTTCCCTGTTAGCGGCACTGTGTTATGCCGAGTTTGGTGCGAGGGTACCTAAAGCTGGTAGCGCTTACGTTTATACTTATGTCTCTATCGGTGAATTCTGGGCTTTTGTCATCGGTTGGAACATAATACTGGAACATATGATCGGTACAGGATAATTATTTCCCGTTTAACCTCGTTCCAAGTCTAATTATAAACGCAAACAAATAAAACTAGGTGCGGCATCCGTGGCTAGAGCTTGGAGCGGCTACGTCGATTCCTTGGCAGGAGGAGCGATCAGCAATTACACTCGTCGTATGATGGGTGGCTACACGATGGGAGAACCACTGGGAACCATGCCGGATTTCCTGGCGTTTGGCTTATGTCTCGCTTATGCCTGCCTTCTAACATTAGGAGTCAAATGTTCAGCAGCCGTAAATTCACTCTTGACTTTGGTCAACCTGGCAGTCATGATGCTGACCATAATCTTGGGAATTTATTACGCGGATATCTCGAATTGGAGCAGCGAGAACGGGGGATTCTTTCCATATAAATTCAGTGGCGTACTTGCCGGTGAGTCGGCGCTATTTTAAGAGAATTAAAAGCGATAACGGAGTCATAACTGGAAATAGTCGAAACGATTTATCGCATATATCTAATTCAAAGTCTTCTTCGATCTATAATTTCTCTATTTTCAGGTGCGGCAACATGCTTTTACGCTTTCGTCGGATTCGATTCGATCGCGACATCCGGTGAAGAGGCACGTGACCCAAGTCGTAGTATTCCAATAGCAACGATGCTTTCGATGGCTATTGTCACCGTTGGTTACGTTTTGGTTGGTGGTGTCCTAACTTTGGTTGTTCCGTACTGGAACATCAACCCAACGGCTGCACTTCCGGAAGCTTTCGCAGCGAGAGGCATACCATGGGCTAAATACGTCATTAGGTAAGACAATTCATCGATAACATACCATAATTCCAAAATTATACAACGATTTTTTCGTTTTTTACACAGTATTGGTGCACTTTGTGGAATGACGACGACTCTCTTCGGCTCGCTCTTCTCTTTACCGAGGACAATGTACGCCATGGCAAAGGATGGACTTCTTTTTGGGTTCCTCGGTCACATAAGCGATCGTACTCAAGTACCAGTTCTTAATCTTGCGATCAGTGGGTTTTTTAGTGCCCTGATCGCTCTTCTCTTTGATCTACAACACTTGGTCGAGTTTATGTCCATCGGTACGTTCCTCGCTTACACCATTGTGTCGGCTAGTGTTATAGTACTGAGATATCGTCCCGAAAAGACAACACCTGTAGCATCTAGTGTTGGTACACCAAGCAGCTTGGCTTCACCACCTACCGAGGGTGCAGACTTTAATAGCGATTGCAACAGCATCGTTTCTGCCGATGCTGAGGTATATTTCGTTGATTATCTAATTTTGTGTATTCTACTGCTTTTTTGTCCTTTATTCGAAAACTTACGATGTTTATGCAGCTTCTGGAGTCTATCGAAGGTGTTGGAAAGTTGAAACCACGTTATAGCTGGCTAGCCAATATCTTGGGAAACTGCGAACCTGGAACCACAGTGGCTCTTTGTATAACGATTTACACAGCAGCGAGTGCCTCTCTTTGCTCGCTTTTGATGATATTCCAATGGTCCGGCGACTCTGCCTGGCAAAATTACTTTGCTGTGATCGAAGTTATAATTATCGTAATCGGTAGTAAGTTAAAAATATGTAGTATTGTATACACGTAATTACGGTACGTTTAATTTATTATTTATTCGTTCATAGGTCTGTTGGTGATCGGTGCACATCAACAGAATCCACCGAATGGTAAATTTCGTGTACCCATGGTACCACTTGTTCCAGCTTTAAGTATTCTTTTCAACGTTGGTCTGATGTTTCACTTGTCTTTATTAACTTGGTTACGATTTTTAATCTGGATGAATGTGGGTATGTATTGAATACCTACAACCTTTCGAAATTCATTCGATTCGTGTATTTGGTCTACTATTTTACAATTTGTTTTTTTAATTTCAGGTTTGCTGATTTATTTCCTCTATGGTATTCACTACAGTAAGGAAGCTGCCAGTCCAAGCTCATATTCGGTCTTGATGGCTTCAACGGAGGCAGCGAGAGGAGCTAAATGGGGTGCTATGTTACGCGTTAATCAAAAAGTCGACAAAGTACCTATTCTTAACGAGAACGAACACTCTCATTAAGACTGTAGTATATTCTTTGTAAAGTTGCTTTTAAAAGAAAGGAAGAAAGGACGATACGAGCACAAAGTATCGACGATAATTTTATCGTGAATGGTAAAAGAAGATTTGTATATTAATTCAACGAATGTCTCGAATCGTTTAGTAAAGCAATTTATTCGATCGTAGAAATTATGTACTATAAATTGTAAACGAAACGTTCGTGGTTCAAAGAAAGTGTTTCGATATTGAATACGACGAATAGAATTTCTCTCGATAAAAATAATATATGCCACTGTAGAATCGACTAGTCTTCGTATACGGTTGTAAATAACGATGCTTGAAGCAATGTATCGATAAACAATCTGTGTTTTAAGATCTCCTCGTACCAATTCGTGTAGGTCAGCTTCGATGAGACTTTCAAATCTGTAAGACTGGTAATTTGCTAATACTTATCCTGACGAGCTTGCAGCGAACCTTTCAAGATATATATATATACACTATAGCGTCGAAATGTTAGAAAAGTTTAATGATACTGTACAATAATTAGATAAAAACGATGGGATTTACGAACGAGTACCAAAGCGATAGTCTTCTTTATATTTTATCGCACCACGCACAAGTTTCTCGAATGATGTAAAAATCGTGCTTGTAACATCGCTGATTTGTCGTAGCTCTATCGTTAAGTGATTGTCTGTTAAATATATTTAAATTACTTTGCGTAGAAACCGACGAAGATCATCAGCCGATCCAGTGTGGCTTTCGTTAAAAGTTACGTTCGATTTTTTTTCTTTTGACAGAAGCGATTTAAGAAGAGACGCATTGTTTCGACGATACGATGATAGATGTCAACCGGCACTGTGAGAACGGAATGTCACGTTATCGATTTGAAACTTAGATGCAAACGTTCTGATAACCCTCGAATACACCCGTACTATATACCTAAAGCTTTTAGCTCCAAGATCTCAAGATCCAAGGACACTACTCGGGTGTATGTAGGAGATATAGTCCGTAGAGACCTACATACACGTACACACATACACAACACGAGTCGAAACGTGAAATCGAAAATGAAATGTGACGGATAGAGAAATAATGAATCACTTTCAATCGCGTATTTTTACGATTGCATCTAAGGGCTGAGAAATGGTGCCTTGGGAACGGGTAGATTATGTATATATATATTTATCTTACTTTTATATATACATATATATATTTATGTGTATATATATATATATATATAAAAGTAAGATTTTCGTATATTAAAAGATGACAATAGATCTCGACCGCAACGCGGCGAAATTATTAAGATTAAGATTAGAATCGAACTTTTTCGTCGTTGTCGTGCGATTCGCTGTTTCCACGAGCGTTTGGAAGGGAGAGGTCAGACAAAAGAACGAATACTCCTCGTCGGGAGATAATGAAAGTAATATTTTTTGTAAATATGTCTTTTTGTAAAAAAACAAACAAAAAGGTAAGGTCTCTCTAGGTGTAACGTTTACAGTACAAACTTAAATTAAATCAAAATTTGATTTCGCTTACTTCGTACGATATTAAACACCTCCCCCTTCCTACGTCAGAAGGATTACACTCGTTATACCCCTATTCATTCACGTGAAACACGATATATCGTTTCCTGTTAGAATGATTTCGTTCGTGAGTGTAACTAGAATGACGAATTTTGATGGCGTATTACGAAGTATAATTTATAATAAATTTATTAATCGTGTATATCATATATATTGTCTACATGGTTTTTTGCTTTGTAGATGTAGAAAAGACCATCTATTATAATACGAATATACGTGAAAATATTAATAATTACGTACTACCGTCGAAGTGCCATAGTATTATATATATACATATATATATCTTTCGCTTAGATGGTAGTATAGGAGAAATAAAAACGTATCGAAATAGTTGATCGATATACATAAATATAAAGAGAGTTTAAAGAGACGACGAGCATATTATGTATTTATAACGACGTGTTATTATATAGGTCTTATAGAAAGTATAAAAGAACAATGTAATCTGATTACTGTACAAATCTATATACAATATAATGTTCCACTTGTAAGATAAGCTAACCGTTTGCTGCGAATTTGAGAAATTTTTCGTGCAATCTATTCTACGTTTCACGATACACTATAAAGAGAACTTTCAAACGAATTTTTGCTATACCTCTTTTTCTTTTCTTTTCTTCTTTATCTTTATAAATTTAAGTTGTGTTACACCGTTTTGGAGTACAAAATATAATTACACATATTATATACATATATATTTTATATAACACTTGTTTTACGATATGTAAGTATAGTTAATTTCATTCTTTCGATCGCGATCGAATGGCCAGAGCCGTATTGGAAGTTATAGTTTTGTCTATTAGGGGAAGAGTGGCATGAAAGAGCCACTATCATTTACACAGTAGTTTTTGAACAAATGTTGGACGAATTAGTTTTTGAAAAACTAGTAAAGTTTTTGCTAGTTTAACTAGCAACCAGTTTTGCTACTTAAAAACTATAATTCGTCCAACATTCGTTCGAAAACTACTGTATAAAATGATAGTGGCTCTTTCATAAAGTGGCTCTTTCATGCCACTCTTCCCCTACTGTTAAATAATTTTCCGAATTCTGCGCAAACACGATGGTTTATTGGACATCTTCGTTGATTACATGTGTGTATACCGAAGATTATTGTCACTAAACAATCTTATATAAATATAGATACCTAGTGAGGTGATAGTTATTTCCAATTCATATTATTTTAATTTTAATTTGGTATTCTTTTTATCTTATGACTCAAGCTATCTTTTTGATTATTATATGACACATCGAATTACTCGTTTCAATGCTATTAGTATTCATTTATAACAGTGGTTCTTAATCTGTTTTCCCTGAAATTATAAAAGCTGTGCACAAATGTAATATTATTTTCTTATAAACGTTTTCTTTTCTGACTTTATGTAATCTATACTGGATCATTTTTAATAAAAAGTATATACACACGAATTTTTGTTGTTAGTAGATTTTGTGCATTTTTCTATAATCAAAGGAGACATTTGTGAGTGACTTTGAAAAGCTTAAGAACCACTGATTTATGATTGTCGTTAGTAGCAGGAATGTTTAAGAATTCCATTGGCATCGTTCAAACATCCCTATTACAGGTGGCCATACGTTTAGAAAAATTATTCCATTCATGTGGGATATGTTTAATAACAAGGTAACGGTAAAAGTCAATGCAAGTCGATTATTTATTAAACATGGGAGTACAGCATAAACAAAAAGGTGATTCATGGATCTTATCGTCGTTTGCCGATGGTTTAAATAGAGAGTTCCGTGCCAGGTCAATCAATTCTTAATCGTACCCTCGATCATTGAAGAACTTTCTAAACGTGAAATATTTTTCTCAGCTTTTTCGTTATTGTTTTTTCAAGTTCGGTGAAATGTTTCTACGACTCGTTTTTTTCGTAATGATGTTTAGTGTCGTCTTTGCTCGGAACCTCGAGCAGAGTCACGATCGCGTCCCATCTTCAGGAATTCCTTGTTCGAAGGAAGAAACATCTAATCACGTAATTATATTTCTATTTTATTATGAATATTGTGATCATAGACGATTTATTGACTATAAGTTTTGTAGATCTATTCGATTTATTTGTAATTATAGCATCGACGTGAGATAAAACAGGCTGCTGCTGCTTTAAACGATAACAATTCAGCAGCATCGACGATTATTTCTGCTAAGAACAATGACGAACATCCTTATCCTTTGAAGACACAGCTGAAGAAACGTGCAGTAACTATCCATGAATCACAAATCCCTGGACCGAAACCTGGATGCTGTGGTTAAAATTGAATTAACGGAACCCATGTATCTTCTAACGTTGTCTGCTTGCAAAATAAATTATGAGTAATATTGTTACGGCACTCATATCTTATGTCTTAAAATTTCATTTGATGTTTCATAGAACATATTATGTGAATAATAAAGAGTAGGATGTTATTATGAAATAATCAAGACGATTAAAATCCATTGCTTTTGTAATTTTATTGTAACCTATTTCGTCAGGCTCTTTTTCAAAATCTCTTACTCTTTTTTACCATGCTTACAATATGGATTGTTATACAGATTATTAAGACTTTAGAACTATTTTTCTTGTCATTGTGTTACACAAATGATAAATTCGTAATTCTTAATTATTTTTTTATTTATTTCGCTGGAATATTCAGTAACTTATTGGAAGAACGTCAATGTTTCGTAGGTGTTTTTATAATTTAGTAATACTTATCAATAAATTTACAATGCTGCGTTTAAATCATTTAAACATGTAATTCCATTGTCATTGTTTGACGAGCTTACAACTAAAATTTTTTAAATTGCTTAAAGTGGAAATTTTTATTACTCTTATATACATGTTACGGATGTAGACATATAATAGAAGTAACTTATTAAATTTGCTAAATTGTACCTTGTTAAAATCATGTAAGTGCAGATTACATAGTTTTGGTTGCTGACATTAAACAATTCAGTGTTAAACCAAAGTGCATAGATTACTAAATACTGGTCAATGATTTTTAATTAGTTTCTGATATTCTTAAAATATGGTAAATATAAAAGCTGAATTCTATATAATACATAAAACAAACTTTGCTAAAATGGCAATGTAAAGGACTTTTATACAAAAAAGCTAAATATTATTTTTTAACCTTATTTGCGGTATTTATTCCCATTAATTGCAATAACAAAAATTAAATTTTCCTATTATTACAAATACTGCAACACTGAAAATTCAAACGATCGTTGACGATTCGAATTACGTCACCTATTGTGCTACCAGTTATGGGGAATGTTATAAATCTCCTATAGTGTTAAATCACCTCACTCATATTGTGCCGTACGGTTTCACTTCATTGATGTAAAAATATATAATAAATTTATACAAGTATATGCAAGAATGTATTCGACTGTTAAACAAATCAATGAGAAGTTCTTATATTTGGTTACCAGTTAAAAAATTGGAACACTTTATAAATGTGCAGCATGTAACAAATGCACATATATCACATGTGATAGATATATACGCATTAAGTTGTAATGTTATCTTCTATTAATTACAGGTACAGCATTAATAAATTATATCACTGATACGTTATGTTATCTACTCCGCCGAGATAGGCTGATTTTCCAAGCGGTCATTGGCCTACCTTGTAAAAAGTTTATTTTTCGTCTACCCCACCTGAGCCAAGAGAATCCTATTATCAAGCAAAGTATACTTTCTATGTAATAGCCGTCAAACTGCATATTACAAGTACCATTATTAGTACTCGCGCATAACTGTAAAAAAATTTAAATATTTTAATTATGCATAATTTCATTGTAGTATCATTAAAGGATGAAAAGTGGAAGTAAAACAAACCTCTCTCTCGGCGAGTGTGCTACAATCATTAGAAACATCCGTACTACATTGCCTAAATGTTAATGGATCAACAAACCAAAGAGCGGCCGTCGCAGGCCAGTTTGCACCAAGGTTAGATAATGTATTCAATAATGTCATGTAAGTACCTCCTACTGCAGGATCACTAATTTTTGCAAAAAATGCCATAGATGCTACAAACATGCAGCTTGCAGATATCTAAAATGTAAAATAAAATGTTATTAACATTTTCAATGATTTATGTTACAATCACTGATATATTGTTAGAAAAAATTATTACCTGGTGTATAAAATAAAGGACAATTAATATAACAAAATAATGCACAGGAACTTGTCCTTGGGTTATAAGATAAGGTGTGATCCACACCAAACATGCTGCAATTACTCCAAAACCAAGCCTATAAGTAGAAGAATACTTGTAATAAAAAATATATTTTTCAAATGATTAGTATAATATGTCAATTAATTTATTTGTTACCTGTAAGGCATTGCTTTTATATAGATGTCCATAGGTCTTGGACCAACGGTATATTTAGAAATTGCTAATGGTAAAAGTATTTGTAATGGTATCATAGGAACTGCCATTAATGCAAACTTTTCTTTAGGTACACCAGCTTCTACCAATTTTAAACCTGTTACTGCATCGCATGCAGAAAAACCAATCTGGAAAACATAATGTTTAAATCATATATGCCATCTCTATTGTCATATTTCTTTTTAATTTTAGATGGTTCTAACTTTTGCTGTCAATAAGAATATAATTGTTGTTTTTATCGATGGTAATTTAACAATATCCCAGAGCAATTTATATGCATGTTTAATGTTTGTATTTAGTTCCATATCTTTATTCACTTTTTCTCTATTTTCACCTTTGAAGAGAGCAATAAATGTCGTGGTAACAATAAAGGTCCAACCCCAAAAATATAAAAATCCTAAAAGAAAATGTTTTTGAAATATGTATGATGTTTATAATGAAATTCATTAGACATTTATTATAAAGTTGTGTTATATCTTACCAGGCAAAGACAACATTCCTTCTTTCGATGGAACCGATCTTAAATATCCATTACAAAATTCTGCAGATTCTAATGCCATAAAGAGAACATAGCCTATGAAGTAACCTGCATTTTGTCCAACGCTATTGCAGGTGGACGCATATGCTACATTAGACCTATAAAATGTATAATTTAGAAAATGAAGAAAAAGATAAGCAAAAGAGGGAGGTCTGTGATCGATTACCTTTTTAGCATAGTGAGAGCCCATCCATCTACTACAATGTCTTGAGTTGCGGCAAGAACATTTAATGAGAAAAATAATATAGTCAGCATTTCAATATTAGGATTCTCATGTTCTTTACCCAACCAATGTTCTACATGTCCAGATAATACTAGCATGAACATTCCCATTAAATACTGGGTAGGTATTAACCATGTTTTCCGACGTCCAAACTTCTGATAAAAAACAGAATCTACTATAGGTGCCCAAAATAGCTTCAACGAAAATGGCCATTGTACAAAACTGAATTCTGCCTGAAACGATAAGAAACCATATGTGTAAACTATAATTTATTATAAGACTAACAAAAAATTGCTCATATTTTAATTAAAGCAACTTACTTGTTGACGATAGGATACACCTCGATTTTGTAACAACATAGGAATGGAACCGCATAAACCAAGAGGTATACCTTGCAACAAATATAGGAAAAAAAGTATAGCTATATTTTTTTCATCGCCACGTATGTCAGCCTTGTCATGAACGTGATTATGTTCTGCAATGCCTTCTTCGACGACGTCGTTTCTTTCCATTTTCCTTCTTAAATTCGTTCCCATCGTGACAATAAGTAATAATTTGGTAGCACGACGGAAAACGTAAAATCTCTAACGTACTGAGAAAAGACTTTTATTTCCTTTAGACTTACGTGGCAATCTGAAAGTCACGCGTTTACTTTCAGGATTAATTTATTGCCAATGAATAGGTTAAAACAGATTTCACGTGTTATGTCGATGCACGCCTCTGTTATATATCCACACAAAAGTAACCACTGTATCCGATGACCACATATTACGCTTACAACGGGAATAGTATACTTCGATGCGAGGATAAATTATGTATGATATGTGTAATAACGAATACTTCGTACATTCACTACATATATAACCCTAAGCGATATATTTAAGTCATTGGCTCAGGTCAAAAATTGTCATCTAAGTGGCATTTAATTTCAATATTTGTATACTTTCTTAAAACAGACATAACTTATGCCTGAACATTCTAATACGATACAACCAGGTAGATGAATGGCACTTCTGCAGTCGTGGATTGCCACGTTATTTGTATTTTAGGACACGTCAGTTACATTTTGTTTTTTATATCTACTACCATCACGTGCGTATAAGTTTCCAGGCTCTAACCGCACAAGGCACACCGTTACCGATCGTAATTTCTTTAACCAATCAAATTCTCGTGAGATACGCTACTTCCATGATGCGAACCCAATGAAAGTCTTTATTTAGCTCGAGCAATTTTATTTACGCTTATACATTACGTGTATAACAAGTAGATTAATTCGCATTCATTCTTAAATCTTCATAGAGCTCGTACAATCGATAAGTCGAATTCGATTCCATTCTCAAAGCGATGCACCATGAATGAAGACGTAAGGTATAAAAGGGAATAGGAAAAGAATAGGACACTTCGCAATAACAGGTGCGTAGAAAGGAAAACCCGTACCCCGTCCCAAATAAAACACTGAATTTCATTTTAAGAATTTATTTATATTAGAAACTTATAAAATTCATTGAACATAGAAAAAAAAAATACTTAAACTAACAGATCAATTATTATGCGTGAAATCGCAAGCGAATACTCCGCAGTCTCCTTTGTCCGAACTTACAGCTAGAGCCATTTTAATTAATTCCTTAACACTATCATCTATGGTGTCGGTATTCAGGACGTTGCTTTGAATTCTGAAAAGAGGACATAATAAAAATAGTTGCATTATGTACAATTGAATAGACTTCGACTCAAGATTTCTTACAAATTGTTAAATCGTGCTTTTGCATATTGGTCATCGTATCGTTCTCTAACGTCTTTGGTGAGATTAGCCATATAATCTTTCCGTATTTCGCAAGTTAATCTGGCCACGCATTTTGGAGAAACAATCTTTTGATTACTTTGATCATCGTTTGCCTAAAAAATACATAAAACTTAAGTCTAAGAGAAAATTGAAAAAAAATTGTAAGTGAAAGAAGAAAATTAGGGTACTTTAGAAAAATTCTCGGATATCATCTGTAAAACGTAGTCCATAATGTCGTTGTCCTCGGAAGTAATTTCAGAGCGTTTTCTTCTGCCGGAAACAATTCCAATCGGTAGAAGAACCGGATTCGTAGCTAAAGCCGCGGCTGCGCCGATCAAGGCTACTCCGGCTAATGCTTTTAAAGCCACGGCCTTCGAAACGAATGTATGTTATTTAAGATAACGTTCTAATAATACCACTTCGTTATTTCCAGAACAAAGAAAACGAAACTATTACCTTTTGCGTTTGTAAATTTCCTGGATAAGGAGGATGAATACCGTTTTCAGGAATATCGGGCTCACCAGGGTTAAAGTCATCTCCATCTTCGAGAGTACCCGTAATCCCATATCCAACACCAGGTCGTGTACCACCATAACCACCTCCATATCCACCACTACCATAACCGTAACTCGGTCCTGCAGGTCTGTTAGGATTTTCACCTCCGTAACCAGGCCTTGGTCCGTACCTAATTTCCAGTGCAGTAGATTACGATGATTACGAACCACACCATGCAAGATTACGTATACGAGCCAATGAAGTATATTGACCTGTCTCCTGCATAAGTACCAGCATAGACATTGCCTCCTCCATAGCTACCACTATAACTTCCGCTGGGAGGTCTTCCTCCATCTATATTCGAACTCGTGGGTCTACTCGGAACTTGCCAACTGTGTCTAGAATGCAAAAACCGTTGTCACATATTTTGAGAAGAACAAAAAGAAGGATAATTAATTTGACGATACCTATCAACGTTGCGGTCTCCGTAGGAAGGAGGATAACGTCCACCTTCCGATGGAATTTTATTGTAATCAGGTCGAGGTACCGAACCTGCTGATCCGTGTCTAGTCCCACAACAATTGGAACGTAGAGAATTAAAAATATTTTATTAATTTGCATGCTTAATAGTTATACACGTATTTGACGATCAACTTATCTCTCGATTCCGAAGCTGGAGATCCACGAATAACTGTCCTTGCCTTTTTGTCAGCATTCCTATCCTCGGAATCATTCTCGTTATCCTTCGTTTGAGAACTTTTTGAAGAATTTCTAGCTCGTACGATACTCGCGAGAAGTCTGTTTTCCGTAAGTTGCTTCTTCGAAAGTTCGCTCGTCGCCAGGTACTCGCTTTCCTCTGGTAACGAACGACAAACACCGAGGACGATGAAAAATACGAAAAAACACCGTAGATCCATCGTATCAGAAAATTCTTTAGAGATTATCGAGGTATGTATATACGTATAATCGTCGTTAATATCGATAGAGTTCACTTTGGTATCATCTTCGATGTGCGGTGAAGGGGTTTAGTTCGACGGGTCTTTGCACCAACTAACGGAACGTCGTAACAGAACTGGCTCTCTAATTTGCTGAGTTTCACCCTTTTATAAAGCTGTCACGCATGGCATATTGTCACATATTCTAACAGGGAAGGCTATGGTATTGTGACTTTCTGTTCTGCTTTTTTCTTCAATAGAAATATATTACTCGTACTCATTATTTTGATATAGTGTAAGTATCGGTAATGATAATAATATGAACGATAAGTACTTCTGTGTAATAGTACTAATCTTTTTTTTATTCGTACACTTTGTTCGGTTAAAGTTACAAATGAAACTTCATACGCTATTGGAACTAGCTAATAGAAATAGAAATAGTAATAAATCGTACCTTTCGTGCAGTTCACTGAAAAAAAATTGTTTCTACGATCCTATGCGTTCAGAAAAAGGCAAATAACGATTTATTTCGAAACGTTATAAAGATAAGAGTCCATTTGATTTATTAAAAAATATTGTCGATAGGAAATAAACGCGCAGTTGCGTCCCTGAGATCACGATGTGTATCCAAACTAAATAGGGAAAGAGGATGATGAAAATAAAAGCGTCAGAAATGAGCCAACGTCCATTGTCACGCCAAGTCATTAATTGAAGAACTCGATGTTATTGCTATATGATTTTACTACGATGCTCGACAGATCACGAGGAACGATAACCGTACGAGCTTCTCCATTTCCGTCGAAAATTATTTCACCGGTGGTCCAGGTTCACTTTCACTTTTAATTAATATCAAAATTTATAAGATTCTTTCCCGGAAGTTCGAGATGCGTGTCGTTAAGACTTTTCCTTTTCTCTACTTTCCCGTCTATAGTCAACGGCATTATCTAATCTACGAAGTTTGCCTTGTTTTTCCTAACGCTTTCACTAATCCTCTCCAACGAAGGATCGTAAAAATTTTGTTCTACATTCTCAGTAAAATCATTCGAAATAATTTTCTCAAAGATAAGTCAATTCCGACAATCTTATTAAATAAACAGGAGAGTGTTTCGGTCGATCAGAAAAATCCCACCTACGATATCTCCGTATATATTTCATCTTAATTCCCGACTCGTGCTCGCACGGACGATCCTTGATTTCCCACAATCTCGTTCTCCCTAATGGACGTGGCCGTTACGAAACGCGGACAGAACAATTTGTTCCGCTTGGGCATTCGAAGTGTGCGCCTGACGGTCGAAATTGCAAGCCGGACAGTGTCGATGATGTTCTACCTTGTCAACGTTACACCATACCCACGTACCACTACGAAATACATCTTTTCCCATTGTTCGCTAGTAAGTAAAACAACACGCAAGAAGAATCAGACAGAAACAAGCCAAAGTTTCCTGATTACATCGTCGTGGAATTACGCACAATGTGACGTCAGAAATACTCGTTAAGTAACACCGACCGATCTTTTTCCTAAGCTATACAATTTCATGACCCTTGCGTAAGTGGTTACTCGGTTTAAAAGTTACGAGATTTTAATTGCAGGAGAGCCGGATAGGCGCGAAATGCGTCTGAAATTAGTGCTTCAGCGTGCAAGTATGGTGGGGGTAGGAATTAGTAAGTACGAGAGGAACGTAATAAAAGGATAATTTACGATAGTACGGCAATAATATCAACTGAACGCTTTATCATTTCACGGTACAATACAGTTTCCCTCTCTCTTCTCTGTTTTCCAAGCAGCAGCGAACGATAAATCTATGCTACATCGCCGAGGCGAATCAATAGTCTTCGGAACTGGTTCAGAGCGTGTATTAAAAAACTTCTCTGCGCGACCTTTTCGATGGGCGCGCGAAACGGTGGCAACGCATAAAGCATCAGCCACCACACCGAGTATCGTACATTGTTGAACGTTCGGGGTAGAAGGCGACCGCACGATTTCCGCGGGGACCGAAACGAGATATATTACGAGGTTGCTAGTAAATATGAACTTTCTTTTCGCGAGGTTTAAACGTGGGTGGTAGAAAGGAAAAAAAAAAGGGGGTCGGCCCTACGGAAACGCAAATTTATCCTCCCTCGGCTCGAAGACTCGGACTCGGAAAGAGATCTACCGTACAAAGAGGCCTATGGAAAGGGAGATGAAGTGAGACGAGAAGGAGAGAGGGCACGAGAACATTAGGGGGCTAATTTGAAGAAAGAGAGAGAGGGGAGGCCGTTGATGGAACGGGAAGATTCGTGTGGTAACAGAGAAAAAGAGTGAGAAAGAGAGGAGATAGAATGAGGAAGGGGGAGGTTCGGGGTCGTAGGGGTGACAGGATGGCGGCGGTAGCGAGAGAGGAGAGATACAAGAACCGAGAGATCGCGGAATGGAGCGAAAGCGGAGTAATCAATACGCATTCACACGCGGTGCCTCGCATCCCGTTTCCATGGTAACCGACGCCGACGCATGCGTCCATCAACGATGCCATCGTGCTGGGCATAGAACGCTCATAAACGGTGCCGGACCAGTACCGTGCGGACCATTCTCTCTAGAGCTCTACTCTATACACGTGCTTCCTTACGGTAATCCATCCTTTCGATCGATTCTCCACTTCCACCGATCGATCCACTATTACTACCCTTCGAGCCACGCTAATGAAATCTTACTTGATTCTAGGAAAGCGACAGGATCAATGTTTAAACCACCTGCTTCACGATGTTTTAATATTTTATGATCATTTTTGTATTCTAACTATTAGAGTTTATGAATTGGTTTGAATTTTATAAGTAAATAATAGGAAATACTTATTTGTATATTTTTTTTCTTGTTTATTTTATAACGAGACAATTTTTTTTAAATTTTATTTGCATGGAGCAACGAACGAATCTTTGAAAAATAATCGAAAATAGAAAACAACATACACACACGTAGCGTAGTATTTATGTAAGCCGTATTTACATACGCTGACACATGTTGCTCGCGTGTACATCGCTTGTTTCGAATCGTGTGTGCCGGAATGGGGAACATAACCGGGCGATGCGGTGTCGATAACAGAATCTAATTGCGGAACCTCGACTGGAACTTTGGGTAGAGAAGCATTAAGATACAAACCCGCACGATAACCTCGACGATATCGAACTTCTCTTTAAACTTTTTTTCTATAACAAAACTCGCCAGTACGACGACGAGCGTTGCTCTTTCGTGAACTGCGTTAAATCAATGACGTAATAAACGTTTCAAACCATCGCTCGTTTTTAAAACGACGGTGTAACGATTATCGCGCAGTAGTTACAGTCGACCGTGACCGGCCGGTCGGAGAAGACCAATTGGACTAATTTAACTGCACACATAAACGTGCGCACTTCGTTCCATTCTAATCCACTTTCTCGTTCGTTTACTCTTCTTCTCTCTATCTCCCTCGGAGTTTGAAATTTAATTAATTACGGGATTAAATGATTCTGTTGGGTACCAAAGGGAGAAATCAACTTGGTCGTCGACTAGATGAAAAGGATCACAAGGAAGCAACCATTTCCGTGTAAATACTTTATTAATACAAGAATACAACAAGTATAAAATACGTTACTGAGCATACTGTACATAATCGAAAATCGATAACCATGCAATAACGAAACGATCGTCGAAGAAACTACTTTTCCCTCTTCAACATTTTCTCATCTTTTTTTTTCTTCGTCAATTCCATCGAGGGACAGCAGACTATATATATATACCACAGTATCGCGAAGTCATAAAGCAATCGGTTCCGATCGAAAGAAGAGGAAGGCCTCGGTCAACCGGTAACGATTCCCTCGACGCTGGTCATCCCGGTCTTTCCGTGTACGAAGAAGAAACAGAGAGGGTACAGCGTGCGACGTTCGTCTCTCGGATGTTCACCCCCGTTGAGCGAGAGCGTGGGGGTGTTGTAGGAAGAAACGAGGAGAGAGACGAAGGGAGAAGGTATAGAAGAGGAGAAGGAGACGTTTAGGGTCGAGGGGTGTCAGGGGGTTGTTCTTCCTCCTGAGCGCCTGCGTCGAGTCCCCGATGACGACTCGGCTAGGTAGGTGCTCGACCCGGACGCAGTACGGAGAAACCGTCGATCACGTACCGTGCGTTCTCCTCTTCCTGGTCACGACACGTTTTCACGATACCACTTTTCTCGCGTGATCCTCGTCGATCCTTCGATCGTTTCAAAGGATTTCTATCGAGAACCGTGATTATTTGCAAACGAGTGTCGGGCGAACCTAATACTCCGCATGATCGACGCAACGCGGAAAGACCTCGCGAGAGAGATCGGTCGACCCTTGGAAAGTGGCTCGAACGAACGCGTTGTATTCCGTTAATCTTCATTGGAATATGATACCGTGTTGGTATATGTTATAGTTGAATGACACAGTGACAAGATCAAAGAAACGTTCGAACAGGTGCAGTGTGTTGATTTTTCTACTGGCTTTACCCGGACATTTGTTTACATTTTGTGAAAGAGTAATATAAACACGGAAGCTCGAAATAAACCAAGCTCCTTGAGTTTCTATTGGAAGGACCGTCGGTTCGATGCAGACTCTGAGAAGATTCAAGCTTCTCAGTTAATCGAGAAAGATTCTGATGGCCGTTGCGTTCGATCGTGGTGCCCGGAGACCGCCCTGGCGTACGTTTTTGAACCACCCGAGACACGGTTAGTCGCAGCACTCTTTTTCGGCATCGTTGCTTGCATGTGGGTCACAAGTTGCACACGACAAAGCTAACGGGATAGAGGGTTCACCGAGCTGAGAGGTAAGCCTGTTAAGTCGTGCGTTACCGACCAACATTCTTGTTAACTCGCCGTCGTTCGTTCGAGTTAGTTTAGTTTCATTTTACGAGGATTTTCAACACGGTCGACCCTTCGAGAAAATATATAGCGTTGGGCCGAAGGAGACGCGACGCGATAATATCGATAATTTCGATCTGTTTTACACGTTTCGCGTTTTCCCGCCTTTCTTTCCTGTTTTTTTCCCCTTGTACCCGTCACGTTAAGTTCTCGCATTATTTATTATTTTCATCGAAAATTCACGAAGAGACCTTACTGGATTTTTACCATTGATGCTATAGGATCATGTAAAATCCAACTTTATACCAGGGATCGTATTTCAATTCTTTGTCCAGTTTTGTTTATATCACGTGGTGGTTAGACATTTGCAGTTGCAACTCGCCATGTCCTTAACCTTTCTGTGAATCGATAAGCTTCGCGCAATGCCAAACAGATGTTAGAATTTGATCTGTCGTAAGATTCAAGAAATGGATTCGTATACCTTCCTGCTCTAAAAGCATTATTTCGAGTTTTGCGCTATCTCGTCGGGGTGATCGACCTCGCGAGCATCGTAGAACGCTATCACGTATGTAGTATATACACGTATGTACGTGGTACGTACGTATAAAGGAAAGCATTCACATTATTTATGAAGGACGATCATTTTATCTTTCTTTTATTGCAAACTTCTTAAAGTATTCTATCCTAATGGTCTTCTCTATCTAGGGCGAGCTTCTTTTAACTTATGCAGAGTGCGGGGTCTGGTTTTAGAGCACAAAGGGTCCACTAACGAGAAATACAACCCTGTTTGCATAAGAATCGGGCATTCTTTATAGGCTTAGGGTTCTCGATGGGTCCTTTGTGATAGAACGTTGCACTCTATCGAATTATTTACAATTTATTTTGAATAATACGTTTTCCCATGAATGTATAAGCAACGAAGATTTCCAGTATGATTTTCAGGGATATCAGCTTCGAATTGTTTAATCTGGATTCTAAGTAGAATGAAAAGGCTCTTTAATGATACGTAACGCGTTTTAAAGGTTTGGCATAAATCGAAAACGTAAACTAGTTTAACTTTCGATGGCCGTAGACTAATTACATTTGTAGAAACCCACCTTGGTATAATACCCTTCTTAGTGGCATCAATACGGAAGGTATTAGGATACTTGGATTATCGTTGTTAATCACATTGGATCTGCCGCTTCTCCACGAGGCTTCCATACTATAAATTTATAAGGCACCTGTTCTCAGGAAAGTAGCGACAATTCTTCACGCTTATCAACGACAGGTATACCTATTCTTTATGACAGAACAAAGAGAATCACGCTCGAGATGTTCGTTCCTCTCGTGCGAGCAAACAGAAAAAACAATTTCTTCGGTACGCTTTATTCCACTGTGAGTTTCGAGCCATCCACGCTAGAGAGAAAGAGAAACCACTTCTAAGTACAATAACCCCGAGTTTCGAGACTCGTCCAAACATCGTTCGGACCTTTATCGAACGATCGATCGATTTTTGAACGGTAGCACCAGTTTTAATCTAGATCCCCCATTCCTTCGGTCCAACACAAACGATCGGCTTTTCGGGAAGATGGTAGACGACGACCTTTCTCGCGGTCGATTAATTTTCCCCGGAAGTCGAACGAGTACTGTTTGAATGAGGAAGAAATGGAACGTGGCATAACAATGCGCAATTACGAGCTTGTAGATTCCGCCGTCCAAAGTTGCCGGACCAGGAGATGAGACCGGAGACAGCCTTTTCTTCGACACATCTGCGACACAATGGCCTGTGAAGACGAAAGTCCTTAGTTCCTTCTCCACAGCCGTCTTATAACACCTCTCAATACCTTTCCGTAGTTTTTACGTTTTTAATCATGAAAACGAAGTAGGGTTTTTTTGAAAATTAGGCAGTTTTAATTAATTTCTTTTCACATTTTTTAATATCAAACGATATTTGGTTATACAGAACAAAATTACTGTTTAGGATATTTCTTTATTTTCAATTACCAAGCAGAAATTAGAAGTCGTTAAAGTTTTGTACCCCCAGATTTAGCCCCTCTTGTCGATAAACATTCGACAACATCGCTTCTACAGTGTTACATCAACTTTGTCTCGAGTTATATCCACACGCTGACACGCGCATGGAGAGAGGGAGTCGGATGAAAAGTACGGTCCCGACCACAAGTCACGTTGGTGACACGTTGCTAGAGAGCTAAGTGGCTGTCATCCAAAGCGTGCGACGCACGTTGGAGAAACGTTTCGCTTTGGAGTGACGTTATAACCCCGGCCACTCGCTCGACTGCATCGTCTGTTGCCACATGTTATCGATTACTATGTCACTTTAAATAACAACGTAAGGAAGTTGATGAACTTAACAGAAATATCTTGATTAAAAGAAAAACTTTCTTCGCACGCGAGGACCTAACTATCAGCCTAAATGAGAATTCTTTAAATATATATTCACGGTCAGCCTTTTGTCGTATATCGGTGTATCGTCGTTATAGCACGCAAGAAGCTATAAATCAGCCTTATCCGATCCCTCTACGGTTTTGCATATGCAAGCAAGATCGCTTTTACGATCAAGGATGACGTTAAATTCGTCCGATCGTGAAGCCTCTCCAACTTTAAGGCATGGCATATAAAAAATTGTCGGTATGAACCTTCAAACATCATCGTTTGATATTCCTATTGTAAAATAGTCTACAATATATAACATCCGTTACGATCCATATTCATAAAGAGAGCCTCAGTCGTGAATATCATTACCCTATAGACTCTCGTCGTTACTTCATCTTTCTTATTCGTCCGTCTCGTAAGAGAAACAATAATTCACCGTTTCGAATTAAACCAGAAATAATTAATTACAGAGTTTTAATGCGACCTCGTTAACGTCCCAACAATCGTACGACTCTTCAACGCATCGAACAATGCGAGAAAAGCGCATTGCGAGGGGCAATAAAAAACGCAACCGTCCCGCGTGAGCCATTGAAAGCTTCTACATTTTTTGTTATTGTCGTTGTTGTTGGGTAGCCGAGTTCGTGAAACTTTTTAAATTAGCCACAGTCGCGAACGATCTTTCTCTCATTCTCTTTGGACAACCGCTACCAAGTTGTGGAGACTTTTGCGAGGCAGTCGTGCGCGCGAGAAAAGCATCTACGGAAGAAAAAGCCGCGAAAAGAGGTAAAAATTATACCGGCTGTCGGGTTATAACGAAAAGTGGTTCTTTACGTAACCAGCCAGGCTCTAACGAGAGCCTGTGTGTCTTGATACTCCGACGTAAGAATGCGTTAATGATCCAGGTATCCAAAGTAGGCGCGAAAAAGGATCGGAATTGTGACGAGTTATTAACGCAAAAAGGATTCCACTTCTTTCTTTTTGTACAAATAACTTGATTGGAATAATTTAAGTGTTGCCAATCGAGTACCCATTTCTATATTCGTTTTAGTAATTTGTTGTTTTCTCAGCTATTAACATTTTGATTGCACATACAAGGATTAAAGATATTATTCGGGATAAATATACGATAAAAGTTCATAATCTCTAGAATATCTTGATGAAAATAAATCTAACTCGGTAGTTACCGCATTGTATTTCAATGCAAATCGTAGGTCTAACGATTTTACCAAACTGCGAATCCCAGAGCGAGAAACGCAAAAGGGGAGGACGAGTATCGAAGATACGTGCCAGGGCAACCCCGGGCGGTATAGTCCGTGAAATCACTGAAAAATTGCAGTAGTACTCGTTTAATCCGAGCTTTTGCGCCCGTTCGACTGTATGGGAGAGGAGGGCGATAAAGGACCCGCGCATCGACGTTCTAAAACTCTAGAACGGAACGTTATCGTCCTTCTCATTCTCTTCCCCCCTCTCACCACCCTTGGATCGATGGAAGCTGTCGATATAGTCGAGACACGTGTGCGAGACCCATAAAATCCTTAAACGTGATCGCACCCTACGCATTCAATCCGTGGATCCAATGGCGTGCGGGGAACCCCAAGAGATAGATAAATGGCGCGAATAAACGTGTTCGTCTCTCTCTGGAAATACTACTACTACGAGATAAAGCTAGCCCTGTGTATCACGTTTTTTTCTTGTGAACGGAGTCCTCTTCCGGTTGGCCTACCTGAAAATCTCTCTCGCGGAACGATCGACTTTGTTCGGGGCATCGCGACGAATGGTGTGGCGTAAAATCGAAGAGACGTTATCGGGATGCTATCGGAAAGAAGAGAAAGAGGCAGTCTCGGGGATGAACGACTCGCGTAAGTCGATGCAATTCGATAGAGTTAAATCTTGTTGGAATTCGCTAACTTCCGGGACTACGAATGCATAAAGGATTCGGCTGTCTGGGTTCGAGCTCGTCTGACTTACGAGGGGTGATACTACTTGCAAGTGAAATCGGACTAAAAATCTATGCGTCTGGTTACTTCCCTTTGTTGTAAAGGCGAACGGTCAAGTCATGAATATTGAATATCAGCTCGAATATATACATATCTAATACTTTGTATAACAAATTTAATCGGATGGTTATTAAATAAACCAAAGAAGTGATATAGCTAGATCGAGTAGTAATACCTACATCGTACGAGGGCAGTTGAATTTGAAAACTTGTGTTTATAAAAATATCTGTAACAAGTATACATAAAACGTTCATAGAATTCTGACCAAAGACGTTTATACGAACTAGTCATCCTTCGACCGCGAAACGCAACGTATCCCGAAGTAAAACTTTTTCATAAGCCAACACTCGGTCCCCTTGCATTAACAGCACCGTATCCCATCAAAGGAAATTGCGCTTATATGGTCGAGTAGCAGCAGTTCTTCTCTCTCCCTTTTTCTCATGCGTGCACAGCCACCGCGTAAGATTGTCAAGAACAATGCTATATCGTTGTCACGCACTTGGCATGATCCTACCACCCCGTTCTCGGATGTAGAAGGATGCTGCCGTCGAAAGGAACATCGACTGGCGCAATCACAAATTATGAGAGGACGAGTAGGAAACAAGTCGAGAGAGAGAAATTGTCTGTGACACGGTCTCCCTGTTTCGAAAGCCGACGGAAACGGCGTCCCTCTTGGCGCGACTCGAGTTAAGGAGAATCTTTCTCCCCTTCTAGTAGTACGAGTTCGAACTCGCGGGACTACTTTGACGTCTCCGTTCTCGCGGAACTCCGTGTGGTCTTCCATCGTATTCTAGGGACACGTAAGATCCGTGGGGCAATCGATATACGTTTACACTCGATGTACTTAAAAGCCAGAAGCTAAAAGGATATTGTTCCGGTATATAACAAAAGGGGGAAACCGAATATCCAGAAAGTTTGAGTATATTTACTTATTGAGGGAACGTTTCACTTTATAAAACGCACGAGGGATTCCGAGTCAAGCGATCGCGTGGGTGTGTCCATGGAGGATACTTTTCAAGAACGATGGATCTACTTGTTTTGATACCTTTATCTGTACTCTGTACTTTTGTCGGACCTCGTATCAACCGTGCCAAGATCCGTTAGAATCGAATTGAAAACGATACCGGTATCCAACGATATCGATGCTTTTTCGTGTCACCCTGTTCTTTCATTCGGATGCTTTATATCTGTGTGATATCGAGGAAGAAGCTAGCGAAAAGAGCACGGAGATCGTTGTACCGAATAAAGGCTGTCTCTTCGTTTTAAACGCTACGAGAATTCGTTATGTACGCGTCGCGCCTGTTACTCCTTGTTTCTTGTTATTTTCTTTCTCCGTTCTTTTTTTATTTTCTTCATTTTCTAGTTCGAAGAAGGAAAAAGTAGAGCGAACGAGAGAAAAATACACGACCGAGCAACGCGAGAGAAGCGAAAAGTCAGATAAAAGTCGCGCGCTTCGGTCATTGTCGCTAGCACGCGACTCGTAAGAGATTAAAAAACTCGCGCGCTTTTCAAGCGATTCTTCGAACTACACAACGAGGACGATGGAGAATGATGACAGCTTCCGTATCAGAGCATTGACAACCTTCTCTTTGTAAAATGTTTTAACGGCGAGCTTTAATGTCGTCTCGGCGACGAGGTCACGCTCGTCTTTTTTTTTTATTTTCTCATAGTTCGTCTCACGAAAGTCTTTTCCCAAATAGTTCTTCAAGTTTTGTGTACATCTTTCATAGGAGAATGAAAGACGAGCTTAGAATAAGGAATAAAGCAAGCATTACCATGGCTCGACCATGCTACCTATCCTCCGCACGTGCGTCGCCCTAGCGACGTACCCACAGCTGCTCTGGAATCGATCGTCATCTTTTCAGCACTTTCCCTTCTTCCAAACGCTCACGAAGCTGATTTTACGCTGGATTTGCTATAGTCGCCCTTTTCATCTCGTCATTGATAAGTACTAATGAACGAAGGTACACTCAAACTTTCCGTAGCTTGGATATTTCCAATCTTATTTCTTTCTTCGATCACATCGTAATATCACTCGAATACTTCCCACTACTTTTGAAAAATCCCAAGCCCGAGAGTTTTTTAAACGCTGTCTGGCGAGCCATTTGTGGTTCTCTCGAAAGCTTTCCGCGTACAAAAAAAAAATGTGTGAATGGCGATAATGTTACGGGCGAGTAGAACAAAAAGGAGAAAGTGTGTTACGATCTTGCGAGAGAACTAAACGCGCGTACGAACTCGTGTACCACGAGTGTAGAAGGGAAACACCGTTACTCTATCCATAATGCATGACTTGTTTAACGACAGATCTGTCGTCTCCAGCCAAAAGGAATCTGCTTTCGCATTAGACCCTCGGTAGAGCATTTTCTGTGGCAACGTCTCGCGAGTCCTTCCTTTTCGGGTGCCTTCGTAAGGAGATTTACAGGATTTCCATATATTATACCTTGGCTTTCGTTCCTTTAGTCCTTTACACGCCACAAAATTCCAGTATTCTCGTTTAACAGACGAGCTACTCTTCCACCACCAGATATTATTATTATTAAAGTCTTTATATTTTAACATTTCACGAAATTGCAACGATCGTAACGTTGAATTAGGTGTCTGTAAAATGAACATCCTCTTCTCGCACGGATCACCTTTCTTACCCAACAGCTTCCGCACGCTCGGTCGTATCATCTAATTAACGAGGAAAATTAATGACTATATACCTATACCACGAGGCAGTGGCCGTGAATTGAAAGGAATCAAGTAGTACAGTCGTGTCTTTAGAAAGGACGAAGAGAGGCAGCAGTCTACGTTTACACGGTTAACGCTTATTCGCGCTTGCGTCGTCGGGGTCCCTCAATTGTACAATTCTCGGCGGGATTCGGAGGCAGTACGACGTTTACGCGTTTATTTCGAGTTTCTGTAGATCGCGCGTCGACCACGGGGAAATGTGGATCCCGTATTTGTTCCTCTCACCCTTCATTCTTCCTCTCTTTCGACCCCCTATCACGTTGGTACGGTACTACCAAACTCGTTTCGTCTGCCCCTCATCGGTTCTTTTCCCTCGACGAATTCCATACGCGGAAAATCGTATTTCTCGTATGCTACCCGGGCCTATATTCACCGAACATATTGCCAAACTCGAATGGAGTATATTTGCGTATGCTACCTGCAAAAAAGGAGGGAGAGAGAAGGAAAAGAAAGAAAGTCTTTTGATAGGGGTAGCGTTCGTTTGCTCGGAACTCGATTTCGGTAGCGATGTAATTGAATTTCGTGAACGCGCGGATGCGTGAAGACGTAGAAATGAATCTGATCCGACGGAAGGTCCATCGCGTGCCGTTCTATCTTTCCTATCTATCCTCTGTTCCGTTAAGCTAATCGGATAATTGGATGATGATGCGGCGGTAAGAAGCTTGAACGTAAGCCAGGATCTCCGATGCTTCGCACGAATCTACCGCATCGTGATTTTCTTGTTTCCAATAACGTTTTTATACTCTATCCAAACGAGAAAGCAAAAGAAAAAAAAGGAGGCAGAATCGATTACTTTCGAGCGGCGGCGTTCGATGCTAAAATAATAACCACGATTCCAGTGAAAAACGTGGCTCGTTTGTCGAGCGAATATAAAAGTCTGGTAACGTGGAGGGCTTTGATAAATCGAATCCAGGTTCGAGAAAGTCGATTATCCCGAGACAGATGCGTTACCGATGGAACTGCGTGCGAGGGGATAAGAGGGAATTAATGACGGTCATCGTTTTCCCTTGCTGTAGAGCATTACCCTCTAGAAAACCTCCCTACACCTGACGTCTCTCCCTGACTGTATTTTTTTCTCTCTCTCTCTCTCTTCCTTTTCCGTGCATTTGCATCGAGCCAACTAGCCGCACCTGTCGAGACAATCGCGTCGACGCCGGGAGTTAAGTGCCCGAAAGCTCGCTTTCGATATTACTCGAGGAAGCTCAAGAGAGAGGATCGTTTTTAACGATTGGAGTCATTAGCGAGCATTACCGGCACGCTCGTCGAAATTAATTAGCGTGCAACCGAAGTTTGTTCGCGAGCTTCGTATCGTCGGAAAACATTCGATGCAGGCACGAGTAGTGTGTGAGAGAAGGACAGAGAGAAAGATATATATTTCATCCACACGAATTATTATCGGTAGTAGGAGAGTTCTCCCCAGCTCGGAAAAGTCGTGATAGCAGTCATGACGACGGCACCCTTTGGACGAATCCATCTTCTCTTTCATCCGTGCGAAAGAAATGGTCGAAGTGAAGGAGGAAGAGGAAAAATGAGAAGAAAAGGAAGAAGAGGGTGAATTAAGTAGGGGGCGGGATCTAGAAAGGCAAGCGGTCGGAAGCCGAGCGTCTGAGATCCTATCGTGACGAGACTATCTCTTGTAGATATAATTATCTAGATATAGTATCTGAATAATGCATTGGTCGAAATAGAAAAAAAAAAAAGAGGAAATCCCTGTGGGTATCACACGAAGACGGACAACGAGAGAGAGAAAGACTGGGGAATTATAAAATAATTACAACGAACTTCTAGTTATATCGATCTAACGACTCTCCAAGTTTCTTCATTCTAAAAAGTCGATCGGATTCGTTAAGTCGAGAGTTTTTTCACACCGGTATTTAGTTTCACGCTTAATCGCTTCCGTAATTTCTTCGTCTCTCCCCCCTATCTGATTGTATGGAGTAGGAAGATCGTCGAAAGATATTTGTTCAGGATACGGATAAACACATTCGACTAGGGCCGATCAATAATCGGTGGCGACTGTGTAAATATTTACTTTCACATTATGCACCCTCCCCATTCGAAAAACGCTAGTCTCTCGTATTACTTAGTACGCGAACGTGCTCTCACATGTATAGGTACTCGGTGTATACCTGGCTAGAAATAAACACGAGAGAGAAAACGAGAAGGAGACAAACGATGAGAGAAGGGAGGGATGCAGTCTGGCTGATAAAAAAGCAGTGTTGTTAAGCATCGTAAAATCGTAGACATTATTTGTTCACCCATCCGCTATTGATCGAACGTTTTCTGCCAAAAGTGATGAACCGTTGTATTTTCTACCGGAGAGCTAACAATATCTCTCCGAAGTTATCGAACGAGAGTCAGTCTACCTTACGATTCATCGAATTCGTATAAAATTTCTGACGCGTTATATTCGATCGAAGCTCTCCTGTCGCTTCTAAACTCATTTTATCATAATCTAAACTTGGGACAACTACGCTATAGCTTTAAACGTAGAGATAAGAGATAATTCATGAACTCCGGTAACCGTTGGTTTAGGATTTATCGAAGGTGCTAATTTACGATACTAACTTGGAAAATACTTGGGACATAAGAGAGTTAGTTAGGGTCGAATAGAAGGGATAGAGAAGAACGCTTGGGTGGACATCTAAATCTATTAGGTTACCGTTTAATCCACTTTTCTCTTCGATCTAGCCACGAGATTACAAGATTCGGTGTAATAGAAGTATATAACACGACGACGGTGTAAGAAAAATGTTTTTTCTTGAATCAACCACTCTTTGCAAGATGCGGAAGATTCAGGAAGAAGCTGGAAATATCTGGGACAGTATTAAAAAAAAAAAATATTCTGTTTCAGGAGAAAATGTGGAGCTCGGTCACAGCAGCCGGTACAGAAAATGGACCAGCACCACCTTCGAGAAGTAAACACAGCGCGACGTTACTCGCAGGTCACGTCTATCTTCTTGGAGGACGAAATGGAAATTTACCTCTCAAGGATCTCTGGCGTTACAGTCTCGGTGAGAGATTAAACTTTTTTGTATTATTATGCGGCACGAGATTCCAAAATTGGCTCGAGGTTAAAGTATAATTCGTGACTTAGTGAAACGAACGGTATAAATACGATCTATGTTAGAATTTATTAAAAAACAAAATTATACATTCATTAATTCAGCATAGGTACGAGACTTCGTCGCAAAATGAAACAGCTTGTCAAAGATTATATGCGTAATAGTATTAGCACGAGATGTGATATGCATATATGTATACGAGAGCTCGGAAAATTCTATAATTAGGAAGGGTGCCGATGGGTCGATGTTTCAAAGTACTCTCTGGCACGATACGCGAACACCATCTCTGACCAGCGAACCCCATCGTCTCACCCCATGACGACGAGGGGTGCGCGATGGAATTCGAACGGGGTTCAGTCTGATCAATAATGCGCCATTATTAAAGCCCACGTATATCAAGTAAATCCGCCGACGATACTCCACAATTACGGGTGTTTCCACGGAGATCAGACATAGGTGAATTAATTGCGTCCTCGCGTAATAATCAGCGACCGATGTTGGTGACGTTGAGTTCTACGTTCTGAGCATGTTATCGTATCCATTAATCCAATAATTTATTTCATTTATTTTTTTACATCATGTATAAACACATTCGCAAGTATGTATATCAGAAAAAATACACACCATTTTATTTGTACAACTCCAATTAAACTGTATTTAAATTTGTTCTCTTTTTAACCAAAATATCCGTACATTTATATTTTAAAAGGTTCGATTAAATTCATAGCAAAAAAATATACTATCGGTAGTAAGGGTTTTAGCCTTACGAAAATCCAAAGTTCCGCTAGGCTTGGATAAAGCTCGGTTATCGGACCACCAGAGCTCTAAACGTATTCCCGACGGGTCCATTCGGTCAATATTGGTAACAGGGCGGAGTGTGAGGTCGCGGGAGCTAACATATACACGGCACGTACCTACACACACATATAACAAATTTGAGGCTGTCTAGAACTTCGATGCGCTCGACTCCGTGGCAGACGGAAGGAGGCTTTATGCGGTATGCTCGTTAGATGCGTTTCCGTGTTACGTGAGATTCTTCTATTTAAATATTTGTCAAATAACGACACTTGGAGAATATTCGACTGTGATGCAAACGAGAAAAGAAGAAGGTGGAAAAAGATGTATACAGGGTGGTCCATCTAAACATTTTTATTTGTGATGACATAAAAATAAACTTGAGAAAAAAAGACATTTGCAAAACATTCACTTTGCGATACAATTTACATTATATTAAAACTATTTGTGGCTACATTTAGGTAGACCACCCTGTACACGTAAGTACAAGATCGAGAACAAGAACATTTAGAAACTCAAAGCACGAGCACGCGTCCGTCGTTAACCCGATGTAACGTTTAACGTAAACTACGACAAAACTTTAAACGTTTCGAACAAACTCGAAGAGAAACAACGACCACCGCTGTTCCGTTCGACGTGATTTCTTATTATACATATAATTAGACAGTGATTCAATTAGACAAAAACCACAACGCCACGAGCGTCAGTCTCTCTTGAGAGATCAAATCACGAAACGTTGCTGTATGTACTCGTACATACGAGTTAACGTTTACATCATTACTAAAGTCCGTGCAACGAAGGCTTTTGAAGGGAACAAATTCGTTTCGGCCGAGCGTGCATCAGAGAAAGACTCTCTGTTAATCAGAGGGGGATTGTTCGAATGCGGAGTTTGGGTGAATATTAAAGCAGCATCAAAAGAGTTCGACCGTGGCAGCTCGTCTCTCGAGGCCAAGTAATATCACGAATACGAGGAAGGGGGTATAGCCACACGACGAAGCTCTCCCTTTCGTTCGTCTAGCGCGTTTTAAAAGCATAGCTCTGTAGATACACTCGATCGTGCAAAAATATTGTGATAACTTCGAGAACCACGAGAGTGCTTCATCCGTTTCGAACGTTTTTGTTGCACCCTCACCTTCGCGAGGGCAGAAAAGTCGAGAGGGGTTCGTTGGTTGGTTGCTGACGACCAACACCAGGGACAAACGTTCCCCCTGCCCGTGGATTCGAATCGAACGACTCACCGTCGTAGTCTCTTCGTTTTTTCATATCTGTACGTACCATGTTCGTATCTATACATAACGTATCGCGATGGAAATTGAAAAGTGCAGCGAATCTGCAGTTTTGACACGTACTCTTTGATTTACGAAGAGATACCTTTCTTCGAGAAGAATATCAATCGAATGGAGGTATCTTTGATCTGGAGTAGGTCTACGTATTCTTGGTTAAACGTCGAGTACATATTGTTCGTGAAAATTCGAACGGATACATCGTGATCTGATAATTCTTTTTTCTCTCTTCTTTAACTGTTCGGTACCTAACGATACTTTGTAGAGTTAAGATAGTATCGAAAAGTTTTCTCATATCGTTTCGTTATCTTTGAGGAAAAGAGAACGAGTCGATCGTTGAACGGTACGTGAGCAAATTGCATTGAAAGAAGTAATCGAACTTCTCTGTCGTTTTACCACCGAAAGATAGCTTTTCAGAAACGGCATTGTTCTCTGACCGGCTAGATACGACACGTGTACGTAATCAATGTCGGGCATCTCTAGTGGCATTCTACGAGAGCCGCATGTACTTCAGAAAGCACGTTACGGCTCTTACGTAAATCTTCTAGGCTTTGTTCTCCGGCACGTTCCGTTAGAAAGTCGAGCTTTTCCTACTCCCCGATGAAAATGAAAAAAAAGGGTCATCGCGATGCTGCCAAACTAAGCAATACACGGTGCCAGGTGTGTCAATCGTGGCAAAGCAAGAATTCCTTTGAGGTATGACGACGATAATTGAATTCGTCGAATCGAAACAACCTTTTCTTTCTCTCGTCGATCGTGACGTAAGAAAGAAAGACTATATTTATTCGAATTAAAAATACCTCGTCCTTGCACGTACTTACTTTCTTTAAAGTACGATTCATTTCTTTAAATGAAAATGTCCCGTGCTAACCATCCGAAAACATTAAGTTTAATGTTCTTTGAATCTCTCTCGTCCTTCTCTTCTCGGCATTTCATCATTTTTTTTTTTCCTCGCTCGCTCATCCCCCTGCTTATACATAAAGCCTCGGGACACGAGCAACCCTCTCTCTACGCATTCTTCCTCTCTTTTTCTCCAGTCATATGGGAGTGCTCACCATGGTGAAAATTTATTTCACGGTACCAGATTGTATGGGCGGGCAAAGGTGTGATTTAAAGGCGAAAAGGAATTTTCCTTCGAATTCTTAGGATTTTATAAGCTCGTTTCTATTCTTATCGAAGGAGACGTACTTCGATATTCTTTTTTCTGATAAATATTTATTGCACATTACTGCATATACTTACGTACAGTATATATTATACATTCATTTTAAATTATATCTGGTTCAACGGAATTCAATATTAACGTATTTACAATTTTTATATACCTACATACCCATTTGATATCGTGAATTATTCGTAACTTAGGCTGTAAAAAGGTACAAACGGAGAAGCAGTAAAGTGGAGGTAGGAAAAAGCGCGTTAACTATAGCGTTTCTTTACTTTTTTTTTTTTTTTGCAGCCGAGAGCAGATGGGAGGAATTACATCCTGGGGGAGAAAGGCCGCCGGCTCTTCAGGAACACAGCGCGGTAGCGTACAAGGACTGCCTTTACGTATTCGGTGGGGAGCTAGGCTTTTCCGCAGGCACGGAAACACCACTTTGGGTTTACAATGTCAAGGTAAGTCATAACCCGCGGCTATCGGTGTTCGTATTTGTACCGTGGCAAAATTTACAACTTGTCGGAAAAACATTGATAAAACGTCGACGATGCAACGGGTGAACATCGGTGGCATGGTACTACAAATTTCGACTTGATTTATGTCCGTATTCGACCGTACAGAAATTTGCAATTCGTGATGAAGTCAGTGATATGACATAACAAATTTTAACTGAATTTCCATTGGTGATAAGGCATGGAAAAACAACGCGATATTCTGTTCGTTCGAGAGTAGGATCAGAGGATTAACACGTTCATTACGAATTTATTTTTCTATTAAATCTCTCGTATTGTGTATTTAGTACTTATTTTATTATATTGTGTATTTAGTCAAATTTTATATCACGGTATCAAGGCAGGGTAGTATGGCGAATTTGTAATCAATAAAATTCATTCTTAACGAACGCGTTAAAATAAGGTCCATCTGTGTTAATTGCCAAGACATTCGACATAATTTCAAGTGTACTCATTTTTGCGGTGAAAAGACGCATTGCGGTAGATGTGCCACGAATTTTTATTTAAAGTTCCTCTTATGCTAAGTCGTTGCGACTATCTCTGATCGAGAGGAGGGGAGGGGTGCTTGTTAGAAAAGCTCAAGGTAATTCTCCTTTGTGGTGAGTTTTATAAAGAGTACTCGCAACGTTTTCCAACGAATAATTTAAACGGTAACAGTGCCGGAAAAAAACTGATTTTTTTGTCCCTTCCTGAACAATTCCGTTGTATCCTCGAAACGTTGGAATTTTCGTTGTCAGCGACGACCGACGATAATTAATTCGAGTTTCGTAATAGCGATCGAGATCGGCAAGTTTCCAAGCCATATTGCCACGATCGTATTACAAGTTTTACGTTCTATGATTTATCGTCTAACTTATCTCGCTAAATTAGATATCGAATTACATTTGATATCCGAGTCTGCTAGTATCAAAATCGTTACTTAGATTTAGCCGATTTAACGAGTCTACGCTCTAGCCTCGAGGAACCTTGCTCGACAATCTCAGTCATCCGAGGGAGGCACCCTCGATCCGGTGAACGAGACGAAGGCCAATATTGGATAACCACGGCAGAATTGATTGATAATATCACGCCTCGATACTTTTTTCCCTACGTTCCTACAAATTTGGAACGAACATAACGCTCTCAAGATTCACCAATAATTTTCTCTTCGCCGATCAAATCTGACGCTAATTTATGGAATGATAGAAAAAGAAAAATGGAAGATACACAATAGAAGAATCATTCTATTTTTGTTAGACGTGCCAAGGATTATGGAAATAGCTTTTGAGATATTTTTAATAAATGATCTACGGTGTGGAACGAAGCAAGTGATAAATTGAATTTTTTTTAATTTTCAAGCTAAACCATCGTCATAGTCCTCGACACATTTAACATGAATACATTGAGTAGAATTTACATCGATCATCGTTTAACTGTCTTAACCTAATCGCTCTCCGAACTCCTTAGAAGACACGATACGGATTCTCGTTGGCCGTTTCGCGTTCTTATTGTTCTCCCTGCGGAGTCCTTGACACTCGCACTCGAAAAGTAGGGACAGAACGATCTATCTGTCAGACGGTGTGTGTTTGTACCGAGAAAGTCGAAACCACCGTTGGCCCAATATGGAGGTCGCATACCAACCTCTCTCTCCGACGTGGCTCGTAATCGGCCACCCTCTCTGTTGTCTCCATCATACTCCCCGTGTCGTCTCTCGAAAGGCGAAATATGCTTTTGGGGTAGCTCGCTTTCGTGTAAAACTCGTTGTACCCGATGACGTTGCTATTGATTTAGCGGTTTCTCAAGGGTGGGCGACACTTCTCCCTTTCTCTTCTATTTCCCGTGCATCATCATCGTCCCTTCTCTTGGTTGTTCGTTCGTTCATCGAACGACCCTCGCTCGCGTGTCCTCCTCCCTTCTTGACGACGACTAAGGATCGTTAAGGAAAAATTTTCTTCCGTGATGTGCACGAGACTCGACCGTGTGAATCGTTGTTATCGAGAGAAATGTAGAGAAAGAACGAGATAAGCGATAAAATAAAAGACACCTGTCCGTTGTCAACGAAGTGTCAGGAATATTCCAGAAGCAGAATAATAATAAGCATTGTTGAATATCGTTCGGATATTCACGAAATATTCGCAGATTCGTGACAGGTAGCTAACCCTATGTATAGTACGAGGAATGTTCGTGGAACGTCTAGTATTTTTTCGAATGTCGCATTGCTGACGTCTTCTGATGTATTGCGCAATAGTCTGCATAACTTTCGAACCGATATTCAGCCCGTTGCACGTTCTTTACATATCACAGATCCATGTTCCACGAACTATGCGTAGCCATGAGTTTTCGCATAATTCATAAAAGTTTACTCTAGGTAGAAATCGTGATAGAAATGATGGGACGTACATCATCGACTCGGTTAATTTTCGAGATAAATTTCCGCTTGGATGACAACTCGCAGACTGCTTTTCATGAACCGGAAGTAATGACTGGTTACACCTCGAGCAACCCTATCAGAAAGAGAAGTCATTTGTCACTGTCAGGGCCAACGTGCGTCGACTACCACCTCCTATGCCACCCAACATCCTCCACCCTCTCTTCTCACCGTCACAAAATTCTCAGTGAATAGAAAACACATCGATGTGTTACGAGTAATCGATCACCTGGAAGAGAGTAGAACGTCGAATTCAAACGAGAGTAGCCTTGACGAGCGTTGCCGTAGCTTGCATAAGCGTGAAGAAGTGTCAGGTGGTAGTGACATTTGTAGCCTTTGAAAAAGTAGACGCACCATTCGATTTCTCTCATATACGAACAGAGCTATACCGATGCGTGAAACTTGGTGCTTGAAGTTTTACTCGAAAGTTAATGGAGCTTCTTTTCTAAAGAAAAAGAACTGTTCGTTTGAAACTTACCGTAGGTAACGATCTTTCTCTCTCGAGTAAAATTCAACTTATCCCATGATAGCTTGATTTACATGAAGACGAAGAACGAATCGATCGGAATAATAGCGCTCAATCGTGCTTACAATGAACGTGAATCGGAGCGACGCAATCGAGCACCCCGATTACTCTTCTTATTGCTGGCTGAATAGCTCGATAAATCACGCGAACGGTCCTAAACCGTATCATAAATCGATCCGATCTATTGCCTTACTTCGTTGATACAAGCGTGGGTACGTTGACACAAAGAGCATGCTCGTTTATTCCACATTCTTTTCGTATAGTTCATTCGTTTTCCTTTCTAATAAAATCACGAGCAGATTTTCACTTCGATTATTTTTGGTAACTCTTTATCGACGTTAATGAAAATACGTTCGTCACGAATTACGTCATATCGATCGACCACTTCGATGGTTAAAAAGAAGAACCCACTTATAACGTGCCGTTATAATTTCATTCAATATTCAGTACCTTCTCGTCTTTCCTCAGCATTTCTGCTCCGTAAAGTGCAATCTAAAGGCGAGGGTAGTTTTTGGCAACAGCTGGTGTCAACAGCTCTTTCTTCCATTTCGTGCCCTCGAGAATCGAGATTGGGAGACGTACCAAGAGCTTTACCGCGATGTGTAATGTGGAATTAAAAATTTATGGAACTGGAGAAATTGTGTATTACTCTTTTGTATACTCCTACGTTTTCTAATATTCATCTCGTTGTAATAAATAAGAAAGAATTTATAGCTACTATTTTTTTAAATTGACCTATCCGAGATAAGAGGATCGTTCAAACGTGAAAATAATTCTTACAAAGTATGCACTTTGGTTGGCTCGTCGTTTAACGACATTCGACTTTATAACGCTCTTACCACAGATTTACTATCCCTGACATAAAACAGTATATCGTGTTTCTTCTACTCTATATCAAATGGAAGCATTTTCTCTGGATCACTCTCTCGCGGATATTCCATGGGTCTCGCGAATATTCCTCGAACACGTTAGGCCGTTCGCGTATGACATGAAAGGGGTTGAAGGCTGCCATAGTCTAGGGGTTTCACGAGGGTACACGAGATAGGGCGGGGATAAATGAGCTAGTGGCACTTTTCCCTCGTCAGCCAGCGACCACACACAGTTATCTCTTTTCACTCGATGCGTTCGCAGACTCCGCTCTTTTGTCCCATCACTATGCTCTATTTTTCTTCGCCCGGCCGCTTTTTATATCGGTGCCTGCTATTGATTAAGAAGAAGGCCCATTGGGAAAACAAAAGATTACGAGCGTCATTAAAAATGCAGGGTTATTAAAAATGAAGCATCGTAGCGTTTGACCACATACGATTATCGCTTCGGTCGAGTTTATAGCTAATTTTATATCGCGTCCTTTGACATACTCTCGATATACTGTTTGTTTCATTGTTTATGAAAAATATATAAACGGTGTTATATTAAAGCGGTTAACACTCGAGGAGAGCACGTTAAACCGAATGGATAAACACCGAGCAAAGTCATGCGCGTGCAAGCGTGTAACGTACGCGTTTCATAAGAAATGCATGGCTTGCCTTCCGGCGAGTTTAACGTTACATTGCAACGGTGTACATCGCCTTGGGAAGGTTTGGTCAAAATTTAAATGAACATCTGGTCACGTTTGAAACCCCAAGCCCTATACCTACTTTTAATGTAAAACGAACGTTGATCAAAAATAAACAATTTTCTAAAACTCCCTTCATGCCCCCAACTCTATCTCATACGCGTATACTTACACCTTTTCGCGCGATCGAGTCGCCATGGTTACATACCCACCCCGTGACTCGTGTTTTTAATCAGTGGAGCATGGCGAGAAGCGGAAATATTTCTTTCCACGTTCGTCTTCCTCGGTGTATTATTGAAATCCGCATTACCAACGCGCCAGACAAACCCAATTGGCGAAACCAAGAGGGGTCTCTTTGTACCCGCGAGTCATTCCCTTTTTCACTTTCTCTCTGCCCTTCGTTAAAACCGTCGTTTGCAGCGGATCAGAGAAACGAGATATATCCTTGACGGTAGAACGTATTCCTCTTTCGATTTATACACGCTTTGTCGCTTTTCTACACGTTCGAGACGATTCATCTTATTTCGTATACCTTGAGATTGGAAAGAGTATATCAGAAAGGAGGAGACGCGAAACAAGGTGGAAGGATCTTGCTGGAAATTTTGTTAGAATTTGAAATTTAAGCGTATGAAATTTTTCAATGTCAAAATTATAACAGATCGATCCCTTCATCGTTTCAGTCATCGACTCGGGATGCTCGAGAACGCGCGGAAAGTGGCTGTACCGACCTATCAACTTTAGGCACGTACTTTGAGTTACGTAATTACTTTCAGCACCCCCTAGTATACACTACACAGCCTATATACCCTCCTCCCGTATCGTTCCCCCTCCCTACGTCTCCTTTCCACCCTCTATCCATCTCTTTTTCTCTCTTTCTCTCTCTCACACTCTCATCTTCTCCCTTCACCACACGCATAACCGTTCCAACGTACTTCCTCGTTCTTGCTGGTCCATACCGACTGACTGGGGCTAAAAGACCCGTGATTGCCACTAGACATCAAAAGAACTACCTACGTCCGTTTTCCTCCAAAAGAGCGGAAGCAAGAGAGGGGATGAACGTAAAGTAAGAGAGAGAAATCTCTAAAAGCAACTTTCGTTTATAGGATATTCCTTATAAATGACAAGAAACTCCCGAGTTAAGGACTCAAAGAAAGAAAAATTTATTATATCGCTTGGAACGTTGTTCGAGAGAAATTAAAAAGCTCACGATCGCCCACTTTACACAAGTTTCCCTGTAATCGAGCCATTTTACCCTCTTTTGAGTAGCAAAGAACCGCTCGTCGGTGAGAAGTACTCTTCTCTCGCGTTTCAACTCGTTAGAAGCCGCTCGATCTTAAAATTTCATCGAAATTTGTTGTCCTTGCGGAACTGATTCACCAATTTTTTTTCCTCTCGTTAACATCAAAGCAATATTCCTCGTGCGTTTAGAACACTACGATAGACTAAGAAGTGGTTACATACGTAAGCGATTTGTACGCTCTATTTAGAACGACTACGACCGTTTATACCAAAGTCTCGTTTCCTTAAGCTTGTCTGAACTAAGGTTGAATTGCTGATGCGCTTGAGGAAGACGCGTATATACAAATTTTCTAGTAGGATGAACGACTAGCACACCAGGGCGTCTCTTCTACTCGGCGTGTATTGGTTTTAATATATTATATTTAAATCTAGAGCACATAAAGGAACGGCCTTCCACTCATAAGAAAATGAAGCATAATGCAAGTGTCCCACTTAGTCACGGTTGCGAGTGAAATTTTATTAGTAACCTCTCGCTTTCACTTAACAAAAATTTTACATTTCATATACATATATATTTTTTTTCGAATGTCTATTCGATTAACAATCACCAAGTTTCTTCGTCGCGTGGCAGAGACCTTGGTTGAACCTACAACGATTTTCTTTCGGACGTATTCTCCGTTCTGTGAAATAAAACGCAAAAAAGAAGGAGCAGGGTCGCTTTCGCGTCGAGACCGCGAACGAGCTTACATATTCATGGAAGCTCGTGTCGTTTCTATGGAAACTATTCTCGACATTCCTCGTTGCCTATACTTTAACGAATGTTTCTTAAATTCGAGTAAATACGTGCATACGTACATATAAAAATATATATATATATATATATATATACGGATGGAGATTTAATGGTGGCTTTGAAAAGGCCGCGCAGTCGCTTCCCTTTCATAGCCTGCGTTTTGCGTGCGTAATGTAAAGCTTTTCGTAGCGAGGCTGTAACGACGTCTTACGCGTGTTTATTTTAAAGAAGGGGTTGATACACAGAAAAAGGGAGGAAGAAGAAGGGTCGCGAGCGATCGTAATGCGGACATTCTTTTGTTTCCCCTCTGTAGCCGAGATAATTACTTTATCTATCCTCGTACCAAACAAGTCCGGCTAAAAAGTCCCTTTGAAGCCATTTGACAGAAATTGTAATCAGTATCTCGTGCACCGAGAACCAAAGATTTATTATTTTGAATGTTAATACTGCATAAAATTAACATACCGGGCTTTAAAATAAAAACATTGTTTTACGGGATTTTCATTCAGCGAGCAGAGACAAGGTCAATAAGTGCGTTTAGTATTACATGGCTCCGAAGTAGCTCGCCCAGCATCGCAGAAATAAGCCCAGACGCAATTCAGACAGCGAAGCTTCATTCACTCCACCTTCATAATCCGAGGGCATTTCAAGAGTTTCCTACCGGCTTACACAAAGAGGAGAAGGGAAAAAGAAAATTTACGCGTCCCGAGCTTTTAATAAATGAACCTCGGAAAATTTTTTGACGTTGCGAACGTATCGACGTTTTGCTGTGTTAATTGTCGTAACTTTTTCTTTTTCCTTAGATTTAAACAAGTTCGAATTACGCGAGCGTGAACCAAGGACGTCTGACGTTAAACGAATGTGTTTTAATAAGACTAACAACATCTTTTGCAAAACCTGGCTTTCGTTTTTTTTTTCCATCCATTATATTTATCCACAAATAATCTAACGCATACATGTCACGCAGTTAACATTCAATTAACAGTATTAAAAAAAATATAAAATACTGTTCCTAGCACGTTGAAAAATGCAACGCAATTACCTCGGCTTCGGGAGTCTAAACTGAATACATTCTTGAAAGTAATTATAAGGAATAATTGCGTTTCGTTCTAAAATAAGCATTAAATCGTTTCAGACGAATACGTGGAGGAAGGTTAGAGCTCAACGAGGTTGCGCCGTTCCTAGAGGCCGTAGAGGTCACACGGCCTTGGTCCATCGAGGTCAGATGCTCATCTACGGAGGTTACCAAGATTTACGTGGTAGTTCACCCGAATTATGGGCTTTTCATTTCGGTAAGTTTCTTGATCCTGACGTAGACTAATATAATCAAGTTTCAAAAAAAAAAAAAAAACTTATCATGCTATTGAAATCTTTAGAGACAGAGTCCTGGCATCTGTTATCGTCCAGCGAAAGTGGTCCAGCCGCGAGACACAAACACTCGGCGGTTCTGCACGGAGATGCGATGTACATTTACGGTGGTATGACGGATCTGCAAGAGAGAAGCGATTGCTGGCGATGGGACGTTAACACGGCATCTTGGTTCATGCTGAAAAACAAGCCTGGACCAGGTCCACTTCATGGTCACGCCGCGTGCAGACTCCCCAGTTGTATGTTGATCTTTGGGGGAGAGAGCGGTGGTCTCGCCACTAACGAACTTTGGAGGTTTCATTTCGGTAAGGAAGGCTAAAGGAGATGGGTATATAGCCTTGAATGGTTTATAAACTCCATCAACCGTTATTGCAGGTACGGAAACTTGGGAGAAACTCTCCGTCCCAGGACCGAAACCGCAACCAAGAGCGGAGAGTGTCGCCCTGGCGGTATCAGAGTTGTTGATTCGTGGTGCCAGTAGCGACAACCCTAAGCCGAGGTTAAAGAACCAAAGGATGAGATTGTGCAATAATAGAATATCGCCGAACGAAGCACCAGCGAGGCCTAGCTTTCTTAAAGAAATCTCGAAGCTGTCGCAGATCAATCTCTCGAGATTGAGTCACCCGACCAAGTGTAGTTATTCCGTGCTCAGTGGACAGGACGACAACGAGGAAAGTCCACAGGAGGTATGACACGAAAAACAACATTTTTATGTACATTTTAATCTCTCAAAGACTCGTTACGTTCGTTTGTACGCTTTCTGTGACCAATGGATGTGCATTAGTACCCGTTGCAATACAAGAACGTCGGCTGAATGAGTGAACTGAGCCTGTACGCAGGCGAATACGTATTATCCGTTTCAGCAAGTGGACGTAGAAGCCGTAGAGCCGTCGATGGGGATGGTCAAGTCTCGAAGTGCCAATACGTTAGCCCGTAGAAGGCAGAAGCCACCGGAAATAGCTCCAAAGGTTACAGAGGCTAGCAGTATTAACAATAATACCGGTTCTGGCATGACGAGGGATCCGATCTCTGTACCAAACTTTCGAGCTTTGACGTTACCAACACCGGTCCTGACTCCTGTCGAGGCAGCTAGACTAGTCTTCGTTGATCCAGACGAGATGAGCGATAGCGAGGAGAGAAAGGAGCCACCTACGTCGAGATTGATCGAAGTTCAAGAGGAAAGGAGGTTTGTACAAAGTTTCACTAATCAAACACGATTCTCCTTAGACGATGAAGCTACTGTTACATTATTACGATTTACAGAGACTTCGGTAGCATCCATCACGCTTGTCAGCCTCCCCGAGGCGAAAGTTACAGCTCCCATCTCTACGAGGCGGCTCTCCAAACCCCAAAAACACCCACCACGACGAAGATACCAACTTCAGCGTCGGTAAGGTTCGCGGATCTCGAGGAGGGCGAGGAATCGACGTCGGATTACGCGAGTATCGAGGCAAGAAGTCCTGGTGATCCTTTAGGCGACGAAGATTGGCCCTCGAGCAGAAAGTCCAAACAGCTACGAGCAATGGTCAGCTCGGCGACGATACGAGAAGGTCAATTTGGTTTTTGCAATCCGAATTACTTGGGCTTGGACGAGAGCAGAGGTCATCATCATCAGCATCATCACCAACAACAGGATGGGAAATATGCAAAAATGTTGAACAGTCCACCTGACAGCGTGTTGGAAGACGAGCCAGGTAGATCAGCCTCGCAAACGTTCGCTGAACTCTTGGAACTTCAAGAGATCAGAAGGGTTCCCAGAGCACCGCCTAAGAGTCTACCGCTGGGCTCTCCCTCGAGACGAGCCGTCAGCGCTTCCAGAGCCGAGAGGCAAAGGGCTAAGGTCGCTGCCAACGATGGAAACGAGCCAGGAACGCCTTCGTACGGACCAGCGCCTTTGTACGTCTTCTTGGTCGGTGGTAAAGAAAAGGGTCAAGTCACCGTCTTTGCGAGACCCGTCTCCCTCTGGAAATTGCAGCTTGCGCCGCACATCTTTTAGAAATACCTCGGGGATCCGACGATCGATGGAACGATCGTCGATCCTACGAAAGACTCGGCTACTTTCTGGGGTGGTCCTATCTCTTTCGTTAACTTGCACTCAACCTTTCTTATTTTTTTTCGAACGTTTAACAATGAACACCAAAGTTCTTTTATCTCTCTTTTTATTCTTCTTCAAAATGTCGAGATTATTCGATCGTGTAGATATGTAATAATTTAGTTAACGTGCCAACTCGTTTCTCGTTGTTGATAATAATTTAATAACACTCGATAACTTTGTTTCTTTTGTTGACGGATGAGAGAGTATCGGATTCAAAGACTTCAACAATCAAACGTAAAGTGTATTTGTTTAAAGCGTCACTCGCGACACGCTTATTAGTCGGAAAACGTCGAAACGTCTTTTATAACGCGCGGTATCGAGACCGAAAACATAGTTCGTAGATATTCGCAGTATTCGAGCTTATGGACGTCGTGTTTTTTTCTTTTTTTTTAAATTCTTCACGGCATCGTTTCGAATTATATTCGCACGGTGTACGAGATCATTTTTTTTAGTAACGAGACTTAAACTATAGAATTATTTTTGGACGTACGTATAACGCAGTGTTTCCCAATCTTTTTTAGGCCCACCATAACGCCTAAAAAATTTCGATAATCCTTTTAGCGTAAGAATCAAACGAATTCTGAAAAAGTATATTATAAATGGGTAGGTATTTCAAATAAAAAGAGGAAGATAGGTAAAAATCTTTTTTATTTAATTCTCTACATTTTATATTACACTTTGTATATTACTAAAACATAAATCGATCTCGACTTAAATTTTTGACTATCTAGATGACGAATGTAAAGTCATTTTCTAATTGCTCCCAAAAAAATACTAAAACTGCCCCCCTTCTGAAGAGTATCCCTTCACGTTGGGAAACACTGTTACAATGGATACAAGTACTCGAAGCAGATCGATCGAGAATCCAAGACGTCTCTTTCGATGATCGTTAATTCTTTCGTTATTTTAGATACGAGAAAGTGCATAGCGTAACACGACGATGACTTAATAAAAGAATCTCCAAAGGAGAGTCGTCTAAGTTGAATTTTTGTATTGTCTTACCGATAGATAGACGAACATATACTATGTACGCATTTAACATTAGTGTAGGTAATTGAAATTATGACGGGTTTCCTTTCAATTCTCGTTGGTTAAAATCTACGCTGAAATTTTCTTATTTGAACGAACTCATCATCGTTTTTTCTATGATAGTACACCCATAAAAACATATCTATGGTATGTTGATTTAAAATAAAGTAACGAGTAACAAAAAAAGTTTAATAAAAGTAACAAACTCAAAGTAAAGAATACAATTTTTGTTACGAGATATACCCACGACAGAATATTTCTTGTTATTACCAAAGAATTCTCAAATAACCTTTTAGTTGCCACGTTGACGAGTAAAACTTCGTTAACTTAAACTTTACATTAAATCGTTCGATATAGCGAGAATGTTTTCAGCATAAACTTGTATTGAACGATCACGATCGATATTACAAATCGAAGCGCAGGTCAAGCAAGCGCAATGTGAACGCGTCGGTCGCATATATATTCGCGCGAATTCCGATTTCAGAAAACATACGGGTATGTCCTACCAAAATATTCGTATCGACACGCATTAGATTTCTTACGAATAAATTACGCGATTGTACGATTTTTTCACGACCTAGTCTAATATCAGATGATTATACGTAACAGTTAATATACGAGATCAGTAAATAAGACCTTACGCGATATAAAATCACTCCAAAAATAATTGGCTCGCCTGATCTGCGTTTAATTACCGTCGAATGTGAAATTCAATGTGCGTAGACTATAAAGTTAGCTTTAATATCAGACTTTAAGCATAAGATAGGATCTGGACGACATTTCTTGAGTAATAATCGCAATCGATTCTCCATTGTGTTCACAGTGGATATAGTTACGTAATGATTTGTATAATTCCATTTCTAATTAATTTTAATTTTATTATGTAAGTGCTAGTAGTGTAACCACGATAATGCTGAAGGAACAGCCAAGGTATACTTATTTTCCATTAAAAGAGATCGAACCTTCGAACGTGAAACGACAAAGGTATCCGCTGTGGTTGTATTTATGATCGTAGAGATTTAATTCCAATAAGTATAATGTAAGTAGAAGAAGTAACGAGATACGATGGGAAGATCTCTTGTTCGTATAGAATTTTTATGCCCACGAAGGCCCAACTCATGTAATCCATCCATAAGTAGCTACAGGTCGACGTGACTCGGTACAGGCTGGATATTGATGGACTCTGACGTTGTTGATCGTATTTCTTTCATATTTTCTTCGTATAGACTTCGATAAGTATATTTCGTATTAGTAGATAGGCAAATAATTATTTCGTATAAGTGTAGCATAAGATTAGAACATGGCGAGACCGTGTATGCCAGGATCAGTGCAATATTATATTTGTTTATTATCGATCGTACGTTTCATTATCGATACTTTGTCTTTATAACGACACGATATTAAGTTTCCTTCGCTCGTTGTAAATTTTACACGATGGTAATTTCTATCCTATTTAACTAACTTTTCTATAATTAGATGGTACGTTTAAAAGAATGTTGTTGGTGAGAAGGGTTCTCCAATATCCAGCCGCAGGCCACAAGACCCCTGAAAATCAATGTTTTCCATTCGTAGAACTAGTCGATTTAAAATCTCAGTGTACAAAACTAAAGATAAATGTTTCGTACTCCGCCTCTTCCTTCTCCTAACATGACCCCGTTTCCCTCCGTTCCTAATCATTGTACGTAGTCCACGTATCATTATACATTTCGCTTTTAACACTAATAATTGATTTACATAGTGGAAACATCGATCTATTGTCTCGTGAGGATCGTCGATGATGTGCTGAAACTACTTACGAAATTGAAATTCAATCTTTGGATATAAATATTTTTCAAAAAAGTGAGAGTACTAAAAAATTCACGATTAAAAAGCGTTGTTAACGGTATTGTACGATTATCGTATCCATTTTAATAAGAATCATGCTCAATATATTATACATATCTAGAGAGAAAAATTTAAAGAGCCTCTATAACGAGACTAATATTTAGAATACGCGCGAATATATTGGAATACGTGTTCACCGATGAGAAGTATGTTCATCGTATCGAAGAAGTGAAAAGAAATTGTTCATATAAGTCTGATATTAATCCATGAGTTCCCGGAAGAAATTTAAATATCCAATTAACAATGTTTACCGATGTTCGCTGCTTTCGCGATCTAATACATCATTTAATCGTATGATAAATGTGGTCTTTTACAGGCGACTTGATTCATCGATTCCCTTTTCGTAATATAATGCGCGTTAAAAGCGAATAATCCAGTAGTCAATTATTACCGTCACGGATGATAGTCATTTCCAAAGTATGTCTATTTAGATTGATCTTATATACGAGATTCATAATCAGCATACGAAGTTGAAATAATCTCGATCGGTTCCCAAAACAGTGTAGCTGATTTGAGTGCCTGTACTTTGTGCAAATAATATGCATTCGATATTTTTCTGGTCACGAAACAGATCCCAATGGCAGTGTTGCAACTTTATCTTCTAGCTTATTATCCAAAAAGCGATAAAGGATAATAAATATCGACGAGATTTAATGTATCTCGTTTCTCACGAAATTTCATATCACAAAACGCAGTATTTTTCCATTAATAAAGCCTTCCCACAGAGACGACCCAGATTATTCTTACGTTCGATATCGAAGAAATAAACATGTGTTTATGATTTTACGAGTATCCATGATACATCTTTCTTTTATCTATCGCACTATACTTCTTTACCGTCATCATAATACATATAATTGTATTTATGTAATGTATAAAAGCGTATTCGAAGTTGTAAAATTGTGTTCACTAGTCTTTCCGATTATAAAGTGCGATGACAATGCGCAAGTTTGGTGAAGCACTTAGATCCAGCATTTAGACTCCAAAGAATAACCACTAACGATATGTTTCATTTACTTACATTGTAATTAATGTAATGGTTATTAATGGTATGATATTATTACGATTAGAAATACAGTATATAATTCGATAATACCAAATGTTTTAAATGTGCCTGGCAAATCCATTGCAATCGTTATCACTTACTAATTCTAACAGTTTTCGAATGAAATTTCCTATCATCATTTCCACGATTTATTTTTATTTAGGTGTGCATAAATAAAAAGTATTATCTCTAAAAGTTTATAATAACTTAAAGTACAATCTTATATACTTTTATTCGCTGATATCCTCTTCGTCGCTAAAATAGGAATTTCCCTTATATCGTTTCCGTCGTACGACTGGTTCAACATGATCTTCTTCATCGTATTGTCCTGTTGCTACTCTATGCTTATATATCTCTAGTTCTCTAAGATTTTGCTGCAACATAGAACAAAAAATTAAATACTCCATAATGTGCTGAAAAAAAATTGTGATGATGTTCTACCTCTTGTTTGATAGCCGCGCTTAATGTTTCCATTTCATTTTCCGAACAATGATCATCGGTGTCATCGTTGTCGGCGCTTTTTGATTGCCTTGACTTTCTTACACCTTCGTCGCTATCGCTATCGTAATAGCTCGTGTCGTGTGTGGTAGAAGTTTTATTCTTTTTCCTTATTCTTATTTTTTTAGGTGGTGGATCTCTTGGACCCAGCATATTCGAACTACAAGCATAGGATAAATGTCCTTCCTGTCCACATTCGTAACATTGCGATTTATCTGGATAATCCCTACGGCGTATAAATTCTGTGCTACGTCCATTATCAACTGCTATAGAACTTCTTATAGTACGACCACCTATCTAATGACAAAATAATTTTCATTTTACAAAAATGCATTAACAGAAATATGTACTTTACTGAAATTTACCTGTGTATTATGTAGGCCTTTTGCACAAGAAGCTGCATCTTCTGGTTTAAGAAACAATACAAATGCAACTCCACGACTACGGCGTGTAATCCTATCTTTCATTACAGTTACCCTAAATTTATATAAAAAAAGTATATTTTTAATATCCTATATACATATGTCAATAAATATTAAATTATATATAAAACTTACTTCACTATCTTTCCATAACTCTGTAAAAGTTGATGTATATCATTATTTGTTAAAGAAAATGGTAAATTAGATATATATACAGTAGACTTGCTAGGTACAATACCACCACTCATAATTTCAATATCACAGTCTTTCCTTTAACGAATTCATCGATCTACCTCAAAATCGTTTTACATCCAAAAATTATATTAAAGTATAAATAAATATATTATTGGTACCCATATTTTGAGGTTATATTTTTTGTCAACAACGCTGAAAGCATAAAATAAAAGATTCTAGTAGCGTAACGATGGCGCGCTAATATCGATATTCAAACGTTTGGTTACGTTTGAATGAAGATGTCGTTCTATTCGATTGGCGCAATTATGAAATTTATACTAGCTTGTTTTTATTATATCATTCTTTTTATTTATATGTAAATATTCTTTTGCACTGAATATTAATTGTCTTAAAATACTTTAAATCGTTTATTATGCGAAAGAGCTATAATTAAACAGATCTTTTTGTGATATATAAATAAACGTTTTACAAGCGTTCCAAGAAGTTACACACTCAGTGACCGTTGTATGTAATGAAGCGAGTCTTTAAGTAAAAATCAATTACATATAGCGTTCTTTACGCGTCGGAATGTTGAATGTAACTGTAACATATTTATTTTCAATCATCAAAGCCGTCGAATATGGCGGATTAAATAACCCTTAGATTTGACAACACTGGACACAATCGGTTTTATCGCAGATGCTGAGTGCGAGTTGATTGTGACTCAGTGTTAAGACTAGTTTTCTTATACTGCTACAAGTGTGCATACGCTTCGAACGCACACGTAACAACAAACCGTAGTGGCACAATACTTTTTTGACAGCTCGTACTTCTCCCTTACAGATTACATATCAACGTTTGTTTTTTATTTAAAGAGATCAATCAGGTCAGTGCATTATTAAATATTCTTATAATTTTATAAATCGTCAATAAAATCCACTGGAGTCAGCATCAGAATTTTTATCTTTACGTCGGTGTAATATCCCGTGATTGTACCTTATGACTAATTATAATAGAATGTTTTCCTTGTATAACTACTTTGAAAAATTAACGAAACGAGGATAAGTGTTACAGAGATTGGAGTAAAATATATTTAGCGATGTAAATATAATCGTAGGTTATTAGTTTTTTTGTATATTTACAATTTTTCTATAAACATATTAATTAAATGAATTAAAAATGAAAGCTTCTTGATGAACATTATTTACATAGTGAGATTTATGTAATCTTGTGCAAGCTATAAACCCTAATTATTTATGAAACTATTCAATTGCAGAAATCATACAAAATGTCTCTTTATCCCACTTTGGAAGATATGAAGGTGGATCATATGATGAAGGTAGGTGAAACTTGACCTTATCAACAATAAAAGTACTGAGTAAGTAAATATTATGTTTCATGGTACTATGATAAAGTATCTGTGCTTATAGGCTCAAATGCAGGTGGAATCTCAATATTTTGTTCCATCACCACCATCCATATTACCTGAACCTGTGGCACCTTCTGCACCTGCTTATGATTCTTCTCCATCAGGTCCTGTATATCCTTCTTTGAGAGATTATATGGGTCTAGAATTAGGCAGTGAGACAATTGCAAATAATATGCCTGAATATGCTGTTTCTACCCAACCAAGTGTAAGTCTTTATAATATGTGTATATTTATATATATATGATTTATAATTTTCCTACATTTCATAATTGCTTTATTAATTTTAGTTTGCAGTAAGCACCCAAGCTGTAACATCTGGTCCATTGACAGGTATGGTGGCACCAATTTCCGGACAATCTTTAGGTCTTAAACGAGCACATGTAACAAATGGTATTAGAGAGGTAATGTACATTGAAGTTATTAATAAAAATATTTAATACCATTAATAATACTATATTGATTACATTCTTATTTCAGCTAACATTATGCAAAGATAAAGATGGAAAGGTGGGCCTAAGAGTACACTCTGTGAATAATGGTATTTTTGTATGCCTTGTAAGTCAGGATTCTCCTGCCGCACTTGCAGGATTGCGCTTTGGTGACCAAATTTTAAGTGTTAATGATATATGCGTAACTGGTTATACAATGGATCAAGTACATAAACTATTTCGTAATGCGGATATTAATGGTATTAAAGTTGTTGTCCGTGATAGGTTGGTTATAGTGCATTATTAGTATTTTATTTTAAATGAGCTGTTATTAAATTTGTTTCTAATCTATTGAATATAGACCTTTCGAACGGGCTGTAACTATGCACAAAGACAGTTCTGGTTGTATTGGATTTCAATTTAAGAATGGAAAAATAATTGCATTGGTAAAAGATTCTTCAGCTGCTCGTAATGGATTATTAATTGATCATCAGATTCTGGAAGTTAATGGCAAGGTATAGGGACCTTTAGAATATATTTTTAATAAGTTTATGTTTATCTTGTTACAGTGACTAATAATCCTGAAGCTTACAACTTAATGATATCATTTTTCAGAATGTGATTGGATTGAAGGATAAACAGATCACAACAGAAATTGAAAATGGTGGCAAAGTTATTTCAGTCACCATAATTCCATCATATATTTATGATCATATGGTTAAAAAGTATGTAATTATTACCTTGTATTCCATGTTTTAGTTATTTTTAATATTAAAATACTCATAATTTTCTTTACAGAATGTCAAGCAGTTTATTAAGAACATTTATGGATCATTCTGTGCCAGATGTATAAAAAACAACAAATTTTAAACTAAACAGTTTACTTTCTAGTTATATTTTATATTTTACTATGAAGGGGTACATACATGAAGATTATTTCGATATATTACTATATCATAATACATATGATAAGTATTCTATGCATACATTAATTATTGCACAAAATTTTATTATCAACAGTATTGATGCAGCACACACTTTAGATTTTACTCATGTATGCATGATATATTGATTGAAAAACTTAACAAAAAAATATGCAGAACGTTTGCAGCTTGCACATACATTTGTAAAAAATTGTTTTTTTTTTTTAGATTTGTGATTATGATACTTTCATTTAATATACATGACATAGAAAGATATCTTTTTATCTGTATCTCATTTCGTGATTGTTAAATAATTAAATTATGTTGCTATCTATTTATTGTTTATGTAATGTTTGTTATGTGATAAACGTAAACTTACTATATACATTCACATAGTTTACAGTGGAGATAGTATGTAATAGCTGCATTTCATTTATATGTACCAATGTTTTTTGTTAAGAAGCTGTGTCACTCTATTACAGCAACATTCATAGAAAGAAAAGCCAAATACTACAAAAAAAAAAATGTCATTGATTTAGTGCTTAATATAGCACATATATGTGTTATATGTAAATGGGCTCATGGGATTACTTTATTATATATTATTACTGTTGCATGAGAGATCATATATAATCGAATATGTCTACATGATGATATACATATTTTTTTACAACATACTATTGCCAATGTTAGTATGGTATTATTACTATTATATGTCTATTTGTTAAATATACAACCTATTATAGAAAAATGCCATATATGTATACATATAGTGTGTATTTACATATTGTTATTTCCTTCTGTGCCACATTTTATAATAGACCTACAAGAATTTCATAATGTAGTTATACAGAATAAGAATATGTAAACAGTTTAGATGTTAACACAAAAAGTACTAATAAATTAAATGGCAGATTAGTTCGTTATTATTTAATTATATTTTGCGATAGAACATATAACATAATAAAAAAATGGTCGTATAAAAAACTTACAAACATGAACATGAATAAGGTGTTTTACTCCAACTTTCTCCAACTCTCTCAGCTGACTCTATACAAAAGGTGCGCATGCGCGATTCTTGTTTTCAAAATGGCAGTAACGAGCACTGAGACTTGTCAATCCTATGTCCTTGCGATTACACATGTTTTATACAATAAACTGTATTAAATATTCAATATTATTATGATTCTAGTGGATATAAAGTTTGCAGTACGTTATTTAAAAAAAGCCCATTCTGATTACATGAAAAGAATAATGTCAGCATCCGCCTAAGGTACTTTAACAAAAGTACCACTATACATTGAGTGACACATAAATGCGCTCGGCTATTAGTGCTATTTTGTCGAGTCCAGTACCCGACAATAAGATGTCTCACCCTGATTATGAGCAAACTGCTCACGATCACGCGGCACTGCTTTTACTTTTAAGACCGATTGGTACTCAGATAAAACAAAAAACCGTCACTAGGTTATTTGAACGTATTATCAAGGCAGGAAGTAGATTTACAGTAAGAGATTCCAGCGGCAATACACGAGAAATACTTTCTCGATTTGTCAAAGAACATCCTGTTGAAAATAATGATTGGGGTGATTTTCAAACGCACAGGAGGCTTTTGGGTCTAATTACATTTGGCAAGTACGATAATCAAACAGAACTGAATGAATTGTGCAGGCTTCATGAAACCTTGAAAGTAAAATACAGTGGTACTTTGTATGATTCTCGTGCTGTTTTATTTGGCCCAACAGAATCAAATAATCCTCGTGAAACACCGGAGTCATTTAGTACGCCAACAAATTTCAAAACTCAAGCTGTTTTTTATGTGGATGAATCTTGTCCAGATCTTGAAACATACGTCGTAGAATGCCTTCATTCATTATTTTGGATTTTAGAATCTAAAAGATTAGAACGATCTAGAGAAAAAATAGATCGTGTGTCCCTTCTCTTAGCACCATTTGAAAAAAAAGACTTCATAGGATTAGATCTTGAATCGAGAAACAATAGAAAAAGATGTGTGGGACGTATGACCAAACATTTAGGAGATTTGTGCCTTCAAGCTGGTCTTCCAGCAGATTCATTATACCATTACAATTCTGCTGCTAATGTACTGCAAGCTGTTAATGATTGGCTGTGGCTGGGTGCAGCTTATGAAGGATTATGTGCTGCTTCTGTTTTAGTTTTGTACCCTAACATGTGTAGAAATCTTCCATTGCAAAGAAATTCTTCTCTCCAGGAAGGAAGTCCAGGTAAGCAAAGGTATGTATAATTGTAGTACTCATATTTTTGAAATTTTGCAATCTAAAATATCATATATTACTAACTTTATAAATCATATATCTTTTTAGGCGTGGTTCTCAAGCTGTTGCAGCATTACCATCACCTCCTACTATTGATGCAGTAAAAGCAAATATGCCACATATTTTACTACCTGAAGAGATTTCTAAAAAATATCGTGAAGCAATTGTTCATTATAGTAAATATCAGTATGCTGGTATAATTGAAACAGAGGCTAGCTTTAAAGCTACTAGGATATCCATAGAACAAAATTGTACTTTACAGGCTGCATCTTACTTAAACAATGTTATACTTATTAACTTAACATTAAGTGAACAAGAAAAGGTATTAATGGATTCTCTATCTAAAGATTGAAAGACTGTTAAGTAGAAATTGTTATTTCTGTATAAATTTTAGATCGATCGTTTTACAACATTATCAGACTTATATACAAGTTTTGGTTTTCTAAGAAAAGCAGCGTTCTGTTTACGACTAGCCGCTACACGTCATGTTTCTCAAAATAATCCCAGTCCAGATTGGCAACAATGTTATAATTTAATGTTACAAGCTACATCCGGTTTCAAATTGTCCTTAGATCCTATCGACATGCCTGCAGGTAGTAAATACAATCGATTTTAATGTATTTTTTCTTATTTTATAAACATTTGAATTATAATAATATTTTTTATATAGATGGATGTAGAGGCTGGCCTGTTATCCAAATACATGTCATAAATGAACTTGTTGCTGCTGCTAATCGTATGGGTAATCCAGCATTAGCTACAAGGCATTTAACGTTTTTACTTCAAACAATGTATAATCATTTAAGTTCTACCGAACGTAAAGAGACTGCTTTACAACTTCAAACTGTATCTCAGCAATGTGAAGGTGCTCCTGTTCCTCTTGTAAGTTTAACAAATGTGCTAAATAAGTATTTTCTATGGTAAAACTATATTCTATTTCTGACAGGTTTTAGATTCTGGAACAGTCATACCACCAGCTAATTTAATAAATATACCAAAAACAAAACATTTTTCATTGAAGAATTTACAACCACATTTACAGCCACAAAAGATTGAAAGAATTAAAGAAGATCATGGTCCATTTTTGTTCACACCAATTAACTTTGGTTCGTTGGAACGGAAAACTTTGTCGAAAAGTAAAATGGGTACTGTAATTAATGACTTACATTAACGAAACATTTTTTTATTTAATAAATTTGTTAATAATTGGATAAGTGTTATTATATTACAGATTACTTATGGGTTGAAGGAGATATCTGTGAAGTGTCAATGCAATTTATAAATCCATTACCATTTGAATTGCATGTATCTAACATGAGACTTCTTACTAATGGTGTTGTATTTGAATCAATACCAGAAAGTATTACACTTCCTGCTGAGTCTGGACCTATAGCAGTTACATTAGCTGGCAGTCCTAAAGAAACAGGAGATTTAGAAATTCTTGGTTTTAGTACTCACACACTAGGAGTCAAGTCTAATTGTAGATTAAGACACATGGAAGGAATGGTACATCCTCAATACACTGTTGAGGTAATTCCAGCTTTACCAAAAATAGATGTTGCTACAAGCTTACCTCAAACTGCAAGTTTTAGCTCTGGTGACAATATTGTTACAAGTGCAAGTATATCATTATATGGAGGAGAAAGGTCTGTTCTTTACAACTAAACATTTCTTTCTAAAATGATAGTATAAATTTATTCGATCCTTTTCAGTGCTGAATGTACTATAACAATAACAAATGTAGGACAAGTTCCTATTGAAATGATAGAATTGTCAGTACAGTCTACTTTAGATACAATTACAGAAGGAAGGATATTTAAGTGGAGTGATGAAAATTTAATGACTCAATTGCCCTTACAACCTCGAACTAGTGCAAGTCTCACAATATATTTGTATGCTGCCACAGATTTTATTGCACCTACATCCAGAAATGGTAATATTTTATATATATACGTTAAATAAAAGAGAGCAATTGTTTATTAATGCACATATCTTTTTCAGATATCAATAGCAGTAGTTATCTCAGTCAACCAAGTAGTTTATTGTCACATTCTGGACATAGTTCATTGCCATCCAGATTGAGTTCTCCTTCTCATCATACTAAAAGACAATCTGAACTAACTTCTTCCTTTAGATCTGGTTTAAGTTCTCATTCTGGTCATTCTTCTTTAGCAAGTACACGATTGTCTAAACTCGCGGTGCCATTGCATAATTCGAACATGATTGAAGGGCAGTTAAGAATAAAATACTCTGGTGGTGCTGGTTTAACAGCTGGTTATTGTAGAATTTCATCTGTTTTTATAACAATTGAAATGTTACCTAGTATACATATTACCAGCTGGGATGTGTTACCAGCAGAAACGTAAGTAAAATAATGGATCTCGTATATTATAATGTATACACTTGGTATTTTATTTGTTTATACACTTTGAATGTTTATGCATATAACTTCACTATAAAAAATATGTTTAGGTCATCACAATTTTACCTTGTACTGGACGTCACAAATATGACGAACCATGAAATGGAGCTACATTACACCCAAAACAAGTGCATTTACATGGAAGGCAAAGAACCATGTAGGATACCAGTCCCAGTGGATAGATGTCCACTTAATAAATTATCCATGGTACTATATTATACTCTAGTATTAGCATTATTATTATTACAAGTATTAAGAATTATTTTATTCTTAGCTAAATGAAGCAGGAGATGTTGGAGAGCTTCAGAAAGTTTGCGCCGAACATATTGCTTCGCTAGTTGATTTACGTTGGCAATTATTAGGGACCGAATCTACCGGAAAAGCAACTCTCTCTGGTATCACTCTTACTCAAGACATGTTAGATCTTGTTAGAATGAGCCCTTTACAATGGGGTATGTCTAAACATCATTTCATGTTTACATAATTTACTTAAGTCTATAAACGCATTCACATTGGTTTGTTTTACAGAAGTAACGATAAATGATGCAATGGTAAAAGCTCAAGATGAGCTGACATGTAATTTGGGTGAATGCGTCAGTGTTGGAGTAGGTGTATGTAATGCATTGGAACACCCTCTTAGCGATCTTATATTATCCATTAATTTTTACCAAGATCATCATAACGGAGTTAATAATTACCAACTAGATACAAGATTATCCATTGCTGGAGCAAATAAAGTAATGCTTCCAGCTGTAAGTAATTTTTTAATGGACATTAACATTATTCTATAAAATTAATGTTATGTACAAATTTTAAACTGTTTATTAGTTACAGGAATATGGTAGAGCTTATCACGAATGTCGAGTAGTATTTTTTACCGCTGGTCAGTATAAAATAGATATTCAATGCAGCAGTAAAGAAACAACACCAAATACTCCAACACTATGTTCTGAACTTATAAATGCTGGACATACGTGGCGTTACATACCGCCAATAGAAATAACTGTAGATGATTATTAATAGTCATAACATAATTGTTTACACCAAGCTTGTAATATTTGTATAAAATGAGGAACACTTGTGTCGTTATAATCGAAGACTTTAGGACTGAATATAAACTTCTACTTTCTTTAATAAAAGGGAAAAATAATCAGATCTGTTTAATACTGGTATTATAATACTTTTAAAAAAAAAAAAAATCTAGTATTGCTCCGTTTTCTTCAAGTTATTTAAAATACATTTATTACTGCCTAAAAGTAATAGCTTCCAAACAGTCAAGTATAAAATAGTGTTTAGTCTTTATCTATTATGAACTTCATTTTTATAATATTATTTCTTAATTTTTACTTTCTTTCCTAAAGGAATCATTTCCATTTCATGTATTTTTTTCCTAAACTTTTTGTAAAATTCAAGTACACTGGTATTAGCCCATACTTGTTGACTATTGAAATCTAAAATGCGTAATGAATCTAGACTCTGTGCTCTTGAGAGTGCAACATAGGATTGACCAGCATCAAAAACTCTGGTAAGGCACATTTCTATACAATCTAATGTTAAACCTTGACTTTTATGTATCGAAAAGGCCCATGCTAATTTTAATGGAATTTGTTTTCTGTAAAGAATTGCACCTGATGCAGTTTTTATAGCCCATTTTTCCATTTTGACATGATAAACTTTTCCTGATCTCAGTTGAATTACTGGTAAATCATCTACAAACTTAACAACTATTCCTCTGGCTCCATTTACTAAACCACTTGAAATATTAATATTTTTTAGTAACATAACTTGAGCTCCTACTTTTAAGTCTAACTTGCCAGGTACAGGTGATTGTTTATCCAATGTTTCACTCATCATTGGATCAGAATCTTGTGCATTATATGTTTTAGCTTCTCCTTTCAATTCATTCAATTGAAAATTATTAATTTCATCAGCTTCATTAATATGCGTACATAATCTAGTTGCTAAAATTCCATTACTTTCAATTTTTTGTGTCGATGTTGCTTTCAAAGTGTTGGTAATACTTTCTGTAATCCTTCCTATCCTAATATTATTTAAAATTTCTATAAATTCTGGATCCCTTTGTCTATGTACTATCTGTAATTCAAAGTTAAAATGAACACAATTTTCCCATGCTATGCTTTGAAAGCAGAATTTTACTTTGTCATCTTTCTTTGAAATAGGAGGTAGTTGGAAGAAATCTCCACATAAAATCAGTTGTATGCCACCAAAAGGTCTTTCGCTCCTTCTTATGTGTCTTGCAACCGCTTCTATTTTATCAAAAAAATCTGCATCTACCATAGAAATTTCATCGATAATCAAATGTTTGGTTTTCCTCCATATTGAAGCTGCAGAAGGACGAGAAGCTAATTGAAAGCATCTCTCTAAAGTTCCAGTTCCAAGTCCAATCCCTGCAAATTGATGCAAAGTAATTCCTCCTATATGACAAGCTGCAACACCTGTACTTGCTGTGGCCATTGTTGTATCCGGTGGTAGCGTTGCTATAATTTTTTTTAGTAAAAAGGATTTGCCTGTACCAGCACTGCCAGTAAAAAATATATTTTTTCCTTTCATCACAGCATCTAAAACTCTCTTCTGTTCTTCTGTCAGTTCTCCTACCGTCGGATTTTCATATAACTTCTTAGCAGGTAACTTGGGTGTATGGTCGCTGATCCGTTTTCTCTTCCTTATATTGCTAGGTGATGGGGTAGTGACCGTTACACGCGATATTGCAGCAGCTTTTTCCTTAGCTCTATTAATCTCTGTACTCGTGGCTGGACTAATTTCTTGAACACCACCCAATGGTGCATTTGACAGTAATTTTTCTCTTAAAGTATTATTCGATGCTTTCTCAACTTTTCCTGTCATTTTAATAAATATAGTTTTCAAAAAATTTATCAACGATGCCGATGGAGCATTGGATAAATAAAGAGTACAGTTCTGTTCTTGGAATTTAATAGATGCTTTTCCTTCTGCCATAAATTTATTAAATACAGAAAGTTTTTTTAATGGTAACTTTGTCGTTACATTTGCTTTTTCTGCACGTATTTCCATAATTAGTTCTCTCAAATTGTCTCTTAGCAGGCGCAAAACAGCGGATCTATGATTGATTTTTCTAACAGTAGATCCATGTGCATTAACCCATTCCACTACTACTGTACAAGACAATGAAGAATTATCCGAATCCATCGCGTTTTATATTTCGTTGAACTTGAAAGTAACTCTTATAGAATATAATATAAAATTAATAAGTTTGGCAGGCTATAGCTTCCAATTTAAATTCATATTTACACATTAAACTTTTAGTCGAGGCTCAAAGTTAACGAAACCGCGTTTTGAAAAGTACATATATACATGTATGTGAAACAAAAGTATAGATAGAAGTTCCTTCATAACAAAATTTTCTCTGTGTTTCACAGGTGGCGACAAAGTAGCAAACAGAATACGTACCTTACACAAATTAAATAACTAGTTACTATATTCGTGCTATATTTATCATAATTTCAGAACTATTCATTTTATGAAATTATTTGCTTTCTGAGCATGTGTGTAATTACAGAAATATTAAATATCGATCAAGAAACTCAAGTTAGTAATAAACGTTTCATGGGTACAAAAGATTATTTTGTAATAAATTATTTAAGATGTAATTTTTGGTATATTCATGTATATTTCTATTTAACATTTACATTGATAGATTGCTACTTAAATTATTTGTTATTGAAGACCACTTTTAATTCATTAATTTCAACAATTGCTTCTTATAGTAACCATCTAGATCGCTATGCGCATAATATTCAAAGGAATCTGGTTCAATGAACTTATCCTCTGGTAACGTCTTATATATTGGTTCTCCATAGAGGGTTCCAATTTTCCATGATGGAATATATTTCATCAACTCTTTTTCTTCTTCAACGTTACGCTTCACTTGTTTTAAGAATCTGAAAATGTAATTTCCATAATTATCAATGTATTTTTTAAAAATCATTCAATCAATCAATATGCTTGAAAACCTTACTAGTGGAAGTATAAATTAGTTTAAATTGAAAATGTGATTAACAGCAATTAACTTACGTTCTATCTCTCTCAGCTAACAACAGTGGCCTCAGTGCTAAGGTAGCACCTCTCATCTCAATCTGATTTCTCTTTTCGGCTTTCCAGTCTAAGTAATATATATAGTGACCTACTATAGTAGTAGCCAAACATACGATAATAGCGGTACGACCTAAAAAAGTCCTTAAATATAGTTTCGTTTCCTAATAAACATTAAATCTTAGCCATTAAACCATTATGATAAAAGCAAAGGATCCTTACCTCCGATTACGGTACGCAAAGGGATACGATTTATTTGATAAGGACGATATCCTTCCTTCGGAGGCAAATCCTGAGTATACGTACTCATATTTCTTCCTCGATCTATCTTTACGTTCAATCACAAATCCATCAAACCTTCAATCCTACGACGTAACAGCAGAAATTTCAGACCTATTCGCTATATAATCTATATTCTAACCTATTCTCACTAGATTTAGTGAAAAACTTAAACACTATAGCGACGTAGTTACCGAACGTGACAGCGCACGCGCTGTTCTTATTTACAGGTATGATAATAATGAGCTTGTCTTACAACTTTTTCTATTATTTCGTCACAGATGCACGGAAGTTTGATTATAAAAACATTTCCCGCACGTACGAAGAGCAGTTCGAAGTAAAAAAATGTTATGTCACTAAATCCATAGTTCGGCGCCATTTTCAAATTAACCGAAGTTCTAAATTCTCGCGAATGTACATTTTATTATTACGCAAATAATAATAAAAACAACTGATGGACCATACTATTTCCAATAATCAACACTATTTTTTAATAAATTATATTTTCTTTATTAATAACTCTTTCATCCAAAAACTACTCGCGTCTACGTACACCTGTAAATAAAAAATCGAACGACAATCCATTCATCCGTTTCTAAAGATGCATCGTTCCACTTTTCGGCGTTCCCCCAAAAACAGGGCACGCGTGTCGAGTTAAACACGAGTTAATGGATCAAGGAACGGGATAAAAGGGTAAGACGAAGAAAAAAAAAGAGTGGAGGGCATCGAAAAAAGATGCACACATTAGAACGTACGCGGCTGTTGCATGTATGCATATATTTACTCCAGTGACAAATACATATACGTACACACACACACAAACATATCATTCGTAGACAAATCAGAATGAGATAGTGTGAGACCAATAGCAGCATGCACGAGGAGTGGGAATAAAAGAGAAGTTGGTGGGGGTATAGCGGCTCGGTAGTCGATTACGTCGGTAGTGTTCAAGCGGTAAGAACACCGTGAGGGCCGTGTTTGTACCAACAGGTGTTCGTTCGACTTTCGGGACGTACCGGTTCTCCTTCTCCTTTTTCTTCTTCTCTCACGACCTTTCCTTTTCCGGTCTTCTCCGGACCTCCGCTCTCTACCAAAAGAGCCTTTCCCCGTGCGAAGGGTTCGATCGGTAAGCTCTGATCGATAGTAACGATCGAAAAACTGTGTGAGACGCGCGCGATAAGCGACGTAACATGATGTCGGAGACCGTGGTGACGATGGACAATTCCAGCAACAACGCGAGTAACAATCCAAGACAGGTGCCCACCGTAAAGACGGAACCGGGTCAGCCAGGCCCTCTCGCTGGTATAAAGATCAACGTGCCCTACTTCAGGACCATACCGGGCATCATAAAACTCGTGCAACTGGTAAGATTCCCGCCATATCTTACTTGACAATTCTTTTACCTTCGATTATTGTTTTTTTAAGAAGTTTCAAATCTTTTTTTTACGTTTCGTTACGTGTTACGTATATACGCGCATTGTTCTGGTATTTACGTATGCATCATCGAGATAAGTATTTAACTCTTATATAGACTTCTTTCGAGCAAATATTAACTCGAAATTACGTCGAGTCACCTTCGACGATGTTTACATCTCGTATAAAGGCAATTACTGCGATTACATGATTGCAAGGGTTAAGGTTTAATTTTTTTAATTTTTTGAATAAACATCGTGTGTATCGTTTACCGAATAACGTTATAATTATGTATATTAATCTTTAGGTCATTTGGTTTTCTTTTCCTGTAAAGAAAGCGCGTTAAGCTGCTAGATCTGTTTGGGCGGACAACTTCGAAGTTCGTCGACGATTTGTCAGTGCAATTGTGTTTTGCCTTGGAACTCGGCCAAGCTTCAAGCAGGTCGACAAAAAAAGCCAGAAAACCTTATTCCCGGGATTTCACATAAATTTTTGTCCCCATTTCTTGTACTATATGTAGACGAAGTATTTTTCCTTCGTTTCTTTTTAATCGACATCACCTTCGAAGGATCTCTCACGCGAAGGTAGCTCGATATTACGTAACGTGGCGTGCATTGCACGCGTCATCGCTCGTTCGAAGGAGTATTACGCATCTCGCGCGTTCCATGCTTCCAGAAATACAAGATATGGGTCTGGCTTTGAGAACCGCGAGAAAATATGATTCTCGTGACGTTATTTGTTCGGATTAACGGCAAATATTTGTTCTTCGTTACGTACACGCTCGAAATCAACCGCACCAATCGGAAATTACCTTTCTGCTCGATCGAACTCGGCCGTCTCGCCTTTCTACGAAGAAATTAGCTTTCTCGTTGTCCTCTCCTTCTCGTATAAGTGTCGACGACGATCGAACGAGGAAACTTCTTTACGACTTCTTCCATGAAATTCAATGATTTTCGATTCTTCTTGAAATAAAATTATTTTCTCACGTTTTGGTAACTGTCAATTAGAGTCGATCGTAGGTAATGGTCGAATAGAAACCGGGTACCGTTGCATGCAGATTATCTTATTGTGCTTTATAAAGGAGATTTGTCGGCATTGGTATCGTTGCAGCGAAGTCATTAGATTTTATTAGAAATAATAGATCGCAAACGATATGATGTGATATGATTTTAGCGTGCGAGAATCGTTCGGAGAAATATCTTCTTTTAGACGAAAATCGTACGCGAAAGCGAATTTTCCATTTTATCTTCTTCTTTTTTTAGCATAATCTTCTTATTGTTCTTGGCTCTGATAAAATTTATCGGACGTTCTTTAAAATACGATAATGCTCCGAAACTTTAGATACCTATCGGCGCCAATTCGGAAAATTTGAAATGTCATCTTATTAAATATAAACCCTTGGGGGAAACGGAGTACATAAATATGAATTAATTTTTAATATTAATTAACACTAATATTTTAAGGGTACGTTCAACCCCAAAATATAACTAACTTCGTAAAGTGGTTGAAATCGGAAACGAGTAGTATTTTATTCCATTTTACAAAATGTAAAATTTATCTAAAACACTAAAACCTAACATACTTTATAATAACCAGTGACACGGTTATTATACCATTAAAGGGATAAAAAAAAATCGTTCGAGATGCAATTTCCTGTGATATTTTCCATGGAGCACGCCAAGAACGAGGAGCATGGGCTGCTAAGGAGAATCGAGCGGTTTACACCGTGACGTTGAACCTGCAACAGCATAACCGTGTAACGGTAATCCTCTTACGGAACGGTTAGCAAAGCGTCTAGCCACGATGAGAGGGGAAAGGCTTCTGTTTACGAAATTGCGTTAGTTAACGCTCGAAGCTTTTAATCTTTCTATCTCCCTCTTCTTTTCGAGTGGATGCCTCCTTATCGTTTCCACACCGTTAGATCATCAAGGCTCGATGAGCATTAGTAGCAGTAGCTACCGTGTTGCTCATTCGCGGTAACGCGCTTTACAAACTTCCTACAGCAAGAAAATGGAACTATATTTCATTATTTAGCACCTACACGAGCGTTCATCGATCTGAAAGAAAGGACGAGTGTGAGTCATGCCAGGTTGGAAGGTTTACCACTTTTCGTTTTTAAATAAATTAAACGAGTGGGTTTTAAAGATGGACGAGTGATAGACGATTCATTAGTAATAAAATGTCGTTCGAAGAAGTTGGTCACGCTAGTGGACTATGAGCATCGAAAGTAACAGGAGAATACCGAGTGATATATTGTTTTTCTTCTCTTTCTAACGTAGTAGAAATGATTAATGTTATTTCACCGAGCTTCCATCCCACACGCGATACGTACACCAAAAGGTAACGGAGATAACGTTGGAAGAAGTGGGGCTACGATATTAATTTAGTCGGTCCCTAATAAAACGAGTAGGACGAAAGGATGTTTGTTATCTGGGAGGATATATTTACGCTTACGTGTAGTACTACGTCTCTTAGAGTACTTTTTCTGCGAACATAGTGCTTAGGCCATCGTCTTGTATTACGACGGAGATCTTCGTCATTGACTCTTCGCCAAAAGAAAGACAGAGAGAGAGGAGAGATACTCACGCGATTATTACGACTGGTCAGCGTTTCCTTCGCTAATATCTTTAAAACGTGACTTCGGTGGCTGTATGGAACAAACGGCTCCTGAAAGCTGTTGAGTATTTTGTTAACATCGTGATTCGTGTTTCAAGTATCATTCATATAGTTTTTGAAGAATTCCAGAGATATCGATTAATCGTTATCGTATCGTGAGAGATCTTTGTCGACATACCGATCGTCTAGAAATTACAAGTAGACGAACGTAACCTTGGTTTTGACGAGATCGCTCGTGCGTCATAGCAATTCGACCTTTTTCCCCCGTGATTATAAGAAAATATCTATGTATATTCGTGACCAATCTTTGCGGCAGGTCGATCGAATTACCCGCCGAGATAGAAATCAAACACCGTCGCGTTGTTAGGTTTTTCAAGTTTCTCGCATATGTTTCACCCTTTTCACTTTAGTTTCTAGGAAATTTCGAATAGGAATTTTCGTTCCTTATTCATAAATATCAATAACCATTAGCACGATCTTGATCCCTTCGTTTACTATACTTCTCCTATCGGGAAAGTCATCGACGACTTTGCGAACTTAGCATGGTATAATATGAATACAGAAAAGAACAGAAATAAATGGAAACACGAGTCGACGTTCGCCACAGAACGATAGTTTTACCTTCAAAGGAAATTATCGTGACGATCGTGTCAGACCCGTGAATTATTCGATCGGTGAAAGGGTTTAGTAGTTTTTAAGGACCGGTGTATGTTGACTACGTACTTTCTGTTCATTTTGGAGTTTTGCTTGGTTGTTAGTAAAAATAAAACGAACTAATTTAATTCAATTCAATTTTTATTGAAAACTTGTATATAAAAATACGATTAGAAAAATGTATTCGTTCTAAGATAACAGCAAGGTGATAGAACGGTGCGTTAAAACACAAGAAAGAGAGAATAAATGAACCATGCAAAGTCATTTAAATTCTACGTTTTAGTTTGGAGAGAGGCGACACGCGTCCGGAAATTGGAACGTCGTGTTTGAAGTTCACGTCACGAGTCTGAACTAATTTGAATAATGACCCTTTCTCTCTTCCCTAGGTCATTATAATACTGTCCGAAAATACTGTTGTCGATTCCTCGCAATTTCGACGCAAACATTGCGTCGTTGAAAATTAAATGTGAAGGTAGGAAACGTCGACGGTGAGAATCGATTCCGTAAATAATAAAAATCATGGCCTTGGGGCGTCGCAACCCGAAGGAGCCTATCGACGAGCGCGACAATGATGTCATTGATGATTCCCAACCTTTCGGTATTGATCTTAACCTTCGTAAAAGTTCTGAAAAAAATGTTCAGTGGAATAGAACAAATATTCCTAGCTTATTTTAGAGATCTTTGAACGTTTATAACGCGAGGTCAATTAATTTATTAGGATTTTGATATCGCACGATTCGATAAGATATGAATACAAAATGCATCTGTTCGATTTTTATCATCATATCACTCGATAAGAATAGCTCGCAGAAAGTATATTTTTATAATTTTGGAGCAACTTTCAAATTTGTTCTCTGATGATCAGATTTTAGAGTTTAGAAATACTCTTTATACTTTACTATCACGAACCAACGATATAAAGTATTAGCAAAAGATAGCTAAGAGGAAAACGAACCGTTCGTTGGTACACGAAAGTTATCGGAATCGTCCTCGAGTACGTCGAAAAGGATCGATTCGTTCATCGTGGAATCGGCTAACATTCCTGCAACCTCGTAATCCGAATTCATGTATTCCGTCGTTGGAATTAGTTATATACCGGTCGAACCGGTTCCTATTACTCGCGATCGTTCGGCTGTGATCGACGAAAATCTCGGTGAAGCAAGGGAGAAGAAGGAGAGAAATTTGAGAAAACGTAGAGAAGGGAGAAACAAGAGAGTTATAAAAGTTTCGGGTTTTTAGATACCAGTACGCCTTCGTTTAGACAGGCACGTTCGATGACCATACATGATCATCTCGATGACCGGTACCATACGTGGCGTCCTACATATTCCAGGAGCACCGGCATCCTCTAGGCAGCCGATGTGTCGTGCACAAGACGCGGCGCTCGAGGCCGCGCGTTGCTCGCGATGACCGCGTTGGCCGCGTTCGCCACGTTGGCCCCGTTGTTGCCTGACGCCGGCAACGGTATCGAAACGCGACTCATTAACGATTCAAGCTGTCCTTGGCTCCTCCTCGGCCACGTTGCTTCTTTTCCTCGACGAATCTACCGCTACCGGGTGTAGCCGGTATACCGGTTGATTCGTTGATTACTTTAGCCCACGTGCCTGACACGATCGATCCTCTTTGATTTTTCTGTCAGTGATCCTTTAACTCTTTGAAGCACGGTGGTATTAAAAGTGTGCCACCTTTTTAATTCGTGAATATACAGGGTGAGATATTTTTTTATCCATTTTGAAATCAAAAAAATTAAATTTCTGTGTCTCAAAGGGCAGGGATTCCCAAATTTTGGGCCGTAAACCCTAGAAACGTGGCCCGCGATATCAGATCATCCGTGAACTTGAATTTGTAGAGATAATATTCATTTTTATAAAAAAATAAAATAGTTTACATACAAAATAGTAAATTTTATGTTTAATTATTTTGGAAGTGTGTTCATACACAGTTTGATATAAAAAGTAATTATTTTCGTCACTTTACCTTTTTTTGGGGCCATATATTTTAGAATTCACAATTTGGCCCACTTATATAAAACTTTGGGAACCCCTGCTTCAAAGAATGTCTATACATCGTTTCATGGGACTCTCCCGAGAGCGAAAAGCATTTTTTCGTAGATAATAGCAATATGTACTAATGGATATCCGATATCTACGGTATCTTATAGATTTTCCCACAAATACAACGATCACCGGGCTCACGTGTCATCGTTAATCCTTGAGTACATATATCGTGCGCTTAATTGCTGGTAATATTCTCTAGTCCTAGTTCGAAGAAACTGACCGAGTCAATAGCGACGAGATCGTCGACCGTTGTAATCCTCGAATAATCATAGAACCGAGTAATTGGACTTGGAGATCATTGAAATGGGATTGTTTCGAACGAGTTTAGGGGATTGTCTCTTAATTTAATCCGATTTGTCTTTAAATCAGTTAGAAGAGTAACTCAACCTATATTTGCTCTTGCACATAGGGAATTATTGACGCGTGGAGGACTGTTCCGTGTACACTGGTCGATAAGCTTTACCTTCTTTCACGTATTGTCGGTCGTTAATAGGGTATGAGCTAATTCATATATCCACGCGAACATGCCCATGACGATCGTCGATTACCTACATATTCTTTCTCGTAAAATCATCGAATCCTTGAACCGAAATAATTGGTGGCGTTGATTAGTCAGCCGTACGTTCGCGTGAGTGGCAAATAATTTTTTTTTTTTCCAAGCACGGACTCTACGTTGCACGCACGCACATTTCTTTACTGCTACTTCATTGTCGTGTTCGAGGTGTAGGTAGGTAGATATAGCTCTTTAGAAAGTAACATTTTTAATATTTAAAAGATCCCCAATGCAAGTTCGCACAGTACTGTACTTCCCTACGTCTTTTAAAGGAGAGGTAACACTTGGAAAAGAAAAAAGAATCATTTCTTTTTTATTTAATATTCAACTAGAATATCTTCTGATCACTTTGAATTGTATTGATAACGTTAAATTGGTTAAAAACAATTTGGAGTCTTACCATGTAACTTTTAAAGACCCAATATACCCTTTTATTTTTACTCTTACTCGAGATAGATTGTGCGAGCAGGAAAACTCGCCTCGACGAACGGTCTTATCGTTTCCGGTCTCACCTCTTCTTATTTAGCGTCTACTCTCGCCATGAGCTAACACACTTCCTGTCGAAGGAGATGCGAATGGTCACCGATACCGTATCGTATCGAGACACGTAATATCGAATGCAATCGGCATGCGTCGTTTCGATAATTAAAAATTCCTTGCATCGTCCAGGTTTTTCTTCCTCCTCGAATAAACGGATCGAATCATCGTTGATCATACTATAAAAACTGCCGTTGCTTCAGCTAATCGTAAATTCTTCTTCGCTCGTAAAGACGACCTCGATTCGCGCGGACTTTTATTTTTGGACGTCGTAAAGGGCTGACGATATCGTCGTTTACTTGAAATAAAATCAGTGAGGAAAAAAAAAGAGAGTGAGATCAAGCTGGCTGAGAAGATTGGGCAACGACCAATGAACTTTGTTTCACGCTTGAACCGGAACGGATTCGTCGTTTGTTGGAACGTATATACGAAAGGGCTGAGTCTTCTTTCCAACTACCCGTTAACGATAGCTATTTTTTCGTTCTTTATACCCATCAAAAATCTATTCCTAACGGAATGGTACATAAACACGAACCTTTGGTGCCTCACCCTCTTTCCCGTTTGACCAGGAAACGAACTCGAGCACGGTCTTTTGAGAAGCCTTCCGGCTTTCACGGAAATCTACGTCAAGCTTGACCTTCCCAATTGTCTCGGTTTACCGCTTGGAGCGAGGAAAAAAAAAAAATTAGATCGTTTCACGCGCGAAGTGAACGGTCACTTTTGGATGCATCCAACCAACTGAAAAGGTTCATTTCGGTCAGGGTAAACGCAATATGATGTGATATTTACACTTTACTCGAGTAATTGACTCTCGTTATGTCGTGGGATGGGAACCTTTCTTGCATCAAGATGACTACCGACACCGTTTGGTATAAAGACGTAATTGTACACAGTTTAAAAGAAACTATAAAATTAAACCCACATTTTTGTTAAAAATCTATCGATATCTCCAAAATCAGTGTACATTTCAGTCGTATCTATTTTATCTAGGTCATTTACTCGAACGTTATCGCGAATTGTGATCGCCCCACGCTAGATGAGACGCCCAACGTGCTGCTGAATTGCGTAACCGCAATTATTGTTGAGATACTCGTTTCATTGTATGTACCATGCGGCTTTATAACCTCTCAGACGAGAATCGAGCCAGGGAGATTCCAAAGGGGAGTAGGTACTACTACAACTACTCGTCTCTGTGTCTGTCCCAATGGGCGAGCGCCTGCCGTGCAACAAGTTATGCATCGCTGTAATTGCGCGCAAGCAGTTTATGCACAAGGACGAGCCGCGCCTCGCCCGAGGCTCGCGATGCAACTTCGTCTACGGTGTATGAACTTACCGAAACGTTAGATATACAGGGTGATACAAAAAAAGTATTTAATATTTATATGATGTATAGGCTACATGGTATCGAGTAAAAAAGTCTTAGTAAACATAGGTTGAAAGGTCAAGTGTTCGTGAGATATAAACTTTTTCTTTGCTAGTATCACATGATTTACTTACAACTGGCTTTTTTTTACATTTCTATCTCGAAAATTTTACATCTTTGTCGAATTATTTTACAAGTATTGTGCATTCGGTTACGTAATTCCTCTAAATCGTTTATCAAATATTTTTATAAAAAGAAGTCCAAAGGGTTTAAATTGGGAATTGAGAGTGCTATGCAACTGGTCCATGACACGATAGCAAACAACATTGTTTATATTTCAAAGTTGACCTATCGATCTACGTTTACTAAGACTTTATAGCTTATATATCGTATAAATATTGAATGTTTTTTTATGCAACACCCTGTATATACCGTTTGTCGGAGGAAGTCGATGGAAATGCAAGGAAAAACGTGTGCAACAAGTTCGATGCTCGTTTCTACATCGTGATATTATAACGCGATCGGACACTTCCTTTGACTATTCACTTTCCACACTTTCACAATGATCTTCCATCGATATTTTCTATTTCCAAATCCGTTCTTATTATTTTCTTAAGACAATCGTGAAAATGAGGATGAGTCAATTACGTCACACGTAGACAGCGCGGGGGAAGATTACGAATGGTCAGTATTGTGTTCGGTCTTCCCAAGGTCGCGAATCTCGTGTCCTTTTATATCGACATTACATTACGATACAAAACGTTACGACAAAGCTATACCTATTTTTATTTAGTTTCTCTTCTCCGCCAGTTGCGTTTTTTCACCTAGTTTCGATTCGTGAACTGATCATCATCAGCCATTTAACAGAAACAGACTTGGCACGCTGCCAATACAAACGAATAGGAAGAAAGCAGAAAGAGAATGACTTTGGTCGTTGTACATACACAACGGTATCTTTTATGAGTGCCAGTTTAGTAGAGATTACAAAAGAAATTCTCAGAATCGGTAGGTATCTTTCGTTACTTCCGTTCAAAATCCTTCGTAAAAGGGATCCTTTTGCGGTAACAGTATCCTCTTGTTATAAGCCCCGGAGTATTCTTCTTGCGAAAGAGACGCCCCCGTTCTTTCTTACGCGCCTAAGTATTATTTTAAGAATGTTGCGATAACGCAAGATAGGAGTCATCGCTGTTTTAGGAAAACACTTATGTCATTGAATATCTCGATGGTGAAGCTTTGCACGGGTTTTCATCGACTCGAACATCATTGTCTGTCATTACAATTATCAAGAGTCACTCGCACGCGGGATTTCTCATAATACCTGATAATACTTCCTTCTTAGTATCATTAGATACGATAGGGATTTCGAGATTCCGCGAAAAAAATTCGTCAAAAGATCGATCGGAGTTCTTATCTTCCTAACGTTTATAAAACTTTACCCACGAAAAACAAGATAAGAAGATCTTATATCTCGTCAACGATTTACCAGTGTACCTACTCAACGAGCGATTTCTTCGTCATCGGTAAGACGAGACGTATCCGCGTTCTGGTTTTGTCACTGTTGTATTACCTACCTACGACGAGCCATTAGAGTTTACCGATACGTTTCGATACGCTCTGCTCGTTTGAATCCATATGATGTCACTGCTCGTGGCAGAACAAGTCTGTACATAATGAGGTAGAACAAAATTGCGGTACCAACTTGAGAGACGACTTCCTCTTAACCTGTTTCCTTGCCTATTAGACTTGCCATTCAAAGTCTCTATAAGATTTTTTTTCTTAAAGAGGATTTCGTTTTAAGAAAACAATTATTTTTCTTTTAATCTTCCCTCGAATTTGAATTCAGGTCGGAGTACGATAACGCTTTACTGCGTTAAAGATATGCATTTCCTGTGTTATTGTCGTTTCGTATTCTTAACGATGACTTACACGAGCGTTCGAAATGAAATAAACGCTATTTTTAAATACTCTTACTCGTCTAGTTCAGATTAAAGACGAAAGTTTATCGGAGCAGGAGCTAATCAACGCAATTAACATATTTTGTATATAGATATATCTTGAGTCTCGTAAGTTCGTTCGAGTGATTCACGATCTTCCGGATCAAGAGGTGATCATTTTTTATTTTTCTGTTTAATATAATCGAGTCTAATCTTTGCGATGATACAACGAGCGAAGAAAGGAAAAATTGCGTGAAGCGTAAAAAGCTATATAACGAGCTTACTCGCGAGTTAGCGATAGCTCACCAGCGGAGTTGCATGTAGGTCGTGTTAAGATTTCTTGTCGAGCGACGTGGCCTCATTATTATCTCATACTGCGGTCTCCGCATATTTCACGTAGTTCCCTTTTTTTTTCTACGTTCGTAGGGTCATGCAATTGTGCATGACTATCGTTAGATCATTTTTTTTTATACTCAACAATGCGATATAAAAGTTTATTTTAATTTATCAACGGAATAATAAAATGATACGTGAAGGAGAGAGTCGTGCTATATCGACCAAAGTTATTTCTTGCTTTTTCACATTATTTAAATTAACAAATAAATAGTATAATTCATGTATATTACATAAAAGTCTTTATAGTTGCAAATTTTACCCAAGAGCAGTTGCTACCGCACGACATTTCCCTTAGTCATTCTTAACAATGCATAAGGATCATGCAACCTTTTTTTTCCTACGTAGAATACGTCAATCGTTTCTTTATAAATATTTGACCAGTGACACGGTTGTTGTAATACTTTTCCTATCAAATCGAACGTGTACGGTCGGTCCGATAAAACCGGTTCGGAGGCTGTTCGGTCAAAATGCTTTGCCGCGCATGATTGAATTCTAAAGTCGACGATTTCAGGAATATAAGTGGAAAAACCGTTGAATCCGAGCGATCGATAGGAGGTTTCGTGCGAGAAACGATGGAAGGGAAAGCTCGATAACTCGGTGGCGTGATTTTCCACGCTCGTAGATCCGCTAGGACATTGTCTCGCATTCCAACTTGCTTGTAATCAATTCCGCATCTGCGAAGTTAAAGTGGGCGAGATTAGGATGTATGTACTTATATGTTGTCATTATTACGATCAATGATGTCACGTGGGTGGTTAGTAACACAATGACGCGACTGACATTCCCCGGTTCATTATACATAGTCTTCACAAGAGATTTATTAAATTTCTAAGAGAATCGTTCACGTTTTCGGGTCAAATATTAATACAAAATTTTTATCATTCTCATTGCCTTTTTTCGACTTGGTCACGTTCCATCAATTAGCAATAGGATGCCTTGGGAAGGAATGTACACCCGTACTCTTCCTTTTTAGCGGACTTTCCGGCTGGTTGCACTTTTATATTGTATATATAGCAAGGTAACATTCGCTTAGGCGTGCCGTTCTCGAAAGGTCATCATCGATCAATCCTCTACGAATTTTATTTCTATAGTTATACCATTCGGCTATAAAATTTTTATTCCCAATATAACAGTATTGTCACGGACTATGTTCGACGATATTCGTTTGATATGTATCGTAAAATTGATAAAATATGGAAGAGTCGGCTCGATCGATCGCGCTTCTCTTCTTTTATTTTTTATTAACACGAATACTTCTAATCTTTCTAGTCGGTGTACCGTACGATTACATAATCGTTTGTCGTCAGACATACATATCTACATGTAAGCTATAGAATTCCCGACTGGGTGTTTATCAGGGTCGACGACGTTTTCAAGCGGTGAAAGTAAAATTCTTCCTTCGGTTTGCCGTTTCAACGTTCCGATCCTTCGCGCTTTCGCGCCCGTTCACTGTTCCACGTTCCTGCCTTACCTACGTGTAAATATGACAGATAGCTTGTCTCCCGATCTCTCCTCGGAATCATTTCAATGAATATTGGCGGGAACGTCGAGGGTTTCTTTGAAAAATCCTACTGGAGGCTTATCCTTCAGCACCTCGACTTTATTTTTCCTAATGATTTATTAAAAATACTACGATAAGAACGTTTACGTCCGAACACCTGCCGCATTCCATCGGTAGACCGATAAATAAACCATGAATTCCGAACAAGTGTGTAAATTAAAAGAGGAATATTTCCTGAAGAGATAAAATTTTATGTTCGATTCCGTTGGAATGACGTATACCAGGGATAGTCAAGTTTTTTTATAGGAATCATATGTAATACTTTTGAGGTATATTTTTTTTTGGAATGTTTAAAAACTACAGGTACCAAACTGTAGCATAGTACCTATAATTTCTAGAGAATGTGCGATTGAACAAAATATTTTGTCTTAAGAACCGCACGTGGCTTAAGGACCACAGTTTGGTCACCCCTGAATATATATCTTGTAGCCAAGAAACACCGAGAGGTTTGATCGATAGCCACGAAAAGCAACGGAGAGTATCAGTAGTGTCCGTTTGTTTGGGTACTACAGAGGCACGTAGTCACGTCGGATAAACCAGAACGATGCTAAGGAGGAAACGGGTTAAGTACCCGACAAGCTGGACGCTGCTCGACGAAAATATCGAGAATGTGGAGCGCGTGCGTCTCGATCCGAAAACTCAAAGGGAACTGTGCTGCACGGTTGGCGTGGACGTTTTTTTGGAATACCCATGGGTGTACGTTCCTCGAGACGACGTTCTAAAACTTTCCAACGTAGCTGGCTCGTGTTTGGAAGCTCACAGAGAAAAGATTTCTACTTACGATGGTTCAAGCTTTTTACTTGGCTACAATTCGACCGAATTAATTTGCGACAAATTTGTGATATGTCTCACGGAAGAGGCAAGAGATAAGATTTTTCAAAGAAATAGAAATATATCAAAGACTATTCTTAATTGTGTCCGTGAACAGATAGATAAGAATGCGAGATCCTGGAAATCATTGGGTAGCGAGGAAGAACTTGAAAGTTCAACCGAGAATACCAGAGAATTTTATGAGATAGAAATAAACCTTCCTGCAACATTGTTGGGCTTGGATAGAGAACTTTCCGATAGAGATTTTACGAGATGTAGAGACGGCTATGTAGAACTGATACCGATCGATGAAACATTCGATAATGTCGATAAGCTTCTTGTTTCTCGTTCGACCCAGACACACCTTGGATCTAAGGAAAGCAGTGTTCAAACGTATCCCGGAAATCCAAGAAATTCTTGGACTCAATACGTTTACGAGGACACCCTGAACGGCGAGCTACCCGACGCGGAGGATGTCGAAGACGTTGAGAAGTCCTGCGACGAAGCTGAACAAGATGTCGAAGACAAGGATGAATCGAAGGAAGAAGAAAAACTGGAAGAGGACGAGAGAAAAGATGAGACCAGAGAAAAAGAACCAATCGAGTTATTCTTGGAGAAACACTCGCAAGAGATGATCGACGAGGTCATGTACAATGCTGTCGTGAACCTTCACGTGGATGATGTAGAAAACTTACGCAAAGAAGACTACCAAACGATAAAACCTATAGAAGTACCGATCTCAACCGGTTATCAATCTTTCATAGACTTGAATCTGACGAAAGACAATACAGTCTCTGACGTTTCTTGGCATCCAAAGTTAAAAGACTACCTAGTGATTTCCTACGTAAGAACATCAGATCCTTCTTCAGATTCTAGTCCCGGTGCGTTGCTATGGTCATTGTCCGACCCTCTTCGTCCCCGTTCGCGTCTACTATCTAACGAGGATCTCCATTCTATTTCATTTTGTCCCGTACAAGATGACGTTGTAGTTGGAGGCTGTGAAAATGGTCAGGTAGTTATTTGGAGTATACCATCTGGAATGATAGACCACGCTGCGATCGACGTAGCTGTCATAAATATGAAGATGACTTCAACGAAGGATCAGTCTCATCGGCTGCCAATTCGAAAGATCAGATGGATCCCTGCCAAATATAAGGTGGAGCCAAATGGAGAATTAACGAAATCTTCGTGTGAATTTTTCACACAATTTATGACAGCTTCTGTGGATGGAACAGTTATTATTTGGACACTCGATATATCCTCCAATCCCCTTACAGATCCTTTACAAGCAACGTATCGTTTATCAGTAAAAATTCCGAACAGCCCTCGAAATTTCACGCTTCTCTGCATGTCCATTTCTTCGGAAAGTCTACAGGGAGAGTCGGACGCGAGGGATCGGGAGGTCAACGAGTCCTCTAGGAAGGAAGAAGAGTATACCAGAAGACTGTGGTTGGGCACCGCGGAAGGGGAACTGATTCGTTGCACCTGGGAAGGCCAGATGTTCGATACGGAGACGTCAGACTCCGAGGAGTGCGGGTTGCTCGATCGTTCTTACGCTCACGACGGTCCCGTTATCGAAATTGCTCGATGTCATCGTCTGCTGGACGTCCTTCTAACGATCGGTGGACACGTTCTAGCGATATGGAATGAAAATTATTTGGAGTCACCGATCTTTTGGAGAAGATCTTTGTTCTTTTATACCGCCTGTTGCTGGTGTGGACAACCTGGTGTCTTTTTGATAGGTCGACACGACGGTGAGATAGAACTTTGGGATATCAAAAGAAGAGCTGGAGAACCTGTTCTGATCAGAACTATTTCGGACGGACCGATAATTTTACTTTCTTATCGACAGCAAACGGAAGAGTTTGTTGGTCTGATCGGTGTAGCCGATCACAAAGGTATTTTCCGTGTTTTTAAAGAACCAGCTAAGTATTCCGATGATTTGGAGAGAATGGATTGGTTCGAGGAATACGTGTGGAGAGAAGTCAGAAGAAAGAAAGTCTTCTCCAGCTGGCAAAGCGAGTTTCTCCAGAACGATCCGATCGCGATTAATAGGAGACGAGCTAAAGAGGACGAGGAACGTAAGAAGAGACTGGAGAAGGCTAGAGAGAATCTTCAGAGAGAACACGAAGAGAAATTACGATTGGAGGCTGAAAGAAAAGCACGTGCGGTGCCCAAATCGAAGGATACTTTGTGGAAATTAAAGGAACGCAAATGGATGACGAGCGTTTTGTTGAAGAAAAAGGGATTTGTTCCTGAGGAATTAGAGATAAAGAGATCACCGTTGGTTCGTTTGGAGGAAGAGAGGCGATTGAAGTTGCAGAAAGTCGAAAGAGAAATTAGTTTTCATGACAAACATTACCAAGACATCGTGACAATACGATTTGATGAGTTATCGGATTCTTTGGAGAGTACAGCTAAGATTGTTGAGGAAGAAGAAGATAAAGAAATTGATACAAACGTAGAAAAGTGTATGGAACAGTATTGTCAGATAAGAGACGAAGTTCGAAGGGCATTAGCCGAAAAACTTGATCCAATCGTTCGCTAAGACTACACTCGTTATTGTGAAATGACTGGTACGGTCCATGGCATTATACAAAATTTACGGAAATGAAATCTACCCGATTTGTCGACGAATACAAATCTGAACTCGGTTAAGAGGTCACTTTATTTTAGAATTAATGCTTCTTATCCCATGATTTCGCGCTAAAACGTTTGCGTAGGCGATGCTTCATTCATTCTTTTTACGTACGACTCCGCAAAGTAGAGCGAAGGAATATCGTGCTTGTATCAATTGAAGCTGGCAATTTGTCAATTTTCTAACAACCTATCGTTCTTTTCAGGTTCTTGGAATAATATGTATGGCATGCGTTTCACCGGCATGGGGTGTAGGTGCATCGCACTGGTTCCTGTTCGTAGCAACGACAGCCTTCATCGCCACGATTGTGTGGTGCTTCGTTTATCTGCTCTCGATACGGGAAGTATTAAAGATTCCCATCAACTGGATTCTAACGGTAAGCATCGCGTTTAAATCTTTTTCCAACAATTTCAATGACTTGGCAATTTCTATAAGAGTTTAAGAAAAGACTGTCATTCTATTTTTATTCTTGCACGAGGCATATTCGGTTTCCAGGAGCTGCTAAACACGTCCATAGAAGCGGTATTGTATACGACCGCTTTTATCGCTCAGCTTTCCGTTTGGACCGCTGTTCATGGCTCACGCGCTGGTTCGAATATCGCTGGTGGGGTATGTACTATTTTTTCATATACTATATATGGTTATATAAATATTTCTAAATGAAAAAATCCATTTATAATATTTCGAACGACCAAGAATGCTTGTTAATAGGCTTTTGATGTTTAGAAAACGTCATCGTTGCTAATTACTCGATCGATTTCTTCAGGTATTTGGTATTCTAAACACACTGGCATACGCAGCTGGTGCTTACTTCTTATTCATCGAATGGAAAAGCAGTAACACGCAATGAAGAGCGACGATGTCCGAAGAAAAGCCAGGTACCTGAAGAGCATGTATACAGCAGTAGCAATGCTACGAACCACATAATCGAGCGCGTAAACTTCTTAGCGTCCGACCAAAAAAGCACTGCGCTAATCCTAAGATCGTACTCGGCAGGAATTCGTTGCTGAGAAGAAGGAACGGGTCGGAACTAGTCCGGCAAGACCCCCACGTCTCTCATCCGATCGTGTGTGTAATTTAAGGAAAGACTTTTCTACCTACGTGCCTTTTGAAAGAAAAAAAAAAAGAAAAAATACACCCATCGCTTTTCCTCTTTCGCACCTGCAATCGTCGAGGGATTCCTTTTTCTACCGTCCAGTGTTCATACATATCAATTTCACACGCGATTAGAATTTTATGACACCGTATACAACGAGCAATGAAGCGTTACGTCATCGCGCGATCGAACAATCGTTAAATGTTCTTCAGAAATCTGGCTGTATCCACTTTGAAAATTTTTCTAATTTCGTACTTGGAGCGTTAGACAATCGGCTTTTCGACGGTATTATCATAATCCCATTACGACGATCAAAAGTCCGATAAGCAACGATAACGTTGTACCAAACGATTAACGATGACCTACTTTTTTATAATTGCTTAAGTGCTATTGCCCTGTATAAAACTTGTACATCAATTGCCTGCAACGTGTTGTGGATGTGAAATCCATATTGGATTGATTTCCACGATTAAGGATTTGTACAACTTTAAAGAAGTACGACCCTTTTTTTTTATACAGACCCTCTTTTTCTCTTTCTTTCTCTCTTTCTCATTCTAGAACTATTACTCCTCGTTCACCATACGCAAATGCGATATTACGTCATTTTCCAGTTGTACCATTTTCCACTATCGCGCGAAACTATTTATATATAAATAAATAAATATATATATACATATATATACACAAAAACACAAACACATACATAAGATAACGTAACACATACATGTATAGATAACGGTATGTTTGTGCACAGATCAAATTTATTAGAATCGCTAATATTTTTTCCATTTCATTTACAAGTAATGAATGTTTCTTGCGTTTCTTAACGCAAAATGACGCAAACTGCGAATCTTTGTTTCTTTTCTATTTTTACAAACGATTATAGAGTACCTTGGGAAAATATAATTAAATATCGATAATATGATGATAAAGAGATATACGAGATAACGTATATTCGCGTTAAGTAATGATATTATCGAATTTTGATAATACTTCCCACGCTCCGCAGAGAAAATGTATTTGTTTTATTAAATTAATATATTGCTTTGTTTTACAATCTAATATGAATTTAAACGAAGTGTGTACATTTTATGTTAAGTATATAAATGGTGGTTTAATATTATGTTATATAATTTGTTACCGATATACTGATAAGAGAAACGAAAAGACGTAGTCTACTTTTGACAAGTTTTGCTACTCGGTCGTATATCCTTCTCTTCCCATCCTTCACCACAAACCTTGCGTTTCTTTATTTTAAATAAAGTAACAAATCAAAGTAACATCGGGCCAATAATTCAGCATTTACGTAATAAGAGTTTTTGCTTTTTTTTTTTATATTTGTTACTTGTTTTTCTGAATTAGCAACATTTCTCTACATTATCGATGTGTTTCTGCATTATCCACAGACGAGATATAAGACTGGATAAATTTAGTATCAGCACAGACGAGGTATAGGATAGACGTATCATGCAATATAAATGTTTGTCCCACGGTTTTGGGGCTACGTAGCCCCATTACCATTTTAGTGTCGCATGCGACAATATCGGTTTAGAATGGAAAAAAGGCAACAGCGCTACCGAATCGGTAGGAATTAAAAAGAAAATCGTTTTTCGCGGTAGCTTCATTGCAGATAGTGATCGATTTTTAACAAAAATCCTGATGTATGCATCATGATTTTTGTCAAAATGGTCACCACTGCAGATTTCAATGTTTAATGGCTCATTTTAAAGAAGAAAGCATGCAGAATACTGTCCCGTTGTCCGTTTTTCGATATCGTTAAGCAGTGATGAGAAATTAATATTTTAAGTGTCGGAGTATGGGTCGTTTTCGAGCTTAAAACTGCTGTATCTTTCGAACCAGCCATCCTATCGAAACGCGACTTGCATTTTCGTAAAGAAGAGACTTTTCTCTTTCAAACGAGTATTTGATCGGGCAAATTCGAGATACTTCGATTTTTGACAAAAATCCTGATGTATGCATCATGATTTAGAAAGAAGAAAGTATGCAGAATACTGTTCCGTTGTCCGTTTTTCGATATCGTTACGCAATGATGAGAAATTAATATTTTAAGTGTCGGAGTATGGGTCGTTTTCGAGCTTAAAACTGCTGTATCTTTCGAACCAGCCATCCTATCGAAACGCGACTTGCATTTTCGTAAAGAAGAGACTTTTCTCTTTCAAACGAGTATTTGATCGGGCAAATTCGAGATACTTCGATTTTTGACAAAAATCCTGACCTATGCATCATGATTTTTGTCAAAATGGTCACCACCGCCGATTTCAATGTTTAATGGCTCATTTTAAAGATAAAATCATGCAGAATAATGTTCCGTTGTCCGTTTTTCGATATTGTTAAGCAATGATGAGAAATTAATCTTTTAAGTGTCGGAGTATAGGTCATTTTCAAGCTTTAAACTGCTGTACCTTTCGAACCAGCCATCCTATCGAAACGAGACTTGCATATTCGTAAAGAGGAGACTTTTCTCTTTCAAACGAGTATTTGATCGGGCAAATTCGAGATGCATCGATTTTTGACAAAAATCCTGATGTATGCATCATGATTTAGAAAGAAGAAAGTATGCAGAATACTGTTCCGTTGTCCGTTTTTCGATATCGTTACGCAATGATGAGAAATTAATATTTTAAGTGTCGAAGTATGGATTATTTTCAAGGGGGGATGAGATTCTCGTCTTTTATCGCAACAGATCTATTGATGTTACCAACTTCGATTATTGGGTCGAATATGATTCCTAAATTCACCGCTCCATATGGTAGAGGGCGTAAGTAAACGTCTGTTATTTTGCACGATCGGTATTTCAGTACATGGGACACGAAGTCCCATAACATGATAGGTCTATCCTTATACCTCGTCTGTGGTATCAGTATTCACCACTTTTGGCATTGCGATCTGTTACAGTCGGTAAAGAGAGCGAACGATTTAAATCTATAATGTTCTAATATTAAAATACATAAGTATTATAATCAAAGAAGATATCTAAATGAAATATTTTGTTTGTGGTGAATACAGTAATTTTTTTTTTACTAAATTTCAATTTTGATTCGATTTTTTTTAAATAAATTGTAATTATACTCTCTTTTAAACATAGCCAATTAGACGTTAGTTGCGTTTCTATATATTTTCGCAGTGCGTGAAGTAACACTGGTATAAAAACTAATCACAGTACCGTTTACATGATTTTATCTTCAACGTCTGCTGGTGGCGCTTGCGTGTAAGAAGGCACTGCTATAGTATCTATTACTGCATATACTATATAGGAGGACACTCTCTCGTTAGAAACAGAAAGTATTTTCTCTCTTTTTCCTAACCTCCTCTCCTTCTACACCCAAAACTGTAAAATTTAAAGCTCTGATTATTTGTTGTGCGTTATTGTGCAAAATTGATTCCGAGCATCGTTAACGTTAACATTTTTACTATGCTATGGAATTATAGTTAAAGTACGGGCATATTATTTATTTTATTTCGTTGGGTTGTATTTAAGTGCATATTTCGCGTAGTTTAATGATGTACCGTAATAAATTGGGAGAAAAAATAAGAGACGGAATTGGGGCGTCGAAAAGTGTATTCACAGCCCTGTAAAAGTCTTGAGATAGAACATATCTCCTTCTTTGTTGATCCTCTTGGAACGAGGGGAAGGTAAGCATGTCTCTGCCAAACAGTTATAAAATCTATGGAGCGAACGTAGAACAAGAGATAGCGAGGAATCGTAATAGTCGTTAAAAATGTTTGTAACACTCTACCCTTGAATTCGTGATAACTAATAAATTTGTTAGGTAAATCGAAGGACGTTCCGGTACGATGACATAACAAAATCGATCGGTTATACGAGAAGAAGATATGTTTTATTGGTGAAAGAGTTACTCCCGGTCGATAAAGCGATTTTCTCACGAAGCTTCTGGTTCTCTTAAAAAAATTTCGAGTCGCTAAGTTGGCCCTCCCGATTTGCTTGAAGCCTGAAAGCAGTCACTGCATTGTGGCGATTGAATGGCCGCCTCGTCCAGAGTGTGTGCAGGTTCTGTTTTCCTGCAATCACTTTTACTTTGTGCGATTATCTACACGTAAAATATAGCCAATCTGATTTCATTCGGTAAGTCTCAGAGTGTACCTTGATTATCGGTTAACGACGCCCCGAGCAAGTCCGCCGCGTAACGGCTCGATACGTCGATCGCTTCGAAACGTGCTCGTTAGATTATGGTACCGGTGAATTGTTTTTAACTTACCACACATCCACCTTATTTTAGATACTTCAAAGTTCTTCGAACGAACCATTACGTGTTTATTGCGAATGGCGCGCGTATTTTTAAAAGTGAGAATGCAAAGTAGCGCGTTATGTTTTGTTATGCACAGTAGTGGTTGTCATGTAATTAATTACTTTCAGTCACATAATTATTAGAGATCTTTCTTACGTATTTATGCAAATAGTCCTTATTAAAGTCAAGGTCGCTCTACTTTCATGCCGTTTAAATAAGAAACTTAACGGCTTTGGTCGCATAGATGGAAAGTATCATGGATTGAACTAAACTGTAATGTTGGTTTTTAGTGACGATAGTGTGATTACTTCTTGAAGATCAAATTACTGCGTATCTGTAGACGGTTTGTAAGTTTTGGTTTTCCTCCTATGTCATTTGTTAGTATCGAGTTTAGTAGAGCCTATTTGAAATCAATATTACCGTGTTATGAAGATTTATGAAAACTGGAATTCCAAGTATTACCATTTGCAAATAATTATTTTGGATGGTTCAGGGAAACAGATGCTCTATGTTCAAGAAATATTTACGTGTCGTCTCGGTCATTTGTAATATTCATAATATATGTAATGTATTTGCTAGATCTTTTATTTAAAATTCATATTTGAGTATCATTTAATAAAGCTGATTATATAATGTATCAAGAGGACAACATAACAGGCGATAACCTATGTAGAAATATTTGTTCGCATCTAATTATTATGAAATTAGGTCGTATCATTGAGTTTAGGCATTGCTTATCTCAAATCAAACTGAATTGAATACTTTATTATCATAGTAGGATATAAATTTCAGACCGTATTATCTTTGCTACTATTCTAAAGTATTATTATGCATATTTTAGTAATATTATTTAAACATTTTAATTCATGAAAAGTATACTAACAAAATTATAATACAAATTTTTAATATTTATGCATTTTTGTCTTAATTACCCTTTTTTCATACAAAAAATATTGTACAAATTATTTTGGTTGAAATCATTAAATTCTTTCTATTTTTCTTTTTCTTTCTATTTTTAGGATTGTCAACATAACAGCATAGACTATAGCACAGTTGTAAATTTGAAATGGAAAAAAGCGCGGACGGGCCATTGTTTCGCGCAGATAGAAATAATGGTGCTGATGAAGGAGCTATTGGAATTGCTTGTACGGATGGACGCGTCGCTATCTTGGATGCAGGTGCACAATATGGAAAAGTGATAGATCGAAAGGTTCACGAACTTAATATTCATAGTGATATATTGCCTCTGGATACACCAGCTATCACTCTCCAGGAAACAGGATATAAGTAAACATGATGACACATTATATGAGATTTAACAATCAAATCTAATCCTATATATTTTGAATTGAATAAGTTAGAATAGCATTAATGTCAGAAATATCTCTGTGTCTCATTCATAGGGCTATTATAATCTCTGGTGGACCTAGTTCAGTATATGCAGAAGATGCACCCAGATACGATGCAGACATTTTCCGAATAGGAATTCCTGTTTTAGGAATATGTTATGGAATGCAAATGATGAATAAAGAATTTGGAGGTAACGTAATAAGAAAAGCTGGGCGCGAAGATGGCCAATATCTAATCGAAGTAGATACCAAGTGCCTTTTATTCAAGTGTGTATTTTATTTGGTAGCAACTATTTTACAAATTTAAAATAAACGCAATGTTCGTGTTTAAATACTTCATATATCATGCATTAGGGGCTTGGAGAAGGAGCAAATGGTATTGCTAACACACGGAGACAGTATAGACAGGATTGCAGACTGTTTTCGTATTACTGCCAAATCTTCAAACATAATTGTAGGCATAGCCAGTGATAAAATGAATTTATATGGAGTGCAATTTCATCCAGAAGTAGACCTTACGCCTAATGGAAAAATAATGCTGCACAATTTTCTTTACGGAATAGCCGGTCTCACGGGTAATTATACACTTCGCGATAGGGAAGCACAGTGTATTCAGTACATCAGACAGACTGTTGGTAATAAGAAAGTTTTGGTAAGTAATATGCGTTACCTTCGTGAACTAAGCAAATGATATATAATAGAATAAGTAAATTATTGAAATAGCTATGTAGGAAGTACGTAAAGGTACTAAACTACTTCTTAGAAAGATACTTAAAAATGATATTAAAAATATAAATGATACGTATGCAAAAGTGAAATTGTCGATTGAAATAGAAAAAAACGGTCATAGTTGTTGGTGAGCGGAGGGGTGGATTCAACGGTATGCGCAGTGTTATTGAACAAGGCTCTTAGCAAAGATCAAGTCATTGCGTTGCATATCAATAATGGATTTATGCGCAAAGGAGAAACACAATTTGTGGAACAAAGTTTAGCCCAGCTGGGAATCAGATTGAGGGTTATTAATGCTACGCATTACTTCATGCAAGGCACTACTTCAGTTCCTCTGGATAACATTAATCCTCACATGAACGCAAACACTATAAACAGCAAAGGAATCGTTAGTACGGGAACAACTCCGCGAACAAGATTAACGAAAATGTTGTGCGCGACGACCAATCCAGAAGAAAAGCGAAAGATTATCGGAGACGTTTTTGTGAGAGTAGCTAGTGAAGCGATCGCTGAACTGGCTTTAAAGCCGGAAGAAGTTATCCTCGGGCAAGGCACTCTTAGGCCTGACCTCATAGAGAGTGCGAGCTCCTTGGCTAGTGGTAAAGTTACATTAATCCGATTTTCTTCGTCTTAAAATGTAACATCAACGTAGATTAATGTTAATCTTATTTAAAAAATCAGGTAAAGCAGATGCTATAAAAACGCATCACAATGACAGTGACCTTGTGAGAGCATTGAGAGCGCAAGGTCAAGTAGTAGAACCGTTAAAAGATTTTCATAAGGATGAAGTAAGACAATTGGGTTGCGATCTTGGAATACCAGCGTTACTAGTTTCTCGTCATCCATTCCCAGGCCCTGGCCTTGCCATACGTATTCTTTGCGCCGATGAACCGTATATGGATAAAGATTTCTCCGAAACCCAGGTACAGAATTACGTAAAATATAACACTAATCTATTCGAATGATCTACTTGTTTATTTATAAATAATAACATTATTATTTTCGTACCAGGTCATAGTTAAAATAATGGCAGAATATGAACAAATGCTACAGAAAAAGCATGCGTTGTTGAATCGCGTAGAGGGTGCGACTAGCGAGGCAGAACGCCAACAACTCCGAAGAGTTTCTAGCCGTCGTCATATCGCTGCAACGCTGTTGCCTATTCGTAGCGTAGGAGTTCAGGTATGTTGAGTTTAGTTTAAAATTTGATATTATATTCTTAATAGCGAAAACACATGACACGAAGCATTTGTATATATAGGGAGACCGTAGATCTTATAGCTATGTAGTAGGATTATCGAGTGAAGAGAGTATCTCGGAAGGAGTGGAGTGGGAAGATATGTTGTTCCTTGCGAGGTTAATTCCACGTGTGTGCCACAATGTAAATCGCGTATGTTATATCTTTGGATCACAGCTTCACCATCCAGTTACAGACATTACACAAACACATCTCACATCTAATGTGATAGCTACTTTAAGACAAGCAGATCATTTAGTAAATCAGGTTTTGGCTGCAAACGGTTGCATGGGCGTCATCAGTCAGATGCCTATAGTTCTAATTCCTATACATTTCGATCGCGATGCCGCTTCTCGAACGCCTTCGTGCCAGCGTTCGATCGTGCTTAGGCCATTCTGTACCAACGATTTTATGACAGGAACTCCTGCTATTCCCGGCAAAGAATTGCCGATTCACGTAAGTATCACTCAATTTCTTATTCTTTCTTATAGAATTATTTCAACTTTCTAATCTCGACTACGATATTAAGAATTCTTATTTTTTCTTAGGTGGTGAAGAAAATGGTAACTGAAATATCAACAGTACCCGGCATTTCGCGCGTTCTATACGATCTAACGCCTAAACCGCCGGGTACCACCGAATGGGAATAGTAAATATTCGTCTCTAACTCACCCCTTTCTATTTTTTCACCATCCCTACGTGTACCGACTACAAAGTAAAAATATATTTAAAAAAATATATATATTACAAAAATATGTACGAATTCAAGGTTTATGACTTCTTTTCATGATTTATATGAAACCTTTGAACAATAATCTTGCGAGAACATGCATTGTTGATAACCGTACATATTATGTTATCTAAGAAAAATGTTACTGTGTTCGATGAAATTAAAAGGTAAGTATTATGTTTGCTTGTAAATACGTTCCTTATCGAGCGCATTGTAAAAACATTAATTTATTAAATTCCGCAAATTTATATTACATCGTTGTTATACTTGAAAACAATCGCATCTAATTGGTGGTACCATTAGATCGCTGTTGTACTCGATCTGCATATAACGTTGAACGTCTTTCACTATTTTCCCATATGTCCTATGCCAAATGCAACTTCCAGTTTTTGTCATACATCTAAACGGAAGAATATGTAGTAAGTTAATGTATTATGTCCAGAATATTATTTTTATTTAAGTATCAGTCACAAGTAAAATGATGTTTTTCTCTTTATTCTTCATGCGTTTTTGTTGTGTATACATCTTTTGCATAAAAAACAAAAAAATAAATAAATTACTCACTCGTGCATGGTTTTCAAGAGGATATGCGAGTCTACGATAAGTTTCTTCTCGGGAAGCATGCTATAAAATGTTGCAAGCGATAAGAAGTCCACCTTAGTTACAGTGTTAGATATAGCGACCCATCTTTGTATTTGCATATTAACCTGTACACATGTGCCTTTTTATTTGTGTTAATTCTTTACTATACTTCCTTACGCGTATTATTCAGACATGTCTAAATATTAATATGCTACTATGCATATAGGAATGTACATTGTTTAGTACGATATTACATATATCTCTGTACATCTCTGTTAATCTACCATAAATTTCAATTTATGCGCAATGCAAATAGTGAATTCTTGATATTGATTTTTTTAATTAAGCAATGTAAATTACACATTCATGTATAATATATAATATGAAGTTATTGCAAAATGTCACAAATGTATGAATGTTCCCTATGAAATATCTTTTGGTAATTAGCATTTTTTTTTTTGCTAGTGATGTATATAAAATGATTGATGCATTTATTTATTACTATATCTACTAAAAATCAAATAACTTTTCTTTTTTCATACATTTGGATTTGGGATCTTTGCAAATGCTGTTACTCAAACAATCAGCCTATCATAGGAATAATATTACTGAGTATTTAACGATAATAAGTATATGCAACGAATAATAATATGTTTTTAACATGAAACGGCGTTATGTAAAGAAAAACTTTTCAAAATTTACAATGCTTGTTCTATTGGAAGGCTATACAAATTATTCATGATATTGATTAAAGTACTTTGATATTTTTCTGTATTTGTATTATTACATGCAATACTCTTATCACGTGTCAATATCGCTTCGCTCTCGACGGCGATATTTTTCTGATAAGCGTCCATTAATTCATATTCGATACTGTGGTTCTTTAGCTTTCGATGTTTGTTTTACATTCTTGTGATTATATTTTTCAAGATAAAGGCTTTAGAACTTTTTCTCATTATTATTTATTTAGACAGTAATCTTATAATTTTGTTAGGTCAAGTATTCTTCATTTTATTTTTCTTCTTAGCCATACAACATCGATGCACAACATATCGCATATCTGCAACTTTGCTAAAAACTTAGTCTACTAGCATAAATAATAAATTTTTGCAATTGTACTTTGCTTAGTAGATTCTTCTGTATCTTTTACCAATATATGTTGATTCCTCTGCTTGTTTAATAGATTTGCATTAGCGATGTCAGTATGTAGATGTATATCATTTTTGTGTCCATTAAGTATTTCACTTTGTATATATTCAGATAATTCCAGCAAGGCAGACGTATCCGTTTCTTGAACCGGTGGTAATTCAATTTCTGTGACTTTTCCCAAATCCACTTCAGTTTATTTAATTATTCTATTCTTATATTTATCTACCGATAAATATAAATCATTGGAATGTGGAAAATCAAGTCATTGAGTTTGTTTTCCATTTTTGTGATATTAAACTTTTCTATAAAGTACAATTTTAACATATGGTAAGTCGGATGCTATACCACGAGTGGTAATTTTGGTGTCATTGTTAAATGCCTTGGTTCATTTGCTATTGAATTTTTATAATCGTTTGCAAACATAGCAATGTTTTAAAATAAATCTCATGCATCTTTAAATTCTTTTTTTGCTTCTTCGTTAAATCATTCTTCCAATTTTGCTTTTTAAACTTCCATATACCCACCCTAAAAGCAGATTATTATTTTAATCTAAAGATGTTAATGCATATATATCCGGAACCAGTTGTACTTTATAATAATATATACAAAATATAAGTACTCTTCTACAACTACAGTAATACAAATATATTTATTCTTATGTTATGAATTGAATAATATAAGGTGCCAAGGAAATAAAAAGTACTTACGTACCCAGTCTTTAAAGTCATTCTGTCCCAATCTTTGTTCTCTTTGTACATCATTTGAAATTCTGTACCAAATCGTATAACCTCAAGCAGGCCTTTGTTTGTTCATAAAATTAAACTTCATATTGAACTTCTACCTGTCATCTATAAAAATGTACGTAATAACGGTATATGGATTAATATTGCATTTAAAACACTCTTTTCTGAAATGTTTGAAGATAACTAAACCCATTTTATTTGAATTTATTTCTTATCTACAATTGGATGTAAAACAGCGCGAAACGTGAACTATAGACTCAGGTAAAGCTAGAACATTTATGCAAATATATGTGTAGTTACAGACGAGATATAAGATAGCCGGGGGCTTCGAAGCCCCTTACCATTTTAGTCTCGCATGCGACATTATCGGTTCAGAATAGAATAAGGCTACAGCGCTACCGAAACGGTAAGAGTTATAACTAAACATATCGATTGTAAATTATTTTTGACTGACATGAATTACAATTTGAATTAATCGATAGAATTGAAATTTACTGAAAAAAATCACAGTAGCCGTACCATATTTATCATACTATATTTATAAATAAATAACTTTTTTATTATATGTTACGATAAAATTCCGAAGTCGCGATAATATGCAGATTTCCGGTTTTTCTCTTACCTTCCTATTTGACGAGTGTACATTGGAGGAACATTTAAAGCACATTTCTTTTTATAAACTAGGAACAAGTACATTATATAGAAAATGAATAATTATATTACCTAAGCTAGACGCGAACCCAGACGCCATCCAACACGAAGTTTTGAATTTTCAAGCCCGCCATGCGCAAAGTAGCGTATTGCGCATGCGTGACACCGATCGTCGACCGTTTTTGCGGAACGAGTTGGCGCCATGTTGGTTCGGCGGGTGCCATCAATTTGTAACAGGTCTCGCGGTCTCCTCGTTAATTACAGGTAATTAGCATATTTTTCTAACTTACACCTTTCTATAGCAGATCAAACGATTGCTAAAGACTCGATCTCCATAGGAGAGTGTAGGCGAGACGAAATATCGCCTCGTTTAAATAATATTCGCGATCATAAAATCGTCGTCAGGGCGTCCCTTCCGCGAGGTTCTGCGTCATAGCTGCCCCCCTCCTTTTTCGATTCCCATTCTCGCGATATCGATAGCTTTTTCCCATTACACACATACACATACCTATATTATAATCAGTATTAATCTATTTTATATTTTTCATCTTTCACAGTTCAAATGAATCGCCTGAATTCAATACGAAAAAGGTTAGGCATCGTTTTCTATTGGAAGCTGGTCTACGTAATACGTAAATGTAAGTGTCTTATAAAAAAAGTTAAAGCATAGCTCGATACAGATAAGAGCAAAAAATTCGGTAGTTGAATGAACGATGAGCAATGTTCTTTCGTCTTTCTGTTCCGAGAAATCCATCGTCGCGCGAGGATGTAAACAAAACACGGTCGTACGTTCCACTTTGCTCGAGGCCGTGGAGGACGACCCTTCTCATTGTAATTTGATACTTCGATGAATACAAATGTATTCGGTGAGTTTTCCGTATAATACACATTTTATACTCTAGTATACTTAACTTTTATTAATAATTGTTTATTATATTTATTAATGGTATCTTTACTGTTATAGCAAAGTATAAGTACTTTTGATGGAGTCACAAGCTTCAAACACGCTACTCGGAGCATCTTGCATCGCAGAATTGGAATTTGTGCATCATCCTCTAGAAGTCGAATCATGCAAAGATCTACAAGGAATGAAGTAAGTATATTTCTATACTTTTTAATTAATAATGTCTAAACTTTTATCTATAACATAAGTAATAATGAACTCGATTTTTGTTTAGTTTCAGATCATCATTGAATCGATTTTTATACCGCAGAGTTCAACCTACAACGTTTTCAACCTACTTCGATATTGAGCTACCTCAGTTTCAACCTCCTACGGATCAGCCCCCCTCAATTGCAACCTACACCGCGGACGAGTGTTTTGGAGCCGTCGTAGAACTTCGAAAGTAGTAAGCGACAAAATTTAAGTCCCTCTGGTACCCAGCTATGCCGAGGACGAAAGGTCCGAATCGGTATGGGTTACTGGTTGTAATTTTTCAAGTAGCAGGATTTGCAAATTTTTTTCTATCTACATATTGATATTACCGACTTCGATTATTGGGTTGAATATGATTCCGAAACTTACCGTTCCATATCGTAGAGGGCGTAAGAAACCCTCTGTTTTTTCGCACGATCGGTATTTCAGTACATGGGACACGGAGTCCTATAAGATGATATATCGATTCTTATACCTCGCCTGTTGTGTAGTTACTAAAATAAGGTGAAAAATATTCGTAGATAAAATATTTGTATAAATAATTATATCGCACTGTCAGTTTACCATATCGCAGTATTATCAAAATATATTTAGATCAATATCGTGGAAAAGATAAAAAACGTGAATTACGCTAGGTATTTTCTTGATAACCATTTTTTACAAATTTTGGTGAATAAGAACTCATTCGATTGATAAATAATTGGATCACGAGATGACTTTTCTCAGACAAGATATTTTTTCGCGTGTAAAGCCCTGTTGAAAATTACCTTCATCCTGATACAATTTTTTCAAAGAGAAGGTTTTTTTAAAATTGCGAAAAACCATCTCACGTCTTAATCTTTTATCTTTCGAATGAATCTTTGTTCATCAAAATTGGTCAAAATTGATGGCTAGGAGAATCCATAGCGTAAAGCTTTGATCCCAAAGGATCTATTCTTCAAAGATTTCATTTTTGAAAATCCGCTGACGCGTAACGTCTTGCAACGAGGGAAGCACATTTTTTTACGAGAGGATACACTTAGGACGTATATATCGTGGAAGTCGAGAACGATTTTAATTCGCCGGCGAAGTGCCGCTGCATCGGGTAGACGCACATGGCGCGACTTTATTAAAAATACATTATCAAATGCATATCCTCCGGTCACAGGCGGTGGCTCCATTTGCAAATGGACTCGCTCGCCATGGGAGTAAATTAAAAGGAATATACCTTTGGCTAAGCTACAGAATCATCTTTTTTTTCCCCCTCTTTCTCTCGTTTCTTTTTTACGAACCAACGATACTTTGTCATAGTTCCTGGCAAAACTTTTGGAATATTTGTATTCCTACTGAACTTCGTGCTCTGTCAGAATCACGTATAAATTTTATTATGTATAAATACGTACAGCAAACTTTGTACTTTTTCCCATACGAAAATATATATATTTTTTTTCTTCTCCCTTTTTTCATTTGCCATGCGCATGAATCGAAACGCAAGGCGGTTCAGCGAGCGCATAATAGCGTGCACGAAATAATACATTTTTGCTTATTCCTGGTGGCCCATCGAGAGCGGCCACGAGCTTTCGCGTCAGGCGGTGCTAATTTACGGGCTCGTAATCCTGCCAGATTCATGAATTTATCGCCATCCGGCGCATAAATTCCGTACCGAGCGATTATACGGACTTATCTTTCTGGTGGGCCAGCAAAATTCGCGGCCGATAGGAACCGACGTGAGCCGAACGGTACGTTCTTTCACCGAGTGTGCCATGTTAACGCTAGAACAACCGACGTTAAACCTATATTTATTTTCATCACATGTAGCAATTTGATAAATACTAAAACACTTTATTTCTCAACATAAATGAATAATATCGACTAATGAAAAAGATAATCAATTTCTACAAAAATTGTTTTGTTATTTAAAAAATAGTGAAATAAGAAATACGTATCCAGTCATTTTTAAAGTTCTTGTGATTATTTTCACAAAAATCTTGCTGGCTCAAGGAAGCATTTTCATAAAAGGACGAAATCAAAGCGTGCCGCCATTATCGGTCCTTTCGCGTGTGTAAACATTCTCGAGGCTTTCGTGCTGGGAGCGCGTTAGTACGGTCTGTAATGACGAGCGCGAGGGGGGTAGAAATAACGTTTGTTCTTCGGTTCTCTCTCTCTCTCCTTCTTTTTCGTTTTATCGAAAAATTGGGTCAGCGCCACTGGCACGATTACTAGATGCTCGAAAGTATATTTCGTTCGCGAATGATGCAGGAAGTAAACATTTATATACAGGGTGATTCATTTAAAGGCGCTATCTAAATTATTAAAAATTATATGATATCAAGTGAAGCACTTTTATTATTTTGGCTATATAGGTACATAGTTTATACAAGTATGTATGTGTAAATATATATACATATGTATCTATATATGTATGAATATATGAATATATAGATATATATGATGCTATATCTCGAGCGGTCGCGCCTGCCAGCCATGAATATGGTAATTCATCGCGGACAATGCTAATATCTACCGCTAATACCCTCATCTCCAACGGGATATGGTAAAGAGTTGGCGCAAGGAGCCGAGCAGTAGGCGGGACTCGTTCAGAAGAGACGGATAATTCGCAGAGCTATCGTTGATTCATTTCCGCGAATCGTCTGTGAAATTTTCCTATGGAACGCTTCCAATTTCGACTCGATCGTACGGAGGGTAAAATTTCGATAAAAATTTCCTTAATCGATCTACATACTTCCGCACTTTAATACTCTTTAATAGTTTAGCAGGCGTCTGAGGCGATTAAGGATATCAAAGCAAGTTAGATTCAATTATTTTCGGTAAAATTATAAATACCCAGCTCGATTCTAATTTCGTCCGTCTGTCTAGCGCGGAATAAAGAGTCAGACTCGTTCCTTCGTTGCAATCTTTTTTTTATGCAAGTTGATTAGGTCTGGAATAATAATTATTCTATATAATTTTACCGTTTTAGCAAATTACGAAATAAATCTCGTTTATAGTTAAGTAGAACCAAAACGTGAAAATCATTTTAACGTATTTTCTACACGAAATACACATATTAGGTTCTCCAAAAAGTTTCTTTGGCGATGTGTATGCAGTTGCTACGTCTGACAGTGTTTATGTAAACATGTAACTTTATCTGTGAAATATTTCTGAAGGAAAGTGATTGACGGAAATGGCATAAAACATATACCTAATAAACCGAAAGAAACTTTTGGAACAACATAATACAAAATACCCTCCACGCGAATGGATTAACAAATTCGATGTTAGCGCGAATAGGTAGAATATTACATGGATTAGGCTGGTCGAAAGTTTGCCGATTGTAAAGGTCAATGATAGCACCCAACGATTGGCTTTAGCAGGTAAATTACTGTATTTCCATCGGTGAACGGTAATCAAATTATCGTTTCAACGATTATTGGCATCGGACCTGTCTGTGTACGTTTCCTACAATCGCGATAGTCCACTCGCATCTCGTTGATACGTCTCTCCCGCTAAGCAAATCGTTATCCGATGTATCGGCTAATTTACTTCTCGTTACGTCCGTAGCTATTCCGATTGATCGACGTGTGTACACGTATATGTAGGTAACGCGCGAGTTGAGAAATTTGGTATACCGTACGACGATCGTGTCCTTTTGTACGTGTAGTTCGAAGTTTTGAGATGGAGAGGTAAAATAAGGGAGGATAGGGTTGGTAAAAAGTTTATCGAAGGTATCGAGAAAGTCATCGAGTTAAAACGTTCTAATATCGATCACAGTGACTTTATTATTTGAATTAAGATAGAAAGGCAGGTATATAATTTATACGTCAGAGTTTGGACGATTAAATTAATATTCGAAGCTCTTATTTTTTTTAAAGAAATTAAATGTAGAATATGTGATACTTTAAAACAACTTTAATTATGTACTTGGTGCTATCAATATAAATTTAAACCTCTCTTCATCATTCTAATTTGATACCAAATTAAAACGAATCAAATTCATTACGACGCTTATAACAATCAAATAATCGTAGGTTCATTTGACTAAAAACTAAATATAACCTAGAGAAAGAAAGAGACAGGTCGGATAATGGATGGTCCTGACAATAAAGTTTCGACCTCCACGTTCGCAATTACGATCGATATCAATTTATTCACTTCAATTACCGAATCTCGATCTCCAATAAAGTTTCTCACGGACGCATCACTCCAGATTATTTCAAATCGGCATCGTGCCATTTTCGTCGGGCTGGAACTCCGCACGGTGAGTTATATCCGCTGGTGTACCATTTACAAGTTATCGAAAAAACCGCGAAAAAAGGTAGAGAGAGAGAGAGAGTGAAAGAGAGAGAGCAGAGGGTGGCAGAGGGAGCGACAGAAAGCACCGTCGAAGCGATCGCGTAATCCCTCGCGAGCGTCGATCGCGTTTCGAACGTACGATCCCTCTCGCGTTGGGTGCTGCCGATAGCCATTGAGCCCTCCTCGCGGAACAATGTATCCATTTTGGCGTATCGGTATCGCTCGTACCACCGGACAACCTCGTCCCGGCCAGTAACGTCGCCGTAGGAAACGAGAGCTTTCGTTTCTGCAGTTACGATTCGCGAGAGAGAAAACGCTTTCGTTGTTACTCGCATAAAAACCTCGTGTATACCTATATTTTATAGGTACGTATAACGGGTACTGGTTAAAACTTTTAGAAGTACTACGATATATGTAGGTATTTAATGACAAATTAATATTTAAATTCGTTGATCGGGTCATTTAAATATTTGGCAATATTCTAGGATGTTGTAGGTGTATTATAGTAGGTTTAAATAAATACTATGTAGGTATAGATATATTTTTAATTAGGTATTCGACTAAGATTACGAAATAAAAACTCATAGGTATATTTTTCATTTTTTTACAAACCAAGGTACAAAATTTTAGTTCATAATTTGAGACAAACATAACTTTAAACGTAATTTATGCAAAATTGATTTTTTTTCCACGGTCAGCTTTTGCAGTAAGCCTACGATATATTGTGTAGTACAGATATACGAAAGCGTCGTTGAAACCCGTTGACCTACTACTAATCGCCCGGAGGTGTAACGCATCGATCTATTTCCTAGCTTATCCGAACTTCGATCTTCGACCGAGAGCACACCGTATGAGATAAATCCCGCGTTATTATATCCATGGAACGAGTAGCAGCAGTACTGGCTACGGAGATCGGTCCTACGTGTTATCTAACATCGTCAGGGGATCCTTTCGATACCGAAACGCGTACGTCGATTCAGCGTGGATGGCCTTCGGCCCACGATATCGAACGATCAAAGGCTGGAAGGGTATCATTTTATGGTCCTTACTAGTCCTTCGTCCAGTAATAATAATAATGATGATGATGGTAGCAACGGTGCCTTCATCGGGAGTATAATTTTGGTATAAAAAGAAAAATCAGGTTTCATCTCTTTAGAATTTCGACGAGAATTCGTTGATAAAATTTGGTATAATTTATTTTGTTAGTTATTAGGTATTCATATTACAATATATAATTGATCGTGTCAATAACACTACATAAGTAGATGATGTATATATAGCTATGCCATACGTGATACAGTAAATAAAAAAAAATATTAGATATATTTCAATCACTAAAATACTCTAAAACTATATAAAAAATATAATACAAAGTCACTTTCGATCATCAATATCTCGAAGATCGAGCAGCCTTCGATTCTCGTAGAAACTCAGACAGTTTTTACCCCTCGGGAATCGGGGTCGATAATTTATTAGAAAATTGTTCCGGAGTTCTACGGACCGTGGACTTCTCTTCTTTGGAGAATACGTACGCGCGTAGGATACTCTCGTCGTACGTTTCTCAGGGATGTATGTACGTATCCTTTGCAGGAGTAGGTATATAGAACGAGACCGAAGCGTTGCGAATTTAAACGGTTGCATTATCACCGGTGCAGAAACGCTATACTCTCCGTGGCCTTCTCTCTCTCACTCTTACACTCTTTCGTTCGCTCGGTTTCGCCAATGGAATTCACATGGGAAGAAACAACGACGCCATTTGGATCGTCCGAGTGTGGGGATCTATGGATCCACGATGTACGAGTGGTGGGGCTGAATTCATCGCCCCTGCGAAACTTCTACCTTATTTCTACGCTCCTAGCTCCATTCTACTACCTTAGATTCGTAGGTATATACGTGCATACTCTCATATCTTTTTCTTTTCCCTTAAAATTCAATGTAAAAAGACGCATAAACCGCCTACTTTATGGCTGATGAATCACCAACAATGAGGGCCCGTGCTACCTTCGAACACGCGCGCAGTTCGTTTCGTTCTTTCTGGTACTTTGTTTCCGTGAGTTGAACGGACTAGAAATCGATAGTGCACTTTAACTTTTGACCAAATGTCGAATCGATAAAGATTTTTTTATAATAATATTTCAACCGAGGAATGTTTAATACATTCCATATATACGAAAGGCGAAAAAATGCTAATTGCTCTACCGGAGTCGAAAAGATGAAACAACGAATGATCTTTATCTGTGGAGATATTAACAACTTTGGGTTTTTTTAGTTAATTCAATAATTCTCTGACGTTTCGCGTACATTATTGTTAATAATAAACCGTTTTGTGTCTATAGCCGGGTTTGGATCAACAATACATTATGAAAAGCAAAAAATGGAAAGAAACTAGAGTGACCATTCCACGTTCGATTATTTAACAGGTAATTTACCCGTTTCGTTATACTCCACGATAATATCGCGACAAATTTGGAGCGTACTAAACGTAGGTATACATATAGGGGTTGCGCCGTTTTAATCAATTCATATATTCGAACGAACGTCGAAGCGTTTCAACGTAATTGTCGCTCGAAATTACGGTTACGAGAATCGTTCACGCTGAAAGATTTATAAATATTTTTTTATTATGTTGTTTCAATATTTGCAAGGATCCATTACCTATGTCCAATGTACATATATGTCGGAATTGGGTTGTAAAATCCGCTGTACGCAATTTCACATATTACAGAAATAACTTTTATTATATTTTATACATCATAAAAGTAAACGTAAAGTTATATTATCTAATAATTTCGACATACACTGTAATATTCCATAACATTTCTTTGTAAAGAGAGTAGAGGTCAGCTAGCTTTTTTATTAAATCAATTCATTTTTTAAGAGACGCTATTTTGTAAACGTTTACCTGTTTTTTGAAGCGGCTAAATTTACAATCGGTCAACGACATATAGGTATACTTAAATGTATTACATTTTTAATACGATTTCACGTTTGAGAGCGTCATCGGAGCAATTAAATAATATCGAATCCGGTCGGCGTCGAATCGATTAGCCCGTTTGCAAGGATAAACGTTTGCAGAAAATATAAAATGAGAAAAGGAAAGGTTAAATCCGCGATAAGGTTGTATTCCAGCGCGAGGGCATTCATGAGAAGCGGTCAAACGGAAGTGGGTCGGTGCAACGACGAAGAGAAAGAGGGAAAGAGAGTTCGATAATTTCCTAATTAGATGCGACTCGTAGATATATATATAAATATTCGATTTGTTTAAATGCTTTGAACGAATGTCGGCCGGTAAATCGAATAATGTGTGTATATAGTTTATTTATATCGTTTAATCAACTTATGGGTGCACTTCTCGTTATTAACCATTTTAATTCATCATATCTGCATGTATATACATTGACTTTTAAAATACCTAATCATATCAATACATTTTGAATATTATTTTAATAAAATAATATTTCTCACCTGAGACTTATAGAAGTATACATCTAGAATTGATTTTTAGCTTCACCCATTGATCATGAAAGCAAAAAAAAATAATTTTATCAAATTTGAAACCTCGTCTCATTTCTAGCTTACATACATGCACATATACCTACACGGGATATTACGTAGGACTATTCGATAGGCGAGAAGAGGATAACAGCCTCTTCCTAGACGAGACGTATTTTCTGAAGATATACGTGGATTTTAAGTCGGCACAACGGAGATAGGACGATGTAGATTGGAAGAGGAGGAGATGGTTCAAGCGGAAGTCATATCTTGGAGCACGAACGAATTTAAACGGTCGCATTACCGTAGATGCGCTCGATGATACTCCGCTTTCCTTTAACAGTAACTTCTGCCGCGCGAATTTTCTCTCTTTCTCTCGCACTCGCTACTTCGCGAAACTTTATGCAATGTTATTCCCGTTACTGCCCTACTTCATCCCTACAGGGCAGATATTCCCAAGAATTATTTTTCTCTCCGCTGTCCCGTCCTCCCGCGATGAATATTCCGACAGTTAATTTCACATTTCTACGATTACTCGCTCCCGATGATGTCACAGTTAATGAAAATCTCTCGTGAATATGAATTCTTGGGTGCAAAGTTACGTCACCCCCTCTTCCCCTTTTTTTGCATCATACGTACGCAATTCTTTTTATTACATCGCCTCAACATTTAAGAGATTCATTTTTACGGTAGTTGTTCGAGCATTTTTATTATAAATATTTGATTTTTATAAAGAAATAAACAAATATATTCTAACTAATACGAAAGAATAAGATGTAGGACTCGAGAATGATTCCGTAAAATAGTTCAAGTCGAAGTAGATCGACCGTGTCGAAGTAAAGTGAGAAAAATATTGTAGAAGAGATAAACGACGGTCGGAAGAAATTGCGAGAAGTAGAAAACGTCGATTTATCGCGACGTTCTTTGTTATTTTCTGTTATTGCGTAACGACGAAGGAATCCGTCGTTCGAACAAATTGTCGTCCTTCGGACGATTAAACATAATGGCTGACTGCATGCATTATCCGTAAAATCTCTCTTTATGGATAGGTACGCGTGTGTAGGCACATTTCCACTTACGTGATGCTCATATAGGCCATAGGTGTGACACGCACACCAAATTACTGTATACGGGTATGTGTAGGCAGATTCTCGGCGAACGAATTTACGATTCTCGCTTAGGAGAACCGTCTCTGGATTTTAGCCGAGCGACGCTTGGATAAAACTCAATGCGTATGCAAATTATCGACATAGAATTTGTCCGGCTTATCCTGTCATTTCGATCGACGTTATCCGGAGAGGAAGAGAACGCCCATCTCGATTTCGTTCCCATCGATCGATGAAAATAAACGGTATCGTTCCTTCCGATTTGCGAATATCGAAACTATTACGAACTTCCTCGATCGATTCTTCGCGACCTCCTTCCAGGTTTTTCCTTGAGTTCTTTTCAGAAACACTGTAAGGAGCTTTCTACGAGAACGATAAGGATTAGAAACGGAGTGCCATCGGAAAATGGAGAAACTCGTTGATAAGCTTCGAGAGAGACGAAGTTTAAATAAAGGGCAGATGAAGCAGAAGATTTGTTTGGAAAAGTTTGCAGTATTTTAATAAAAACGTGGAGCGTTAAATATTAGAATTTGTACTATTTAAAAATACTTTTTAAGTATTCATGTTTATTAATTATATTCTACAATTCAATTCTCAGAATTTCCTCTCTTTTCACTATTCTACACTTTTCTCTCGTTATTACCGACCGGCATTGTTGTGTAAAACGCGAAGGGACATTTTTTACGAAAAGAACGTTTCTTGAATTAAATTTTTATGAAACATTTTCATAAACATCAGTCCATAACTTACCTTATAGTAATAAAATAATTTTTAAGTTATAAAGGGTTCATCTTTCGCGGAAAACTTATTAAAATTTAGCTTCTCTTCCCTTGAGTAAAATAAAATAACATAAACATTACCAAATTTTATTTATTGCTCATAAAAAAAAACTACATCAGACACGACTACTCTTACCTATCGTATCATCGGAACAGCATCCCACGTAAATATCGAACACGTTTTCTCGTTCACCGGATCGAAATAAGGAAGCTCGATGGAAAAACGAAAAGTCAACATAATCCCGACGATTTCCTTCGTTTATTCTCTAGCAACATTTTCTACTATTTGTTTGGGGTACTTTTATGATCGGTTCGTGAGCGACAAAGCGGTAACTTCTAAAGAAAACGAGAGAGTCGTTCTCGGTTACCCTCGAAGGGCCACGGAAGTGGGATTGCTCTCGCAGTAGTTTAGTTTTCCCGAAGCGAAGCTATGCAATGTACACGCCGTATAAGCGGCAATAGCGATAGACATTACCCTATCCCGTTACTCGACGAAGAGTTTCCACTTCAGGGAGATAGGGTCGAAGTCGATCGTTACCCTACGGGCTAAAGCTTCGCCCTTTATCGCCGACCAATAACGTATTACAACCGTTTTAGAGAAAGGCGCGACATTCTCCTAAAGCGACGGCAAAGAAAATCCCCATACGAAACGGGCACGTTTATTTTACATATACTAGGTATACATGCATATATTGTGTACATTATCGAATATATTTAATATATGTTAGAGAAAGCAGATCCGATATTTTACAAGTTTGTAGCATTCACCGAGAAGAGTGATCGATAAATGTAGATTCTACAATTATTTTTTTTTGTGAATCGACTTGGATTATTCATGATCATTCGTGAATGATAATTTTAGAAAGCTTTGTATGTTACGGTACTCTGAGAATACGGTTTTAATAAGCAGAGATTAAAATTAGTGGATGTCATCGTATCGTATTTTGAGAACGGTTTTGTTGGAGTACGATTTAAAAATGATGAGTAGCTAAGCGATTCGTGGGTGAGTTCATGGACCGATGATACATTTCTCACCTAGTTTAATATTTATAAAGTTTTATAAGTATCTACGAATTTGTCCTGGATGATTCAAAAATAATTTTTTTATTAATAACTGAATACAATCGACCGCTTCAAACTCGTTAGAATTTCGCTAACGATTTATTTATATCCGAGAAAGGGAGGGGGAAAAAAGGAAGGACCAATTCGTGCGATTCGACACGTACAACGCTCATTCGTAGAGTCGCGTTATAGGCAAAAAAATTCAATTTAATTTCTCGCCATCCATCAAAAAAGTTATTCGGGTCGTCCAAATTTCAGTAATGCAAATGTAATCGCAGCACGGAATATTTATGCCCTTAAATCAACCACGATTCTTGCGTTCAACATACATAAAGAGTGTAAAGGAGAGAGAGAGAGAAAAAGAGACATGGCGTTGCGAGTGATACGTTTTTCAACATAACTAGATTTTTACGGGTTGGACGAGCGCCACGAACTACCGTTTCTGCAAATCGGGAAAAGCATCGTTGTTCGGAAAAAAATTCTTCGTTGAACGAGATGTACTCGATGAAATACGAACGAGATATCTTTGGAGACGTAACGAGCTTATTCGGGAAACGAGAGAAGAGCGGGAAACGATTAAAAGCAAATTTCGCGGTTCGAAAACGACAGGAGAACGATTCAGTTGGTCTCTCTCTCTCTCTATCTTTGCACGTTCGAAAGGTTTCCCTGCGTTCGCACTTTGTGTTTGTTCTTTCGTAAATTGGAGAAAGAGAGAGAGAGAGAAGCTGAGAATAAGTTTGCTCGTATTTCGTTCGAAGCCCCGTTAATTAACGAAACTCGGCAGCTCGCTTGCACGCTCTTATTTTGTTATACTGCAACGAGTATTACATCCTTCTCCTATCTTTCTTCTATGCAAAGTTGAAGAGCGTTAAACGTACCTCTCGTTACTCGGTTCAGAACTTTGAATGGGACGTAAACGGTGCGAGCGATTACTTCGGCGAAATTTTGCGGTGTATCGAGTGGGAAAAAGGTGCAGTTTGTCACATGGATGTACTCGAATCGTGCTCTCGTAAGAGAGAGAAAATGAGACGATATTTTCCATGAACGTTTAACTCTCTCTATTTCAAGACAGGATTTTAAAGAAAAAAACATTTTTACTCGAACTGATAGTTTTATTGTACTAAAAATGTGTTTGCATGGTTAGTCTCTAAACAATTAATAATACAGAGTCCAACGTTATATTTAATTGAGGTACTGGATACAGTAGATCCCGGTATAACACAAAAATTCATGATATATAGAAACCATGCTAAAGGAAACCCTTGTTAATTTCATTTAAACTTTAGTATTACAAGATTTTTATAATGTTCAGACCGTTTTCCGTATCAAAATAGTCTTCTCAAACTCCTGTGTTACACAAGGGGTCTACTATATAGTACACCAGTCCTGAACCAATTAATTTACTTATTAGCCGATACAAATTTGCTCCTAGTAATTTTTGTTCTTTTTTTTTCCCTCTTAGGGTTTCTTTTACATCATATTTAAAAAATCAGGGTACCATGTTTCATCAAGCAAATGGTCTGGCCGATACTTCTGTCGATCGAGGATAGTTTTCGAGTTTCATGATTATAGAATCGGCAAGTTCGTAATTGAATCTATCGCATTTTCCACTTTACGATAATTAAACGTCGACGTGGCAGCAAACGTACTTACCTCGTATAACTCGTTCGGCCTGACGCCGGTATAGTCAGTTTCGGGAACAACGGATGAATTTTAAGTGTATTTACAAGAATGAAGATAAGGAAAAACGTGTAGACAATTTGTGTCTCTGTATATAGATATATATGTATATATTTATAATCGCGTTCATCATAAAAGTACAATAATAGCTTTATATCAAATCACGAAGAGAAATTCAATTTTCACACAACACACCGTTTTAGGCGCGGGCGCGCGCGCGCGCGCGCGCGAGGACGCGCAACGCACGGTTGGTGGCTCTCTCGAGAATATTACATATCGATTCGCGATAAATTGTTGCGCGTGTGCTCTTCCTTTTTTTTTTTTTATTCTTTCTCTTCTCCTACTTCTTTTCTTTTCTTTTCTTTCATCTTCGTCTCCTCCTTATCTTTCCTCCGATTCTTTTTCTCTTTTCTATCTTTTGTAAATTTTTTTGTTGTTCTCCTCGCTACCGCAGGACAAAATTCTATACCTAGCCGAGCGAGGTTCGTTTTTTTTTAAATGAGAAAAAGGAAAAAGTAAACGTACAAGCTTAAGTAAAAACAATGTTGAAAGTGGCCGTAGTAAAGTAAAGAGGGCGGAAAAAAAAGAACAAAAGGTATAGGTAATGAAATAGCAACAAGAAACGACTAAAAAATGCAATATCTTATATAGTGCTCGACGGTCCTTCGACAGGTACACGCATACATACGCACATTAGAGCGCACGCACACATAACATACATTGGAATGGCTGGTGGCGTGTGTAACGGTGCCGACTAGCAAGAAACACTCACCAAGTGTTCTTTTGTTATATCTCGTAGATTAAATAGAGGAGTCGAAAAGAATAAATACCTATTTTTTTATCCTCGATAATTATGACTTCAAAAAAAATGAAAATTGTCTTCAATGTTTCTTTTTCTTTTATAAACGTACATTATACCAACTTGTACGATAGAAAGATACTTATGTGAAATTGAAAAGTTTTTGGAATGATTTTTGTTATTCAAAACTTCTTTAAAAAATTAAAAGAAATATTTCCAAAAAATATTTCGATTTCACATAATTACAATATTTGAAAAGTGCAATATTTTGTACATCCATAAATTTGTTCTATCATACACCTTAATAAGAAAAAACGTATTTCTTACTTTTGACCCCTCTACTAACATACAGAATGTCATCAAAATCGAAGGTGGTCACCTGATGGATATTTCTAGCGAAAAACAGAACATAAAAAAATAGGGACGAGAATTCTTGCTCTTTCTTTTTGTTCGCGTAAGCCGAAGACGATGTAGGATAGACATATACATACGTATGCGCGCTCTATTTGTACACACGCGCGAATGATAGGATTCGACTCTCGTCTCGGCAATAGAGTACGAGAGAAAGAGAGATAGAATGAGCCATGGTAGGAATAAATTCTCTCGCTTTTTTTCCCCCTCCCGTCTTATGGTCCACGTTTTATTAACCTCTCTTTACACATGATTTCCGCATGGTCACCATTGTTACCACGTTGTATACATATATAACAAATTAAAAGATTCGTTCGCGATGGAACAGCTTAGCAATCTTATATGGTGCTCCATTATTTTTCAAATTGGGAAAGTGAACGACACGTTCCTTTGGGCCATTTTTCTCTTTCTCTCTCTTTCTCTTCCAGAAAAAAATACAGGAATGAAACCCACGCGCATTCTCGTCGCACTCACCCCTCGTCCACGAATCTCACTCACCCCGTTGGCGCGCGCCTTAGTCCTTCGCATATATTTATTTATTTACTTTATGAACATTTAACTAATTACTTCCTAAAACCTCCTCGCGAAAGAAAAAAGAAGAAAGAAGTATGGGAAGGAAAGGTGGTCTTCGCCTTCCATGGGCCAGCTCTAAGAGGTACGCGAGCTTTTGGTGATTATTTTCTTTTTTTTTGCGTCTGGGACAGAGAGGGGATGAATAATCTCGTTATTTTCTTGAGTTTTGTTCTTTTTTTGTCATTTTTTTGTTCCGTTAAGAAGGGGAAGGCGAAAAGGCTGGATCAAGGGCGTCTCTACTCAGGCACTTTATAATGTCCTTCACCCTTTTACTCCGTGCATTTTTATCTATTATAATACCACCGGCAGTAGTTCTCGTGCAACCCGTCCGGAATGGTCTTGTTCTTCTCTCTATTTTTTTCCTCCACGTACACGCGCGTGACAGGAGAAACGTGTATTTTACAGTTTGTTTTTTTTTCTACCTCATTCCTCGGTTTTCCTATTCCCAGAAATTTCATTCGTATTTCCCCCCTCACACGGTCGATCGCACATCGAACGAAATTAAAAACACGTCATCGCACACGCGGAGTCGCACACTTTCTTTACACTTTCAGCTAAATCGCGACTCGACTAATGGCGTTTCGTCGATGAGAACTCTCTCGTCTTTCTTTTTTTCTCGGCTGGTCTTTAAAAGTCCCTCCTTTATATCACTCACGATCGTCTCAGCGTGACGCGTACGATGCATTATAATATGTGTTGCGTTATTCCGTGAAGTTCGTAGAATTCGATCACGAATTATTACACAAATCGTCGACCTCGCTGAAAAGGGACGGTCAAACGTGTGCTGGGTGCACGGGACGCATCGATCATTGGGCATTTCGAGAGGAGGTTATTCCGTGCTTGGCGTTACGTCGTAGTTATGCTCTAGGTCATCAGTTCCGTCGTATCATCTGCCTCGGCATCGTCCACGGATTCCATTCTTACTGTGAGTTGAGTGTAACCCATGTTCGTTTGTCTTCTAGCCGATATGGCCTGAAAAGAAGTTTGATATTGTCGTTGATTATCCGTATGAATATAATATAATGCTGGTTGCATTAGCTGAGTAATATTAGCTGGTTAATAGCTTATTAATAATCATCAAGTTGATTTTAATAACCAGCTCGTTATATGCTAATAGATCGTGTACTAATTACGAACACGCAAAAGAAATCTCAATATTAATAACCATCGAATATTACGAATCATTGTCTACGTACCTGAAGAGCAACGAATATAGTTGCAAAAAGTGCAACAGATGCTAAACAGATAGCCACGGCCATAGTCGTAGCCGCGGTGACGGCCAATGACGCCGAGTCGTTATTATCGGCGGTCTGGTCGAGTACCTCGTAACCTTCGGACATCGAGGAGTCTCTAGACGGTACCCTCCTTTTACCAGCCGGCGAGCTGTTCCTGCAGCCGCCTAAAAGATGAAGAGAACTTGGCGTAAGTTTCACGTTCTAAAAAAATTGATAGAACTTTCCGTTCCCTTTCTATAACACGATTACATCCGCCATTTCTATTTTCGCTACCCTCCTAAGAGCGGAGAGGCTCAACTTCTCGTCGTACGAGGAACTGTTCGCGTGCCGTTAGGTGTTGTTACGTAATGTGTTTTCTTTGTAAAACGTGCGAAAGGAAAGGGAAGATAGAACGCCTCCGAGCCATATAAACTTCGCCCCGAAAGTTCGGCGATGCAACTTATTGGAAACGTTCGTAAAACTTTTACCGACGCTTTTTGATACAGCGAGACTGGATGAAAGAGGGAGAGAGAGATTGCGAAGTTCTTACGGAGAGAATACTTTCACGGCGATGGATGAAAGTTGCAATTTTTTGTTCAAACTTGTAACGGCTCCTACATAGGGCCTGTTTATGGCGATGTACTTTTATCAGGAATGAAATTTATCTTTGCGATTAATACGATGTACTACTTACTTGGGTACCATTTCTATAAAATTGCCGATCATTAAAGTGGCGTTACAATTTTTTAGAAAATGTTAATAATAATAAATTAATGATGATAATAGAGATATTCTTATTATAAATTAATCTTGTCTTTAAGATTGCGTAATACCCACCAGTTTCTGGGTCACAAAGACAACATTCCTCGGCCTGCGAACCTTTCTCCAACCCCGTACAACAGGGCACACACTGATTATTCAATTTGTCCAGGTGCAGTGGCGGAGAACACGCCGCGCAACTGAATTTTCCGGGGCCGGTACATCTGCGACAGTCCGCGTGGCAATTCTTGCAGAGTTGAGTTAACTGATCGTAATACTGTGCACCGAGACATTCCATGCAGAGGCCACCCTCTAACATGGAGTGTTCCGGACAAGAGGTGCACTCGAGTGGACCCTCGCCTGAAAAAGAACGCATTACCTTCGTTTTACCGTGTTCAATAGATATATTTTCACGCTGGAGACATTTCGCTCACCTTTACACGTACGACAATAATGATGACACTTTTGACAGCCGAAATTGGATTTGAAGAAACCTTCCGGACATTCGGGATGACATTCGCCATCAGCTAATTGCCAACCTTTGGGACAAGTCACGCACTGGTCCCTCCTCGGACCCGAACAAGTTTTACACGAGAGATAACACTTTGCGCATTGGCCTCTATCGCTGTAATAACTGTGAATAGACAAGAAACAAAGATTCGAGTGTAATTAAATCACAAAATTCGATAATAAATTGTAATCAAAATAATAAGAAATACTGTAAAAACACGGAAAAAAAGAGAACGGACGCGCGGTAATGAAGTTTCTTAGCTCGCTGAAGATTTCATCGACTTCTTGAACAAACTGAACTAGAATCAAGAAAGTTGGAAATTTACCCTTGAGCGCAGGACGACCTACATTCCCCGCTTTGAAGCTGTAGACCGTCTTGACAGGCGGTACAGTTCAGTCGAGAAACGCAACTCTTGCAGGTGTGCAAGCAGGGCACGCAAATCGGCCTGGAAGGTTGAGCAACGGAATAATAACCGTCGTCGCATTGCGAGATGCATCGACGACCTTGAAGCAAAAGTGGACTTTGGCAGGATATGCAGAACTCTTCGGTTGGGCCAGCACAGCTCTCGCAAGTCGAGTGACAGGGCTTGCAGTGTCCATCGTCGTAATATTCAGCGGTATCGCAACGATTTCGACTTTCCGGTGCACAGACACCCTTCTTGTTTAAGCTCCAGCCTTCGATGCAGCTGGTGCAGCTAGAGGTGGCGCAAGTTGAACATCCCGGTGGACAAGGCACGCACTCACGACGTTTTTTATCCGCGCTATAGCCAGCCGGGCAAGAGGAGCGACAGGTTCCTGTGATTGGAGATGATTGATAGCATTAATTTCGTGGGATCTGAAATGTTCTACGTATCGACAGTTTGTCCATGACCGTGCAGTGCTTACCGTCTAGAGAGAACAAGCCGGGTCTACAAGCTATACATTGGTTCTCGGCGGTCCCATTACAAGACTCGCAGCTGGAATGACAGGGTGCGCAATTATAGTCCTGCGTCTCGTACGTGTAAAGAGGGCAGGCCGCGTAACATTTGTTCTCGTGCATCACCAAATGATGCTCGCAGCTGGTGCACTTGTCCGGCCTGTCCTGGCAGCTGGCGCAATTGGCCTCGCAGGGTACGCACGTGCTGTTCTCCGTATCTATGAAAGATGACCGTACCTTTTTATTACCACCCTTATTCTCACCGCTACGAGTCACGAAAAAAGACATTTTCATTTTGAACCTACTCTCGTAATAACCCTCGGGACATTGTTGCAGGCAAACGGCCAGATCGGTCACTCGTAGGTGTGCAGGTGCGCACGATAAGCAAGAATCTTGGCCAGCACCGGCGCAAATCTCGCAGGATTCGTGACAAGGCCAACAAACGCCACCTTGGTTCGGAAAACTTCGCGGAGGGCAACGACTGACGCAAGTGCTGCAACGACAACATTCTTTGTTTTTAAGATGTACTATTAAAGCAGCGTTTGCCAAGACTGACATACGCTTTTGTAAAAGTTAATCGAGAAGTCGTGGGACTTCGTGAGATTGATTTGTGACAAGCGAGAAGCAAGAGAGAGAGAAGAACGTGTTGGTGTTTGTACATCAAACGATCGATTCGCGCTCTATCTTCCATCCTCTCCTTGTGAAAGCTCCACCCCGCCTCTCTCGGTAGCGTTATTCGGCCAGAACAAAACAGTTGGTTAGTGCCAATGAGCAACGCAATCTCAGCACGCTCGATTGCAACAGCACGCAAATACCGGAATCGAAAGGCGATGCTCCGATGAGAATTTAACTCGGATATCTGAGCCCGTTGCGATCGAACGAGTTGTCAAGATAAGTCAACAGGCACAAAGGTTAGCGAGTCATCAGTAACAGTAAAAAAAAAAAAGTTAACGAGTTGTGAAAACAAATATTTTTGTTATAAACAAGAATTATAACGAATAGCATAATTATCACTCACTTGTCCAGCCGATAATTTTTGCATCCGACGCACTGCGTCGGGCCTTTGCCGTAACAGCCCTGAGAATCGCATTGAGGATTACAGTCATGAAGGATCTGTCTTGTAGTGTCCAGAGAACCATCGGATATTTGCGATGATGGAACCGAGGGAGAATCGTAAGCCGAAGCTGCTGCCGTATCACCTGGGAGTCGATTGGTCAAAAGCGGAGCCGATGATCCGTCGAGAGTGGCCACCGACGCATGGACGTTCGATGCTGCACCAGCGTACGGGCCCAGGTAACTCTGAAAGGTAGACGGAGCAAAGAAGTCGGTGTCGTCCCGATAGTCCTGAGTTAGCGGATCATCGTCTATCGAGTACGGGTACGAGAACGGAGAATGCGCTTGTACCGGGTTAAATTGTCGTGTTCGTATCCTGATTGGGTTCGTCGATGTCCCGTAGAATATCAGTTGCCACTTCTTCAGTATGCCTGTTAACAGAGATCAAAAAGAGAGTTGGTAAAACGAATTTGTTAAATATGTAGCACCCATGTTGCTATCGAAAAGAAAAATATCGTTCATCGAATAGCTGTACGGCCGTTGGTTCGATGTCCCATTTTTTCCGTTTACTATTGTCTCGCATTTATGCTTCGATCGCAGATATATCGATTATCAGTTGGAAATGCAGAAGAGTATACGAAGCTATCGATTCGTTTCGGAACGGCAACGTTCCGATTACATCTCCTCTCTCACGTCGATAAACCTCAGCTGCTCCCATCGACGAAAGTACGACTATAGTTCGGCCATATAGAACGCGTAATATGCTCTCTACGTGCACGCTCATTAATTGCAATTAGTTATCGATTTACTCGTGAATGGCATATTTCATCACGGGGTACCATCGATTACGGATTCGTACGGTGTCCCGATAATAAAATCACCTAACGAGCGACTCGAGAGGCATTAGGAGAGAATATCGCGTCGGGAACATCGATTAGAAAACTTGCCTGGGGAATTGACGTGCCGATTTCCGGCGTTAATGATCTGCAACGTCCAACGGCCATCGGCTTTTTCACCCCAGAAGTGCACGCTGAGGAAGGGCCAATCGTCGAAGCTGGAGCTAAGAACGTCTCTGGGTCTCTCGAAGAGTAGAGTCGAAGTGGTTCCCATTGGTGAAGTAAGCAGTAATCTCAGATTACCACGTGGGAAGAATCTCAGGGATACCTGGTGTTAATTAGAGATTCTTGTAATAAAAAAACGCCAAAAAGGATGTAGAAAAGCTAACGGTCAGGTTTTAAACTCGCCAAAGCTGAGACGTGCAAATTTGGCACGCGTAACCAAATCCCTCTTATCTCCACTATTTCTTTGAGCTCTGCGTAGCAAATTTTCACTACTACAATATTAAAACTTTTTGGTAAGCGTTTAGAGTCATAACATTATCATATCTATGATATTAGGATGTGTTTAAACAAATATTAAAATTCTAACATCTAAAAATGCTAGGTTAGCAAATATAGTTACCGGGTGCTCCTAAAATCGTGCATGAGTCTGAATAAATCAAAATTACTAGCGACAGACACGTTTCTCCCAAAGTTTGCCAGTCTCTGCTCTAAGATACCTAGACCCTCAAGACCCGAATTGACAAATAGGAAAGAACGGAAACAATGAAAGACATGATTACCTTGCATTGAACGTGTTCGAGGAAGCGAACCTCGTTCAAGGAACCGGCGCATCCGGTAACGTCCATGTAGACGCTCAACGTATATCCGTAAGTCGGATCGATGGGTCGTTCCTCGTTTATTTCGTCGGATTTGCAGATGTGCTGCGGTGGCACGTTGGTCCACTGTTCCGCTAGGCTGACCATGGCGCCTGCGTCCATGAGCCCGTATCCAAACTTGTGGGAGACTTTCCTCTTGACCCCGTTCAGTATCCAGCCGGGTTCCTTCTCGAGGGGCCCGGATCTCGACGTTAGCACGACGAGGTATTGCATGTCCCGCCAGGTTAGACTCGGATTCGCTTCGAGCGCCAATGCCGCGATACCCGCTGCCAATGGTGCCGAAGCGGATGTTCCGGTATGCTCGACCGTACATATGTGATCTGGACGCAGTTTTGCGTCCATGTCCACCGTGGCGACGCTCTTGTCGTTGCCTGGTGTGCCCGAAGAGTACGTAGAAGCCAGGGTGGAGCTGCACTCCTCGAGATACCATGGCTTGTAGCCACCCTGCGTCGCGCTCGATATCGACAACGTGAAGATGCTGTTCGTGTACCCATCGCAATTACACGAGTCCGTGTGCCTGCCACCGTTACCGGACGCCCACACGAATATCGAGCCTTTCCCTTTGCGACCCTATGTAGGTACATATACATATATGCGTATGTCCATTGCGACTATCATTTTATTAGAGCGTATGCTTGGCTCGCGTTAATAGACGGCAAGGGATGGTCCAAGGACTATTTCAACGCGAATTGATATCAAGATAGAGAGTAAGATCTCCTTTTCTATGTCTCCGAGACATATTACTTTTTGAGGTTTCTCCGAACAAGCATGAGTCTCTTCTCGTATACTTTATCACCGCTAGGATGAGTTTCTCTACGGGGGTGTTTGACCTTTCGGGGTCGTTTCAGGCGACACCGTGAACTTGGGTTCTATCGAGTTTTAGTATTAGAATTTAGTACTAGGATTCGTGGTATCTATGGAGATATAACGGCGTAACGGATAGTGATACTTTGTATACAGAAATGTTATTTTCGTGTCATATTCGAAACTACTTTATACAATAATGTTTTATTCAAAAGATCAGCAAGACAATGTGGAAAAATCTTCCGAGATCAACCAGAAGAATCAAAACAAATGATAATTTAATGATTCAAAAATTCTTGAATTCACATCGAGTAGACTAATCCCAAGGTCACGTCACGTACCATCGAACTGTTTTCAAATCGATGCTAGTTCTTACTTGCCCGGAGAATCGTCGATCGTAAAGTGTGACTCGAGTTAAAGAATGAAAAATATATAGAAAGAAAGGGATCGAAGAAATAAAAAAAAAAAGAAAAGAAATTGAAGTCGCTTACGCTCGTTACTCCATAAATAAAGGCCCTCCTAGCAAGCGGACCAGGACCGTCGACCGTTTTTCCATCGTCTTCGGGGCCCCAAGAAGCGCTATATATGTCTATGTGATCAGGATTCAATCCTAGCGCTCTGGCTTCGACGGCATCGTTTACCGGGCCATCGAGCATTCGCACGCCTGAGAACACGAGAGGTATGTATGTGCGTGAGTTGCTAGTCTCCTCTCTACAGATATAGGTATATACACGTATATAAATAGGTATGTATATAACGTTCACGAGTACATATATACATACTATGTATGTACCACCCTTACGTGCCGAGATTTTGAGGAAGTTCGCGTATCCTCCTTCGCGATAGGGGATCATCCTATGATTCTCGAATTAATTGCACCCTCGAAAGCGCGAGACGCGTTTCGAATGTAAACCCGAAACGGATTGAGAGAAAGATAGAGAGGAGTGAGAGATCTCGAGTAATTCTGTCAATACGCGATACCAGACCTACGTTTGTTCGTTTGCGAACGCGACGAACGATCGCGCGAGACTTATATTTTCGCTGCTTATTAGCGCGACGCGTTTAGTTTCAGTACGAACTTGCGAAATGTTCATTCGAGCGGATTAGCAGTAGTGCAACTTCGGTTATCCGTTTTGGTTGACTGATATAGTCAACGTGCTAGATTTTGGTAACTAAATTAATGAAAGAAGAAGTTTTGAGATATTAGTAGCATGAATATTTTTAGTAGGTATATTTTAAGATCGTTGAACGTGGTAAGAAGACCTTTCGACCGAGAGTCGGAGAATTTTTTAATTTTATTTTCGAATCTTTCCAATAGCTAAATGAGATTCTGAGAGATCCAGTCTGCGTGGATTAATTATTCATACATGTTTTACTCGGCGAAGAACGTATTTCCCACGTGACAAAAATTTTGCTTTTTATTAATCAAGTCTATCGTCTTCTCGTCAATGAGATTCACGAGAAACGATATTTATAGCCGTGTTGGCGATAGAAGATCTTGAAATAATCGGGACTAATTTGGTTATCGAACAAAATTAAATAAAATTTATTTAATCCTCTAGACTAGTGACGCGCGAACTTTTTTCAGCAAGTCTAAATTAAAAACCCAATTATTTCTACAAATTGTTACAATATGTAACAATGAATACCTGTTGGAGATTTCTCATAACTACTCTAAACTGGTAAAAAATATTTCATCTTTTTACGTCAACATAGAAAATAGTATGGTTCTTACCTCCAATACTAGAATTATAAGCTACCCCAACGCCGCAATATTGGTTAAAAGCAACGGCAGCCACTTCGCCGGCGCAACGAGTGCCATGTTTGTTGTCACCATTGTCCCTTGGCATAGGGTCGTCATCGTTGTCATTGATATCGTAGCTCGCTGCGTGATCGTAATTCAGTGCCAGATCGGGATGATTCGTTTGTATACCGTCGTCGAGTATGGACACGACGACACCCTTACCCGTGTAACCCTTTTGCCAAGCTGGTCCAAGATTCATATCGTATCCATCCTTTGCACCACCGTTCTACGAAGCAAGATAAAATAGGAAATGATTTTAGTAATTTTTAATTTATTGTTTTATATATTTTATATAACTTTATTCGGTTTCAATTTTATAATAGTCTATCGTCTTTACCAAATTCTGACTTTTTTAAGGTTGTTACGTAGGTAGATAAAGTTTTATAACTGAAAACGAACTTAGTTACTTAACAACCCAACAAATATTTATAGACTATCAATAATAGGTATAATTATTCAATAAATACATAATCGATAAAAATGAAACTAAATATTTTTCTTATAAGTACATGACACATTCACATACAAGGATATAATTTGGGTAGACCAGATTCAAGTTTTCAACGTGCAACGCTCCGCTCGGTTTTTTTTCCCTCTCTTATTTCAATCGGTTACGTTCGGGAGCCATCGCGCGTGGAATGAAATATCGTAGAGAGTAGGTAGCGCATTTCGTCGTCGAAACTTGGAGGGCGTCGAGAGCGACCGGACACACACGGGGTGACTCGCAGCTTCGCGAGGGAAATTCCGAAATTTTTCGACGGGTTCCACTCTCGTCACTCGGGGGGCTTTAACCTTTTCAGTTTTTCGCCGGAAGAAAAATGATATCTTTTCCACAGAATTTCGCCCCCTACTACTTCGTCTCTCTTTTATTGTTTTTTATTTTTTTGTCATTCCCTTTTTCCTCGTCGACGTTCGACCAGTGCAATATACAAACAACGGAACCAACGCTCCATTACGAAATTCTTAACTTGCCACACATCGAAAGTGTATTGTATATTTTCTAGTTTCGAACCACCGCGTGAATGGGCAATTTTAGTCGCAATATTTCAATCGACGCCGAACAAGAGTCACACAGTGCCTATTGAAAACATATCCAACGAGTACGAGTAACTTTCATAAAAAAACGATTTCTCCTCGTGGGGTAGGTTAAAATAAAATAAAACAATAGAAAAAAAGGGGAAGATTAGAAAAGGTGTAAATCGTAGGCACGGGGAAATTTCTCTCTCGCAACACGATGATAAAGTTACGCGCGACGTTTCGCAATCGTTTCGTTCGTCGAACCCAACGAGTTTCCTCGTTCGCAATCCCATACACGTAATTATACGTTGTCCGTGATTTGTTCGAAAATCCGAGTGAACAGAGAAAAAACAGGGCCGGCCGGTGAATCTACCTCGTGAGAAAAGAAGACCAAAAAAAAAGGGAAAAGATAAAAAGGGAGAGAAAAAAAACAAAACAAGAGACGGATTTGGCTCGGCCATTTTGTCAGGCCGTAACGACTCCGTTCGTTTCCGCGAAATCTACCGCAATTTGAATTATTATCGTACTGTAACGGGTCTCTCGTTTCCCTCGTCGCGCGTTAGCCAGTCAGAGGTATAGCAGGTATCGCTCCGTTTTTGTCGAACGCGTAACGAATGTAATTTGAATAGCTCCGCTTATTAATTCCCAAGCTTTTCCCTTTTTCTACGAGAGACATGAACGTGATCGCGGTCAAAGGAACGATTATTTTTTCTCCCTTCTTTCTGTGGAACCGAGCAATAAAATTTAGCCGATAACAACCCGAGCACTTTCAGCGAACGAGGACCGTATGAAGAATATACAGCGTTGGTTATTTAAATAGGAACAAATTTCCTTTTTAGATTTATTAACAAATTTTCGAAATGTATTTTATGTACACTTTTTTAATAATTTATACAATTGCTGATAATTATATTATTATTCATTGTTAGGTATATTTAACATTTTATCAATTTCTTATTGAGTAGTGCTGTCTGCATTTAAAAAAAATGTTATTGTTTTTATGTTATATTCTCTTTCATCGTTCATTCATAAATAGCAAAATATTCTCAAACGTTTAAGTACGTGAATGTATCGAATTGCTAGCAGTGTTATCGCTTACAACGTTTCGGCACTTATCGGGCTATGTAAATGTTGGGACAAGGTTCTTAGCTCTCTGCCTTTTAGTATTCTGACTCTCTCACTTCGACGTAGTCTCCTCTCGATCGTACCCAAGACCGATTTATTTGCTAATTGGGCTAATTGAGCTGGTCGCAGGATATTTCGAGGAGTCGACTTATAAGCGAAGGTAGATAGAAAGGGTGAGAGGGAAAGAAAGAGACGGTGTACTTTTCGCTTAAGGCTATTCCTAGCAAACATTTGCATAGGATATCTACGGAGGTATCCGTTTCGACGACTTTAAAAGCTGGGAAACCAGCAACAAAAAGGAGTAACAACGCGGTAGAAAGCTTAATCCGCTTATTTCCTCGTATAATGTAAATTCTCACGTGATAATCTTGTACCATAACAAAGGAGTAACAAATTTAAACAAAAGTTCGTCGTAATTTTATATTTTTTCCCCGTTTTCATCTAATCGTGCTCTCAATCCGTTCTTTCTCATTAGACGCGCGTATATCCCACTATTTCGTCCGTTACGTTACATTAATCCGCGGAGCAGTCGAAGCAATTCGTATAAATGCATCTTTGTTATTTCATACACGTACTCTACTCTCCGAGAGAACGTATGTACAATACGTAGATGGGAAATACCGTGGCAGCGAAGGAAGTTACAGCGAAATTGCACTTGTTTGCAGCGGAACACATTTTCGCACGGCCATTTCGTACGAAACTAATCCAATTCGCGTAGATCCTAATACATGCGACTGCATTAAGGAGCGATTCGAAGTGCTCGATGGTTAAAGACGGACAATTTGCTTCGAAACTTTCACAGTTAATTGATTTCTTACAGGTTGAGTCAATTTATGCTTGACGGGGATTTCTTAGATGATTTATTACGATTTAAAATGTTTCGTTTAATCGTATGTTGTTAATAATGATACAGCATTTTATTATTTAAAACGATTTTAGATATAACATTCGTTAAGACTGAAAGTAGTTTGATAAACGTGCAGAAGCTTTTTATCATAAGAGCTTTCGTGAAAAATTTATTAACATGATTAGAGTACCGTTTCTTTTAATAAAGTTTCTAAGTAGGTATATACATACATATTGCAGATATTAATGTCACAATTAAAAGGAAAACATTCGTGGGTGGTTGTTAAGTCTGAGAGAGAAGGAAAAAGAAGTCGTGAGAACGATCGTACGCTACCTAAGGAAAAAGCTCAGACGGAGCGAGCGAGTGTGCAAGGCAATTCAATTTGCTGCATTCTACGGAATCACATACGATTTGCGAGCAGAGTCCGTTCCGCGAGAGAAGCTGTTACAGGAGCGCGAAGAGAGATTCGAAACGTCCATCTACATATGTATGTGTGCGGGCTGCGATATGCAGCACGTTGCTCGCAATATGCTGGATTAGTCGCTTTCAAAAACAGCGACGACCATACCTACTCGAGACCTTTGATTTTTCTCTCCTTTTCAGAATATTTTGTTTTCTTTAAGATGGTTTACTTGTCCGAGAGATTTGCGAAGAAGTAGATGCATTTTAACAATTTTTTTTTTCACAGACACATCTTTAAGCGTGGTTGTTCCAATTTTAAAATCGATTAAATTCCATTTTATATCCATCCTTTTATATTTATTTAATCTTAATAAAAGATGCAAATTTGTTCGTTTCTCAACGCAATATTTTAAGAACGTGCTTCGAAGATCTCGAATTTGTTGAAAGGTGTAAAAGAGATCCGTATTTTTTCCATCCTACGAACCAGAATATTTTCTTAATTCAAACAGCTCTTTTTCCGGATCTCCTTCTTCTCCTCCTCCTTCTCTCTCTTTTTCTTCGCAGGTAGAATTTTAAAAGTAAAAGGAATCCCACAGGGACGCTGAACTAACTTGGAACAAAAGTATCGTGTTTCTATCGCACGAGGAAAGCGTAATGAAAGGTGAATTCTTTCTCCTACCTTCTTTATGAATGCTAAGAATTACAAACCTGATACCGAAGGTGTTGAAAAATATATTAATTAAAGAGGTTGAACTTATTTAACGTAATATAAATATGACTAAATTCATTATTGAAGTCAGTGAAGCATCAATCGCGATACCAATATTTTTAATACCCATTCTATGGCTCAGCTATCCGTGGGGTGACAAATCTTCACTTAAGCTTAAAGGTTCAAGCGGAATGCTTACAAACAGCCACTTTACAAATTTCATTCTTTCTCAGAGTAAAAGAATTCCTTTATGCTCTCCACGGTGTGTCATTTAATTTTTATGATCTTTCTCGGGCGTTGAGATGCGACTCGCGGTATTTCATGGTCTCTTACCCTTTTATTCGCTACAAAAATAGTGATTTCTAGCTGGATTTAATAGTAAACCCTCGTATAACACTATATTTCTTCCACTTAACTTATGTATTTAGCAATCAAAATTACCTGTTCTCTTATATCGAGACTCGAGAAAAGAGAACAAGCTGTATTATAAAGAATCAGCTGACACGAGCATCGTCGTGAATCGACTAACGTCATTTACCGTCTATACGTCATACATTCGATCGGGCGGACGCATAAGCCAACTTCGAACGAGATCCTTCATTAAATGCTGTAATGTAACATAGACGAAGTTAATGAATACACGTGTATGCATGCGTCGAGCAAATCGCTGTTAATTAGAACCTGCGTGGGGTTCTCACTAGACGTTAGAATTCAAAGCAGGAATTAATGTTGTAACAAACGGGGTTTATCGAAATTGATTATACTAATTCTAATGATACGTTCGATTATTAATACGATTGTGTTAATTATCAAAAAATTATTTTTCACACGTTGATTATCAATTACCAGTAATTTTATTTACAATTTTTTCAGATATATATTAGAAATTACACTTCCTATAACTGGTGGTTAAATATTAATAAACGATATTTATTAACGTTTGAAGTAAGTTCAAACTTATTTGGAATTTAATATTGGTGCCAACAATTTTCAAAAAGTATTCTCGATATCACCGTGTTATACGAGGGCAATAGTTAAATTTCATATTTATCTGCTTTACGCATGAATATTTATCTCTCACAAATATTGTAGGTACACAACGATCGACTTCGACTATCGAAAGAAAAATAAATACAACGATGTTGCAAGGAAAACGTAAACAAAAACCGGGAAAGGTGGCACGATCGAACGTAGTCTCACCCGAAACACGGTAGCGTGAGGTTCGAGCGGCTTAATGGATCTCTCTCTATTCGCTGACGCGATCAATCGTGATAGCGCAAGCGGATTCGATATGCCGGTATTTCGGCTGATTAACTCGATATCTCGCATGCATTCGCCCCTCCCTCCCTCCCCACTGCCGGACATTCGATTATACGATAAACAGCCCGAGAATTAATGCAAATTATTTCAGTCGCAAAGTTATTACGCGACGGTCGTTCGTTATAGCGCGATAATTGGTCCTTTGTGTTTCGCGATACGACTTAGTGCGCTTATTTCACTACGCTTCGTAGAGGGAGAGAAATAAATATGAGAAAAGGTATTAAAAATATTTCATTCTTATCGTCTTTTTAAGTGTTTTTTTTTTAGGGTGGGTTGGTACACCTTATTTTAAAATGATGTTTCTTTGAAATATTGTAAAATTCTATGAATAATAAGAAGACATTGTTCGAATATCGCAAGCGATTTTGGTTCATGGAATTATTTCAATAACCGTGGATCGATTTAACCAACATCCATAAATAAATAGGAAAATCTCGTAAAATTATCTGTCATATACACCGGTGCATTATAGATATATAGGTATATACATGTACATCGATGGAATAATAGAAAATACGAGCGATCTTGTTTGCAGGAAACACAACGAACGTAAACCAAAATAACCAACCGGCCCACTCGAAATAAATGTACGAGATATATCTACATATCCTCGTTGAAATTTATAGAAATTTACGTAATTTATCCTACAACTCGTAGAATGCTTCTTTGGCGTAAAATTCCGAACTATGCCAACGACGACGAGTAACGTCGAGTAACAATCGCCGATTTCACGATGGCGACGGCACACACCACCTCCAGTAGCACTCTCGCGCACCACCGAGTTTTCCCGGATCGCGATTTTTCCCCGTTCATCGAAGCGAGACGATTTTCGAGGCACGCGTTTCCCGGAGAGTCGGATTTCGTAAAATACGTTCGCGAGGCCTCTACCCCGGAACCTTTATCGAATGTCGCACGGTTCGTTGAACGATACATTCCCGTCACGTAATTCGTCCCGCTCGCACAGGCTCGCTGCTTTTCGCTGTCGAGCGAGCGTTGTCGTTGAGAGGGAGATTTTCGTAGGAAGGCTCGCGAAAAAAGGGAGGGCCGGTGATGAAGGTAGAGAGTGTAGGCCACTTACCAGGTACCACTGTTCCTTAAAGAGCGGGTCCGTGAACAAATTCTGAAAAGGTACCCCTCGATTTCTCTGTCGATGGAACGACGTCGCCTGTCTAGGCCGTGGACCGAAATCTTCGAAAAAGGGTGGATAATCGCCGAAGGAGGCGAAAGACGTCGCTTCGAAATCTCTCTTCTTACGTTTTCTCTCATGTTGCTGCTGGAACCAGAGCACCTGTAAGAAAAACAATCATGTTATTTGTATTTTATCTTATTTTCAGACGAGTGATCATTTAAAAAAAATTGTTTTTTTAAATTTAATTAATGGTAATCTGGTTGACGAAGTAGTTACCTATAACTGGTCATGTGTTATCTACTATTTATTAATAATTTTCAAACATGTTCTTTTTAATTAATACTAAATGTAACAGAGCTTGGAATTTCATCAACGCTACATCCGTTCCATCAGCTAATTAATTGATACCTTCCGAGACAATCGTAATTTCTGTTTTCAATTTTCTTTTTAATCTTCATATTTCTTTTAGAACTATCTTAACGTGTCGACTGAGCGACACGTCTCGAGTTATAAATATTAAACGACGTAAGTTTAAAGTAACTGGAAAAAAAGAAAGTGAGAAGAAAAGAAAGAAAGGACCAAGAGATCTTTCTTTCTTCTCGTGCGGTACAGAATATCACCCTGACTGAGAATCATAAATTTTAAACGATCGCGAATCGTAAAACTCGATCTTGGTAAATTTTTTCACTTCACAGTGACGGAAAAAAGTTTTTCTTGGCAAAAGCGTTCCCGTTAGCTCGAGGAACGCTTCTAGTTAAATTATAAACTCAGACGTAAAATCAATCCTTTTCTTCCGGTACGAACGCTTTTCACAAAATTCCATCTTTGAACTCTGTACCCGCTCGATCCTCTGCGTCTAGTTTTCCTCTCACCGTACACCGTTCGTTCATTTACCGTCGTTAAAACGATCGGTTCCATTTTTATACCACCGATTTTGCCATACCACGTTTCTTACGACAAACATCGCGAAAAATAATCACGGAACGCGCCGAGTACGAAATTAACGTCGATTCCGCACCCGATAAATCCCTTTTCCGTACCTTTTCTGTCTCTTTGCTTCCAAACGCGAGAACGAAGTCGTACCCGTAAAATGCGCAAGAGAGAGAGAGAGATAGAGCTAGGTTACGAGCGTGTAAATTAGTTCCACGTTGAATTGCAGTCGTTTTACTTCTATTTTCCGCGAAATATCCGCGCGTCTCGATATTTCAGAGCACGAGAGAGGGACAGAGATATAAAAAGAGTAGTAGAGAGAGGGGGGGTAGAGAGAGAGAGAGAAATAGGCAAAGGGTGAGTCGGTGGTCGTTACGACGCGGATCGTCGAACATGCAGGTCGTTAATCGAGCAATCAACGAAAAACGCTCCCAGAGCGAAGAGCTTTAATTCGGGGTAGTACGAAACGGCCGTAGCAGAAACGAGAATCGTCTATTTCGACCTTCGTTCATTCATAGCGCCTGTCCGTGGCTCGATTTGGATCGCACGTTTACCGTCGTCTTTCCTCTCTCCATCTCTTCTCCTCTTTCGCCGCGGCGCGAGATTCACGGTCTTTGCATTTTGGCTAGCATCCAGAATGCAAGGTGGGCTACTACTACGCATTACACGAATCGGTCGAGTTCCGAGTGCCGATGGTGTCCATCTAAGATGACGAGGACGAGGAACGTCGACATGCACCGAAGACGCATGCTATGAATTGCGAAACGCCAACTCGCGGAAACTCCGAGAGATCTACCGTGGATCGACGATTTCGAGGCTATCTCGAGAAGGTCGTCTTGGTAAGAATGAAACCTTCGAATTTATTGGTATGAGATTTTTCTTTTTTGTTTCATTCACGCTTTAGCCAAGTAGGTAATTTTTAAGTAAAAAAAATATTTACTGATTGGGTATACATATAAATTGATAGCATTAATTTGATAAAAGAATTTCCTCTAACCATTTATTGGCCGAATTTTTGTGAATGCTATTAACTCAAATCTTGCCAAGGCACTTTTCACACGATCAGTGTATTCATATTTTCACAAAAATGAATGTGGGTACATATGGGAATACCTTGCGTATAAAACCGAGCAGACGCATAAGTATAAAACATCTCTCTTTTTCCCCTAAAGAAAACTATAACAGCTGATTGTCTCAGTCGCGTTCACGAAATAATACGAGTCTCGGAACAGTTAAACCGTGAAATTCTTGCGATGAAAGAAAATGATCTCTAGAACGTGTTCTCCATATCGTTGAATACGACCGTGCCGAGAGATACGTTTCGGCTAAATAATCGTGAAAACGTAAACGAGAGAACTATTCTAGCATATGCGGTACATACGTTGACAAAAAAGCAACTCTCATAAAGCGTAGACACTTGTATAAGCTCGCTCGTCTTCGTTGATATAACGGGGGAAAACATCCCGACATGAATTCATTGTTATACATACTCCTATCGTCGTAGTCTCATCGGAAATTCGCGTTGTTACATTTTTTTTCGTACAGCTCGTAGATAAAAATAAAAAGAGGATACCTACACGTAACGCCGTATCACGCGCGACGAAGCGTTTCTATCTTTCTCGTTCGAATTTCGAGCCGACATTCGAGAGACATCGTGGTCCTCGTTCGTCGAACGAAGAAAAGAGAATCGGCGAATCCTGCGCTGCAGGCAGGATTCGTGGAAGCATCGAAAATCCGACGGAGAGCGCGGCTCGCGTCGTGAATAAGTAATCGCGAGAGTCGTGAAAACGAGAGCTCTTTTCTCTTCTTCTACTTCTTCTTCTTCTTCTTCTTCTCTTACGACGTCGACGACGTAGGTACACGTATACTATACGCGGAACAGGGACACGATATCGAGGACTCGATCGAACCATTCGAACTTTTCCGTGCGAATAAATCCGACCTGACCGACTTCTTCGTCTTTCATCCGTCTACTAACAACAAGGGGCTGTACGAAATGGACCGTTTTTTGAGAGTGAAATCTTTTTCGTTTGAATATTTACTCGATATTTACGATGACAATAAAAACGGAGTTATTTTTGGTTATTATAATTTTTAGAATAAGGATAAATTTAACGATCTTAAATTAGTACGAAAGCGATAGAACTTTTTTTGTTACAACGTATATAAAAATTTTGCAAAAATTGTCGAATGCATAGGGTCAAAACAGGTTACTCATATTTTTAAATAAAAAGAAACTCTAAATATCGATCAGCTTCGTATAAAAGGATCGAAGAAAAATAAAATCAATTTCACCCTTACCCCGATTTTGATCGAATATCTTTGAAAATTTCCCTTTAAAATTTATTCCCAATAACCCTTACGTTTGAAAGCAAAGTCGAGAGAGATACGTATGCAGCCAACATTCATACGTTTTTCCTTCCAACTGAGCTGGGATGAATGCAGAAAATTCGTTTTCAAAGAATCGCCAAGCGCATAAAATTTTCCAATAACTTCTTCCGAACGAAATTAACGATCGACGACCAAAATTACGAGCCGGCTCGAGAATGCGTCTATTGGTTCGCGTTACTGGAAAGAGAGAGAGAGAGAGAACGTAGGTCACGATTTTGGCCTCCGCCAAATTACGTTTTCGAGTATGTATGTATACGGTCGATAGGTAAACGTTATTTCAAGGTGCAGCTTCTACCGTTCGAGAAAGAAGAAGAGAAGGCTAATATCGAAATATCACGGTTAGTCTTTTGCTTCGAAGACGCGGACTCTTTCGATTTAAAACGCATCTTGAAGGATTCTATTGTTCCGGCAAAGAAAATGCCTGGAGAGAGAGAATGCATGCTCTCGGAAAGCGTAGTAAAGACAATATTATCTTTCTCAACACGATAGTATGTTATCGCCTCTCTTTTCTGTCCCCTTCTTTTTAGACGATACTACGAAAAGAAAAAGAGAGAGTCCTTCGAGAGTGCACTTAAAGACAACGTTCCAGGGAAAGGAACTTGCTCTACTTCTCGAACGTCACCGTTAAGCTTCTGCTTTCTCCTTTTCCTTCTTTCATTTTTATACCCTTTTCTCTCCCTTCTCTTTTCTTAGCTCGATATTTCTCTTTGAGACAAAAGTCGTTAGAGGGATTGTTAATACATTGATCGGCAATAAATCTATATGTACAAAGTAGTATCTTTCATGATCGTTTAAAAACGGAGTTGTAGAGAATAATTTATAGAGGAGATAGATAGATTTACAAAAGTCAGGGAAAAATATTAAATTTATCTTTTACCTCGTGTCGTATCGATTTACGTTTGGATAACGTGAAATTATTTTTGAAATGTGGTCGAAAATCGATTCGTTTTCATGTTTCAATTCATAAAACAGAAATTTATTTTTAAATAAATAGTATCATTGCTGCCTTACCAATTTTGTGGAAAAGAAACATTTATGCAATTCTATTTAACAGCTAAACTGATTTTAACTCATCCATGAGAATATTACTGCATTGATTTGTTATTAAAGCTCTAAAAATATTCATCTGAAAGTAGTTTTACCTCATTTTTTTTTAATTATCGAAGATTGTTAAGTTTAAAGGAATTTATGAAAAGCAATAAATATGTTCGATCGATTGACTCCCGTAAGAATGTAGGTATAGAACGTGATCATCGATCAAGTCCGTTTATTGTCCTCCTCGCTGTCCCTGCAAGTTGTCGTTGAACTATTTGGAAGGTGTCCAAGAAAACGAGTAGTACACTTACCCGTGGTTCGTCTCTCAGTGCCTTGTGATGCGTCTCGCTCACTGTCAGGGACCTCTTGTTTAATCGTCTGTGAGAAAAGAGGTAGTAGTTCTTCAACGAGCCGATCTGTAACCCAAAAGGAGAACGACATTTTTAATTGACGTGATAAAAGACGTTAAAAGGTTTCCTTATTTTATGAAGGATCTTACCATGAATTATAAATATGGATTTTATGAAAATATTGCCAAGTAGAAACACTATTTTGATAGCTGTTATTAATATTAGGTTGAATTGAGTCTGACAGTATATCGGAAATATATTTAAATTTTTCAGGACAATACAAATTTGTGACAATGCATATACCTGTATAAAAATATATGAATTTTAACCCTCTCTAAAAAATCTCGGGGAAATGTTTAAAATATGTGAAAATATGAAGAAATTTCACAAAAAATAAATCTCGTGCTCGAAGATATTCGCAATAAAAATAACAAATTGTTGATACGTCATGTCCGTCACATAGGACGAAAAGGAAGAATTTACAGGGCTAGAAACTAAAGAGGCAGGAGTTGCCAGAATCGCTAGAAACTCGCTAGAGTATGGAAAATGAGAGGGACTGGACGATAGAGAGACCGAACGATCTTCCACTATCTCCAGATACTCCAGCAACGTGATGGGGCACGCTTCGGTAGTTCCGCTAGCGATGCAACGATATAACTTGGGAGCGCCGGAAGGCCCCTTCGCATATTTCCATATTCCACCGGCAATTTTGCGTCCAACCCAAAGTCCGGTTACAACACGCAGAGGGTGAGCCATTTAAATCGAGAACACTTCGACGTCTTCGTCGTTGCTTATCGATGTGATATACAAAAAAGATTTTCGAGATAAAAATGAACTGGAAGATCGACAGTTTTTGTCAAATTTGTTGCAAATCCAAAGTGTCTATGAACTAAGACAAAGAGAAATTGATTTTAGCTGAACAGTAAGTATCAGGTGTAAGAATCTTCTAAAGGGTTTAAAAAGCTATCATTTCGAGAAACCATAGAAGTAAGGGTAGGGACCTACGTGCTAAAGTATTAAATTACACTTGTATTTTTCCAATCCTTCGTTTTATTTAAAAATATTCACTTTTGATTTACAAACCCTTGTAATTCTATTTTCAAATAGCACACTCTACAATAAATTCGAAGTCAAGGACTAAACGTGCCAAGGACACGACAATGCGAAAGGGGTGAAATACTTTCCCTCTCTTTAGACCACTATGGCTCATCAAGGGGGACTCTCCCTCTTTATCAAGAGTTACCTCCGTTTCGTCCTTCCATTTCAACACGCCGGAATTCCCTCGGTACAGTTTCGAGAGCTACCGAGAATATTTGAGAGATAACATACACGAACGAACCTAATAATAACGACTACACCCCTTTTTTTTTCATTTTCTCTTGATCTACCATAGCCTTGCCGCAGAAAAGGTCTGTTTTAATCATTTTATCGCGTTGCAATACCGTTCACAAAAATATTTCCCGTGTTTTCTAATTTTTGTCTTCCATTTCATATATATCTTGTTGAAAAAAGCACGGACAAAAAGCTTCTCCTGTCCAGAAGGGCAGCGAAAAAATAGTGAAATTTTGTTGAAATCCGATCAGTCACTGGTTCCGCTTGCGGAGAGAAGCTCGAAAATTGATTTCCTCGGTTTCCTATTTCCCCTTTGACTTTGGTCATGGCTCTTTCTCTCCTTTTGTTTAATCTCCGTAATATCCGCTTGTCATTCGATATCTTTTTGTAACGCGCCTGCCGCGAGCTTAATTTTTCTCAGAATCAAACCACACGACCGCGTTAACGCATACCATGCACCCTTTGTGCGTTGCGGTATTTCGTTCGATATCACGCATGGATCGTTCCCTCGCACGTACACGCAAACATTGCACGCAATGCCACTAACCAACTGTGTATTTCCGTATTTAATTGAACTTTCTTTGTATGGAAATCACGTGAATACCATTTTTCAAAATTTCTTTCCCCTCGTGTTGAACTTTGTGTAAGATCAAAATCTACGTGCCCACGCACGTACATATTTCGTAGTACACTTCTAGCTACAGGCACGTGTCTATGTGTATATATCTATGTATATTTCTAAGCCATCGGTAAAGCTTCTTATGCCACGTTGGCTCAGCGATCTCAAGAAAGTAAGCCACCGTGAAGTTTTCAATTCTCACGTATTTTCGTGGTCTATCTCTCGCATTATGCGCGGTAGCTTCGCTTTATTTCGTGCACGTTTCGTTAAGTTACGTAGGAGAATAAGGAGAGTGGGATAAAATAGAGAGAAAGGAGAACGAGAGAGCGTGCGAGAAAGAGAGAGACGGTATGAATCCAGAGATAGTAGAAGCTCCGTGAACGTGCCAGTCGTCTTTCCCCCTCTCTCTCTGGTTCTCTACTCGCGTCTACCAAAATTACGAATCCTGTCGCGGATCGAGAACGTGGAAAGAATTCCCTTTGGGCTCTCTTCCGGCTCCCTCAAGGATTTTCGAAGACTTCGACCCTTCGCCTTTAACGCGCGTCGTCGAAACGTTCTCTCGTAAATGGACGCATCGTGCTGCACGTCGATGGTTCGCTTCGACGCGTTTCGAACGCGACGCAATGTCAGTCTCGTGGAAATGCGACACTGCCACCACGATCGGCTACTTTTGAAGTAGCCTTGGTGTGTAACCTTGGTATCCGTATGCTTTGGTGTGTGTCACTTTACGTTTATTCTTTTTTCTTTTTTTTAGAAGATGAAAGAGTACCAGATATTAGAAAGTAAAAGTATCAGAATGGTTTTATGGATTAATAATGAAATTAATTGAGTCTCAATTATGAACACATTTTCGATCAATTAAGATTGTATTATTTATATTTTCTTGGTTTATTAATAGATTCGTGTTTGTAATATAGCTGCATATATTGTAATAAGCATGATAACGTTTTTATCCAACAATCTACTTTTTTTTACCTTTCTTCCTTATTAATTTATTGATCGATACAGATAATCCGATAGGGTTAACGGTGCGGACGAATCTCCTTCGTGCTCTCGGAGCTTTATCTTCCAAGAAACTCTTCTTCCAGAATTCTTGAATAATTCGTCGTTAGCACGGGGGTTGCATACGAATCTCGTGAAAGTTCAGAAAGTTCCCGGGCGTTTCCTCGGAAACGTAGACGGCGGAGTAATAAGAGATTTAAAAAGCGAAAGGAGACGAGAGTAAGAGAAGGAGGGAGAATGAGAATTTCCCTTTAAATTCTCCTTCTAATCGTACCGAGATATTTTCCTCTCTCTTTCTAAAGAAAGATGCGTTCTTTCTCGTTTTTCTCAGCACGCACCACTTTCTCGATTACTAGCGCGTTTCTTTAGAAGGAAATGGGCCCTCGATGTTTCTTCGAGAGTATCGATGAATCACCTAAGAACGCGGAATTTGCGACTCTTTCGATAAAGTCGAAAGTAACTTTTGTCACGTGATATTAATTTGTTGAAGTTTCTATTTTATACATGGTGCGATTAATCGATGGATAAGATCACGAATTATTTTAATGTTTTTCACAAGAACGTACGAATTTATTTTTAAAGGAAACAGAATTTGTCAAAAATTTGTTTAAAAGGGAATGACTTATGTAAATCGCTACAAATAAGGTGATTTTCCATTTTCACTCGAAACTATCGTTAAATACATCCCCGTTCAACGAAGTTTGTTCAAAAGACATTCTTAATAGCAGATCCCATCGATATGTACCGGTATGTTATCAGATATCGATAGAATAATTCCATTTTCACGGGCAAACGCACACCGGGCAATTTAATAGCGCGTATTAAAAGGTCATAGCTTTCGAGTCGAATAATTTGCCTCGAATTTATCGATAGAATCTACAGATAGGGCATACATACGGGACGAGATCGCGTTGAATGATAATCGGCTCTTCTCGAGCGTTTCTCGTGGGACGCCATAATGGCGTGTAATTTCAATGACATCGACCTGCACATTTTCGTCGAGAAAAATATACCAACTAGATACAACGTAGCAGAAGTTCGCGGTTAGCCAGGAAGCAAACGATCCTTCCGAGTGGAATAATGTCTGTGGAAAGAGTGGGCAAGAAGAAAGTAGATGGAGAATAAAAAAAAAAGCGAGAGAAGCGCATTAACGGTACTCGAAAAGATAAGACAACAATACGGAAAGTTTCCCGTATCGGAGAGCTTCGTCGCCGGTGGTCTTTTCACTTTCTATCAATGGGAATCTCCTTGTAAAAAGAAAAAGACCATTCTCGTATATATCGAACGAGCTTTGCTTTTCGAAGTACGGCTCACCGATCCGTATTTCTTGCTCGAAGGACTACGAGAGAGCTAAAAATCTTCGACTCTGTTCCGCGATTCGCTTCGAAAAGCGGATTTTCCCCGATGTTCGATGGCATTTGTATAAACAGCCGAAGGAAAGAAAGGGAACGAGGATAAATTAAATGCGGTCATCGATATGGCTAGACTGACTGTTATCGTCCGATATTGATTCATTCAAAAACAAGCATCGAACGCGCATTTTTCATCAGCGTTATTAGTTAAAAGTTTTCACTGCTTTTTAATCGCTAAAAACGTAAGCAATTCTCTAAAATGGTAATATTTCACTGTCTATTGAAACAAGCACTGTAGAATTTAAAAGAACAATATTGTAACAATTTTTTATTTTTAAATTCTTGTATGTTTATTACAAAGATATCCTACCTATAATGAATTATATATTTTAATAGCATGCGCATAATTACTTTCGATAAAGCAAGATAGAAAAATCGAAATGTCCCTTGAAAGCTCAACAGAGTTACTCGTTTAACGAAGCGACGAGATGAGTGACAATGAAAGACGTGAATGGCAAAAATAGGAGAAAAAGTGAGAGAGAAAGAGAAATAAAAAATGTCGATGTCGGGGTAGAAACGATAGCGCGATAAAATCTCGCGTTTATCGCGACGGACCGGTCGGTGCCATTAGACCTCATAATACATTCATGTATCACTCGTGGCAACCTCATTGTACGTGCAGCGCGTTCATCTACTCGCCATTCAAATTCATTCGTATCTTTTTCGAGAGAGTCGAGTGGTAAAAGAAAAAAAAAAAAAGTTTTCACGCGAAAGAACCGCAAACAAATCGGACAACGATCTTCGATGTAAGGACTCTCCGAGTCGATGGCATCCAATTAGGCAATTGACTGAGGTCTGGTGTTAGCCTAAAGAGGGATAGAACAAAAGGGGTCTTTCTCCCTTGGTAGACTATTCGCTCGCAGCGCGCTATTGTCAGCGGAAAGTTACCGAAACTCGTTGCCCGCGTGCTCAACGCTACTCTCGAATAGTTTCGTGAGGTGAATGTGCCAAGTCGTTATCGATATATCTTGGTAATATCATTACGATCGATATGAGATTATACGAAATAAAACAAGAAAAATAATTTTGTTATCGAACTTAAGTCAAAGGAATTTTAAATAATAAAATTATTACAGTAACAAGCTATATTATGTGATAAGCTTTTAAGACAAATAATTCAACGTAATATAGGTATTATGTGTTAGAACGATAACTTTGATACTACTTTTTTCATTAGGATCTACCCATTCGAACTATGACCCAATCAAAATAATTTCATATAATTTTATTTTAAAAGAGATCTCTTTCTTGCTGTGCTTCATATCATCCGATGATTATTTCCAATGCTGCGTATTAGAATAGGTACAGTCACGTGTCGGTAAGTTTAAAATAAAATCATGGTGGCTGATATCGAGGGCCCGGTGAATCGAATAATCCATTACTCGTTCGATTCATTTTAAATCATTTATAAAGTTTTCTATCTAGTGACGCATCGTCAGGCACGAAAGGTTATACCGGCTCGATAGAAACGCCGAGGTACGATCAATGGACTCTGAAAGCTCTGCCAACCGGGATACTTTGATATTTTTGTTTCCGAACGAAAATCGACAAAAATAGCGTAACTTCTCAAAGGTTTAACGACACTTTAAGAACGAGACGAATCCTTGATTAAAAAAAACCAATTAACATTACTGAGAAATTAGTCCGTCAAGTGTGTAATATATTTACAAACGACGCGTCAAATTTACATACCTAACGATATTTCCAATTTAAATAATAATTCACTTTCGAACCGGACACACCACTCGCGATATCACGACCGTAGCGCAAAAATTAATTTTACCAAAGATACAGATATGGTATGATTAAAAAGCGTGGAAAGATCAAATCAAAAAACAGAGATATACCAACAACAACGAGCGAGACTTTAATCCTCGAAACGTAAAAGTACCACCTGCTGTGTTAGTACACCGGAACGACCCCCCTCTAGTGATATTTCCACGGTGGATTTTACTTCGGAAAGAAGAAAAAAGTAGTAGGGAAAGGTTTGTTGGCAGAATAAAAGAAGAGAGGGAGGGAGGGAAAATAGAGAGACGAGAGGGCGTATACGAAGGGCGATTTATCGCGGCTCGATGCAACACACATCCAGACTCTCGCGCTAGCTAGAGAGCACGCGCTGCCTAGGATGTACGATGCATGTACGGACTTTCCTCCTCTCTTCTCCTCGCCACCTCCTCCAATGGTCTTCCTCTAGCTACATGGAAAACCGTTCGAAGCACGGAGCCGTGGCACGACTACCGGACGAGATAACGCTCCTGGATGGGCTTCGGAACCGGTGGCTTGACCGGAGTGGTGAGACGAGGGTTGGGGCTTGAGGATAAGCGGGGATAAAACCGCTAAATCAAAGCACCGGCGAATGTCTTAAGATAACCCTTCGTGGGATATGCGGGTCATCGCGTTTTCCACGTTCTTCGCTATTTTTTTTTTTTTCTAAGCACGAAAGCTAACGAAACACGATTCTCTTTTTCATCTACCATTTTGTTTCATTTTATTTTGTTTCGGGGATATACATTTTTTGACCACTTTGCTTTCTTTCATGTCAATATCTGCATGCGTAGAACGTATTTGTTCATTCGATACGTTGTTTTAATTTAACTTTGCCAATGTTTGCAAATATAAATGAATGTCGTTTAAAAAATATCGTATTTTTTACAATCGAACTACCGACGTTAAGCGTATATTGATTTTTATTACGCTTATCTATTTGATGAGTACTTAAATAATAACATTTTATTTGTTATCTGTTCAAATAGATAATTCAATGAAAAATGTTTGACAGGTTAACAAAAAAATTTCCAAAGATTAAGTTATTGATTAAAAAATTCTAAATATTATTGAATGATTTATTTTTGCTCGTAAATCACTAAAGTGTCGTAGAAAAGAAACGATTCCATCTAGAAAGAGTGACATCCATCGCAGGTGTTTTATATTTTCTAGTTCGATTTCTATGCGAATCGAACGAGTTCTCGGGTGAGAAATTTTTACGTGCTCTCCTCTCGGCAGCCCGGGTCATCTCGTACGCCGTTTCTTTGCAAAGACTCATTCGTCTCAATATATTTTGTATGGGGAGGCTGTTTTTCTCTCACTCGCACACATAAACGCACGAACGCATATTATTCTCTCCCCCTTCTTTGTCGTTAGACGCGCGAAACGTTACCTCGATCGTGACGTTATCAAGGAAAAGAGAGCTGACTTGACTCCGGGAAGACTCCCGAAGGTTTTATCAACGTTCGTCCGAGCGTCGCGGTTAGGATGAAAAATTTCTAACGTTCGCCGGTAGGGGTCTCACGGTAAAGAAAACGAAAAAGGTAGAAGAAAAATAAGGAAAAAGTATGAAAAAGTACGCGTCGTTCTACTCTGGTACGACTTCAGACCCGTAACGTGACATTTGGTATGAGAGAGCTCGTACCAATGTCACGTTATAGTCGTATTAAGAAATTTTTATCGTCGAACGTAACCCTTTCTCGTTCCTTTACGAATCTAATATCGTATGATAGATAAAAAGAGATAGAGAGAAGGTTACACGAAGTGTAGCAAGCACAGCTATTTTAAAAACTGGAACATCTTGTGTAGGGGAGATCCTTGTACCTTGGGACACCTTGTACCTTGGGACAAGCTTATTTATTTGACATTATTGTTTTTAGAAACTTCTCGTAGCGCCATCTATTATCGCATCGAGTCTAACATTTATTATGCATACCGTGAAGTTGCCTATTTTGACTTATTTCGAGATTATGCTTAAAAATCGGTTTTTGTGGGTGCATTGTATTTTTAGTGATCTGCTATAATCATCGTTCTACTTCAAATATTTCGATGTAAGTGATTGCTATAAGTTTTAATTAGTTAGTATGCTCTTTTATAACTTCATTCTTTTATAGAAATCATTGTATTTGAATTTCTTTAATTTTTACGCTTGTTTCATTATTACAAGCCGATAATTGTACCTTGGGACATATGAATATCTGTACCTTGGGACAGTCCCAATCACCTGCCCTTGCTGGATTCATGAAGATTGTACTTTTTTTGATCATTATTGTAACAAATGTGGTGTTAAAGCAAAAAAAAAAAAAAAAGTAGCCATACGAACATTGGTTTGTTGTATTAAATTCTTGTTATATTGTGTTAAATTCTTGTTATATTGTATTAAACTCTTGTTTTATTGTATTAAAGTCTTATTAGCATTAAAATAATAACACTTATTAGCACTAAAATTCCTTTTAAATTAGTGTCCCAAGGTACAAGCACATTTTGTACCTTGGGACAAATATGCCTAAATACTTTACTGTCATTTATTAAAAAACTACACTAAATATGTGGTTTGTTGCAACGTGACATTGTAATGTTGTTTAGTATTAATGGAAATATACATTGATTGATAGTAATATATTAATATTGACTTAAATATAAGCGTTCAAAGAAAAGTGTCCCAAGGTACAAGGATCTCCCCTATATCCTCGAACGTCCGTACACGGATCGTCGACTGTCATGGAATCCGATAGAGAATTTATATCGCAAAAGTACATTGTAGCTACGAGAGAAAAAGATTTCAGTGAGTGCAAAAGAGCAAGAGAGAGAGAAAGCAAGATAACGTCATTCTTATGGAATATTCAAAAACAACGAACGACGTATCCCCTTTCCTCGAATTTCGGCGCGAGCAAAGCAAAATGCGTACTACATACCGTAAAATTTCCTCTCCGATCGCAACCAACGACGAATAATATTGAAATATATATGAAGTAATGTCTAAAAGCCATCAAAATAAAAGCTTTGTACGCTCGAAAATGAACGAAGCACGAGATACGCGCCACTTTTCGATAATAAGCGAAGCTTTTTTCCGGACTAGCGCGAATTTTTGGAATTATTTACGTATCGATCGAGAGCGACGGGAATTCTATTCGAGCCAAGAAGCGTACGATAGAATAGAATATCTTCGTAGGGATATGTCTCAGAGATGGTAATAGTAGTACACCCCTCGGATTTGTATTTCCGTATTTCGAAGCATTTCGTAGGCACGACGAGACCGTCTTGGAAACGTTGGACTTTCTATTCTTCGAGAGCGACCCTGTACAATGCCGGCCACGTACCTACTCCGGATTTCGTTCTCTTTCGACTTTCGGTCGCGATATCGTGAATTCCTTGAGAAAAGTAAAGAAAAAGGATAAAATGAGAGAATCGAGTCCTCCTGTTTGCGGTGATGTTGATTGTTTTAGCAACTGTGGTATAAAAAGGGGGGGTTTAGATTCGAAGGGAGGTTTCGAAGCTCTGCTACCGCGATGGAATTTCAAACGTTCGTAATAATGCGTCCGATGGAACCAACGGAAAACACGGATGGGGGTATACGGATCAAGAATTTTCCGAGAATTTCGTCGAATTTCGAGAGAGCATCTGCGTTACTTCCGTCGCTTCCCGGATTTTTAACGCTCTTTTATTGTCGGCACGGCGCGTCGCTCCGGTAATGCAATAACGTCGAATTGTCAAGAAAGAGTGAGAAGAGGAGAAAGATAGAGTGAGCTTTTAGAATTATCGCGCCCTACGATTCTCGCCATTTCCTCTCGATCGTGCTCGAACGGGCCGGACGCGAGAGAAAGAGGCGACACAACTCGTCGCTCGTTTGTGTACTTCGTTATCTTCCTGCTCGAGGAAACGTGACTAGCGGGAAAAATTTTTCGCCGGAGAAAGATCGTTATTTTTCTTCATCCTTTTCTTTCCTTTTTTATTTTTCTTCCTCGTTTCTCCTCCTTCTTCTTCATATCTTCATTATCTTTTCCTACATATCTTCTTTCTTCTTCATCCTCTCCGTATCTTCTTTTTCATCATATCTCCTTGCTCTTCTATCCCAGATTTCAATTTTTGTTATATAAATCTTTTTCTACCATTATTGTTCATATCCTCATCTACCTCCTGGAACGTCAGAATCATAATATACGCGAGTCTCTTTCACGCTATCGATCTGCAAGAGGAAACACGGCTGACGTAGATACAACCAAGCCCGTCCTTTTGAAAGCCGAATGGATCTTTAGGAAACATTCCTATAAATTGTACCACGCTCGTGTCCCGCTTTCTCTATCACCGAAATGTCTCCGAGGGTTGCGCGACCCTTTACGCGAGACCGCCACCGACACCGCGACAACTTCGCAATTACGTGTCATTCACGGAAAAAGAGCCTGAGAGTACCTTAGCCTAGTTTTATATTTTTTTTTATCTTCTCTTGCTCGAGGCCGTTTAATTGTTTTTTTTCCCTTTTTTTGCTTCCTTTTTCCTACTTTGAAGAGAACGAGTATGGGTTAGTAGTACGAGAGTCTTTACAAAGGGATAGCGAAGTTCGTTGATGTAGAAAGTGATGATTACACTCGAATAATATATTGAAGATTTTCAGGTTACATGTAATCACGTGAGTGATCTACGAACTGACATTATTCTTCAGTCGGATGACAAATTATACGATGAACAATTACATATATGACGATCGTTATCTCGATAGATGCGCTTCTTCCCAATATTAACATCATTCCACGCGTTGCACATATTCTTGCGTTCCTTCTGTAAAGATTCTCCAAAGCATCAGACTATTTCTTCTATCATTCCAATCACGTAGCATCGATATCGTTCTCTAGCGTGTAACACATCCCGACCGTACCTTCTCGTCGTTTGCTTCTCTCCAAGGACATTTTCTTGCGAGAATACTCATTTCTAAAAATCTTTGCAACGATATTGCCTTCTACATTTATTTTTTGATTTGGGTAGTTCAAACCAAACTGGTGTAACAATTCCAGTATTAATTCGAGCTTTACTTTTGCCTCACTTTCGGCGTTGACTCTCGTTCGATAGACGGAGAAGGTCAAACGCAACATCGACGCACGGAGAGGTCCAACGATCGCGAATAAAACCGCGAAGCAACGTACAACGCGGTGAGGATATCACCAGCAACGAGGACGACGTTGGTGGTCGTTTTTGTGACGATATCACCGGTAGATACTTGTGGAATACCAAAACCCGCTGGCTGGTGATCGCATCGAAACAAATATCCCTTCGCGATGTCATGGAACGTGCGTGACGTCGGCTCGAAACAATCGCCCCGGCCCATTCTCGTTTATTTAGCGTTTCTTTCTCTCCTTTTTCTCGTGTTACGCGTTTATCGCGAATCTCTACCCTACCTGTTTCATCCCCCATCCCTTTGGTTTCTATTCATCTCGACGTTCACCGACTTGCTTACATTTTCCACGGCAATTTCGAGGACGAGCACGCGGTGAGAACACTTTTCTGTGTTTTCCTTGATTGAAAGTGATTTTTTTCTCTCGTTAAATTCGTTCTCTCCTCTTTTCGTCTACCGTATATGCGTCGACCATCGACTGAATATTATTGTTATTAGGAAATATTAAAATATTTGATATACAGAGTGACTCAGCGAATTAGAGTTATCCCAAACGTTTCTCTTTTTTGTAACCATTTGCATTCGACTGATCTCTTTTTATGCATGTTAGGATATATTTTAATCAATCTCGAAAAGTTGACGTTACTCATAGTCATACAATTCAAGGAGGACACATTTCTAATTCTATACATTTTTGTTTGAAATTATGTTGTACGTAGGTGGATCGAAGAAAAGATTCCAAGCAAAAGTCTAGTATCACTAGACATCGAGTGTTGTGGGTTAAAATTCCATAAAATACCATGCACAATTTCAAAACCGCAAGAGTAGCTTGCAACGTGATAACTCGAGCGATTTATTCGTGCCACGACATAAAATGTATCGATTACGTAACGTATAAAAGTCTTCTTTGATAAAGAAAAATCTATGGAATAAACGTTGCTTCCATTTTATTTGTTTCGAGAGTCCTCATCGACGAAACCCATTGCTTTGTAAGATACGAACGTGCTTTTTTGTCGTGCAAGCAAATCCTTTGCGCGTCCTACGTCGATTTCGCGTAACGTTTTATACGTACTTTTAATGACACAGAACGGTACACTTTGTGCAGCGAGCACGAACGTGCATCGTAAGTCGTTAACAATCGTCAAAGGTATGCGCGCGTGCTCGGAGAGCATCGATTCCCCGGTGGGAGATCGAAGGGAGGGTAAGGCTCGCGTTTGAAGATCATCGTCATGAGAATCGGAACTTGGATGAAACAAAATCAAATGTTAATTCGATTTTTTTTTTATTCTTATGCGGATTATGAAACTCATAATTCGAGTACCTATGAGGCAAACATCGTTAGAATTTTGGGTCAATGGTTCTTGACCAGTGTTCCGTGAAATTTCGAAAGCAAATATTTATTTTAATTAATAGATATTTTCGTTTTCAATTTTGTGTACTTTTTAATAAAACGTACTGATAATATGGACAATTGTCGTTTCTAAATTTAGAAACTTAGAAATTTAGAAACAATTTTGTGTTGTTTATTAAAAAATAAGTTCAGTTTATCATATAAAGTATTCCTTGACTTCGAAAATGTTAAGAACCACTGTATCAAATCGAAACGATGTTACAAAGGTAGTGTTCGATGCTTTATTCAAACACAGCTCACGCCCAACGCTTCGTTACACCACGGAAGAACAATAAAGGATCTCCTTGCATCATTTATAAGTGTAATCTTTTAAAGCCAATTTTTTTTTTTTGGCAGACAAGTGACCAAACTCGAGGGTCTCGTAAGCAAACAGACTCAAAGTACCCTTCTGGTCCTGCTGAACGCTTGTTATATCAAGCGGACCGCGGTCTATTCGTTCTGTCCCGTGTTCTTCGAAGCATACTTCAAACGGACGGTCCCCTCTTCTTCTTTCGGTAAACAGGTTACATTTACTTCTAAGCGGCAGTTTAATGAAAGATCTCGAGGGCCGACCGGAGAAGAGACGAACATTACTATTCGTCCGATCGACGAAAAAGAGACTCGATACCGAACCGGCTATAATTAATTCTGTCTTTCGCGATACGACGAAAGATGAAGCGAGTTGGAAAGAATTTCGATGCGAATCGATGAATTTCAAAAAGGAAAGAAGTTGGATGGATCAAAGAAGAAAAGAGGAAGAAGTATAACGAAGTGTAGCAAGAAAGCAGATGTCGAAGATATAGGTATACGTTGATCTTCATTTTTGAGGGATCAGGAACGAAAGAAACGAACTCGATTTAGAAAAATAATCTTTTTATTTTATTCTCAAATAAATTACATATTTCTAATAAAGTAATATTATCAATGAAAACATTTTTAATGAATTATATTGTATCTAAGTATTTAAAAGAACCAATAGGTAAAGCAATATTTTAGATAACAATGGGAACAATTAATAACATATACAATTTTCTAACAATAAAAAAATATTTCACTTTCATCTACTTTATACTAATACCAGATGGTAACAATACAATTCTTATACGATTAAAAAATAACTTTAAAATAAATTAACAGAAGATTCCCAGTTAATCCTTACAAAGCTATCCAAAGCCTCCAAAACTTATTCAGCTCTAAATAGTTCGGAATACTTTCCACAGTCGCTGCAAGCAGTAGAGGTAACTTCGTTTCAACCAAAGATCTCTTTCTCTCGCTTGTCTATTATTTCTTTCATTTTTTATAACATACATACTTTTTAAAGTATATTTTCTCCATTACAAAAAAATAATAAAACATGAGAGAGCTCTTAGTGAACAAATGATAGAAAAATACCGAGTCCAAAGGTTTAACGGCTATCGCCGGTTCGTCTCAAATCGCCGGAAGGACACGAACGTAATCGTAAAGAGCAGTGCCGAGACGTCTGTAGGTCGAGCAAAGGAAAGGATCAAACGTGGTGCAAGAAAGGGAAAAGCTAAAAGAAAGAAGAAGGACGACGTTAAAGGGACGAAGGTAGGACGGCCATAGCACTTTTCGTACGCGTTAGATATCTTTTATCGTTCTCCTTGGCATATAGCTTCCCTTAACGTCCTAACGATCTCTCGCGGATCGTCCTCCTTCTGTTATATTACCAGAGCAGAGAAAAGCTCGCGCACGCTGCCGCTAACACGCCGGCAAGCGGAACCTAATGACCGGAAAAACGTTATCCCCGGTGTGCGCACGGCCTCGCGCGCGGAGAATCCACCGGAGATTTTTCTACTTCTTTCCTACTTCTTTCTTTTCCTCCTGTGTCCTTCGTTCGTTTCTACCTACCATGAAGGAAAACGTAGATCTCACGATGGAATTCGACCCCGGGCCGACGTGAGAAACACCGATTTCCTCGATTTTTCGTGAAACCAGGAGAAGAAGGGAAAAAGGCGGATAACGAGAGCGGTTTCACGGAGGAAGAAAGAACGAAGATGCACACGCCAGCTGTTGGGGAAATTGCGGCCGAAACGAGAAATCGCGGATAGCTTTTTTCTTTCTCGTCGTTCAATCTCTTCCTTCCTTTTTTCCTGTCTCTCTTTCTTTTCTTTTCCGTCGAACGCATAGCGAGTCGGAAAATTTGAATGGACGATCTAAATCGATAGCTTTTACAGGAAAATCCCACGTGTCGTGCAACGGAATTGTCAACCCGACGTTGCATGCCGTCGAGACGCGTTTCCGGAACGGACGTTCGACGTTCTCACTCGCTTGAGAAGATTCAATAGTTCAATACCCATTGAAACATTATTACAGGTGACTCGTGCATAACACGGTCTTCATAGAATACGATCAAAAAAACTGAAAACTCGAGTACAACATAGTTTTTACATAAAATATTGTCTTAAAATTATGAAAATCTCTCAGTGGATACTAACTTAACAGGAAATTCTTTGTGCTATATCTGGATCGAGAAGTTTAACACGGTTACAAAATGTTAGTACCTATATTTTTATTGAGACAACGTTAGCCAAAAATATATGTACCTTTGTGACGTATCCACTACCACCACAGTGGTTTAAAGCAATTCTCTAGATTTTTACGTGCACGCCAATGGATCCAGTGTGCTTTTGCGATTTTAGTAAAGCGAATGAAATTTTAAGCGAGCTCGAGCGAGACGAGTGGCGAGCCGAGCGAGCTCGGAGTATCAACGGCAAGGAAGTTTCGAGCATAATTTCGTGGAAAGAACCGTCAGAGTTTTTGAGAGAGAGTAAGAGAAAATGAGAGAGCGGGTAAGGTACGTTAATTATATGCCGTGAGTTCTGAAAAGTATTTAATAATAAGTAAGAGAGGGTGGGAAAGATCGTTATCGAAATAATTCCGCGGAGGACGAGTGGTACACTCGCGCCGAGATTCTCAAATTTACCGTCTCGAGTTTTATTTCCGCCGAAGATGTCTTTTTTTTTTATGGTAAGGTCGAATCTACATTTCGCAATCACTTTCATCTAAGTCTAAACCAATGCATTACTTTGAAAAAAAAAAACTGCATTTTAAAAATATTTTCATTCCGTTTTCCACAATTTGTACTTATATGTTCAACCCATTTGCATATATCGCGAACCTTATTTGCATGCAATCCATTCCAATTCGTTTAAAGATCGGTTCTCTTCTCCACTCTCGTTGGATCGAAACGAAATGATCGTACGTTTTATGAGACAAGTCGAGCGAGAAACCTCGTATCGCTCTCCTTCTCTCTTTCCTATCTCGGAAAGATTTCTCTCTCTCTCTCGTTTTCTCCGGGTTTCGCGAAAGGGGATGAAAGTCCGAGTCCGAGAGCCGGTTCGCGAGCGTTCAATAAATCGTTCGACATCGCGATAAGCAAGCTGCGTACGAGTCAGCGGCGACGTAATCGTTAAAAGCAATCGCAAGCGAAGAGCTCGGGTGCCGGAGCTTTCGCAGTGCTATACGAGAGCCACGGAGTACCAGCTACGTCTCTCACCCTCCATCCTTGCCATCTCGTTCACCCTTCTCCTTTTACTTCCAACACGAATATCTCACGGATATTTTCACTTTAGTTCGTTTAGAAACGGCTGTGCGCTACGTTGAGACGATTATTCGCTTTCTTTTAAATCAGTTTCTTTTTCTTCTTTTTATAGTTTCGTTTCACTCATGTCGTCAGTCGTTATAAAAATAACGCTTTATTGTTGAGAATTAAAAAAGATTTGAGAATATTATCTAACTTGTCAGAAAATATTCATCTCAAGCTTGTTTATTTAAATCTTCTGCGATCTCTTGAAAAATATCGTTGGATTCCTTTAATAAAATCGTAAGGAAGCATGGATCGAGTCTAACGCGTGGAAGTTCTTTCAAAACTTGGAAAAAGTGTGCATGGGTAGTGAATACGATTCTCGGTCGATCCTTCGACCGTTCGACCTGATATAACTAACGTCGTTAGACGATGATGAAACCTCGTCGTCGTCGGAAAACGCATACCTTCTCGACTTTTCCCGGCAATTAACTCTCTTTGGAAACGTCGAATATGATGTCGTCCGTAAATACGACGGTAATGATGATAACGCGAAATCACCGAGTGCTAGGATATTCCGTATAGGTTTGAAAGGGTGAAATATATACCGGGGGTCTTATTTCATTCGATCGTTTTCAAATTTTTAAGAAATACGAAAATGTCCAAAGAAAAATATATTTAATATCAGTAGGACATTTTTGTTGCTTTTAATAATCTTTAGATAGTCAAATTATTTATCATATCCTATATAATCCGAATTGTCGTATATTTACGTCTACCTATGTATAAATACCTACGCGTATTGACAAGGAAGTAAAAAGGTTTTTCCGAAAAATCCGTCAGTGCTTTTAGGCGAATGGCTTTTCGATAGCTTTCCACGATGTCGGTACCATGACGTTTTGTCGTTATTGGATTTTAACCTCGGTCCCGGTTGGTACGATCGATCGAGACGTTCCTACCGATCGTGACTTTCATTTAATCGCGCGTGCATCGGGAAACGGACCGGAAACTCTTACTCGCGCAGGGACCGCCTGTTTTTTCGGTAATAAAAGTGGGAAACGATAAAAAAAAATTATTTAAAAACTATAACTCTGCTATTTATTAAATTTTATCGAAAGAAAGATTATTTAGAATGTAGATATTTACTAGTTCGTACATATTCCACAAAGTAATATAAAAATCTATTTTACCAACAGACTTTTTTCCAAGTAATAATAAATAATTGGTATCATAAATATTAATATATATATATTTTTTAATTGGTTTCCCCACTTTTGGACCGTCTACCAGTCGCAAGATTCTCGAAAACATCGAAAACACCTGAAACAACGCTTTGCGATTTCGGGTCGATCCTTTTGACGCGGTTCGTTCAGTCGCAGAGCACGAGCTCAAAGTTCGTCGAACTCGTGGAACCAGGTTTGGCAAGTTTCGGATGACCGAGGAACGGTGTACCCATGGTGGGGAGAATGATAGCGTGCAAAGGATTTCTCGTCGGGTGCCGAAGGATCGACGACGCTGATTCTACGCGTTTACGCCATGTCGAAGTAAGGTCTACGGATAACTAACTTCGCCTCGATGTTTCAGTATTGGACCATGTGTCCGGGTCAATCCGTGTTAAATAACGTAGAGAGAGAGGACAGCTTCTCCTTAACGACTCGCATAGTCCTCGTAAAATAAGTCATTCGACTTGACTGTTCGTTGTGGATTACCAGAAGATGAAACTGCCTCTGAAACTGACTTCTCTCTATCACGTCTGCTCTTTCACTGGCACGCCGTTATCGCGAGTATACTACGTCTGGTAAAGACTGCATTGTATCTAAGTTTTATGATCGTTTATATTCGTCGGGATTAATTCTATTAACAAGTTAACTGTAGTGTTGGTCACCTGTGGCTGGTATACGATTTTTTAGGTTGTATTTGATACGGAAATATCGTTTATTAATATTTACCAGAACATAACTCTGTCCGTAATAAGAGATGTAAAGTATCTTTACTTTGAATAAAATTAAATAGATATATGAATTTATAAAAAATCAGTCACGCGTTAATAGATACTAAATTTAGTTGCTTCAGTCTAGAATTAATGGAACAACTATGATCGTATATCTTCGTTATGTTACACAAGTTTCTTCCCAAGGTATTTAAATCTTTACTTTTATTTATGTACTTTGATAACACGTCTCAAGAAGATAGATAGGTACAAGTACGAATTTATCGAAGTTGACGATATCAATTGGACTCGCAATCAGTGGGAAACGTAGCGACACCAGTGGCGAAGATTTATCTCGTTAAGCGAGAGTTCTCTCTTCCTTGTACATACATATACACATATACAGTATCCGAGAGTGGTATGGACCGTGTAAATGCAGTCAGGGTTGGTAGTACATTGGTTGCATCCGACTACAGGAAAGTTGGTTCTCTCAAAGAGTTTCCTTGCGTGGACATTCGGAGTCAGGGTGCGGGCCAGCGGCTAAGAATAAGCGCAAACACGGATGGCTTTACTTTACTAACGTATCCACCGACCAGTCCTTCCATTTTAAACGTGGGAAAAACAGTCTAAAAAGTTTACGAGAAATTTTATCGTCGAGTCAATTCCAAAACTGACCACTTACGATTATTAAAAAGTGAACATGATATATTTCGTGTCAAAGAAATATTTTGTTGATCAATATCAATGTTCAAAAGAAAATTGATATCAGTTGGAACGTTTTTTTAAAATGATAAATTAATTGTTTCTTTTTTTTTAATAAGGATATTTTTATGGCGTAAAATAACGTTTTAGTATATATTTTTGTTACTCAGGTTTCGAAACCTTCGGTGCAAGGGCATTGATACCAGAAATTCCGGACGTGTCATTGGTCCGACGCCGAACCGGATTTTACACGGTTATTTCGGTGCGATGTAATTGCGAGAGGCGCGAGACCGCGTAAACATTGTCTCGCGTTTTTTTATTATAACCAAAATACCGACTCCCCTTTTTATCGAATTTCGACTTCCCGATAGGTACATATCCCCCCCCCCCAAAAAAAAAAAAAAAACGTTTTTAAAATGATAAAATCTCCGTTGTAATCCTCTATTGAAAATTGTTACGTCATACGCTACTTTTCCGACGACATTATTCGTTAAAATGAAAATACGTTGAGGATACAACTTGATAATCCTTCCTACCGCTTGTTTTGTCAGCGAGCGTTCGCGTAGCTCGGGTCACGAAATCCCTGGACAAATTACCTTAAATGGAAAATTTTTAACGATAAGCATCGGGGACAAACGAAACAGGTCGGGATGTGATCTTCGTGGAATGAAACTTTGGACTTCGATGCTCGTTGAAGCGTTATGTTAATATCCGCGTGCGTAGATATCTACGTGAAGTCAACCATATCTACGTGACGTTTAATCTCTGCCTCTACCCTGTATTTATTTATTCTCATAATTTGTTACGCTTTCCTTCTCACTGGAGACAAGCTTGTACGAAAAAATACATTACTTTTCCCTCAAAAACAAGTAGGGGAGACCTAGTTGTTCCAATTTTAGGTTTTTTGTTTCTACAGATTTCTGTACCTTATATTTTCGAATTTTTTGGTGACCATCATAAAGTTCAACTTCTTAGCAATACATGGACATTTTTCCTGATGTATGCATCATGATTTTTGCGAAAATGGTGACCACCGCCGATTTCAATGTTTAATGGCTCATTTTAAAGATAAAAGCATGTATAATACTGTCCCGGTGTCCGTTTTTCGATATCGTTAAGCAATGATGAGAAATTAATCTTTTAAGTGTCGGAGTATGGGTCGTTTTCGAGCTTCAAACTGCTGTATCTTTCCAACCAGCCATTCTATCGAAACGCGACTTGCATATTCGTAAATTAGAGACTTTCCTCTTTCGAACGAGTATTTGATCGGGCAAATCCGAGATACTTCGATTTTTGACAAAAATCCTGACCTATGCATCATGATTTTTGCCAAAATGGTCACCACCGCCGATTTCAATGTTTAATGGCTCATTTTAAAGATAAAAGCATGTAGAATAATGTTCCGTTGTCCGTTTTTCGATAGCGTTAAGCAATGATGAGAAATTAATAATTTAAGTGTCGGAGTATGGGTCGTTTTCGAGCTTCAAACTGCTGTATCTTTCCAACCAGCCATCCTATCGAAGCGGGACTTGCATATTCGTAAAGAGGAGACTTTTCTCTTTCGAACGAGTATTTGATCGGGCAAATTCGAGGTGCATCGATTTTTGACAAAAATCCTGATGTATGGATCAAGATTTAGAAAGAATAAAGCATGCAGAATACTGTCCCGTTGTCCGTTTTTCGATATCGTTGCGGAGTGTTGAAAAATAAATTTTTTAAGTGTCGGGGTATGGGTCGTTTACAAGAGAAAAATTGCTGTAACTTTTTAACCAGTCATCCTATCGAAGCCACACTGCCACATTCGTAAATTAGAGACTTTCCTCTTTCGAACGAGTATTTGATCGGGCAAATTCGAGATGCATCGATTTTTGACAAAAATATATTAATATAATTATAAATTTTTGAAATAATTACGTGTAAATATTAATTTAAATTTTACAAATTTAATTTATTTAATTCAAACAGATTTCCTCTATAGCTTATCTCTATAAAATTAATAGGCATGAAAAACACGCGGGACGACTTTCCACCGAATTTCATCCCACGTATCGATCCTACTTGATAAGATAACTTCCCGAAAATTTGTTATTCCATTACTGGGTCATACTTTGGCAAGAAATCGACGGTATAAGAGAGCTCCCGTTGAGTGGACGAACGAAGGCAGGAAGGAAGCAAGGAGAACGAGGAGGGTTACCAATTACGAGATAACCTTGCGTCAAGTCGTTGAGGTATCGATCCGCGAGTGCAGCTTAATTAAAGACGATGCAAGGGAAGTATTCGCAAGTGGAACGACCTACCAAAGTCGAAGTAGTAGACGAAGAGATGAGTGTAGAGAAGGGATAAAATGAAGGAAAATAGGATACGGTGAAGAAGGAAGCGAGTGAGAATATTAAAAAGAGAACGAAGGCAAAAAGTGAATATCGCGGTGAAGTAAAACGGCGGGTAGAAAAGAGAGAGAGAAATAGAAGAGTAGGAAGTTGGGAAAGGAAGTAGACAGGACGCACGCTCGATTACTTCCGTCTTTCTCTCTCTTGTCTCTCACGGTTAAAAGCAACGGAGGGAGGAAAAGAGCGAGGGGCATGTATTTTATCCGGCCCACTTTATCGTAGATATCGTCGTTCCGAGGAAACGGAAGAGATAGGAGAGAAGGATGACGAACAGGATGATCGTGTCGAGAGCAAAGTAGGAGGACGTGGAGAGATAGAGATATAAAAAACACAGTAAAAGTAAGAAAGAGAGAGAAAAGAACAGGGAGATAGAAAAGGAGTAAGAGAATCAGATGGAACAGAAACAAAGAAAAATAGATACAACGATAGAGAGGGATAGATTCATAGGCAAAGGAGAAAGATAGAGAAAGATAAACAGAGACAGAAAGTGAGAGAGACTAAGAATGAAAGAAGAAGGAATGAGACGAGAAAGAATAGCTAGGACAAACCGTCCAACTTTTTCGCATTACTTTCCTTTCTCGCGAGAGTAAAAGCAAGTAGGAAGAGGATTCTCCTCGTGTAATGCATCGCGAGAGACGGTGACATCGTTGCTCGGATGATAGTAGTAGTGGTGGCGATGTGTACGTACGCGATGCACCGCTGCTGGTGATTCTCTACTTGTGGCGACGGTGACGAGATACCGGCAATTTCGTCGTATGGAGTTCCAGCCGCGGTTGTCTCTGATTTATGGCACTTTCCTTCACGGCTTCTCTCTCTCTATACCATTCTCGCGTTCCTTTTCCCTCTTTCGACGGGATAAGGGAAGCAAGCTCTCGCGTGAGTGCCAGGAAGAAGAGGTCGAACGAAAGTGGAACGCGGCCAGGAGGCCCGTTTTTGTTCGTTGTTCTTGAATGTGAGTCATAAAGTGGAAGAGAGGAAAAAACAAGAGAGGGGGTGGAGGAAAGTCACCGTATTTACTTCGAATTTCTTGCTTGTAAGAAGCGGATTCAACATTTGGAGAAGTAAATCAAGCAAGCTTCGATTCATCGAGGACGGTAGTGGACAATGAAAAGAGGACTATCTCTTCGTTGGACTATACCGAAAAGACGAGTTAACGAACCAAGCTATGGACGTTGGCTGGAGGATTGGTCTTTGAATTCTTTGTTTCTCTTTTTTTTGCTCCCATCTATTGGTCCCTATGGTATAAAGCAACAAAAGAGAGATAGCTTCTGTGTAGTACGTAGGTATACGTTCGTGAAGATTTTGATTAGTCGTTCGGCGTTGGTAATTCGGTCGTACGTCGAGTGGGATCGAGAAAAAGGGTGAAGTCGATATCTCGGTTTTTTCGAGACAGAGAGAAAGAGTTTGCTTGATTTCTGGTCTCCATGGGACAAAGAAACTACGAGAGGATTCGTATATACGTAGATGCCATCGTTGTTGTAACCTCACTCGCTCTTGCATGGCAATAGCCTACATTGCACTGCTAGCCCTGGTAACAGCAGCAGCCTCGTTGCTCGGTCAACAATGACCGTCGCTGCATAAGCAATTACCAATGGCGTTGCTGGTGGCCTTGATTAATCGCTTGTATCGGGATGAAGCTAGCTAGATGTCTTTCTTGCCGAACGACAACAACGTAGTCGAGGTTGGTTTCAGCACGGAGGTCCTGTTAATTATTTGGTAATATTCTGTCACCGTGTAGCGAAAGGGCTTGAGGGTCTCTCGAGAGACTGAAAATTGCCAGTCACTATGGGGGTACTAGGTAAAGTAGCAAACGATTAAATAATTCCAATAGCGGGGTAGCTAGGGTTCGATGTCCTAGTATACTTAAAATATTACTACCAAAGGTCGTTCTTCCTTCAAAGACTATTCTCGTATTTATTTCATACCAAATTCACGAAGATGGTTTATCGTCACTGGCCGAGTAGTCGATTCCGTAACATTTACTTTCAATATTTCCCAAGGAGAATAAGAAAGAGGGTGAAAGACAGAGATTAAGGGTGAGGTAGGAAAAGACAGAGAATGATAGAAGAGCCATCGCCTCTCTCTCTCTCTCTATTTTCCAACGCTAAGGTAGAATAAGAAAAACCGCGAGTGGGAAATCCAGCAGCTGGTCTGATCGATGAAAGGCTTTTACTACTGTATAACTAACGAATTATTCCCACCCTTTGAGCAAACGTTTTCTCTTTGATAAGCATAACGGCAAACAGACGGTACAATTAGGCGTTTCTGCTAATGAAGCAATCTCCACTCCCGGCCTTGTTATCTTGACATACTCGCTAGCCAGCTAGCTAGCGAACGCGCGCGCGTGCGCACTCACGCGAAAGATAGAGAGCGAGCATGCTTGAGGGGTTCAGGATGGATTCAGCCATCGAGACGATAGAAGATTTCCCGTGGGCCCACTTGTATTCAGAGGGCCCATTGGATTTCCAACGAGGATTTCGGACACAGAGTTTAATAGCTTTGCCGTTGCTCGCTAGAGCTACCTAGCTCGCGCCGATGCTGCCGACGATGAATATCGGGATGAGCGCGCGGAATTTATTAAATGAAAAGTTCCGTGAAAGCGAGCGTGGGGGCAGGAGGTTGGACCGATTATGCACTTTGTACCACCCCACGAACGCTGGTATGATATAACTCTGGCTCGTTACGGAAAACAATGAAAAAGAGTGCTCTGTAATACGAATGCACCGATGTGCCCGCCAGGATCGGAGTTGCGTGAAGTCGAGGATTTTAATTACGAACACGTTCTATGTAATGCTATTCGTTAGGTAGATTGTACGTACTCCGGGATAGAGTTCCTTTTTTTCGTCCTATCGAGTTTTTCCGGAGCGATGATTCGAGGAACGAATCTTTCTAACGTCTCCGTAAATGTCTCTTGCGTTATCACTTGGAATTTAAGTCGTTGGTAAAACGATTCCTGAATAGTATGCAGTAATTTTTTTTTTTAATTTTTTAGTAGAATTTAATTAGATGACGGTAAAATTGTGGTCCTTTTTTCATAATTAATTGTTTCAGGAAGAGGGTATAGGTGAGGTTTTTTTATTCTATATGATATATCGAGTTGTTACATAAATACGTATGGATAAATAAAATATAATTTGAACTTATTTATATAACAATCCAATACAGATTTTAATATGACAGGATACGTAAACAGAATATTAACACTCAAATGGTAATAAATTTTTATCGTATCGGAATAACGTAGAAAAAAATACATTAAATTTTCATTAAAATTTTGTAAGTACGTATCGTATATTTATTCGTTTAAATTACTCGACCAAAATTCTTAAAACGTTCCACACACTTTACTAGCACTACTTAAAACTTCGCTACGTCCGGTAATACCTTGTCTTACACTACTGCGGCAATTTTAAAGACGTTTCATTCCAATGATAAGTAACTCGACGCTCTTCATTAATCTAATTAAACGTTTCGCCATTCTATACTTCATCTTGAAGAGGTTTGAGCCCTAAAGTGTCAGAAAGAGGCAAGCTAAGAGAGAGAGCGAGGGAGAGAAGTTGCCGAGTTCGAAGCATCCGTATTCAAAGTACGGAATCTCCGGAGAATAACCCACCCCGACGATCCCTTATATCCTCCGGCGGGAAATTCAAATTATTCCGAAGCACTCGGTAGCACGGCAGCTTTAAGAAACGGTCGAGCGCGCTTCGACGAGGACGCTCGTCTTCTTCCAAAACGAAATGCAAATCGTTCGGGTACGCGCACGTTTCGTATTTTCGAGATTCGCATCGGTGTTACACGGGGACCTGCGAAAGGAACATTCGCATGGATGGATACATGGGCAGTGCTTCGAATATTATTAAGAGTATGTACCGTGAAAATACGAGGAAATTTATTTTATCTTTTATTATTATCATCTTGGAATGATGACATTTTAATAACTAATATACAAATTGTCGAGGGTATAATAATTTTATAAGAAAAGAAATGAAAATATTTATTTTCCATTGTATTCGCGAATTTTTAGTTGTCCAATCTCCCCTTCAAATATATTTAAGAGTTAACAAAATAACTAGCTCATTTTTTAATGTTTTATGACAAGAAATTAATAATAAAGAGAAACTTGCCATTTTCTATGTTTTAAATAAAATGAAATCGAATTCAAGAAGATCGTTAAAATAAAATCATTATAGTAGTCTCTCGCAAGGGGCTTTTCGTGATCCTATGCAAAAGATAACACAAGCTAACGAGATAACGGCGCGGCAGTCGCAAGGATCGCGACGAGGCAACCGCGGAAGCCCAGAGATAATCGCGACGATTAAGTGGACAAGCCGAGGAGACTCGCATACCGCGCGTTCTCTATGGTTATCGATCACGCGAGGCGGTTGGTTATCCTTGCCGATGTGGATTATCGGAAATCACTCGGAGAACTCGTGTTTCGAGCACAATCGCTAATGTGTAATAGGAACCATTTATACGATCGCTGCATTCGAGTCTCCGATAATCCGTAAAGGATGACTAAGATCATCGGAATTCCTCAGTCAAGATGATCTTATCGATAGACAAAGTGATTTTTCCTAGAGATAGTGACATTATCTTATATACTTATTATTATAGTTAGTTCTGCTTTTTTTTTAGGCAAACTACCTATGTTGTTTTAATTTCCACAATGTTTTTTTCATTTAATATCAACCGAGGCAGATAATATTCATGTACCTAATAAAAAGAAATGTTCCTTCTCAACGTCAGTCGCATTAAGAGAGAAAAATATTTCCCGCCATTTTCACGAATCACAAGCATCTTTCACACAGCGTTTTTAATTTCATTCGACTTTTCTGGTCTTTTCAAAAGCTTCCTGTCAACGAAACCGTCGGTGCGTGCGCGTCTCGCAAAGACGCTGCCCTTTTTTCCATGCACCCGTGTATACTTTTCAATGTAATTTCTTGCTTTTAACAAGAATTTAGCTTCTTACTCGCACACATCGTACAATTTGAATGAAACAATTCACGTGTACGTGCTGTTCTCGTGATTTATTTCATCACGAATTGTTGCCCGAGCTTTATGTAACTTTCATCATGTGGTAAATACGAGAAAAACACATTTAATGATCGTATGATTGTACCGACCGCAATTACTCGAATATTATAACGGGAAAACCCGACTCAAAAATACTCTGTTAATTCAATTCGACATTTCTAAGGTTTTCTTTTCTTTTTTTTTTTTTTATTACATACTTTATTTAAAGTACATATCACTGAAATTCATCGTAAAAGCAATTTCTTTGCCGTCGAATCTACCCGGCAATATTTTCCTTATCGCGTCGGAAATGGAAATCTTGATCGTTGTAATTTATTGCAAGAAAATGGCAACGCGCTCTCGTTAGAAAAAGTGTAGAGAAATATTGATGAAATGTAGGGAAGCTCGAAAAGAGGGAAAAAGAATTGCTATCGTCACTTGAGGCACGTTAATAACTTCCAGTACAAAGAGACAGAGAGTTTTACTAGTATTTTCTTTAATGCAACTGATAAATGTTCGACAAAGGATGCAATAATTTCGCGAGAAAGAAAGAAGAGAGTATAAAGAGCCAGTCGATTCGCCGGCCAGTTTGTGGAGTAAACGCGTTCCAAAAGGCAATTCAAAGGGCATTAGCTTTTATAAGCGAAATAAAGAGATTTGTTTGCGTTTCCCTTTAAATTTCGCTACCGCTATCTTTATGAAGAATCTTTTTTTCTCGTCGTTGGGTGCAATTTGTGCGTAGGGAATAAGGTGGTATCTTTTATACTTATATTGGATATCCACTGCAGATACGATATAGCAAGTGTAGCCAAGTGTAGCTATATACGGCTTTCGAGACAATATTGAAGCAAATACTAATTCTTTGATACATCAATTTTATTTTTTAATATTTAAATATTTTCACTGTCTTTTGAGTATTCAAAATAATTTGAAAAGTATTACTGCAATCTAGTATATTTTAATAAAGCAATCTTTAGCGAAATGTACAAGTACCTACTCGTGCTCGCTAATTGTTATAATTCCTTCATCCACCGTATAAGCTAAAACTCGCAAAATGCATGTACTGAAATTTTCTAAAAGAACTCGATAACACATACGAAAATGTATACTCTGTACCTTTTATCACCACAGAAAGGTATTAACAATATTATCCTAAATTCCTAAACCCAATTTCAGAGTACTTCGTTCATTAACAAAAAAAGTGATCGACCCTTATATCGTATACTGATTTCCTCATAACTCGACAATTCCTGATAACTAGACTGCGGATATTTATGCAAATGCATATAAATTATAATTCATGATTCATGAAATATTGCAAAGAGAACTGATAACTGAATAAAAATATGTCAAATATAAAGGATATATGTAACATATTCAATGATTTGTCTTATATGTCAAATTTGAAAAACATACGCAATAAGAAAAATATGCATTTGCATAAATATCCGCAGTCTACTGATAACCTATCCAGAGAACAGAGGAGTGCGGTTTCCCGCCGCAGTCGATGTGCGTCAATTCCATGCGCGAAATCTTTCGATGAGGGAACAAACGGAGCGAAAAGAGAGGAGAAGGACGAAAGAGGTCATCTCGCGACGCGGCCCGTTAGCATCGCGCTTCGAAACGCAGCGGTCCGTTCAATTAAAGCGAAATGAAATTCTATGTCGTCCCGTTGGGACGCGCGAACCTCGATAACAAAACGAGTCTGTGCTGAAACGTGGGTTGTACTTTCAATATGAAAAAACGAGTGTGAGTGAACGAGAGAGAGAGACAAAGAGAGGGTGCCGTAGGCTTTCATATAATTTCTACGTAGTATAACGTAAGTAACGGAGGATCGGATTTCTATCGGCGACTCGGCTCTTGGCTCAACTCAGGTAGGTATATATATCTTCTCGTCCCACGAGAAATGTCGGAGATTTGCGCGGCAGGATTTCGCCGGCGGTTACGAAAATCTCCGGTGCTTCCTGAAAATCTTCTATGAGTTGAGGGATACGTAATACGGATCGTTTCATCGATACGCGAGAAGTACTAGAAGTTATGAATAAAACACATCGAATTCAAATACATACATTAGAGTATATTAGGTTTAATAAAATTTGTTAAATTGAAATAAAAGTCGAAATATAATTAAATAGTTTTAAATAAAATTGCCAGTTTCTTTCTTTCGAAGTCATCACTGACTAAAGACGTCCTCTACTTGTACGTCATACTAATGCAGCGTCACAATAACGAGCATCGTTACGTGCCGTTGTTTATTCCTCGTCCTACCGTTTCAGGTCACGTTTAGTATGACGTACGAGTGGGACGTCTTTAGTCGGCGATCGTTTCTGTTCTGCATGATTGGCTGAACTTTGTTAGTTAATAACTCGTTAACTAAGCTAAATTTCGTAAAAGTTTATTAGACTTTACGACTGGAGTCTATACTTGTGCACATGTAGTTTCCCAGTACGGAAGTTCCAATCGAACACCTTGTATATAGGAGATATCTCGAGCGGTTTAAATTTTCATCTTTTAATCTCTCAGTTTTGATGTGAACAAGCCTCTGCAAATTTTACGAAAACGAAGATTCGTCGATTTTTGTCTCGTAACGAGCGAAATCTTTTTTTTTTAGTTCTTTTTCTTTTACTCCGCTTTAATTCGCCATCGTTAACGACCTCTTTTTCCTTTATAGATTTATCGATTTCGAGAGAGGGAGGCGAAAAGAGAGAGAGGGAAAGAGGGTGTAGAGAGAGAATGAGACACCGAGAGGATACTTTTTCATTTCGCTTTAACGAGCCAGAGCTGAGGGGCTTAAATCGAGGAAAATTAAAACGTTGCAAAGAAGGCGAACCGCCGAGACGATTAGTGCAGTATTTTCTAAAGAAACAAAATTATGCGCGTTCCCGATGCTCCTTCGAAATTTTACGAGAGAATATAGGTCGAGCTTTAAGAAGGAGAGTTAAGTCTTTCTTTTCTCATTTATACTTTTCTTCTTAAAAATTATGTATTCGCACGATAGCATGAATGGCGTAGTACCGTTTAATTAATATAATCTTAAGAAAACGAGTGAAATATGAAAAAGTGCATAAATATGCCGATCGATAAGTTTATCTCCCATGGGACAAGAAAACAGTAGGAGAGAGAAAGGAAAAAGATAGAATTCGAAACTCGTCCGATAACTCCGGAGCGATTCGCAGCCCCGTTGAGAGAAAGAGAGAGACCTGACTCTCCGGAATAAAATAAAAACAGAATTCTCTTTTTCCATAGTTACTTATCGAGCTATCTCCATTGAAACATCCTTTCGAGAGCAGCCGGGCGTTATTTTGAAACACGCTCGATTCTTCGATTCTATCGACGATTTATTTTCGAAATAATCCACCCACCGAGTTTACTTTTTCTATCTTCTTCGATTGAAAGTCAGAAGCGACGATCCATCCTCTCGAAAAATGTATCCGTGGGGTAGTTTACGAACGTGTCATGTTTTTTGCAATATCGACAAATAAATCATAAGTTTATAGATTTTTTTTAAAAATATAACTCACAAGTCACACCCCTTGTATGAAATATAAATAAATGTATTCTTTCATATAAATTAAAAAATGTACAAAAATGGAAAATAATTTAGTTAATAAAAAGTACCTATATGGTGGTACCTCTATATTATAAATCGCATTCATATAACGATAATATTGATATTTATCGAACTCTAGCTCCTACAACTCGTGCTATACATGTTTGTTGTGATATCAGCACCACGAGCCCCACTCGATATTATAAAGCAAAGGATTAAGGCAAGAAAGATGAAACCGACCAACGAGTAACAGGCAGTGTTTTTGTTTTCAGTTTACAAATTAGTCCTCGAATTTATTAGACGAGGCTCCTAGATAAGAGGAGTACGACGCGGGTGTGCCGTGCTCCGAAGTGGTGTTTTAGGGGGTGAGTAGTTGAGCTTGAAATTTACCAAGCGGACGATGACGACGACGACGACGATGTCGAAGACAAGAGCTTACCTACCTACGCGCTTAAGGCATTAACTTTGTTGTTTCGAGAGGCGCGACCAAGAGAAGACGAAGAGGCGAAGCGAGGGAGATGGTGGGTCACGTTTATTACGGAATCCACGTTCTACCTACTCGAGCGCAAACACTTCTACCTCGCCTTGAGCCAAAGAAAACAGACACCCGCTTTTTTTTATCCCCGCGAAGCTTTAGGGAACAAGAGCTTCCGGAACGGAAAAATTCGTTCAATTATTTTTAGGGGATATCGAACGATTTTATGTTTTTAGTGTTGTTTTTTATTAAAACGATCCATAGAATTTCTTTCATTCCTGTATCATAACTATCATAGCTTGTAATCGATACGAACTAAATAAATAAATGTAGCAGCAATTTTTAGAACACGAAAATGCTTTGGTTTTAGTTGATTCTGTTAAACAAATTATTGGACTTTAAAATGTGTAATATTGGATAGTTTTATGCAAGAAGAATTATACCAAAAGTTTAATAATTATAAAATCAAATTGCGTATGGTATTTTCAGTATTTCGAAATACTATCGATTCAATTACCCATTTAATTCTTAGTTTAATATAAAATAATCCGAGTGTCCGAGTAAACGGAAAGTCGACTGAAATGTGCCCGAGTATTGAGCGTATTGATGACCGTATTATAAATTATATCCGAATAATTTCATCCAAGTGAACGGGCAATCAGAGAAACGATGGATAAAACTGTACCCATTATGCGCACTCAAATTACAACAGGATCAAGGTAATATCAGAATTTGAAGTAGTTACAATAACACGCTAATGGATTGCAAATTAAAATGATGTATAAATTAAATGTTATCACAGCGAGGGCTCGCGGTCGCGTACAAATTATTTCATTATATATATATAATTTAAATAGAATAATTATAACGAAATATCGTGAAAATTAATTGAAAATAAAAAAGAGTTAAACTCTCATAAAAATCGAGACTATATTAAAATACAAACTGCGTACACTTATCACAAATTTTTGCATATTTTAAATAGAACATCAAACGCTCTCGCGTTTTTATATATACCTACTCTAGATAACATTTTTAATTTATGTACAATGCAGATAAAAAAGCGTGCTCTATCTCTTGCACAAACCTAACAATAAATGTCGAGTCAAACTCGACACGGAGAGATTAAATAGAAAAAAAAACTATTTTTCAATCGTTAACGTCAAAGGATCAAGGAAGATCACTTTGAAACTGGGTCTCTCATTCGTGAATCTTTACCTCTTAAGAGGTTTTAACCCCATTTTCATCTCTCTTTCTCTCTCTATCGCATACGCGATGGAACAAACGTTGACATATCCGAGGTTCGGGAGGGTTGGTGGCCGCCGTTCAATTAAACCGAAATGAAATTCCGGATCGCGCGATAATCCCCAGTCGCGCGCAGACGGCGTATCGATTCTCCACGCTTTCACGTAGAGATACGTTACAAACGCGAGCGTAGAGAGTGCCAGAGCGAGAGGAAGAGAGGGAAGGAACGCGCACCGAGTCAAGATAATTGGAATATATCGAATCGAATTTCGATCCGTGCGCGTGGCATCGGACCCCGATCTGTCGATTTCTACGAAAAGAAGGAACGTGCCGCGGCGCTCGATGGGAATTCGAAAGTAATGAGAGAACGCGATTCGACGTTCCGACGTCGTAACGCCGGAAGTCGCGCGCGAAGAGAATTCAAAAGAGAGAAAAATATAAAGGATGAGTAAGAGAACAAAGGAACATCGGGAAACGGATTTGTAACGAAGATCCAGATTGGAAGAAATCTCTAATGTCAAATTATACTGTATAGGTATAATGTTTGAGAAGAAAAATATCGGATCGAATAGGATTTTATTTCTTTTTTTTTTTTATATATTCTTTCAACGATTTCTTATCATTTTTCAGGTTTGGTCATTAAACAAAAATTGTTTGAATAATCAATGCATTTATATAATTACTTATGACTGGATCTAACAGTCGTGGAAATTAGAGTTAAATGTCGATTTTTTTGTAGAAGGATAAGAAAGTATACTATTTTGTAACTGTCTCTAGCAGGGTAAGCAAATTAATTTCTTCTCGTATACACGATTATACAACGTTATAGCTTTTTTTAATTATAGTTACTCGCTGAGAAAATATTAATTCCATTTTTCGTTACTTCATAGGCAATTTGTAATTTAAAAAAAATTGTAATAAGTAAAAATGTTATAAAATTTACCATTATGAACACCGTATCGATACATTCGGATGTAAAAAAGAAGAGATAAAAAAACTTATATCATTCAACAGTTAGACCAAAATCCCACAGCACCCGAAAAAAATACTTAAGCTCGATAATCCACGGGAAGCTTAAAAGAACATAGAAGAATCCGCATCCCTCCTTTGCCGTGCTTTCGATGTTAATTTCATTCCTTTTCTCTCTTTCTTTCTTTCTCTATCCCTCCCGTAGTTTGAAGTTTCGACTTTTGCCTCGTTTAAATTCGACGTCCGGATTTCAGGGACACATCGGATTAACAAAGAATTAGCTTTTCCAGACGCTACTACGCGGTTTCCCGTGATCGGGAACTTTTCAACTCACGCTTTTGCTACTTTCATTTTGAAGCTTCATATTATCCTCACCGAGATAGGAATTCGTTAATGAAGCTCGTGCGACGAAGGAAAAGATGGAAGAAGAGAGAAAAAGAGAGGATGGGAAGGAGCCTAAGAGCTTCCGTGAGAGAATTAGTCGTGTTTGCGTGCTCCCTGCGAAACTTGGATAGCAGGAAGGACGCTGCCTTCGCCGTTACCTCGAGAATACATTATGGGATAAATCGACTAATCGGGATATATTATTTCGTGCACGTAATTTGAATGACTCACGACTATTGCGTATTTATGGTCTTTTGTAGACTAAGTTGGTCTTGTTACAGTACTTATGTAACTATATTATAAATAAAGTTTGATTCAAAAATAATGTCGAAGCATATTCGACTTAACGCTGTGACACGCGATGTCGAGTCAGACTCGACACTGCGAGAGAGAAAAGGGAAAAAGACGTTTCTCTGAAAGAAGAGATCTCGTAGAGGAATCGTTGGTACTCCAGCATAGAAAGAGCAGTTTTATTCAAGCCAAGAGATAGCTGGGTAACGAATCACCGATGGACGAATGGACGGGTGAACGAGTTAGAGTCATGGATAGACGCTCGACGCATCGTAAAAACGGCTCACTTTCGACTTTTGTAAATGGCAATTCGATGAGAAAGTTCTGAAACGGGGAAGAGAAAAAAGAGAGGGTAAAAAAGTTCGCGCCGAGATATTTTTCACAGCTTTTTGGATCATCCTACTTTCATTGTTTACGGAAAGGTTATGAAGAAATATGGAGAGGTAAAAAACTTGGGAAAATTTTATTTTATTCTTACGTAAATGTTACCCCAGTGATTTTTTAGTTTTCCCATTCGATCGCTTCAATATTATTTCTCTTGTATGAACAGATAAAAAATGAAAAATTCATTTTTATTCCAGAGTAACAGTAATGACATAACGTATCTAAAGCTATCACATTCTTCGTTCGTTTACCGACCGAGCAAATCAAACAAGGAAAGAAAGACAAGGAAAAACTTTATAGCAAAACCAAAAGCCCGATATAAAAAGATCAATTTTTATTCCTCGTCGATCGGTAATTACGGTATTCTTAAAATCTGTTCAACCGGTCGAAATTTCTCTCGTTTTCCTTATAGTTCTTTCGAGCAAAAAAAAAAGAGGGAATAGATAAAAAGTAAAAGAAAATAACGCGGCTAGAGCAGAAGAAGAGAACAGGGATAGGAACGAGTACGAGGCGTATCGCGGAAACGGTTAGCCGATAACGGAGAAAAGTTGGAAAAAGCGGAAGTAGTCGTTTCTATGGCGGTCGTAATAGGGCTGACGGGTTATAGGAGTAAGACAAAAAGACTGTAGGAGAAGAGAAGGCAGATTCGCGTTTGCCGGCGTCTACTGAAAGTCGCCGATGAGGCGGGTAGCTTTACCATCCTTCGAAATGGCCACGATTCCTTTTGCCGCGTGCATCGAGAAATCCACCCAATGGGTGGCCAATAATCTTTCTCTCTCTTTCTCTTTTCAACCGAGAAGACTTCCTGCGAGACGTTAACGTTCACGAGCTTGCGAAACGCAGCGCGCCATAATGGCCCAACTTCCGCTTATGGCTCGGAATTGTGCCGGCTAACGTTGATAATGTTAGCTTGTGTTCTCTGTTTCTCTGCTTCTCTCACTTTCTCCTTCTATCTTATTCTTCATTCTTATTAAACTCCATTTCGCATCAATAATCTTTTTTTTTTCTTTAACATCTTTTGTGATTTTTTCATTTAGTTTACTTACCGGCGAATTTCCTCAGCGCAAATGCGAATTAAAATAGTACGGTGAAAGATAAGAATTATTAGATAAATAAACGGAAAAAAAAATAATAGCTCGAGAAAAAAACGATAAGCGGTACCCTACTTAACCATACTTCTATTTTTGGTACTAGACGGCATTTAATGCTTGGCGAATTGGAAAAAAGGTGTCTGCTCGTTGTCTGAACCCCCTTTCCCAGTTTCAGCCTCTTCCTTTCCCACGGTCGTCGACGACGACGGCAAAGAGGCTTGTTACACGATTTATTAATTACCGAACGACCGTCGTTCGATGAGATCGTTGAAACGCGATGGAAAATTCATCGATGCGAAGAGACTACGAGAGGGAGAGAAGAAGAAGAGAGAGAAGGCTGCCGTTAATCAAACGCGAAAAACGTTCGATCGATCCCACGATCCTCGATAAAAAATAATCGAGGAGTATTATGCTTAATAAAGGTGATCAATTAAAAATAGAAGCATCGTTTTATTTAAATCGAATCGAGTTGTTCGAGATTTACTGCGAATTGCATTGAGATTTAGAGAAAAAAGAGGAACACAATGCAAAGCCATTTTGTGGGGAGAAAATGAACTTAACCGTTCGTTATTGTGTTATAGAATTGATTGAAAAATGGAAAGAGTAGATTAGTATAATCGCTATCATTCTCTTTTCCACCCTTTCACTTTTTTAAATCGATAAACGAATTCTTCACAATCAATGAGCCAATCATTTTTGTTTAATTATTCGAGACTGAAAACTAGATTCCGTTCATTATCGTTAAAACTCTTCTTAAACACCTTTTTAAACCTCGCAATAAAGTGTACACGTTAATAACGCAACACACGGAAGCATATCTTCTATTATGTAAAGACGGTCAGATTTTTGTACGTTTGTCTTCTCCCGTTTGGAAAGCAGGTAAGAAAAGAAAAAGAGGGACAATTTGAGGCACGCGCGTCCGTAAGAGATGAAGGCCCGTTGAGTGCATCCCTTATTTCAGTTCCATTGCTTAATGGAGTTCGTAAAAACGTCGTTATTATGCAGGACGTACCGTGGCTAGTGATGGGACCGAGTAGCTTGGAATCGATGATTCTTGATCGATTTGATACCCAAGTACTTGGTAGAAAGTATCAATAAGAATCGAAGTCGTAAGTACTCGGTATCAAAATTTCGATTCGGATACTACTTGACTAGTATCGAATCACCCAAGTGCTTGAACCGAATGATACCGTTCGATTCTGCTTGAAAAGTATCAATTCCTTTTTGATACCTCCAACAAAGACTCAGTAGGATCGATTCCTGTGCGATTCTCCGGCGGAAGAATCAAGCACGAATCGATTCTTTCGGCGGCGCGAGGAATCGATCCGTGCTTGATTCTTTCTGCGGCGGAGGAATCAAGCACGAATCGATTCTTTCGGCGGCGCGAGGAATCGATCCGTGCTTGAGTCTTTCTGCGGCGGAGGAATCGATTCGTGCTTGATTCTTTCTCCGGCGGAGGAATCGATTCGTGCTTGATTCCTTCGTCGCTCGAAGAATCGAAAAAGAATCAGTTCGTGCTCGATTCCTTTTTCGCTCGAAGAATCGAAAAAGAATCAGTTCGTGCTCGATTCCTTCTTCGCTCGAAGAATCGAAAAAGAATCAGTTCGTGCTCGATTCCTTCTTCGCTCGAAGAATCGAAAAAGAATCAGTTCCTGTCCGATTCTTATATGAAATTAAAAGCATCGATTCTTCAATGGGAGAATCGATTCCTGCGTAATTTTTATATGAAGTTAGAAATATCAATACCTCTATGAAAGTAGGTATGTTTGAATATCCGTTTGATCTTTCTATGAAGTTAGACGAATCGATACTCGTTCTTTTGCAAATCGCTCTCGTTACTTATGTTTATAATTTATTATAATCTTTTTTATAATATTTTTTATGCTAAGCAAAGAGATGTGCACAAGATTTATCGATCTCTATTAAGTAATATTTAGACATTACATAATACTACCTATATATCTCGATACAGTCGGTAGTATGTGTATATATATATCAATTATATTTATGTGTATATGTGTATATAACAATTATACAACAATTATATTATATTATATACATATATACATAGTTATGTATACATAAATACATATTTATACATTACATAAATATAATTACTTTCATTTATCTAATTATAAATTACTATTGTTTATAAAATGATATATATATATTTAGTATACTTTTATGAGAACGATGGTGAGAGTGAGAGAATGCGTGCGTGTGTGTGTCCGTGTATGTATGTGTGTGTGTATGTGTGTCTGTCTGTGTGAATGCGTGAGCGTGTGTCTGTGTGTTTGCGACAGCATGAGGCTACAGTGTAAGATGGTGTTATAGAAAAAGTGACTGAGCGCGAGGCGGGGGGCGACGGTCGGCGCGTGTATTCGCTAGAAGGTAGCGTCGTAGAAAGAAAGAAAGAAAGAAAGAAAGAGAGAGAGAGAGAAAGAGACAAGAGAGAGAGAGAGAGTGCAAGCATAAGGTGGGAAAGTGACAGAGAAAGACGCCGGAAAGTAAGGACTGTTGCTCTTTTCTCTACCTTTCGTTGGAACCTTGTGCTGACTCTCTTGCTCTCACAATCTCTTTCGGACTTTACTTAATTAATGATTCGTTAACTATCCTGCGGATTGCAAAAGTGTATTAGAGTTTTTGACTTAGTACACACATGTGTACATGTAGTTTTTCACATCTACAGTACAATAGTAATTTATAATTAGATAAATGAAAGTAATTATATTTATGTAATGTATAAATATGTATTTATGTATACATAACTATGTATATATGTATATAATATAATATAATTGTTGTATAATTGTTATATACACATATACACATAAATATAATTGATATATATATACACATACTACCGACTGTATCGAGATATATAGGTAGTATTATGTAATGTCTAAATATTACTTAATAGAGATCGATAAATCTTGTGCACATCTCTTTGCTTAGCATAAAAAATATTATAAAAAAGATTATAATAAATTATAAACATAAGTAACGAGAGCGATTTGCAAAAGAACGAGTATCGATTCGTCTAACTTCATAGAAAGATCAAACGGATATTCAAACATACCTACTTTCATAGAGGTATTGATATTTCTAACTTCATATAAAAATTACGCAGGAATCGATTCTCCCATTGAAGAATCGATGCTTTTAATTTCATATAAGAATCGGACAGGAACTGATTCTTTTTCGATTCTTCGAGCGAAGAAGGAATCGAGCACGAACTGATTCTTTTTCGATTCTTCGAGCGAAAAAGGAATCGAGCACGAACTGATTCTTTTTCGATTCTTCGAGCGACGAAGGAATCAAGCACGAATCGATTCCTCCGCCGGAGAAAGAATCAAGCACGAATCGATTCCTCCGCCGCAGAAAGACTCAAGCACGGATCGATTCCTCGCGCCGCCGAAAGAATCGATTCGTGCTTGATTCCTCCGCCGCAGAAAGAATCAAGCACGGATCGATTCCTCGCGCCGCCGAAAGAATCGATTCGTGCTTGATTCTTCCGCCGGAGAAAGAATCAAGCAGGAATCGATACTTTCACAAAAGAATCGAGCAGGAATCACTTTTTCGATTCCTGCGACTCAGTATATTAATCGATTCGGAATCATTTCTCGTCGGCTCAGTTTATCGGAATTGATTCGGAATCGGACCCATCACTAACCGTGGCATGAAATTTGTCTCGGCTTCCGTGCTCCGCCATTTCTTTCTTGCAGCTTAATTAAAGTTACAAGAGTAAGAGATAGAAAGGAAGGTAAAGGGAGTAAGAAAGAAAGAGATAGGAGGATGTTTCTACATCGGTCAACGATCGTACTCCTTTCTCGAATGGACTTTCCAAGTGAATTCTTTCGTGAAAAAAGGAACGATCAAAGTGAAAAAGTAAAATGCAAATGGAATGATCGCACTTTTACAAGTTTTCTACTATTCTGAAAAATCTATACAGACACATATGCGCATATCGTTTGCTGATAACGTGCCATTGATGCGAGACGGTAAATAAACCGTGATTTCATCGAAACGCATAATTTATTTACCTCTGATATTTGGCCCAATCTCTCTCTCTCTCTTTTCATTTTTGCTCCTAGTCTCCACCATACGTCCTCGACATTAACGAATATCGATCGTTTAATGACGGAAAAGCGAAAAGTAGTTTAATTACGGCACACCGGCACGACGCAGAATTCCGTTCATTATTTTCGCGCTCGAAAGTATTCCCTGATCTGGGAAAACGACGTTCACGGGCTACGTTAACGAACTGAACGCGATTAAATGTATTATTACCGTGATTCTAGTTAAGTGTCTTTTTATAGTCGACGGAACACATTTTTTTTATCGTTAACCAAAAAAATCTACTGAATTATATTAGAGGAAATAATTGCCTGTGCTGCTGTTTCTTTTTTTATAGTTTAAAGTTAATTTCAAATTTATATTAGATATAACAATTGAAAATATAATAAAGTTTATTTTATAGACAAAATTCTCATAAATAAATTTGATAGGTACTGGATTTATTTCTAAGCGTTAACAATCTCTGGTAACGAATCATACTCGCGATAAATTTGAATCCATCAATGAAAATAAAAAAAAAGAGATTCGATACTACCATGGATCTCTTCGTCTCTTTCAACGTAGCTCGACTAACCTTCAACAACGTATTGATTTAGGACAACGCGCTCTTTATACTCGAAAATGATCGTGGGTTACATCTAGATCCCATCCATCAAGTGACGCATGTTGTCTATCGAAGCTGCCAACGTTTGACGATACTTCGGCAGTGATTCGATATGCAAACGTGCAATAACTTGTGTCTATATGTATACCTCTTGTAATACCAAACAACGTAAGCGTTTGACGGGTTCTTGACACGGATTAATTCGACTAGCCGTGAAACATCGACTCGACATACCGTGTGTACGCGCAGGGATCGTCGCATTACACTTTTATCGGACGAAATATCTACGCTGTGAAAGGCTCTTGATAAAAACAAACAAAAATGGGAAGCACTCACGTCGCCCACGCGATTCTACGTTCAAGGCGTGACAAATTCGATATTTACGAAGTCATGATTTTTTCTTTTCAAACCCTTCGCAGTCTAACGTCGAGTCGACACGGTTTTCTACGTTCACATTTATACATTTATTTGTAGGTTTGTATTTTAAATTGACAGATTGGATGACCATCAGTGATATAAATACACTATTGATCAAAATTTCGCCTTAGTAATCACGTAATACCCACGTACTTACAGTAGTAAAAATTTTATTACGAGCATCCAGGATAAAGTTTGCGTGACAGTCACCGTGTTAAAGTTACTACTCTGAGAATAAATAGGAAAAGTTGAGAAATTCATTTGGACCATACAATTACGAACGAGAAAAAATGTGGTCTGCAAATGGTTATCTAGTAAGGTGTTAAGATGATCGCGTAGAAAGTGTTACACATTTATATATACATTTTGTCGCATTAAAAGGGAAGGAAATAAAAAAGATAAAGGCAGAGAGATAGAATGGAAAGTACGGTTCTTGCGTAAGCTCGCATAAGTATGCGGTAAACCGTGAAAAAAAAAGGAAGGAAAGAGAAAAAATAAGGTAAAGAAAAAGATCGTAGGAAAGAACGGCACTGACCGTTTTAGCGTTAAAGGGCTCTCCGACGGACTTATCCTTTCTCTCTCCGGGCGTGTCTCATATATTTTTTATGCTGACATTTCATAAAACCATGTCGCGCTGGAAGATGACATCGCGCTTAAAAATTTAACTCTTTATGTTCCACGAGATAAAAGGTATTCGCGTGAAAGAACGGGAGTGGGGGGAGGAGACCGCGAAATTGACGAGAAGACGTTGCGTGGGTTATCGTTAATAAAGAAATTATCGCCAGTCCTTTCGCAACCAACATTTTCACAATTTTCTTTTAAATTGCACTTCAAAACGTTGACTAATATTCCAACCCTTTTCCTTTATTTTAAAGGATACTTAGAAGCACGAATATACCGAAAATCTGACAATGTCTACATAAGCGAGAGAAAGGAAGAGAGAGAGATCTGCGAGTTTGCGACATTAATGTTCACGGAGCCACGAAATGGCGCGAGCTAATTGGGAAACTCCCGGTGTAATTGTGAAGTAGGACCACTGGAGAAAGTCGGTTAACGAAGGCACCGTTGATGGTAGTAGTGGTTACTTGTCGTTCGACATTTGCTTTTTAAGTACGACAATAGGGAGTTCCTTGTGATCTCAATTGAGCAAAGAGTGTAACTGTTCGGGATATTCATAAACCCTTTTAGATCTTTACATTTTATAACAAAATTTAAATGTATATGCATGTAAAGGTGTGTGTGTGTCCACTGTAAATGAAAAATTCTCACTAACAATTTCGATTTGATTCGATTTTCGAGTAAAAAATGTTAGGAATTTTAAAAATTCATAAAAAATCTGTTATGAAAAGGAAACAATTCAAACTTTGCAAAAGTATGTAAAATAGTGACAATAACATGAATTTTTGATCAAAGTAATAAAAAATTTTGAAATTCCTAAAAGCTGATCCACCATCTCTCTCTTACTTTACTCGATTGTAATTTCCTTCTCGCGAATTAATCGTTGGTAGGTAAGCGGAGAAAGTTGAACCGAGCGGCTAACATCGAACGAATTTTCATCCCCTTCGTTCACCGGACGTCGTATTATCACGAACGTCGACGACCTCGTTCGGCCACCTTGGATCTCGACTTGGCTCGTAAAAAGAAAGTGGTTGCGTGGAATGCATCTGACGAAATTGCTTTATTCGTTCGAGGTGCGGCTTTCGTGAGGGAAATGAAATTCACGAAAATCGTTGTACCGCATTGGATGCTTTGTATGAACTTTATTTTTGGAACGATTTTTAAGGATACTGATCGTGGAAAACTATCAATTATTAGTAAATATGTAACTATTAGTTACTTTTTAAGGTGGGTATGTGAAATTTTCTTTTATTCTACTTTTTTTTAAATTAAAATAGAGGACACTTTAATCAATGAAAGGATCAGAGTATTGAAATTTTTTAAACACAGCCGATCACGACGTGAAATCAGTATCTATATTATTCATCCATTTGAATATTAGAGAATTCTGTAGTTCATTAAAGAGGAGAGTTATTTGAGAGGCAAGTGTGCCCAGTACAGTCATACGTAACAGAGATATGGAAAGAATGGAGTAAAGCGATGAACGAGAGATATGTAAGATGAGTACCAGAGGTGGATTGGAGAACGTCGAGGTATATGGTAAGAGAAGAAGCACAGAAAGAAAAAATAAGAACGATAGTAGGAAAAAGACCGTGGTATTATGAGATGAAGTTGGAAGAAGGAAAATGAAGTAAATTGGCAAGGGAATGTTGGAAGGAGATTACAGGCAGAGCGAAGAGAAACGAAGGTAAATCTAAATGGAAGAAGGATAGAAAAGAGTTCTTTAGAGAAAGAGGATGAGAGACGATGAAATGAAGGGACTGGCATACGAGTGGAGTTAAGGTATAGGGAAAAGCAGTAAGAAGAAGGGCTGGAATTGATAATAAAATCGAGATACAACAGGTGGTATAAAGAAGTGAAAAGTAAAGATACACTAGAGTAACTGAGGAAGGAATAGGGAGAAAGTAGACGTTAGAAGATATAGGTTAAAAAGCAAGATAAGGGAGGCAAGGTATTGGGAAAGGCTGAAAAAAGAATATGCGTGTGGGAGAAGAAAACATGGGAATATGTATAAGAAGGATACATGAATCGAGGAACGGTGGAAGGGAATTCGCTAAGGTGAAAGGAATACCAAGAGAAGAAAAAGAAGACCTAGTTAAGATGAGAGAGAAAAAAAGAAGAAATAGGAGTGTATGCGAGGAGATTAACGGGACATAAAGGAGGGAGAGGGGAAGGAACGAGAAATGGTTAGAAGAGAAAAATAGGGATTAGCGAGAAAGTGGTAGCTCGTGTAACCCCCAGGGAAACTTTATACCATACTATTACTAGTTCATTAAGAAAAAAAAGGTAAAACTGCACAGTAACAATCTAACGACAATTTTCGATAGTGGAATCGCTCGGTTAACGATTTGGAATAGGAATAACGAGGCAGAAGAGATAGGCAGTGACGGCAACGATCTAGAACGAACGAATGGACGAACAATACGATGTGTGAAAGAGAGGGAGAGAGACGGGGAGACAAAAAAGAGTCTCGGCGAAACTACCGTGGCGGATAATTGGCCCTCGCTACGCATGACGTATAACGCGAGCGACACGTGCGAATTCAACGGAGACAGAAGACACGACCCGTGGAAAAAAAAGAGGGTAAAGCTATACGCGCGTGCAATTTTTCCAATCCGCACGAATCGTCCCGTGTGACGATAATTACCTCGTTTTCGAGCGTGCAGTGCGACGACGATGTCTATTGGCGAAAGTACCCAACGCTCAAACGAACGTGACACAGAGAGAGATTCTCTTCGTCTCGTATGCACGTGTACAATGTTTTCATGATTCTTCCTGATTTTAATGAGTTACTGGGAATATTAGAAAGTTTACATGCTAATCTAACGAGTTATGTATCTTTCACAAGAAGCGATGAACGAGGCTGAGGATTTCATACTGAAGAGAATGAAGTAGATAATTTAAGAAACAATTTACACAATTTATTGTCAGTCAAAGATCGAAATGATGTTAGAAGAAAGTACCTACCGACTACACAAGAAATCATTTATACTCTGGCTCGAGTAGAAGAAGAACAGACAGTACGTATTCGTGCGATCAGCTGATCGATGCTACGACTACCATTGAAAATTTGATTAGTCACTCGACGTTTCGATTTCAATTTTTTCGAGCTTCGAAATTTCTTCCTAAATTTGACCCTAGACTTTCGGAATCGCTCTTCACCTTACTACGAGCTAACGCGATTAGAGTTCGAAGCATTTAACCGGCTTGTACGATTCCCTGGATTAATGAATCTCGCGTGGTTGGTCCGTGAAAAATATAAAAGATAGAAGAGAGATGGTGCTTTCGAAAAAAAAGTTACCCGTAAGAGAAAGAGAGAAGGTGAGTTATGGCGAACGTGGCAGAATTATGGAGTCCGGTACGGATAAGTTAATTACAAGATCCGATTGAGAAAGAGAGAGAGAGAGAGAAGTCTACTTTTAAATTACTTCGCATAAAAGTTCGAAATCCAATTACGTGATTAAGGAATGCCGCCGATAATCCGAAATGGGGACTTCTCCTCGGGGTCAAACTCGTCGAGATGGCTTTAAAAATCATTCGTTTGTACATTATGAACAATTTTATTCTCGTTTAAACATTCATAACTAACTCTAAGGTCTGTACAGTTGATAAAATTTAAATCTTAATTTGACGTAATTCCAGAATTTCTTATGAGATTAAATTAATAACTTGTCCAATTTGTATTACTAATGAGACAGATTGTTAGGATTATTGGCTAAATTATGCAATATCATAATTAAAAAAAACCTAGAAAGATCAGAAGTGTCAGACACTTGTCCTTATAACTTAAAAGATCACAAAATTGAGACAATGAACCTCTGAAAGAGATGATTGAGTACCCGCTTAACGAATAAACGGTTAATGAAAGACGATTATTGCTCCAGTCTGGTGCCACTAATGTAATGCCTTCGACATAACGGTACAAAGTTAATTCTCATGCATCGAAAATAAGCCTGAGCTTGTGGTTACGCGCGCGATTATCGTTCAGGATCTCAAGGATGAGGCAGTTAAATTATTTATGACTTTCCTAACGCCTATCTTTGCGTGGGACGATGGGTAGGGTTACTCGTCGGTATGGTACCATCATAAAGCTAAACAAACATAAAATCGTTAATGGCCGATAAAGAGTGTCTAGTACGAGGGGGCCACGTTTACTGCCATTTCGATATTTATGCGAGCATACCTGAACATTCGAGGCTGCGAGCGATATTTGTTCAGGCGTATAAATAATCTCGTAGTTTTTTTTATCGTTAAAACACATGCAACTTTTTAAGATCAATTATTTCGTTTGGAATAATAGCTTCTGAATTAATTTTTATACGCCTCATGCATGTTTGGTAATCGCGAGACTTGACGTCATGGCAAATGCAATATTAATATTTCTCGTTTCATAAATAAAGCGTATAAATATGAATCAGTCTGACCCATAATTGCATGTAAATGTACGAAATTTGCAGGATACTATTGTAATATTTATTATAATATCGATCATTAGTGGTCGGCATTATGCTTGTCTGTAACGCATCAGGCGGTTATTGATGGGTCTTATAGATATATTATTCATAAAATATACTCCTACCTTGCAGGTGTTACTAATAATTCCTTATAACGCGATAAATAACATTTTTATAGTTATACACTTGTTGTTAGCTCAATAAAAACTTTATGCTCACATAATGGTCGAGACATAAAAATCTTTCGACACTTAACCTGTCAACAAAACGAAATATCGAACAACATTTCGTGAATTTCAACATCGACTTATCGTATCTTGTCTATTTCTTCTCTACACAAAAAGATGTCTCGGCTGTTTTACGTCTCACGAGATAAGAAGTATTCTATTCCTGTCGATGGGTCAAGAAAGATCATCGGAACGCTTTAAATTTTTAATAAACCGTAGTACAGACAATTTTTCCTCGATATCATTCGATCCTTGCCTCGATTTACACGTCTTTTCTCATCCAACGATATATCAAGCAGAGAACTCGTCCTTGTTTTAGAACGTAGAAACGTAGGGAACGAATGTAAAGGAAATAGAAGACACATCTCGTAAGCACGTTGCTCTTCCGGCCGCGAAGCTTGACGATAGGAGAATGGATAAAGGAAAGGAGGAATCCTGCTCCCGGAAATCCCGTTTTACGAGTATCCTCAATGTCCGGTTTGCAGTTTCAACGTGGTTTAACGCAAACGCTTCGCTGAGATGTTTAAACCTAGACGACGAAGGGCCTGCCGCTAAAAGGGTTCCTCAACCGAGCACACCATCTCCAACACAGCCAAGAGAATTAAACAAAACGAGTTTTATGTTTTCCAGCACGATTTTCGTGGACGGCGTTAACTCGGAACTCGTTCTGTGAAACTACCAAAGGTTTTAAAACTCGCCTTTACGATATCGCCGCGATACTACTACTTCGTGAACGATACTATTTGTAGATTTCTTTTTGGAAGATCTATGATGTACGTGGTACAACGATATAACTAAAACATTTATTTTGTTTTTAACTTTTAGAAATTGTTTCGAATGATATTTGAGAATTTATATTATAATAATAATTTGTCACAGTAGAATATAAAATTAAACCATTTCGATACTACGTTATTAGAAATTTATAATAACTCAAAGCTCAAGCTCGCTTTTCGACAAAGCATGATCCAAAAATGACGTCATTAGTTGCTACAAACGAGCGATATAATATACACGATGATAATTTCAAGAGATCAGCCGGTGGAATAAATTTTACGATAATTTCAATCCACGTTACTAATGGTGCCAAAGAGAACTATTAATTTTCATGATTTCACCGAAAGCACGGAAATTAACGGAGCTAACGGTTTTGTGCTGAAGGGAGCTCAAAATTTCGCGTTGAATTCTAGTTGGAGTTGATTGCTTTTTGCCGAACTATCCTATTTAATCTTTCGCTGTATGCGCGCCGAGTTCACGGGCGTTCAAAATCCGAATATGAATTACATAAATAGAGAGCTCTTTTGCGAAGACAACGTAAAACTCGACGTTCGTTCTAAAATAGATCAGCTGCGTTATATCTGTAAAGAATTAACGGATGAATTAATACGTATTTGGCGACGGCCTTGATTTACAGACGGGTCGTCCCATTTTAATTCCGATTTCAAAGATTTATGAAATTTAGACTTTATTCCAAATAATTTTAATATGTGCATTGATCGATCGAACATATATACAATTTTGGATTACATTTACCATATTTTATACTTATCGTATGACTTTTCTAGGTGTTTCGTAATAAATATAGGGTCAACTGGCGATAAGTCCTCGATCGAGTATTTTTAACTGACTTCAAAAAATTAGGAAGTTACTTAATTCGACAGTGACGCTTTTTTTCGTTTGTCCAGGCATAATTTATGATACCTAACTACTTGTTTCAACTTAAATTTGTTGATATCCCTGATCAAATTCATAAAAAATTATATTTGTTTACTATTATTCGGCTACGGTATAGCCGAAAATGTATAGTTACGTGCGAAATGTAACACATCGTCTTGAGGCTATTTCGAGAACGTAGGAGATGAGAAGAGCAATAGACATCGTTACCCTCGCCGATGAAGCGAGTTCGAAGCGAAATTCAAAGACGTACACCACCGTTTAATATGTATTTCGCTCCTTGTATCTCTCTCTCGCTTTCGCACCTGAAACGTAACACGATCAAAGCCAACAATGGATTCTAATTTGGCTGAAGAACTCTCGTCGGCCGTGAACCTCTCCCATTGTCCGGTCTCGCGTTAAGCAAATTCTATAGGGCGCGTGTACGAACGGGAATCTAAATTCTTTTCCGTGAAATTCGAATTTTTCGGGAAAAATAGAATTGGTGGCCGAATTTGACCACGCGGGCATGGTATATACATATAGGTTTGATTACTTTCCCGAGTTTTAAATTGCGGTAGTGTACATATAGGGTGGTCCACGAAGCATGATCAGATTATATTATTCTGTTTCTAGTGATCCGATTGAAATTTGTTTGTTAGTATCCTATAGTTCAAAGGGAGTTTTAAGATAATTATAGTAAATGATTTTATGAGCCTTTCTAAATTTCTTAATGATTTTTATAATTTTTATGATGATTAAAAAAAGTTTATTAAGATACTTGCTGAATTCATCTGAATATCTGCAACAAGATAGGTGTAGGATCATTTTAAAGCCCCAGTTGAACAATGCTACACTAAAAAAAAAATGTTTAATCTGACCACTAGTAACAGCTTCTACCTAACTCTAAGTTTCTATGATAAAAAAAGACCCGTGAAAATATACGAACAACCATCAATAGCTAACAAAATTATCCGCACATAACATCATTAGCACTTAAGAATCCTTTACATGCACCGTTACTTGTAAGAAACGGTCTGCCAAAAGGAAACTGTGCAAGTTCGTCGGGAATAACGAAGAAAGGAAAGAAGAAAAGTAACTTTTTTTCTTGTTCAGTCATTTTTCCGTCCGTCCATCCGTCCTTTCCTTCTCGGCAGTAGAGCTCGGGTAGCGGCCAAGAACGACCATTCTTCGCGAGTTAGCCACACTCGGGCACGTGCATTCAAAAACGTAGCTAGGTGGGTATCAAGCACTCGTTGCCTTTCGCATTTCGTACCGTCTTCGTAAGAAACGGTTCTCTTTTCCTTCGCTTTTGTTCGAGAACATCGGGATTATTTCTCTAGCGTTTCTGCTCAAAGAACAAAAGTCTGAGATACTTTGATCATTTTTTTTTCCATGATTGACCATATGTCGAATAGGTATCATCGATGATTTCAGACATTTGTGTAAGGTAATTAAAATTATTAATGATTCTATTTTACACTTTTTATATTAAATGTATTCTTTTGGATCACCGTGTATATGCAACGGTTAGAACAATTAATTTAGAGATAATGTATAATCGCAGATTATTATATCCCAACATAATTTAATCAATAGGATCCATGCCGGTATATTTATTAGATTAATCTGCTATTATTACCTAAGCTGATGAGATTCGATTAAAGTAATAAAAGGATGCATCTATGCAAAATGGAATATGAATAATAAATGAAACGAACATTGAAAGTCTGTAATTAAACCTACGATAATCATATCAAACAGAAGTAATTCCAAACGAAATCTAGATCTTTCAAATATAAAATTATAACTATTCTTTCACTGATAAAATCACCAAAAAATAAACGTTTATATATAAATTATAAAATTTCATATTAAATATAAATACGAATATAATTTTGAAACGTCGAGATAACAAACTCGAAAACGGTTTTACTGGAGGATGATACCTACGGCTCGCTCGCTAATTTGAAAATCGTAAAAAAGCTTTCTCAGCGAAGAGTACCCACTTGAAATTTATCCTCGATAGAACGGCCATTAACGCAAATAGGGAGGAAAACTTTGATATAACCTTCGAGTCGCAAAGAGGTGCTGGCGTGTCTTCCCTCACCACTGGTCTCCGGAGAAGATGATCGCGCATCCAGCAAAGGATGAAAATCGAGAGCTATGAGCGTTATCCTTGAGAAATTCGTTCGGGATTTCCGGTTTTTCGCGTCGAGACGAAATTGCACTCTTCTTTACGACGTATTCCCGTTACTCGCGGTTCATGGACGCTTCGCTCCGAACGAGCGAGACGTAATTAATGTTACGATGAATATCACATGGTAGAAAAGGGAGAAAGGCAAAATAGCGATGCAGACATCGCGGAGACTCCGACCGTAAAATCTACGGAGATTTAAAGTATAACACGGGACGAGAGATGACGTAGGAGATGAAGATAAAAGAATTGTGCTACCGTGTAGATATGCTAGGTTTGTGACAAAGAAAGTTTTTTGTTGTAGCTTCTAGTGATTTTTATTAATTATCCTTTATAGAATTGTATTATGATTTGGAGGTAATGGATCATATTTTTAATAATTTTATTCTTCTATTTTCTTATTCATATATTATAAATAAGAAATTAGTGTAAATTATTTACTTATTTCAATTATTCGCTAAAGGATTAATGTTCTTATGCACCTGTAGTCTGCATTTCACAAAAATTAAAATTATTTTATTCACCAAGGAAGAGTAACGTTACTACAATTTTTCTTTGATCTCATTTCTATCGCTACGAGGCGAAATGATCCGACACGTTTGTACACGAAGACAGGTCTTCAACTATCATGGTTCTATGTAATTATCAAGATAAAAGAGATAATTCGTATAGAAAAAAGAAATAAAAAATAAGCAGACCACTCCCGCGTCGTCTTTTACAGAAGATAATAATGGTTAGAACGAAGGAAAGGAACGAAAGAAAAGGACAAGACAAAAAAGAATAAGTTGAAAGAAAATGAGACGTTCGGTGAAACAAGAAAAATACACGAGCCACAATGGTATCGAACTGAAAATCGTTTTGAATTAATCGAAGAAAGGATATAGAAAGAGACCATCGAAGATCTTTGACTATTTCAAAAGAAATAAGAAGCGACATTTCTACTAAGACGAAAGTCGTTACACTTCGAGGAAAGTATCTCGTTACCGTAGTGTGGTGTCTTATATTCGGTTCTGCACCGATAAGCTATTTCTCGTGTCGGCCCTTTCGGAAAGTCGTCGTCGGTGGCTTCTAAGATAGCAGCCTCATTAAAATGTATAACTCGCCTATCGCGAGGGCACGCCGTTTGTTCGGTGGCAAAACTTTCCGATCTACGTATGTATACATAGTACCAAAGAGTACAAGCATACATACATACTTAAATATTAAACGTAACCTTTGTTCAAACTTTTCAAAGATCGAACGAGAATCTTCTTCGTGTTCTACCAACCATTTCTTTCCTCGTGGACTCGATTACACTGGCCATTCCACGAAATAAAAAGACTATTCGTACAGTTTTATACCTCTTACCGGTGATACGCGCTTCACTAACGCCCATGAAAATGGAAAATCGATCGTCGTTGCGGATTACTACTACATTCTCCAGAGAGATCGTACCTAAAACAGAAAGAAGGAATAATAATTAAATCGTGCACGGTAAAAGCGCCAGGCGATAGGAGTAATCGCTGAAACTCGAGGAAGAACGAGGCAACGTAAATGAAACTCGCTTTGTTTAAACGAAATCGCTCGACGTTTCTATTCCACGAATTGTAGCGCGGAGAGCCCGTGTTACCAATGTGCAATGGGTATATTAAGTTGATTCGTTGCGGTAAGAGAAGCCCGCGTACGATTAAATCTTACGTTTCGGTTAAAATGAAATCGAGCCGGACGAAAAGTTAAATCTTACGAAGTTATTATAATGAAATTTAATTATGGGAGAGTCGGTAGTACTAGTAGATTAATTAATAAATTATAAATGGAAAGTAAATTATTATTCAATTACGAAACAGCAAATGTTATGTTTGAAACGTTTCCCGTAGCTTGTTTTATAAATATGTGATGTTAAAATAATCGATGAAAATATATAATTTCGAAAGCCACGACGGTAATTGGATTTTTGTTATTATTAAAGTGCAAATATACGCTTGATCGATGATAATATCGTAAATAAGCTGATGTTATGATTGATCTTAAAAATTTTATCTTTCACATCAATATTGATAAGTCAGACGAGATATGATCCTTCAGTAAAGATCAAGAGCGTACATGTCGCATCGCGAAAGTTTGGCATGATTAGGGAAGAAGACATAACGTAAGTCAGCGAAAGATGTTGAGTGAGTGGGAGCGAGACAATGTTAGAGAAGCGTGTTTCGGTGGTACTAGGGAAGCCCTTACACGTCTTACCGATGCACTCAGGCTTTCGGTTCACGCGATTCTCGACTAGTGCCGGCGTAAGCAGAGTAAACAGGGTGAACAGCCTCTTTAGCCCTCTTGAAATCCCTCGAGAGATGGTGAGAGAGAGAGAGAGAAGACATCCTGGCTAAGCAGAGAGACCGCCTGCAGGCCACCCTGCCCATAATGGGCTCACGATTAGCGCCAGACGCGATGCGTATAACCACCGATCGAATATTAACGAGCGCTATTATTAACGTCCGACTTACTCCGCTTGAATTACACCGTGTCTCTCTATGGACCGGTACGTACCACGTTGTACAATAGAAGTAGTGATATAGTATATGTATATTCGACAGGTGGTGGTAGTATTGTATGTGTGAATTGTAATAGTGTATGTGTGTGTAAGTAGAGTAGTGTATGTTTGAATTGTAATTGTGTATACGTATAGGTAGAGTGATGTATGTATGAATAGTAGTAGTTGTGTATAAATGAAGTATTGTAGTGTATGAGTATAAGTAAAGTATTGTATAAATAGAGTAGTGTATGAGTATAAGTGGAGTAATGTATGAGTATAAGTGAAGTATTGTATAAGTAGAGTAGTGTATGAGTATAAGTGAAGTATTGTATAAGTAGAGTAATGTATGAGTATAAGTAGAGTAGTGTGTCATAAGAAGTAGTAGGTACCATATATGTATGTACAAATTAGTAAGAGGTCAGGCATTAGAAAAAGTAGAGTGTTTATAAAAAGCACTACTACCTTTTCCTATAAGTCATATTTTCGACAAAAACAAAAAATATTAATAACCTTTGCAAAATCAAACAGTTTACTCTAACATAATAAAGAATGATAATACAAGACATATTAAAAAGAAAATCAAGAAAACGAAAGAACACAATTATTGCTTCTCGTTGTATCTACTCAATACATAGCGCTTCAAGTTTCTCATTCTTCACCCCTTGATTTTCCATCCTCGAGGAATATAATGATGGAGGATTGTCAGATGAGAAAGAGAGAGAGAGAGACAATGAGGAGTATCTCGTGATAACCCCCTCCGATCGTTCTCATCATTTTTCCAATCTCGTGCTATCGACATCGTGTTATCGTTTTACTCGATCCTAATCCTTCACGATGATCTAGCATCTCTTCTCCTTGTCTCGATATTCGACCGATAAGATGTCTTTCCAGGTATTTTTGGCTCGTTCGAGGGTAAAAGTCAACGGATAAGGGTGTCCTCGGGTCAAAGTATCGTCGAAAGCAATCGATAGTTTTCGCGATCGACTAGAAAGACGCTCGTGAACTTTCTACGTTTCCGTACCTTGTTACGGAAAGTAACCGATACAGATCCTCGATTTTAAATAGATACGGAATTTATTTACAAAAATCTGAATTATGAACGAAGATTAAATTAATAGGATACTCCAAAATGATATCATACGGAATTGAAATCGGTACGATCAATAATTATATTATAGAGCGTAGAAATATCGAATTCAACTAAAACAGATTCTTTGAACAATGAATAATGAATCCTAACGATTAATCGATTATTTCATTATTTCCACCACCAATTATTTCCTATCGTTTGAACATTATTAGAGCACGTTTAATAATTAACGTTTATTATCTGTTCTCATAATTATCATTTACACGATAACATATTCGGTGGGTTGATTCTAACAATAAAGCCAAACGGGGCTTTATATATCTACGTACGCATGCGAAAGAAGGATAACTTTATTAAGCGAATGCTTGGAAGCACGAGAAGCTAGTGGGAACGAGTTTAAGCTAAAGAGCGCGTATAAACCTTCGTAACGTTTCGAGGATTTCAAGAAATAACCGAATATTTGTGGAATTTACGGAGGATTACGCATGAAAAAGTACGTAAAAATAGTCCAAATTTTTTACAAAGTCGGAATCCCACGGAACACCGTCCCCGTGAAATCCGATTAGAGAAATTTTCTATAATTTGTCCATTAATAAGAGATATAACTGATCCATTCGTTAGCTTATCCGTTTACTAAGTTCAACCCAATTTGACGAAGCTATTAAGCCGATTTGCAGGATGTTTCTCGCAGTAACGTAACACCAAAGTACATACGCACTCGATCCAGTACCTTCCATCGTATCATTGTGTCACGTCAATTTGCCGTGATTAATGAACACATCCGATACGCGAGCTAATACGTATTATCGTTTTCAAAGGTAATGGTTCATTCCTGGCACTATTTAAAATATGATCTTTGGTCGTGAATATATCTAATGGACGTTATGTTACTACATATGGTATGTTATTAGAAAGGAGACTGGTGTGAGCTTAGAGATTAGCTATATTTCAATTATTTTAAGATATAAAATAATTTTTATAAAAAATATATCTTTATTAAGAATAAGAATTAATAAGAAAAAATTCATGACTCCTAAAATTAACTACCACACATGATAAAGAACCCTACCAAAACGATTTTTCTCCATCCCGATCGAATTTTAACGTTAACATATATGTCACGCATAAATTTGTAATATTACATTCGACGATATCGCGTTACTTCCCGACGAGTGCATAAACGCCGCGAAATTTCGCGTTACACGAATTTGCTGCGACACGCGTCCGGCAATACAATATATCGGCGTAATCGAGAGAAATGTATTTTTTGAAAATCGAATAAACCCATAGATCAAAGGGCTCGTCGAAGCGTAGAATACCACTCACTCTCTCCCTCCCTCTTCTATCCATCAACCGTAGAACATAGATGCACGAATCCGATGTAATTTCGAGAGTTCTACGATAAAATGAAATTATTATTATATCGACCTTTTTGCAGATGAGGGAAGGGATAAACGACCAACGAACGAGACGATTGCGCGTTTCTGCAGTTACATCGAAAAAAAAAAGGAAAACGGGAGATAGAATTAAATAGAAAAAAAACGAAAATACAACAACTCGATAGGAAGTAACAATAACGGTGCAATAACAATAATAACAGTAACAAGAGTGACTAATAGACCACAGAACCGAATAATCGAAGATATATGTATAACGGATAGTGTCCGAAGCACCAGTTTAGACATTTATTTACGCTCGTATAACAATCGGCGATGATCGTTCTGTCCGAAAAGTGACGCTTCGTCGAACGGCTTCGTTCCGAAAAATATCGGTGACGCTGAGTGGACAGTGGACAACCACCTCGAAAACAATGCTCTTGTTGGGACCAACGTATAGACACGTACACGTATACACGGTATATACAAGGATATGGTACAGTGGGGAACGCAGATGTACGTGGAAGAGTCACGGAAATTCATGGTAACAAGCGCATTTGTCCGATCGTTTTATCTCCGTGAAGCATATTCGACGGCAATCGTGCCACATGCAGCCTGCAGGTTTTAACGAGTGAATTCCGGGATTCGGGCTCGTCGGTCCTCCATTTGACATGAAAAGCATCGGAGTATACGACGGACGAGTTCGTACATTAGCGTTCGGCCGGCTTCACTCGATCGCGCGGATGACGCTCGCGTTTCGCCGATTTTGGGGATACGCGGTAGTACCGAGGTTATGCGCGGAAATTCCAATTTGTTTTATTTTCCTTTCGTTTGTAGGTAACGAGCCTCCACACGTTTTTCAAATTCATTTGGTAAATCGAGAATGGGTTATATTAGAGTATTTATCGATTTAATTAACCATCGATGGAAATTTATCATCGTTTCTTTAACTTTTCGCACTTGCTGTCCGATTGATTGATTTTAGGAATGTTGACGTTACCAAAGGGGATATTATTGATTATTTATAAATATATTACACACTTCGTGGAGAAATCTACGGTGAGTAAAAGTTTGATATATTTTTTCTGGCAGGGTGAATGAAATATCAGGAAATTAGCCTCTTGGAAAGATTCATCGTCGCTGTTGGTACATTTGGAAAATTATTTTCCTCGGATAATTTATGGAGAGCCATTCTCGAGTTGATTGCAAATAGATACTCTCCCAGGCACTTTTTTAATTCAATATTTGTTTAACTTTTTACTAAAATTGATTCATAAAAAAACACTTTAATCATCGATCACGTATGAAATAATGGACCAGTCTCGTTGTACTTTGAATAACTTTCGATTAATTGTTTACATTATTAATCTCAAATGTTTAAACACTTTTCGAATAGACTTGGCAGCTTAGAATTCCAATCCAAGAGCACGAGTTCATCGGAAATAAATTAGAGAACAAGCGAGTGGGAGAGTAAACTCGTAATAGCAGTTCCTAAGGTGGAGGCAAGGACGGAGCGATTCCTTGCGTGCACGGCTTTATAGCGCGCGTTGTAATCGAAATACTTTGGAGGATGACTCCGCAAAGCGTTACAACGACGAAAAGAATACCGTGTATGTGTGTTCTATGAGAGAGAAAAAGGAGAGAGTGCATCGAACTTTTTCTCTTTTAACCGAACGCGATCGACTTGGAACGGCGAGTTCTCGAACTTCCGCAAGCTCTTCCCATATACCACGAAGTATATATCCTTCTTTTTCATTTCGCTTTACCACACCATGAACAAACCATCCCGGCTCTCTCAATCCCGTTCTCTCTCCTTCGTAACCGTGCACAAACACGAGGAGAGCTCGCAGACAGCTTTTTCCACTCTCTCGACGAGCTTTTCTTTACTCGCGCCCGGCGATTCTTTACGCGCTTAGTTTCTCCCCGATCGACGACAAGACGTTGCTCGCTCCACGACTAGATCGAACGTACCGAGAAAATGCCATACTCGCGAACGAAACGTCGAAAGGACGAATCAAGAAGGAGATCCTATCTCGATCAAGGTCACGCGTTTGTCCAAGGATTGATTTCGCTTTCTCGATAATAGTTTGTTTTGATTTTATATTAATGAAAAAAAAAATGGTTTTTCGTTGCCCTTTTTTTGTGGAACGAATCGTAGGTCGTTGAATTATTTAGGATTTTAGGAGAGCGTTTAATCCTTTGCACTCGACTGGCTCTTTTAGAGATGTAGCTTTAACGCTATACTATTTTATGCGAAATTACGAGCAGTCCTCGGCTTTCGTATTTAATTAGTTACCGAAATGTGTAGGAAAGTTGAGATGTACGAATGTAGAACGATGTAGAATAAATATGGAAGTGTTTTTAAAATATTTATTTTAGGATTTTTGTCATATGTATTTTATAATTATTTAACAATTAGTATCTGGTGCTTTTATGTCATTTAAAAGTTTATTTTTCTAATATGTACGAAAGTCCAAGATAGCAAAGGCAGAATAGAATCGATTAACGTAAACCTTCATTAATAATAATAATATGATTGTATATGTATGGCAACAGCTGACTATAGAGAACGAACGAAAATGAGAAAACGTCGAAGCTCTGAAGCGTGTCGTGTTCCCGATGAGAAAAAAGAAATAGAAGGGTGCGAAAAATACAAGCAGATTCCTGCGAATGATTTATCGCGATCTCCTAGCACGCCGCGAATAAATCCATAATTATTGTTTGGGACGTAAAAGAAGACGAAGAAAGGAGAAGAAAAAAATGGAGGTAAGAAATGATTTATCGCGTTCGCGACGGAGACACGTGTCTCCGTAGAAAATAATACATCGGGGCGTGTTTGTTATTTTAAGGGAAATAACGAAGTAAAGAGGCAAAAGAGAACCAACGATCCCAAACTGGAGGATCGAAAATCCGAAGTCTATGACGAAAAAAAATAAAAAATCGAGGTATAATGAATATTTTAACTTATTTTGCTTTTCTTTTTGCACAGATATATTTTTCATACGGATAGACCTTCTCTGATCATCGATAGACTTTATTGGCATGATTAAATAATAAAAACTATTCTTGTTTCCGATGACAAGATAAAAATATGACTCAATAAGATCCCGATAGGAAGATGCCCTAGGAAATCTCTTTGAAGTAACGAAGGATAAGACCAAAAAAAAAAGTTGTATGAGAAGAATATACGCGAAACGTGGTCGTTTAGGTGGCCGGAATAACCTCCCGAGTCTCGGGCGCGTCGGCCCCGATTCCTTTTGAAAACACCTACCGCGCGATCTCCGTCGGCGCTTCAAAGAGAAAAATGGAGTAATTAGAGCGTGCAGCTTGGAAAAAACGCGCTTAGGACATCTACAACGAAAAAAAAGGAAGAAAGAAAGAAAGAACGAGGTAGAAAAACACAGAGAGAGAGAGGGGAGTTTGGACGAATTACGAGGTACTGTATATATCAGCATGGTGTAACTGTACCACCTATATAAAATACAAGGATTTATACGTGAAACTGGAGGAAGTATTTCAAAAACCACCGAGCGAACCTTCTTCTACCCTCTGCGTGCAAATAATAGCTGTTTCTAGAACACGAAGTTCCGTCGAGCTGGAAGAAAAAGGCAAAAAAGAGGAGGCACTGTGAGGGGGAGGAGTCCTACGGAAGTAGGATCATCGATATCGGTAGCTTTTCGTAATTTTTAGACCGGCAAAAAGCGGACGACCGCGCGTCGTGAAAGATCGGTGATAGAAAGGGTTGGAAAAGGCTCGCTGCTCTGGCCAGCAAAGAGTACAGAGTATGAGATAAAAGCTCGGTGGTCTTAGTCACCGACCGAGTAATATAAATAAACCGGAAGAGACTTCGACCGGCTTCCGGATTATCGAACGTGTAGGAGAACACCAACGAGAGACAGAAAAAGAGATGAAGAATTTATCCTCCCCGAAAATGGAACGTTCGAAAAATGGTGAATCGCGCGAGGTCCAGCCGGTCGAAAGAAAATCGCGTGGGTTGGCCCGCGGGGTTTTGGTGAAGAGAGTAATGGCCGAGGGGAATCACAATAGGGACGAGTTAAAAGTTCGCGTCGAAAGAATAATAAATCTTGGAATATTCTAAGTATGTTGGGTGGATCGAGAGAAAGAAATAGAGAGGGAACGAAACGGGTGCGAGAAAAAAAGAGGGGTGGAATAAAGCGAAGTTTCCAACTACCGTGCAGCAGCATCCAGTACCCTTCACCGGGAACGAGAGCTACGCGTTTTCCCCGTCCATCGATATATATATCGTTAAAATGCGAATGGCGCGCGTAAATCAATGGATGAGTATTTTTGTTCGAGTAGGAAGATATGAAAAAAAAACGTGCGATGTGAACGTAAGCTCGATGGAACGATGAATGATCGATTTGCGATTTTTTCTTTTTTTTAATATATTGTATGTATGTGTATATCTATGTTGCTGGGCAGTGATTTTCACGCGTGAAAATATTTCCGTTCATGGAGTTCGAAAAATTTCACATTTCAATCGAGTATGTGTTTTCGGGTAATATAACCAAGGTATCACTCGTGACCGTTTATTATTTTTCATCGATTTTTATTTTACTCTTTCGAATGAAAAGTTGCACCTTAACAATTTCATTACCAAAGGGATGTCATTTAGAAACTGATTTTTTATAATATTATTGTAGAATATACAATTCGAGTGTACATAATTATTACATGTACATAGGGGAGACCGGGGCTAAAAGTCCCAGGGGCAAGTAGTCCCAGTCGTAGTTTTGGTATCTTAGGATGGAAGGGGAAACGCGTCCGGTGCATGGTGTACAGGTCTTAGCGAGTAAAAAAAAGTGTAGTGGTGGTCGTTGTGTTTAGTCTTCCCTGGTTACTTCAAGAGACGAATTTATATTTTGATAAGTTCAATTCTACTTTGGGTACATTACTTAAGCTTCTCTAGGCACTAATGCAAATCGATTGCACACGAGTTCACACATGTAATAGAAAGAGAATTTGGTCAGTTTCATTTCCTTGCCAGAATTTTTAAAAAACTCCTTGATCTGACTGAACTATTACCCGAGAAACAAACCTATGAAAATGGGGCAAGTTGTCTCACACGTCGAGGTAAGTTGTCCCGACAATGAGATCTGGGACAACTTGCCCCATCCTCTTTTTTTGCTGTAACGTTTGTTTTTATCATTAGTTTTCGACAGAATTCAGGTTTTCGTTCATGATGCAAACATCAGGATTTTTGTCAAAAATCGATGCATCTCGAATTTGCCCGATCAAATACTCGTTCGACAGAGGAAAGTCTCTAATTTACGAATATGCAAGTCGCGTTTCGATAGGATGACTGGTTAAAAAGTTACAGTAATTTTTCTCTTGAAAACGACCCATACTCTGACACTTAAAAAATTTATTTTTCAACACTCCGCAACGATATCGAAAAACGGACAACGGGACAGTATTCTGCATGCTTTCTTCTTTCTAAATCTTGATTCATACATCAGGATTTTTGTCAAAAATCGAAGCATCTCGAATTTGCCCGATCAAATGCTCGTTCGAAAAAGAAAAGTCTCCTCTTTACGAAAATGCAAGTCGCGTTTCGATAGGATGGCTGGTTCGAAAGATACAGCAGTTTTAAGCTTGAAAAAGACCCATACTCCGACACTTAAAAGATTCATTTCTCATCATTGCTTAACGATATCGAAAAACGGACAACGGAACATTATTCTGCATGCTTTTATCTTTAAAATGAGCCATTAAACATTGAAATCGGCGGTGGTGACCATTTTGGCAAAAATCATGATGCATAGGTCAGGATTTTTGTCAAAAATCGAAGTATCTCGAATTTGCTCGATCAAATACTCGTTCGAAAGAGTAAAGTCTCTAATTTACGAATATGGTAGTGTGGCTTCGATAGGATGACTGGTTAAAAAGTTACAGCACTTTTTCTCTTGAAAACGACCCATACTCCGACACTTAAAAAATGTATTTTTCAACACTCCGCAACAATATCGAAAAACGGACAACGGGCCAGTAATTTGCATGCTTCCTTCTTTAAAATGAGCCATTAAACATTGAAATCGGCGGTGGTGACCATTTTCGCAAAAATCATGATGCATACATCAGGAAAAATGTCCATGTATTGCTAAGAAGTTGAACTTTATGATGGTCACCAAAAAATTCGAAAATATAAGCTACAGAAATCTGTAGAAACAAAAAACCTAAAATTGGGACAACTAGCCCCGGTCTCCCCTAATCGGTAGAAAATTCGTTCGAGTATATCCCACGTCATTTGTTCCCTCATTTTATTTATTATTCGAGCTTTCACAGATATTTTTATTGCAATATCTTTCCATACCCTTCAGTCAGATATTTTTACCACACTAGGCGACCGTCAGACATTACTCTTAATTTATAGCGTTTGGTTATTCACTTTTTTATCCACTGGCTATCCTCGGTGCACGCAGACATATACCTATGGACCTTGGATCTTAAACACTTCGCGAACGGACTTAATTTAGCGCGACGACAGTAATTCAGCTCACGAGACCCGAGTCTCGAGAGTGTCGCGTACCTTATTCCCCCCACTACCCATACTCGCTTTCTATTTGTCTTCATAGTCCGTTTCTACGATGAAAATTCACGCAATGAAATGAAATTCACGTGCTTTTTTATAGAATGTTACTCTGTATATCTGAAATGAATGTCAATCTGAAATTCGATATCAGAAGTGAGCAAAAAGAATGTTAAATAAATAATACAAAAAAAAAATAGGAATTGACATAACGTGTCAAAAGTATTCCAGGACATCGTATTTTAAAGTACACTATAGTCCAGAAATTTTTTTTCGAGTAACATCTTTACGAGAAGAAAATACGAGAAGAAAACGTCATTTATCTCACGAAGCGTCTGACACGCGCCATGCTGAAGATTTTAAATGCGAACGCGACGTAGGTACGCGTTTATCGCCGGTAACGAAAGTTTACCCTTACGGAAAGTGAGTCGTGCTCACCCTTCTACCCCCCTTCGCTTTCCTTTTACTGCTATGAGAAATAAGAGTAGAGGCATCGCAAGAAGAGGACGCACTTTTAGTGCACGCGTAAAAGTTATGCGTTAAAGACGTGCGCGAGTGTTAGCGTCGATTGGAAATTCCTTTTTATAGGATCGTATAAAAGTGCGACGAGATTTATGCAGTTATATATGCGGTACGGTTTTCAGGAAATAATAAAAGCGTTCGATGGCCTATAAAACTTGCGTCGTTGACCGAGAACTGGGAAAGAAAAATCATCGTCGTAGATCTTGGCGTGTGTGCGTGTAACTTTTCGAACGCGATTATAGTAATAATAATTCATATAAACACTTTTCTATAAGTATATTCGATGGATGCCATAAACGAGGAAATGTTGTGGACTTAATGCATAAAGTTTATAAAATTTGAGTTAATGTGACAAAGTCACTAGTAAAAGTAAAAACTTTATGTAAAATAGATTTTTCAGTTTTTGTAGTAAGCCAACGATATTTGACTTTTCGTAAAATAGGAAGCCCTTGGATCGAGAATGACGCAAGTATCGGCGAGAGAGAAAGTATTGTACGATTCAAGGCGATAAATTTATCGTCTAATACGACGAAGTTATTATTTGAGAAAGGTGGAACGGGAAAAGTACGACTAATAATAATCGTAATACGGCGAAGGAGAAAAGGACAGAGAGTCCGAGGAGAAGAGAAATTAATGGATACTGCCAGGGCGGATGAGAGACGGCACAAACGACCCCAAGGAGCGTGTCGTGCCTTTTTCCAGGCGACCTGGAAACTACGGACGCTAATCGATCTTATTTCCCGTCGCGTTGCGCGTGGAAAAACGGCTACGAGGTAATTTCCTTCGATCGACAGAAATGGTCCTTTTCTCTCTTTCTGCCATCCTTTATATGTATATATGTATATAACAAATAATGGTGGATTTTAATGTATAGATAACTATGAAAGTCGTGTAATTCTCTTTTTAGAAAAAAATTGACTAACATATCAATTTTCTTATAATTTTATTTCTTAGGGAATGTTTAATTTATAAATAATACGATATAATACATAAATTAGAATGACAGCAGTTTCATAAATTACGATCTTCCCAAATAAATAAAACTATGTTATTCATTCTAGTTAATTGTAATAATAACTAGTTTTCTTTACAAAACAAAATCAATATGAAGTTCTACATCAAAAACATAATGTAGAAAGAAAATCTTCATCAAAAACCCGAGTTTCTCATAAGTTTCGTACAAACGAAGAAGCGAGCTCGCTCGAATGACCGTCGATAAAAGCTGAACCGCTTTAGTCCGTTAAATCTGTCGTTGATGGGGAGACACGATTAATTTTTCTCGTCCGCGTGGAAAAAGGAGAAAAGAAAGGGAGAACCAGTCGAGCTAAAAAGAGAACAGGTTGGGGGGAGAAGGGGCAAGAAGGTAAAAAAGATCGGTCAAGCGGATTTTCGTTAATGACAGAATCCCTGGCGATATCTCTCTATTCCCTCCGAAATTTCGTTCGAGTGCGCTCCGCGGATTTATTATCAGTCGAATATTAAATTTCCACGATCGGTTCGCGGAAAGTCGTCGTTTCCCTGGCCCCGCACCATTCGATGACAATGCGCCCTGTGTTTTTAATATACCCCTATTATGCTTCCCCAGCGAGATGGACCCCCCCCCTCTCTCTGCCGTTCCTCCGAGCGATATATTTTCTGTCAATAAAATTTGTATGGAAAGATTATCGTGCGAACGCACGAATAAAATGAAAATAGAAGGAAAAAAGGAAACTGGGATCGAAGCTCGACATCGTCCTGGTAGTGTAATAATAAAAATGGAGAATTTTCAAAAAAATGCAATATAAAATTTGTTCGCTTCCTTTCGATCTCTATGAAATCTACAAAGGAACGCTTGTGATTTTCACGTGCTCGTGTCGGGGTGACAATTATTTCGGAAAATATTCTTTCTAAGGTTTTTGTTTTTTAAGCAGAAGTATACAAAGAAGAAGGGTAGAAACGATCGTATTATTTTATTAAATTTATTCGGACCTCGTTGATAGATGCATAAAAATTCGACCCACTTTTCCCCATCAAACAAATTCCAAACGCCTCGGTCTCTCGACGATTCGCGATGTAACGAATCGCGGTAAAAAATATATCCGTGAGCTTTTTCAATCGAGCGAGAGACGAGTTATTGTTTTTTTTATTTTTCTTTTACTGGCATGATATTCGCATAGATCATAGATCCGTGAGAGGGACGTAGGTCGAAAAAAAAAAAAGAGATTCCGCCCGCGGTAAATCGATCGACTAATCCGTCGGATGGCATGCCAAGTTCACTGCGATTCTTGCTACGCCTACGACACACGACTCTGTTTTGGGGGGAGTGTTCGCGAAAATTTACGAGCGTTAACGGATATCTGCAGATTGCGTTGCGTACGATAGAGAGAGAGAGAGATGAATAGAGGGAAGAGGATTGAACGATCGAATGGACCATCCAGGTTGGCTTACCACTTCTGTGCTACGAAGCAACTTTCGTGTATGTCTATGTGCATGCATTTTCTATATAGATATGTAGTACATCTATGTAGTATGAAATTTTAATCCTTTGCGGTCCGTATTACTTTAGATATTTTACTCCAAGTAATACATCGTTACCGCAAGATTTAATATCTTTTGAATTGAATAGTAAAATTTGTTACGAATTTATATATGCTAGGATATTCTTATTTTTTAATTTTATACAACAAAGATATGACATTGGACCGGAAAGAATCCTTTCATAATTGTCTTTTATGTGAAAATTCACGTTCAAGTTTTATTAGAAACAATATTTTTCAATTTCTGTATCTTCGGAGATATTATTTTAAAGTCATAATACTGCATATGTATATTATATGTACAATTGCATGCGCTGCAATCGACTTCCTTTTCAGTAATTCAGCCTGAATAAAGTAACTTCGTCGACGTTTGCTATTCTGGTTGAAAAGAGAAAGATGAAAGTATCCTTCCGTTCCGAGGAGAAAGAATAAGTGAAATGACCGGATAGATCGCTAAAAAGAGTTTATTACGTACTTCCGATCGAAGTATATTATTTTTACGAGCAAGTTCGATCGACACGTCGGGAAGAAATGTAATTTTTGCATTAGATTTCTGGGAAACGGATAGTTCCGAGAAACGTGACACTGCACAGTGAACAATTCTTTTTTCGAATGATCGCGAAAGAATAATTCCAGCGGTCGAGATGCATTTGGTTCGATTTACATTTGTAACTTGAACGTGATTTCGTTATGGAGAGATGGGAGAACGAGAGGAAATAGAATAAATTGTTCCATCGTTGGTATGAATTTTTGGTGGAGAAGAAAATTTATATCTTTTTAGTCAAAAGTATTACCCATTAGATCGTACATATTATTCTTATACTGACATACCACAATTTTGAAACTTTAGTACATCGAATCTTCGCATAACCGAACTAAAAATTTATGTACTTTTGGTATTCATAATTTAAGAAAACTGCCGTGCATTGGATCGAAAAAATCACTCTTGCAGCAACATTAAAAATTTGGTTAGAGTTTACGAGAACACGGTGCCGTTTCGAACCGACGAAATTATGAGATCCCGTTTTCGCTATACGAGATTTAAACCATAGTCGTAAATTACAAAAGCTTCGCTTCACTCTAGGATTGAAGCAATAGAGAGACGCGTGCTTCAAAAGGATATATCTTCTTTAATCGTCTAAGTATCTTGGTTTCAATTCTGGTATACGAGGTTTCCGGCTGATAAGTTATCGCGTTACTCGCCTTAACAATGCAGAAGCGGTTGCACGGGAAGAAAGAAAGAGGAGACTGGTAACGAAAGAAAGAAATAAAGAAAAGGAGAAAAAAAAGGAAGAAAAATAAAGAAAGAAGGAAAGGGAGGAGAAAGGGACGTAGAAAAATAGGAGAAGCACCAGAGAGAAATCGAAAAGGAAAGAAAAGAAGGGGGAGAGAAGATTGTGGATACGAGGGACGAAGAAAAGGGAGAGGTGGGTAAGAAGCGGTGATGTTGGATCGCCTTTCCGCGTCGTCGTAACTTCCGCTTTCCAGGGAACGAAGCTCGTTTCGCGAAAGCAACGGTCCCGCTAATCGAGCTCGGCTCCTACGGGATATCGTATCCGCTCGACGAAAGTGCCGGCTCTTTTCCCTCTTTCTCCTTGGATCTCCCAAGAGCATCCTCTCTCTTCCGCGTTTATTACGACCGAATGTGAGCCGAACGAATCGTGATGCTACCTCGAGAAAATTCTAACAAATTTAATTTATTTTTAAGGATTATTGTTAATTTATAAACATATGTACCTATATGCATCTAACCTATACCTACCGATCGCAGGTCCAAGCAACTCCATTTTTAGAATTTAAACAATTTTAAACACTTGATTGAACTTTTTATATATAAAATATATTTTTATATTAGGCTTAACATCATTGTAACAAAAAACATTTTTATAGTAGTTGAATAATAGCAGTTACTCTATAAGTAACTATTCTATATTTAAAAATTATGTTAGTTATATTAGTACGTTCTATTTTCATACTTTATTTTAATAATATTAAATGCAATGGGATACAAAATTTTTTTTATATTTTAGATTAATGGACATTACACTATCAAAGATTTTAAATAAAATCTACAACAACAAATAAAATTAGTGAAATAATTTTGTAAGGGGCCTCTCATAAAGTTGGTCCATCACTGATCGCAAAAGTTAGTTTTCCGAAGCAACCTATAGAAATCGTTCGACTATGATTATCGAATCCTCACCGAATTCCACAGATTTTTCTTCGTAGAAGTAGGAAGAAGATCGATATCGTTCCGTTACGATCTCGCGAGAGTCCGTCGTAAGCTTATACGTATTTTCGCGCTTTTCCAGTAAGAAGTACCATTTGCTACGGAGAGACGAACGTAACACTGTGTTTACCTATACATGTGTACGATACACTAGGTAAATAAGAGCATACACATCCACAAATACATACATATATTTTCCTTATCTTTTCCTCGTTGCTTAAGGATTCACGAGCTCGCCACCACGTCTTTCTCGTTTCTCTCACTCCCCTTACTCTTCTACCTTCGCTCCTTTTTGACGCGGCAATGGTATCGCCATTCGTTCAACACGGCCGCCATTTATGACGAGAGGAGAAAAGGGAGGAGAGTACGACGATTCGCGAAGCAAGAAGTCGCATTACGACTTTCGACGCAACGAGGAAAAAGAAAACGGTGGATGATGATATCGTCCCAACCTTTTCGCGCCAATTTTTATTATAAATTTCTCAATGAAGGGACAGGTATCGAATTTTTCTTTATACCTTGTATTTTATGTTTTTACCGTGGGGGGTCTGAATCTTGGAAGGGTAGTAAATATATGGTTAATGGTCTTTATGGTTTCATCGTAAGCTTATATCGCTGAAAAGTTACGTTTTGGGAAAGAAAAAAAAAAGGACGTTTCAAGAGACCATTTTAATTTTGGTAATTGGCATAAAAGTGTATATTTATTACACGAGTAACTTATTGGGTCATCTGATGAATAAAATTGTTGTCATTTATTCTTACCGAGAAAGAAATAGGTACTGCATTACCGTATCAACTTGTGAGGAATAATTAGTTGAAGAATAATACTTTATTTTTAAGAAGAAATGTTATGACGCGATTTCCAAAAAAAAGGGTCAGCATTTCACGAAAATATCCATTAGAATTAAGAAATACTTATTGACTTTTATTAAGTTCACTGTGATTCGTTTTTCATTCTCCGAATTCCGATCGTTTTATAAATCACAAAAAAAAAGGAGAGAAGTTTTCGCGAGAGGTCAGGAATTTTCTTTTATTTTCCCATCACTGTCACTACTATTTTTTGCCTCGAAGGTATAGTATATCCCCAGCTACCACTTTCGTATCCCCCATCGCGTTGGAACTGTATTTGTCCCGTACGTCGTCCATAAATCGATCGGTAATAATGAGAGCTACGTGAAGGCACTGCGAATGCTTTAAATGCCTGAGAGGGCTTGGCCCAGATTCTACGATGGCTCGCGAGAAATTTCCCGGAGTAACTTCGCCATAGGGAGGTGCTGGCCAAGACCCGCGAAAACCGTAGCTGCTTTTACCCACCTCGAAGAAGAAGGTAATCCCTATCGACGTTCGATAAATTATAGATTCGATTCTCAGCCGTGTTACGTTCTAGTCGATCCTTCTCTTTTATGCTACATCTCTCCCTTACGATTTCGAAAAGAATTCTACCGATTGCTAGCATCTGTGGGAAATGATACGTATTTTCGTAGATTTTTATGACAAAAAAATTTTGCAATAACTTCCATTATACCAAATTTCTACTCATCTCATAATTCGATGTCTTCTGCTTTCTTTTATAAGAAAATTGAGAAATGGCACCCCCTATTGGAATTTTATCGTGGATCGGCTTCGTTAAATTTTCGTGCTACGAGAACATCGGCGACAACGAATCGATTTTCTCTTTTCCGATTTAGCGCGATCGATGTCGGTAGAACTTATCGCGTGAGAACCTTCCGTCAAGAAATTGCTTCCATTTTCTCTTTCTCCCTATCGAATTTCTCGTTTAGAGGTACACACCGATGAAATTCCATCCAACGAATTACGACTGTATGGTAAGAGCGTTCACTTTGATAATTTAGTAAAGAGAAGGAAAAAAAAAACAGTTCTTTAGAATAATATGAAAAAAAGATGAGACAGCTTTCGAAATATTTTTACGATTTTTAAAATTATTACGTATTTTCTCTTCGCCTTAACTCTCTCTCCCTATCATTTAATCCGTCGGCGTTATATTTTAATTACGCGGGCTACTAAATATTCCCCCGTCTCTTAATTCACGCACCAGTAAACAAATTATCGCGACGGCGTAATATTTCGCCCGTTAATTATCGTCCGGCCAATTCTCGAGAAGAAGCAAAGTCCACGACATAGACAACGTCGACTGCCTTCTCGATGCCATTTTTAAGAAAATTTTCGAGACGAGGAGAAGAAGAAGGAAAGCATTTGATTACAGTGCTTCTAAGACACGAGACTCGGGGAAGCTTCCCTTCTAATGGAATGGGATTTACTTGTCCATCCTTTTGCCAGTCGAGGGAAGACTCCTTCAGGAACGTTTTTCTCAAGATGTTCTTCGATTTCACGAACAACATCTCCCCTCTTCATCTTTTAAAACATGCCGACTCAATAAATAAGTCCGACAGCCTCGATCGTAATACCGAATGAAAACGAGCCTTTTCGTGAGATCGTTTTAAAAGGAAAAACTTTTTCTTACTGTCTCTCTCTCTCTTTCATCTCCCCCCCACCTCCCCTTTCGTCTTTCCTTTTACGAAGACGTAGACTCAGAAAGAGAATTTTATCTCGAGGAGACGCGCCGTCGATCAAGATAAATGGCCCCCCCCTCTCCCACTCGCCAAAAGTTCCGCAAGTATCCTTTAGCTTTATTTTTGCTCGCTGGTCCACCTCTCTCGTCTCTTTCCAATATTTTCTCCTCTTTTTCTTTCCTCGTCCGCGTCGCCAACTTGATCCACGATCGTTCAACCGACTGTGAAATAGACGTTTTCATTTTCGGAGTGAGTGATTCTACGATCTCGTGATATCACTGATCAAATAATTATTAACAACGTCGAGGGAGACTTGACACGTCAATTTTTTATGTCATCATTTCTTTGAGAGGATAAATTTCACTTATCGAACGAAAAGTAATATATTAGACTTGACGAAGAAAGTGGCATTGGAAATGTATAACGTATAAGGTTATGATATATGAATGATTAGTAATACATTATTAGTTAATCGATTTTGATGATTAAATTTCTGATCTGAGTATCTGTCATCGGTCAAAGTGTAAAATGTCAGTGCATTTAATTTTTTCGTTACTGCCAAACAAAATATGTAGGGACAAAATAATAAGGTTCAAATGAAAAAAACATTATTTTTATTTAATTATTTATTTACGAAATAAATCTTTTTGTATATATACAAATATAAATACATACATACAAATAAATATAAGTGATCCATAAAGAATACAAAAATAGTCCAGGCAACTTCACAATTTCTTTATTTCAAAGTTATCGAACGAAACGTTCGTAATATCTAATGTCGCGGACTTGAAAAAAAATTTTCTCGCGATCAATGAAAAAAGAACGGATTTCCCCTACTCGGTTAAATAGCGAAAGAAATTAGTTTCCCCGAGGTGGAATTGTAAAGGCGTTCGTTCGAAGTCCTTGCTCCCTTTCATTCGAGCTCTCTCTCGTACCTGTCCAAAGTATCCAGAGTTTCCGCTCCGTTCCGACTCGGATTACGATTTCTTTCTTCCTGTGTAGCCAGCCACGCGAGCAATAAGACCACTAAGAGACCACGTTCTCTCCCTTTCCCTTTTCCTGTTCTCATCCTCTCTCTCTTTTTCTCTACTCTTCTGCGAGAAGGGCCACGTCGGACGTTTTCTGGACGGAATGAAAGCGACGGAATCGGTGGAATGGACATTGGCCGGCTTCCTCGCATGAACCCAAGAGGAGCTACGTGGAAATCGCGTTACGCGCGAGCGCTTTTTAAAATTCGCTTGGGTCGAGATCCAATCTGGTAGAGAAAAACAGACAAAGATCTTTGCCATCGATGCTTTACTCAAAGAGAAGTTCCGATTTCCCAGCCCGATTAGCTGCATTCTCTGACTCGATCCTCCAAAATACAATATTTTATCTATAAGCCAATGAGAATTTTTAAGTGACAAATTTTTTCACAAATATATTCAGAAATGTTTAGAAAATATTTAGTTACCGATCAATTCTAGCCAAGAGATCCATTAGTCGCATACACGATAACAAATTAAGTGAAGTACAAAAAGTGATACTAAAAGTAAAAAAACAAGTGATAAAGATGATACTTTAAGTATAGAAAATATTCCTTCTTCGCTTTAAACCAACCAGCAACGTCGAGGTACTTGGCTACACGGGAACGTCGAGCCATCTTTAATAATCGAAGGTAAAGGATTAAGCAAGCACGAACGTTGCATATCAATTAAGTTGATCTTTCGTCGTGATCGACTTGTTAATAACCCGGGGGTGGGGCTGCCTTACCGAACAATTCATTTTGTTTACTCTCGATACAACGAGGAGAGAAATCCCTCGGGTTATTCTAAAATCGCTTGGTGGTTGAAAGGTAGAGCCATATTACTTTCGACGATCGAGAAATTCCTTTACCCTCGAAACGTTTTCGAGAGGGTTTCTTCTCCTTCGTCACTTCTGTTATTCACGGTCGACTTTTGTAAAGGGAAAGGTTAATCCGCAATATCTTGGCCGATGTCTCGCGCCATGCTGCACCAAAGTCCAAGTAGAAAGAGAGAGAGTCCAGAAATCATGGGAAAAGTTTCGTGGAGCGAACTGTGCCGAGTTAATAAATTCACGAACTCGGGGCTACAGAAATTTTTCTTATTAATTCTTACTCGCCTTGGTCTCTATAATATATGTACGGTTAGCTCGTCGTTTAAAACGAAGCTTCTTGAGGTAGTTGGCTCGTCGCCAAGTATATTACGAGGATATTATAGTTTTTGTTCTTTTAAAAAAAAAAATAAAAAATTGAAGATCATTCGAAGAAGCTGCTTCCGAACGAAATTCATGCCAAATTGAACGCCACATTGTCTTTGAAACTTTATCAGTAAAATACATACTCGAGAAATAACGAACGAAATTATTCTTATTTGAAAAGTAAAGAAAAAGAATAAATTTTCTATATGAAAAATAAGTCAAAACTTTTCGTAAGAAAAATAACCGAATGAAAGATCGCTTTTCTCCATTTACACGTATTTTCGTTCTTCCTTTGCGTGGGACGCAGAAGAAAAAAAACGTAGACGAATTAGAGCGAACCCATATAGAAAATGCGTCTGGTCTCTCAGGGGACTCGATCTTTGATCGATCGATCGACGAGCGCGTTGTCGTTCATCGACACGACGGAGTGGTACATAAATCGTGAGAAAAACGAACGAACGGTGCTGCTGTCCGCCCGGCTGGCTGCGAGAGAAAGTCGACCTTCCAGCAAACCTCTCTTCGACCTCCAACTCTTCCTCTAACGCACACACTAACTCTCCAACTTCATTCTCTTTTTCACCCTTTCGCGTGCCTACCCGCCAGTCTGAATTATGGGAGCCGTTTTCACGATTTTATCCGTGAGAGACCGATTATGACGTATACCAACCGTGGATACGTTCAATCGCGTGGCTTTACGATCTAAATACTTAAAGCTTTCTGTTTTTTTCTTTAGTGTGTTATAGAAATGACGTATAAATTTAGAAAAACTAAAAATTGTACACATATGTGTGGATATTGTATTGTCACACACAAACAATGTAGATTATTTTTCAATTCTTTCGGTCCAGCTTGTCGAGTGTGACTTGGCATTGTTTTTTCATTGAATACGACTATTGTATTTTAAATTGAATAAAAATATTTAATAAACGTGTATTGGTATAGTAATAACAATATATAAAAAGAATGTATAAAATTAATTGGAAATATGGACCGCAATGAGCTAGAGATCTTTCTTAGGGTTCTTTTTTCATACTACACACGCATATGACGCGTAGTCACGAGAAGGTGACGAATGTCGAGAAAATCTCCGTGGAAAAACCGCAATCACGAGGGATAGCCGTAAAAAAAAACGAAGGTAAAACGATTACTTTTCTTTTGTCTTTATGTAGTATTCGACCTTCACCGTATATAATACATATCTCGTCACCCACAGCGAAATTGGGTCTTTACGTACCAGGTCTAAATATTGGATTGTATGATGATTGTACGCCATACGCTCGTGAGAGTAACGAGGAAATATTGTTACGGAATGTACGAGTGTATGGTTAATTAATTGGAACGAGCAGCCGCTATAACGACCGAATTGAATAATTCTCGAAATGTTTCATCAATAGTAACAAATCGATCTTCGTCTGGCCGAGTAAAACCAGATTTAATAAATTCCTTTTTTTTTTTGGAAATGGAAACTTTTCTACGATACAAACAGAACGAGACGATATTTCGATACGGTAAAACCTTCACTGATCGTTCCATCGGATCGTCGTCGTATGCATAGGAGGTCTTTCCTTAGAGAATATTGTATTTCCTTTCCTTCTGAAACGGATACGTTTTATCGTGCTGTTTACTTCTCTTTGCATGACAATTTAAACGAATGCTAGTCAAGATAAAGTAATAAGGAAGATTTCGAATACTAAAATATACAAGATACGTGGATGTTTGTCCCAAAAATTTCAATAAACATCGTATAATAATAATATAATTTTTATAGTAAATGATCAATGCAACAGCTGATCACTAAAAGTTCAAATAACAATTATAATAATATTATAATAAACGTTCAGTAGGTATAGTAATCGAAACTGATTACAATAACCAACCAACTTTGGCAAGACGCGGGATATCTCGGAGATCGTTAACGAACCCCGGCGTTTATTTAACGACGAGCTTAGCGACAGCACCGGGGGTTACAAACGAGTCCCGATCGCGTCGTTTCACCGTCGAATTTGCGTATTGGGAGATTGGTCGGGACAGAAATTAGCTTCTCGGTAATCGATATTTGTCGAGTCCGATTAACTTCTCTCTCCTTCTCTCACCCTTTCCTTCGTAGACTCCCTTACCGGTTTTCCTGTTGCATACGGGCGGCCGAGCGTAACTCTCTTGGTGGGTATTAAGGAATGAAGCTTTCCTAAAATTAAATGAAAAGAGAGAGAAAGAGAAAATGGCGCGTCCTCGATCGTCCGAGATATGGTCGTCCACTTTTCCATCTTCTTACCTCGACGAGTAGACTCGTCGTCGTGGTTCTTCTCAAAGTTGTCTCTTTATTCTCGGAATACGGAATTGGCCCAATTTGTTTTCACGAGTACTCGACTTTTCCACGGGAGCTCCGATTCGCGAGCGTAACGTCCGTGACTCGTGGCAGTCGGTACCCACTTCGAAGGAAAGAATGGAACGCTCTTTTCCGATAACGACTTCAATCGGTAGGATTTTACTGGGCTTACGCGAAAACCACGTCGATTCGTTCCTTTCTCTCCCTCTCTTTCTCGAGATATCCTCGAAGAAAACGTAGCAAGAAAGGATTCGACGGTTGGAAGGACGAAATCGTGATTAGTTCTTATTGAAAAATTTATTTGTCAATTTGGTGCCGTCAAGGACAACCACTTTTCTCTCCTTTCGTGTGCCAAATTGAAACTTGTCGCGTTTAAGTTTTTCGCTAACGAGGCGCTACGGTGTCCTCGTCGAAAGTGCACGTGCTACGAACAATTGTTCTAAAGGTTAATAGCATCGTGGAAAGTTTAAAATGGAGTTATTGCAAGTTTTTGCGAGCTGGAATAGTCTCAATTATTTTATTTCTAAGAAACGCAATTCTCTTCACGAAATTTGACGAGCGAAATAAAGTAATCATTATTCGAAATACATTTTTAAGACCCTTCTAATTTAAACTATACAAAAAATTGCTAACTAGTTACCACATCAAAGTTCTACTTGCTAAGTATTTTGTTAATATTTTTTCGATTGGCAGACAGAAGTTCGTTATAATTATTTAATAACATTGACAATAATACCGTTAAGAACGTCTACGAGTAATCGAGAACCGATCGACTATAGTTATCCTCATTCTTGGTAACGAAAGCCAGAAGAATTTAACGGGAATAACGAAGCTCATCGAACGTGGCCCGTCATTTCGAACGACGAAAAGTGCGATATGAACGCGTCGTCGGGAACGAACGAACGAATGGATGAACGGACGAACGAATGAACGAATTTACGAGGTGCTCGCGAACGACGAGGATTCGTTGTCGGTGAGCTGGCAAAAAAGCGAACAATGCTTCGCTTACCATAGCGGTTAGGTAAGATAATAATGGCGTTCGCGAAAAGGTGGGTGGATAGAGAAGGACGGAGAATAACAGAAAGAGAAAGAAAATGAGAAAGGGAAATGCTAGTGACGATTACTGAAGTACCACGCTCGTTTGCCAAGCGTCTGCTATCTTTTGTCAGCCGGCACATGCAAATGGCTGCAATACGTCATTGTAGCGCCCGTGGGAATTTTCCCATATATCACTGGATTATTGCATTTTCTAGAAAGGTACTACCCCTGACGCTCTTTCTCTTTCCCACTATCTTTTACTTTTTCTTTCGCACACCTTCTTTCATTTCACCGACCGTCTAGAAGTCGATCCAGCGAAACAAGTAGAAAAGAAGGTGGAAGATGGGGGGTTGAAAGTAACAAGGGAATGGTAAGAAAACGAGCACAGCCTGGTTGTTACTTGGTATCTTTTTTCGAGACTGTGTAAGCACGAAGTACAGGTTTTCTGTCACGATCATTGAAAATGGTAAAAAGTGTGTCAAAATGTATTTAGTTCGGTGTAACGTCGATGGAAATTGGATGGGAAAAAAATGTAATGAAATGGACAGAATGTTGCGATTTTTGACGTATAGGGTTTACGTCATGAATTTTTCTCGTTTACGCTTTCGACCGACTTTGATTATCTCGGTCTCATTCGAAGCATAGGTACAAGATTAAAACACGAGATGAAAAGCTGTTTTTTCTATCTATAAGATCATATTTTAACAAGGTAACTTTTAAGAGTACTTTTAATAAAAAAAATAAGAAGAAAAACTAATACAAATGCAACATTGAAAAGCATTTTGAAAACACATTTCTTTTTAAAATATTTATTAAAAATAATTATTCAATAAAACAATGATTAGTTAATCCTAACTAAATATAAAAAATTTAAATATATTTGAAGGAAAAAAGCAGCTAAGTACTCGGTTATGGTAAGCAATAAAATTTTTATTCCACGATGCATTAATATTTTAAATTATTTAAAATAATAAATACTCCAAAATATTTGATTTCATCGTATCCTATTACGGTTCGTTCGATCTCTCGTGCATTCAATGAGAGAAATAGCGATACAACAGACAGCTGACAAGACGCAAGTAGCACGTAGCTAGCAAGGTAACTATGAAACGAAATTCATCGGAGAATATCCGATGTTCCGTTACCGCAACTGCTATCGCTAACATTTCGGGAAGCAACGAGAGTCAATCGAAGGAGAGAAAGCCTATCAGCGTGTTCGCTTCTCAAAAGCGAAGGTAAATGGGATAGTGCATTGACACGCATACACATAAACCCACACATATGTATACATATAGGATAGGGGATCTTCAATGTCGTCGATAATAACCGAGGAAGAGAAGCTATTATCCCCTCCTCTCTTCCTTTCTGCCCACTGAATTTCGCATCGATAAGTCAATTATATTAATTACATGCCTGATTACGATCGACCGAACCGAAGGTTAAGTGCTATGTGTGTGTATGTATGTAAGTATATACCTGATATCCTCTCGATCCGAGTAGATATTGTTTCATTGATGAAAACTTAATCGTTTCGAGGGTTACATCTTATGGATTATATCAATTTTGTGAAGATTGGAGTTATTTTCTTGGAAGTAAATTATAACAAAATACTCGATATAAATGATCGAAAAGTAAATAGATTCTTATTGAAAAATATTTTTAAGCGAAATTGGGAGCTAAAATTATATAGTCGAGTAATTGAAGGTTAAAATTATATAGTCTAGGTTTTTTTCCATTTGAGATACGTCGCACGGACGATATCGCGCGTCTATCGACATAAACATTGAGTCGTGCGTTCGTGTGTGTCACCTTACGCGGTGTTTATCTGGCAAGGTGAGAAACTAACAGTAGTTAGTCGTATTATTGAACCAGAGCAGAGTGGTCGCTACACGCATATAATAAATTAAGATCGGCTCTTATTTTTTCTCTTTCTGTCCACCTGTCTTAAAGAAATGAATTTCTTGAACTCTGGTCCTATTTTCTTTGAACATGGGTTACTGGAATTATTCAACAAATAGGTATATAAAAACAGACTAATGTAAAATAAACACAACTATATCTTTTTAAATACTTATCTATACTAAAAATAATAGCTCATAATTTTGCATTAGTTAAAATCAGTAAGCACGTACATTTCTCTCACATAATTTTATATTAAAAATTCCAACTCCGTTATAACAAGCTAAGAAAAGAAAAACACACAGTATTAATACTAAACGCATCTCCTCCAATCGAGAAAATGAAAAAAAAAAAAACAAAGTTCATAGACAAAAAAGAGAATGATTCGAGGCAAAGGACGACGAGTGTAGCTATAGAAAAAGAAATCGAATCGAAAAAGAAGAGTAGAACACCTACGGGAAGAAGAAAGAAAGAAGGCATAGCTTTGTCGTCGAGCGAAAGGTTCAGCTAGAAACCGCGACGAAGCGTGAGAGAGAGAGGCAAAGCGTCGTAGGCAGCAGGAAACTTCCGCTTGGTCTGAGGAAGAGCGGAGGCAAACGAGCGTGGAACGATGAAACGGCGAGAGAAGCCGGTAGTGTTGCGCGAACGAACACACGAAGAGGGAGGAGATGGTTGACATCTCGAGAAACGCGCCGCTCGGTTTCTCGCACGCGAGCGAGCGAGCTCGCGCTTACGCTTAATTTCCACGTTCTCGCCTCTTCTCTCCTTTGCTTTGTCTTTATCTTTCTGTCTTTATCTCCCTTCCCATCCTCCCTCCTACGCTACACCTACATTGGAAATTGCCCCGTGGCGTAGTCTCTCTCTAACGTCGCGTGAACGAACGCGGATGATTCTCGAGGGATTGAATTATAGAAGATCGCGCAAGCTCGTGAAAACGCGAACGGACCATCCGAGAATGTTTTCTCGAACGCGTCTCGAACACGCGACTTCTACTTCGACGAGCTAACAAACGTAAAGAAATAAAGGAAAAAAAGAAAGTGATGAGAGTTTGCGTGTATAGGGTGTAAGAAACTAAATTTTTTAATTCTGGGTAATCGATTTTAGACTTTGTAGAATCGAAAAGTTTCTTTTTAAGTATGGTTTGATTCTGAAGAGTTTTGGAAAAGTGCCATGTTTTAGGAATGTTTCTTAGTCATTCATAAAAATGATTATAATGAGTGGAAGTTATTTCATTTTTAGAAGAAATTAAAATTGTTTGATATAGTAGGTGGTTTTATGTAAAGTAGTAACTATTTGCATCGATAGCATTAATTTCCCTGTTTTTGTGTGATTCCCTATTCACCACATAATTTTTTTTTTTTTCTAAATGTGTTGAGATCAATATCTTTTTTACTCTACTTAAGAAGTTTGAGTATATTAATACATATTGTATATTTATTGCCCTTTGTACCTATAACATTGAATTTCATAACCCTATTCATCATAACATGGTACGAATTAATCTAATTTATTATACTAATTCTTAGTGTCTCATACCGCGGTTCCCACATAATACGAATTAACCTCGTTATACCAAGATCGATAGTAACGCGGTTTCACCTAAAGCTGTACTTAATTTTAACGAAAAATTTCACCATAACTCAAAATTCCTACTCCACCACATACCCGTACTAATAACTCGCAAATAACAGCAGTCTATTAAAACTACGCTAAACGCACGAACAAGTGATCCAAAAAACAAAGATCCAAATTGTCGTGCGAGAGAGATCGTCGATTTACGATGCGGAGAGAAAACGGATATTGCAAGTTGCGCGTCTGAAATGTCATGGTGGTAAAGGGAGAGAAAGGGGGTTGGAAACGTCGCGGGTTAATACGATAAAATCGTGCTCGGCGTATGTGTTACGTAGAGTATCGCGTGCAACATCGTCCAGTGGTTCTCAACGTACGTGCGTTGGTTCGGGGTCTTAAAATGAATTCTAGGAAAAAGCGAATTAATTCGAAATATCTTCGTTGAATTCCCGTACACGTTTCCTATTGGACGAAACCCGCAAAAAGAAGAGAGAGAGGATGAAGTAGAGGTAAGAGCTTCTCTTTCACAGAGTGCGTAAATCAGCGTGGTATAACTGAAGAGCACACGAAGAAGGGGAAGCTGGGAAGCTGGATGGAAGGGCTTTGGAAGGAAGGCTTTTCCGTAACGCGATAGTAGAAGTACTACGGTACGTTGTCGACGAGACGGTACTGTGCGCGGCCTCGTACGAGGAGAATTCTCGGTTCCTCGCCTCGTAATTCTCTCGTAGCTTCTCTCGAAGCGCCGAGAACTTCCGTCTCTCTTCCGTGGCGACAGCTTGCACCAGTCTCTACGTCTTTTAGAGTAAAGCTAGAGAGAATGAGAGAGAGAGAGTGTAGGAAGGTGAGGAAAGCGTAAGAGTTGCGACCGTCGGCGAATCTTACGAATCCGGCACGCTTGGCAGAATCGAGTCGACTGTGAGAGCCCACCACAACGACGTGGCGCACGTTTGCGAAGCAACCACTCGTCAGATACGAGACGAAACTCGAAGCGAACAAGTCCTTCCGCGAAATCGGTTTACGCCCTGTCGATTCTTAGAGAGGAGAGAGAGTTACTCGATGTTGGAGAACGCGCGTGAGTGCACGTATGAGGAAATGTGAATATGAATTTGATGTAAGTACGTGATGATGAAGTTTAACTATTTTAAATAAATTAATAACTTTATGATTATGGTGAATTAAATACGCTTTATTAAAATATAAAACACTCAGTTCTTTATTCTTTGACTGTATAAGGAGGCACGTCTTTTCTCTTTGCTGTGACTTTCTAGACTAAGAAGGAAAACCAAACGCCGTACCGATGCATAGGACATAGGCACAAAGGTCCCACGAGCGACTAAGTTTAGGGGAGAGTTAAGTGGCCAGATCTCGCTAGACATAACACTCAATACAAAGGATCGATTGTATTTTGTAACGGAGAAAATATCTAACGAATCTCAAATTATAAATGCAATGCAATGGAAATAGAACGTTTAATCCAACACTTTAAATAATTATATGAAATACATTATTTGTATGTCAATAAAATTTCTATTACAAAGTTGTATTTCCTCGGGTCAAGATTATACTTAGATATTGTTCGTTTCCCCTAGAGGAATTTAGACGCACTTAAATTCGGTAATCCTACTTTCATAGCTTATTACTAAAAGCTATCTCTTCTATATTTCATTTCTAGTTGCGGAAGCATCGTAAATCGGATCGACGTCCAAAGCTCTTTGTCTTATTAAATTCCTCTTCGTCTCCTCTTCTCCGATAATTTTGATCCAAATCGAATACCTTTGAGGAGCTATACGATACCGCAGTATCCACGGGGTAGAGGTAAACCGCGATAAGATTAACTACGAGGAGACTGCGTTTGTCGCGGTAATCATTTCTCAGCTATTCGGTTTGGAGCTTTTATCGAAATTGAGTGAATGATATCGATGTAATCTTGATCGATGACTCTAATTTATTCTTACTTGGGATTGGTAAGAGAGAATGAGAGGTAGTTGGAGGAGAAGAGACAAAAATGAGGGAGAGAGAGGGCAAAAGGATAAAGAAACAAAGTCTGGCAGAGAGCAACAGGGAGACAGAAGGGACAGTGAGATACAAAGAGAACCCGAGGGACAGTAGGACGCGGAGAGACTGAGAAGGACGAAGAAGAGTACCAAAGAGAGACACGAGGGAACAAAGAGGACACAGAGAGGAAAAGAGGGACAAAGAGAAAAGGGCAGACAGGAGAACGTAGATCGAGAGAGAGAAGGTATGAAGGACTAAGGAAAGAGGAAGGAGATTAGGAGAAGCTCGGTACATCGATGTTTGTGGTGGAGGAACGATGTTTGCGATCCGAACATTCCACGCAGCGTGGGTGGTGCACGAGGATGGTGGTGGCGACGGTGGTAGCTACGTTGGCACGTGACACCAAACATTGGCTGAGAGCCAAAACTAATTACACCAAGAGTCCCATAACCCTATCTTCTATTTCCCCTCTCTTACTCTTTGCTTGATACTCGGGAAAACGCCTGACGAGGTGTAGATTCTTTCGAGGGAACTTTGGCAACCTAGATTATATTGTATATGAAGTATTTCAGTCGTGTGGCATAATTTATATAATATAAATTATCCCTTATTGTAATCTATAGATCAAGGATGAATGTTCTTAAACCCCATATTCTCTTCAATTTATTGTACTTCGAAAATTAGGATTTGTAACAAGAGAATAGGTATAATATGTAACAAAAACACAAATAATTTTTTATTGTCTTGGACAAGGTATCTCACAAAAAATTTTACAGATCTTGTTAGAAGATTTAAACACCTGACTAGGATAATAACTTTTTAGCCGAAGAATCAGAATAATTTTCATCATTCCCTTCCTAATTCCTCTCTCCCAAAAGGCAAGACGTACGCATCGTCGTTCTTCTTCTCAACCGCGTAATCTTACCCGTGTCCTAAGGAATTCCCCAAGAAACTATGCGCGAGCACCCATCGTCGTCTCCTACATACCGATAAATTTCCATTATCGCTTAACTTTCCCCGAGCGATTTGTACGAATAAGCGGGTGTCGAAAAGTTGGGCTAACGACTGTCGACTGGACTATGGATGGTACATGCAATCTCCGCGCTAGGTTTCCTTTCATTTACCATTGTTATAGGGATTGCTATATGACCTACACTCGGAGATTTTCTAAGCACTCATAAAATTTCTTGTTTCGTGATATGAACATTTTTATGGACGACTACGGTTGTGTTTTACAATAAAGTACGATTTAATTATTTTGCAACGAAAGAGAAGCATTTGAACAGGAAATTAGAAATTTCTAATTTGAAAAATTGTTTAAAAATCACTAACAAATCTCTCAATGAGAACTCAATAATATTACCTCACACAAATTTCATTTGGAAAGTAATGCGTTAACTCGGAAAACTCACGAGCATTCTTTCTACTTCTACTTCTACTTCTTTCACCATCTAAAATTCTCCTCTCATAAAAATGATGATACCACCGCATCGTCGTCGTATTTGCCGGAACACGGACAGAACAAAACATGTTTTTTGACGAGTTAGGGTGAAAAGGCGCGGGTTGACGCTCGAACGCTAAAGCGTGGAATCCTTTTAGGATTTGAAAGGCAAATTTGAGAAGGGAATTAGGATGACCCCCTGTGCGACGATCGTAATTCCAGGCGAATACATATATATAGAGGAGAATATTTTCGGGCATGCTAAGTTCTATGAGTTTCTCCCCTATTTTCCCCTTTCCCACAATTCCCACAGTCCTCGCTGGACCGTACTTTGCATTTGTATTAATAAAGCCTAAGTATTTTCGTCGACTCCGCTAAACGAGACGAGTTTCGACGCAAGGAGAAAGGAAAATTGCATAGCACCTATCCTCTGGCGACTTCTCAACCATTTTTCGTCACAACTTTGGCGCCCCGATAAAGATAACGCCCACAAACGTACACACGAACACAAATGCAATTTATTAATATTACAAACGTGGCTATTTACAGTGTCATCGCGTCAACACCGATCGGAGTCTGACGAACCTCGTGATTCGTGGTTAAACGAAAGAGTTTAAATATGAATTGCCAGCGAAAAAAAGATGAAAGCGGGATGGGAAAGAAATCGAGAAAAAAATGCGGACTCGTTCATTTCGACCATTTAGCGAGGCTCGAAATATTCTGCGAGAGTCGTGCAAGGGAAAAATTTATGCGTCGACCGAACGAAAATCATACCGGTGGTATGTCACGTACGTGCGAATACAGTTTCGCAATTTTTTCCGTCCTGTTACCCACCACTCCCTCCGGCATGATCATCCCTTTCTCACGCTCCCTCTATCGTAGCCAATGATAAAAAAAAATTTTCACGGATCGTCCCGAAGCTTTTAAACGGCGAAGAATAGTTTTATCGCCCGTTTTATAGATATTTCATTATCCTCTGATAGTTCGATATGAATTCCGAGAGAATTTCGGGAGTGTGATAATTCACCGGCTGGCCATACTCGATAACGATTGAGTTGAGGGAAAAATTGCTATGATTGCTATTACTAAATTATATAGGTATTCCTACCACGTGTGTGTTATGCACAGTGACAGATTTTAGAAGATATTTAAAGTATTGTTTCATTTTTTATTAGTAAAACACTCGACCAATCTTTAATAATACCAAAAAGATCATTGCATTCTCGTTAATTAAATTTCCTATTAGATTGTTAGATATTTTTTATTGTTATAAAGAATTTATTTTAATTAAAAACACATTGAATATCATTATCAATAAACTAGTCTTCGTTTAATGAGCAATTTGCTCATTTAAATTATCGAAACAATTAAAAAACAAAGTCGTTAATAATTTATCGTACAACAATAACTATAAAAAATGATAGAAATTATGCAACAATATAACAGATCCTTATAAATGACACAACATCTTATCGTATCACCGTAACGCGTTCGGACCACGGCCCAATTTCTTCCTCTTCTTCGCGTGCACCACAAATCGATTCGTCTCAATTCTCCCTGCATCTCACGAAGAGAAGAACCTCTCTTCTCGATCCCCCTATCTCGAAGCGAAACGAGAAACGTAGAGACCAGAGAAAGGTTGGGGGTGGAAGCAGAGAGGAGAATTGGTCGTGTACAAGGAAACGAAGCTGGAGAACCCGTAACGCACGCATCGAGTGTGCGAACCCGAAGGAAGGGAAATTAGCATTTTAATTGAATTCACAAGTTCCAACTGACTTTTTTTTTTTTTACTCAATGCCTTTCTCTATCTTTCGTTCTCACACACGTACACGCATTTATCCGACCGCACATTCTCTTTCTCTTTCTTACGGCAACGAACCGAGAACCCTCTTGGATAAATTATATCGTTTCGACGTTTGTTAGACCGAAAGAGAGGAAAAAAGGATAAAGAAGTAGGGTAAGATCACGATCTTCGTAAAATTAACGTCTTCTTTTACTCGAATTAATAGCTTTCTCGTGGATCCAATGTGTGGCTTTCAAAGTGAACCTCGTTTTCGTTTAAGGGAGTACGCCATGCTTTTTATCCGTACAGGGAACTCTGGTGTTACTTTTTTCGGTACCTTTTCTTGATTTTTTTTGCAAAAAAATTATATTGGGAGAATTCGTTAGAAATTGATTCGTTAGAATTTGCTGAATGATCCTATTAAGAAATTAAATCTCCAAAAAAATCAAAGTCTAAAGAATTGAAGTACGTGGTTAAAACACGAGAAGAAAGTTCTCTTCCCTTTGCCTGACATAAGTTCAAACGTTGAGTGGATTAATATTTACAATCGATGAATATTGTTACATGTGGCCGATCAATGATTCGGTTTATCATGCAAATATTACAAATTCGAACGATAAAAAATAAAGAGGATTTGTTTCAAAGGTTTCTAAGTATACCATTCGATTTCCATTTGTGTCGTTGAATATTTCAGAATTTCCCCCGATCGTATTAAATTCGGAGATTTGAACGAGCGTATGCTTGGCGTTACCTGGCGAAAGAGGAGATTGATCTATCGGTGATCAAGCATGCATCGATCGCTTCGAAAGTGGATAAATTCAAACGCGATTCGTTCGATCCGATCAAAAACCCGCAATAATATTCTTTATCATATTTGCATTCGTGGTATCTCTCGATATTATTTGCTTTCATTATTTACATATGCCGGTTGTGTACTTTAAACTGACATAAACTACTTCAACATAAAATATAACAAAAAAATGCTCAATATCTATCCAATGATCCTAACAAATGAAATATTAGAAACTCCAAATGTAATTCCCCAACAAATTCTATCAACCGGCCCCAAACTCTGACAGGAATGTCCGTCTCCGTGATTGTCAGTTAAATAAAAGAGAAGAAAATTGAACAAAAGGGTAAAGAAAAGGAGACCGCCACGGTGGAAAAAAAAGGGGAACGATCCTTGCATTTTTCGAATCAACGTTTCTCGTTTTAGTCCATCTTTTACCAAAGGAAGAATAAGAATAGAAGGAAGAAGAAGAAGAATTTTCTGTCACGATGTCTAGTAACGTCGATTCGAACAATGGACGTCGTCTAGGTACGGCCTTGAGATTTACGGACGTGGGTGTCCAAGGTTACGTGCTCGGACAATAGGAAGTCACCGAACGCTAAAGATGCCTGGAGCTACGTCTATATCCATACCAACTACGTCTATGTCTACGTCTATTTCTCTACCGTTTACGTCTCACCGTGTGCATGTCTATGCAACGTCTATGTCTACATCATATGTCTACGTTTGCCGCCTACGCGTTTGCATCTCGTTGTTGTTTGGCAGCGTCGGCCAAACCTCGCAGAGTTTCGTAGTTCCAATCCAAGCATACGAGGAACCACCCACGCGCTACACGTACATATACGCAATGCGTACGGTCAACGAACCACACGGTGGACGTAAATTTACGGTGTGTGACATGGGACACGAGAATCCGTAGCATATAACTCACTCATGGCCCTCCGCGTACACGCATTTACACTTCGGCTCAGCGTGAAGGGTTCTCTCTCACCTTACCGACTATACTCACGGAATGATATCTATCCTGCGATTGAGAAAAAAAAGGTAGGGATGTATTTTCTATATACGAAGGTTTAATCTGTCCCATCGTCTTGATTTATGCTTGAATTTTATTCGATAATCTTGTTTTAGATCGTACGTGAATAGTTTTTAAATCGATGCTTTAGACTGAAATGTATCATCTTGATTTATGCTTGCATATTTTTTAGTAGTTCTCTTTTAGATGAACCTTTAAGTGGCTGGTATCATACTCGAGGTTTTTTAGCAAAGTTATTTTAGATTTTTGTTTTTTTTTTTTCCAAAACTGTTTCATTATAAATCTTATAAGACTGCTATAGGTAGTACTCTATGAAGAATCATATCATGACGTTAGTAATTCACAAATTTCTTCTTACAAATATAGTTCTATACTTATAACGACAGAGTTCGAATCTTTTTTCTCTACGACCTTTTTTTCAAAAATCGCGACAAAAAATGTTGAGATAAAAAGAAACAGACGGTAATAAACAAATGAAAGGTTGCAAAGGAAAGTCGAATAAGATCTTTTTTTTATCCATCGTATACAAATCAGGAACGCGTTTCAAATCTCAACGCAACAGCCGAATTTCCGATCGGGGCGACGTTTAAAGCGTCCTATGGAAATCCGGTAAACGCATTCGACATCCACGACACTCGCTCGCACTCTCCTGCATTCTCCTCGTTCTCGAATATTCAACGGACTGATTTATTATCTTCGCAAGGGTGTATTTATTGGACTTTAGCTCGCGCGGTGAAGTAGTCGAGAACGAAATGAAAGCGTAATTTTCGTGGTCGCGTGAACCAAAGAGAGAGAGAGTGAGAGTGATAAAAGAGGGAAAGAGAAAATGGTAGAAGATATAGATCGGTCCTCTTTTAGTAAGCTAATTCGACTGTGAACGTGCGTATGCGTTTTCACGTGGCAATCGTGTATGCACCACGTCGTTCGAGTGTCCTCGAAATCGTCGAATTCCCGTGCAAAAGAGCCGTCATCATAGCAAAAGGGATGATTCGTTCGACATCGATCGAGCCTTTTGTAAATTTGATTTCTCATATCCGAAAGATTTCGTGTCACTTGATATTTTGTAATTTTTCATTGGAAATGAATTTTTGATCAAAATGAATTTTGAAGATTATTCTAGATTCTTTTTTATTAATTTTTAACACTTTTACTGCCTTTTTAACACCGTAATATAATAGGTATTATAAAAGTTTTTTGTAAATTAAGAAAAACGGTACCTGCTGGATGCACACACTATCCATAACGAAATATCAATTACGTCATACGGTGGAAACCTTAAGGCTTATACCCGTATACAAATTCAAATACAATGAAAAGCATGGGGACTCACCGTGACGGTTACGTTAATCTCGGGGCTTTGCGACGTATAATCCAACGTGTAATTTAAACACGCTGGCTGGCTTCGTCGTCGAATATTGCCTAGCACAGCTATACTATACGCAAAGGCCGTTTTGGCTTATTCCTACAAACTAGGCGGTGGCACGGTTAACGCGTTTGTCCACTACCCGTAATTAGAAGGTAACATCTCTCTGTCTTTCTTCCTACCATTCGTCAAAGCAACTTCTTCGTCGTTTTGTTACGAGCTCGTATTTCTCTTAAATTACAACAGACGTATATAAATTTTCGGATCGATTCTTTTATGTGAAAACGTAAAGTTCGAAGTCACGTATCGTTGCAGACGCGGGAGTGTAGATAAAGTTTGCGTTGCCTCTTTCGGCGATGTAACGTCTAATGCAACGTAACGTGGGACTGAGACGTGATTTTGTTACATTTGTCTCGAATTCTTTCAAATATGTCTGGACCAATATTAGTGATTCAAATACCCAGTGATTTAATGATTTTTTTTTATCTATATACTATTATTAAGCCGCACACTTAACAAATTTGAAAAAAAAAGAAGATATCAAGTACATACGTTCCCGAAATTAATGAAGACACCTTTGTATGTCAGAAGTATTTTCTCAAGACACTTTTTGGATGCTTACCTATAACAAAAAAAAATCGCATCGTTATTAAAAATGCTTAAGAAAAATTTAAGTTGGTATAAATTTGTTAAATACATTTCACTGATCCATTCATAGAAAAATACGAACCAATACTTACAGAGGTACAATAAAAAAGGAAGATCGAAATAGACAAAAGTTTATACCTAATATAAAATAACGTTCTTTAATGCAACGACAAAAATAAAGAAACGAAATCGACTCGGGAGAGAAAATATATGCGAAAAAAGGAAAAGGAGGATGGGTGAGGTTTACTGCAGTGCGGATGTGCTCGTCGAGAGCATATCTCGCGCCATTACCTTCGCGCGTCCAAACTACTCGATATGATCCACGATAAGACCGTTATAAATACGAGGCCGACCCAGTTTCACCGATTGATTTCAACTTCTCCCCTTTCGGGAGGAGAAGCATCGTAGCCTCGCGTCGAGAAATCTTTCTTCGTGTCGTGGGCCACCGCTATTGCTGTGGTGCTACACTACCGGTGGGTGGATCGATCGATCGATCGTCGAGAGAACGAGTACTACTATCCCAGGGAGAAGATTCGAAAAGCAATTTGTCACGATCCTCCATTCAACGATAACGCGATACTAAACTCGCCAAGATTAAATCCAAGGACGTCGATATTTCATATCTTTTTCTTTATTTTATCTCTCCCCTGTTCTCTCGTGTCTGAAACTCGTGACAAAAAGACGAACTTCGGTAACTAAAAAGCATAGCGAAAGAGGACACGTAAGAAACGAGATTCTCGGTCGAGTGCTACGTAAACGAACTTGGAAAGTACATCGAGACGTACGATCTCTCAATCTAGCTAATAGGTCGTTGCGTGAACGATGGAACCGTAGGATTGATTGATACTTCTGTGTATCGAAGAGTAGGATAAAGTCGATTCTGGTAATCCTTTTTTTATATAAAAAAAAATAATAAGAATGTATCGAGCTGTTGGATAAATGTCGTTTGTATTTGATAAAATACTATACTCGTTGAATATTCGTGAACAAGGAGAATGCAGGAGAGTGTGAAAATAATTTAATATTACTTTATAAGTATAATTTTAGAGGTTCTGCTAATATAATTTCCATTACTCGAACATAACCAGATCATGTAAGTATCTCTCGAATAGTTCAGGTAATAGGATTCTACCTCTAGTTTTAGAATCAAAAACTATAATAATTTAAGTGTACTAATATAGGAATACTGAAAATGGAAACCGAACTGTTTAACTAAACTATTCAATGCATAATCACGTTAATCAGACATTAACTCTTTACGTTCGTCATCTCTGAAACTGCATATTTCTGGCATTGTACCATTTCATTTCAAATGATCGTTATGCTGCAAAAAAATATGACCAAATTGCTGGTAGATAAATCGAAAAATTTCGACAGCCACCAAAAATCGGTATGGTCGAGTCACACCAGAGACTCCAAATAAGAGTTATATTTGCATTTCGTAGATAAATCTCTATTACTAAAAATTGAAGTCATCATTGAATATTTTTGAAAAATAGATTTGCAAAATATTTTGAAAATCTAGATTTTGAAAATCTATTACTCAAAAATATTCAATGATGACTTCAATTTTTAGTAATAGAGGTTCATCTACGAAATTCAAATATAACTCTTATTTCTGGTCTCTGGTCACACTCGACACCAAGTGCAAAAAGTTAACCACGACACGAAGACACTATTCTCTACCTCTCTACACACATACGATGTAAGACAAGTTACTGAATTCGCATGGAGAACCAGTAGATTCAGCGTGATTCAGGAATAACGCGTACCGTCTCATGGAAATTCCATCTATTCGGAGAGAAACGGTGATCTCCGATCAAGCGAAGAAAGTCCTCCTACGCTCGGTGTGTCGTCGTCCCGATGCAATGGCACATTATCGAGAGGAGCTCGTGAGCGAACGTTCGGTAACCGCGATAGACGGAATTTCGGATCACCGAGGGGCCATCAATTTTCGATCAACAACGCGACGCGCCGTCTTGCTTCTGCTCTCGGTGCATCAACCGAGCACGGCGTATTCCGTTTGTGATTGCCGTGTGTGCACGCCGATCTACGGGATGCACGGCCACAGTGCCACGATGCATCGTTGCCTCCAGACAATGGAGATACATGGATCGTCGATTAAACAATACGTACGTGATGGTATATGCATGTATGTGTTCACGTAGGGAGAGACGTGCTTTCGTAAAATTTGCAGTCAAATTTCTATGGTGAATCGTTGTATCTTCTAGACAGGTGGATAAAGAAAATTTACATTAAATATATCTGTTTTTTTGTAGGTATTGTCTTGATACGAATAATTTATATATTTTTTTTAAATTATTGTATTATGAATTTGAGTCATTTTTTTTATGGTAAATCGTTTCCTTTCTTTGAGACAAGTAGCTCAAGAAAATTTGTACAGATAAATAAGGCAAATTTATTGTCTTGATGATAGTTTATATTTAAAAAAAGATTATTGTTTTTTCATGAATGTATATTAAGTTATTTGTTGGATTAAAAATAATGTTACACCTTCTAGGTTAATTTAAAATTACTCATTTATCATTAATTAGGTTCACAAATTTATTTAAATACCTATTGCAAATATATTAAATTCGAACGGAAGTTCATACCCGATTATACGATAATATAATATGTCAAACAATTTGAGGAACAAGTCTTCGTTATTATTCGACCGATAATACTAGCTGAGAGTAACATATAACTGCCGTTGTGTAACTTTAGAAACGGCTATCAATGCATCTTGCGAACGCACTGTAATTGGATGTCTCTCTGACGTTCGTCATGTCGAGAAACGCGAACGCGGATCCTTCCGTCGATTTCGCGTATCTCTCGCGCATTCTATGATCCTTGTTTGGGATTGAAGCCGTGAAGAGGAAGCTGCTATGACTTTGATAGCAGAGAGAAAGAGAGAGAGGGAATAATCTACTCTTCTTGGTTTATCATTCGATAGCTTTGTAACTCGAGCAAGTCGACTATTGGATCGTTGATTAATAAGTGATCGAAATGACAGGGTGGAACGAAGTGTATCGTATTCCAAAGTTTATTAATATTTAGCAAATAAATTGGGAGGAATAAACTAACTATTTTTAATATAATAAATAAGAGTCCCTGGTTCTACACTTGCATCGAATTCGATATCCTTTCGTAGTCTATAAATCTAAAAACAATAAATCAATTGATTAATAAAATTACCAAAAAATAATAAAATGTAATTTAAATTTTTTATTATAAATTAAATTTTAATTTTAAATTTTAAATCCACAAAATCAATTTATATCGAAATAAAAACCGATAGACTATTAATTAAAAATCCATCTCCTAAAACATGAAGAAAACGATACACTCGAAGTCTATATCTCATGAAAAATAAATAAAGATGGGGGAAAAAAAAAAGTCTAGTCAAACAATTGGCGAAGAAAATCATCGGTCGAATCGACTTCCTCGCAAGAGCTACGGTGTTACGGTAGTCTCTTAAAGGCATATAGTATATATCTGGCGATCGATTACGTAACCCACGTAGGCTATAAGCTCCGCAAGCTACGAGAGCTTTCACCTCCCTCCTTCTCCCTCTTTACCTTCAGGCAGATCGCGAGCTTTAGACGGTAGAGTTTGATGAAACGCCAGGATTAGGAAGCCATTGTGTAACGCAGCCCGCGTAGACACCGATAGATTGTGCAAACATGCCTGCTTCAATGGAGGGAGCTTTATACGAGCGGTCGACCGAAAATCGGGGATCGACGAGGAGCTTTTCCTTCGTGCCTGAACTCTATCTCCTGCTCTCTGTCACACTCACGTTTCTCTCTTTCTTTCATGGGATACAGGGTGACGAAGAAAGTGCATCCACTTTTCAAGACACGTGGACGAAGAAAAAAAAAGGGTAACGGTGTTACCAGTCTCCAGTTAGTTCCATATCGTCGAGCTAGTTTGCCTTGGAAATCGATCGAAAAGTCCACTCTCTCGAGTGAACAAAAAAACTTCGTTTCTCTAGCTTAGGTAAAAGGTGATTCTCCATCGTAAATTCTATTAAGATGAAAATAAAATCGTTACGAGAGAGATATGTTAAGATCGATCCGTGTTACTGACAGAGTTTCTTTTTAGTTTTTATCGAGAGTGTCCGTGGCAGGTTTATAAAGTTCGAGTCAACTTATATCGGTGGATATAGTCAGTGACATCATAAAGCTTCAGGATAGTAGTGTAGTACCTGATAAACTAAGATCACTAAAGTTAACTTAAACCCAAGATAAACAAAGTTGCAAATTTTTAACTATAAACTTTAAAAAAAAATTCTGATTAAATTCTTATTTTAAAACCACCCTCTACTACAAAATATCGAGAATTTTTCTTTATCAAGTCGGTCGAAGCACTTCCCAAGTTCGACCAGTTGTTGTTAAAATAATCAAATATAACCAATATAATAGTTTTTTTTTTTCACATTCACAGTAAAATCAAATCTATTAGTTTTAATTAAAAAGCGTAAACGGTAGTATATGCCTGCAAATCTCCACTCGGATATATACGTTCGAGTCTACGTTGAAACGCATACGGAAAATCTTGAAGGAAATTATAGGGAACAACATCGTGGTATTTTAGCGATGCGACACACGATGGCCGGAGGGAGCTCGAGCGGCTTTAACGAATGAAAAGCCAGGACGAACTTCGGACTCCATTTAAATCCATCGAGGCTCTCACGTTGGTGTTACCCAGTGGTGGTAGTGGGGATACCGGTGGTAACGGACAAACGCACTCGTATTTTCTCGGTGTGGTCTCGTGACCGACGCGAAATTCAATTTATATATCCCCCGGGCGGAATTTCGAGCGCCAGAGCTTTCCTCCAGGCTCTATGACTTTTCTATCATTTTTTTAAAAGCAAAGTAATGTTTATAAAATGCCGGAGCGCGAATCTCCCACTCGCGTTTTCTCTTCACCGGAGTAGTGAATTAAAGTAACGACTCGCGAGTACGGCGTTAATTGTAAAAGCGCGAGGGTGCACCATCTTTCGAATGGTTTTTCATTATAATTCGAAAAAGTTATGTATAACGTACGACGTAGGATATGGTAGAAAAATGAATTTCAACGTTCGTTCGCGCGAACTTTCAAATTACATGCTTTTGTTCGGCTTTTATCAAATAAATTCTGAGATTCGTCGTTGTTAATTAGATTTTTACGATGGAAAAAGTTCGTCTATGTTTAGGAGAACGATTTAGAACGTGAATAGTTTAGTGGTAAAAAGATAACTAAATACTAAACCATTTATAAATTTTAGATATAATTTATCTAAAAAATTAACATAAGAATAATATTTTCCTTCTAAAAGTATAAAAACTCAATAATCGTCTTAAACCAGAAGCCACCGGTGCTACTTTCCATTTTGAAAGTAAAAAAGGCACGAAGAGTCTACGCACTTTTGTGGTATGCTTTCAAGGCGCTCGTAAAAAAAAAAAAAGGAAGAGATACGAGCAGCAGCTTTTCTCCTCCAGCCGATAAGCATTCGCAAAGAGGCGAGAACAAGACAATCGACAGAGAAAACTAGGGAGCGAAGGTGAAAGAAGGTAGAAAGAGAGAGAGATTGTGAGAAAATAAGGGTCGCGTTAGATGGCACGCAAAATAGAGAGGTTTCTTAGCGAATAAACGTAGCTGGGCCGACCTTCGTTGTCCGTTTTCCCTTCAATAAAGCCCGCCGTGATTCTCTGGGTGAGTAGCATGTCGAATTATCGAGCTTTCCACCGGTCGTCAATCCTATATGACGTTGGGTTACGTGGAGAGAATATTTCTTTAAATCGTCGAGTGACACTCGACATTCGTTCCTTGTTTTATTACACTCCAAGATTTTTCTTCGATCCATATACTTACCAATATAAAAATGTTTAAAACTTATTCATTCTTGCATTTTATTTTTATCTTGATATTTATTTATCTTGATTTTATTGTAAAAATCATCAATTAATATGAATTCTTCGATGATATGATTTCTCTTCGATCCATATACTTACCAATACAAAAATGTTTAAAACTTATTCATTCTTGCATTTTATTTTTATCTTGATTTTATTGTAAAAATCATCAATTAATATGAAATTTTGTACTAAAGAAAATGATCGAAAAGTTATTTTAGATATCTATGAAACACATAATTGACTGTCTCTCCTTTTTGTACCATGGTTCGGTATAGGATGAAGGTCTCCCCGCGTGTCGATGCTTTTGTATCGAGTTCTTGAAAAGAGGCGAACGTAGAAAAAGAGAGAAAAAGGAATGGTAAGGGAAAAAGAATGAAAGCTACGATGAGAGAGGCGATGAGTGTTACGATAGCACGAACCGCGGTGGTGGTACATACGCGATGAATCTCGTTTTTCGGAAAGGGCTAAAAGGTACGACGGATGAGCGAGCTGTGTGTTGCCACGGTGGTGGATGCTTGGAAAAAGCTCGACCAGCTTCGACGTAGCCAATTATTTGTCGTACACTCGAGCGGCCCGCTAGAAAATATTTTTCGATGGACCCTCTCATCTTTTTTTTTTTTTTCTATTCCTCTATCTGTCTTTTTTTTAGTACCAATTTATCTCTCTCTATTTACTTCTCTCTCTAGTTATCGGCAATGTGGAAATTAAATTACACCAGCCACGAATCGATGGTCAAAGGTGTCTCTCGATTCTCGACGCTACTATCGACCATCGCGACGCTCGTGATACTAGAAATCGCTATTTTATAAAGAGAAAAAGCAGACTCGTTGTTTCACGCCAATTGTAAAGAGAAGAATAGTCCAGCGTTGTACATCGCTGTTTTATACTAAAGTAACGTTACAGCACCGGTAGCTCCACGGACGCGTGCTACCTTACTTCAATTTATCTTGTTTTCTCAACGAGTTTATGCGGTGGAAACTTTTATCCCCGCAAACTGGTAACGTTGTATTCGTTATAGTTTTCGTTATTATACGATTTGTAATACGCGGAAATAAATGACTTTGCCATCGTTAAAAACGATCTTTCTTTATTTTTCGAGTTGTCATATTTTTTTTTAAGCGAGTGAGGAAAAATTTGTTCGGTTATTTATCTATCGTGGAAATGGACTGAATCAACAATTTGGAAACGACTGAATTTATCACTTATTTCGATTGTTTAATTATCACCAATACAAAAATTAAATGTTAAATTAATTAAATTAAAATCCTCGTGGCAATTAACAGCTAAAAAAACAGTGATACTTTTCATTGTCATAAAAAATGAACTAGTTCAGTTACCAATAATAATCTATTTTATTTTTCAACGATTGTTGTTAAATTCATCCTCGATTTTACATATTCCTCACACGAACCACCTTTCCTACACATCTTTCTTTTTCTCCTTTCGATTCTCGCGAACAGACTCGAGCGTTCGTGAAGAGAAAATTCGCATCTTTGCAGAGCACGTTCAATAGCGGAAGACGAGAAAGAAAAGCGCGTACGCGCTTTGAAACTGTGCTTTCTCTATTTTTCAAAAGGTCATATCGCGTGTATGGACACTGGTTAAACGTTTCGCTTTTACCGTCGGACGGTGACGCGCTCGGGGGCAATTAACCCCTGGACCTAAGACACGGAGGTTGTGTCTTGACGATGATTCTTTAGGTAAAAGTTTTACTTTATGCAAGAAGGAAGAAACGAGTGCTTTTCTGGTCGAAGAATTCTTCAAATATTGAAATTGATGAATATTTTTAAAATAGATGACGTAGGGCAACGACAAGTCTTCGTCATTAACGTTAGCCATAACTATATGTATAGATAGATAGTGGAACAACGTAACGTGCGTTTCAAAACAAAGCCGAATATCGAAGGTGTCGTTGGGCCGTACGATAAACAGCAGTCGTGTACTCACGCTCGGAGACAAACGACCTTAAAGACATTTATAATTCTTTGCATTTCTCTTCATATATATCAAGTTCTATTAAAATAAACCTTTTTAATATTTTATCTCGCACTGACGACTGTCGATCATCTTATTTTCTTATAAAAAATATCATTTAACTTAAAATATTTTTCACTTATTAAAAATAACATGGAATCATTTGCTAAAGGACCAAATAGAAGTAGAACCATATTTTTAAGTGACTCCGTGAACTTCTATGAAAACAGTGAATATTATGTAAAAAGTTTTGTTCCACAATAAAAAAAAGTACCATACACGACCAGTATCAGTAGGTACATATATCGGGTACTAATTCTTCGTTTTTTTTTCTATCGAGAAATCGAGGTCGTAAAAACGCAAAAAAAAAAAGCGATAGTAGGTACCAAAGAAGCGAAAAAGTTGAGTCGAGGCCGTTCGCGCGACCGTTCTCGTTCCTTCTTTTTGCCCGGCACCCTTCCGTGTCGCGCATGTATCCCTCTTTCTTTTTCTATTTTCAACCACCCGCTGTCCCCGTTTTTCCCATAGACGCGAGGCTACCTACGAACCACCGCTCACGGGCGTTTCGAGCTGGCGCTCGTTTCGCTTCGTTTCGAATCCCGCGGGGCGTCAGAACCAAGAAGAGAAAAGAGAGAAAGGTGATTCTACCTTTTCTAGAACGAGTAACATACACTCGAAGAATGAAAGGCATCGACACCGTTCGGCGAGTTCCTCTTTCTTCCATCGTTTTGGATACGAGCGACAAGCGAGAAATTCAAATTTCAACGACGAAAAGCGCAACGTATGTACGTTTATCCTTTCATCTCGAACGAGACACGTTTCGTTACTCTGACCGACCCTATGGAATAGACCGTATTACGTCCTTATAGCGAAGTGAAATATGGACCAGAAATCGTTCAAGATCGATCGATGGATAGTCCGATAACCCGAAGATTCATGGAACGCGGTTTTAAAATGATTTTTTTTTTTTTTCTGGGAGAAGTAATTGTTAATATTTAATAAGGAAACTGGTAGATCGTTTAATAATTATTACTATCTGTTATATCATTTATTTGGTATTTATTAATTTGATGGGAAAATTGAAGAATTAGAAATTTAGAGAAAATAGAAATTAGTGTATTTTTCTGACTTTCTACTTGCAGCTCATTTAAATGTTCGATTCTTTTACTTATAATTTTATTATTTTCATAATATATTCCCAAGTGTCGACGTCAGACGATATAAAAAAAACCGATCGAGTTTAAAGAACGCATCATCCAGGAAATATACCAACAACGTACCATTCACGATCGTAAATATTTGAGACGACTATTTTTTCTTCCCCTTTTTTCCTTATATTCACGATATACTATATAATCCAAGCTGAAATCCTTGGCATGCCGTGGATTCGGTATACGAGTATAGGAACGAACGCGTAAATCGTAGATACTAAAAGGAGAAGGAGAGGGTGGGTGAGAAGTACGAGGATGAGAGAAGATCGATGAACGCGTACTCTCAACTAGGGATCGTCTTTGATGTCGTCAGAACAGACGTCATTGCCGTTTCTCCAACCATTTTCTCCTCCCTCGCTTCTCGTCTTCGAACTCCAAACTACCCCAGGCGTATCTTATGCTTCTTGTTTCCTATTCCCCACATCTACATATATATAATATATATAGGTATATATATATTTCCCCTTCTCTTCGTATCTGCCTTTCTTTGTCCGTTCAAACATATCTGTTTGGCACCTGCGTTAGGAATCACGTGAGAAATCGAGACGCGAAGGTGCCAAGATTCCAGCTCTCTCGAAATCCGGCTTATTCCGAAGTAAACTTCGGTAGGGGTACTATCGCGCGATCCTCTACCCCTTTTTTCCTCCCCTTCTCTTTTACTACGAAGATGAAAGTCTCGAAGACAGGACGTCTCGAGAGGAATTTTCCGAAGAAGATGGACGAGTAGTTCGACAAAGAGGCCGATCGCAAAGGTTTTCTTCTTATACACTCGTTTTATGCGTCTCAAGAGTCGCCTTTCTCTTCGAAGTTTCGCATTTTCTATCGAACTTACCGATACCAGTCTTCCTTCTTACCTTAGTTTAATAATGATATCGCTGTAAAAGAAAGGGGGGAGGTAGGTCTCTCTCTCGTAAGGACGATCTTTAACCATCGGAGCAACGATTTTCAAAGGCGACGTCGCTTCCGTAAAGTATTTCATTTCGCGGACGTATTACGAGGAGTAATTAACGAGTTCGGAAGACTCTCGAGTTCTTTGAGTCACGTACCCCACGTCGTTCGCGTTCGCAAGCTACGGTGGAAACTTCTACGAGTTCGTAATAAGTTATACGGATTTCTTGGATCTTTATAAAACTTTCAGGTGGGATAGGTGCGCCACCGCCCGTCGATTAGCGGCTCGGTTCGCTAGGATCTCGGCCCAGTCGATCGAGGTAAAAGAGAAATGTAATTTCTCGATTGAGAGAGACACGCGATATTTTTTAAATATCTAAAGGTTCTTGAACAGCTGATGTAAACATTTTATCGAGATTTTTTTTTTTTTTTTATATGGAAATTAATTAAAGGTTGTATAGTATACGCATTCGTGAATTTCCTTTATGTTTTGGTGAAATAAGCTTCGAAGAAATAATGATCTTGATCCTTTTCCCTTACTCTCTGCTAAATTAAATTAAGGCTTCGTCTGTGCTTTTGTCCATGACGACGACGGAAGGTACTCAAAGCAGCAACATTTTAGTTATTACGACAAAATAACAGCGTCGTTACAAAGATACTTCGAATGCTGAATAAATAATTTCTGCTTTTAAACTCTGCGATAATATACTTTTAAAACGTAAAATACGTCAAGACGTAAGGATCTCAAAGATTCTAAGAATTCAATTTATGTTGAAACATTTATAATACATTTAGAAGTTATCTTCTCTAAACATTCAAAATTCTGTCTCAGAATTTTTCTATTTATTTCCCTGTCCTTTCTCTCTAAGCAGATAAGACGACGCAAGAATGTCCAACTAAAAAACAAACTACGAAAAGATGCGTTATCACGAAATGCTATACAGATCGAGTTACCCGAGGCAAATAAATAAACAGGGAAATACACCCACTCTCTTCTCTTATTTATATATGCTCTACCGGTGACACAAGGACTCGTCGCCCCGAGGAAAATGAATTTTCTTCGTGTCTCCTGCTGGAAGTTCACACGACGTTCGCGTTATTGGAACTACGCGCATGGCTCGTCGAGGATTTCGAATTGAGCTGAAATAGGACTATATATATATATATACACACCCTATATTATACGGTGACGTGGCTGAGCACCAAAAGCGTTATGGGAGAAAATCGCAGGGAGCATAAAGAGCGTTAAGCGGGGATCAATCGTCTTCGCTATTCCCAGGAGGATAAAGAAGACACCTTCTCTTCTTTGGACTACGTCATATCGTGGAAAGGTGCTTCGAGATATATCGAACGACGACGAGAAGAAAGTAGAGGATGATGATGATAATAATGGAAATTCGAGCATGCTCGAAATTCATGGATAATTCTATGGAAATAGAATTTGAATAACCCTCTACTCGTTTTAGAAGCTCGTTCGAATGCAAATAAATCGATCGATCTATGTACTATTACGTAGGTGGGATGTGAAAGAAACGAGACTGATGTAACGATCGGGAAAAGAAAATGATTTCCCTCGTATTTAATTTCGCGAAATCGGCTCGTGCGTTCGGAAGAACTTCTAGCTAAAAGCTGCCAATCGTTGCCGATTCGATCGAGTACACACGAGAAGCTTGACTTTTTACGAGTAGTATATCGAAGAAGAGAGAGAGAGAGAGAGTAGGTCGCTGGGGTAAAGCCCTTTTACGTCGTTCCAACGTCCTATCAGAAAAAGGGGTAGGTATATAGAAAATGAAACGTGGATGAAGGCTGCTTTCGACTACCGCTAGATTACGTGCGTTCAGCGTTTTCGCGAGTAAACTCGTTTCACGAGAGAGGGAGAGTAAAAGTTGAGAAGAAAAAAAAAGAGGGGGAAGAAAATGTATGTGTACCTACGCGCGGGGTCGAGGCATTTAGCGGGAGTCGTTTCATAAAGAATGTAAGAAGCAGAAATTATCCCTTGAGAGAAGCGAGGAAGGAAAAAAAAACAAAGATAACTAAAAAGAAGAGGAGAGAAAAAAATAAGAGAGAAACGAGTAAAGCGCATCCAAGCTTCCTCGGTGCTTACCGTGTTTCTCGGAAAATTTTCATCCCGTTTAAAGTCCCAACTCGCGAGAAAAGAACTACGAGGGTATCGATTACTGTAATACCGCGTGTCTGGCGCAGATCTACGGGAATATTTCAAAGGAACGTTGCCTTGGCGCCAGAAAATGAACGTGCTTAACCGCACACTTACATATGCGTTGTGTAAATGTATCTACGAGTAATACGGATATTAATGTTCGAGATCTTTCGATCGTATTTAATAATTTTATTTTTTTTACAGAATGAGAAGTTGTTGACGGGAAATAAAATGATTCAAATTAAATAAATGTAATATTAAGTACGTGTGTTTAAATGTTAAATGTCAAGTACCGATAAAAAATATCTTTCACTATACGTACGTTCTAAAAATTCTGAGACATCCTTTCTAACCACTAGTATTTTTACGAGGTATCCCCCTTTGCTCTTACCTGTAACAAAAAAGAAATCACTTGTTTATTAAAAACGTTTAACATAAATTTGGGTATGTATTAAAATCATTAGTCATTAGAAGTATAACTAAGGGTATAAATATATCGCATTGTCATTTAATTTATCGTCGTCTCAAAGTCTAAACCCTTTTACAAAATTCATTATTCAAATAACGTTACAATGAAGTTGTACACACGAGAAACTTGACAGCGGTACTACCCACCGATGAATCTTCTTAACGGAACGTAGTATCCAATGTAATATCCGACGATGAGAATACGAAGAAATAAATACGTCTTATAAAGTTAGACGCGCGAACGTGAATTAGATATCTCGTGAAACCGTAGTAGTTCGAGAGAAGGAAAGATGAAGTCTCGTAACTGAAAGGAACGACAACTCGTAATTCGTTAAATGGAGAAAAGCCCTTAACAATAAAGTTTAAGTTCCCTTCTTATAAATAAGATCTCTGCATTTTGCCCTTCTACTTGTGTTCGACGTTACTAGAAAGGTTCCTACCTGTGGTCTTGTCTTTTTACATTATTGTGAAAAGTAAGTAAAGAAAGAGTAAGAAAAAGCTTGCGTGTATAGAAAAGAGAGAAAAGATGTGTGTAAGGAAGAAAGAAAGTGAATGCAACGACGTTCGAAGAATTAAAGATCTAAGGAGCGAGAAAGAAGGTTCTAAGGGCACACAACTTCGTTTACGTCTCCGCAGATCCTTTCAAGTCGATATTCTTCTTCGCTTCGTTTCCCAGCACGTTCCACTCTCGCGAGGAACGCGTGTTACACTGGAAAGCAATCGATAGGTTCGTCGTCTAGCGCGTACTCGAAGGAGCCGGGACAAATCGTCTTCTACGATGTGGAAAACGTAAAAAAGCGGACTCTAATGCTCTTTACAGTTTAGAGAAGTAAGAGAGCCGATCGACTTCGAAGTTGTCTCTTTCGGTGAATCCTACTATCGTTTTCTTTTTCTATCTCGGTGGGATCTTTTAGATAGTAAGGATGACACGCGTTATTTTTTTTTAAATATTCGAACGATAATAAAATTTATTTTTTAAAATCATAGATCAATCAAATTCTTGAAAGAAAGAATCTAATGCTATCTCTTTTTGACACACCGTGTATATTTTTTTTACTCTTTGAAGTTTGTACGAGTTATAGGTGTTACCAAACAACGTTCATTGGTTTATTTAAAAGTTAATGTAAAATCTAACACTGTACTTATATAAAATTGTTCTAAAAATAATATATAGAATAATAAATGAAACAAATCTATATAAAATTTATGAAATACGATCTAACTATAAAAGGGAGAGTAGGGGAAAGCAATAGAGTCGATACGTGCGAAAAGGCAACGAGCGAAAAAATTCATGCGGTGAATAATTATCTCTTTTTTTCGTGTGTCTCGTCGTCGTCGTTGGTTCTTTCGATAAGTGAACCGTTCGAAGGCTGTAGGGTCACGTTCACCGAATGACGCGCCTAACGAGCGCTTTGAACTTTTATCCGGCCTCGTTTCGCACAGGAGCCAATGAGAATGAAACGTGTGCGTCAAATGGTATCGACGATCGCTATCTCTCTACCCTCTCCTGTACCGTCACCCTGTTTGTCTCTCTTGCTCCAACCACCAGCATCCATCCCTCCCTCTTCCCATTCGAATCTACCTGTCACAATTGCATGCACGATCGATATCGAAACGATTTTCTTTTCTCAAAACGGAATATCGCGTGTCGATGACGTAATCGATCTACTATCGAGATTCGGTGATGGATCCGTATAAATTTTGCGTGGTATCGATGTTTCTTCGGTAGGTGGATTGATCCTGGAAGGCTACGGTGTATGTGTGGGTTTTGGAAGTTTGTATAGTATGATGTGCGTATTTGTATGCAGAGTATAAAATTTACAGGCTATATGGGTCCATATGGACCTGAACGATATAACAGTTGTTTACAAGTTACCTCAGGCGTGGTTTTAATGTACGTTTCAAAAATACAATAAATTAAGGTAGAATATTATACATTAGGAATTGTGTTTTGAATATTATAATGAACATTAAAAATAGGGTATGAAAATAAGTGCAGTCTTCGCTAAAATGCAAAATGTACTAGACTACATTATATAATACCGATATAAAACTGAATTATTCTCAGAAAAAAAAAATTAAGTTAGTTGTTTATTTTTATTAAAAATTATAGAAAAAAGTATAGTATATAAAGTTTGAGAGAGTTGAATAGTCAGTACAGGAAGTGTATGCACGCGTATGTATTTATACAGCTCATAAAAAAATCTAATTTCTCTCCCATTCACCCACAACTTCCCAAACAAAACCACAATTATTTATCCAAAGCTTAAATGCTTATCATTATGACAAATCCTCTTCTCGAAACGAGCATCAAATTGAATTCATTATTCCCTCATCGCGATCGTATTATCGAAACCGAATCTCTATTAAGAGTCGATCATGAACAAACAAAATTTCGCAAAGCCAGAAACGTTTCAACCGAGCGTACGATCTGGGTAATCTACGAAGGTATCCAACAAACGTCCAACTTCTTTCGTGTATTTTCAGGAAAACGAGATCGATCTCGAAGTTAAGAGAGAGTCGGCGATTCTTTTTAAATGGAAACGTCAGCCGTATGAAAATTGATACGTACGGCTCGATTCAAGCGAGCGACAAGAACGAATGGTCCGCGCGCTTCGATCGATTCGAGATTAAGATTCAAGAATTGGAACGAGTACTGCCCCGTTACCGGCAACACGCGAGAACGAAACTCGCGTGGCTTCTATCCTGCACGCGATGTTAACTAAGAGAGAGAGAGAGGGAAAGCAGAAAACGGTTTTATCGCGATGCCATTGACGAAGGTATACGCGACGGTCTGAGCCGATTTTCAGAGCAGAACCGCAAGCAACCGGTTGGAACTAAATATCGGAGGGAGAGACTATTAACGGAGCTTCTTCGAGGTTGCAATTATTGGGAAGTCTAGCGTAAAGTATCTACGGGGTGACACGTTTCCATTTATTCGTTATATATGGTATTATATGTTTTAGATTAAATTTATTATAATAAAGTGATTAAGGATCATAATTTTTGTCATTATTCAATTTACGATGAGGTTCAAGATCTATAAAATATAACTCAACTCTAATTGATTCTTTGTTTATTGAAGTGTTACATATATAAAATGTTAAGTTGTTTAATGCACTCTATTAAAAAAAAAATAGCAATTTTATTCTTTTGTTTCTATTAAAAGTACTTTTATACAGATGGATTTATTTTTATGCTATTTGTCGTATGTATGACATTAGACACCGACGAATATGTACATACTTACACCTCTCAAAAATGTACTACCACGACCCAAGATCACGAGCACAAAAAAATTTCTCATTTTAAAACGATTTACATAACTGAAAACGAAATCAATGAGCCACCTTAGCGAAACGCTTCGAATTCCATAACGCGAAGGTTGGGATCGTGTCACGTGCGATCGCTCGAATCCGACTTGCCTCGAATAAGCCGTGCAAGAATGAGGGTGGGAAGGAGTAGAGGAAAAACGAGAAACACGAAAAGAAAGAGAGAAACGCGGGAGACCAAAATTCCCAGCGGTTTTCCAACTCTCTCTCCTACGTAAATACGTGGTATACGTGTATTAGACACACGGAGGACACTCACGTACACACACGTAGAAAATCCGATATGTCGGGTGTTCGTTCCTCCATATTAATGACCCCTCACAGCGGAATACAGTCGCACGTTTAATAATGTCACGACCGGCACCGTTTCTTGTCGCCCGCGGACACCTATTAATGTACCCGGGACCACGGCAAAGTCCTTTGATGGTCCCCGTCTTTGTACGGTGGGAGAATGAAAAAAAAGTGGAGGAGAAAGAAAAAAGGGGGAGAGTTACCACCCACCCACACCACCCAACCAACCAACCTCGCGAACCCTTTTCCATCTCATCGCGGTTTTCCGTTCCCCGTTTCGTCCTCTTTCAAGCCGAGTATTCCCTTTTTTTTTACTTTTTTTGTGAATTTCTGTTGGTTTCTTTGGAAAAGTTTCGTAACGACTTTTAATAGAAATTCAGGAGATACGTTTTGTTGTATGCATTTAATTCTACTGGATAATGTATGTTACGTTAAATGTTATGTCACGAAAGTTTTGGTTTAGTGAGTTATTCCAAGCGAATAAAATATGTTTGATGTGTATTAGCAAGACTGTTTGAGAATTTTGTTATAATTTTTCCAAGTATTGTATATAAATATTTTTTATTACAAAAGAAAAATTATAGTGAAATATGAAGATAAAACATCTGTTAAAATTCGCTATATAACGAATTTTGCGAGATGAAATAAGACGATCATACGGTAAAGATAACACTGGTAAGTCTAGCACGCAAATTAATATATTACGTGATATCAGCACCTCTCCAAACACCAAGTTACCGTTCTAAAAGTGTGTCATACGAGGGTTACTCATACACAGTCCCAATTTTAGTAACAAATATCAAAGCCTGGTACCTTTACACATTCCAACATTTTACATGCATAGACGAAGGACACAAAAAACACAACAGTGTATATAAAATGTTGCAAAGAAAAGAAGATCGATCGATGATTATACGAAGCGTCACGTGTTTTAAATGTAGAACTCTTGAGTACCATTTTTACGTACCATCATGGGAATGGAAATAAAGTGGAAAAGGGGATATGACGCCAGACATTCGTTTCTGTGTAAGTAGTACCAGACATCTATGTGTACGTAGGTATCCTCTTTACACAAGAACACACGTGCAAATAGGTATCCTATTTACACAAGAACACACATATATGTTAATGAATACATAGACCTGTATTCTGTAGCAATAGGATATCCTTTTTCACCGGCTTGCTCTTTTCCTCGGAGGCTCGACAGTCGCGAGTGGAATTATTCAACGGAGACTCGAAACGATCGAACTACCCTCGTTCGTTCGCTCTCGGTTTTAAAGTCAACGAAAGAAGTTCGTTAAGTACGTACTATACAGTCACCATCTACCACAATTGAGTTCACTTTCTGCAGCATCTACAAGCACGGTACGCGAAACTGTTGGTTGGTTACTGTTGGTCCTTGGATATACCTATGGTAAAATGGAATCAAAGAGAACGTGGTGAATTCGTGATATGAAAACGTTGAGAGAAGAGGGTACAATAGATCGTTTAATTTCACACGTTAAATGTTAGTCACCCAAAATTAGATGTTGCAAAGACTGGGTGGATGTCTACACACTAATCTTATGTAAGTATAATACAGAAGTATATACTAGTTCATATTTTTTTTGTAAATTGCAAAAAAAAAAAAAATTATATATAGAAATACTTTATATATAGAATAGAAATTACTTTTCTCAATTTTATTTTATATTTATCTTTATTATCTATTTTGTCCACTCATCGCTATTTATACGTCTTTCAGTTCAGCCCCTCTCTTTCACTCGCAATCAGTCACGACATATCGGAAGGCGCGAATCGAAACGCGTCGTAAAGTCGACGTCAGACGTTTCTGCCTAGAACGTTCCGTCGAAGAACATTCGGCAAACGTGGATGGCACGTGGATGGGATTCCATTACTGAAAAATTCGTTGCTTTCCGTTCGTCTTGCGTCCCGTAAGAAACTTTTCCTTCTCTCTGGAGTACACACACGTAGATAGGACACGTACAGTGAACTTACACGAATATGGAGTTGCAACACATACATGTAGAGTGAGTACACGTTTGTACGAACTAAAACGTACATACATATTTACACATACAGGGTGGTCTATTTAAATAAGGTCACTTAAATATCTTTTTAGGTTATTACGAAGCAACAAATATTTGATAAGAATATTTTGTTGTATATTTATATATTTTTGGAAAATCGAAGTCATTCAAGAGTAACGTTATTAAAAATATCTCGATGTATTGTTCATAATCAAATATTCTTGCCAGATATTGGTCCATTGCTATCACGTTAATATTTTTTGCATCTCCAAAACTTGAAGAGATATTTATGTGGCTTTATTTAAATGGACCACCCTGTACACACACACATACACGTTTGAGAGTGGTCGAACGGGACTTATCGAGAAACGGAAAAGAGCCACGTCAACGAAAAGATGAGACGACGTCGCGGTTGTCGCTCGTTCGACGGATCGTTCCGTTATATAGAGGAAAATTGTATTTTTATCGGTTCGATCGTGATAGAGCTCGCGAGCGCGCACACGACGTAGACTAGCAGAGGTGGGAAACGGTCCGGTGAGCGTTTACACATCGCCAACATTAAATCTCATTCCTCCACTCGGAGAATTTCATTTCCACGCACGTGGACGACGCGTGTCCCGAAATTCTATTACCGTAACATGCTTCCTCCTTTCTTTGCATTATTTTTCTTTCTTGTATTTTTATTTTCTTGCACGTATCTCTTGTCTTTTTATCTTTTTTTTTTTACATACATCAACGAATTACCATGTGTATTACTAATTTTCTTCGCAATTTGATTTATTTAGCTACAGAATAAAATAATATAATTTTATTATGTAATAGTAAAAATTGCAATAACGGTAGATATTTATCATAGCATAACGAATTGTCTTCTTTTAACCTATCTCCTTTTGTTTCTACAGAAAAGAATTCTCCCCGAGACGAATGAAAACTAGACGAAACGAAGGGAAGTAAAAATACTGACGCGTAATTACTCGCCACGGACGAAGAAATTTCTTCTCTCTTCTTTAACTACGATGAAAAACATCGCGTATAAATTTATGTATACATATACACATCGTATATTTAACGCTCGATAAACGTCAAAATGTGCAGAAAATGTACAAAAAAAAAAAAAAACGATTTCTACAGGGAAACATTTGAATCGTCGAAAACCCAAAGACACCACCATATCGTTATCTCCACAAATACATACACCGAGGGAAACTTTTCTTTCTTCTTCTCTCTGTCTATCTCAACGTCGAAAGAAGAGAGAAACTTTCTAAAACGGGCTACGAAATATTTCGGACTCGCCTCTCGCGAGTTAGGTCGAGTACGCTTCATAAGATAATGGCTCCATCGTTGGAAGCTCGTGCGTACTCATCCATCATTTCCCCAAGTACGAGAATACGGTGGCAAGAGAAAGAAAGGCTAAGCAAGAAAAGGTATAGAAGAATCCGCGAAGCTACCACGCTACGTTTCTCTGCACAGATTTATTTCAATACCGAAGGGACAGTTGCGAGTGCGAAAGAACGTGACGGTCGACCTTCGAGAAAGAAAAGAAGAAGAAAAAAAAAAATCTTTTTCGCTTCCATTATCCCATATGTCAAGCATATGCGCGTCACGTATTGGATTCGCGCGTCCTCCATTTGCATATCAAATTCAGAGGAGACAAAAGAGGAGGAACGGAAAAATCGGAGAGAACGGAAAAATGTGCCGGGGATCCTTGCGAACGGAGGCCACGCTGATGCTAAAAGCGAGATATTCTCGAATCCCGGAGCGAAGGGCGGAAAAATTGTGTGTAAAAGAGAGAAAGAGATATCGTGAAAAAGAGAAACGAAAAAGGGGATCGACGTGTACCGCGAACGAAACGTAATAACGATTTGCGCCCTCTCTTCGTAAAACCAAAGCCCGTGGTGGACGTCATATCGGACGAGAAAAGAAGGCAGACGGAAAAATATGGACATCGTTTCGCCTCCATTTCTTCGAAGCCACCATCGCATATCGGAAACTTCGAGTTAGATATCTCTCGACCCGAACACACATGTGGAAAAGAGGACGCGTTCGAGTTTCTTGGTCAGCTGATAAGACCTGCAAAAAGCCGAAAGAAAGCTTCCGGCTTGTGGTCGAAACGAACAAGAAAAGATGTGCGGGAAACTAACCCCAACGTGGATACCGTGCTCCTGTATTCTCAGCTTTTGCTTGTACAGATCGTATCGGATAAAAGCGAATGAAGGAAAAGAAAATGGGATGGGAAAAAATGCAAAATAACATGGTTGTGTTGGAGACACATTTTCTCGTTTATTATTTACCATGTTGTACATAATTTTTACCATATTTTTAGTTAAACGTATAATTATATCTTATACATAGTTGACTTAATTTTAATACTCTAAAGAATGACCATTTTTCTAAATACAACATAAACGTGTGAAACATAACAAAAATTATGCTCATTTATATTTATCTCGAATAACATTTAATTAATTACAATTTTACAAAACAGTTTCCCTCGGTCAAACATAGTGAGAAAAGATTTAAGAACGACAAAAAAGGGTTTTCATAGGTTCTCGCGTTTTACGACGGCTAGACTATTTTTTTCTCCTTCGTCAACTCCCACTCTCTTTCCTTTATACATCGTTTACATGCATAAACATAATGCAGGTGTTTCCATTTAAGAGAGACGAGAGGGAGGGTAACGGAAAGAGCCCGTTGGATAGGGGTTGTAGAAAAGGAAGAAGAATAAGGGACGCGAACGACGACGGGTGGGCGAGAACCACGGGAGGTTTACGAATAATGTTGATATTAGCTGCAACGCTAATTAACGTTCGTTGCCTCCGGTTCGTTTGTCGTCGTTGGTTGGGCCAAAAGCATGTGAGAGTCGCGACCCTCGTCGTCTCCTCTCTTTCACTCTCTGCTTTTCTATACCTATATGTACATCGTACCACACGTATGATACGTATATATTTATCTATCTCTCTCTTCTCTATGAGATATACCCGGTATACAAAGGTGTCGGTACATCTAAACGAACAAACACGAATGATCGCCTATAAACGCATACGAATACAAGCCGGAAACTGAAAGGTGCACGGTTCTCAATTTACCACGATATTGTGTTTCCGTCGTGCGATATCGAGCGAATGTTCTCGCTTGAAATTACCGACGTCGTCGTTAGTTTCGAGATTAACGATACGACGAAAAAATCTACTCGTATGTATTATGAGAAAACGCGTAGGTACGAGAGATGGTTTGCTTTAGAAAAAAAAACTTTCATAACTTTTTGTGATTTCGAGGTAATTTAGTGTCTTCCTATCATTTTTTTTTATATTGGCATAAAAGCTAGGCATGATGAAACAGGTATACGTTGGATTTTATCTTTTTATGTAGAATTAAGTATAAAAATGTGGATTGTTTAATAATTATTCTTTTCTGAAAATGGTAAAAAAATTATATTTACAACTTTATTAAATATCTGTGGAGGATACCTTTTCTAAAAATTCGAAATTCGTCATTCGAAATTTCTAAACAGTAAATAGGTATGTACTGCAATTTCTTATGAAGTTACACCTAAATAATTCGAAGTATCTACGTAGAAATTTACGGAATACATTACTTACGTAACTCTGGGGATGACTGTACTTTAATACGATGACATAGGAGAACTCATAGACTAGTTTAACAGACACATCGTGTCGCGAACCAAAGGTGAAAAGAGTAAAAGAGAAATAGAACTTCTATCTTCTCTGTCACTGCTCGTATTAGTCGGATGGCAAACAGATCTAACAGAAACGATGGATTCCATTACAAACCTACGCTATAAATCGATGTAACTCCCTGTTTAAGCCTTTGCGTTAGGTCGCCCTTTACGTCTGCAAAAGGCTTTAGAATCTCGTATCTGTCACTATCCACGTAGATACCTACGTTAATTGGATCACCGAGTGGACGTATACTAGTCTCGTACAGGGCGATCGAATCACGTTTTGCGATTTTCTCTGATTTCGTATCTTTGACCATGTGTGGATTTTTGAAAAAGATTAAAATTTTATTCACACGGTAATACGGTGCAAGGATTTGCTAATTAGAAAATTTGTAGCTTGAAGAGTTAATTAAAAAATAGTTTGCAAAGTTTGAAATTAAATACAATTGTGTTTTCTCTATTTTGGAGAGCCAATTGCAAAGGCTCGAAATACATCTATTTAGTGGGATTAGAAAATATACTAATCAATTGTAGGTCACATTACTGTGCTATATAAATTGGTATGGTATATTAATGGAAAACACATTCCTCAAAATTCAGTCTTATTCCATTCTTTCCCCAAATTCAATATTTTTTTTCCTTCTTTAAAAACTTCGTGAAAAAACTATTATGTAAAATATACAATATACCTACCACGAGAAGCCCTGCCAATGTAAGAGATCGAAGAAGAATGAAGTTTCACAATGGTACTTCGTTACGTAGTACGAATCTTAAATATACGCATACAAGAGCATAGAATTCAAAAGAGGATATAGTATAGGTATATAGCGCGTTATGGGAGAAACGCGGAAACGTTAGCTCGTTCGTCCAGAATCATTCTCGAGAAGAAAATACACTGGGATATCCTGAAGAAGAGAGAGAAAGGCACGAACAAGATTAAAAGAGTGCCTCCGGCATTGTCTACAAGAAAGGGAAAGAGCAAGAGATGCGCCTTTCCTTTTCCCGAAAAAGTACGAGACTTCATATTTTCGTTCTCCACCTTTACATAAACCTAACGTCGAAATATGCTTCCACCTCTCTTCTGGGTGCTCCACAGAGGCTGACTCTGGCTGCTGCGGTACCTACCAACGTTCGTATAATATTTCGACGGTGATGCTTGTTCAAGATAAGCGAAAATTTCTAAAAGATCTCAACTAGCTTGTAAAGTAAAAGAGTAGTTTGGGTTTTTCTTCATCCACCTTCGAGTCCACGCAGGGCCCATCGTTTCTCCCACGTGAAATACATCGAAAAACGAACGATCCTTCTTGCTTTTACTCTATTTTTCTCACTTTTCGCGAAAAGATCGAAGGTGTCGGCGGGTCGATACAAATTTCACGTTTGTACGTGGCTATCAAGGTGTGCAACGTAAATTGCGATCCGTAGATTGGTAGACGATGTTTTCTTTCTCTCTCTTCTTCTTCTATAACACACAGAAGAAAATGGTACGGCCAACGCGCGTCTCTGTAAATTCTTGATAAAAGAAGAATGGTACTGTAATCTAACGCGTCTACCGTTCTACACACACACGTGTCTGTGTTGTATTTTCATGTATACGTGCTCCAAAACTTATATACATATACACGTATCAGTGTGCACGTGTGTAAGTGAGAACGAAGAAGCTGGTACAGCGGCTGCTAGCCGGCAAAGTAATAAGAGCTTCGCGTTACTTCGAGTCAGTGGATTATACACGGCCGCGTCGTATTTCATAGCTTCTGCGAACCACATCGAAGTAGAGAAAACCGATGTTACTACTCGTGCCCACCTACGAAACCAGACGAACGAGAGACACACACAATCTTGTGGTAAGAAAGGAAGGAAGAAAGGTAAAAAGAAGAAGAAGGAAATGCTAGTATACGTGTCTGAATTATTTATCGTTTCGAATTTATCTTTCATCGATCCTCGATAAACCTCATTACTTTGGAAAGCTAAGAGATGATTTTTCTGGTCTGTTGGTAAAAATCAAATTCTGTATCATTAAGCTGTATAAATATTTTCAATTATAATGGTTTAAAGTTTTTATATGGTTTACGAAAGATAATTAGTTTTATATTTTGTTTAGACAATAAGTGCTATAACAAATTATTTAATCAGCGAAAGCTTATCTATGGGAAACTTCTTGTTAGGATATGGGGGATTAAATTTGTTTTGTTTTATCGCCGAAAATATTCTTTTATAATAAGGAGACACGTCTGCACTCAATTTTGAATCTTTGAGACGGGAAAAATAATGGAAAAAAAATAAAAAGGAAAAAAATAAAATAAAATAAAAAAAAAAAAAAAAGGGGACCACTTTTCACTGATTTTCAAAGTAGAATTATATGATTCTGATTCGTAGTTCCAAACCAAATCCATACTTAATTACTTGGACAATCTTTTCAAAGAATAAAATAAAAAAAATTAGCCAATTAAAAGAGTTGTAAAAACATTAAACCAGTTTGTGACTAATGGAACACCCCGTATTACAGACATAGATATAATTTTTTGAGTTCTTTGACTTAAAGGCACGTAGGAATCGTGACTGCTCTTTACGAGTACAACCGTGCGTTAGTCGGCACGCTAAGCGAAGGAAGATTCGTTTGTTGTTTCATACACCGTCCGCAAACTTCTCCCTCCCTCGCAGAGGTTGACGCATTGTAATATCCTCGCGTAATTAATCCTTTACGGTTCTGATGTTGTACGGCGGAATTGTCGCGCGCGGCGTTTCCGCGATGCGTTCAGCTCTTCTTCCTCTGGTTCGCCTGTACAGCAACGATGACTACCGTGACTGCTCCTACCTCTTATGTACCTAACTGCTACTAGAATCTCTCTTTGTTTCATAAATTAGATATTATAGTGAGTTTTCAACGAATATTACGGCTACCATTCTTCTTCTCGTTTCACCGTGAAAACGGAGAATGAAAAGCGTCGAAAGAATTATTATAAAAGTATATGTAGATATTTATATATATATATATACGCTTCGTTCATAGGGACTCGGCGCATAAAGCAGCGCATCTGTTGGTTAGCAAGGCAGAAATAACGACGCTCTTATCCGCATGAAAACTAGAACGCTACGCCGGAATTCTTCCGGAAAAACTTTCGACTCGATTCAACGGCGTTCGTAGCTGAATGCATCGCGCACCACGAGGAGCTTTATATTTCGAGAAAGAAAAAAAAAAAAGGGGGGTGGGTTGTGGGTGGACAGGAAGGGGGAGAATAAAGAAAATAGGGAAAGAAAATGGAAGAAGAATGAAAGAATAAAAAACAGCTTGCACGAACGACGAGAATCATTTCCCCTTTCTCCGGTATATTATACCTAAGGATATTCGAGTACCGATATGGGAGAACAAGGACCAAACCTTTCTCCCTGTCTTTTTTATTATTTCTCGTAACCGGTACAATTTATACTTCGTTTTTTTCTTCTTTTTCGTCCTGTTTTATCAGACAAAGACAGAGGATACTCGTTCCGCGAGAGATCCTAATAGAGGCGTGGGGTTTGAAATGACGAAAAGAAGGAAGAATCATACGCGCGATATTTTCATTTCTATGCAAAGATATTCCACCGTTGAAATTTTTCGATATTTCCTGTGCTTTGAAAAAAAGCACTCGAGTCAGCTGCGCGATATCTCCAAGAAGAAAACCGTTGTTGCATCTTTTAAGAGAAACGCGGATTATTTCGCCGCTGATTCCAGCTTTGTGTCTCTCTCCTTCTCGGTCTCTCACGAGAGACGAGAAGACGAGCTTTCGAAAAAGAATCGTGTTTGTATCCTTTCGTATCCTTCTTCCTATGCAACGGCGCAGTCATGCATCGATAATGCATCGCTGTGTCGCTTATGCGACTACCACGCGAGAGAGTCACGTGTGATGCTTTATATACGCGCGTAGTTACCTACTGTGAAACAGTGTTCTTAAATCGTGTTAACGTACGACGTGCGGTAAAACAGAAGTTTGGCAAAGCGAGTTAATTTACCAACTTATAACTATTATATCAAGTATACGTTCGTACGAAGCGAAGCAGTAATTACTGCCGAGAGAGGGATTTTATTTATTCGATGGCTTTGAAACAAGAAGGTGTGAATTAGGTATGAAGTTTTCGATTGATTTAATTACTCGCTTGTTTGTTATTATAAAAATAATTCATACGGATGCTATTTTGGAACGTTAACCTTTGAGATGGAAAATAGAATTAGTTTGAGATTCTTAGAGATTGTGGACAGGATTAACTTTTAAATTAAAAAATTACATTTTATTGATTATTCACGTTGTCAGTATTATCGTTGGAAATAATCTCGATAATAAAATACGAATCTAACCTCGTTTTGACGATCAGCTGAGACTTCCTACCTCTCTCTGTTAGCAGCATCTGTCAGATGCACAGTAGTCGAAATAATGACATCCGTACAAATTGAATTCTTACAATATAAAACGATTGAAAATACATAACAGCTGCTAATATTGCTATTTACTTAATTTAATTACAATTTATCATCAACGTGTCCTATAAAATCGCTATAAAATCCTAGCCAAAGGGTTAACGCGAAAAGACACTTTCTTATTTCCTTATTTTTTCGAACCTTTTCGACTCACGAGGCGACTCAGTAACCATTTTTCCACGTAGGAAAGCGTTCCTTCCTTCGAAAGATCTTTCCCAGACTAGTTTCTTTTGTCGCGCAAACGGAGCGGAAAAATCGTGCGGCGGTCTTACGTCTTTTCTTGGTGGCTGCGCATTTTCAAGTCTCACGATCGGACGAAGGACGATAGATCCCGTTCCTGTTGCTGTCGTTGCTATTGCCGCAGTCACCGTAGTCGCTACTATTCGTAAGAAACGCATGCCGTGCACGCGACGCGATTCCTCGAGAATTATACGAACGAACGAGCGACGCTCCCTCGATTACTTACGCTCGAAAAATGTGAACCTTTCGATTCGATCTGTACTGGCCACAAAATATAAGCTCCGTCTTATACTGGACGATAAACGATGTCAATTGGTTGTACATTCGTCTTGCAGTTTGCAGAATTTTTAATAATTACATAGAAATAGAAAAGAAATTGGGTCAACAAGGTTTTTATTCAAAATTCACATTCGTTTTATATTGTATTTGATTTCAACCCTTTGCACTCGATTGATCATCTCTAAGATGACGTTCTACCATTTTATTTCAAATTATAGGTATATTACTTATTAGATTGTAAAAAAAAAATATGTTCGATAACAAATTTCTTTAGAAAGAACAAATTATTGTTAAGTCGTACCAGAGATCGTGTTCCTATAAAAATCGGTCTTGTCGAGTCATACCAGAGACCCAAAATAAGAGATATATTTGAATTTCGTAGAAAAATCTCTATTACTTAAAATATAATAATTTTGTAGATTTTTCTAGGAAATTCAAATATAACTCTTATTTCGAGTCTCTGGTCATACGCGACATCGAGTGCAAATTATATTATCGAGTGATAATATTTCATAAAAACCATATTACAAGAGCTCTCTAAAGATTGTTTACTATCTCTCATCTCTACAAATACTTGTACTCAAGAAAATTGTTCATTCTATCACTGGAATCAATCTCGAGGAGATTTCCCGACATAAGAAAGCAAAGATCGTAATAATAATTTCGGAAACACGATACGCGTGTCAGTTCGAATGAATTCAGGATGTTTTCCTTGCAAGGACGACCTCGACCTTTAAAGGACGAAGGCATAGATCGCGGGACCACGCGCGAATCAGAAACTCCTATCGAATTTCTGTCACCAAATATATTTCACGGTGATGGCTGCTCTGCCCCTCTGAGCGCGTACGCGTGAGAGAGAGAGAACTTCCACAAAGTGAATTTAATAGTTCCCGTGATAAAGCGACACGAGCTGTTGCGACACTCGGCGGTGGCCACGTCCAAGCGTAATTCTACGGAGAAAATACGGATCATATTCGAAAGTAGGCGTTCCCACATTATACGAGAGACGGGGGAGAGAGAGAGGAAGACTTAGTTTAACGTTGGTTCAACTTGTTAGCTGACTCGACGACGTTCCAAACTAAATACGTTTGCTTTACCTCCGCGAAACGCGCTCGAGACGCGTCAACTTTACCCCTCCACCCCCGTCCCACTCTCTCTTTATCTACATTGTTCGCTCGGCGTCCAAGAGAAAAGAATTCGAATCTTGATAGTCCTGTAGGCTTGAAAAGTTCACGAATGCGGTGAAAGAAATTTATCGTGAAAAGTTGTGGAAGGATTTGAAGAAAATTGATTTATAAATCACATATTATTCAGTTCCAATTGTTTCATCATTAGTTGTATTATAGAATAACTTGGTTATTTTCCCTCATTTTCTCTTAAATGATTCTTTCGTTAAAATATTAACACTTTCCGAACAATCATGTATAGGTACCCACATTTTTATAAACTGAGTCCATTTGTTGATTAAACAGTAAAAATAAATCATTTCGATATGCGAATTAACGAAACTCATATTGATGAAAGACGAATGAAAAAGTACTTTCACTTCATCGATAATTGATCTTACTCGTGTCGACGTGTCTAATCTGTGATACCTAATTGCAAAATCTGCTGGATAGATGAAATCGTGTCGCTCTAATGATGCTCGTGCGAATGCGATCTTGCACTCTCGGTAGAGAAGCAGGAAGTTTCGATCGCACCCGCGCAAACGTTCTCCCTCTTCCCCCGTCTCTCACTTGTAATAAGCTCGGGTTAGAAGGGTTTATACATGCATACGCGTATCGCACGGTGGGTGCGAGACGTTGCATTCATTAGCAACTCCGCGTTGTGTCGCGATTCCCCTCATTAGCGAGGCCGGGGGCTGTTGGTTTTTTCAATTTGTCGATGATAATGGTTCTCTCTCTATCCCGTCGCGCGTAATTTCGCGCCATCACGATTATTCGTCGATGTCTATTGTAATCTCACGGCCCGAGTCGAAATTTTAACTTCAGCTTGACCCTCCAAAGCCTACTTTCCTTTGTTGTTTCGATATGCCGCTCGAATTAAAACTCGCTTTCACCCTCAAAAACCTAGGAAAATAAGCTACGTTTTGACCCTCCAAAACCTAGGAAAATAAGCTACGTTTTGACCCTCAAAAACCTAGGAAAATAAGCTACGTTTTGACCCTCCAAAACCTAGGAAAATAAGCTACGTTTTGACCCTCCAAAACCTAGGAAAATAAGCTACGTTTTGACCCTCCAAAACCTAGGAAAATAAGCTACGTTTTGACCCTCCAAAACCTAGGAAAATAAGCTACGTTTTGACCCTCCAAAACCTAGGAAAATAAGCTACGTTTTGACCCTCCAAAACCTAGGAAAATAAGCTACGTTTTGACCCTCCAAAACCTAGGAAAATAAGCTACGTTTTGACCCTCCAAAACCTAGGAAAATAAGCTACGTTTTGACCCTCCAAAACCTAGGAAAATAAGCTACGTTTTGACCCTCCAAAACCTAGGAAAATAAGCTACGTTTTGACCCTCCAAAACCTAGGAAAATAAGCTACGTTTTGACCCTCCAAAACCTAGGAAAATAAGCTACGTTTTGACCCTCCAAAACCTAGGAAAATAAGCTACGTTTTGACCCTCAAAAACCTAGGAAAATAAGCTACGTTTTGACCCTCCAAAACCTAGGAAAATAAGCTACGTTTTGACCCTCCAAAACCTAGGAAAATAAGCTACGTTTTGACCCTCCAAAACCTAGGAAAATAAGCTACGTTTTGACCCTCCAAAACCTAGGAAAATAAGCTACGTTTTGACCCTCCAAAACCTAGGAAAATAAGCTACGTTTTGACCCTCCAAAACCTAGGAAAATAAGCTACGTTTTGACCCTCCAAAACCTAGGAAAATAAGCTACGTTTTGACCCTCCAAAACCTAGGAAAATAAGCTACGTTTTGACCCTCCAAAACCTAGGAAAATAAGCTACGTTTTGACCCTCAAAAACCTAGGAAAATAAGCTACGTTTTGACCCTCCAAAACCTAGGAAAATAAGCTACGTTTTGACCCTCCAAAACCTAGGAAAATGTAGGGTTTGGAGGGTCAAAACGAAGTTTATAAGCTACGTTTTGACTCTCCAAAACCTACAAATGTAGGCGTGAAATGTAAAAGTGTTAGAGTATAGGTTGTTTTTAGGAGAAAAATTGCTGTAACTTTTAAACCAGCCACCGCATCGAAAAATCACTGCCAGATTCGTGAATTAGAGACTTTCCTCTTTCGAATGAGCGTTTAAAAGGGCAAAGTCAAAATTCATCGATTTTTGACAAAATCCCTGATGTATAGCCTTTGATATTTTTTGGGCCAAAATGGACACCACCGGCGATTTCAATGTTTAATGGCTTATTTTAAAGATAGAAGCATGTAGAATACTGTTCCGGTGTCCGTTTTTCGATATCGTTGCGGAGTGATGAGAAATAAATTTTTTAACTGTTACAGTGTAGGTCGTTTTTAGGAGAGAAAGTTTTCAAAAGAAATCAAATTGTAGATTGGAATATATAGAATAATTATATAATTGTAATATTATACTGTGAGATGTGTGAGTGTGTAAGAAGTATACTAGAGAAGAGCTAGTGCTTAGTTTTAATTTTGTTAAAGCGTGCATATGAGAGCTTCGGTAATTATTTGTAAAGAATTTTAAAATACTTTAATTGTTATTTTTAGTCTATTATAATCTAGTGAGTAAATTTATAATGTATTAGTATATTATATAAATGCAATATTATATAATTTAATATATATTTTATATTATAATTTTAAGTATCTATATATTATATTAAGATATTATAAGAATTGTAATATTATACTTTAGTTGGTATACTTAGAAATAGTATTTTTGCACATTGTATATGAAATATGTAAGTCGTGCGGTATAATTTATAAGTAATAAATGCGTATTTAGGCATAGTTACATACTGTGTATCTTTCAATGAGAATTATTAATAAATATCAGTCAAACAAAATTATGAGTACTTAATGAAACACCACATCTAAATTCCATCATCCCTACTTTCCTCATGCGTTTAAGAAATTCCTACGACATCGTCTATAGTTACAAGTTTACCCCTTGTGTTCATTCAGTGAAAATTTCATGTTTGTTAAACTCTTTTAAGAGTTTATCGATTTTATGGCACTTAGAAAAATCTTTTTCTGAAAACTGACGCCAATTTCTCGTCGGAATTGCATGCCAGCGCCATCTAGCGGTCGATAGAGGAAGCTTGTCGCAAATATCTCGTCGGTAATGCATGCCAGCGCCATCTAGCGGTCGATGTCGGAACTTTCCGCTGAAGCTTCTTCGATCGGCCGCTAGATGGCGCTGCTAAGACAGTGAAAAATCCGCCAGAGGGCGCTGGCATGCAATTCCGACGAAAAATTGGCCGAAAATCGCAAATTTTTCGTCGGAATTGCATGCCAGCGCCCTCTGGCGGATTTTTCACTGTCTTAGCAGCGCCATCTAGCGGCCGATCGAGGAACCTTGCCGAAAATTTTTCCGTCGGTAATGCATGTCAGCGCCATCTAGCGGTCGATCGAGGAAGCTTCCGCGGTAGAAAAAAATCCGCTGGCATGCAATTCCGACGAAAAATTCGCGATTTTCGGCAAATTTTTCGTCGGAATTGCATGCCAGCGCCCTCTGGCGGATTTTTCACTGTCTTAGCAGCGCCATCTAGCGGTCAATCGAAGAAGCTTCCGCGGAAGAAAAAAATCCGCTAGAGGGCGCTGGCATGCAATTCCGACGAAAAATCGCGATTTTCGGCAAATTTTTCGTCAGAATTGCATGCCAGCGCCCTCTGGCGGATTTTTCCACTGTCTTAGCAGCGCCATCTAGCGGTCGATCGAGGAAGCTTCCGCGGAAAGTTCCGAAATCGACCGCTAGATGGCGCTGGCATGCAATTCCAACGAGAAATTTTCCCGTAAACTTGGATTTCTAACAGGAGAGCATCATGTGTAAAGAGGTGGCACGAGAAATGCTCATTTTCGCAAATGCTAATAAAATTAAACAACGGAGATTTCGTTTAATGATCGTAATACGAGAAGTTTGATCGAATGAGGAAATTGGACGTTGAATTCAGGGTTTTAATTAAAAATTCCAGTATTTATTTCAATGTAACTTGGTATTTATTCATATAAACTTCATATACATTTATACATTTTTACAAATAATTCGAAAGTTATATAAAGTATGCAATGATTATAATTTGAAATGCATCGGACGCTCTTACATTATAATATATAATAATTCTTATTGTCATAATGTATATTTCTTATTGTAAATAAGTACGATACTTAACAACTATCCAAATATATATATTATAAATAATAACATATTATTATATTGCACTTTATACAGATATAAATCTTAAGATTAACACTGCTGTAACTTCCGAACTGGTAATGTATCGAATCCGCACTGCTATATTCGTGTAGACGAGACTTTCCTCTTTCGAACGAGCTTTTTATCGGGAAAATTCGTGATGCATCAATTTTTGACAAAAATCCTGATGTATAGCCTTTGATATTTTTTGAGCCAAAATGGACACCACCGGCGATTTCAATGTTTAATGGCTTATTTTAAAGATAGAAGCATGTAGAACACTGTTCCGGTGTCCGTTTTTCGATATCCTTGCGGAGTGATGAGATATTAATTTTTTAAGTGTCGGAGTATGGGTCATTTCCAAGAGAAAAATTGCTGTAACTTTTAAACTAGCCACCGCATCGAAAAATCCCTGCCAGATTCGTGAATTAGAGACTTTCCTCTTTCGAATGAGCGTTTAAACGGGCATAGTAAAAATTCGTCGATTTTTGAAAAAAATCCTGATGTATAGCCTTTGATATTTTTTGGGCCAAAAAGGACACCACCGCCAATTTTGATGTTTGATGGCTCATTTTAAAGGTAGAAGCATGTAGAACACTGTTCCGTTGTCCGTTTTTCGATATCCTTGCGGAGTGATGAGATATTAATTTTTTAAGTGTCGGAGTATGGGTCATTTCCAAGAGAAAAATTGCTGTTGTATGGGTCGTTTTCAAGCTTCAAGCTGTTAGCAAGTAGAATCTCTTCAATACCCGACTGGAAAACTCGGTTACCCGGTCGGTAGCTACTTCAGACACACATTGAAACGCTCTTCTCACGTTATTCTCTCGTCGTTTCAAGAGAAAGAGAAGTAGGGCTGGCTAAGCGACGAAGGGCCGAGTACGCTCAAACGATCTCCAGAATGTTTCTGCTTCTACCGGTTGGCACTGCTGTCTTGGCGAAAATTCTCCAAATTAGCACGGAATTTGAATGCCGCGAGAATATGATAGCGGCTCGTCGAGGACGATGGCAAGACGGAAAATTCACCGAAAGTTAAACGTGTTCTCTGGAAAATACGCGTGTATGGGTGAATAGGTGTGCGCGTTTAGCACGTAATGCGAGGGTGTACATTGTAATGCACACCGAAGTGTAAGAAGAAGATGGAGAAATGTAAGATCGAGGGAACGAAGCGTAACGCGTCCTAATGTTACCTACAGTTCACCCGTAACTCCCAAGAAAAAGTACACGTTAAAGCGAATGCGTGTTAGAAGGTTTCCAACGCCAAAGGCAAACTTTAGTTACATTGATAACGAGCTCCCAGCATCCAAAGTTAGTCGTTCCTGGTAAAATGCAACGAAGATGGCAACGAGGATTCGACCTTTCTTACCTTCTTCCTTGTTAAACTCGTACGTCGAGTTCGCGTTTATTAAACGTGCGAAGGAAAAAAAAAAAAAAAGGATATCGAAGTGAGTAACGAGTAAGAATACGCAGGAATTACAACAGGTGGTTTATAAATTTCCTTTTTCCAAAAGCGTTAACCGAGATAAAATGGTTATTCCTCGTCGTTGTTGTTTCCTGCATCGCGACGTTCCATTTAACCGTTCTTATCCGGCTGATCTGAGAACGTTTCGGTAACGTTGCTACGGCCAGCCAGCTGGTACGCGTCGCTGCATCGTTAGCTTCGTCCTATCTGAGCGAGAATTAACGCAGGAATCGTTTCTAACCGAACCATGGGAAGGACGTAAAGAGAATTTAATACAATTAAAATGCCTCGTAGATTTACGTCTACGGGAACTAATTGTGAGAAACTCCAGGAAGAGAATTTTTATTTTATGGATTCATTTTCTATGATATAAGACGAATAAAGAGCCAAGTTTTTCTGTTAACACGTACCGTATACATTTCACACAGAGCTTTCAAGCCGTGTACAATTTGCGCCGAGAAAAAGAGTAACTTAAGAACATTTACTGTAAAATCATCTATCAATAACTGAGTAATATCTGTAGAACATCTCAATATCTACGCCTTTCTTATGATAATTATGACTTTTGCACTATTATAAAAGGTCTAAAATGCATTATAAAAAGTCTAAACGTAAAATTACCGAAATTCGATCCGACGTAGGTGTTAAAAGATTTAAAAAAACGATGCTAGGTAGAAAACAAAGTTTTTTTAGGTATAAAATCGACAGTGGATCGATTTGACAGTAAGGTGTTAAAAAATGTTAGCGAAATACGAAGGAGAAACTTCTCCTCGAAAATCCAAAACGCCGTCGATGCTAACTTCGCATAAGTATATGGATCCGTATGTAGATACATGGACGGTGTCCGAACGTTCGGATTTTCAATAAAAACAGATTTTATCCTGGATCGTTATTTCGAGTGCTGTTCCAATATTATTTTTTGGAATAAAAGTAAAACCGATCGAAAATATACATCGAGTTACGGTAGGAGTACTTCGTTCGCGTATATCGTCGATTAATAATAACAATACGTGGAAAGCATTGGAGTAAGCCAACAGGACCGTGCGTAATTTGTTTAAACGTCGTTGGGATATGGAAATCTCGGAACGTTCGTCGAATTTACAAAGTGCAAGAGAGAGTCGTATTAATTCGTGCAAGAGTGTATACAACGAGAAAGAGAGAGAGAACGAGCATCACCATAGAGTAGCATAGAATAGCCACCCGTCGAACTTCTCGAGCGTTCTCATATCTACGTGTGTGTATATATATATTTATGTATGTATATATGTTGTGTCTATGTAGAGCTGTTGGTTAATTGCCAGCTTCGCACCTCGTCCACTTTTGGCGAGTTCAGCGAAGTCTCGCTCGTCGAGGACTCGAACTTCGGTTTGTCCATGCTACGCCTGTGAAATTCGCGGTAAACGCGACGAATTACCACCACCGACTAAGCCAACCGTTCCTATTCCTTCTACTCTCTCTCTCTTACTCATTGTGTCTGTCTTTGCTTCCCGTCTTTCGCAAACGAGCTAGCACGTAGAGAATCAACGATCGTTTTGTATGAGATCAAGGTTGAGATCGTCTTAACGTCTTAGCCCTTTTCGCCCTTTAACCTGACAGACCTCTTTGACCATATAATATAAAATATTAAATAGAATATTAAGTAGGTATAGTAAATGGTAAACTGAAATTATATTATATAAATTAAATTAATTCAATCTAAATTAAATTTAAAGAGAATAATTGATAAAAACATGTGATTTGAAACATCTTCGTTTATAGTCAAATTTCCAAGACAATATATCTTTACAGTATTGAATGAAATCTAAATAGTTCGTTTTAGATAAACAAAATACCTTGAAATTGTCACCAAATTCTAAAAAGCAGTAAGAAATACATTTATTGCAAAAGCTCGAATTGATTTATCTTAACAAATTCACTCAAATTCAATCCTGATCAATTCCAAAAGTTTTTTAACGCTAATAACACTAATTACATAACAACATAAATAGAATTTGTTGCGATCAACCAGCGAAAATCTCGCGGTTGCGAACTTGAACAACAAACGATAGATACACCTACGTTTCGATCTCATGCCGAAATTCGTCGCTCACCCGCGAGAACTTCGCTCACGTAAACCGAACAACGAACGGATATTTATTCGGACGCGTTGCGGCTCCGCACGGTAATTAGCTGGGAACGATCGAAATCCATGACCATGTGTGCGCACGTATCTATGTGTACGTACGTGGATAAGCATACGTGTGCGCGCATGGCTGCTTCCGGAGACTACTATTATTACACCGACTATTACTCGACCAAATCGCTCGTCCGTAAATTAACGCCGCACGTTGCCCGATTTTAACCGGTCTGGTGTTCGCGAGAACGATCGCACCGCCACACACCGCTACTACGACCGCCATAATTACGATCGAATCTCCCACGATTCGTGTCATTACGATATTCGCGACACTTCTAAACCCCCTCCCCCTCCTTGTCTCGTACTTCGTAATTTTGAGAATTATTTTTAATATTCAATTGCATCTTGTCAAGATTATTTTCATTTTTCAACGTTTTAAACTTTCTTCCTTTATTAATTGAACTGATCTGGAAGGCCCCTATTGACACAGTAGTAAAGAATGAGATGGTTCACTGAACGAAATAATGCAGAAAATAAGTGTACTGTAATCAAATGCAAGCAGGGTTGTAAGTTTGGGCGATTTGGAACCAAATTGGCTATCTTTTTTGTTTAATTTACAATGTTTCATTTAATTGGTATCAATGACTATTACTCAGTACCTACTATAAAAATAGGTTTTAGTGATATTAAAATTTGACTACAATTATTATTTTATAATTCTCATATTAACAGACAATAAAAATTTAATTTTAATTTTGTGACGATATGGCAACTAACGATTCTGAGGACCGCTGGTAATATGTGTATGTATTAGGTGAATACTCTCACTTTCTTTAAAATGAATATAATTTAAAATAAACGAAATTTTTGTTAAATAGATATACATATTTGGATCTGTTAAGATAGATGAATGAAAAATGTCGAAATTGAATCGAAATTTTCAAGCAACCAATTTCCATTCGGTCACTTTATAAGATTCACCCTATATAGGTATGTCGGTGCGTACGTACGTAGGTACTACACGCTCACGTTCACGCTTTTACTCGCTCCATATATTCTCTTAATCGAGTTACGAGGCGCGATGGTACGCGACATCTAATCTCGTTAACCGATCAAATGATTTCACTCGTAAAAACGTAGAGAAAACGAAGAAAAGTGAGAGAGGGAGAGAGTGAAAGCTTGCGTATAAGAGAGAGAAAGAATGGGGAAAAATGATATAAAAGAGAGAAAGAACGACGCAGTGAAACGCGTTTCGCAATGTGAATTTTTATTATTAATTCACGACCGTGGGCGCAGCGTTGCGATAAAATGGATTTTTTCCTCTCACCTTCCTCTTTTATACAATTTATTATACCGAAAATATCGCGCGCGAGGTTACACACGACTGGACGCTGAAGTGCATAAAAAATGATATCTTCGCCTTCGTGGCTCGTCTTTTTTTTCTCTCGTTTTTTTTTTTTTTTATTTTTAATTCCGAAATATTTTATCGCGCCAAAGAACAGTTAAGGTATTAAAGTACAAAAGTGCTGTAATTAAAACGAGAGAAATATTTTAAGCTTTGCGCGCGCGCGAGCACAAAGGAACGTAAATTCATGAAAAATTCAAATGCTCGCGCTCGTAGCGTTTAAATATATTTAAAAAAAACTGGCATTCGTTACGGATAAAAGATCAATTCATTTCCAACCGAGAAATTGTGAAAAAAAGAATTCTCGTTCTTTGTTTTTTTTGTTTGTATGTTTTTCGAATGGGGGAATTACTAAAAAAAAGAATGACCAACGAGTATGACTGTATGCAGGCAGGAAAAAATGGAACATGTTCCGGACTACGTCCCATAAAATCGTGTTTTACTTCGACGCGTCACGGTTTATCGTAGCAATTATACGTACGTTGTCGCGGGATGGCGGAATCGATCGATCCACGAACCCGGGGGCGTCAAAAAACGGTTTTTATCGTGGTTTTTGATATTACGTTCGATCGTTGTAATCGTCGAATGGAAATCCTTTCGGTTGCTGTAACCTCCGAATATCGCGGGAGATAAAAATGAATTTTCGTATTAGCGTAGAAAGGGAGAACGGACTTTTGTCTGGTGAATGGGAAATGCACATTGAACTATTTCTCTTTGTTCATCTTCGACTAAAATTAACCCTTTGCACTTGGTGTCGAATGTGAATAGACAAAGCCGATTTTTATGGGTATACGATGTCAAGTGGCACTTTTTTATTGTAGCAGATTTTTCTTCAATTCACCTACCAGCAACTTAAATATATTTTTTAATAACCTACCGAGTAATATATAATTTAAACTGAAATAGTATGTCAGAACTATGTTCCTTCAGAGAGGACATTCGAGTGTAAATGGTTAAAAAATACAGAAACGTCGTAATTAAAAATTTCTTGTCTTTTGCTTCTCCCTCCTTTACATTAAAAGTAAACGGAGAAATGTCAGTGAAAGGATTCGCATAAAAATTGTATATTCGATATGAAGGGTATAAAGGTACCACGCTGCTAAGTTTCTTTCTCTTCGTTCGCGATTCGTCTCGGAACTCTATGAATTAAAACGCTCCATTGGAAGTCCGATGATTAAAAACGAACTCAGTTATGTAACAATTCAATATTACGTCGCATAGTTGTCGAACGAACAAACGTAATAATCCGTTTGACCCTTAATTCGTATCCCTATCAATGAGATAAAAAAGGACAATTATGTATACTCCCAACTTTGTCATAATACTCTAAAATGATGTAACTTACAAACTTGAATAAAAATCTAGTGGAACAAGTACCATCAACAACTTCCAATTATATCTTCTAAGTATACACAACCAAATTGGAAGAAAGTAATCAATTCTGATAGCGTTAAAAGAAAAGAAAGCAAGAGGACTTTGTTGGAACTCTCAAAGCTTGATGAAGAAGGTAATCTCCAATTTTAACGCGAAAGGTACTAGGGCAGACAGCCAGGGAAAAATCCAGGCAAAGAAGGAAGCAAACAGGCAAGCAGGTAGTCGAGGCCGAGTTGCCATCCGTAAAATGAGAAAGAATCGAGGCGATCGAGCGAGACCCGCGAGATTGCCATCCGAATCGGAGTCTCACGAACCGTCATGTTTTACGAAAGAGAAGAAGAAGAGGAAGGGAGAAGAAAGAGCCCGTCTTCCATAGTCGTCGGGAACAGGCTAGAAGAAGGAATAACGAGGAGGGTTTGAAGGAAGGAAGGAAAGGCCGAAGGGAAAGGGATGATGGTATAAAGGAGGTGGAGCAACAGGCGGGTGGATATTGACTTTCGTGGAAAGTACCACCACCTTGGAGTGGGCTGGCTAGGGAAAGGAAAGAGCAAATGGGAAGAGAAGGAGAGAGAGAATGGAAAAGATGTCGGACCGTTAGTCTCGAGACTAGTAGGAGAAAGAGAAATAGGAGAGTGAAATCAACTTGGTCGAGTTGCCTCGGATCGAGACTGGACGTGTTGCGCTCATTACGAGAAAAACGATATATATCTTGTGGAGTGCATTCACCGGTAATGCACTTCAGTTTGAACTGAGAAACTTCCCAATTTGAAAAATGCCACTACATATACGACATTCGTCCTGATTCATTCTCAAGACGCTGTTGACCAAAAACGTATTAATTTGTTTTTTTTATCAGATTATTACCCTTTCCATCCTTTTCGAAAAAAGGAGAGTCGACAAAATTATACAACTTATTATATTTTTAATAGATACTAGAATATTAAAGTACTGGTACTTATTTAAATGGATAACTTTGTAATCAATTGACAATGTATTAACAAAGAAATGTATAATAAAATAAATAAATTTTTGTCAAAAATACTGCTTAAGAGTGAACAATTATTTCCTACAACAATCCCAAAGACCATTTGAAAAAAGAACTTGCAATACCTTTTCGAGCAATCGTTAATTTCAATTTTATCTCCGATATAAGAACACTTCGCCAATTAATCGCTAACAGAGAGAGAGAGGGTGAGTCGAACGAGTCTCGTTTAATATTTATGCGGGAATGAATAAACGGTCGGATTCCATCGTAGAGTCGGAAGAACACGTTCGAGTGTTCTATCAAAATTTTACAATCAAATCGAATTGATAGCTACAATGATCGATTTTAATCGACATCGCTCTGCCATTCTCTGCGAATATTTCTCGACGCGACCTGTTGCTGCGTTTTGGGCCTCTCTTTTCTATTTATGCGGTTCTACCTATCTTCCTTTATCCGTTTCTACGTATCATACGTTGAATAAATAATATTGTCCTTTTAAATAATTAAAACGATATAAAAAAATATATAAATAACTGAATTTTTCAATATTACCAACGATATACGTAGATTTTCTTTACAATTGATTAAAAATCTCACGTAAGTTTGGAAAAAATCGTAGGAAGAACAAAAAGAATAATGGGGATTCTTCTTCACGAGCATCGTCGATGGCAATCTTCCAAATCAAATACGATTTACATTGATCCAAAAAAAGTAAGGCTCTGTGTTATATTATATACACTTCGCGGGAATGCTTTGTCGACGCTTCTGTCGTGGAAGCAGTCGCCTCTTACTATTTCGGCAGCATCAGCAGTAACGGTAGCGAACGGAGCCTCGCCTGCCCCGTCGAACCTGTTGCTTTTCTGGCTGGCAAAACGGCAACCTCGAAGAGAGGCACCAGCCCTCGCACGGATGGATATCGTGTGCTTGCTCACCTGACTGAACCGCCTGTGCGCCGTGTGCCATGAAAAATGTATCCCACCGATAAATATTTGCTGCTTAACTCGGCTACGAGCTTTCTAATCATGGGAAATCGTAGGAATCAGGGAGATGAAAGCCAGTGATGCGATAGTTATTTGGAAGGTATCGATAAATTGGAATTTTTTATGGCTTGTTCTCAGAGAAATCAATCGAAATAGACGGCGAGTTAAAAAAAGCATAGAAATATAAACAGTTAGGGAATTTTGTTCATAAGTGAGATAACATTGAATTTATTTTTTTGTTATATCGAATTAAAAAGAGTAAAAGATGTATATGAATGGAAGAAATAATAACAACAATTAGTTCTGCATCACATGCCGGTAGCTTAAAATAGTGGAGTGTCTATGACCCGAGGGTAATAGGTTCGCCTTCTATGGTTTAGAAGAATAATTAGCACACTATATTAAAATTATTAGTACCCATAGACTATTCCTACATTTTAATAATTATACAAAAATAAGCACACCTTGTTGCAGCAAATGGAAATTTTTTTACGATTATCAGGTATAAGGGTATCTCACAAGTCATAAAAATAGTTCAAAGATCCCTAATAATGATTCCACTCTTCACCCCTTCCTTAACTCAAAATCGGAACTATAAACTCAGATTAAAAAAAGATTGAAAACTAGCTCTCAGATCATTTCCATATCAAAGACCAAGTAAAATTTCCAAGAGAATCTACCAATTCGTTCACTAAATATCCAAGAACAGAATACTCCCAATGTAACACATGAACACACGTACGTACGCCGAGCGTAGGATTAATCGACGAGACTGGATTAAAATTCCTCGGACCGATCGATCTGGGGGTGAGCATCGTTCGGTCAGAATGACAAATATCGAACCTGTTGCTGCCGTGGTGTTCGATGCGAGAAGCGTTTGCTTGGCTCCAGCAGACTATTCGGTATGTGCTCGTTCACCTGGCTAGCCAAAAGCAGTCTGAACGGCTAGCAAGTACCTCGGCAGCAGACAGGTACACTCGTCGTAGTAGTGGTCGTTACCCTGTATAGGTAGAGAACACGTGGGCTCTTTGCGTTCACCTCGCTTGTGCGAGTTCCATCGATGTCGCGTGACAAAGGATTTCATCGGCATTTATTACCAAGCTGCAGCAGCAGCCTCATATCGGAAACTCGCTAGCTGGCTTCCCTCAGAGACGACTTCGGCCTTCGTAATCCTCTTTCTCTTCCTCCCTTGCACACACACACATATGACATATACGTTACTCATGTTACAGACACACACACGTGCAGCCGTTTAATTCGCTTCGTGCCAAGTGGTCACCGCATAAAATCTCAACCTCGCACGCCGCCACATCGTTGCGGCTATTGAGTTTAGTCCGAGCAAAGTGCGATATTGGAATTTCTCGGACGATGGGCTCGCCGTCTATCGAACTGACGCTTAGACGAAATATGAAATCATTTTTTCCTTAGATTCACGATTTTATTATTCTCTTGATGCTTGTCACAGTAAATTAAGTCTATAGAAATAATTGTTGGGTTGCTCGAATTTACGATTGAATTATGCGAGTAAAACGCGTGGAAATTAGTCCCATTGCTTGATGAAATCATTTTTTATGGACTTAGGATTCAATTATTCGAGTGACACGAAATTAGTTCTATTTCTGAGTGAAATATTTTTAGCTCGAATTTATGGTTATATTATTCGAGTGAGTTACGTAACACGAAATAATTGCTCATGTTCGATGAGATCGTAGTTTCTCGTATGCGGTGATTTATATCAGGAACATTCTTATTTTATCTCTTGATCGCTAAAGAAAAATGATGGAATAACAAATGGCGAAGAATACGAATGCAAAACGTGCTTTGTCGTATATATCTAGTGTGGAACATCTTGGTGGAGAACGCATGATGCAAGCAAACACAGTAATGTATGCAAATAGATATATCGAGGAAAGAGGATTAAACGCTAGGTAGAGAAGAGTAGAGCGCAACGGTGATGATAGGAGGATCATTGTCGAATTTCCACAAGTCTTAGTTTGCGGTATACCTACACGTTGTTCGAAGAAACACTCGACTTCTCGTTTGCATAGTGATCCGTTTAGGTGAACGCAAGATTCATTATATAAAATAATTTACAAATTAATTACATAATATATGAACCATTCAGTTTGAAAATGGTCTAAATCCAAATTTGGTAAAAAGTTTTAATGATATTTATGGTTGTAATTTAATCTGATCTTTTCCTTTTTTATACAAAATTCGCAATTAAAGCAATCAACTCCCAAATTGACTGCCAAAGTTCAACGTTTATTTTTGTTTCCTTTTTTCTGACGCAGTTAATCGATTTTGCAAATGACCGACTCATATATGAAACGCTAGCTAATTTTCCTTTCGCACATCCGAACCGTCACAATCTCATACCTTTGATCAATCAACTGTAAACCCGAAAAGAATCAGAAGCATCATGCTGGCATCGAAATTGGAGCCAAAGCAAACGCCCCTTGCACCATGATAGGAGTGGAAACGGGATCGCGTGATGCCAAGAGTAGTTTGATCAAGGAAAGAGAACGAATACTAGAGGTGGTGGAATCGACCCTAATGGAAAGTCGTCCGTTTTTCCGAGCGTTCTCTCGCTACTAGCACCTATCAGCTGCCATTCGTAAAGCAACGAGCTAACAAGATAAAGCTCGACTGGGAAAAGCGAGATCATTCTCGTTAGGATCGACAATCGTGATCATCGGAGAATCACGTTGGAGGTTGATCACAGAGACTTTCTCATCTCGTACAAAATCCATGGAGAAAAGGTAAGCAAAGAGTGTAATAAACGTACAAGTGGAGTGAACATATCGAACGACATATTAGGTACCGATGTATGACACCCAAAGGTTTCGAATTTCTTTCTCGAAGCATCTCTCATTTGTTCTCATCTTTTCTAAAATTGATCCAAGCAAGTGGAACGTTTTAAGAGAATGCGAGTGGGGTAGAGAGAAAGGTTGGATCATTGTTCCACCGTCCTCAGCAGCATCGTAGTTCTCGCGTTACAAAGGACATCTTGCAGTATATTGGCATAGCCTAAGTGCGAGTCGATGTCAAAGGTGACGTATCCTCGGCACCGCGACCCTTTGCTACCACCATCGACACCCTCCAACAGCAACGAGGCGGTTTCTGTGAAAGACGATGGCACACCGTCTTCTCGGATCGTTGCGGCTATTGAATTTCCTGGCACGCATACTACCTTGTAGGACACACATCTGGTTTAATACATATGTACACGGGACGAATTGGTCCTGTAGGATCCCAATTACAGTTCCACTTATATACTCGTCTACTCTCTCTCCATTTCTCTTTGTTGTGGCCTTTAACCATAGTCGGTAATTTTATTTTTGAAAATACTTCAACTTTATTAATTATACTAATTTCGAAACTTTTACTAAACCGTAGGTAGGTACTAGAGGCGGTATGCACGATGTTATATAACGTACTTTACCAGCCTGCTAAGTGTACGTCTCTCGATAATTACCTAGACACATAACATTCTTTTATTTCATTATCTCATTGTTTTACACTGATAAAACTTTGTTCTGGAACATAATAAATTTTCCTTCTCTCTCTTCGAGAGATAGAGGCAATGCCAACGGTGGCAACCGATTACCGCAACTATATCGAATTTCGAAACCGAGTAATATTTGCTCGAAGGCAAGGTGCACGTCCAAAGAATGAGAGAGATGGGGAGAGAGAATCTCGCTAAGCTCGGTTTCCCCTCTCCATTTTCTTGTCAGAGGTAAACTCGACGGACGGTGGTAGTACGTGGTGGTGGCTATGAGATAGCTTCGTCTTTACCCGAGATCTTCGTCTCTCATCGTCTTTGATCGAAACGTTAGGGCCAAGCAGCAGCCTAGTATAGGAAGGAGAGAGAGAGAAAGCTTTGATTCGACGTAGAAGAGAAGCTCGAGTTACGCTAGCTTGGGATGCCGTACCGAACCCATCGTTGACCTCTAATACCTTTAATACCCGAACGCTATCCTTATTGGAAAAGCGGTGAACCGTGTCTTTAATACGTGTTATTTATTCTGAATAATTTTTAGAAGTATTAAAGAAGTAGATTGTTATGGAATTTATAATTTTTTTTTAGAATTATTTTTGATTTGTATTAGTATAACATTTCTGAGAATTATTAAATTAACTAGAAGGCAAGAATTTGTTAATATTTTGTACAAGTTTTTACTAAACTCTGTTACATAGGAACAGAGGTTGACCAATTCTTCAATTAATAAATAAGATAACAATTAGCTATAATTCAATTTAATGTTCAATTCAATTATATAATTTTTTATTATATTATTGCTAATGCTTAAAAAAAAGTATAAAGCAATGAGCATATGTACATTTATTACTTTATTAGCGATATCAACGCTTCGTACCGTGTCCAGCATCAAATTAATCGTTCTCCTTTCCTCGAAAAGCAACTAAACGGTACTCTGAGAGAGAGAGAGAGTATGAATCACCAACGCCATAAACCGTTACCATCGGTACGGTCAAAGGATCCACTCTCTGCTAATATCAGCTTTGTTTTGAGGACGTAATAACAAAGTTCCGATCTTCCTTTAGCACGCACCCGTACTATTATATTAATTGGAAAGCGTATTTACGTGTCTGCCAAGTGATTACGTACACGGGCAATAAATACGACCGTAAAGCAAATTCTCTATCCGGAAGCACTATCTTCGTTCCAGGTAAACCGTGTGCTTTCCTACGCAATGAGATCTCTGATCTCGATTCGATCCTTTGATAGGAGATTTTCGACGTTGAAATTGATTGTTAAAAGCCTTGACCGTTTCCTCAGATTATCGTAGAACGTTGAAATCGGAAAACGATATTAATAATATTAATTTATAAATTTCTGATCTGTTTTTTTTCGGATCGACCAACGAGTCCGATCTTTTGATTAAAGATTGAAAGTACTACAACGCTATAAGAGGATAAAGTAGATCTTGTAGATGAGTAATCCGACAAAGAGATAGAAGAAAATAAAGAGAACGATTTCCATATTTCTTTTATCACAGAAAGAAAGTAATGCAACACCTTTTTTACGAGATTCTGCAAAAGGATGCGAAAGAAGCATAAAATGTATAAATAAATCAGAAAATTCTTTCTTACGTGAATTCAAAGAATCACGATTGAAATATAAACACTCAGATATTAGCATATAATTAGTAATTCAAGGATATCGTATTTACGATCGTTGTCTCTCTCGTCAAGTATTTTTTTTTTCTAAAAGGAAACGTAACGAATGGATCATAGGATAAAAATATTTCAATGGAATTTTCCACGAAGAAGGAAAAATAACCCCGAAGCTCGAAACGATTTCCATTGGCTTCTCCTCGTCGTCGTACTGCAGCGTGTTAAGATTGATTCTACAAAATCGAATCGGAATTCGTAGATGAACGTAAGAAGAAACGCGGGTGATGCTCGTGCACGATTGGTAAAGATAATAAATCATTCCCAAATAAGTTTCGTGGATCATAAATCATCCACGATGATGCGCCTGGTTTGCCGTGCTTCTGGATATATGTGCGGTGAAACGAACGAACGGACCGAATGGATGCGCGCGCATGTGCGATAGGTCAAATTTATTTTGCACCTTTTTTCCTCAGTTACATCAGTTTTTATCTCGAGATTATTTATCCGTCGTTATCAACTCCCTTTCACCGCTCTAGCGCGAGCGCGTTTATACATCGTGGGCAATTAATCAACGGGGCCGCGCGCACGCCCAGAAAATTGCAGAAAAATATGAACAGTTGCCGAGCTTCGGATTTATCATCGTTGGAATTTTTGTTGAAATGTGGTACTCCTTTTACCTATTTTTACGTTTTGGATCGATTTGTTCGTCGAGCGAGTAAATGGAAATCAAGTAATGCAAATTAATCTTTTGCCGAAGTTAATGGGAGATATTAATGTCTAAAATTGGAGAAAACGTCATATCAATCTATATTGATATACAGGACTCGATTGTTTTTTAACACGATTGGAGGGAATACCTTTTTTTAGATTACTAAAATAATTTTGTAAATTGTTTAAATCATTTTCAATCTTTAAAAATATTTCTTTATATGCTACTTAAATGTGTTGATAAACCAGTTACCATTTACACACTGCTGGGATAAAAGAAAACAAGTTGAGAACCACTAAAAAAATTAAAAAGTGATACAAAGATTTAAAGGAAAAGTTGAAATATCTAAAAGAAAAATACATAACTTGGGCAAACATTTGTAATAATCATCTACGTAAGATCGATGTATAACCGATATCGTAGAACGCTTTCATCCCGATCGTCTCTCCACATGCCGCGTCCCGTCCTCCATCTCTATACGGCAAGAACCTACGATTGCCAGGAGAGGATTATTGGATCTGCGAATAAAAAAGTATGAGCGACGCGTAAAATCAAATCACGCGGCGAGACTCCCCGCTTTCTCTAGTAGCATCATTCCTCTCCGCGGGGTTAAATTTTTTTCTCCTTCGCTTTATAAATTCTATTACGCTTCTTTTCAACGGGCAAACTTTTTCTATACCCGTTTCAAAAGTAGAAAAAAGAGACGACTGGTGTGTCAGCGGCGTTCCACTCTCGTTTCTTACCGTTATACTCTGGCGCGCGGGTGTGCTCGTACGCCGCGTACCAAGGACCTGCTCATTAAATTCTTCCGTAATTTAAAGATATAAAATTACGCCGTGTAAATGAATTTTCATTGTACGTCGAGATCCGTTTCACTTTTTTCCTCTTTATTTTACTTTTTTTTTGGCTTTTCTCTCTTACATCGTCGTTTTATAATTTATTTCGTGCGTGATTAGAATACAGTACGATTATACGACAGGGGGAATAAATTGTATTATGAAATAACCAGTGCGTGAATTTATCCTTGCAGGAATTTTTAACCGAGAACTTGTTGTTACGTAGAACGAGAATTCGAGACTACAATTAAATCTTTGTAATTATCATTATTTTCGACTGCTCGTTAGGAGTAAAACGTGTTAATAATTTATCGATATCGTGTATAATTTATTTGTATTCAAGTGTGAGGATAAATTTACCAATTTCTGAAAAGTTTATGTACAAATTAAATAAATATGTGCCGCTATAATTATTTCTCAGAGAAATGTGCGTATCGATTCACCGATTCTTTGTTGGAATACACAATTTGCTAATTACAGCCGTTCACAATACCAATGAAATAAAAACCTACACACTTTATTTTAAATTAAGCCCACCCAAGAAATCTAATCAATTCTATCCTGTTTCCGACATGAAATTTAGAACCAAGAAAAAGTTAATTTACTCTCCCAACTCGTCAAAAAGTTTCTTCCAGCATCCATAGCTACCAAGAACAATAATTCCAAAGAAATTTTAAGACCAACGACGACTCTCTATCGGAATCCTACGCGAAATATCCAATAGAAGATGCCAGTACTTCGGTAGAAGCTTTTTAATGGGCAAGGGTGCTCGAACGTTTGCCGCTGTTACCCACGAAACGTTTCTTTTTACAACACCGATTCCTTATATCACCGTGGCGCGTGTACGACAGTTACGATTACTGCTAGAAGCAAAGGGAAATGGCGTTGCTATGAAAATACGGCCGCGAGCATGCCGCATTATATGCGTATTTCTCGAGAACGATTCCTTTCCCTCGGCTACGAGAAAACAAGCCGTCGAAGTAAAAAAAAAAAAAGATAGAGGTAAAAGGAAAAGCTAGGGGGGTTAACCGACGTTAAACGGAACGCCGGATGCTCTAGAGAACCGTTCTTCTTCTTCTCTCTTCCACTTTGGTTCGTGCTCTCGCATAAATATTTTCAATTCGAGATTTTAATTCCACTAGCAAAGCGAACGCGTCGTATTTAAATAGGAGCTTCGCAATCCATTACGTTGATTCGCGCGAAAACTAATCGAGAGTAACGAGGAATATTTTTTTTTTTAATCAAAAGAGTAGACACATGGGTAAAAGGAGAAAGGGAATTATACTACCGAAGAACGAATTATCTTTTACCTAGTTCACGAGAATCGTTGTGAAAGTTCGACCAAAGAAGAGTCCAAACGATGGAACTTGCCAAGTCTACCGATTTAATGGCTCTTTTCGTTCTTCTAAACGTCGAAAGTAGTACCTTCTCCCTTCTTTAGGACTTATCGAAGAATAATTGAAATCGATGGAAGGTCTTCGTGAATTCTTTTGACTCGATCGAGAGACGTTCAGACCGTAAGAATAAAACCATCGTCGTGGTCACGTTGAAATAGATAAAAAAAAAAATGGAGAAAGCGAATCTTACTTGTCATTGGATCGTGAACTAGATCATCTCGAAGGTTGCGTGTACGTACCTGGAACAAAGAAAAAAAAATTTCTATTAGCATCGAGTCCAACTGTATTATTCGTATGATAAACTCGCAGGAACTTTTATTATCGTCTACGGTTATAATTGCGACGTCTCTCGACGACAATGAATGTCCACGTTGTCGTGCTCGAAGATTTATCGCTTCGTTTGGCTAATTCCCGTGAGTGTATATAACGCGTGCGTTATTTCAAGTAAAGACGAAGTAGAAACGACGATAAAAGCGACAACCAGAGGTGCTGCAGCGTTTACCAGCCAATTCGTGCGTGGTAAAACGACTGGCGTTAATGTGTGATTATGAGTTATGATGGTAAAAGTGACCTAACCGCGAATGGTTTGTTTGGAGAGAACGGCTAATGAAAATATTGATATTTTTGCAGTATTCTTCTCTATTTTTAAGAGACTCGATGACTAACTTTCTTGAACGTAATTACAATGCATTGTAGATGTTTACTGTTCGAAGGTTGCACGATGAATGTTGGAAACCCATGTGTGATTATCGATATCAACAAGTAATATATGTTCTAATTTATGTTATACTATCATGACATTTTTTAATTTTATTTAATAGTAAATTTGAAAATAATAATTTAGAACTACGATATTAGTTTTTAAGCCTTATCAGACGATAACTCTTTGCACCTTAGTTGGTTGGAATTTTATTTGGCACTTATCCAGTCGTGTCACCTCCAACGTGACGTACGACCGCAGCGCCAGAGTTACAGGGTCGCCCCAGGGGTGACGCACGACCGATAAGGGTTAATTTAAGACTAGTCAACTGACACAGAATTAAAATTCTACTGCCCAGAAGAATTGTTTAAGTTAAAATTTACTAAATTTATTAAAAAGTATGACCAAAGTCATCGATATAAATTCAAATATCGAAAACTTTTTTGGAAAATCGACGTAAGGAGTCACACACACAAAAAGTAAGGTATATATGCAGGAGTGTGCATGAACAGGAGGAAGTGACTCCGAGTAAACGAGTGCGTCTTTCCATGAGAAACGAAAGAATCTTTGCGAGTGGTACGAGCGTACCGGGTAAAAGCCGAAAAGTGCGCCGCCTCGTTATCGCGATAAACGGGCCGTAGATACTCGGCTGCCTGCTCAGCCGACACATCAATGTAACTACGCTAGAAACTTTCAACGTTGTGCCGTCGGGGATGACGACGTTGGAAAAATGTAAGAACGCAAAGGATTACGCGAGGAGATGAAAAAGACCGAAGGAGTGTTGAGAGGTTTCACCTCCGAATACTTTTTTCAACATTTTCCTTGTCAATTACCGTGACCTTTCTTAATAAATTTTTTTTCTATATTCTTACAAACTTAAATGTTTCACAATGTAAACGTTGGAAGTCGAATTTTTATCAAATTTACTTTCGTAATTAATTTACCGTATTCTTTCTACTAAATATTTGTATAAAATCTTTGTACTTCTTTACCAAACGGCATCGTTTACTATACAATTTAAAAAAATTCAAACCGACTTCGAAATTTGAGAAACTAGATAAAAGTAATATGGAATAAACAAAATTAATTAACAATACATTAGTAACCAATAATTTAGAAATGCTGATAGACATTTCCGTATTAGGCATTCACTTCTTAGTTCATGAAAATGATACAATATTTTATAATAAACATTTCAAATAATTTACTACGTAAAAAATATAAATGTCAACTTTAAATAAAATCATAAATCGAAATCTTCATTCTTATAGTTGTCGGTACGCGTATGACTGCGTGTACGAGCGGAGGACGCGTAGTTAGTCTCTCGGCAGGCGAGCCTCTTATGCTTTGCCACCCTCGTAAACACGACCCTAGCATTTTTATTCGTATTATTCGCGAGTATCTTCTCGACGTTGGTTGGAAGCCGAGTGTGTCGGCACGAATGACGGGTGCAGCGAACGAGTGGAAAGGAAGAAGATCGAAGTCGAGTACGTTGCTTGGGTATGCGAGTAGAGAAAAGGGGGGAGAAGCGTGGGGTAGAATATAGTTACGGTTTTAATCTTCTTTCACGGCCTAGTTTATAGACATACGGAACGGAACGATGTCTGCGCTTTTAATAGGTCTCATACGTACGTCCACGTAGGTATTACGTGTACAGGGTGTTTCATGTAATTTGGATTTTGTTGTATCTTAAATTATTATTATTTTTTTTTAATGATATGAAAACAATAGAAGAAGAAAAGGATCGTTTTAATTAAGGAGAACGAAAATTATTATTATGGTCAATCATTTTTTTTTTGCGAGATTTCAAAGTTATCGATTACATAGATCTATGCATTTTTATTATTATAGTATGGTATAATTTTGGAAAGGAGAATTTAGTGATTTTTTGTAATCAAAAACTTTGATGATATTAGATTACATTTTTTTCAATCGAAGTTACTCGAAACACCCTGTATATACAATGTTCCCGAAGCAAATCCCAACGCCGGATATTTTCTCGGTTATAGCCGAGTAGACAAGGGAGCACGGGGCTTTGCCAAAGAAAACTTCTCTGGGTCGTTCCCTCGTCCGACCGGTCGCCTCACCTTTCATCTTTTAACGCGAAGTGAGCTCTCTTAACGACTGCGTAAAGTGCATTGGAGGAACGTTATGAAATTGCGTTCAATGTTACGTAGTTTTTAGTGTTTCACGCGAATAGACGTGATTCGATCGACCGAACATTGATGTGAATTTATTCGACATTTTTTTATTAAATAATACATGATGCACTGGTCAAAGTGATGGACTCTATTTTTTTAATTTTTTCAAAATTTAGTGTCAAAGTACGCTCGATCGAGCGTACTTTTTATATTGAAATATTTTCTCTATATTCAGTATCGTGGAATTGATCGATATGGAAAATGAACGATTCATATAAAATATTGAAGCAGAGGAATATTAAACTGAATAATATTAATGTAAAAATTCCTTCTTCTGAATTTATCTAATATGTACTTCGTTTAACACATACGTTATCTATTTTCGTCTCACCCAGGACTTCTCTCAACATCGCGATACTCGTTGCCCTTTCCAAAAAGAAAAAGTGAGAAAGAGCTTTCGATATCCATTACGAACGAAAAAGATCTGATGCGAAATTCGGGCAACGTATCGGCGTTAGTAACGTTAGCTCGATTTTTTGAGTAAAAGTTTTGATTAAAAGCCCCTGATGTATATCGCGTGGAACTCATCACTTAACGAAACGATCGGTGATCTCCGACATGGTCGAACCTAGTATAACGTGAAAACCCAAAAATCAAAGCGAACATAGTACGTGGAACTAAAATTTCAGCGACATCGTGAATAGGTCTCTCTGTTTTAACAAAAACAGAAATTACTGGGAAATTGAAATTAATTAATAACGACGAACTGGCAATTAATTTTATTAACAATAAATAACGTATCGATGTAGGTACGTGAATATTACATGGGATAACATGAAAACGAGATGAGAATAATTCTCATAAAAAGTGATGCACGATAGACAAATCGAATGAAATAATGAACGTGTACTTCGTGTACTTCCTATCTTTATAATTCTATCGCTATCGTATCGTATTTTAATTGTACCAGTAAATTATACCGTAGCATTATTGTTGCATTGTATTAAATTAACAATGAAAATTTCGATGTTATCTCTGAAATATAATGAACCTCGCAATTCGGGAACCTGCTTATTTATTCTTCCCACACGTTGTATACATTTCTCTCGAATTCATTAATATCCTCCTCGTAATATCGTAATGTAATTTGGAATACTTTAAAAGTTAACTTAGAAATTCGTGGTACTACTAACATAAAGCAAACTTTATTTCCATTGAAACTATCTCGATCTTTCTCACTAAATCGTGAAACTATTTACACGTAGGAAAAAAAGTGCAAAGACAAATTGAAAAAAAGGTTAGCTTTAAACCGGATCTCGAAACTTTCCCGGCAGAACAAAACAAAAGAAAGTAGGGTGGTCGATCGTTCGATAATTTTTATTCAGTCCCCGATCGTTTAACCGACGAAAAGGGGGAGAGCTTGAGTCGCGTTAAGAAAGACAAGGAAAGAAAATCGGGTGAAAATTCTCGTCACGAACGGCGTACGTTCGCGGTGTCGAGAGACGAAGAGAGAAGTAAGGAAACCGAGTGAAAAGTCCACCACCGACGTCCCCTTTGCTCGCTCTCCGATGCGAAAATCGAGTTTAAGGGAAAGTTACTCCTGGAGCTTGGAAGGATTGCGGCTCGCTCGCTCCGATGCTACTGCTTGCCAACGCACGGAGAACTACTGGGAAGTAAAAAAGGGTTTGCGAGGGTGGTCGAGTGGAACTATCGGTCTCTTTTATTTTCTATCGTTTATAAAGATTATTCGATCGATTATAAATGAAGAAAATTAGATAACGAATTACATTGTTTCATTATACTATACTAATTTTTGCTGTGCTACAAAATATTAAATTACAATTATAAAATATTCTATTTTAAATCGACATCTATGAAAAAATTAGAAAGAAATAATTCCCAGAAATGTAAAAAGAATTAACCTTTTGCATAGAACAAATTTTCTTCAAATTCATTTACCAACAACTCCAATATATTTTTTTCCCACCCTAGTGAATAATATCTAGTTTCACACAAAATAGTACAGAGGAAACAACCGAATTCAAAGAGTTAATATAATAATATTCCAGTGAATTTAAAGAAACACAGAGTTCGAGCGAACCTGGTTTTCCGTTGTAAATTATTATCATGAAAAGAATGAATTAGCATATAATAGAGAATGTAGATTATGCATCCACATATCCGTTAGAATGAACTCTCCCTGTCTCTCTCTCTCTCAAAAGAAGAAAAAAAAAAAAAGATACAAGCATGTACGCTCGATCGAAAAACTTTGGGAACGAAGCACCGAGAGCGAGCGTTTTACCGCTCATGAATACGACGAGAGAATTCGTGCCGTTTTTAATGTAAAAATTCAAGTTTCGCATCTTACACATGCAGAGTCGTACCACCTAACCAACGAGATATTTTAATATTCTCGGCCACACACGTTATTGAAGCTGAGGACGATGGAAGATAGGCATGTACGTACGTACCAGAAACATACATATGGATATCGTATACCTACGATTTTAATTCAAAGAAGAGGAAGGGGTTGTGTCAGGATGAATGGCTGGAACGTACGTATATAACGTGGTTAACAAGCGAGTGAGCTCTAATGAAAGTCACCGGCAGTTTCCGCACATTCCAATAATTCTGATATTAATTGTACTATTTTATTGCTAAAATGGGATAAATTAATAACGTGCGGTTCGAACGAAATCACCGAATATGATTTTCACTCGTGGGAACGAGACCGAACGCAAGCGCGACCGCTTCGAAATTGTTCTTCGAACCGTGCTACGAATTTATGGGAAGCCATAATTAAATCTCAAAAAGACAAGCTCTCACTGTCTCTCTCTTTCGATAGGATACACAATGCTCTACTAACTTTTGCCTGATCTATCTATTATTATATGGTACTGTATTTGCTGATCGGTAACCGTAAATCTCTCTTATGTATTTTACACATTTTATTATATTTGATCACTCACTTATTTTAATATTCTAAATCATTATACTCTATTTAATTGAAAATGTTTTATTAGAGTTATGGATATTCCATAGCTTCGAAAACAGCGAAATATTAAACTAATATTTAACTTTGATCATACTTCTTTTTTTTTATTTATTTAAAATTATTTGGAAACGTTCGTGAAAAACGATCGTCAAAATTAGAAAAAAAGATTAGTTTCCTGTCGTGACGGGAGGTTAATTCGCGCGTAAACTCGTTCGACGTTGTCCGACACGGCGAGCGACACGCGACACCGTTTTCCGCCGGCGAAACGGCACCGTTGCTGTGTCGCACGACACGACGTTTCACGAAAATCAGTACGGACTGTTTGTTCTTCGTCTAATTCGATCTCCCATCGAGAACGAATCGTACACGGTCACCACCGTTCTGCTTTATAGGTTACATTAACCCTCCCAATTATGCGATAACCGTTTAGCCGTGATCATCCCAAAGCGAAGGTTTCCGAATATAATTTCCTTTTATAAAATTACGTTACGATAAAAGAAAAAAATCGATAAAATTTAAACAAACAAAAAAGAATAGTGTATCCGTACTCCATAATAAATAGCAACCATTTTTATACAATTTTGTTTTGTTTCAAAAACAGAAATACCTCGCTGTTCTCCAGCAGCCACACGATTCATCCGTTTACGATCCCACCAAAGCGAAACATTCCACAAATTTTCCACAACCCCGACGTGATCTCCCTCGACGAGCACACGCGATAAATTCCACCGATAGAGAGCATTGATTTTTTTTTTTTTTTTCTGTTGAACGAGCTTTTCAAAAACTTTGTTTTTATACCTAAAAAAGAATAAAGAACATGAGAGGAGAGAGAGAGGTTGGATAGATCGTTCAGATTATTCGAGTATTCTCCTCTTTCTCTAGGATCTATTTCGGAAACGTAACAAGAGCGTTGACAACGCTCTCGCCGAATAAAAGCAAATCCGGACTATCCGATCACAAATTCGGGCACGTACGCGTCGTTGATGGTGGTAATCGAGCGGAATTTGCAATTACATTCCCTATAATGTAGCTACATAACCTTTCGCAGCCCTTCCCAGCCGCCAGGCAGCAAGCCCAGTCACCACCACCCTTCCTCCTCGTAACGTATAACGTTCTACGATTATGTTTCCATGTTTAGTACGTCCCACGGGCGTTTTTAGAATGTTACGTGCGCCATTGTGGACACGTTACTGCGAAATAGGTATATACGGACAGTTTTCCTCCAGGTAGGGAGGTAGATACCGTGGAGACTCGCTCGTCAAATCCATCAAGACTATTCGAGATTCTAAACGATGCATGCCATCTAACGAGATTGGGACACCATGTGTACGTTCGAATGGCTTCTTCTAAGCTCGAAGAATGTTAAGTTTCGAGGGAATATTTTTAAATTGGAGGTACTTGGAGTTTCAGAGATGCGTGTGTAGAATATAGGCTTGAACCTTCTAAACAAATGTTTGTGTAGAATTTAAGAAAATTAGGAAAATTCCTTGGCTTTTTTAAAAATTTTCTTTACAGAAAGAAACATTTTTTTAGAGAAATTTAAGTAATATTACTTAAAGATTACTTTAAAGAAAGAACATAGGGTGTATATCAATATACTGGGTGCTTAATAAAAATGTTAATACGTTCCGAGAAATTCTTTCGTAAAAGTGTCAAGATTTTTTGAAAAGCACTCTGTACAACTCAGTACCACTAGTAAAAGACAAAAGAAATAATAAGATTAAAATTATTTATAAAATTGTCAACTCGACCTAGTTTCGTCGCATTCTCCAACGAAATCCATCGTAGGTGAAATCCAACGACCACAGTCACTATTATAATAGCAAGGACGGTGGACACTTCACGAATTCGTGTAAGACGAGGGAAGATGCAAGGAGTAGTAAGGGGGACACCCTGAGAGCACTGTGCCTCTACCACCGTCGCAAAATACCGTATGCATTATGCATGGGGGCGCCCGGTACTCGTGCCAAGTGTGCCATCGTGACTGCGTGGCGACTGCATGTAATTTAATTTAACAGCATCGTAAGGAACCTCTCGACCAAACCTGTTCGTTCGTCTCTCGGCGGTGTACACCGACACCAAGAGTACCTGCTGCTATACCTTTAGTTGCCTGGCTCTTTCTTTTTATTAATTTTTTAACGTCACTCGAATAGAAGATTGTCGCATGCTCGATTCTACTTTGCGTGACACAGATGTCAGATGAAGACAAAATACGCCTATTATGCGGTGATTGATAGTAGTATCTTTTATTTTAACTGATACCTTGAATCGATGATGTATTTTATTAATATGATTTATTATGAATTTGGAAACATTTTGGTGATCAATTTGTTTGATTTTTAATTTATTAATTTATTTAATTAATTACTTTATACGTGTTTTCGATTAGAGTTAATATTAAATAATTTTCAATAATGTTATAGTATTAGTACATACTGCTAATACTTATGTACTATAGTTCTGGAACATGAATTAATAATACACATATATCAAAACGATCTTGGAGATTAATATAAATCTATCTCTAGAATGATTCGAAAAGAAAATGAAAAAGAAATAAAGAATCGATATCTCGCGAACGCGTCAGCGTAACTTTGTTCGCCCAGTTCCTACATTCTTTCTTTACTCTTGGCCTTTCACGATCACTCCCGAGAGAGATTCGCGAAAGAGAGTACGAGTCAAGAGAAGAACTTCGAATTCCATCGAAGGGTTCCAGCAAGTTGACCCAAGGGATGCAGTTTCTATCGCAGCGTCTCCCTTCTCTCTATTTTCATAGAGGACGATCTCTGCCTAGCGCATAAGAGAGAAGAACAAAGTACATCTACGTATGCGTTATACGCATGCTCCAATTCGTGGAAAAAATCTTCATGGGTCGTTTCTGAGATTTCCAGAACATAGCTAAAGCAATTTCCTGAAAAATTTTCTTTTTTCCTACGTAATGAAATGAAAATTGTGTTCAATCTAATTGGATTACTCCAATATTCAGTTCTAAATTATCTCGTACATGTTATTTTAAAATAGCACGAAAATTTGTACAATTTTATACACGAAATAAATATGTTAAATAAAACTGTATGTTAAATGTAATAATATGTTAAATAAAACTGTATGTATAATGTAATAAATATGTTAAATAAAACTGTATTCAATAAACATTTATTACATAACATTGCATATTTTGTGTTGTTTATTAACATCGACCAAGTCATTGACCCTACAAAATCCACCTTTAACCAACCATTTGTTAATAATTATCTCCCAGAACCTTATCTCACCCGCATACTAAATGATAATAAGAAAGGTAGAAAAAGTCAAGCTCGAGTCCAAAAGGAAAAAAGTAAGAAAAGTATAATCGCGACTTTAGATCCATCAACGTTTCTCCCCGCGTCCCATTATCGCGAAGAACAAACACGGTCGGACGCGACGGTACGAAAAAGAGATCGCACTTTTTCCATCTCCGGCGTTAGGTAGGTAGATAGATAGAGCGAGTTCCACATCGTGGCTGTAGTAAGTAATCAGAAGGCGGGTTTAACGAGAAACTTAGCTGCCATCTCTCGAACGCGCTAGGCTTTAACACGGTGTGGTGGTCGAAAGGGAGCGAGGGCACGTTAAATTGGCTCGGTAAAATATACACTCGAGGGACTTCTTTGTCCGGAAGCTTCGAGCCCTCCAAGTATATACACAGGGACATCCATATATATATATATATATATATATATATACATGTATATGTATGTGATAGAGAAAAAGAGAAGGGTCCTCGTTCGCATTCTCGCAAAACTCGTCTTGAACGCGAGTTCGCGACACTCCTTCTCTTACCCCTCTTTTATTTTCGTTTAAATTAGCTCCCACGTTAATCTCGAGAAGAAGTACGACGAGAAGTAGGTGGCTCAGCCGTGTATCTCAGCCACCAACACTATTGCAACCGACCGCGTCGGATCTCGAGAGAACGAAACGCGTCTTTTATCCTCCTTCTCGTGGAAAAAGAAGCCGAGCTCGACTACTGAATTTTTGCATTTACACGACGAAAAGTGATAATTAACTTCCTTTCGAAGTCGTTGGTTCGTAAAAAAGCTCTCTGGGTAGTAGGCACTCTCTCTCGTTCTTGCTTCTAACAAGGAATGGAGCGATGTACGTGGTAAAGGGATGGGAAGCTTAGGTCGTTCTAGAAATTAACTCTTTTGGAATTAACGATTTTTTTTAGTAATTTGTTATATAAAATTTTATTATGTTTAAAAATTAAATTTCTTGGTTATACAGGTTTCAAAAGCATTTTATTATAAACAAATGTGGGTTCTGTGGGTTAACATGTCTCTACCTCAGCGATATTAAAAGAATTGTCAATTACCTACCATTTAGCAACAGCAAGCAATAACAACCTATAAAGATAAATCTAAAAAGCTCAAGACCTCAATAATCACAAACCTAAAACTGTTAAACGAAAAAGCTTCATTACGATCGATACCCAACCAGCTATAGGGCGGCTGGGGCCCCCCGAACGAAACAGCCTTGCTGTTTCGTATTAGGCACGACCGCGGTAATGATTCGCATAGGAAGTCGGCTCGTTGCGCTCGCCTGTCCCTTTTTAGTTGTCACTATTTTACATATTTTTGCAAAGTTTTAATTGTTTCCCTATTATAGCAGATTTTTTATGAATTTGTTAATGTTTAAAATGACCGCCATTTTGAAACCGGAAATTGAATCAATTCGAAATTGTTAGTGGATCTATGTTAGGAAGAACTGGATTTTTCGTATAAATTTCAGCTTTATCCGCTCAGCCGTTTAGGCGCTAGAGTTGATAAAAATATTTATTAGTTCGCCATTTTGTACCGTTTCGCTGAAAAATTTTGAAAAAAATCATGTTATTAGTTGTCACTATCTTACATATTTGTGCAAAGTTTTAATTGTTTTGCTCTTATAACAGAATTTTTATGAATTTTTTAATATTTAAAATGCCCGCCATTTTGAAACCGGAAGTCGGATCGAATCGAAATTGTTAGTGGATCCTCATCGGGTGTAACTGGATTTTTCGTGTAAATTTTACTCCGATCCGTTCAGCCGTTTAGACGCTAGAGTGGATACATACATACACACATACACACATACACACACACATACACACACACACACACACACACACACACACACACACATACATACGGACATTTAGATCTTGTTATGAAACATAAAGATCCAAAAGGGTTTTTGGATATCTCGAATAGTTTCGGAGATAATCGTCCGTTACACTTTTTGCTCGATCGAGAGCATAAGGAACTCCCTGCGGTCGTGCCTAAAAAGCATTTTAAAATAAAAATACCTAAATACACATATAACCCCATCCTTTGTTAGTAACGAACGTACTATTAATACTCTCGTTATTATTTGCTCGCAGCAGAAAGGGAAGCCCCCCTTACCTCCCTCTCATCGAGTGATTAATTTTCTCTCTAATATTACTCTGTCGAGACGAAATTTAGCGGAAGGCTTTTTATCAGCTACGCGTTATATTCCAATAGCGAAAACTGGATGAATTCGTGCGAGGAAAAACGCACTTTGAAATTTCCCTTGACTAACGAATTAGTTTCTATTTTAGTTGTCCGATTTAGTAAGTTACGATGAGAGGCAGGAGAGTGGTGGTGGTGGTGGTACAGGGCCGAGTAAACGTCCCGTAACTACTGGTAACTACTACGGGTGTACGAAATTCTCTTTGTGACTCCGACGAATTGCCGTCTCCGAATCTCCCTCTCTCTCTGTCACTACTTCCATCTTTCTCTTTCACACGCGTGAGCTTACGAAACGTACGGAGAAGTGGACGTGAATTTGACCAGAAAGGTGCGACGAGAAGAGACGACGTACCACCAAAGCAAGAGAAGAGAGAACGTACGACACGACGTTGAATAATTCTACGGATGGGCAAACGTGTCCGGTTACCTCGTGAGAGTAGTACCTAAACCTCGAGAAACACCGAAAATCTTGGACAAAGGTTTCGTAGCCACTTTCTAGTATTCCTCTCTCTCTCTCTTGTCAAGGAAACTGTTAAACCTTTTCAAAGCTGAGACGACGATAGACTACACGTATTTATTCTTCCTTCGTTAAATAATTCTTTATTTTGTATATGTAATAGGTACGTAAGTCGATTAAATTTATTTAAAAATTTTTAATCTACAAAAATCAATGACATTATTTATGCATCATAAATTAAAAGAAAATGTTTTCGATATAGAATTTTGTCGAGATTCGTATAAGAGTTTGGTTAAAAAGCTAACGAAGTAATGAAATAATGGATTTCGATAATCGACGATAATCGATAAGAAGTAAATAAGAAAGAAATCTAGAAAGAGAGAAAAAATAAGCGAGACTTTGGCAGTTTCTCTTTGGAAAAGTTTCGGGAGAAAAGTACGTAGTAGACGTGGGTGGTGTGTGCTATCTATTCGCCTTGCTCACGGCTCAACTTCCGTAAACTTAATTTTCCCGTGTAACTCGGCACCGTCATCGTCACACTCCTCCTTTTCAACCTCTTCTCCCTCTCTCCTCGTTCTCTCCAACGACTCACCGTCTTCGAGTCGCGTTCAACTTCCGTCGCTCTCGTTTACGTAACATAAACTTGACAATTCGAGGAACGGGGAGGCGTCGTTTTTAAGTGCCCCTTGAACTTTGACGTTTTAAAGACAGTGGACGCTAGTGGCAAGAGATTGAGAAAGGAAGAAGAAAAGAGTTTTGCGATTAATGTTGCCCACGGGTGCGCGATGAGACGTGCGTGAAAGAAGAGTGAAAGAGAGGGGAATCGCTCGTTAGAATTTTCAACGAGTAGAAAAGAGTAGAAACGAAGGTTGACTCTACCGTGGCAGCCACAAGAAACGTTTCTCTTGGGTTACATCGCGAGATGCAGTCTTTAAGGTGCAGTCCAGGGTAAGCAATTGCGAGGAAAGAAACGTGGGAGGAGACTTTTGCGTCGAGAAGCACGGTGAAAAGTTTTCACCGGCAGGCAGGTAGGTAAGGTAGTTGGAAACCAAACGAGAAAACTGTGGAATGGAAACGGTGCGACAAAGAGAGAGAGAGAGCTTCGGGAGAGTTGAAAGTGACAAAGAACGACGGTAGAGAAAGAGGGGGGAAGAGATGAACGAAGAAGTCAGCGATACTAGGGAGACTTCGTACAGTTTTTACCAAAGAAGAAAGGAAACAAAAAATAGAGAAACGTTGGATTCGAAAGGCTTTTGTCGGATATACGTAAAGGTATACAGGGTGTGTCATAAGTAATAATATAATAGGGGAGAGAAAAAGTACAGCATCACTTGCATATGCATCACAGTATATTCAATTAGAATTGAATAGCTACAATTTGATAATGATCGTGAAAGATTTCATCAGATATCGAAATTATTTTTCATTTCCCTCCAAAAAAACAAGGAAAATTTATCTAAACAAGTAACCTTCCCATTATTTTATTATCGTTATTATCACAATCTTTATACACTGTTAGTGGTAATCGACTCAACGAACCCTAACACGCGAAGAAAAACCCACTTAAAGCGTCCCCTTATTAAGATCCTACCAACCACGAGAAGCTAGGATTATCGCGTTGCTTTTCTTCCTGAACCCTTTTTCTTATCTCTTTCTTGATCCCATTTCTTCCTTCTTAGACTCTTCTCTTAATCGTTCTCGAAATCGCGAGCCACGTCATCCACTCGGGGACCATTTTACTCGAGCCTATAAACACCGACGGCCTACTTTCTTCCTTTACGCTCGAGTAATACGCCTCGTCGCGAACTTTTTCATTGGATCGAATAAAACGAATTCTATTTCTTCCTATAATTTATGTTCGTAGATCTAAATTTATTATTAAGTAGGATAATACGATTACTTTATGTGTTTAATAATAAATGACACATATGAAGTAACGTAAAGGTAATAAATATTATCATAGCTGCATATTTTTTAATATATAATATGACATGACATATTTTTTTTTTAAATTATTAGTCAATGTTATGTAATAGCTTTATTATACTGTGGTTCCGTAAATAAAAGAAGAAATAACGATATAGAAAAATTTATACAAAACTTACAAAAATATTAGAAATTCTAAACACGTCGGATTATTTTAACTCAACCTCAATGACGTCTGGTTAACATTTTTTAAACATACGAAGACCAGTAAAAAATTCATTTATTAAGTAATTTAATGATAAATTCTTATCATCATCCTCCTATAAATTATAAATTTTTCTCACCCAACCTAGTCTAGACGTCTACCGATAATCCCACATTTCTTTCCCAATTTAATATGCAAAGTGTCTTGGAGGGTCGAGAACTCGTACGAGGATTTCTTCGAGTGTCATCGATACCCGACGCCGTACGCGCTAATGAGCGAGAGTCTGTTTGAAGCGGCTCTAGTGGACTCCTCTCGTATCCGACGACGACTCGATTCGTCGACAACTTAAAGATTCGATCGTCATCGTCTTCTTTCAATGCTGATACTTACATCTCGGAAATATTTATCTCGATATTGTTGTCTCGATGAAAGCCAAGTTCTCGTCCGTCTACTCGAATTTTCTCTTTCCCCTGAAGGAGAACGCGAATGGCAAGCTACAACTATCTACTCCTATTGTATTACGTTCTTCCGGGTGTAAGTACGATCGATTCTTATCGCAGAATACCGCGTTCTCGCAGTCAACGTCGTCAGCATTCTCGTCATCGTCGCGATCGAGGGCGTCGCTCTTATTTCCGGCTTGCTACGGTCTCGGGATTGAATATTATGTAACTATATGGAACGTCTGGGAAATACCTAGACGGAATTAGGAAATATCGATCGATGGAGAATGTGATTGTAAAGAAATAAATGAAATAAATGTAATTGTATAATCGAAAATTACCTGCAATATCCTGATAAAGATATGAGAAAGAAATTGGATATAGAAGACCCTTTGCACTCGAGGGTGACTCGATGACGAGTGACATCAGAGATCCAAAATAAGATTTATATTTAAATTTCTCAAACTAAAAATTGAAAATAATTTCAACTCATCATTAAATATTTTGAAAATCTATTACTAAAAAATATTTTCGGTGACACTCGACAGTCGGATTTTGTCATACACGCAGATTTTTTTCAGTTTAAAATGTAGTGAATAAAATATTGGTTAAAATGTAATATGAACACTTAGCTAATTTATTCGATAAAATTCGTCTTTGCCATAAAAATCTAGCCGATTCTTTGTTTCCACGGAGAAACGTCTCCCGCGAGAAAGTTCCGATAAGCTGTCGCCTTCCGGACAGTTTCCGACGTAACGTCGAACTTTTAACCCGTCACTACTACGGAAAAGGAGACACACCATCGAAATGTTTTATAGCACGTACGAACGTTTTTACGGTCGATGACCTAGCACGATATCGGACATTAGTTCGGTGGTAGACGATTTTATTGCTTTCCTCTCGTTTTCTTCTTATCTTTATCCTTTCTCTCATTCACCCGGTATTTTCTCTAATTAACGTCACAACGTTTGTCTCGAGATTAATTAAATGAGTCGTGTATATGGTCTTGGTACTTTCGTGTTTCATAATCACCGGTAGGTACAAGATGTATGCCCTTGAGCGAATCGTGCATGAAACAGGGTGTTATACAATCATAAAACACGCGTAATCCTTTCCCTAGAAGTGTTCACAGACGAATACTGCGTCATTAAAAGAGTGATCAAGTCTTAGATATAATAATAAAAGTTCCAAGTATTATAAAACATTGTATTCTTCTCGTTCCTTCCTCTTCTTCGGTCCAAAAAACAAGATAAAAATGGGTTCTTCTAATTTAACGTATTAACGAGCCGCGATAAGTTGATTCATCTTCGTCCGTTATAATTAACATTATCCTTCCTCTTTCTCTTCTTAATGAGAGAAACGAGATAAAATGCGGGAAGAAGCGTGAAGAAATGTGCGACGAACGTTTTGCAGAGCGAATACCTCCTCGGTCATTCTTTCGTTAACTTTTCTCTTATTCCTTTATTTTTGTCTTTCTCTCGAACGGTTCAACCACGAAAGAAAAATTCACCGTTCGAGGTTAGCCGCTGGTTGATTTACATCGCGCTAGCACTCGTGCAAGGAGCATATAACAATGGCATAGTATGAAAGCTAATCACGGAGCCACGATCTTTCTCTCTCTCTCTTTCTTTCTTTTTCTTGCTTTTTTCTCCCGTTATTGTTACGTGGACCAACAGGCCATGCAAGTGGGACACAGTCCGTCGTTGCCTCGACGTCGTAGTTCGCGTGGCACGCTAATAATAATAATTGTCGAGAAACGCGAATCCGCGAAGCGTGCGACACGTCATTCGCGTGCTCGGGGGAGATTCCACGGATTTCGAAACGCTTCTCGAGCAACGATCGTTCGAACTTTTCAAGATCGTTATCGTCTATGTTATTATGTCGCTTGTATACAGAGTAATATTGTAATTATTACATTTCAAAGTGATATAATGATACGTGGAAGAGATTAGAGTTAATCCTGAATTAGATGTCAACAATTATGTGAGCTATTTATTGTTAGAAGCTAAAGTAATAACTCCGTAAAAAATAAGTCAAGAAATTTGTTTAAATATGGAAAGTTAAGTTGAGATCGTGTGTTCTGATGTTATGTTTGAAAAAATTAGAAAAAGTAGGTTTAGTCAATTTGGTCTATGAATGACTCGTATACGAAAGGAGAGAATAATGAAGAACACAAAAAAGACTGCTGTGGGCGAAGAGATAAATCCAATGGCTAATAACGTCATGATGAAGTCGAAGAACTCGTGTTTATCGCGTGACTGTTCGATAGCAACTGATCCGACTATAACGTGTCGAATCATATAAACAAATAACGACCTGCCCTCGATATCACGGTTATCAGAAACGAGATATTTCAAAGATTATTAGGTACTATGAGAGCAAGTGTATTTATTAAACTTCTGGTGCAATGTACGAAGCAGCTCACGTGAGTAATATTAATGATAATAAATAAAAACAGGTAGTGTAATCTGAAAAGGGTAAAAGTTACAGGAAAGTAGATAAAGTTTGAACAAATGTTACGTGCTTGTAAGAAGAAAACACGGGAAAACATATCGCGATCCTTGGTGGCAGAAAGAAAGTAACAAAGGGAGTAAAGCAAGAAGGAAAGAAAGGAAAGAAGTTGAGAACGATAGGAACGAGAGACGAATGTTCTCCAAGAGAATGCGGAATTACGCGGAACGGTAGGAGGAAAGTCAGTCTCCTCTTTTTCTTCCCAGCGTGTTTAAAAATCGCCAATGCGTCGGGAGCTCATGCGACTGCACGTAGCGCTCGTTCGCGGCGACAAAACTACAGAAAATGGAGTACCATCTTTTCACCTTGACGGGAACATATAGCTAATCCCAGCGTCGTCGAAAACTCCGACGCGTTACATACCTACCACGAGCACCTACGAAACTCACCCCGATTCGTTACAGGCGGTGCACACGAGTTTAAATCGATATCAAAAAATGGAGCAAGAGAAAAAGAAAGAAAGAAGTATAAAAAGATAGATAGGTATAGTTAACTTTAAGTATATCCTAGTTTTTATAAAAATGATATACAGGGTGTTTCAGCTAAAGGAGGCCACCTAAGTATTTTCTTTGTTTCTAATGATGCGACAAACTTTTATAGTATACTTGTAGAGGTGTGTTATGAAAAAAAATAAAAAATATTTACCTATAAATATTTACCCTAAATTATACCTAATATAGATATACTTTATGTAAATGATTTTAGATAAATATAAAGTTGAATTATAAATTATATATTATTACAAAAAACGATTGATTTGTAATATTAGTCAAGTACGAGTGCATATCTAATGCTAACTAACATTTCTAATGTTTATCTATACCTAATCATTTCTAAATTTTTTATAATTTAAATAAATTTTATAATCATACAAATTATTAATGCTTCCCATTCTACTAAATAAAAAATTGTGGTCTTTGAAACTAAATTTTGTCGAGCACTTTAATACATAAATCATTAAATTAATTTGCTATTTTTTATTTCACTCGTTGTTTATTATATTTAAAAAAGCAGGATATCGTACGTAGTGACGTATATCAAACTAAGAGTTACACGAGAGCATAAAACTGTGTGCAGCAATTTTACCCTATGTACGCGTGTTTATCGCCGATGAAATTGCGAGCTAGCCGAGGAAAAATAAGTCAAAACTTTCGAAGAGTTAAGGAAGAAAGACGAAAAAGAAAAACTATAGAGAGAAAGAAGGAAACTGGCCAGGATAGGATGCACCTAGGGTCGAGATGGAGGGTGGGTAGGGAACGCTCGATCAAAGTTCGATGGAAAGAAAGAAAGCGTGGAAAAAGGAGCGAAACGAGTCGAACGTCTCGTTTCCGACTTATTTACGCTCGGTTTCGAGAAAAAGTGGCCTGGCAAGGACTCGAGGAAAAGGGGTAGTGGGATAAGGAGGAGAATGAGGCACCCTTATAATACCCGGTGCTTTCACGTAGGCCGAAGTTACCGGTTATGTGGAACACGGCTGGCTGGGACATCGACTTGCTTCTAGAGTAAGGCCATCGTCACCGCTGTCCAAGCTTTTTCTGGCTTAGATCGATGTTGGCGACTGGTTCATATGAACTATACATGTACAAGTACTTGTGTACGTGTATTATACTTCTATGCATGTGCGTAAGTGAATACACTCGTGAGAATGTGTAATGAACATACACGTGGATTATACCTATATATATATAAGTGTGGTATACATGTACTATGTGTTTGTAAGTCGAGACACGTATATGCCATACGTATGTATATGGTACGATGCAAAAAACGACGTTGCAAGACTGCAGCAGCTTGAGAGAGTCGAGTCCTATTAAAACGTCCTTCGTAAAGTAGCAACACGCGTATCGTGGCAATATAATCTTGTAATTCAAAAGTACCCTTTTCAAAAGGGTACTCGATAAAGAGGGTAAAGAGTACAACCGTGGACTCTATCGTTTCTGCGAATGTATTGCGGAAATTAGTTCAGGAGGTTCCTATACATGCATGTACTTTGGTATCGAACTGGTGATATACCAGCTGTGATCTTTGTTCGTTTCTTTATGTGAAAGAGTCAAAGAGAAGGTACCTCGTTGGATACGTTTCTTTGAAAAAAAAAGAAATGGTCCTCATTGATGAGGACATAGGGAATCAAGCTCAAGGACATCGTCGTTTACGATGATCGTTTGTTAAGAAATAACAATGCAAGGGAAAGTAGCCTCGGTTAATATCGTTACAATGATTGCATTGTTGCGAATAACGTTGTAACGTTGGAAGAGAAACGAACAATGGGTGTACTTGGCCAGACGATAGAGAGCCACGATTTCGGAATTATTGAGTAACGTTTAACTCGGTTAGATATAATGGTAAAAATATTGATAACAGGGATACTTTTTTGTTATAACGCTATTATATAAATTTTATTGAGCTGCATGTAAATGTAGCGATTGAAATTTCTGCAAAATTATATTACCAATCCATTTCATTCATTTAAAAAATTATTTCCCACGCGATCGTGAACAAATTTGTTGAATTTCGTTATTCTGCTCTTTTACAATCGAATCATTTTTCATGTGATTTTTAGATTTTCTTAAAAAAACATGAAGAAATATAAACGTTGCGAACGTGTGCGTGTGACGTCACGTGAACTTTTTATAAGCTTCCACTTATTCGGCAGTTACGATATCATTATACCGTGAAGCGTAATCTCACCACGTCAGCCATTCATAGTACCGTAAATGGATGTGTAACGATGGTTGACTCGGAACAAATTATTCAGCTCCACGTATTCCACTAACGTGAAAGATAGAGAGAGAGAGGTTATATCCAGAGACGTACGAATAGATAATAAAATCGTGCGGAATTACGCGTATGAGAATTTTTCGAGGTATCCACGAGAGGAGAGCTTTCATTCTCGTGCGTTTCTCAATTTGAAACGTGTTTGGAAGGAAAACTTTCAGCAAGTAAAATATATGTGTAAGTTTAACTATTTAACTAAAAAAATTTGTTTCCTAAAACTTTATCAATTAAAGAATTTATATCGTCTTCAATATATTATTCTGCAATTCTCAGTTGCAAACATATTTAAAATGGTAATAGTTCTTCAACCATCCTGCATAATATAAAGATAATACAAACATTTGTACCATGTCAAACCGTGTTATACCAAAGTTACGTACACGGTGTGAAATTCCTATTAATTTCGTGTCACGCGAGGAGTCCCCAAAATATACACTATATATTATGAAAACTGTCTTACATGAGGAACACCTATATCAAAATTCATACCTACTTACATTTATATACCAAAATTACCCGAAACTGTATCAAAACATCTAAACATTACTATATATGAAACCCAATCGATAATTTGGTCATAAAATAGATGAAAAGTGGATGATACCAACCCTACAACAGACATAGATACCCAGAACCGTACAAGAATACGCAAATCCCTAAAGTCCATACATATGTACAAGATTCGTCCCTAACCGGTCTTTACATCCCTAAATCGTATCACTCATGACCACGACGAAAGAGCCTGTAAGAAAGTTCTACTATTTCGTACTTAACCCATCCACTTAGCCAAGGCAGGCTGGTCCCGTCGAGTTTTCGAGGCAGTTCGCGAATGACTAAACTTTATCAGGCGTCGAAGGAAAGAGACGAAGTGGCACGAAGGGGTAGTATTTCGAGAAGTGGGAGAGAGTGTCGGTGCTGCTTATCACTAAGGAAAATCTCGGTAGGTTTCGTGGTTTGGCAAAGCTGTTGTATAACATCTCTCTCTCTTTCTCACTTGCATTTTACTTGGGCTAGGTTTGTCCCACTCGCCGGTAGTGAAACCTTTAACGCGACGACCCAAACGCATGGTGGTGGTACCTGGCGTCAGCATCACCACCGCCAACCACTACTACTAATAACAGTCGTAGTTGTAGAAATGGTACTATTGGGTAGTAGTAGTGGTAGTAATACCAGCATTACTACTATAGCACTACTACCACAGTTGACGCCATCCAACGATATCCCAAGAGCCCGTGCAAAATATACTCCTCGGTTGCGTATGCGCTGCACGGTGGAATAAAATATGTACGTTCTCGTCCCTGGTGGTCTACCCCGAGAGCTTAGCTACTCGTGTATCTATACGTACGTAGGTACGTATGTATCCACGTACGTAGAGACGTTCTCTCTGAAGTTATTCAAAGTTTCGGCTCGTTTTACGTACGTACACGCAGCTGGCATTACGATACCAACTCGAGTAGTAGAAGATGGAAGAAGTATGGAGGATGGTGGTAGAGAGAGGTAAGAGCCGGAACGAGAGAACGACGAGTTTCCAACTCTTAACTAGAGAAGGCTGGATCGACCACCCCCATCTCCTCTTCTAGCTTAACCCCTTCCTCGATAAAGAGTTTCGGGGCACGAATCGACAGACCGGAAACACCGATCGCTTCCCACGCTTCGCGCGAGGAATCCTTCCTTTTCGATGTTATATATCGTTAGAGGAGGGTGAAGTCCGATGCGAATTCAGAGCCTAGAGAGAGAGAAGTTTCTCTCACGTCGCTCGTCTTTCGAGATTCTCGCTTTGACAAGGAGACTAGTTAACGTTGCGATAACTTCGCCGACGCGGGACTTTTCTCCAGACTAACGATCAGTGATATTTGCGAATATGATTTTGTACGAATCGATAGGTTTCCTCGGTGGATCTGGTAATCAGGATTGTTGATGCACTTTTATTTTAAACAATTTGCATTTTATGACGAGTAGCAATCGTGTATTCAGTTTATATCGATTTGTTTTAAGCGAATAAACAATAACGAGTTTGCACGGAATTTTAGTATATTTTAAATCCAATCGCCGAATGTTTGAACGTTCATTTTTAACGGTCGTTTCGCTCACGCGACAAATAAATGACAGATTTGATTTGATTTAATTAAAATTACGACGCAAATAATATTCTATGGAAAATGTAAATGTTTGACTAACGCAAATCGTCATTTCTTTTTTAGCAGCGAATGTAACGAAATGAAAACGTAGGGGAAACCGGGGCTAAAAGTCCCAGGGGCAAGTTGTCCCAGTCATAGTTTTGGTATCTTAGGGTGGAAGGGGAAACGCGTCCGGTGCATGGTGTACAGGTCTTAGTGAGTAAAAAAAAGTATGGTGGTGGTCGTTGTGTTTAGTCTTCCCTGGTTACTTCAAGAGACGAATTTATATTTTGATAAGTTCAATTCTACTTTGGGTACATTACTTAAACATCTCTAGGCACTAATGAAAATCGATTGCACACGAGTTCACACATGTAATAGAAAGAGAATTTTGTCAGCTTCATTTCCTTGCCAGAATTTTTAAAAAACTTCTTGATCCGACTGAACTATTACCCGAGAAACAAACCTATGAAAATGGGGCAAGTTGTCTCACACGTCGGGGTAAGTTGTCCCGACACTGAGATCTGGGACAACTTGCCCCATCCTCATTTTTTTGCTGTAACGTTTGTTTTTATCATTAGTTTTCGACAGAATTCAGGTTTTCGTTCATGATGCATATATCAGGATTTTTGTCAAAAATCGATGCATCTCAAATTTGCCCGATCAAATACTCGTTCGAAAGAGGAAAGTCTCTAATTTACGAATATGGCAGTGTGGCTTCGATAGGATGACTGGTTAAAAAGTTACAGCAATTTTTCTCTTGAAAACGACCCATACTCCGACACTTAAAAAATTTATTTTTCAACACTCCGCAACGATATCGAAAAACGGACAACGGGACAGTATTCTGCATGCTTTCTTCTTTCTAAATCTTTGATCCATACATCAGGATTTTTGTAAAAAATCGATGCATCTCGAATTTGCCCGATCAAATACTCGTTCGAAAGAATAAAGTCTCTAATTTACGAATATGCAAGTCGCGTTTCGATAGGATGGCTGGTTGGAAAGATACAGCAGTTTGAAGCTTGGAAAATACCCATACTCCGACACTTAAAATATTAATTTCTCATCATTGCTTAACGATATCGAAAAACGGACAACGGAACATTATTCTGCATGCTTTTATCTTTAAAATGAGCCATTAAACATTGAAATCGGCGGTGGTGACCATTTTGGCAAAAATCATGATGCATAGGTCAGGATTTTTGTCAAAAATCGAAGTATCTCGAATTTGCCCGAACAAATACTCGTTCGAAAGAGGAAAGTCTCTTCTTTACGAATATGGCAGTGTGGCTTCGATAGGATGGCTGGTTGGAAAGATACAGCAGTTTTAAGCTTGAAAACGACCCATATTCCGACACTTAAAAGATTAATTTCTCATCATTGCTTAACGATATCGAAAAACGGACAACGGCACAGTATTCTACATGCTTTCTTCTTCAAAATGGGACATTAAACATTGAAATCGGCGGTGGTGTCCATTTTCGCAAAAATCATGATGCATAAATCAGGATTTTTCCTTGGAAACCTTGGAAAACTTGCCCCATGGCGTGAGACAACTTACCCCGCAGCGGGACAAGTTGTCCCAAAAAACTCGTTTGCTTGAAATTGAAAAAAAACGTGTTAAAAACGTCCCAATGCAAGCAGAAAAATTTCCATGTATTGCTAAGAAGTTGAACTTTATGATGGTCACCAAAAAATTCGAAAATATAAGCTACAGAAATCTGTAAAAGCAAAAAACCTAAAATTGGGACAACTAGCCCCGGTCTCCCCTAATCGATATTGAACCTGATAAACGAGTGTAATATTTAATCGAAGTGGTGATGTTTCAATTTTCTCGATCACCTACCTAAATAAAAAACCATAAACGTAACAAAAGGCTAATAAATGTTAAAGATGATACGTGATATAGCAGATAAATTGTATTCAATAAATATCGCATTCCAACCAAATTTCGTTGTTTTTTTCCATGTTACCTTGAAATCGCAAATTAGTCAAGGAAAGAATAAACTAACAACTTTAGAATCCCTAAAAGACTGAAACTTTGCACTAATGTGACTAATATGATATATAAGAACGGAACAATCTTTTGTTCCTACTGAAAACACTCCAAAAGAAATCTTAACTATTCGTAGTATTGTTAAGAAACTATTTAAGATATAAAAAAAAAGTCAAATTAAAAGTTGTATTTTTTATAGACTACATTTTGGATATGAGAAATATATAATATATGAGAAAACATTTTCAAACATAGTATAAACCAAATAATTCCAATGCCAAAAATGGAATACCTAAGTCCAAAAAATCACGATGAGCGTACGAAACCAAAATGCATAACCGATCGTCGTAACTACCTCGGAATCGGTTGTTCCCGCGATTCCCAATTTTAGCTTCCCTCGCTTTCTTTTTCTCTCTCTCTCGTTTCCCCCCTTTTGCTAGATCTAACCAATTCCGAGAAGATTGCGCGCGTTGGCTCGCGTATTTTTGCACCCCCTACCGGTGTCGCTCGCACGACCCATCTTTCCTCTCTCTCTCCCACACAAGCACACGAATATCCAGAGGAAATCGTAACCCTCAAGACGAACTTCCATCTCTCACTTTCTCTCTATTTCTCTCTTTCGTTTCCCTTTCTCCAGGCATCTCATTCGAACGCGAAGGGTGCCCTCCTTCCGCAATTAAATTACCCACTTGGCGAGTCCACTTATATTTCTTGCCGGTCCCGCGAACACCGGCGTCAACTTCGGGGACAATACTTTCCCCGTCTCGGAAGCTATTTCCGCTCAAGAGATCTCTCACTTTGCGCGAACCAGGAGAGAAGGACAGAGAGGGAAAGAACAACGGCTTGGACAATCACCAGTACGGGTAATAGTAGTGCTGCTGCTGCTGTTGCACGGGATCCATTATAACGACCTTTTTGTTCCTACGTAGAAAAAAAAAAAGAGAGGTAGCACAGCCTGGAGAAGTCAGCTAAGGCCGTGCAAATAGATCTCTCCCTCTTTTTCTCCATCTCTTCGAAGCAAGGAACGCGTATCTACGCGGGACACTAGAGAGAAAGGAGATAGCGAACCTCGTGGACCGCGGTGGGTGCCAATTAACAAGAAGGAACGTGTTTTACTAGCATCCACCATCGAGCTACTCGAACGTCTCGCCGGCGTTTTGCATTCCGCACACGTCGTCGAACGGCATTGTAAGTTCCCTACGCTTTCGTTCTATAGCTCAACCCCCCCACGATCCTGCCGAGTTTTCTCGCTCTTGTAAATAGTTCTCGCGTTCTAAAGGGAGATCGAGTAGACGCTTTTTTTACGAGGGTGAGCGAGATAGAAAGAAGTGGAAATCGACGTTCTTCGAACTCCCCCAAGTTGGTATCGAACACTCGAATCACGTCAAATTTCACGCGTCGGTCTCTCCCTCTGCTGCTCTTCTTTGAGCTTGGATCGTTTACACCTGGAGGACTGGGGTGGTTCTCAGAAATTCCGTTTTCTTTGTGATATTTACTAAAGTAGGTATAAGGATCTTTAAGAATCAAATTTAGCTAATATTATTATCGATGATTTTAAATTAAAAAAATTATCTAGCATATATAAAACTGTAAGGAAATAATGAGAATATGAGATTAAGGAATTATCCATTCCATGATAACGATCAAACGACAAGATGATTGGGTAGAAAGAAAAGTTGGGTTCCCAGTTGGGTGTTAAACTTTATCGTCGATTTTATCATTCGACCGAATAGACTTTGGTTTACGCTCGAATCGAAGGTCTTCGATACTCTAGTCGTACAGTACCTCGAGGTACATTGCGTGAAAGATTTCAGGAGCCGATTGAGGTAGATAGGAAGAGAACTTTCTATCCCAGATCTTATTCAACCTTATCCTACTCTTGCTGCTTTTCGACGTAAAGGAACTCATACTTAATCTCGTTAGTCTATCTCGGACGCGACGCGCCATAAGCCCTCGTCTCTCTCTAACTTCTACTACTAGCTCTTTGCTAATTAAGATCATAGCCGTCTTTACTTCCGCGGAGTGTTTTGGCTTCAACGTCGCGTCGTACCCTTTCCACGGCATCGAATCGAGCCTTCTTAGCCGGTTAAGTGCCTCCTTCTCTACTTTTACCCTGCTCCCCTTTCGTTTTATCATCCTTAAGCTCTTTTAATGAAACGCTCGCTACGAAGAAAACAGGACCACCTTGTTCTTTTTGGACTTCCTTTTAATCTTTTCCTTTCGTATCAAAGAATATTATTAGACAATTATATTTAATTCGAGCTCGAATAGAGTTCGAGCAATTTGGAAAATAATTTCTATGGAGACTAAGATAATCAAACGAGAAGCAGTGGTTTTAATACCTACTTTTAATCTTGAATCGATTACTAGCTAGTGATTGGCAGTTGAATAAGAGTGGATATATGCCAGAAAGGACAGAGTAATCATAAATTATGTGTAGCATGACTAGATGAAATGATATTCTTATTGATAATACATTTATATCTCACAGGATCATTCACAAATGAATGACGTTAATTAAATGTATTTAATTACATATATACTTCACTCTTTAAACAAAAAAGAAACCAACTTTCTCACAAAAAGTTAAAAAAGATTATTCCTTCAAGCACCGTAACCACAATAACGAAGATTAGTTACAGCTGTCTAATACAATAGCCTTCTAAGTTTAAAGAGACTGAGGAAACGATCCGGCTCTAATGCGAGAGAGAAAACTTCGAATCCATCGTAAAGAGTTAACATCGAGAAACGCTCGCGCAAGCTTTTTTCGTTACCGGCAGGCAGCAAGTACGAGCTTTCTCGAGAGCTTTTTCTTCCGTCAGGCTGACTAAGCTGTAAAACTCTCGTTCGATTTACATCGAAATCTTTGGGTCCACGTACCGGTCGTCAACGTACTTGCCTATGCATACACTCGCACACGTACGTTGAAATTTCATCGGCGTAATCGACATTTTCTTACGCACTGGCGTAAAGCGAGGAAAAGACACGTTTCTGAGGCCATTTTACGAGATAAGGGCAAACACGATTACTCGGTTCTACTCGTGATCGTTCGCTCGATCTGTAAATAGATACATACTTCTACCCTTTTCTATTCGTACCAACCAAAGCAATTTTCCGCAAGTCCAACGAAATTCCACGAGATTCGACCCAAGGTTGTCCTTTTTTTTTGATGCCTCTAAAAGGTGGCTAGGAAACAGGAATAAGTTGAAAAAAGGGAGAGAGAGAAAGGTAAAGCTGGTGTAAGAAGGACTGAAAACACAGAGGAGGGCTCGCTTCGTGGCGAAGAAAAGCTCACTTAAAGAAGTTAATTAATGATAATTACGAAAAGCCAAGGGAAAGCACCTCTGGTTAGATGCTTCAAGAATTCGGTGGAGGCTTAGCGCCCGACTCTCTTATACCGCACGAAATCGTTTCGCAAATTAGAAAATGTCAGACGCGCAACGACAGAAGAATATTCAATTAACGCCGGCACGATACTGGTTAGAGGCAGGTAATTGCCGTGGGAATAGACTTTTTTTAGCAATCTAATTATTTGTAATGTTTTAAAAAGATTCATCGTCTCAAATTCGAACACTTTTTAATAACTTCAAATAACTTTGGACTTGAATGATTTAAGTGCAAATTTTGAAAAAAAGTTTTAATATTTATGATTGTCTTATTTTTTCATAAAAAATGAATTTATACCACTTTCAGAATACTCATTTGTAAAATAAAATCAATGCTGACCATTTAAAAAGCAACAGTATGGCTACAGAAACTGTGTGAAATTTATAACGATGCTACTTGAGATTTAACAATACTGCTAGTCACTTTCCCTAAAATATATTAGTAGTTCCATACCAATTGGCTTAAAGTTAAACTTTTGAATACGATTGTAACACAAAAACTATCTAAAAAAGCAATTTCAAGGGCGATTGGTGTACTACCATCGCTACCCCGATACTCGGCACGAACAATTAGCGCGTATTTCGAATTTCGCGATTAAAGAGACAGAGTGATGGGCGAATAATAACCGAAATAACGATAGGATTACAATTTCGGTACTACCGTAATTTGATCTCCATCAATACACACCTGCAAGCTTAATGAATCAACGCGCGAACGCGTTAGTCGTGTATGGATCTAAAGGCGCCTATAATCTGAATAATTCGTGCCAATTTAATAGCGTACGATTTCAAATTGGATTAAAAGTTATATATTCGTAATGTGCACACCGCCGCTTGGGATGGCATACCATCGACGAAATGGTAGAACATGTTGAATACCATCATCATCGCTGTGTAGTAAGCCGCGTCAACGAAAATGGAGTCCCTCTTCCTTTTTATTTACTTTCCTTTTACGTGAAATCTGGGTTGCCGACTACTACTCGTTACTTTACCTTTTTACGGTGGGTCACCTGCGGATTCCTTTCCAACGACTAACCTACTACTACGTGAAATTAAACGAACCTTTTCGGAATACGTTCTAATCTGGGCATGTCTGTTAGTGTAAAAGCTCTAATATGTGTAAATGTTAGGTCTTAAATCCAAAGATTTGAAAAGAGATAGTTTATCATATTTTAGGCTTCTATTATTATTGATTGATAAGTTTGAAATATTATTTCTAGTTCTCCCAAAAATCTTGTGTCACATGACTAATTATCTTTTAGAAGAGAATGTATGTGATAAATTAAATAATAAAATAGCAAAGGATTTTTTGTTTTATACTTTTTTACTTGGAACCAGACTTTTGAGACACTCTGTATACATCTTACGAGAGGTCTTGCCTATTCCTTCTAAACGGATCTAATGGGGATCTTTACCAATGTCTCTGTCAAAGTTGCGCTGCTACGTCAGTAATCAAGAGTCACGTTCGTTAACGCTTCATTGTTCTAATTGTAAGCGTGTAGCATCTTCGAGGACATCTCGCGTTTTGCCAGAATTAGATTTAATAGAGATAGCAACGTGAGGCGCGCAGCAACGAGTTCTAGAACGTTGTGTACACAAGGAAAATGCGGGAATCTTGTTTCCAACTTTTTTCAGTCTTTACGATTGAGATAAATTCTTTCATTAGCGATAAGAATGGCACGTTATTTCGTTTTATGGCGAATGTAAGTTATAATAATGTCTTAATAAATGACTCTATCGCGTTACTTTCACGTTTGAGATTGACTTTACGATGTTCATTAAAATAACTTCTACTTCTAAAGATTATTACAGGTAACCCTTTAAGCTCTAACATAACTGATATAAGAGTTAAAATTCGAAGGAAAAGTCAAAGAATTCGTTTACAAGTGATAATTTCCTAGGAGTTAAACGTATGATATTTTCCCTGCAAGTGTATTTGGCACGTCCAGTAGAACGGTGAAATTGTTTAAGCTTGACTGGCATTTCGAGGGCAAAAAGTTAATTATTAAATACGCAAACTATGCCATTTGTTTTATCAAAGAATGCATTTTAATCTCCATGGAATTTTTGATAACAATTTTTAAATATCAACGTACATTTTTTAATTAAGTTAACATTCGGGGTACAAAAGGTTCGTGTCCAAATATAAAACAAAATTATCGTTTTACCAGCGAATAATAATTTTTAGAAAATGACGTCAATTTTTTGAAAGTCACGTTTCGATTAATACTCGATCTTCGTTAATAACAAGTAGCGAAATGATCCGATGAAATTTTTAAAAGGTTCTAAGAGTCGAGAATAGTAGGAATATCAAGCACAAAACGAATCGTAGTTAGTAGGACGATGGCCTAAAGCGCGACTCGAAAAGGGTTTCGATGACGGGCGAGCTTCGATTGAAACGTCAGCCGATCGAGATACGTCGATAATACGATGACACTTGCGCCGCGTACGACGGTAATTAGCGTTGCGTGTACCGGTTGATTCGAGCTCGCATGCGCCTGGATGAATCTACATCCATCGAGCCAGGCTCGAGTGCCGAATGAAATCGTCTAACGCACTTTTGCCAAGAGAGAGATTAGCTTTGCAGGATCAAATTTTTAATAAAACCTGAAAAAGAATCTTTAAGAAACGTAAAAGGAAACATTTATTTTTATATAGCAGGGGTGGCCACGTATGAGATCTATGAGAGCCTAGCTCCAGTTTTTATAAAGAGCCACACCATAGTTAAATATACAAGTTTTACATTAAACATTTTTTTTCTATCTCTAAACTATGTAAATGTTATGAAATAATAAAAAAAATGGGATTTAAATTTTCAATTTGAGCCACATTTGTCAACCGTTGCTATATAGTAATTATTTAATAATTAAGTGTGACATACTAGAAGGAGTAAATAAATTTTATGAAAATAATATAATGTTCTTTTAAAATAATAATATAATTTTGTAATGATTTACATGATCGAGGATTGGCTATACATTTATAGCTATCTATTGAATGTTAACATAACTGAAGTGGGAGAGAGTATTGGAAAGACGATTCAGCGAATACCGAGAAAATTCTTTCACAAGTATGCACGAATAGTTTGACTCTAGTAGAATCTTCGACGAGCCAAGTCGAGGTAGTATTAGGCGAACAAGATAATAGCGAGCTTGTGGTATGTGCTATAGTCTCTCTCTCTTTCCCGTTCCACCGATTTATCTAAGGAAGACCAAATAGTTAGTTTCTGTCCAACTTTTTGATATTACCCATCATTCCTTTGCCTTCGTACCTATCTGATAATAACGAAGCAAAGTAAAGTAATTAAATGAAACACCCTAACTGAACTTGATAGACTTTCTAAGATATCTCTTTTAATAATACATCGTATATCGTCTTTTAGAAATTATTTCACGTAATTATATAAAATAATTTCAATCAAATCAAATTTTATTAAACTCTCCACTATAATATCCGTTAATAAAAAAATAAATTCGGCAAAATATTGTACAATGACGCAAAGAAGTTTGTAATATGATCACTACAACCTGGTATCCTAAATGAAACCGAGATCGTTAAATAACCATAACGTATGACGTAACGATGGACCGTAACGATGGAACGTAATATCAACATTTTATAAAATTTCATTAACCGTAATAATCATGAAACCAGAGATTTCCCCCTAGGTCGTCGATGGTAATACAAAAACAATCGGTCCCATTTTAACGCGGTCAACGTGGTGCTATCGACCGCATAATGTAGTGTCGATAATATTGATAACACCGATAATTGCAAGCCATTGGATAGTCCGAAACCGTGTTGCATCGATGTTCCTCTCCAATAAAAGCTGCTTTTGTATGGACACGGAAGTGTACGCTCGCGTGCAATTTGCGCCGATCGCGAAAAGAGTCGAAAATGGTGGTCCGTGGTATCGCTGCAACGAACATCATCGGCAATGACAAGGCCAATGACCGTTGTAGATTTAGAATCTAACGATATCCTACCAATATCATATTTAGTAAATTATTTAGAAATTATTAGCAAACATTTAAATAAATCTGATTATAAATAAAATTAGAATAAATTTAAATAAATTGGATTAAACAGGACGATGATTATTAGAAAAGTAGGAATAACGAGAACGTTCGAAGGTTGCTGGCTCGTTCGAGTGCTAGAATATGACTGACTTGTTTACCGTGCTCTCGCATGAAAACATGGGCTCGAGTTTATTCAACTTTTTTTTCCCCTCTCTTGAAATACGTGTCGGTTAAATCTCTTGAGAACGCGCTCGCACAATACGTTTCCTATCGAATTTTCGAATTTCCACGATTTCCCAGATGAGATATGAAAATTCACTAGGAAAAAAATAAATAATAAATCTGAGTAAAGTAATTGGAATAATCATCTATTTATAAGAAATCTTCTATATAATCAACGAAAATAAAGTCTTTGTACCGTATCACGACAACAGGATAATAATGAAAGTTAACAAACTAATTAGCGGACCGGACGAGCATCGGGAAAAAGTATTGTCCGAGCGTTGTTGAAAACAAAGCTTTTGGACTGATTCGGAAACGAGTGGAAAAACTGGATTAGTCAAAGTTCCTACAAAAAGTCTCGTTCCTATAGTCGGATGTTTACGGTTCTACTTCCACCCCCCCTTACTAGCCGTCACATTCATGACATTCGACCTCTGGCAGCATGATTAATCTTCTACCCTTTTCCTCCTCCATTTTCATCCTTCCTCCCCCCCCTCTCTCGTACCCCAAAATGTGACGCATAATAACAAATTTACTGCTGTAGACTTTCAATTCAAAAATAATTCTTTAGGGACGACTCATTTTTTTTAGAAAAATAATCAACTACACCGAGCCACGAGCAGCTGCAACGTTGCCTGGTAATTAAGGGTACGATTTTATTAAAATTTTAAATAAGTAACAGCGAAAGTTTTTATGCTTTAGTTATCAAAGAAAAATCACGCAAGGTAATTTAACCGAATAGATGCTGATAACGTGAAATTAAAATTTTAAAATGACATAATTAAGATTGGAAAGAGAAAAAGCTAATGCTTCTGCATCGAAATTTTCACCTCGGTTTGACTCTCGAAAACTTGATTCCTTTTGAAGTTTCTATATGCTGCTTGAAATTAAGACTTCGCTTTTGCTCTATAAGATTCTGTGTTAGGTTTAATGAGTGATTTAAATTTCGATTTGGTTCTACAAAGGCTTGGAGATTACGAATGGGAATTAAGAACTAGGAGAGTCATATGGAATTTTATAAACCTCATTTAGTCATTTCGAAACCTCAATTTGTAGAATTTGGAGCCTAACATCCAAATTTATTTAACATCTATTTTTACTATACCATAAGCCTCACTATTAATCTCAAACTTCTTACAGAGCATTTTTTAAGCTTAAATCAAGTTTAATTATTAAATCGATGAATACTTCTCAGATAAACGTATGAAACTTCGTAAATAAACGTCATCTCAATTTCGTATCACGAAAGAACACGAAAATCCATATAACCTGAAAGTTATTTAACCGAGCGTAGAATTCGAATAGCAAACAGGCTGTATAGGCCTTCCTACCATGAAGATCTTCGTAGTTTCGAACAGGCGTTAATCTTCTTGAGACTCGGTAGCTGTCCATCATAATCTCGTCTCCCCAGCTTGTATCACGTAGATTCCCGGTTGTCTGTAGAGATCCGTCGTGCCGGTAATTATTAATGTTTTGCCAGCGAGCCTGCCTGCCTGGTGAGTCCAAAGTGCTCATGGCCGGATAAAGGGAATTGGGCCGAACGAATTAGTTTCAGTAGGATTAATCGTGTTCGCGGTTTGTTCGGCCACAGGGCTCCGATGTATTCCTGCTCTTTCTCTGCCTGTCTCTCTGGCCCTTTAACCTTCACGGAACGTTGCTTGGATCGATATGGACTAAGGTTTCAAAAAAGTATGCTAACTATTGATAAAATGAATGAATTAAATTATCTATTATCAGATGTTAACCTTTTGCATGCAATTTGCTCTTAAGGGGCTACATCTACCTAGAGACCCGAAAAAATGGCCATATTCCGAATTTTTTTTCTGGCTAACGGTTGGTGAGAAAGAAACGCATTTTTTTTTAACACGAAGGTACATATATTGAGAGCCTTTGAAAAAAAAAATCACCAAAAAATGCAGATAAACAACAAAGATATGGCCGCCGAGAGACGATGAAGTTATTTTCGCGACGATTGGTGGTGGACACGATAAGCACTTATTCGGTGCTTATCTGACACACAACCGTGGAATTGTAATTAGGGTATCACCTCAGAAGTGATCGATACATGTTAATACAATTTAAACAACATAATTTTGACTGTAAATTAATTTCGATTTTTAAAGAAATACTTAAAGACAGAAAAATGTCCTCGACAGCTCTTCGTTAGTAGCGACAACAACAGCAGCAGCTTTCGTTCGCGCTTTCGAAGGTGTGGGACCGCTACGAGTCACCCAGCCAACTTTCTGGCCCGGTCTGTTGTGCCAAAATCCGTGGGGAAACTTCCAGGCCGTGAAACGAAGAAGCCAAAACAATGCGGTTTATCCTCCAAACCCGTGCCGAAAGTAAACACCGACGAAGAAGTAGAAGATATCACAGGAGTTCTTTGCCACCACGAGCGATGTATAGCATGCACGTATACATATGTATATAGTTTCTTACCACGGACATTATAAGCAGGAAATGATGTATAAGGACGTAAATTCAAAATTTTATACTAAGAAATGAATTATTAAAATAAAGATATGAGAATATTACTAATGTATATGATTTGTTCACTTGTATCGTTTCATTAAATAAAATAAATTATATAAACATATTTAACCGTGTTTATTTGATTTACCTTATACCTCTCTCCTATTGTCGTCATAATTACATCCCAACAATTGCCTATAAAACAAAAAGGAAAGAACGAAAGAGACTGAAGTTACATAAACGAGGTGAAGACTCGTAGAAAGCGAAGGTCGCCTTGTATCTGGTTACAGTGGTACGGATTCCTTTAATTAAAAAGAGGAGCTAGCAAGCGAAACGTAGAAGGGTTCGATGATATCCTGCTCGTTACTTGGTTTGTTTCTTCTTGTTATCGCTTTGCTCGAAGATTTCGAGAGATCTATCGCTTTCTCACCGGGCCTCCAACGAGTTGATAATTACTTGTCGCGTAAAATTCCGTTTCTATGCGAACGACGGAGGAGAAAGAAGCGAGAAGGTTTGCGAGAAAGCGTGAAGAAGGAAAGACAGAGAGAGAAAACAGAGTAGTAAAGGTCTCCGGCTTCTCGAGACTCGGTTGAGAGTTTTTCCGGTAATGCTGCAGGAAAATTGAGTCTGTGGACGTTAAGGTATATTTGAGAAGACTGTAGAGAAGGAAGACGAGAAAACTGTACGTGCGAAAGAGAGAGAGAAACGTAAGAAGGGTAAAACCATTCGACTACTTGAAAAACCAATGAAACGACCGGGGCCAAGCAAATGTGTGTGTAGGTGTAAAAGAGAGAGAGAAAAGCTGAGGGTTGAAGGCACACTACGAATTAAGGGGACTTCGTTAGAACGTTGTAATAATTACCGCGACGTTCGCAGTTTTAAACGTTGGCCGTGAGTGCCTGTGTGAAATTGCACGGTGAAAATTTCTAGCTTGAGAAAGAGAGAAAAGCGCGAAGCTCGACGAGACATCGACTTTCGAGGAGTACCATCGGATCCGTTATTGCTAACAGCGAGAGGATAAAACGCAAACTCCACTCTCTTCTCCTTCTTTCTAACTCGAACCTTTTTCCCTTTTCCTACTTTTCTCTCCTATTTCTGCTCATCGTTGTCTACGTCGTCGCCTCGTTGTTCAACGATCCAAGAGATCTTCTCTTTTCTATACTCTTCGATCGATCCTCTCTTTGCCTTCGTTCTTTTCTCTACGATGACTTTTCGTTTAGTATTTTTTCTTGGAAAAAAAGAAGTCAGGAAGATTGAGAATGAAATACACTTATAGCATGGTATCTTCGAGAGACAGAAGGTAACATTTCTTTTTTATTTAACCTCTTCAGGGACGAATTCTTGGATGCTGGAAGGAAATTATCTAATTTCTTGTGTAATTATATTTTATTCATCTTAAATAACTAAGAATATTAAAAATTAATAACATTCACGTGTGTGGGAAGCCTTGTAGAGTCTAAAAGACAAGCATAGAAGTATATCAGTAAAATAATGATAATAATAATAATATTGTCATTGAAATAAAAAGCTTGTAAAACAGCTGTAAGCATTTTTTTACAGTACGGTCATTCCACATCTATATAGGATATAAAGTTATAGCGATATAAAAATAATGATAATAATAAAATACCAATAACAATATCGTCCAAGCGAATTTTTAATATCGCCAATTTCGAATGAAAGAGTAAATACGTACGACTGCAACGAATGAATTTATTCGACGTTTCGTTTCCTTGCAAATATCCCCAAAAAACGAGGAAACTTCGATCGCAAATCCACGATTTAGTGACTCATTAACTCAGTATCGTAAACAAGCACGGATCAAAGCGAAAACGAGGGGAAGGTTGAATTCGAAAAATGACCAGCGAACCGGACCAATTGTAATAACGTCCAATTACGCGAACCCTTCGAAATGAATAATTATCGATCGATGCTACCAATATTATACGTGCTCGGTGCTTCCCTACGTTATAATGATACGAAATTCGACGGGGTATTTCGCGAAAACGATAGCCGAACGCTTACTCGACCGATTTCGCGAGTAAGCCGACGCTCACAGTTCTCTCCGTGATACTAACGACGTGATACCAATGAAAAAAGAAGAATAAAAAGAGAGAGAAAATGGAAAAAGAAGTTCGAAAACGGGCTTTTTCATCTCGACTAAGTTGGAAATATTTTTTCAACGAAGTTTCGTGGGCTCTTCTCGACAGGTGCACGCGCAGGCAACTGCTCGCGAAATGCTGTTAACATATTTCATCGGTTTCGTAAAGTGCCGTATAGAGTGGCACATATCGAGTGCCTCGCGCGTGTTCTCCGCTGCCATGGTCGCGAACGAAACGCACACGGTCGATAGATGAAATGTAGAATCCACGAACTCTATATACAGAGCAGAGACATGCATGTCAGCGATGCATACGTTTTATATATACGTATATATAGGGTGGTCCATGAAGCATGATCAGCTTATGTTATTCTGTCACTAGTGATCCGCTTGAAAAATTATTTCTTAATAGAACATCGGTCAAAAAGTGCTTTAATATGATTAAAATAAATTTGTTGTTAATTTGCAGCTGATGAACATTGCTAATTAAAGTAAAACACATTTTTCTACTATTTCTTCGGTTCAGACGAAGAAACCAATATTCTTATGATAAAAATAGATGAAAACTGAATATAATCTTGAAAACTAAAAAAATGAGTTCACAACAAATTTACTATAACAAACTTGAAGCTCTCTTTAAATCATGTTATATGTGGAACAAAATTTTCGATCGGACCATAAACAACGAAATAGTCTTGACTGATTACGTTTCGTCGACCACCCTGTATACCTAGGTACATATCCAGTACATGTATACGTAATATGATATACCCTACCAGGTCCGGTGCTTTTTTCGGTATCGAGAGGATATCGTGAGAGGATAGCATAGTCCATGGTATATATGTACACAGCAACTTCTCTCACACGCATTCGAGATAGACGACGCATGGACCATGAATTCGCCTACGTTGCGTCTATCGAAGCTCGGCTCCCCGTAAGTGCTCTCGGTGCCTATCCAGAGAGAGAGAGAGAACGTATACGCCGATTGACACTGATGGATGATAATAGGAGCGAAATCTTGTTACGGCCGACTACGAAGCGAAAATTTTTTTCTCGTCCAAAACTTTCTCTCTCTTTCTCTCTTCATTGACATTTTATCCTGCTGCCAATTTTTGTAATAAGAGGAACTATGATGGGTTCGATAAGAATTGGTTTAATTTTAGTCATCTCTTCGGAGATTCTAAGTTTTTTCTTGATTAGAATTAATTTGGGAACTTTTTTAATCTGTTCTTGGTTTAGATTTTTCATATACCTATTTATGCTTAGTTTTAAATATGAAGAAAGGTTAAATACAATACATAATGTATGAATATGATTCGATTTGAGAACAATGTCGAGTCGATTTTTATTTGTTTCGATTCAACTTTGATTATCAAAATGATCGAGTTGGTTAAGTAGTTTTCTATGTAATACTTCCAGAGTGTATGTATATGAGTAGAATATTCATATAAAATTCGTACATCGAATATAACCAGCAAATTAATTTCGTTACCTCGTCTTCCACGACAAATAGGTACCTCCATGTCTCTATGGAAAATTGTATTTTCGTACATTTGGAAAACTTGACGCGTTCTTTCATATTAACGTGTATAAATAAATGCAAACTGATGAATACATGGTTGGTGGGAACGGTGACGAGTTATGGCTTCGGAAACGTAATAAATAAATTGTGTAAATATACAAGCGATACGACAAATATGGTCTAGTTCTCCGGGTGAGAAAAAGCCGTGTGAGTGGAACTCTCGCTAGCGTCAACATCCCACAACACATTCCCCCCTATCCTACCACCGTGAACTCTTACAGTCATTGAATTAATAATATTTACAATTTCAAACACGAGCGCGCACGTGTTAAAGCTACAGTATTTCCAATCGATATTTACCTTCTGTTTAATAGAAAACGTCGTTGATTCATTGGATTTCTTTTTGTTCTGCTTTCTTTTTTCTCATTAACTGCTTAAGTACATTGCTTGCCATTTCAGTCACCGGTGATTGGCACTCGATTTTTCAGATTGCATTTGAAACGTCTATGAATATCGTTTATTAACATGTACGAGAATGCAACTGTCGGTTATAAGAAAAATAAATTCTTTCGTATTTTCATTTTGAAGAAAATTGTAAACTAAATTAGTTCATGCAAAATTGATTTGACAGTTAACATTTTGTCTGACCTAAATCTTACAGTGTTTTACTTTATGTAGTATTATTAACCTGGGTATAAATGGCAATTACCCTACAGTTATTTATTTATGTTTTTGACAAGTGTAATTGTCAGATGAACAGCTAGCTAAAAATATTTAATACTTCCTGCCATGTTACCAACAGCATATCTAAAATATTCGATGTAAATTTATGACATTTCTATATATATCAATAATCCTCACTTTACATAGCTCAATAAAGCTGAAAAACGTTTCTTCACTAAAAAACTCATGTGTCAAATGGCTTAACAGCAATCATCGAATCACGGTACGTGTTCCATTGAAAAATCCTCGAAGAACGATGTAATCGTTCGGGGTTATTCTGCCAAAAATATTATTTCGTGGTTCACCGATGAATTTCGATGGAAACGGTAGAACGTTTCGTGGTCGTTTCCCGTAAAACGTTGGTGCTATTTATTTTTCTTTCGTATTTACAATCGTTTGGTCGGTTCTTTCCGTCGTCCCTAGATGAAAAGGGTAACAGAGGAAAAGAGAGAGAGAGAGGAAAGAGTATAGAGGAAGGCAGTCGATCGAATCTGCTCCCGATAAATCAATGAATAGTAAACGAAAGTACTGACGGAACGAGCTTGTCACACAGCTACCGCTTCGTTAAAATATTCAGCGTGCTCTGGCTTCCGCAAACACGTGACTCCTGCGTATCGTCAACGATGGTAGAGAGGAGAAGGGAAAGGGGGGGAGGTTGATTCGGAGGTGGGAGAGAAGTAACATTCACTCGGGAAAGATAATTTGTCGTCTGGTCGAAAAGTCAAATTCGATGCACGTTTGCGAGAGGTTTAACGCGATTAAATTGGGACTCGTGTGCTGCTGCAGTAACACGAGGCAGCAAAGCTCGATAAATAAATGCACAGGTAAATTTCACGCTCGTATAGCGTGTCGCTCCTCCCTCTCTCTTCTCTCTCTTTCTCGTCCCTCCAATGCGCAAAGGCCCTTTCAACAACGAATCATAAATTCTCTATCGACCGTGCTTTCCGATTCGTCCACGTCGAACTGGTTTTCATTGACCGTTGCACGTTGACCGGAAAAGGGAAAATAAAAAAGTAATGAGTGGTCGTACGTTTGTTCGACAAATGCTAATGGACGAGAGAGAGGGTAGAGATTTTGTCATAACGAAGCGATAGAAAAATCTTTCTTCCTGGTAAATAATTAACGCGGTGACGATGTAGCCGGACCCGTTGACGACAGTCCGTGAGATTTAGGTTGAAATGAAATTTCGTTTGAATATTTTTCTGCGAAGTTAATGTGCTTGAAATACGTTCGTTTGTTACTTTAAAATTGTGCACGGATTTAAAGAGAATTCATTTTTATATATATATATTTTTGGTATACGTTTTGCAAACTGAACTCGTTCGAGTAGATTTATACGGTATGATGGTTTTACAACATTTTTATATAATCTTAAATGAGTTTTTACAATTTTTAGGAATTATTATTTATTTATATTCGAATAGTAGAACTGAGTTGTACTATTTTTTTTAAAATGAATAATGTCACGTATACTATCGAACAACTCTAAAAATGACATAGCCCATAACAAAATGATGTACCTTATTATAAAAATTGAGACGTGGATGATACCATCATAAAATTGTCCCGAAAGAACTTTTACGGTATCGAAATCGACAGGACCCCTCTTCTCGCGACCCCGCTTCTTTTTAAAACAAGGTCAAAGCTATTATCCGCGACATAACTTTGAACTTCCTAACGCGTTAAAGTGTATTTTATTGTACGTTATTCGATTCGTCGTTAAAAGTTCGCCCGCGCCGAGATCGTACTCCGATAACCGTTCGAACGAGCAGGAAGTAAAAAAAAGAAAGGCACGAGAAACGAAGACGAATTTTATATAACCTTATGAATGAACATTTTCTCTCTTCTTATCACGATAACACATTTTTTCGGGAAGTTACTCAGGAAAGTATAACAACCATTTTAATTTTTTTTTTCAACATGGTCGTGTATCTGACAAGTAAAACGAAACGAGGTTATCGTATTTTATATTTTGATTAGAGTTCGTGTAATTCGGGAATACGTGGATACAAGTTGAGATAAAAATATAATTGAGTGAAAATAATGGAAAGGAGAGATAGATAAAAATGAGAAATTCGTAGAAACACAAAGTCTTTGATGATTTAGCATGAATCCAGTCATAAAAGAAATTTCCGTATCACCGCGGAATCCGTGATTCCGGCTTTCCGGATAATCCCATTGGATCGAAAGGGGATAGCGGCTGATCGCGCGGAAAAGATTAAGCCGAACGAAAAAGGGGAGAGTGGATGAGAATGAAGAGGAGATAGGGAAGAACGTTCTCTCTCTTTTTCTGTGTTCTGGAGATCAACGCGCGAGCTTGAACGTTTCCTCAATATTTTTCACGATCGTGAAAAAAAAAAGAGGTCGTACCTTATCGATTCTCTACTGATGAAACAAAGGACTAGGAAGAGAAGTAACAAAGCGTTATTTTACACTAATTTTTGTATCTAGTTTTACCTTAAAAATCGAAAATATTGTGTAACAAAAATTAATCTTTCTAAACTCGTTCTATACATACCGACGTATTAGATTTGTAATTTATAAATCTACGACAGAATTTCTCAAAAGAAAATTATAACTAATTATAAATTTCCAACTTATCGACATTCTTTTTACAAGAAATTATATATCAACTTGTATTAATTTATAAGCCTTCACCTTTACGCATGTACATTATGAACGACTCGTTATTAAATTCTGAGATTTTCACCACGAAGTATTTAACTTCATCCTCTCGAACAAACCAGGAATAAAAAAAAGATCATCGTTGGTATACGCGAACCATCTTTTTCCCTCTTTCATCTTAACGAACGAATCGGTCGTTAATTGAACAAAGAGGAGGAAAAGAAGAAAAAAAAAGAGAGAGAATGACGGTCCAGATTAGCATCGACTTCCTGGTATATACGCGCGCGCGTCCTCGCTAACGATCGACCGTGTCTCTCTCACCTTTTCCCTGCCCTATTTTCCATCTTTTTTCTTCTTTTTCTTCGAACGATTACTCGATCCTAGGAGTGAGAAAGATATATACATATATAGAGGATGGTTCGTTTCCTTCCCCCAACCGCAAATTTGGAGAACCGTCTGGCAAAGGTCGACTGGAATACGCGCGAGGGTCGCGCGCCCGATTCGAATCGTTTGAAACTTTGAATGCCCTCGAATCGATCGCAATCTCTCTACCAACAGATTCCCTTTCTCCCTTCTTCCCCACCAGATACGCTTAGCGATTTCGTTTTCAATCGAAACGCGTTATCCGATGGTGCTTGGAAAAGAGACGAAATGCTGATAGTAAAAGATAGAAAGAGAGATGAAAGATACGAGTTTCGCATTTATTATCAAATGTGAAGCAAGATTTCGAGAGATACTTGCTAGGGTATAGGTTTATTCTATTTCAAGTAGGGATAGTGGTTTTGGGAGAGAAAGTGGTTGGTAAAAATTTGTGAGATTCCTACGATTGTGCATGAAATTTGTATAGGTATAGATCAGTGATTTTTTGTTGGTGTACCACGAAGGTTCACAGGTGTGTCTTAATTTTTTTTTTATAATATTGAACACAATATAAATATATTTTGAGTGTGTCATAGCATCTAAATATTTTTTTAATACTATGTAACTTGAAACAAAAATTATCTACAGCTCGTTATAAATAAAAATTTCCATTTATATATAAATTCTAAACGTATATAGTACCGAAAGAGTTAATATCGTTAAAGATATAACGAACTTTTCCTCAGTGTTAATTTTCTTATCATCGTACGATATCGTCATTAATCGTGAAAGAGAGAGAGACACGTGATCACGAAATTACGGAGTCGAATCAAAGTCAGAGTGTATAGAATCGCAAATGAGATGATAATAAACGTTTCGCGTTATTTCGTGCGACATTAGAACGAAGCACGAAGGAGGGTCTTATCGTTCTATTTGCGCGTATAACGTGCCGTTACGTATCATTCTTATCCGTCGCAAAAGATATGCAAATTTCACTTCCAGCTTTCCCTTCTCCAAAATCCTCGCTTAAGTTCCACGCCAGCCTGGGCTGACTTGGCTGGTTGGCTTGGCTGTTAAGGGAAGTTTCTACCGTGAGTGAAACTCCTTTCGCGTCTTCATGAATTTTCAAGGCAGTCCACCAAGGTTCTCTTCTTACGCGCCGGCTGCTGCGTTCTTTTTTAGATTCGTTCGCGTTCTTTCACGTAAGCTAACGCATTTAACATCTTCAGAACCGAAGGCATAAATTTTTGTTCAAAAAGATCCTCGTTATCTCGGAATGAATAGTGTAATTTTTTTTAAATTTTCTTTTATAGAGAATTTATCAATAGAAGCTGCTTCAAACTTGAAGATACTAATTTGTATAGATTCTTAATTAGCTGTTAACATGTTTATAATCTTCGTATGCGAAATTTTATTTCTATTACAACAAATTGTAAACATTTCTTTCAACAATTTTATTTCATTCCCAAAATGATATACTGCAATAAATAACTAAATTATTATATTAATTTAATTACCGATCGATCGATAAAGTGTTTCTTGCCATAATTCGTCAAACAAGAAGTTAAAGCCTTGCAACGACTACAAAAAGGATTCGAAGGACGATAAGAAGATAATAATCGATATCGTCCGTTCTAGCAATTTTTTTGTCACTTTTCTATTTTTTTTCTAAGATAATACGATCGTAAGTAAAATGAAAATCCTCGAGATATACCGTGCTGCTTGTTTATCCTCGGTAAAAACGTGTTTACACCACGTCGAAAGATTCGCCGAGCGGGTGATGGTGGAAGTGAAAGCGACGGTCTCGGGAGCATCCTTGTTTTTCCCACCACCACCCTTCGGGCGTTTCGACAATAATACCCCCTATTCTCCGTCTCCATTCCACTGTTTTCTTTGTATTTACATTACTCTCGCCATGACTCGCGTTTCATTCCTGTTCCATTTCACCTTATAATCTCCTTTGTACTCCCGATACGGACGGTTTCGCATCGAGTAGGTATATATACGAAACTAGAAGAACAAAAAAAAAAAAAATAACATGCGTACGCACTTAATTAACGTTGGAGATAAATGGCGAAGTAATTAAGCTACGAGAGTGAGAGAGATTGGATAATGCTTGTTGATGATACTTCATTAGTTTAGACGATACTTCTTCCTTCTATATACAGGGTGTCTCGTTTAAACCTTCTTCAGCCGATAACTATATGTGCACAAGTAAAAATTTGAGTCGAAAAGTCTAATAAACTTTTTTTAAATTCGGCCTAATTAACGAGTTATTAACTAACGAAGAAAGACGGTCCATTTGAACTCAATACTAACCCTAATCTGACCATGATGTGACTTTGAGTCACATTGAAAATTTTTTGAATGATTTATACAGCATTTCCAAGTTTTTTTGGGCTTCTACATTAAATTAACAACTATGAATAAACATAATAATATTTTAATAATTCCTTTCATTCTCATAAGTGACACAGTCATATCGTGGAATGATGGCTTCTGCTCTCCGTGATTGACAGATATCTTTGTTAATTAATAACACATTAACAAGACCGAATTTCGAAAAAGTTTATTAGACTTTTCGACTCAAGTCAATACCTTCTGTACATTTTTGCTTGAGAAAGGTCTAATGAGACTCCCTGTATATGTAAAATATTATATACGAAGGGTGGCAGAAAGAAGGTTTATTAAATCGTCAACGTTAATTACTCGTAGAACGGACCGGCGACGACGAGACGACGGTTATTGTACTAAGCCGCGAATTACGGTCTACAATGTGGATTTAGTTATACGTCCTTTGCTCCCACGATGCCACCGTTGCTCCGTCGTCGCCGAGGAGACTATGTCGTAACGCGACCGAGAGGACGGGGACAAACGGATGAATGGCTCGTCGTCTCACGGCTCGAGCACTATTAATCATCCTACGATTTATACCTTTGCGCTACTGTATTATTACTGTGCTACAAATGAAGCTTCGTGTATGGAAAGAAATTTTCTAATCTCTTCAAGGATACACGCGTGCACGTATTTTTAGTTATTTAATCTGTATCGATTGAAAATTAATAAAATATAACTTTTATGTAAGAAATTGGTTAATTTCCTTCCAACTTTAAGAACTCGTCCTTGGCGTTTTGAAACTGTGTTATATCTGATGGTATTAAATGTAACAAATTTTCTGTAATAAAAATAAATTTTGGTTATTAAATCCTGTTTTTTTTTTTTACTAAACCTTTCTACTAAATTTTCTCCTCATCTTTTGATCTTTTATTCTTTGGAAAAATAATTTTTTATCAGAAATTATAACCAAAAAAAATTGCTTTTTAAAGCACATTTTGAATAAAAATACGATAGCAAAAAAAAATAAGTTTGATTAGGAGTAGCGTTGGAGAAAGAATTTTGTCAGCTGTTAGCTTATTTTCAAGCAGGTGGAAGAAGAAAGTTTTTAACGGATTTGCAGACACCGATCGGAAATAGAGCGATACGATAGGGTACGAAGAGAAGTGGGTGAAAGGTGCCGACAGTGGTGGGAGGGAGGGAGTAAGGGAAACTTCGTTTGCATGAATCCACGGAGAGGAAAGGCCGAGAAAGTTACTTCGAAGGGATGACGTCGATCGTTTCAATCGTGTCGAGATTGACGACGAAACTTGTCTAGGTTCCTTCACGATCCTACTGGCGATCGAAAGAAACACTCTGTAAAAAATACTGATATTCGAATGATAAATAAAAAATTAAAAATGGTTAAAAAATTGAATAATTACATTATCTGCCATTAGCACGTTTAGTGTTAGCATTTACCTACTAACATTAATAACAAAAAAAAAATTGTTCAATAGAGAATAAAAATAAAATAAAGCTGTAACTCATTAAACTCAAAAACATTCTTTTTACCCATTCAAACACTCAACCCTCTCTACCAATAAAATTTAAAAAGACTTACAAAATAATTTTATCCTCGAACAAATAACTAACTATACGTTCAAGAGAAAACGCTCTCGATATAACGACGACTTTTCTCTTATTATCTTCGTACCTCCTCCTTCCTCTCGAATGTAAGCGATAATAAAATCCGAAACAATAACGTTTCATCCAAGAAAGAAGAGAAAAAGAAGACGAAGAATACGGTAAGAGCGAAAGAAAAAGCATTTCTCCGTGCTTTAAAGTCGAAAAGTCATCGCAGTTATCCTTCCTCCCTCTTTTTCTCGGTCGTCCTCGAAGGAACGTCCTTTCTGATCCCACGAGAATCGGTACGGAAGTCCGAGCACGAAGTGCACTTCCTTGTAGAACAGCACGCTCGTGACGTAAGAAAAAAGGGATACAGCGTGTGCTGTAGCACTCGGTGTGTCTAAGAACGAGCCGAACGAACGGAGTAGAAATAAGAGTAGTAGTAGTAAGGATAGAAGCGAGGAAAGGAGGGATAAACTGGAACGGCGATAGGATGGTTAGCTCGCACCCCCTCAGGGCAGGTATTTCAACGAGTCGGAAGGAAGGTGAAACTTCTTTTAGGAAGCCGTTACGTTACGTTGAAATGACGCTGGGAGAAAGTATCTTCTTGCTCTCTCGAACTTCTTCGGAGCGTCTCCCATCGAAGATAGAAGGAAACAATGGACACGCTGGACGATGCTATGACGCATTAGGAGTGCCAAACTACGAAGGAACGGATAGGAAAATGTTTTTGCCAGACCTTTTTACTCTTCCTTTCGTCTCTTTTCAGTGGAATCGACGACGAGAAGTTTACGTGACTCGCGTTACTTTTTGCACGGAAGACGTTTCGGTCCTCGGTCGTTGATTTTCTTCGTTGCGAACGCATAGAAATCTCTGTTCTTTTTATGGGTAGTATTTTATATTATGTTTGCTTTCTTCTGTGTGAAATTCATATTTTAAAAAGCATTATTTGAATTAGACTGTTATAATGTTATATTTCTGTGGATAAAATTTCTATTCTGATGCAAATTTCGCAATTAATCTATTAAAAAGTTTCAATATTTTTTTTTTGTTATAAACTGCCAATATTCACAAACTTATTCTAATATAAATCTACTAAACCTAAGTGGTTTTTATTATGCTCTTCCGACAAATCCCTCAAGAATTCCTTACCCTCGATAATTAGGTCGACAAAAAAGGCAACGATGCAAGGTAAGAGGCATTTTCCCTCGAGTATCGCTCGCCATTAACGAAATCAACTTAAAATAATATTCGACGTTCGATAGGGATCGTTTTAGCGAAGGTTGACTACCCTCTAACGAAATCTATGATGCACCAACGAACGTTGTTGGTCCCCGTGTTGTTCTACCTTAGAATTTGACTTCGAGTTATGAAATTGTCTGACGTCGACTACTAGGCTACGACAGAGTTTTGTTTATAGCCACAAGTTTAAATGCCACTAATTGTGAGTAATTAGGAAGCCATTAAATCGTAGTTTGCCCATTACCGGGTCAGTGCTTCGCTTCGTTAGTTTCGACGTTACGAGTTCGCGAAGTTCGTTCGTCCTCGTGTAGAAGGAAGAGACAACGAAGGTGTAAAGACAAGATCAAATTTTAGCAAAATTTCACCAATATTAACAACAATCTTAAAATATCCATACGTATATCACTGAAAAACGTGCCACGTAAAATTGCACGATGCGATAAACCCCGTTTCTCACCATCGACGTTTATACATTTAATTAAAAAATTAAACCAATCGATTCCATGATATTTATTCGATCACAAAATTTGTAGTTTCGAATACGACAATAAAAAAAAAAAAAAAACGATTATCCAGGCAACTCGTTTATACCTATAGCCCGTGAGTTCCGATTATCTCGAATAATCGAATAATTCGCGATATAACTTTTACGTTGCAACGCATGCATACATCTATGAACGTCATTTCTATTAGCAAAACGAAACAACGTTTCCCGATTATATTATTCGTTACAAGCGAACATAGATTGTCTATTCTAATGGTTTTATGTTTGACGCACGGACGGGAAAATGGTTTTCGCGAATTTCGCCCCGTTAACCATCCGCTTATCATCTATCCCTCCTCTACCAACTTTTGGTTTACGCTACGCGAATGAAATTTTATTCTCTGGGAATATCTTCTAAATGACCGGCCCTTATTGGCGCGCGCTAACGACGACGGAAAGAAATTATAGCGCGAAATTGTTTCGTACCAGTGGCTCGCCAACGAACATCGTAACGAATTTCGAAAGTACTTTTGAATTAGATTTTTCTCGTTGGCTAAAATCGACGAGATATTACCCAGGATGCTAACGACGTGGCCGCTCTTTGCAGGCAGACAAAATTCGAGTTATAAATCGCTTATGGTTTCGCTTATAGTATATTATAGATACTCGTTGGGTCAGTTGCTGCGACGATGCTTAAAAAAATGATAATTTTTGCAGAAAACGAGCTTCAAACTTTTGTATCGTTATTATTTTGTAATAATATCGTGTTAAAATATTATATATTATAATAATAAAATATATATATTATATAAAAGTATAATATATCGTAGTAGAATGAATTCTAATATATCGTTAAACGACTTCTCGTTTTATAAGTTATATCATCTCGTTGTAGAAAGTTAGTGATTTATTAAGCAAACATACGCGAGACTGAAAGAATTAAACTGAAAAAAGGTATCGAATATCACAGAACGTTTGCATTTTCATCGTATGAAAAATACTGTTTAAAATCTCGATGAAGACAATATATATATTTATATATAGATGAGGGAGAGAGCCGGTAACCGAATATATGCATTTCATTGGCGAGTCATCTTCGTACATCGGCCAACCGGGAAATGTATATCTCTCCCTCTTTTATTTTTTTCTCGGCGACGTTGAAAGAGTATCCGATGTGGCGCACCACCGGAAGCCGATGAAGGAATCTCATTAAAGTTTACCCATGCGATCATTTTCCACAATTTCAATTGAATAGAGAGCTTCGAGACGTCTACGTGTGAGCGAGAGTCATAAAGACTGCGAGACTCTTGTGTACTTTATATACGTATATAGTATATGTGAACGTAAAATGGCATTCGATAGACGTTACATTACTCCACTATGAGTGAAAACAAAGAGTGTAATTACGATTCACGAGAGAAACTGCCGAGAACAAAGAAAACAAAGAGAAAGAGAGAAAAATAGGGAAGGTGGATGGAACTCGCTCGGTCAGGAAGAAAACTCGAAATTACGAGAGGTTCGGTTCCATTGGAATATCGATTTTCCACCGATCGGCTATTTTAATCCATATCCCATTTGATAATTACTCGTAAAGAAAGAGAGAGAAAGTACAGATGTTCGACGAGCTGTAACACACGCGAACGAGTTACCTACGTCCGAACGTTAAGCATTCAAAGCTAAAACACTTGAAATTTTGTTAGAGAGTTCTCTCGTGTGTCGCGTGATTAGTAATCGAATCGATGTACTTAGTATTGATGTTATCAGAGATGGAGAGTAAGAGTAATGGGAATAAAATTAATTAGTCATTTGGAAAGTTGAACATTCTTAGTGATAGCAAACTTATTTTTACATAATTGCCAACTCGATCCACTCGTCCATTTAAATGCTAGAATAGACACACAAACATTAAAATTTTTATATAAAACGTAAAGATCTAACAAAACTTTTATTTAATATCTTCAAAGACAATCATTTGTTACACTCAGTTATCGAGAATATAAAAGAAGTTTCCTGTTAATAAATCTAAAGAAAAGAAAAAAAATTAACTAGGTTAATCGGTCGAAAGGACGAGGCAATATTCAGAAACGATATAGAGCGATTCATACTTAGTCGAATAGTCGAGATATAATAATATCGAGAAATAGAGAGAGAAGGGGTAGTCCTCGTGGCAGAAAATCATTAGAAGTTATCGTAGAACAATGCTTGCCCCGTGGGCTCGAGCCGTGGCTTGCACTCTGGACGAATTAATTTCCCGCATTCCGCGCGGAGAGCGCCGAAACGCGGCTCTTCTACACCGGAATTTTGTAATTTAATCAGCCCAAGAGTAACAGCCGCACATCGAGAGAGAGACAGGGAGAGAGAACGCGTGTCGAGCATGCGATTTACAACTGAAAAATTGCATCTACGAAACGTGAAATTTATTTTACAACAATACCAAAGACGATAAATAATAATCGAGTCTCGATGAAAGAAAATCTTTGTTTATGACGAAAATTTCGATCAAAATATTCGTGTACCTTGGTAATGATAATAACAACGTAATAGAGATTTAAAGGGAGAGGAAAGGAGAGATTTGGTATACGAGAGATGCAGCAGGCCGCGTGCGCGAGCGTTCTCCCGCAAGGAAATTAGTTTCTTAAGTACGTTCTTCCATGGTAATAAAGTTTAAAGTCCTGCCTCCCCCCCTCATACACCCACTACGCACGAATAAATTTGATTTCGCTGCGGTCGGCGATACGCGAGAAGGCGGGGGAGATTTCTACGGGCGCTGGTTGCGAAAAAATTTCCTACAATCGCGTTAACTTGTCGGAAGAAAGAAGAACTAAAAAAAAGAAAGAAAGAATTTAAAGAGAGAGAGAACAGAGTCTTTAGATTCGTCGGAAGTTCGGCAAAGTTCTCGTTTTCCCCCCGATATCTGCATAATGTCTCGTGAAACTCGCCGACACAGTCGCGCACGGTTTGCTACTCGACTCGAATAATTTTTCTCTTCGACCTAACTCGAGCGTTTCGCGCGCGTAACGCAAGCGGTTTAACCCTTGGAGTGACACCCTTTTTTTTGTCGTTTATTACACACCCGAGGACTTCCAGGATTACGTGGCTTAATTATCTTTTTTTTCAAGCAATATTTCATGCTAATCTATTATTTTTGATAACAGTAATAGTAATTATAATTTTTTGGGGGAAGAATTAAGTTAGTAAAATGCATTAAAAAGTAATTTAATTAAAATAGTAATATATTCAAATATTAAGGAAAGCAATATTAGTTTTATTGTGTGTCAAATTAATTCATAAGGAGTTAAAAGCACGACTGTTGTTCCACGCGCGAAGAATATCCAGTCGGTACCGACGACGACAACGACTACTAATCTTGTCTTGTTTGTCAGACGGAAGGAAAAAGGTAGGAGGAGGGACGACGACGCTCCGGGCGCAATTTTATACGATATCCGTACCGTCAGTTACAAAGAAAACTAACGATATAACCTTTATGCTCTTAAAACTCCACGCTCGCGGCACTCGCATTTTTCTATATGGCCTTTTATTTACAGAAGTCATAGAATATCGAATGAAAAAATTGGTTTTTGCTTTGAAAAGAACAAGAACAATTTTTTAATTAACAATATAATGTAATTTAGACATTTCGTTCGTACTTTTTGTTATATTCCCAATATTTATTTTTGGACTCGTAGACAACCAGTAGAATAATTAAAACAAATTAAAAGTATTATAAAACTTTTTTTTTACAATCTATTCAATCAATGATCGAGGCAAGGTATAAAGATTCTCCATCCCTCTTTCTCCTTCTTTCTATCTACCAAAATGAAACGTAAACAATCGAACGATGAATAATAATAATCATCGATATAGCGTTAAAAATATCTTCGCTCTTTGTTTGTTCACGAAGGTACGCGTTCAAAGAGAAAATCCATCTTTGACATGCAAATCGATGCTCGGTTCTCGACGACATCCGATCACCAACGATTATTATTATTATTATTATTACGTTAACTCTTTGTACGCGACAATATTAAAATTTATGATTGCAACCGTTTTATAATTTCATTCTAAGTGCTTTTTAATGGAAATAATATTCTGTAGGTTGGGAGAGAAAAAAAAAATATACATTTTAAATTAGTTACTAAAAAAGCGATTGCGTAGTCAAAGAGAGCTTTCCAGGAATGGATATTTGCACAACGATGATAATGTGTGTGTGAGAAAAAGCAAGCAAGTGCGAGTGAACAATCGTTCTCGTACTTTCCAAGAAGAACCGACTCACAATTATTCCTACAAATCACTAAAAAATATTGTGTAATAGAAATATTTCTTTTATATCACCTAAATGATAAATCAATACGATAAAAAAAAATATGCCAAACGAAATAACTAACTTTCTAAATTCCCATCAAAGGGCGATTAGCGTCTGGCAGAAATATAAGAGGAAAAATCGTAGGTAACGAGAAAGAATGTTACGATAAAGCCCAGTAGCAACGAAAGCCTTCGAAGACGGTCTTCTCTGGTTCGTTCTTCGAGAAAAAGAAAACCTTTTCGTTCGATCGAACGTAGAGAAGAAGTCTACACACAACACAGCGTGAGATTTTCAACGGCAAAGCCAGCAAAGCGGTCGTATGATAAGAGGGGAACCGACTTTACCGGCTTTACGTCGTAAATTAACTGGCAAACGGGGAATAGGAGGGTGGGACTGGTTGTCGAAGTCCACCGGGCCTCGCTTCACGTTTTTAACGACAACAAATCCCGCGTATTCCAGCGTTGGCTAGATCGTCGAAGGCTTAGCCCTTATCCCGCGGAGGTACCCGGAGGACACGAACGCCGATGACGTCATCTAGGCCGAAGGTAACCCCGAGTAATCCAACGATCGTGTTCCAACAACGTCTTCCTATTCTCTAGTCTACGTGTGTGAGAGAAAGAGAGAGGTGTGTAAATGTGTGCAAGAGAGAGGAATAGAGATATCGTGCATACCGATAACGGTGCACGGAGGATCGATCCTGCAAGGACGAACGACGTAGACTAGCGTTCGACGTTTTTTTCCAAAATTTTATCGAAGAATTCCACGCTAGGATTAAAAGACGTATTGTCAACGTGAACGTTTTTTAAACTTTTTTTTTAAACGAAAAAATATAATATTCGCTTTTCTATCGTACTGGGTTTAGTGAATATTTGTTTTCTTTAATATTTTATCGCAACGTGTACGGTGTATTTTATGTATTCGCTTTTTGAAATATAAATGAATTGGATGTTAATTGCGTCGGGTATTGGTTATATCGAATTATTATTATTATTTTATGAATGTATGTATTAAAGGTATCGATTGTAATCAGCGTACAAACGTATCGTTTTATGAATAAATGTGGAAAATATTAGAGGCCCTTTAATCTTTTCGTTTCTTCGTATTGTTTATTCTGGCAAACGAATATGTAGTTTATTGGTTTTCTGGTGAACGTCGATACCGTGTTAGAGCAATCATCGATACTGAAAGTTACGATATGTGAGCTGGAAATGTGCAGATATGTCAATCTAATTTATTGATTAGATAAAATGCTTGAATTGTATAGTTAAATGAAAGTGATAGTTGTGTTTTATTATAAAAAGGATCCAACTCTTTATGGCTTTTCTTAAGACGCTAATTTGATACCAATGATCTAGTTTAAATAAACAATATAGTTCTAACTAAATTCATCTTCTTTTACAAGAGAATAGCAAGGTTATGTATGTGAATAAGGGATATAATGTGCTTTCAAATAAAATGAAATTTGTTTAAAAAATATTAACAATAAATTAGAAAAAAAAAATACTGAAAACATTACTAAGAAATTTATCACATACAGAATAAAACATACTGGACCTAAAATTAGTGATGTACCGATAAGTTACCTACACAAACTACCGAGATTACATATTTAAATTAGATACTATCGAATGATGAAACCGGTAATACTAAATATTATCGCTTCCTGCCATCTACTTTCTATTTCTCTACTTCGATCCATCTCCTTCCCTACAAGAAAAACGCAAAGGAAAGATAGAAAGATGCTCGCGCGGTGGTTCCGCGAAGATTTTCACGCGGACGAATTTGATTCACGACGCGATGGCACGGAATATAAACGATGATTTACGAGAGAATCTCTCTCTCACTCTCTCTCGATGGTACTTTTCTACTAGCATCCAAAGTAGAGAGCAAGGAGAACGAAACGAAGAGAGGAGGAAACGCGTTCCAACGTTGGTGCACTCCGAGGACCGCGCGCGCACTTTCAAAGGACTCCCTTTTATCCGACCACCGCTACTTTGCCACCTTCCGCTCGTGCTTTTCCGTTTCAACCCCTCCTGAGTCCCATCTCCGCTTCTATCTCATCCTCATCGTTCTCTCTACCCCCCTCTTACTCCTTTTTATCGTGCTACGTTGCCCCGAGTATCCTCGAGATAAGCAGATACAAACGTCGATATCGTCGCTGCTGGATTAAAGGTCTCGAGAAGAAACGGGTCGCGCTACGATGAAAAGGGCTTCAATCGTTTTCAAACGAACTATACGCCGTTATTCGAAATAGTTTCTATGCTTAAATTCCTCTTGCAATCAGGGAAGTTTATTAACGTTGGATTTGGATGGTATTATTATACTAACTCGACGGTACTTTTCTGTAGAATTGTTGTAATTCACATCGAATTGTTTCAACCTATTGCAAACATCGAAGTATAAATGGAAGTTAGACTGAAATATATATAATTGTGTAATATTTTTATGTAATTTCAGTTTATTCATTAAACAAAGATTAAAAAATACTGAAGCAGTAGAATTTTTATATTAAAACTTTTTCATCACGCTGAAATATGGTATAATTTTAATGTAGGTGTCATTTTCGTAATTATTTCACTCGAATCACAATCTTGTAAATAATATCTACCCTTAATACATGGTACACAGTGCTCGGTGTATACTTTTATAAGCTATTCCATCTATCTTCCATATTATAGTATCTCTTCGCGATCTCTTGCATACGAATGTATTCAAAGGAATACTGAATGGAAGTGAGAAAGAGAGAAAAGTTAAGGACACGAGAAAGAAGAAGCATTTTCCAGAGGACGAGACGCTGATGGAAAATATTTGATCGAAGGGGAGAACGAAAGTGCAAATATGACGGAACGCGCGCCGTTACCGTTCGATATACACTACATATTCCTACATACGTAATCGTACATATGTATACCAATACGAATCTACACGGTCGAATACACGAGAAGAATACAAAGAGCACGTCTTCGGCAAGCCGATTTTCACGGCTTAACTAACGCCACGGGCTTCGTAGTATTAATATAGCCACGCAACGTTATTACATCAGAGACGCATTTTCTTCCTTTACGTGCAGTAGACTATGCTTCACGACTCACACGCGTAGAATATGATTAACCAGCTAGACTCTGCATTGTTTAATTCATGTAATATCCCTGAACTACGAGAAGCCATGGAATTAATGTAGATATTAAACGAAAGTAACGAACTGCTGCGTCCCGCGATCTTTGGTATTCAATAAATTATTAACTCCTGTCTAGGAGACTGAATATTTTTTTTAAAATTTGTATAAGGGAAAAACAAAATTCTAAACGACTAATTTAAGGATAAATATAAATACTACGTGGCAATCTCAGCAGATTCTCGTAGCACCTCCTAGTAGTATTCCCAGCATTAACCTACTATGCTCCCGGCAAAAGCATCGACACACATCGAACGTAAAATTTCCTCGTCTTGCCGTATTTGATTTCGATGAGTATTTGCACGGCCTCGAAACTCGCTCGATCATAGAGGATCTGCAAATCGCTTTTTCGCATACACGTTACTCGCGCGGAGTTTAGTCTCTTAGATACGTGCTCGAATGCACGCAGTTAGAAGGAAATAGAATTTTATTTGATATTTTAAATTTATCGAATAATTTAGGTGTCTTGATTAATTTCCGTGTATCAGTGGCCACATGCTAACCCGTTTTTTGCATATTCTTCATACCTTCTTCATTTCATTTATTTTGTTATTGAATATTCACAAAATTGAATTATTTTTAACACTATCCACGAAGTCAACTTTTCTAAATATCGTAATAAATTATAAATCATCAAAAAATTATCATAATAATGATTCACTTTTTTGAATACAAGTATAGAGGAGTTAACAGAAATAATTTGTGAAAATCACGTTCGGAAACAATTTCTGTGACTTCGTTATCTTGAATTTAGGAAGATGAAAGACGAGCGAGAGATGGAAGGGGTATGTTATCCAAGGAATTTTCGCTCGGACTCCGCCCTATCCATTTATTGCAGCTTCCCGTTTACTTGTACCTAATAGATATGGGGTTATGAATAATCGATTCAGGATACAGGGATCGTGGTTTATTTGGGACTCTATTATTCATCCGCGAGCCGAGGGCACTGGATTCTCGACTTTTGCAGATACAGCAACTCCGCCAAATTTATGATCGACTTCGGTGGTGGTAGCACCACCACCGTAATCCTCTCCTCCGTCGCTTTCTCGATGCGCCGACAAATTTTTCCGCGTGTTATCGCGACCATTGAACCTCGGACAACCGGATAATCGATGCTAAGTAAAGGCCCGAGGAAGAAATTTATCGTGTAACGATAAATTCTCGATATTTTTCGTCCTTACCATCGACGTGTGTTTCACTTTGCTACTATCTACGTTTCTTAATGTTTTTGCTAGGAATATTTTAAAAATTGCTATATATAATCTGATCCGAGACTTTGTATTAATAATTAGTAACCTTTTCCTGCTGTGGATCAAAATATAGAAGAGAATAGTTCATAATAGATGGTTGCTAAAATCGGGGTTTTTAAAAGTCTGATTTATTCATTTCAGAAATGATTAATTTGTGAGATTTAATTTATTTTCAACTTTGTGTTACACGTAGCGAACGTAGAATGAACGTGAAAACATTATTTAATCTCCTGACCACCACTTTATAGTACTAAATATATGAAACTTCTAGATTAACTTGGGAGATCCTAAAGTACACAATTTTTTTTTTTCAATCCTAAGTGAAATTTACCAAAGACGATTTTTATTCATAAATAACATTAATTGTTTTCCTTCATATTGTTATAATGATCAAACGAAGTTTGTTTCTAATACTCCCCAAGTAAGATCGAAACCGTCTCTAAGTAGTTTCTAAACCAACTAATTAAGAGTTCCAAATATTTAAAGAATTTAATTACTTTACAACCATTACATAAACTCTTTGCAAATAGATTACAACCATAGAAAAAGAAAGCTACATTCCATAAATAATTGAATACCAACGATGAACAACACCAATCATGTTCCTGACAAGAAAAATATCGAACAAACACCGGGACTCCTACAAAACGACTACGGTAGTTTATAATAGCAAACTTGTCAAGATCTAATCCTCGATAACTTTGTCGTAAATAAATTGAACGCACGGCTTATAACTAATTCACGGCTCTTCATTTTTTACCTCACTCACGAGTGACGAGAAAACTCGATGACATTTCCTCGAAGGAAGCAGCACGGAAACGCGTCTACGTCGTCGTCGAATTCATCTCATCTTACCTCGGACGTTTAGAGACGTATCTCGTGTGCCATTTGAGAAATGCCATAGAAAAGAGAGAGAACCACCCCCGCGAATAAGCTTGGCGCATGAAAAATTGATGTACTCATCCTACATCCTCGACGATATCTCGCGCGACATACGCGCCTCGAACTCATTTTTCTTTCTCTCCTGGGGCAAAGTAATATAAGGACGTGTTTGCGAGCGCACGCGCCTGCAAGCAAGTAAGGGACACGACTTTAAGTGCTTCTTGGTCATTCCTGGAAACACCGAATTCATCGTCCAAGATCGAAGGAAGCACCACACGTGCTTGGAGAGTAGGTTTTACTAGGTAGTTACGTAATTGGCGCCTACCGTTGTCGGACTCGACCTTACACTACTGGTAGTACTCTGAGAAGCTATGCCGTACAGTACCTACCCGTGTCTTCTCGCGTTTGAAGAGGATAACGTGATCTTAGATTATACGCTATCTCTATTATTACTGGTTTTATGTTATTTTGATTGTTATATACATTTTGATACTATACTTGTATTATTGTAGTAATAAATTTAATGTTTCAAAGATTGGTTTATTCTTTTTAACCCTTGCATTTGTCGAACGTGACTCGACAGTTTAACCCTTTCCAATCTGGTGTTGCCATATGTCGAATTGCTGCTAAATATATTATAAAGATTTCTCATCTCTATATTGCCATCTGGCAACGTGTAAAGCTATTATTTAGAAGTATGAAGTATTGTGGCACGTTGAATTATATATTGAAATATTTTAGAACTCGAGAATTAACGAAGGAATTTTGTTTATTAATTGAAGAATAATTTGAGTTGAAAAGATAACTGAAGCATACGATCAAACACACCTTTATACATTTTTTACATAAAAATGCCAAAATTTCTGCTATTCAATTTAAAATATACAAAATCTAATTAATGTGTATTAATTGGAATGAAATATCTAAAGTAAAATATATAGTTTTGGACCACGAAATACAATATATAATTTCTGACAATAAATATATAATTTCTTCTCCTCTTTACTTCCCACGATAAAAAAGGCAAAAAAAAAATAAAATCAATCTGCTCGTGACACGATGCAGAGTGCAGTGCAGCATCTTATGCACATCGTGGAAGAAGGAAATCCTCCCGATTCTCGAGGACTTCGAAGACGCGCGACATCGCTTTTACAAGGAAACTTTATTCACCGAGGAACGGAAGAACGCGCGATTCTCTCTCGATCGTCCTTCTTTCCTCTTCTCCTTCCGACGCTAGTTCGTTCCACTACCTTCTCGTTCGAAAAGCTTTCCCCAAGCGGCAACAGCAGCATCAACGAGATGACGAGCGCAGCGAAACGTTTACGTGAGCTTCCCTTATCGAAAAGTGAAACTGTCTCTCTCTCTCTTCGTCTATTTCCCTCGACGAGTCACACTATGATTAAATGCATTTTAACTCGTGAAGCGTGAAAGCATGCCACCACCACCGTTACTTTTGCACGGAAGACGATCGTTTCGTTCTCTTGACAAATTGGAAAAGTGGTGAACGGAACTTTGAGCAAAGAATCGCGCGAAAAAGAGAGAGAGAGACAGCAATGGGGTGCTGCTAAAAGAAAGGACAAGTTTTACTTTGGACGAACGAGATTCGAGATCGTCTCGGGTAATGAAGTTGCAAATCGAAGCGGGTTCGAGCAAGAAAAAGAGCCACCAAGGCCCGTGAGGAAAGTTCGCCCGCGAAGATACGCTCGAAAGTTTGTACTTTGCATGCTACCGTCTCTCCTTCTCCCTTTCGGGCTCGAGTATTATCCTCGAAACGATTTCACGGGACTTTCGCGTGCACGAAATTGTCGAGAAACGATGCAGCTTCTCGGATTCTTTTTTGTTCGATCGCTAACATATTAACTTTATTACTTTCAGCTTTTAATATTTAATAATTAACATATATTTCAAATTATCGTGGTATTCGTTTATTACCTTATCCTGTTATTACTTTCATCTTCTCGTAAAAGAAATTGTTTGATTATGGATTAATGACAAGTTAATTAGCATTTTTTAGGATGAAAGTTCAATAAGAAAATAACGGGTGTTATATCAATATCCGTATTGTTATATAAAGAAAAAAAACATACCAATGAAGTTGCATATGTACGTGGATACATAAATGTTGCATGGAGTAGAATAGCTAATGCAAGCAGTGCCATTGTTTATCCGTAAAGTATGTAATCGTGACGCAATATAACGGTGTTTCAATCATTGCCGTTGCTTCGGTCAATCGATACCTCGATTAATGACCATCCTCGTCATGTTTCAACGTTACATAATGTGTCTTGTTAGAATTCTTGTAACGATTCTATCGTAGTAATATTGATGTTATACCTACAAGTTTCTAAGTAATAAGAATATCATGTGATGGCGAAAAATGGTAAAAAAAATTAAATAATTGTGTTAATTCCAAAAAATCTTGACAATAATATTGCAACACCATTGTAGAAGAGTCAAAAGAAAACAATGCTAGAATTACTAAAGCAGTCGTAATGATCAGCTATGTTTCTTATCCTACAATTTTTCGAACAATAAAGATACAAACTTTTGTAAACCATTCGATTATTAATAATAAAAAACTGTTTTAAAAAATTACTCGTCAAACTAACCCAACAAAAATAGCATCCCCTGGAATCTTTTCCAAGTAACACGAAATCCATCGATATAGCGTGTCACTTCCGGTTCCACCCTTCTCTCGTCCTCGAAGGTGGCCCTACGAGCTTGAAAATGTCGATCGACGTTTTGCCAAAGCTTCACGGGTCGTATTACGAGGATCTCGAGTCGAAAATGGTCGTTTCGTCTCTCCACCGCCGTTACATATAAAAGCCAGCAAATTATTTTGTCGATTCGATCGAACTTTCCGGGCTCGTATCAGCCTCGCATTTTTCTTCGACACGGGGGACAATCTGTCAAGGGGAAAAAGCCGAGACGCGACGGCGGCTGCGACTATGGCGACAAAGATGGCGACGATGCCGAAGTAGTAATAGAGACGAGAAACGGAAGGACGTCGTCCGCCTGTCGGACGTTGCACCGTATCGGCGTTCCAATTAAACCACTACCACCACCACTATCGGCATCATCATCTATAAGCCCATAGCTATTTCCGTAAGCGTGCCGGATACCGCTCTAGTCTCGTCGGCTACCCTTTGCCTATTAGCGATGCCCAAGAAAATCCTTTTTATGTTGATCCGACGGTGCTTCGAGTTTTACCCCTCTCCTGACTTCTCTCAATGTCATTTGCAAATTTTAGAGAAATAGTATTTTCTAACGTAGATGAGGGTATGGTTGAGAGTTGAAAGTGTAGATAAATTTTGTGGCATAATTATTTAACTTGTGGATATGTGAGGATTTCGAAAGGCAAGGTTTGTCTAAATTTGGGAAAAAAGTGTTAATGATAGGTATTTACGGTTGTGATCTGATCTTTTAATTTTTTTATAAAAATTGGAAATATAAACAATGGATTTACACCTATCCCTAGATTTAAATGGTATTTAATTTATACGGTTTTTAGATAAAAACAAAAAAATTTTATTTTGATTGTTTTGCATTATACCAGTTATAAATTAAGAGAGTATAAGAAAATAAGTAAATGTGCAGTAAAACATCCGAAACACCATTATGTAGGTACATAACCGTACGTGCGTAGAAAATATGATATTTTATATCTTCCGTGAATATTACCGTTCCTTCCGATAAGGAATACAAAGAGAAACTAAAAATTCCAGCAACTTTGCATCCTAGCAAATTTAGAAATATATTTATGAGTTCTCCCTTCAAATCCGAATAATTTGAAAAATATCGATGCAGGGAGAATTCCTCTCGCTTCGTAGCAACGAACGGAAGGCGACAAGGGCTCGAACGTTCGACCTATAAATTCTCCGAATAGCTCACATTTTTCGAGCGGTCTGTCCATTTAGAGCGGCTGGAAATATTTAAGCACTCGAACGAAACTCTCCTCTTACCCCTGGATCGAATTTCAACTCGCGAATCTCGTACCACTCGACGCGATTTCGCGGCAAAAAACTTTTTATTCTCAACGATTTTTATGTACTCGAAAAGCTCCTATACTTCTGCTCTGTTATATTACTAACGATGTTTCCCTATAAAAAAAAAAAAAATGAACTACTAATTAAAAATAAAAATGTGTTTCGCGATAAACGTCGTTGATCTCCATCGAGAAAAAGTTAATGCGATTACGAAATAATTCGCCTAGGTATTTCCCTACCCCCTTTTACCCCCTCTTTGTCACGGCAACGACCAAATTTAATTTCGTTTAGTCTCGTAAAGAGATTTTTCGGAAGATCTGTGCAAAGAGCAGAACGCGGTATGCGGAACAACGCGGTTAACGAGTTAACGTCGTTTTCATAAAACGACAAGCTATGCGATTAAACGAGCTCCCGGAGAGCACGCTTGACTGTAACTTTGTTTCTCCTATCTTCTTTTTGCAAGCCCTCTCGATTATAAGTACCTTGGAACGAAAGGCTCTCGTTCCATTGTAAACGTTATTATTAACTTGTGCTTAGCGGAAAGATAAACCTTATTGAGAACGATCCTATGTTTCGTTAACTTTCCGTGCTTTGGCTAAATAATTACTTAAATGAAAAGGTATCGACCTGGACCTTTACTAGTTTTCTAGTCAATAAAAACGGGTATAAGTACCATCGACCGTTGGTTCTTTTCGATTACATCTTTTCATTCAATTAATTAGGGTAAAAGAATTTTTAATTACCGATCGAGAACTACGGTCATATCAAAGAAATTATTTTTTCCAAGTTTTGTGAACATGACCCATATACCTACCTACTGCTATCTTAAATTTGATCTTAATAAAAAAAACTTTGGATGTATTAAAAATATTTTTTGACAATCCAATAACCAAAGAATGTGAAAGGCCAACTTGTCGAAAAAGTAAATTTAGTCGTGTTTAAGCTACGGTGTAGCAGAGAGAGAGAGAGGGGGTGAGTTGGGGGGCAATATTTTACAAAGTTACGGGAACCACAAAATGGCCGAAGCAAGGATACTCTCGTTGGCGGGTGGTGGCTCGCGAGAATACGCCGTTCCCAGAACGTGTCTTTCACCTCGACGAAAATTATGAGCGCGTTCTTGCCCGAGGCTAATCCTCCTACGCTTCCGTTGCTATCGACTAGCCGCGGGCTGCCACACCACCGTGGCTGCTGCCAGCGTTCCACGCGAACGGAACTTCCCTCTGGACTACTTTCCTTCTACTTTTTCCTTCTCTTTCCCCCCTTTTTTTACCCTCTTCCCACTTACCTTTCGGTATTACTATAGCGAGACTACGATTAATCAAGAGTAAAACGACGACGCTGTCGCTTCGTGCGATCTCTTCTCCTATGTGCCGATCACCGTGTGCTTCTCCCTCTAGGTAGTTGTACGCCAAGTGGTCGAACTTTTGAGAACTTCGAAGAGTAGGGAAAGATAAAGAGAAAATAGTTGAAGAATTGGACGATAGAATTACGGTGCTGGAATGAAAACAATGTCTGAGTGACGATTTTTTAAAATTTAATTTAGATTTCTTTGGGTAGGATTAGATTAGATTTGTTTGTTATTTAAAAAAGAAATAATTCATTTCGAAATCGTACGAATATTTAAAAATTTTATTTTATTGAGTTCTATAGCAAAAATTAATTATTTGTACGATATCCCAACGAATGACAAATTAACTTTGCTCTGAAAATGTTCAGAAATATGTAATAAAAATCAATTACTTTTTATACGTCGTATAAAAGTCGCCTACGTAGTAATTATTTATATCCCTTCAAATCTTGACACATTGTTACCAAACGCGTTTCAATCTTTTTAATCCGCTATATCCGACTGCCGAATGCAAATGAAATTATTAATACCAATTTAAATGCATACATCTATCCGTAATATTCGCTTTTGCGAAAAATACCTGCTAATAAATATTTCATATTTAAAACACCCCATTTACAACGTATTAAATCTTTCTCGATAGCAATCAAGTACAAACGTTAAGTACATTTATCCCCGATGTTATTTATTTTCGATTAAACTCAAAGTGTCCCACATCCTCGTTATTTATTATTAAAAATATCACGACCCATCATCGAGAACCAGCGCGACTATACATCGCACGCTTCGTTATCGTGTTCCACATTCCATTTTTTTCAACCACCCTTACGGGCCAGTACTTTTTCTCATACGAGAACTCACGTTTCATTTTTTAAACCACCCTTACGGGCCAGTTACTTCCCTACGGACGAAAAAAAATAAGCTCTCGCGAAAGGCTAAAAGAGAAGTTCACGAAGATACGATCGAACGATCGATCGTTGGACCAGAGAGAACTGGAGTCCGGTTAAGAGAGGAGGAAGAACCTTTTGCAGGGCTCACGATCGGTTGTCTTGCTTCTAAACCGTAAAAGGGAATTGCGCTTGACGGACATTCGCGCAGATAGTCGGCTAACTCGGTCGAACGAACCAAGAGCAGCAACGAGAAAGAAAGAGAACCTGCTGCTCGCTGTCCGTCGACGTGGAAGGTACAAGACAAAGGACAAAGAATGAAACGATGCGAGAAAAAGAGGAAACGTTTGAAAAATAATCCCGCGCGCATCTTTTGATGCGTATACGTTTTGTATTTGTCGTGTATATGCGAAAACCTTTTGATACGTATTTGCGTAGACGTATTTATGATCAGTGTCAACTATAGACCCATCGTATTCCTTTTGAAATGGTCTGTTAAAAGATATGTAACAAAAAAAATTTCATAGAGAAAAGAATATTAAATTAACTTTGATATCTGCTCTAGATCTTAAACGATGAAAAAACCTGTTGATAATAGATTATATCCCTCTTGACATTAAACGAGTTAGGTCTGATGCATATTTTTCTAGTATGGAAAGTAAAAGAGGGGTAATCGTGTGACCTGGTTTCGTAAAATTGAAAATATAAAGAAAAACAATTAAACCAAGTTATGTATGCTGCATAATTAATATATTCATTTGTCTATCGATATTTATATGAAATAAAGAAAATACTTTTTCAAATCGAGATATGCAACCGGATTACGAAAAGGCCCGGAGAAATCGTTTGATCTTTGAACGATTCTTCTAGTACCTACTTAGGTTCGTTCTTTTGAGAAAACGAAGAGAGAGAGAGCTGTCTCTTCTTATGCTATACTACCGGTAAATTCGATTTGGATCTATTCGTGAGCGGATTCTCGAAGAAGGTCTAACCTCGTCGATCTTTTAAGACTCGCTACGTGGAAAATCGTGAAACGGTAAGAGATAACGTTCGAGGAGGTTAGGAAATCCAGTTGATCGATATTAAAATCGTATCGAGTTATTCTCCAGTTGATCGAATCATTTTTAAATTGACTAGGATCTATGCTATTTTTACTAGTTTATGTTAAAAAAAGAAGTTGGAGTACAGTGAGCTTAAAAAAAGTCATTCAAATTATATTAATATATTTTCTCATATAACAAATTATCAAATTGGTTCTAAATAATCTAACTTGCATGAATATAATTAACGATAAATTAATTTTTTCAATTATGCAAATAGTGGATAACTGAACTATCGTTATTTTTCTGAAAAAGTTGACAAGAAATCTTGACTCTGAAAAAATAAAATAAAAAAGATAAATATAAAATAACTTGGTTAAAATTTCTCTCATTAATTTGATCGTCCGTTTCTTCAAACGACCTTTAACATTTTTCCTAACTTTTTTCATTGTAATTTTCGTCACGAGTTCTCAGGAAATTTTGGTCGGAAATGAGCGGAAAGAGTCTCGATTATCGATACCGTCGCGTTACGTTCCATGCGATAATAACCCAGCTCGTTCTCGAAGCTAAAGCAGTACCCACCCGGTCTGTGCCAACGCGCGTGGGTGGCGCAGGGACCGTTCTCAACCTAGAAACGTTAATACGATAAATGTAACAAGATTTTCTCCCTTGACGGGCGAACACGCGCTCGCGTAACAGAACGCTGTACAGTTTCACCGTACTTATCTCGACACGTCCATCGAAACGTTCTCGCGGTACTCGCGCGGCTAACTCTCCAACATACCGCAAACGGTCGTCATTATCTCGAGTATTCAATATCGTTTTATGCGGACTCGTACCATTGGACTATTTATTATACTTCGTTCAATAAATATGATCCTTTGTTTCTAACCCATTTGAAAATATCGACGAATGCTATTTACGTTTCTATCGTGTCTGTTAACTGGAATAATGAAACTAATGTCGATTGCAATGCAACTTTTTCTTGAGTGGTTAAGATAAAATTTTATTGTATGAGCGAATAAGGCTATATATTTTCTACTGGGTATATTATCTACTGGGCATCTATGAATATTATCAGTGAACACCATAGTCCTACTGAAACATTTCGAAACACACTGAAACTATTTCAACGTAAATATTTCAATCTTCCAGAAATCTCTGAAAAGAACCTCGCTTTAAAAACTGTGTTAAATAAAACCACATTGAAAAAAATTGTATTCAAATGAACTGCTCTAGAAAGACCACGTCTTAAAAAAAATCGAACTGGAAAAGAACCGTGTTGAAAGATACCATGACTCGTGAACTTGCTCTAAGCAACCACTTCCAAATTATTCCTTGACCTACATTCGCAACATTTTCTGTAATAAAAGAAATTTAAAAAAAAATGGTGAACCTGTTAACAAAAGGATTTTTTATACCTTATTCGAAAATATTTTAACACACGAGGCAATCGGATACCGAGATAGAGTTAAAGATGATTTTATAGGGAGAAAGGGACTGGTGGGAGAGCGTTCGAACGAGGAGAAAAATGTTGATCGTAAATCGAGAGGCGCCCGTTCGCGTCAGTACGCACGATTATCCTTGCTACGATCGCGGCGAAGCGAACCTGGCTGCACTGTTCACGCCCCACCATCCCTCTTCCTTCTTTCTCTTACTCGTACTCTCGTGTGTGTACGTACGTGTCGAACGAAGCGTATTTCGCGTCTGAAAGACGTGGACGCCCTCCTACACGCTACTTTTCTACTTGGTGGATCTAAGCCAGAATCGGCTGATCGCCTTTGAGAACGATCCCCTCTAAAATCCAATGATACTTCGGTCTCTGCCAAAAACACGAATTTGGATGTGGAAATTTCGAGAGTGTACCTCCCAAATCCTCGTCTCTCTTCTGCTCCATTACCGAATGCGTTCGTACTTGGAAGAAAAAGGCCGAATCGTGAGAGCTTCTCCTTAGTCGTGATAGAATTGGAAAAGTTTATCGCGTTATTTTGATATCCAAGTGTATTGGATGAATTGGGGGAATTTTATCGTTGATTATTTTTTAGAATAAAGAAGAATGGTAAGATCGTAATTATCTTTACTTTTAACTGAATGTATCTGGTAGTAAGAATATTTTCTGAATGAAAAAAAGAGACACGAGAGCATTAGATATAATAAAAAAAGTAGAGTATCAATTACATGCTTCGACACAATAAATTTTTTTAATTTTGAAAGTGGTGTTAATGGTTATTGCCTTTAAACCTCTCATATCTACATATCACTGTAAGTAGCACTTTGTTACATAGTAAGATAAGATCAACATGCACCACTTAAAACCACACGATCGCTACAAGGTCTATTTTACTCTGTTCACCCCTCTAGAGATGACTACCGATAAAACAAATACGTGTCTAATATTTTCTATTGGGTCACCCTATAAGTAATGTGCACAGCAAGTCTATTACTAAAATCCATTAGTAATATCTATAACTGTTTTCTCATAAAAAAAATAATTGCCTAAGACTTATCCTGATAAAACAATCATAATTATTACCTGGTAATCGCAATCTCAAACGATAAAGGCTGACAATCGTTACCAAATCCCGATAAAAAGCAGATGAAACACGGTAAAACCCAACTCGTACGTTTTCTCGAGCCAAGACTCACCTGAAACAGAAAGATAACGTTGGAATTAATTATATGTTGGCGCGCTCGTGGACACGTGGGAGCTGTTATCGACGGATAAACGATTTATCCATTATCGGTTGCACCGATTTATCGCGCAGGTTGGCATCGAACGTTAATCTCGTCCAAGGGATGATGCCGGGATCGGTGCTCGCAACCGCGACAAAACCGTGATAGAATCGCTGGTGGTCCCGGAGCAACGCGAGAGGGGATGACTGGTAGGGGATATGTTGACGGATCGGAAACTACGCAATGTGCTTTCCAACCTCGAAAACAAGATCGACGTAATAACGATATAACCTAAGCGAAAATAAAACGAACGAATCGTGGACGATCCCTTGATCTTGCCAATATTTTATTTCTGTGTGATACGTGATGCAAAAGTCAAGATACAAATTGGAAATATTGTAAACCAGACTCTATAAAATCGTTAAATTATATAAACGTGTCCAAATTGGAAAGCTCTTTTAAAATTCAGTCAACCTACAGTCACATGTAATTAGTTTACTACATGCAATTTGTTTATTACATGTAATTTGTTATATTACAGCATCGTAAACGAAAACGATACTAAATTTAATCACAGTTGCTTTATTCCATTTTCTCTCGTATTCCAATCTAATCAATTGCGGTTCGCTCGATTTACCCTATACAAACAAAAAGATCTTCAAATTACGATATATAATGGTTATACGTCCAATAAAAATAATATATATATATACCTAGATTTAACACAGGTACTTCATTACGTCAGAAAATTAATTAAAAAATTATCCTTAGTTCGCGCGGTTTAAAACTATAACCTATGACCCTACGAGACCACAGTTTACCGTAAACATACGGTCTCGTGTAAACGAGAAGAAAAGCACACGCCACCGCTGTTCCCTCTCTCTTTCTCTCGCCCTTTAGGAACGAAGACGAGGAGAACGACGACGATTATTATATTTCCCTGCATAAAGAAGCGCGGTGCGGTTAACGAGGCCGAGTTAACTTCCAAATGAAATTTTAATGTCATAACGGCGAGAGCCATTTCCGCACGCACGTACGACATTTATTATTGCGAAATTTGAAAAGCCACGTCGCCGACGGCCATGCCGGTAAAACGTATACGATGAAATTACTCTCTCGTTGTACCAGAAGAGAGAGATCGACAAAGATTACGCGCACGCGTCTACCTTTACGCGTATATTTCGCGTATTCGATGTCAAACCTCGCGGTTATCGTTCGTCGTCGTCATTGTCGTCATTGTCGTCATTGTCGTCGTTCCCGTTGGCAGCCAAACGGCCGACAATTAACGAGCAAGCCGGTATGATCGAGACCCTTCGAACAGGCGCGCGCGACCAACAACCTCGCTTGCCTGTTGTAACTTATTACCTTGCGCAAACAACGCTAGCAAGAGAGAGAAGTGTCAGGGAACGTAAACCTCGGGGTACGAGCGTTTCAAACTTTAGTTGTATATATAAAGGTGTTGATATGCATGAGATGTTGATAGGTTGAATATATTTTATATATACAGTTCCGTGATTGGGCGATCTTTGTTAGTTAATAACTCGTTAACTAGGTGGAATTTGTTTATATATTTTGCGATATTTTTGTTTAGATTTGTTTACTCTACCTCTAGTTTCTCGGTGGGTAATTTGGAATGGGACACTGTGTATGTGTTACCTGTAAAGTGTATGATTCGGGTATTCTATAGAATATCGGGTTCGTTTAGGTAATGTATAAAATATTGTATCTTTCTACAAGTAGTATGCTTTACCTAGGTATTGTATGAAATGGGTAGGGATTCTGTGGAATGCCCTTAGGGCATCAGGTAAAGTATTAAATAATACCAAATATCGAACGTACAACGGGCAATGTGCATGATGGATATTATAGAATTATGGTCCAATTGTTTGGGCAATGTGTATAATACCTTTATTTTAAACCATCTTTCTTAACACATTTCCTCCATTCAATTTCTCCTTTATCTCATACCAATATTAAATCCAACTGCAAAAATAAGTACTTATATTTTAATAACACATAAACCTCTAACAAATGAATACATTTAATTTAAAGAAAGAAAATCCCTCCAACTTCGGACAATCGTACCTCCATTCCACAAAGATATCTCCAATTTCGAAATTCACTTCACCATAACCTGTGCGTTCGCGAAACGTCAAACGTCCGTACGTTTCGTATATACGTGACGTATATATACGTTCATCTCTCTACGTCCATGTGGAACGGCGAAATCAGCGAGAGCAAGGAAGCACACGTTCGTCCGGTACGCGGGAATGAACGTCATTCCGTCGCACGATCGTTCTCTTTCTCTCCACTAGCGAGTGTCCTCGCCGTTGAAATGATTTCCATTACGTAAGCGAAACGTCTCGTCGTATCGCGAAGTCCTCTCGTCGCGAGATATTCAGCAGGACAAACGGCATGGAATCACGAAGGGTGAATTCGTCCACCTGTCACGAAACCCATGTGTATCGCACATATGCGTAGTACTTGTGTGCATATACCAACGTATACAGGGTGTCCAGTTCCATGTAGTCAAGCGGAGGACTACATGTACACATCAATGAGTTGAATCGAAATGTCTGATACCATTTTTCGAAATTCGACTTAGTTAACGAGTTAATAATTAACAAAGATCAGCCAATTACGGCGATTAGCGAAAAAAGGCGGTTCACTTGAGCTTGCAACTAATCAAGAAACGAAGCAGTAGGAGGAACAATCCACAATAAACAACGTTACATGACACTGCTTGCCGTGATTGGCCTATCTTTGTTTATTAATAATTACTTAATTGTGCCGAATTTCGGAAAATAGTATATGACTTTTCGACTCAAATCATTGATGTGCACATGTAATTTTCCGCTTGGACACCTGGAACCAGACACCCTGTGGATGGTATATCTATGTGCATGCAAGTATGCAAAGAACCATGCAGTTACTCGAATCTTTCGAACGATCGTCGCGAGTAGCACGTGTCTCTTTTAACCCTTCTTCACCTTCTTTCTCTTCACCATCAAAGTGACAGACAGAAACGACGGCCCAAAACCCCTCTCGAGTTTCTGCCAACCCTTATCGAATGGAGTTCGGTACACGATGCACCGGGAATACGGTGCAAGTGGTGCACCAAGCCCTTTCCCTCGACCTTAGTTAGGGTTCGTCCTCCGTTGAACGTCACGAAAGCGATGCGCCAACTTTCCGTACCGTACGCTTTGATTAACGACGAACGCTCTCCTTCATCTGGTTGGACGTTCGCGTGTTCCTTCGGTAAACGGTGCGTCCTCGTTAACGTTACGGTATAAGATTGTAGGACTGAAGCTCTTCGTTAGGACTAACATAAATACATTTTTTTTTATTTATTATCAAATTAGGTTAGGTACTTTCATGAAGTATCTAATCATGTTTAGTAAAATATTTAAATAAGAATCGTATAAAACGTCGAACAAAAAGCGATATTACGAAATACAAGAAGGGAGGGAATCTGTTGTATAACAAAGACTTGATATTTTTCGCTAATGAAATTTCAGCCCTCTTTTATGTACCCTCTGTATAAGCTTTCGTATTATTCTTTAGTATCCCTCTAAGAACCCCAAGCGAAAATAGCTGACCCGATTCGCTCGTAAATGCATCACACCGGATTCTCTACCGATTTTAAACTCCTTTAGTATTAAAAAAAAGGATGTGGCTATCTTCCGATTACGCGATATTAAAATTTCGAACTATTTTTACCTACGTCTGACAGTCGAGAGAAATAATTGTCGTTATTAAAAAATATTTTAATTCGAAATTTCTGTAGAAAAAGAGAAGAATTCTGATACGAGTCCGATCGACACTTGTTATTTTTCACTTCGCATATATTTCCCCTCAGGCCAATCCGTTCAACCCTCCCGCGTTATTTTTCAATCCCTCTCCACTTTTCCTTCAACGACTCGCTTTTCAACGTCATCGTTTGCGTACCAAACAAAGTAGCGCCATCGATAGCATCGATATCGACAATGGAGCTCGATAATAAGAATAATATTTAACGCTACCACGTCATGAATGAACGTTCCCACCCTCGCCTCCAGCGCTCTTAAGTTTGGTCCTCCTATCTCGTATATAATCGAGCTTTCGTCGACACACGCTCGTTACCATAATTCCACGATCGAACGGGTGGTATCGATGGTGCCGATGTTTTTAGCCGAGATCGCGAGCTATTTTCGATGATTAATTCATGGTGGTTGGTGAAGGATAAAAATAGGGGGATTAGGTTATGCTTTCTGAGAGATGTTTTACGAGTTTCGAGGAAGGGATATAGTAAGAAAACAAAGGTATAAAAGTGTTGTTGCTTTTAGGATCGTATTTAAAGCTGCGTGACTCGGGTGGATTAAAAATAATCTTTTAAAAAGTATTGTATAATGCGGTGCGCGTTATAGGCTACCTAGTATGTAGAGGTATCTAATGGTTTTGTAAAGGGAATGATAAATAATAGGTTAATATTTGTGTAGTGGATGGACTTCTATCTGTGGATGGATAGACAAATTTACGGATCAACTAAAATAAATTTTTTTAATTAATATAATCATTTAACCCTTTCATGAAGCACAACTTTATACAGAATTTTTTTCATTTTTGTATGATTTATTCTCGGTAATTATCAAAAATATTTATAGAAGTGGTCAAAATATCGACTAGTGTCCTATAAATCACACTTTTTAATAAAAATTGGATACTTTTATCTCTTCATATAAAAAATGCATAAAACAATTAAATTATAGAATAAGATATATGAAAAAAACTGCGACATTGCTAGAGAAAAGTCAATGATTAGCCTCGTAAAAGACGAAAAGCGAACGTTCGCGAGTAGAGACTCGCAGAGAAGCCTCGCGAGAACGAAAACGATGACGGGCGGTTCGAATTAACGAGCGGAAAAGTGTATTCTCCGAAAAACGGCAGATGGACGCTCTCGCTCGCATGAGCGCGCGCGAGTCCATAACTGGAGCAACAGCAACGAAGCTCGCATTTTCGACGGGCCACAACCCGTCATAAATCATCCCTCGTAAATCACGGCTTGCGTCGGCAATAAGGAGATATTATGAACACGCGAGGAAGACGTATGTATGTACGATGGGCCTGTGGAAAAGGGGATTGATATAACGCTTCCATGCCAAATCGTTCGTGAATCGACGGCTACGTGTCCGCGTGCGTGGTCAAGGCCGTTTCTCAGATAATAATCTAGATTTCCAAGGGTCAGTTTCTTGACCACGAAAGTTTTATGGGAGGAATTTTGGGTGATAATATCCAATTTTTTTATTATTTCAATAATATATTAAATTATATATAGTATATATAGTAATTATATATAGTAATAATATAGTAAATTAAGACTGTATGTAATTTAATAACTCGTTCTTTTTTATTTATTTCGCGTTGAGTGAAAAAGGTCAAACTGGACACCTTGTATGTATGTATAATATAATACAGTGGGTTATAATAATAATAATTGCACAGTTTTTAACATCCTAAATGTTACGCGAATAAAATCTCGTTAAACGTAAATATTGATGAGAGAGTATAAATAATTTTACCAAATTTGATTTTCGTTAAATCTTAAAAAACGCATATCAATTTAAAACTTGGCCTCTAGCAAAAATTTATTTCCGAAGAATACCAAAAAAAATTAAATATCCATATCGATTCGATGTCCCAGTTGCGTCATTTCCCTCGTAAATCGTCCGAAAAATAAGCGTAAAAAAGAACAAGAGTAATATTCGATAGGAAGATCGGTGGTGGACTAAGGGAGAAAACGTTTCTTCGCAAAACACGCGCGTGAAAATAGCGACGTAAAAGACTTCTCGCATTAAGGTTAACGAAACGGAAGCACGCACCGGGGAATCGCAGGAACGCGAGTAGCGATAAGAAGAGCCCGGACGTGTATAGTTTATGACACTTCCCTATAAAATGAAGGCGTATGAGAGAGAGAGAGAGAACGAACAGCAATCTCGTCTCGCGGTACACCGACTTTCTCCCACCCACGCATAGACAGAGAGAAAGAGACTAGCTAGGCTTTAACACATTGTTAACCAGGCACGTATCAGCTCGTTCTTTCACGTCCAACTATTATACAAACTTGTCATGATTTAAATAAGCGCTAGAATATTCCAGGGGATGAATTTGTGCAGGACCCATACAGAATGTGACACCTTAAATAAATACGAATGCATATTTTTAAACTATTCTTTATCTTTGCGATTGATCAAATTTATATTAAAAGAAGTAAGAAGTATGTTTTATAAAAATTGAGTTGTGAATTATATTTTCTGAAAATTACAAATCTTTTAAAACAATTACTAAAATTCTTAACTCTTGACTTGACATAAGTCATACTGTAATGTATAAAGGGGTTACCCGTAAATAATTTTTGATGACACATGTTTGTTTGTAATTTTAATTATTGTTAAAAAAATAATATGTTAATGCTCTTTTCTTCGTTGCTACCGGAGAACATTGCATTTCTCCCACTCTTTGCAACCCGCGCACGCTCGTCTTGTGCGGCAACAATTAATCACTCGAGCAAATAAGTGAGAGCGCGTAACCCCTGACGGGGCCGCGACCAACTAATTAATCGTCATATAATTACGTCTACGAGTAATCGCGAATCACGGAGAAGAGATAGCGCGTTGCTCGCGTAAAAAAAATTTTTCTATTATTCGATGGTCACACTAAGAAACCATCGATGGTTTCTCTTTCATTTTTATTCGTTTGATTTGTTAGTGTTCATTAAATCTCTGTTGTGAACTGCATTGCTTGCGATTATACCTACTTGTCTTGTTTTCTAAATTTTTCTAATATCAATTTCGTTGAGTGTCAAATTAAATCATAAAGCAAAAAGTTAAAAGTAGAAGATATCGACACTTTATTTCTTTTTTCATTCTTCCTCATCTTTTCAGTTTTATATTCGTCGAACGTGTCTCATCCCTTTCACGGATTTTCTCCCCCTGATCGAGCCGAAAACTACTCGCGCGCACGATATAAGCCGTAAAGCAGTCTCTTCTTCGAGATCCTACTAACATTGCCGCACCTATTCGGCGAAGACAACATGGGACGAGGATGAAAGTGGGAGGCGAGAGGGAAAATGAAAAGAAGCAGCTTTCTCTGCAAGCTTTTTCGACTTTTACGAGAGAACGTAGACGATGCCGAGAAAACTGGCGAGATCAAAGGCGTCTGATAAAAATGTATATGCATATGCCTATAGTATATGTATATTCCTATCGAACACGCTTCCAAGAGCGAGGAAACATTAAGGACGAAAAGATAAGAGAGATTTCTACTTTTTTAAAAGCTCGAGTCATTTTTTCTACGTAATCGTCGCGGTGGCTCGGGTCGACTTTTCGAGACTTTCTATATTCTATTCTCCCGTTCCGAAGAAAAATCTGTCTCTCTAATTAATTCGAAACTCTCGCGGGAATCCCCCGTAGACGGGTAAGAACGGGGAAAGAGGGTGAAATGATTAATAACGCGTTAATCGTCCGGAAATGTCGAGGAAATTAGTATTTCGCGTTCCCTTTAAATGGCAAATCCTTGTTGGAGCACATTTTTATGAAAAGAGAAGAAAACTTCAAAATCGTTAACTGGCGTTCCTTGTATGCGAGAAATCGGGTTTTTTTTCTCCTCATTTTTTATTGGGATTTAATCGAGGTAACATTTTTCTCGTTTCTATAATATTCTATTTCTATTTTCTCTCTCTGGAAAAATGAAAAATTAAATTGTTGCATAATTATCATACTCCATAAGCTTATTAATAGAATTCTCTCGACAAAACGATTAAAACTAATTTCACGCTTGGAACTGTCAAAATACATATTAAACGGAAACAAGCTGTAGATAATATCTAACGATCAACACGTTTATTAATAAATCTATTTGAAATAGCAGACAATTTATTTTCCTTCGCAATATAACCGCTCGAATTTTAATATAAACGTTCGAATTGACCCACATTACGATCAAGAAAAATCTCGAGGAAAATTTCAATCATAATGTAAAGCAAAAAGGAGCAAATAAAATCTTCTGCTCTTTTTCCAGACGAAATTTCAATAAATATTCGAATGGATTAACGTCTCGATGCTCAAACTAGTTCGTCCTAAGAGCGTATAAGCAAGATCAGTGTACGAAACAACGAACGAGTGCTTATTTCCGAATACGAGGAGTAGGTATAAATGAAGAAAGATTCTATCGGTACGAGGCTCGCTACCACCGCTTCTCTGATCGATCGAATCGTTCGACCGAGCTCTCGCGTTGCGAGTCTATTGAAATTAAGGCCATTTATCCGTAGACATATAATAGACATCCATAATGTACAGGCACAATGCAGGAGCTCGAACGCGGGCTGCATTTAACGATTGATTCGTACTTCGGTGGTCGAGGATATTGAAATCGCGGATATTCGCTCGTAGAAGGTTAAAGAGAGAAAGAAAACAAGAGAGAACGGAATACCGTGTTAATCGTGCAGAGATATTATCGTTTCATTTTCCACTTTATTTCGGAAGACGAATTGCGATCGTTCGACGAAAATTGTTGCACGGTCTATGAAATTGTCGAGGATATTCATTTCTACGATCGTTAAGCTCTTCGTGGTCTTTAGGATTGCGTATGAATATTTCGGACGATTCGAGAGAGAGACGTCCGTTCATATATCAGTAATTTATCATGAAAGTGGAGATCCTGTTTTTTTTTTCAAAGATTTTTTAATTTATAAATGATAAAATATCATTTTTATATTCCTGATATGTAGTATGTTCTAGAAGTTTACCTAATGTACTTTTTGTTATAAGTTCAAGAGCGTTGCAAATTAGTCTGTACAGTGAAAGAATGAATTATTAATAACGTTAATCACTGTAAAACGATGAATCGTGATAGTTCGTCCAGAATCGTTGCATAACGATTCCCAAGATAATTTCTAAAAAACATCAATTTCAACCATCGTTAATTACCAATATACGGCTTGGGTAAATTCGTCGCAATAAACTTTTATCTCCGGTTTACTTTCGCGAGTGGAACGAGAGAGAACTTTTCCGATTTACTATGTCACGAGAGCTTAAATTAAATTATTAATTAACTTTATGTGACTGCAGTGGCGTAGGCATCTCTAGTAAACGAATAACGACTGACCGATTTCTCTTAACGCGAGATATGTACTTTGGATGCTTCTCTCGACTGGTCTAGTAAATAGAGCAAATAAATGACACGGAAAATTGACTACGGAAGAGCAATATTTTGTAGGGCTTTTAGTTGATAACTCAAGATGATAACTATAAAAATGGAAGGTAGGTAGGTAGGTGGGTGGTATAGGTAGTTGAAAGAAGAGAAGGCCAGGAGGGAAGGATCTCCGTCAGGAAAATTAACGACGTAACGGACGTCGTAGAATGGGTTTGCTTCTGAAAAGGAGAGTCTGCGCGATATCTCGCGAACCATTTATTCGAGCTAGCAGAAATTTTAACGGGGCTACCACCACTGTCTCGCGTGTCGTTCGGTAATTACGTGAAATTTAGAAAAATTGTGATACGGTTCTCTTCTAAACGGTTCTAAAATTTTATTCTGGTAGGTGTAATTATTATTCTTCTAAAAATGTTGAGTGAAATTAGAGTGACCATTAGTACAGTATGAATTTTTTTAAAAAAATTTCAAATTGTTTTTACTGTTTTTGAAATAATTTCTAACTGCACCAGGAAATACAAACTCACTCTTGCCTGAATACCTACATTGCATAAATTAAAAGGTTACAAAATAAAGAATACACCTTTAAAAAAAATAGTTACCTTAACTAGTCGCTTCGAGACCACTTCGGTTTCCGTGCAAAATTATATCACAACGATACATAATATAATTCCATCATCAAAAAGAAGTCGAAAAACCAACAAGAAATGTTAACTGCTAAGAACAACGATGCTGTTCCGACTAATTCGCCAAGTACCTACCAATAGCAAAATTTAACTAACAAATTATGCTTTCCATAAATACAAATTAATACATCTCATCCTTCTTATAATTGCTTTTCAAGATAAGCATAACCTCGTGAATTTTCCAACTCATAAATTATCTGAATCCTTTCATCCGTAAACCAATCCTCACCTCCTCTGACGAAATGAAAAAATTAAAACAAAAAAACGACTCGAGATAGAATTCCACCGTACTCTCTCCGCGTACGTTTCAATTCTGATTATAGTCGTCGTTCGGCGTAGATAGTCCTCGTCTTCGAATCGAACGAATTCATCGTCGTTGAAAGGCGAGCCGTTCGCGTTAGCAAATATTCAGTGGAAAAGGAATACTCTCGTTCAATCGGGGACTTTCTAGAGCGAGAAGGGGAAGGAGAGGAGGGTCTCCCGCTCGCCGACAAATATTTGGCACAATCAGGTGCGTGCAAATAAAGAGGCTCCGGAGGCCATGGTAGAGTTGTACCTTCGTTCCCCCTTCTTCCTCCATCTCCTCTTTCACTTTCGTCCTTTCCCACCCATCGTAATGTTAGCAAGAGAGAGAGCAAAAGAATGAAAAAAAAAAAACGAGTCAAGCTCGTAGAATGGAAATACACCAAACACCCTCGTACATTTATCTCGTTTAGCTTCTCCGCCAACGGAAAAAGTTAGCTGCTGCTGCTGTTCGGATGTAAAAATAAAATGAATGCGTTACGGCCGTACAGGGAATACAATATTTATCCATCGAGTTCTTTGTTGTCCGTTTATAGCGATACGTACGATGATTTATACACTCGCGTATGTACCTAACGTATGGAGATATACCCTACCAGGTGTATTCGGAATATTGAGAAGGGGAGTTAACTTTATCGGAAATTTCTAATTTCTCTCAACGCTCTCGCCATGTTTTGTGTTCGACTGGATGGATACGGTATATCCCTTGATTAGTGACGGTTGCGACTGTGCTTTTATGTGAAAAAAAAAAAAAAAGAAATTCGTTAAAAGAAAGAAATCACAAATGAGGAGAAAAAGTGAATAAAAGTAGAATTGAAATCAATCACGAAAATGAATAAAAAAACCGACTTGGAACATTACCCCAAGACAGTAGTAATTTACATTTTTCTTATATGATCGCAATATCGCGTGTAGAGTATTATAACCTACGATCCTTTTCACGTATCTACATATAATTGCTATCCTCCTCCCAGATTCATTTCGACCATAAGTTATACGAGACAGCCCTGTACATCATAAAATCGTTGAAAGGAATAACCCAAACGATAGCTTCGTGGTTGTGTTCCCTCTCTCCAAGGTAAACCCTAAAAACCCAAAGAAGGTTCTTACAACAATGGTTCCAGTTCGATGCAAAACGCGCGTGGAACCTTTCGTCGGTTAATTACCGCGCGATGCCCGAAATAAGCAGTCCGAACGTGGTTACGATTTATCGCTGGACTGACCGGACCACTGGTGGAGCGACTTGATTTATCGTCTTAATTACGTTAAATTATACTTCCAGTTTAGACGCGCGGTAGTTTGGCGCCCACCTATATCGCGGGTATACACGCACGTAGTGAGTACAATACTGGTGTAAACGTATGTATAAATATACATACATTACACGTATGCGTAAATGATACAAAGTCGCGTTACGATCTCGCGTTATAATCCAATTTCGAGTTCGTTGCGGCTCATTATGGTTCGAAATTATTATTAAAACTTTTGGGAAGCGAACGCCTGGCACCTAGTATTACAACGAATAATTTCGAGAAACGCTTTGCATCGCTACACTAGCGTGTGAATATAAATGCTTTGAGAATCGATCCAATTTTTTTTAAGGGTTATGGTTAACTAGAAATCGGTAGATATTGTATTTGTTCTTTGTCTTAGAGAAAGGGTGATGTACCTACCGTTTGATGAGTGAGCCAAAATTGAATGTGTTCTTTTATTTAAATTTTGCATTACCTACGTGTGAGTAGCTTGTAATAGATTGTTCCCTTTTAAAGAAACATAGTTCTAACCCTATACCATTTTATTTGAAATTATGCATTAACCATATAGGGGAGACCGGGGCTATAAAGTCCCCCAGATTTTTGTCAAAAATCGATGCATCTCGAATTTGCCCGATCAAATACTCGTTCGAAAGGGGAAAGTCTCTTCTTTACGAATGTGCAAGTCTCGTTTCGATAGGATGGCTGGTTCGAAAGATACAGCAGTTTTAATCTTGAAAACGACCCATACTCCGACACTTAAAAAATTAATTTCTCATCATTGCGTAACGATATCGAAAAACGGACAACGGGACAGTATTCTGCATGCTTTATTCTTTCTAAATCTTGATGCATACATCAGGATTTTTGTCAAAAATCGATGCCTCTCGAATTTGCCCGATTAAATACTTGTTTGAAAGAGGAAAGTCTCTTCTTTACGAATATGCAAGTCGCGTTTCGATAGGATGGCTGGTTGGAAAGATACAGCAGTTTTAAGCTTGAAAAATACCCATACTCCGACACTTAAAAGATTAATTTCTCATCGTTGCTTAACGATATCGAAAAACGGACAACGGAACATTATTCTGCACGCTTTTATCTTTAAAATGAGCCATTAAACATTGAAATCGGCGGTGGTGACCATTTTGGCAAAAATCATGATGCATAGGTCAGGATTTTTGTCAAAAATCGATGTATCTCGGATTTGCCCGATCAAAGGCTCATTCGAAAGAGGAAAGTCTCTAATTCACGAATCTGGCAGTGCGGCTTCGATAGGATGGCCGGTTTAATAGTTACAGCACTTTTTCTCTTAAAAACCACCCATACTTCGACACTTAAAATATTAATTTCTCATCATTGCGTAGCGATATCGAAAAACGGACAACGGCACAGTATTCTGCATGCTTTCTTCTTTAAAATGAGCCATTAAACATTGAAATCGGCAGTGGTGACTATTTTGGCAAAAATCATGATGCATACATCAGGCAATGCAAGCGGAAAAATTTCCATGTATTGCTAAGAAGTTGAACTTTATGATGGTCACCAAAAAATTCGAAAATATAAGCTACAGAAATCTGTAGAAACAAAAAACCTAAAATTAGGACAACTAGCCCCGGTCTCCCCTACTTGAATGACTGGTAGGTTGATCGAAGTAAAATGGAGGAACGAATATCAAAATTTGCTACTATTTTGCAGATATCTAAAATGTTTGGATAAATGATAAACAATTAATAAACATTATATAAAATAAATAATATTATTACCCCACGTAAAAAGACAAAGACTTGTGTTTTCGTAACACAAAGATAAACATACAACAAATAATGCTATACAAAATACAGTTAATTAGTGAAAACTGAAAAAAAAGAATAAAAATTATTGAAAACTGACCACTCTGTACCATAAACCGTTATCGTAATTGCAATGATATATCGACGAGCTATTAGCGAAGAGTCGCGTAGTTCTTCGTCTTCGCCTTCGTCGTGCGGTAATATCGGCAGTTCGCCATCGGATCACGGTGGTGACATAAATCGCGAAACGAGACAATTCGTACGTGTCCCGCCGCGAATATGTCGGGACGCGTATATCCATCGCTCAAATGCGAGTGCATCCTAGCAGATAGCTACACGCCTACGACCGCTTCGATATATTTCGAGCAAACGTCCGTTCCTACCACCTTTACGTGTACACGTATATAAAATACGTAAACTTGTATATGTGTGGACATACATATATATAAAATACGTAGGTGAATATGTCTAGTAAGTATAGATGGTTAGGTACACGTAGATGTAATACAAACGCATGCATGTGTAAACACGTGTACATTATTGCATACACACACGTATATGCACCGACAAATGCGAGAAGCCGGTAGCTTCGCGCGCGATTCCATTCGAACGAGCCCGTATAAATATTTCCTCGTGTGAAAGGTGCTATCAGCTGCGAGAGAGCAAAAGGCTCGCCCAGCTGAAAAGGAAGAAATAAGTTAACCTAACGACCCCGAGATTCTTTGACGTAATTCCCGTGAATCTTACGATGGTTTTTGGTGAAAAACAAATTTGATTAAGAAAAATTATAGCTTTTTCGTAGTAATAAAAATAGTCGAAAAAGCACGAAAGGTATTTTCTATCGTTCCCAATAATATCCCATTAATGTTTAATTTTCCATCGTACGAGAAAACTTTGAAGGAATCCTGCCAATATCCCAGATGCTGCAGCGAAAAATATCTAGTCGTATCGCGTGATTCGTATTTTTCACTCACGCGTGGGCGCGAATGCAATTACTACAACCGAAGTCAAAGCATTCCTTTTTTTCCCCTCTCATTCTCATTTTCCTTTACTCCTTTTTCTTTCCCCAGAACAGCCTGTCGTTTTGTACGCGATTCGCTATTTGATTTCTATCCGTGCCTCCACCTACGCGAGATTCCGATGAATGTTCGACGATATTGAATAAGTTATGAACCGATTTCATCGATGACTTTGCTCTGCTCTCGTGATCGAACCATTTAGAAGAGCTCTGTTCCGCAGAGAGCAAACAAAAATGCTGACATTTCATAATTCTTCTTTACGGGGGGACCGTTTGAAACGACAATATCAATATTGACGAATATAACCAATCGAATTTTTATAGATACGACGAAAGCTCGCTGCCGAGTCAATATAATTAATTAGTTCCGAGTTATGGAGATTGGACGTATAGTAAGTGAAAATAGATTATTTACTTATTTAACAACGAGTTGGCCTTTGGCCATAGAATAATTAATCTACGAAATGAAAGGAAATAGCCATTTATGTAACAAAGTCAGAGGAGTAGCAAATTATGGTATGGGTTATTTCCAGAATGACCCGATAGGATAATCCACGCTGGGTCTCCTGTGACGTAACGCAACCAGAGGCGAATTTTGGAAATAGCTTACTATTTAGCTTAACGCAATATTTTATTATGTAAAAAGTTTTTGTTAAAAAATGTAGAAATCGTTATTATTTTATATATCATTAATTAAAATAAGTAATGATATGATAACGATCGTAAAGCGTATCGCAAATCTCATATTTGAAATATGATCAGACTTCAACGGGAATACTATTTATTAATTGATAGATCGACGTTTTCATCTCGATCAAAAGCGGTCGCTTCAACTAGGCGTCTCGTATGTATGTTTGGCACACACGCCGTATACACACTAACATACACATATAAGTCACGCAACAAGCCACATTTACACAGTCGTACGCATCACATGCCATAGGCCAGACTCATTAACAGTCTATGTTCAACTTACTCTTGCTCGAAGTGTAAATAACGAGTTCTGTGATTGGGACGGACAAAATTGAAGCTATGAGTTAAAGGATCATTATATTCATTTGTAGCTTATAATTCTAGATTTCTAACGCACTATCGATCATTAGAATCAGCTGAGAATTATATGAAATGACTGAAAGACACTAACGCTTTCGCAAGTTTGGATGTTTATAACAAATTATGTTGTTGTTATACCAAAATATTTAAATAAACCCATAGATTGATGTTCTAATTTTCGAATGAGCTATAGATTATGAAAATTAGCTTAGACTTGTGTTCGATAGACGAATTCTACCGATCTTTGTTATAATTTCTCACAAAATATGACACAGGTTCATTGAAAAGGTAAAAATAAAAAGGAAAAAGATCTCTTATTACAAAAAAATTATTCTTGAAAATCCCTTTTTCTGCAAATAGAAGTTTCACGAGGCATACATATTTCTTCGAATGTTAAAAAAGCTTATCTCCTATATTAATCTTTTATATTTCGAATAAATCAACATTTTTGAAAGCAGTCAAATTTTGCAGCCAAGAATACTCAGAATAAATCCTTGCGAATACAGCAAATCCGTCTGCAGAGGGAACCATTTTCAAATTTCACGATTTCACCTTTGAAATCACTTCCGACGCGTTTTAGTCTCTACTCACGAACGTTCATGTTATCTCTTTGATCCGAATTAAAAGCATATTACGTTTCTGTGTCAAAGCTCCCGTGTCCTTTTGTTTGCTGATTAATATATCTATACTTGATATAATTTCATATTCATACAATATCGACACAAAGAAATTGAACATTACGTAAATTAAGTACTAATAAAATTGTGTCGTCCAGCAAAGATCCATGGTATGAAAAAAATAAATAAAATAAAAAACAAAAAACAGAGATAAAAAAATATATCCGTCGTGTCCGTCCAGAATTTATCTTCGGCTCTCTCTCTCAGAGACTGCCGTTTTATAAACTACGCCGCATTATATCGTGCTCCTACCAAGATTTATTCTCTACGCGAGCACGGCAGCACGCCGTTGCTTACTTCGTACGAACTATATTTTTCCTTTAACTTTCGCACGAAGCCTTGGCTTCGTTCGAGAAAATACTCTTACGTCCTAGGTAAAATGTCTTATTCAATTTTTTATATAAACAAATATATAAGTATATTTCTTTTTAATAAATATTTAAAAAAGTGTCATATTTTGCTTGATCGTGATCTTGGAAAAATCTCTAAAAACAATATCAGTATTTGTCAGCATCCACTAATTATTATAACAAACAAATCACAATTTTTTCTTTATAACAAACCCAACATGCATTAAATTAATAATGCCTGTGTATTAATAATATTAAACGTGAGATAAAAATAAACCAATAAATAAATAAAACGTTTAAAAAAATTCAATACAAATACATACATTGTCCTATCGCGTAGGCTTCGATCATCCTTTTTTTCACGACTGGTAACACGTCCGTACGCGAGGAAAATATAGAATGGACTTTTCGGGGTGACTAGAAATTCAATGATTTACGAGGTAAAATCGAAAGCCTCGAACGACGGTCCTCTCTTTCAGCGGCACGGTGCAACAGCAGCAACAACAACAATGGTAGCAGCCGAGGGTACACGGTAAACACACGAATCCGCTCGCGATTACGGATTTTACACGGAGCTCGTTATACGCTCGCGAACACGTATGCGTACGGAATGACCGAGTTCTATGCTACGTTCTCATCCATCTCTTCCCTACGTTCCTAAGCCTCTATTATAACGTATTGTGACTTTGAAGTAACATACCGTGTATTATTATTCGTATTATTCTCCTATGTCGGTTAATCCTATACTCACTAGTCTCTGACGTATGTATGTACACAAGAGAAAATGTTGATACGATTATTTCATTAAATTCCTTTAGAAATTTATGGACAATTTTTAATATCGTTTAATGTTAATTAAAACGTAATATGCCTGGTGGCAATAAACAAATATCTGACAAGAATATATTTTTATATTTAATTTTCGAAAATCAAAGTCATGTTGTTATACACCTCTCAAAGCATGCAATAAAAAAAATATAGTTATGTGCCAAAAAATACATATGATAACTTGATACTTCGAAAAAAAATTACCTTGGCAAAAAAATATTCTTGCTACATACACGTTACGTAACAAATATTTTTTGTTGAGATATTTTGGTGGCCTTATTTAAATGGACCACCTCGAATAAATAACAAATGATTTTATTTTCTTACGTAAACACAAACTCAATTTATCCAATAAAATAGTTATATTCTGAAAAAAGCCTTTTCCTCAGTTTTTCTACCACGTAATGAGAGATAGCAGTATGAAAATAAATCGTCAAGCTAGTACGCGATGAGTTATCTCGAAATCACTCTACGTTATAAAGAATTAACGACATCACTTTATATAATTTATTTTTTGACTCGAGATAAATTCGCCTCGCAAACGGTTAATCCACTTTCGGCTATCCGATATTAAATCAAGGGAAGGAAGGGTTTCGCTGATACGCGTAGAAAGAGCGAAACAGAGAAAAAGACACGTACTCAGAGAATTCGCAGGTCACATCAGTTTCAGTTTTCCGCGATAAAAAGGGTATAGCCTGCTATATCATCGGAGTTCCCTCCTCTCGGAAAAGGGTCGATAACACCGGTTTGTGCAACAGGAATTTTGTAACGCGAACCGAGCCAATTGTATCCGATAGGTCTTGTGACACCGAACGCGACTACGTTTTTTGTCAAAATTGCCAATCACGTACAATTTCCGAGAAAAGTCGATCCGAGCGTTTGAAAAAAAAAAAAACGTGACATCTCGACCACCACTCTCCCCGGAATATATCCCACTCATCGAGCCGTATCCGATGGACCAATTCCGACGAAACGAATTTCGCGAGATTTTCGAAGAAAAAAAATACCGCATTAGCCCTTTGCTGTCCAACGCAGAGACTGACACGACGTTGCACGTTATTCCACCAAGCTCAACGTCGAAAGTAACTCGACGTTGCTTTTACATCGAATGACATTTACTTGTACTTTTGCAATATTTTATATAGCACTCTAAAACCTACGATAGTACATGAAAAATATCAATTAAAATTACCGATCCAAGAATAAAGCAAAAAAAAAGGAAAAAAAGGAACTCAAACCAGACTATTGGGGAAAAAACAATATTTGCACTACGTAAGAACAAAAAAAAAACGGAACTGCATGCTCGTTCTCTAATCTTTGAGATCGTACGAACACGAAAAGTGTCTCGAATGCATAAAGCAGCGGAGTTTTTCTTCTCTCCCTCTCACGCGTACTCTTTCTTTTTTTTTTTTTTCCTCGCGTTTTAATTGGTGGTACGCGCTGTTGTTTTCGGTGCATAAATTCATTCGCCGGTGGTGGCGATGGGGTTGAAACCGCGCTAACAAAACTTTGCGTCTGCATCCGTTTTCGTCTTCCCTCTCTCCTACACTCTCATTCGTCAGCACATTCTTTCTTGCTCGAAGCTGCAGGCACAAGCTATGTTAATTACAGGCAAGCTCGCCCTATCATCATTAGTAAATTTCAATTTAATTCCGTCTCCTCGTCGTTTTTTCTCCGACGATCTCTCAACAGACGGAGAGATCTCTAACACTTTTTAACCTTACGCTCGTCCATACACGTCGTGCTTGGTAACGTTCTTCCTACTCCGGTACTACGTTAGAATGTTGCCACGGTTGAAGACGAAAGGAGATATAAAGGAAATATATAGCGGATGGTAAACGCGACGCGTTACGTTTATACGCTACCGAGCTGCGAGACCGTAGCGTTAGCTTCTCTCATTACCGAGTACGGTTACATGGTAGTTTAATGGAAAGGAAAAATAAAAGGATGCTGTGGAAGTAAAGGGACGAAATGAAGGAGCTGGGAGAATAAAATTACACTTAATACGATAATTTGGGGAAAATAATACAGTTATTTCTGTGTTTTCACTTTAAGGGTGCTGACATTTTTCGATGATCCGAGAACTTTGGTAGTTGTAGTGGAAATTTAAGGAATAATGTACTGTGACTAATTGAGAATTATTAAAATTTGTATGAAATTATTATGAATAATGTTTTGGCTTAGTGGAGATAAAAAAGTAATGAAATTGTCTAAAAAGATTTCTTTTTAGACGAGACCCGTTCTTGAAAATTACCTTTTTTAAATACGACGATTTTATAAATTAAATAAAAAAATTCGTGTTTCGATATTTTATTCTTCACTCAAGCCCTTGTTCACTAAAATTTTCCCGGAGATATTCCATCATCTAACTTACCTATTCCAACCACAATTTTTCCAATATTGTAAAAGTAGCTCGTACGGAATAAAAGAAATCAAGCGCATAATTTCGCTAAAAAAAAATGAATTTTTACTGTTTAAAGAACAAAAATGCTTTATTTAACCGCAGTACCGTGAGGAAAAAAGATTACCTACGTATCTACACCTTTTGAAATTTTCCGAACAATTCGTCTCGCGCGTTCGTACGCGCGCGATCAACCGAACGAGTATCGAGCGAAGGGGGGAACGGTTAAATAGGTAGAAAACGAACTGGAAAATTAGTTTCTCTCCATCCTGGAATCCGATTGTACTCTCTCGGTCGGGAACGTTGATGATGGTGGTGGCATTCGTTTTTAAATTGCTACCCACCTTCGAAAGATTCCATCGCGCGAGGACGAGTAGCAAATTGCCTTTGTAATAACCGGGGCAGAATACGTTGGGACTTTTTAAAATAAAGCGTTACGAGTTCAATGGAGCTAATCGTCTCGCAATTTTCCACTCGACTCCTAGTCGGTACAATTCCGACGTTGTTTCTGATAAAAAAAACAAAAAAATACTTACAATTTTCGAAGAAAGAAAAGTCGAGAGAAAGATTTTTCATACTCACGTTACCTCCCTAACGTGGAAAATTTTTTAGAACGCTCCGAGGGGAAGTAACGACAGAATTCTCTACCATTTCCCTCTCTTGGAGTGTTCATGGTTTAATAAAAAATGCGTTACTACGCGAACGAGATGCGTGCCGATGCGAATGCGCGAGATGCGAGGAACGCTGAGCTATTATGAATAAACCGGTAGCAACCGGTGCAACCAATGAAATTAAGCTGGGTCTTTTTAAAAATTATGAAACTTTGGGAATATATAGAGAAAGATCTATTAACTAATCAACCGTTTTTTCATCTTGCTACCGTTTAATATAAGGGGGTAAAAAGCACACCAACAAAAATTTTTTTTTTATATACCTATACGAATATTCAGAAACTTTATAAACAAATTAGACGAAGGAATGAAACATCGTTCAAAGAATTACGGAATGCTACGAAAAAAATAGACACGAGAAATAATAGCTTATTACTTATTTAGGTCTCCATTCCCTTCTTCAGTCTAACCCGACGTGAGTGAAATCGGGTATATCATACCAGAATGTTTATAAAACATTTGATTTCTTTACATAAAATTAAATAAAATATTTAATGATAGATTGAGTTATATTTTATCCAATTTAATATATAAGTATGTCACACCCATCTCATAACTCTGCGTTACAAATTTTTACCTCACTTAGACCGGGTTAATAATTTTTCGAGTTTCCGGATTGAGGCTAATACCCTCTAATACACCCAAGTGAATTTTTCTATACTGCTCTCTCTCAATCTTTTCTCTCTCACGCTATCGCGTCCAGCTCGTTGGATCGTCCGATCTAAAACGCACGACTCGCCGAGGATAACTCGATCGGCCCGACGAAATAATTCGATTGACGTACCTTCGCGGCCAAGCGTTCCTTTTACCTCCTTACCTCATTCGTCTTCGCCTTCCGTGTTGATTCAACGGAACCGCACGTGACCACTTTTCTTCGAACTCTAACGTTTTCTACGAAAAAATATCGGACGCGTGCGATTCGGTTCGTGTAAGAATTCGAGCGAACTCGATCGGGCCATCAGTCGATTTAACTTGTCAAATATTATCGAGTCGAGGAACGTAGTTAAGACTGGAAAATCGAAGTGCAATGTAACCGACGGAATCAAATGTACGCCGTTCGGTTGGAACCTAGCTGCATCGATCACTGTTAAATGCAAGGAGAAACTAGGCACGCGAAGTTGTTTGTACTGTTGAGAGCAAATTTCTTTCTTTTTACATAAGAACGAAAGAAATTTCGTATTTATTTTCTTATTGCCTCATGAGTTATACAAGTTTTAACGAAGCTGGCTTCTTTCAGTTCATAAGAGACCTTTTATCCATTAACTTTCATATATTGTATTATTTTTTAATATGTACATACATATGTAAGGCCAAAAAGAGATGAGACAGAGGGTGGACGTACCTACGTGTCAGAGAGAAATGAGACGTGCTTGACAAAATTAATTCACAATGTATTATTAACGTTAGATTATCTGATATAATTATTAAAATATCATTAATTGCTAAATACTTTGTGCTTTTGTAGCAAAATTCAAACTATCAATCTACTCCATTTGTCGACTCCAACTAAATCGTGAGAGGGAGATATCGTTAATGAAGTTTCACGATGTAGATACACCAGACAGATACGAAAATACCTGAAAGATCGATATCCCAGTAACAAAGACGTTAGACTAGCTCGCGAACGCGAAAGCGTGAAATATAGAGGGATATAAGCATACAAGCGCGCGAGCGAGCAAACGTTCGGAATAAAAGCAATTAGCGTGCCGTGAAATTAATGAAATTCGCGAGGCAACTGAATCGAGACGATATTCGTGGATCGATAGGATAGAATATTCTCACGAGAGGAAGATCAAATGTATATCGAAGATCGAATTGATTATTGAATTTGTACGATATTTACAGTAGCGAGTAAGAGAACGATTATATCTCGAGTCCATTATCGAGAACGTCTAAACGTCGAGTGCTTTCAAAAGGAAGTGCTAAAGGATTTAATGTTTATTTGTAGAGAAGAATTAATGGAAACATAAAAAATATACAGGTTTTTTCAAAATATGGGGACATTAGTTCAGAAGTGTCTTCAGTAATTTGTCAACAACTCTTTTCGAAACCGCTCCATGAAATAATGCCAGCATATTTTGAAACATCCTGAATATTATAAATATTCGATAAGTGTAAAAATAAGAGATAAATAATATGATATAAGATAATAATATGTAATAAATAATAAGGGAAAAATAATAAAAAGGTAAGACTCCTAAAGTCCTGATAAGATTGAGAATGAAATTCTTTAATAAAAAAATGGTATATGTACCTACTACCAACTTTTCAATATTTGATTTCCTTCTTATTATTTCATTACTTCATCGCTTCCACGAGTTTGGATAACGTAAGAATAGAACTGTCCTTCAAAAAATTAAGCTCGATATAACCTGTCTACCGAACGACTAGAAATAAAGGAAGGAAAAAAAGAGACGAAGAAAGGTAGCGTCAGAAGATCAGATTAAAAGGATTTCACTCTTTCTTCCCGGCTTATATGACGTTCGACGATACGACGAGAATCTCACCGTTCGCTCGGACGGACGAGGCGCGAATAGAACCACGCGTATTCCAGGATGATATTGACGTGCGAGCTCGATGAAGCCTGCCACAGGGAAGATGAAAGAGAGCAGCGCTGATAAAAGTGTCCATTGTTCTTATACCGGTCGACCGTATCATCGAGAAAAAGTCTGTTTGTGCGAGAAAGAGAGGGGATCAGGAAAAAAACAGAGAATTTTATCTTCCCTCGGTAAATCAGGTGTCACGCGCGTATAACGGACCGAAGAAGGGTTCTTGATTGACCAAACAGAAGATACGAGAATATGTGTGTCATCGATGGAATAAAACGATGACTTTGTTCGAGCGTGGGCGAGAACTTGTATGACGCTTTTATAAGATATCGCATCTCTTTGATTGCTTCTTGGGATCGTTGCTTCACGTATTCTTAAACAATTTTATATCGTTTGTTCTTATTCTATTTTTGTTCACTTTATGTCTTATTGTTAAATCAATCAAATTTTATAATTACAAACGAACTATGTAATCTTAAGTTTATCTAAGATAAATTTTGTTACTTTAAGATTGTATTTTACACTCACATGTAATTATTTTGAAATAAACGTACTATTCATTTATGAAAAAAGTATTTCTTCATTAATAAATACCAAACACCCATAGTTAGTTTACCCAACGATTCTATGGTAGAAAAAAAAAGCAATTCCGAGTAAAAAGATTCGGAATCCCTGATCGAATCCCGATTCGTCCGAGTTTCCTTCAAGGTCGTTCGTTCGTAACAACGCACGAGTGATAAATTTGTCTATAAATTCGGAACTGACGGAGGTAAAATAGTCGCTCGTAATTCGTGAAAATGGCAACGAGATTGTTATCCGTCCTGGAAGTGACTAGTAAGGGTAGATCGATAATTCTGAAAAAAAATCGTTCGACTTCCCGTGGTCCATCGAGTGGTCGAAAGTATAAAGACGTTAAGACTTCTTCCGAAAAATTTTGGAGAATCGCGAAACTTCACCAAATAATACGTCGGATATTGCTCGTATCGAAGATCGATGCTTACCATCTCGTTACTTTAAAGGTTCCTTTTATAGACTCTAAAACGGATAGTGCCATCTGCCGTGGAATCGAGCGTGACTCATGCAGCCCGATTCCGAGAGTCGCAAACCCGAAACCAAACGATAACGATAAGTGCATAGCCGTTCGAGATGATAAATCTCGATTGGATATTACGAGCGTACAAGTTGATGGTCGTATATGATATATCGTTAACGATCTTTAAAGTATAATTCCTCCATTTTTACTTATATGTGTTATGATTTACAATTAAATGATGTGAAAGAAGTTTGGGAAAATATTGAATATTAGGTGCAGGTTCTTCTCTTTTCTTTTGAACGAATAAGTTTTATCATTTTGTGGTTCCAAGAAAATAGATTTACTTACGAGCTAATGCTTAAGTTATATAATCATCAAATGAGATGAAAATTTAAATGTATTTATGATTGAGGTCATTTTAATATTATCGAATATAAAAACTCAATTTGGAAAAAAATGTTTCTATAATATTTATGATTACTATCTTGACCTAGTCTTTTCATTTATTTCATAAACATTCGAATCATAAAAGATGGACTTGCACAATTGAAAAAATAAACGGTTAATTTCTTAGAAACCAATTTAAAAACGTTCGCATTAAACGGAACGTCTCGGAACATGCATCTCGAAGATACTCGTAAGTAATGCTTAAAAAGGAAACAAAACGTTTCTCGGGCATCCTTTCTTAAAAATCCTTCTTCTCGCGAGATAATGAAAGCTTCGCGTATAAACAGTCCACGGTTTGGAGAAGGGGGTGGACGGAAGAAGAAACGCGCGAAGAACGATGAGAGAGAAAAAGCGAGAGGAATATGGCGCCTTCCCTTTTAATTGCTATCCGGTATCACCGGCGCTTTTATTTCGCCTTAGCACCGTTAGAAGAAAATTAATGACCCCATCCACGAGGCCCCGTGGTTCACCTATGTATGAGAAAGAAAGGGAGGGAACGTGGTGGGTCATTAATTTCGTTGAAACGTCGTACGAGTTGAAGTAAAAATGTAGGAAACACCGGCGATTGTCACGCATCGCGAGAAAAGTGTTGCAATGGATGCCTTTGTAATGGAAACACGCTCTTATTTCTTCCCCTTCCTTTTCTTCTCGTCTATTTTTTACAGATGTAATCAACGAATCTACCCTTGTAATAGAATTACAAAGGTCGCTGCCAATTTGTTCTCTGAAGATTTTGAAATTTTTTAAATAATTCTGAAATTTGGATGCCTCCCCCTCTACCAAACTAAAATCGTATCAGTGCGAAGAAAAGAGATGGATACTCTTAACGTAAAACCTGAAGAACACGCGCGAGAACAGAAAATCAATTAGCGACACATCGCAGCTGCCTTTTTACTACCTTCGTCGAGAACGACGACACGATGGGGATAGTAAATTTTGGGCATTAAATTCAACGCTTCTGCGAGATGGTACACGAAGGATCCACTTTGTTCCGCGAATCTCGTATATATAAAAGCTGCAAAAAATAAAACACCTCCGACGTTTCCTCTATGCAGGATAAAATTCGTCCTTCGCTTTGGCGATCGTAAAGAAAGAGCATGGGGAAAATTCTTAGAATATTTTTTAAATGAATGCACCAACTACACAAAGTGGATCAAGAAATATGATAAAGTTAGATTCTCGTTGTTGGGTCTGTCAAACAATTTATTTATTAATGACGTGAAACTTTTTAGTATTATACCCTTTCATTTCAAATTATATTATACTAAATTGCACCAAAAAATATGTTCGAGTTGCTGATAGGGGAATTGAAAAAAAAAATCTGCGAATACAAACAAAAATGAACGTCGAGTACTACTCGACATTATATTATCATAAAAACCAGTCTCGTCTACCTACACTCGAAACCGAGCACAAAAGATTAATTTAAGATTAAATACTATTTCATAAACGCACTAAGGGATGCAAAAATGTTAATCCAGGAAAGAAAAAGTGTCATTTAAAACAGCTGATAACCACTGCCCTGTCGACACCGACTCCCAAATCAAAAAATTTACATTAAATCTTCTAAATGTAAATACATGCACTCTCTCCCTCTCTCTTTCTATTCAATAAATCATCCAAGATCGATCTTATCAAGAGTTAGACTTCGCGAGAGAGAGGTGCGGCGAACGTCGAGCACTTTCTCCGCGTGCGTGCGGCCTGCATACGCGGGTAAAAATGTCCGTGTAGAAAGTGAAACCCGTGCGTGTTTCTACCGCTTACGGTTCAGGGCTTCGACCAGTTCGCGTCAAGACCACCGTTACTTCTTCGTTCGATGTTCTCATCGAGATGTTATCCTACTCCCTCTAACGGGTGGAAGCCGGAAAAAACGTGGCCTTTGAGAAAGCGATTACGACCGTCGTTTTTCTTTTGTACCAAGTGCGAACGGATACTACGAGGAAAGAAATGTTTAAACAGATTCCGATTTATAATCGATTTTTAAATCAACGCCAAACAAAGGAGAAAGTTTTAGAGAAAGAAAGTATAGCGAGGTTTCGAATGACGAAGGAAGTTTATATCGTTCCGGGAATGATGAGAAATTAATTTTATGAGCGCTCGGTGATTCAATATTAAAGAGGTTTCGAGAAATTACTTACAATGTAACGTTCAATTTAATATTATAACGTTAATTGTAATTATACATTTATTCAATATATAATTATTTGTAGTTATCAACTTTATCGAGTAATGGATTCTTTTAATTGCATTTTCTAGTACTCGTATTAAATTACCAGTAATCAAAATCATGCATATATGTAATGAAAGAAATGAATATTATTCATTTAAAATTATTATTATTATTACTACTTACGATTCGAAGCAAGCTTTTAAATATAATATATATGACCAAAAAAAAGGAAATTCACGTTATCTCGTTGGCTTGCCACGATATTATCCTTAATGCATGTAAAATGTGAAAAAGTTCGCAAAGGGAGATAAAAGGGAAGGGCGTAAGAAACTAGGGAAGATCGACGTTAAGCGTCGAGACTTTCGGAAAATTGGTCGCGTCGTCCTTTTTTCTCATTCCTACTCGATCGTGCGAGCATGCCGAGCTAGCAGCCAGTCAGGCAGACAGGCGCAGCCATCGTAAATTCTTGAGAGAATCGTTCGTAGCACTCGCGAAGACCGAACGAGAGGGAAAGAGATAGAAAGTGAGCCAGACGTTCCGGTCTATCCTCGTGGATAACGAAGTTCCTCTTTTCTTCGCGCTTCCGTCGTCTCCGAGACATCCGATCCTATCCTCCTTTGCTCGAATCGTCTACGCCATTATTCTGTCAGGGTCAACGAACTTTACCTGTGTCCGACCGAACGAGCCTGCCGAATCGACTATAAAGTACCCCTAAAAAAGCGAGCTTACGTTCACCAACTTTACTACTCGCGTATTTTTTACATGAAATGTTTATGAGTAGAGTATAGAAATTCTAGAGGTGACCGGATGCGAAGGAAAACGAGTGACAGAAGTGACGTCTATGGAAAAACTCGATTCGCGTGAAAACCTTGAACACCGACCGTGGCGCTTAAATGATTGATAAATATAAAGAAATTCTTTAAAAAGACAGAATTGGTATTTTTAGAAATGATTTATGATTACGAATGATAACGATGCACGTATGAGTTAAGAAATTTAATTAATCCTTATCATCGCATCGCACTAACAACATGTGTTTCTAATTAAAAATTAAATTCGAGTATATGAGATTCCCACACCTCTTTTTTCAATCTGACCGCACAAAATACCAAGTGGAATTAAATTATCTTACCGCGTTAGATCTTTTATAGTATTTTGCGAAAAATCGGATTAGTCTAATGAAAGACTTATAATATTTTGTGGAAAAGTATTCTTTAGAATTGACTTTTTTTCTGAATTTTATCCCACGATTATAAATAATATCGTCATCGGTCCATTTCGACAATATCGGGGAAATCATGTATGCGGCACGTACGTTCGAGGGAAACAATGAGAAAAAATGGACGGTAAAGCTTTGTCCACGGAAGAAAACGAATTTGAAAATGCGACAGCCTCGACGATTGTACGCGTGTGTATGTACGGTAAGCGCATTTGCATTTCAAATGTTCGCTCGCGCGTGAAGTTCCCTGCAATTAATTTCCGAAAAAGTACATCCAATGAATAAGCGATGGAATTAATGGAATTCCGTATGCGGCCTTTCAGCGAGAGGTTCTTTCGCCACGGCTATGCCGAAGAGGAGAGAGATCGTAAAAAAAAGTGTGTTCAAAGAGTTCGTACTTTATGAGCTCGTTCGAAGTTTCGGCACCGTGACCAGCTATCGTTTGAAATCTTTCTGCGAAGAGCGTCAAAATTATTCGGGACTGGTATTACTAACAAGTATGAGAATATTTCGAAAACGTAGCGACGAAAAATAACAAGCGTTGGTAACAAAGTTATATGGGATTGGAAATAATGCTTTTATCGTATATGAATGGATTATAATAATGTTTATCATTTAATAACATTCGTATACGGGGTGTTTCAGCTAAAGAAGGCCACCTAAATATTTTAATTTTTCCTAATGATGCTACAAACTTTTATGAAATACTTTGAATGGTTTAGAAAGAGATATGTTATAAAGCAAGACAATTTTTTAACTTTTTTCAGAGTATGTCATAAAGAATTTCATTAGAATCATCATTAGAAACAAAGAAAATATTAAGGTGGTCTCCTTTAATTGGAACACCCTATATAAGGTAAAACATTTTGATATCTTTGTTGATTATGAAAGAACTTGGTTCATAAATCTAACTTTACTCACGAGCTCATACGTTAACGAGCAATTGAAGAATTTTCATAGAAAGCTATCACATTCTTTCTTTTTTTAGAATCGATTTTCACCGTGACTTCTCTCTCGACATAATTTTAATAATCGTCGTCCCTCCTACAAAATTCAAACGCTTTCACAAACTTCCTACGTTCGACGATCGAGGATCAACGATGTTAAACGAATTACTTGGCTCAATAACGCGAACGTACCTATCGAATTATGCACATACTACGCTCGACGTTTGCTCTCTTTATCTATTCGCTATTCAAAGGCGAGTATCTCCTTTCAAAGTTTACACGTGGATAGATATCCTCCGGCGGACTTTACACGAGGCTCCTCGTCTTCGATAATCGTTCGATTATCCTACGAGAACGAAAATGGGAGAGAGAGAGCTAGGTAGAAAGAGAATGAGAATTATCGCTTTATAGCTAAGAGAACGGATCACGAAGCTTCTTTGAAGGTAGGTACTATTTAAGTTAGGTAGAATGTTTGATTTTAATCTATAAATTCGTATTGTTATAGAATTGCAGTATACTATTAAATAAAATTATTTAGTTTAGAATCTTTCAGATTCCTTTTAATAGATTAAAGACTTGTCCAAGATTTTTCAAATATCATTTATGATACTCACGTACTTAAAGTCCGAAGAAGTATTAAAATTAGCTGGTATTTTGACGAGACATTTCCTGATTCTTACCTGTAACAAAAAGAAATTACAACGTTACTAAAAAATGTTTAATATTAAAGGTAGATAGAAAAAGAATGAATAAGAGCTGATTTTTCATTAATTTATTATACCTATGTGATTACATTAGAAGTGTGACGACTGCTCTACTCTAGCTCAGAAATTCGACTGACTACCATCACTTTTTCACCTTGCCAGATAAACACCGCGCGAGGTGATACCCACGGACGGATGACTTAACGTTTGTTTACATGTTGTCTTTAGATATCTTGCAAAAATTTCTCACAATAACAAAGCACGATACAATCAAGGTCGATATTCTAGTCTAAAATTTACTAAAATCTACATTATTATTTGAAACATAGCACAAATCCAACTACGTCAAAAAGCATCCATTAGCGTTAACATAAAAGTCATAAAACACATTTAAAATGAATTTCAAAAGAAATAGGTAGAGTTACCATCGCCATTACCTACACTATTATTATTACTCTCTATTGTTTCCCATCGTACACACGCATACGCGTACACATTCTGACGGTAATACCAAACCCACTGTATTCTCTCTTTCCCTCGTCGACTGCTCGTCGTCGGATATCGACTTTTCTTCTCTCCAATGGGAAACAGAGAGGCTCTCACCGAAGAGAAACGTCTCGATTATATTTTCTCGCCTCGTATAGCGGCCGTTGTCCTTACGCATACACGCGTAAACCTACATATACGCTTGCAATACGTACGAAATATACGGTTTCGTCTTCATACTCGCGATGCTTTTACATACGTTCTCGATACCCGAGGTATCCCCTTCTTCCCATCCTCCTAGTACTCTCCATCGAGCCATCGGATTTTGTTCTCGCTAACGGTGTGGCAAAAGGTAGTAGCAGAAGGGGAGCAACCGAGTGCCGTTGAAACGCGGCCGGCCATAAGAAGGAAAAATCCAACGAAAAATGTCCCATGAATATCCAGAGGCTTTTCCCGACATACTCGTGTGTTTGTATTCGGCAAGAAGGGATAAAAAGAGAGAATCGTACTCACATCCTTTTTTTTGATTCGACGCGACGACGGTCCTTCGTTAAACGGAAAGCGCCTAGCTGGCTCAGCTAATACGAGTATACTTGTCTCTGTGTGTGTGTAATAAACACATGTATGTACCGTATAGACAGAGAAACGATAATGCGTTGACGTTAACGAGTCGCTATAAATTCTATTAAAAACGCTCGTAGCTGCGTTTCTCCGCTTCGGGACGACTCAACCCGGTTGGTACGTTCGTCGACCTCTTTGTTACGTTCGCTGTAAACTTCTATCTTTCTTTCTCGGTCACTATGGCTTTGTAAAGGAAGGATAGAGTGGTAAAGAGAGAGGGGGAAAAAAGAGGAAGGAAATACGGCACGCGACAAAGGGATAGCAACGATAAGCGTCCTTCTCTTTCTATCTCATTCCTACACGTTGCGGTCGCCTACCTACCTTCCTTTTGTTTTTCATTGCCGCTCGAGAGAAAAAGGAACTACTACTACCGTACTCTCGGAGAACTTTGTTACCACCACGGAAAGAATATCCGGCCGTACGGTTTCTTGTCCTACCAGAAAGAGAGACAACCAGCTAGGATACAGAGGACTCCGGATATGAAGAGAGCTAGAGAGAGTAAGTGAGAGAACGGGAGGACAATGCGCTACTACCGTTCGAGAAGTCTTCGCGTGCCATCCAGGATGTACCTTTTTTTGGAACCTCTACGCGCCTTATCGCGGCGTATCGGACAACTCTTTACCACTTTTCACGGATGTCCAAGTGTTTTTACTCGTTCGATCGTCTTTTAGATTCTTTTTATGGTAGTTTGAGATAATGTTGGATTTGGAAAGTTTTTAATAGGATTGATTTAGAATGTAACGTAATATTAGAAGATTTAGAATTAAATCTGGATTTTTCGTGCAAGTTTTAGATTTTAAATATGGAGAAGTTTTAGATTAGTTTTTAATTTTATTTGATCAATTTTCGATTAATAATGTTTTCATCAAATTCCTGTAAAACAATGAATAGTTTGGTTCTGTTAAATTATATCACATTTATCAATTTAAACGGATAATTTAGTCATACGTGTACAGATTAACGATAACTCGTACGATTGCTAATAATTTACTGTCCATCTATCCCTTTCTTTCTATTTTGTATCTCAATTTATGGAATGAACGTATGAAATATGCAAAAACTACAATTTATACGCTTCTATCTTTTCACTTGTCTGTAAAGCCGATGAAAGAAATATCGCGCTTCGTTGGTTTTTTTTGGCACGAGGGAATGCAAGCTGATTAAAAATTAATTCAAAACTGTTTCGTTTAAAAAAAAAAAAGAAAACTGTTCCATCGACTTACCAATCGTTCTCTCTTTCTCTCTTTCCATTTGAAATTAAACGAATTGTTCTCATCCATGCGCTTTCGATTTCTTTCCAACCGCGTTACGAATAAATCGACGTGGCAAAACAAAAGGGAGCACATCCTCTCGCGACATTTTAAAAGAAAATCTGAGAGAAAATTATCAAAGAGGAGGAGACAGGCAAAAAAAGATTTTACCAATAAATTCGAACGATATCCGAAGGAAAAATTTATGAAGTTTGATCGGTAGAACGCAACGTTTCCCTTTTTCTATTCTTTCTCCTTTATTAGTATCACGTGTAACCAACAAGAGCGATCACAAAAGAGACGCATAGTCAATGGGAAAATATACAATGGAAACGTACGTACGAGCGTGATATTAAAGAGAAAGAGACAGAGTGGTTTTGTCGACTAGAAATTACAGGAAATCGTTGGAGAGAGTCCGTCCCGTAACATTCATCCGACACTCGTGCGGACTTTTACAAAATATTCGTTTCTTTTCGCAAAAACCTAGACGAAAAATTGACCAAAACCAATTACGAGACCGTACGTACCTAGTATATACGTACGTCTATGTGCAATTAAAAATTTAATAATTTCGAGCTCGTGGAACCGAGCCTTTTAAAAATTCGGAATTATTCTCTTAGGCTTTCAATTGACTAACCGATGGCAAAAGACTTGTATTGACTTGATTATGTACTGACAAAATGAATTTTGTAACAAACAAATTTATTAATAACATGAAACAGATAATAAAAAAAAAAATAAAACTTGCCTTTGACAATCAGCTGTTACTTTCTCTCCCTCCCTATTACCCTATTCCGACAGGTACGCCGTGGGAGAGTCATCAATACCGAAGAAAAGTCTAAAATTGCGATATTCAAAATTATTGGATTCCGACTGTACATCGTTGAAAAGATCCACCGAAGAAGATATAAACGAAGGAAGATCCGAAAGTCGGGTCCTTAAAAGCGGAAAATTGAGACGAAGGAAGATAGCTCGCTCGTTCGCTTTTCCGGACACATAGAGAGATTTAAGTACGAGTTAATATTCGATGGATGAGGCATAGCATCGTGGCGAAAGTTGGCCAAGAAGTTCATCGTGGTTCTCGATGCCGGACGGGAATCGAAGTTTGATAAGCGAGTTTTAAAAGTGTGGAGAAGAAGGAAGAACGATACGAGTAGCCTTTTTTCTTCTCGTAGCTTTCTGTCTCCCCTCTCTCCACGTCTATCTATCTCTTTATGGCCTTTAATCACTTTTCCATTTTTTCAACCTCGTTTCTTCCTACCACTCACGTCGCCATAGTAACTGTCTACCTCCGGCTGTGAATTCAAAGTGCTTCAACGAAGTATCAAAAGGATTCTCTTATCTCGACTATACGCACTACTCTCCACCACTCGCTCGCTTCTCTATCTCCTTTACCGTAGTTGTCGTTTCTCGTAAATCCACTTTCTCCGGGAAGAGTAGCATCGGGAAGCAATCTCCGCGACCCGCTCCATTCTCCTTGATGTAATACCTTTATCTTACTCGCGTCAGAAGAAATCAACTTTTTGCTATGTACTTCCTTCCTCTCTTTTTTTTTCTTTCTTATTCTTTTGTCGAGAGACACGAGAAGAAAAGAAAGAAGAGACTTTCTTTATTCGATGGGAATATTAAACATTGCGACGGTCTTTATTCGCGATGGGTAACGCCGCTAGAAAAATATTGTTTCCGTGAATAACGATCCTCTCGCGTATTCGCACATTTAGCATTCCAATTTTTCTTTTTTTTTACTAACCGTTTTGTCTTTATTTAATTAGTTCTCTCTTCATTCTATATTTTTATTTTCAACGGATATCGTATAAATAAAATAGTAAATTCTAACAAAACTAACTTCGTTATTCGACAAAATTGTGAAGCAAGAAACATACGACCGGTTATTTCAATTGCTTCGATGATTCAAATGTTAAATTATCATAATGGAACATCAAAAATATTCTTTATAATCCATTTAAGCGACTAAGTGAAATTATATGACGTTTGGCACACACAATAGCACCGTAGAAAAGGAGCACGAGTTCCCTCTGTCACCGATATTTATACTATACCACAGACTAGAGGACGGGAGGAGGACTAGATTCCCCTCGCGTCGAGAAGCACAAACACGCATGCATTATACGCAACACGATGGTCATACAGGCATTTATATCCCGGCTAAGGGTGATGTTATGTTATTGTTACGGTTACGATGTATAATAATATCATTATCTATTATTATCATCATCCATTATAACTATTATTATTATACATTACTAAAAACACGGTAAACGCATCGACCAACTCCAGAACTACCTACGAAGGAACACGTTTTCGAAAGTGACTACGAGAAAAGGAAAGAGAGAAATAAAAAAAGTGAGCAGCGATGAAAGTTCCTCCAAAAGGAATTTCCGTGGAATAAGAACGACGCCGAGATTTTATTTCCCTCGAAGATGACTCTCGACAGTCTCGTTTTGTGCCTGAAAAGAGAGGATCGGTATAGGAGTGAGAAAGGAATAAGTGCGGGAAGAAGAGAGAAAGGAACGAGAAAGAGAGAAAAGGGAACAGGCTTGAAAAAGGTGCAGCTACTAACGGTAGAAGGAGGGGGAGTCTACGAGGGTGGCGCGCGCGAGAGAACGAAAACAATATCCGCGTCGCGACGCCTTCTCGCGAGTCGAGCGCAAAGCCAATCCGACGTGTCGAAAACTTTGTTCGCCGTATTTCCGGCGCCGTCGGGCTTCGAGGCGGAGACGACGACTACCGCTACGGCATTCTCTCGCCCGATCGACGAAATTGCAGATATGGGGAGAATGTCGCGCTATCGGAAACCGGTACTCGTCGTTGCACGATTAAGCTTAGGAACTTTGTTAATTCATTTATATTCTTTTTGCTTTTCAAGAAAGATATAAAATTAAAATGGTAACCGAGTTTGCATAAAAATGTATATTTATCTAATTTTGTTTTTTTTTGGAAGAAAGATATGGAAAGAATTTATGATCAACTTTTTTGTACTAAACCTTATGGTTTTTATAACTCATGATTATATTTTTGTAAAGATTGATAGACAATATTTATAAACATTTTAAATATACTATGACAAATGTAGTGCCAATGACTTGTTAAATATATGGTAACTTTGTAAGAAAAACCGAGATTCGATATAAAAATTAACTACATATTTTACATTTATATCTACGATCAATTTAATTGTTCAAACCACATTTTTATGAGCGTCAATAGTATTGCGAATTTTCTTGATATGTTATAATTGTTATTCTTCGTACTACTCTATTGTATTCTAAAGTTAATAAATGATAATAAAAATAAAAAGAATAGTTTACTTATTACCCTATCCTTCATAAAACCATGCAAAATGTCCTTTCCCCAAAATTTCTTCGTTTTCGTCATCGTCGATTCGATGAAAGCGTAATCGCGTTAATCGAGATGCGATCGGTTCGTGCACAAGATTGCCAATTCATTCTTCCAATTACCGTTTTCGCCAACAATGGAGCGTACATATAGAAACGCGAGAAAGAGAGGAAACAGCAGTAGTCGATATCGAGATAACGCCGGACGGTCTTTCATCAGCTTCCGAAATAACTACAGGACGATCTCGTGGCTGTCTCTCTTAGTTTCCCGATCGAACCTCAGTTTCCCTTATTTTTCACCTCGATAACTCCGCTCGGTCCGATGAGAGAAAAAAGGGAAGCAAAAATACATCTCTCTTTCTTTCTCGTACCATCGGGCAAACACATCGAAAGCGGCTTGTCGATAGTCGAGAAAACGAATTCTCGCTTTTACACCACCACCCATCGGGGATATCGTATCTTTTGCTCGGAGAATACACGGAAAAATATTAAGCAAAGTCGAAAGGTCATTACCTCGGACGGGCTACTTATCGACGAGATACCTCTCGCGATCTCCGAACGGAGGATTATAACGGAATTATTACGTGAAAACTAGTGCTCTTGTGAGAAAGGAAAGAGTGGAGAGAGAAAAAGAGAATAAAAAGTAACGAAGCTTCGAACCAGCGAGGCTCTTTATTATTGCGAAATCTTCGATAACTCCTCGAGTACGAAATGAAACGCGGATTGTACGGGTTTCGATCGCGAGCATCGAATCCTGGAAATTGATTTACGCGTTTAAAATCCGTTTTCGTGTCGATCGTGTATTTTAAAGCATCGTAATATTGTTTTTCTGTTTCTAAATTTTCTAATCTCCTAAATGTTATCTTAAAGCTTGGAAACAATTTTGTTTGTCTTCAATTGACGAGTAACTATCTCAAGAATTAATAAAGTAATCGGCTTAAGAACTTATCGATAAAAAGAATCCTTATATTCCCGGTACTACAATCGAGACAAAATATAAAACTCATTTTATCTTAACGAAAAACTCTTAACATCCTACCAAAATACACCTATTCAAATGTCTCTGATACCAACGCAATTGCATAACAGATTCAATTAAAAAACAATGAAATGACCCATTTTTTATAATAAAATATTTACAACATTCTAAATTACTAGTTAGTTCATATCAGAAGTTAAATTAGCCTTAATTTCGTATGCTCTCATATTCTTCTATCCACAAAAAAAGAACTTCGATCTTTGTCTCAACATCCCCATTTAACCTGTGACCGAAACAAGTAGAATAATCCAAAATTTTCTTATCGATATTCAACCTAGCTACATTCGGCACTCGTTCCATGAAAATCATGACGTTCGAACAAACGAGAATCGCGTCGATTTCGAGTTTCCTAGCTTGTAGCAGAAACGACGGACTCGTGGACACCGGCACGGTGGCTGGGACTCATTAATGAAAGCGCAATTATCTCGATGCCGCCGCCGGTGCGATGCGGGGTTACCCGTCAAATAACCTGAAATGCTGTGAAATCGGTTATCTCCGGCAAGGTGAGCACGTCGAGCGTCAGAAAGCTCCGCTATGCGTGCCCTCGATCGATGCGTTCGATCGGCGAATGCGGTTTACGCGGGCGCGTAACCTCCGCAAGAGTAAACGAGGACGCGCAGACGCCTACGCGTAGGACGTGTACGCGCCGCTTTGTCGAGAAATAGGATGAGTATGGTAGAAGGGTGGGGGGAAGGATGAAAGAGGTGACGCGTTGCGCTCGGTCGCGTCCAAACAAGAGACAACCAGCGTTCCGCTCGCGCGTTTACGGACGTTCGACGTGCTTGCAAATTATGCCATTTTCCTAACGCACACGCGCGGGCATCCATATAAACGCGTGGGTGTATTCGGGAAGTATTGGCATGGGATGTAAAATTTAATATTCAATTTTTCAAGATTTATGATATGTATATCAAATATTGTTTTTTTATTTTGGTCACAGTATTTGGAAATAAATATGTTTGAAATATTAGAAAATTTGATATAGACAATTTTTAATGTCTGTTTGGGAATTTGTTTTTGTTTTTATTTACGATAAACGGGAGTAAATCCCTTTTGGTATATAAAAATTATTTACATCGTTATAATGAGTCGTAGTGTAAGGTTACATTAGAATATACATTATGTTTGAAATTGCTTGGAGAAGAGAAAAAATCGAGAAACTTAATTTGTAATTTATTTAATTTGTAAATTGATCATTTGTGATTTTTAAATGGTAAGAAACGAATTTTCTTGTAACTCTAAATAACAATGAGGCAATCTGAAATGTTGTAGACGTTCTAGTTAATTCTATAAGTTCCTTTCTAAATCGTTCCAAAAACTTTGCTCAGATTCGAACGACGCGCGTTCGCTGTAATAATAGGTACCGAAAACTTTGACGGCACGTTCGCGTAGGTGCAACACGCGCGGTGATCAACGTTCCTCCATTGATATTTTCTTTTGAAATACAGACACTTGTTAAATCTTTCTCTTTCAAATCGTACAAACAATAAAGATTCGTTTTTGAATGACAGCTCGTGTATGTTCGGTGAAGCGGCTAAAAGCAAAATAATCCGTATCTGTAAAGAATGAGTATGCAACTGTGAAGCAATAGTAACGAGTAAACAGGTTGCAATAATATCATACATTAATTAAATTAATGTCATCGTATAGAATTTAAATAAATTTATGTTTTAATGAATATATTTACATATAATAAAATAAACTTTATCTAACGAGTTCGTAACTACATCACATAATGATTTCAAAGACATTGCCAATTAAAAATGGTTAAAAAAACATAAATTTACACCGTAAATTACTATTGGATAATATTGAAATTCTGTACAAAATTTAAGGGTTAATACTTTATAATATACCAAGGCAGGAGTGAGAGGGCAAAGATCGTAGATGTAAAGTATTCATTCGTATTATCAAGAAGACAAAAGCTCTATCTCTCTCTCTGTTCTAGGACGACACGATACGCACCGTCGCCTTCGACGCGAAGAGGACTAGAAACGTAATGAAATTTACCGACAGCCGTCACAAGGGCGGGTGTTCACAGGGGTTGGACCTGATTAAACTGCATTACATGGTTCCGCTTCTCTATTTGGTCGCAATTGGTGCGGAGAATCTCTACGCGTTTAGTTATTCCCGTTTACGTTGGTGGAGGGTTACATCTCGTATACATAATTGCTAGACTGATTGACTTTACGGACTAATAGGCGAGCCGTACAAACGAACGCCACACGCTACAAGAACTTTGCCGTTTGCTAAACTCAAACATAATGGAATCTCTGACGATAATGACGATCGCGATGATGATAACGTCGAACGAATGGGACGAATGCAATTTTATAATATTATATGCAGAATATTTTATTTGTTTTGGTATGAAAAAAATTTAATACCATTTATGAAGTACCTATATACTAAAAATTTAATTCTATTGTGAAAGCAGGATATAATATACTTTGTAAAACTCTTGACAAATAAATCATTAACATTCACTAAAAAAAAAATATTAAAGTAGTACCTACGAATATTTTACACAATAACTGGGCACCTCTCTAAACGAATAAAAACGCATTGTCTGAAATCGATGACGACAATACTAATACCGATGACGCTGAAAGAACGAGAAGAAAGCTAAAAAATGTGACACCCGGAGCGCATTCTTTGCTTATGAAAAGTACGTATGACGACTGGCTGTCATTTAAACATGAAATATGCATGCATTGTCGAATAAATCCTCCTTTTGCGTAAATATCACGCACGCACTCTCGTCTTTCTTTATTCCCCGTTGTGTTTTATTAGCCTCACGCTGACATTACTTCGCGACGGAGTATGATATATTAGTCGATGCGAACTGGCATCGTTTATTATCGATCCACCTAATTCCAGAGCCCGAGTTACGTTCGCGCTTCCGTAAACACTGCTTGCTAAGGAAATTGATTTAAACCATCTACGACGGATATAGATATGTAAATACATGTATATAATATATGTATATAAATACATACACCATAGAAGAGCAGCCGTTGACATCGATATTTCGTTTATATCGTCGAAAGGGTTGGTGGAGTGCGCGGAATTAGATCGCACGTTGCTATTATTATTTAAAAGACTGTAGTGACGACGTTGCTTTAAAGGTATCGATATTCTATATTTATATACAATATAGGGAAAAATTGTATTCCTTGATAGCAGTCCCGTTAATATCTCTTCTAAAAATATTTTTTAAAATTTCGAGAACAAGATATGTATATACTTGGACTATAAAGTACAAAAATTTAGTATTAGATTTTTTCTAATCAAAATTCTTTTTAGGATCGATGATTCAATAATCACAGATGTTAGTAAAGTTTAAAGGGTTCACCCTTCTGATGTGGCCCGTATGACGCTGAAGGTGTTGAGGGTTAACGACCATATTATCCTAATATACTGGAGTTATAGAAATAATTCTAATCACTAATCATTAATTGATATAATATATTTTTTGTTTTTGGATAAAAAAGAGAATTCTTAGTAAACAGATAATACAAAAATGAAGTCCAAAGTATTAAAGTCTACTTACCCAATTGAATTAAATTTTCTTGATTACTTGAAAATGACTGTACCAGTTTATCCCATTTTTCTCACCCTAACCAAACTCCCCTAACGTATTAAAAGTATATAATAATATTTGATAACCGTTGATAACCTGATAAGAAATATACAATTTCCGAAGTTCAACGAGCAAAGCCACGTAAATTCGTTTATCCTCTCTACGCTTAAACGATATCTCGTCATTAAACTGTCGATCCTCGGTGTCTCGAGTTTACAAAGTTTTCCAGCACCTTTCGAGCACCTTTCGATCGATAAAACGATACTAACTTGCCATAGCGAATATACTACGAGACGACGACGCGCGTTAGCGAGGAACGTTCCAAAGATCGGCACACACGAGAGATGCTTAGTCACTTACAAGCAAATTCCAACGTACGATGGTAAGCCGAACGCACGTCGATGTCTGCATAACTATAACGCTTCGAAGACTTAACTTCATCGTCTTCGGACGTGTCATGCCCCGTCGTTCCGAAAAACACGACGATGAGTTTCAGTACTCCGTGGATAGAGAGAAGAGTGAGGTTCATGTGTGTGTGTGTGTGTATCTCTACGTTTATAGAACTTAGTACCATCGTAAGACGTCCTTGAGCTTTTGGCAGGTTCGACATACCCATTAACGCTCGTTTCTCGCTTCAACACGTGAATCAAGGGACAAGGACAGACGACTTCTATATCTCTCAGAAGAAAACGATCAAAAGTTAAACTGTTCCTCTCAAGAGGGAAGATTCTCAAGCGGTAAATTTAGACTTGAATGACGGAGGAATTATTTCTGACGTTTATTATCTCATTTTTCGAAATAATTTTGTTATTCAACGCGAACTTTTGACTCGTGCACAATAAAATATAATTTATTTATATCACTTCCGCGATAAATGCTTAATTCTAAAGTAGAATATAATCATTTAAAATCGACATATTTCTTTCAAATTGTGTACATGTAATATAACAAATTATTTCCAACTAGGAAAACTATCCAAGCAGTTTCGCTTAACTTAAACAAATAAGTTTAATTATATAATGTTCAAAGACTAAAAAAAAGAAAGTTATTCAAGTAAGTACCCCTAATTAGAATTGACAAAGTTTGCTGACCGAAACTCCATTAAAATCAGGAACGGTAAATGTAAACTCTCCTCGCGCGGGTCGATCGTTTTTAATTAAAGAACGAAACATGTATTTACTTACGCGCACCTGTCGATATTCGCTCGACGACGTTCGGATTACGAAGAGATAAAAGGAATAAGAGAGAAGTCGTGTTAGGAATCCAGCGTTACACCATCTCTCTCTATCCCGTTTCTCGCGTATCTTCGGCACCTCCGGGCGATATGCATCGCACGATTGTAATTTCTCCCCCTTCGTACGTTCGATATGCGGTACCCCTAGGTAACCGTTATCGATCTCGCAAATAATAGCCGGAATGTACGAAGCGACGTACGACCTAACCCATCCGCATAACGAGGCTGGATGTGCCTCGATCTCCTCGAACTACCCCTTCTCACGGTCTCTCACTCTTGCCACGGTATCTATATATGCTATATCTGTATCTATCCTTCGCTTGCTCTCACACGAACTTACCCCTTTACATACGTACGTAGGTACGTACGTGACCTGGATATCGGCCGAGATCGAAGGGACCGGAGTTAAACGTTGACAGCTATGGTCGACGATTACATTTAAGGTGATTACGGGTAAAAGTCGTAAACAGATAAATACTTGATCGATGAGTTTAGATCGATTTGTAATTTTTTAATTTTATTTATTTAACACGTTCCTAGGTGAGACTAAGCGGTTTTTTTGCCAGTGGCGTTATCACTCCCAGGAGAGACTAGTCTGTTTTTTTATTGGTTAATATTTAGATATATTTAATATATTTTTAACAAATTTAAATATTTGCTAATAAAGAAACGGACTAATCCTTCTTATGAGAGATGCCATTAGTGACCCAAGCTGATAAGTATTGTTCTTGGAACGTTATGCCATTTTTACGAAGAACCTTTTAGATATTTGTTTACAAATTTTGAATTGTTTTTAAAATAAAATTATGATTAAGTAATAAAGAATTTATATCGATGGTTTTAGAGCAATCGGTAACTGAAATATAACGTTCCATTAAATCCCTAGATCAGGTCGAATTTTCATGCTCCCCTAATGTAATTCACTGCGATAAAAATTGTGAAGAGAGAAAGCTTTTTAACCTTACGAAACGAAGAGACGAAGATAAAGTCCAAAGATCGCCTAGAAGATCAACAGGTTCCGTTCTTCGTGCGACGATCGATCGGCAATTACCTACAAGAGGCTTTATCTTTGAGCGTAAAGCACGTCGTTATAAAAGCAGCTATCTGCGAAGTAAAACGCTAAGGAGAAACGTCTTAAGAAAAGTCTAAAGTGGTAACTCGTAGATGTTATTTCGAAGGTCGTCACGAGAATGGACTTCGACCTTGCCGCGAAGTCTTTTGTTGAGAATACAAATATTAAAGATTTTGACCTTCCATCCTTTAAGAAATTACGATTATTAATCTTAACGGAATATACAATAATCGATACTTCGTGAAAATAAAATTAATTAAAAAAATAATCCATTTGGATGCTAAAAATTTGTGACATATTTTGGACGTGAAAGAGCTACACGTGTGTTTTAATGGATTTCAGTTTTCATCCATTTTATAATCCTTGCGATAGTAATAATAATAATAATAATACCTACAAGAAATACATTATTTTAACACTTTCCTCCCTTTTTACGTAATTTTTATAAAATACATTTATAATACAATATTATATTTTAACCCAGAGTAAGCAAATTAAAAAGTATAGTTATGGTAAACTGGTGAAGTATAAAAAACTGTATAATATTCTTTAGAATCGAAAGGGTCAGCCAGCGAACCTTCTCTCCTCGACGGTATTGAAACGAGCTCGATATTATCGCTACTATAAAAGCGGCATCGTACGAGAAAGTAAGAACACACCATTCACGAGCAATATCGTAGAATACATTGCCGATACATAAGAGCAATTGTATCGTACGAGTATTTCTCGTGAATGCTGCCTCTACACCTTTTCGACGTCGCTCAACGGTTTTCTTCGTAGTCGTTACTCGTACGCTGGAAGGTAAAAGCGTCAAAATAAAAAGAAAATCTAACGCACAACCTACAAGAAGAATAAAAACAGTAGTACCTTTGATGGTAAAAGAGAACGTTATAAACGAAGACGATGCGTGCACTTTGCTCGTTCTATTCTTTCATATGGCAGGAATGTTGGAGGTACACGTGAGAAATACAATGTAATAATGAAAGAGCGAACGAAGAAATGTTGTAGTAAAGAGAAGAATTCCTAGACGAGTTTACTACGACGATGAGTATAATTTAATGAATGGAACGAGTAACTCTAAAAGACTGCTATACTGCTATTAAACTCTACCGTGTTAACTGACTTCAACAATTTAAAAAATACATGTAAACGTATATTAAAATTTACCCTTCATTATTAATACTAAATTATCTATATAGTCTGCTAAAAAAAAATTAAAATACACATACAGTTCCTTTTACATTAACAGTATTGCAAATTTACCAAAAATTATCACTTATCTCACTCAACAGTTTTTCCTTCTATTAGAATGCTACAGGAACGGAAATGTCAGTCACCGGTGACCTCCACGATGTTTAACTCGTTAAAGATCTAATCTACCCTTAACCCTTTCACTGCTAGCAGGCTAATACATCGGTCCTTGGTAAATGTACGTACCAACACCACGTGATGGGGTATGCTTTTAAAAGGGTTAAAACCGTATATTTCAACATCAAACAAGAGAGTAACATGCCACGGTACACGAGGGAAGAAACGAAAAGAAAATTATACCGAAGAAATTACAGGGCAGCGAAGGGAAGTTACATGCGGAGATATCGACGTTTTAAAGAATAAAGACCATCGTAAAAGTCCTAGGATTCGTTCGTAAAAGGGAAGATTTAGTATCGACCGATAGCCAGCATCGATGCTACCACCGACCGCAAGGGATAGTTACAAGCCCTTCGCGTTGTAACAAGAACGCGACAAGCTGGCTTGAACACCAAGCTGTGCACCAACGAACTGCATACGATTTATCGTGGATTTCTCGAGTGCGCGTGTCTTTTTCTCCTCCTCTCTCTTCTTCTATCCTTCTATTCCTAACCACCAACATTTCTCCTCCACAACCCTCCTAAACGAACGTACCCCGATGAAGTCACCACAAACTTCACGGATATCACCCTGGTAATGCAGTCGTTTAGAACCAAGCAAAACGCGATAATATCAAAGGATACGTTCTGTAGTTGACGGTGTAGTTTGTTCGTTGTTGTCTTCTTGACAGGGAAAAAAAGAGGAAGGTCTTCTTCGTGTAAAGGGAGAATAATTAGGTCGATCTTGAGTTCAGGTTGGGTTAAGTGCTTTCTTTTTTATAGAACTTGGAATACTGGGTCGTTCTATTATTTTTTCTAGGGATTTTTAGTTTGAAGTTTTTATAAAAATTTATGTAAGTGTGGATGGAAATGGTTATTGAACGAAATAATAACGTATTGATTTATGTATTATGACTATAATTATAAACCGATTAAATCGATAAGAATCTTTACTTAATATTTCAACATAGATATCTATTAATAAATTTCATCTATACGTTTACGTGTGTGTTATCTAATCGAAGATGCTCATCGATTGGTAAGATGCTAGACAAGAATGCGAAGAATTCCGATTTCTCGAGGGGTGAATTTATATATTGAGAGAGTCGTAAAAGAGCTCGTATATAAGTATGTATATGTTGAAACTTCGTCTTCTTATCGAGATGTACACATAGGTACAGTAGATATAAATGAAAATGAATTTTATGTGGAAATTAAAGAGACGGTACCTATATTTTATAGAGCAATAAATTGAAAATTATATAATTATCATATATTTTTTGTTTTGACTTCCCCAGTAAATTATTCTAAACGATATTCGACATAGATAAATATTTATTTAATCTAAATAGATCGAATTCGAAAATATATTTAACACAAACCTTGCTAATGTTATACAACCCACGACTCGATACAATTTCCAAATGGATAATTCCAATCGTAATACCCATATATGTGTTTAAAAACAGAAAGATAAAGAGATGGAGAAAGTACGGGTACCACCGTTTTACGGTATTCGACGATTTACGAGCGCAAGTTCGAGCATTCGGAAATTTGCGGAGGATAAACGAACGGGGCGAAGAAAATACGATAACGCGGTGTACACTCTCGTCCCCTCAACCCTCTTCTACTACCAGAAGGAACTTACTTTTCGACGGCTACTTTCCGTAGCGGGTAAACGCAATTTTCCCACTCATCCTTGCTCGCGGTAAAGAAGCTATCAAAATTGTCGTCGTGCCTAACTTACCTACCCTTTCCATTCCTCTTTCGGTTTTATACTATTATTCGAGTTCAGAGACACAGACGGTGTCACAGTTTTCCTTTTCTTCCATTTTTTTATCTCTTCTTTGTTATGGCGCAATAACGTCAGGTTATCGTGCTGGAAATATTTGAAGAAGCGAAACGATGAATTTATTTACGACTACAGAAAGACAGATATTGAAAAGAAATATTTTTCATTATTTCATAATTTTAAATAAAAAAATTGAACCATTTATTCAGAATGAACTGCGTTATTCGAATAACACTTACTATAATAATCAATTATTCTTAATAATTCCCAAAGCAGAAGTTTCAATTAAATTAAATCTACTCGTCAATCATATCGAACTGTTCGGAGTAGATACTAATAACCCACTTTCGATCATTAACGTAAAGAGAATGCCAGCTCTATTCCGATACAAATGGAATACAAGATGAGAACAGATGAAATTTAGCGAAAATGTACAATTCTCCAAGGGATTATGATTAATCGCTTCTACGTCTATAACTTCGATAGTTACGCCAATGCGGTAATCGGATTCGGTCTCTTCGAATCGATTAAAACAAAACTTTTCATCGATTTTATATTCAATATTTGAAAAAGTCGTGTCGAAAGTCGGTAAAAGTCGCGATCTCTCCTTCCGACAAAAATTTTCTCGAGACGAACCGAGCGTGCGAGTATATTATCCAGAGAGCGCCTCTTGAAATCGTCGTAATCACGAATTCATTAATGCGAGCGATCAATCTTCCGTGTTCCGTGTATAACGGCGGCTACAGGGCGAGATATAATTCGCTGTCAGAAATATATATTCGGTACAACGAGCTCGAGACTCGAGTTATTCGTAAGAAGACTTTGATTAACAGACACGTACTTATATCGCCTGAGTGTTGCCTTATAATCTCTTCTCCGGTTCATCGGCCTTTTTCAAACGACCTGATAAAAATTGCTAATGTTCTAAGTTAGCGTTTCTCAACCGCATATATCAAAATATTTCTTGGTCATTTTACAACGATGCAAATGTTTGCGGTATTATAGAATTCTTTTCATCATTTTACAGGTCACTTCGATGAAAAGTAACAGCAATAAATTCGTGATCCATGACAAAGCAATAGCGGTTTCGATAGACTCCACAAATAATTACTAAGAGTCGTGATTAACGTAATAAAAGAGGATTAGCTAAATTTCGTAGGGTTAAACCAAACTATTCTATTGTAAAAGCAGGTTTTGTTTTGCCTAAATATAATTGACCGTTTATTAGTGCAATAAAAGTTCTAACAGATTTTATGGTAGGGTCATTTAAAACCTAGGATATTCAAGCAAGGGTGAATAAAATTTACGAGAGTGAAACTAGAACTTTCTTCCTATCGAAATTTAGTAGATTAAAATCCTAATAAAAAATAAAATTAATTTTCTTACAGAACGTTTGCTGGTTAGATCGCAAGAATGAAGAAGAAGTAAAATAGAGAAACTGTTAAAAAGAATTTGCTCTATAAGCGGTTCACGCTTTTTCCCCTTTGTCTGTCATGCAGGCACGCCAGGAAAATAGAGAAGTAGCGTTGTAGAGGTGCATACGAAATAGAATGAAACAAGAGGACGAGAGAGAGAACGATTCGCGGACAAGGACGAAAGCTCAACATCCCATTTTCGTTCGACCGTTCATAACGGTGCTGGAAGCGCGCGGCGCGTTACAAAGCGGAAGCGAAAAGCCCGTCGTTGCGGGCAATAATGTAGATCCAATTCGTGGCCGAGCGTGTACGAGAGAGAGAGAGCTAGCATTGTCCGTAGTTTACAGTCATGCTTTCTCTCTCCATCTCTCTCGTTCTCTCATCTTTATTCGCCTTCAACTCCTGGCCTCGTACAACGAGGGACCAACCGCGTTTTACGAAGAGACAGATGCACCGGACAAGCGGAAACCTTTGCCACCGTAGAGGCGTTCATGAAACTCGTAAACCCACGCGGTTGAATTTTGAAAAACGGTCAACTACTTCGCACGTTTACGAATTTCTACCAAATCGTACCCGTGCAACCCTTTTTTATGTCACTTTGGATATCGTCGTGTAGACTGGTCGTTTAAAAGTTTTACACGAGTGCTGTAAATTAGAATGAACGATGTAGTCGTGTATTATAAAGAAAAATAAAGTTAGGATGGAATGGATAGAAATTAATGTTGGTAATTAATAAATAAAGAAATTGAAATTTATCATTCCATTGTAAAGACATCTATAAATCAGAGAAGAATTAATTTTGTTTAGAATTTTGATCTTAATTATGTGCAAATGTTTAAAGAATATAAGTACAAAGTTAAGAAAAAATATAATGAAGACATTGTATTTATTTTAAAAATTAACATATCCTTCTTGCCTGTCTGTCCTACCTACTGTAAATAAAAATGCAGCATGTACGGATTGAGTATTCATCATAAATTAAAATATTTATAATAAAAATCATATAAATCAAATAATCATTAAAACGATCACTATAATAAAAGAGTCAAGCTTCGATCCTGATTGCACGTATCACGAAAATATTAAAAGACAACTACTCCTCCTTAAATTGCTAAAACGCGAGGAAAGGTAGCAGGAAACCGAAAGGGTATTATCTACGAGGCACATTATCGTCGAGAAAAGCAGCAGAGGTAGGCGGTGGAGAAGGCCGTGCCGGTAGTGAAACGTTTTCGTTATTCCACGAGGTTCTTTATTGTGACAATGCACGCGAGTGAGAGAGGCCGAGTGCTTGGCCGAGTCATATGAGACGCATTACATTTTCTCGTTCGACCTAAAGCCAAAAGTATGTGCGGTAACCCGCTTGTTACAAATGCGTCCAAGATTTCGTCGTTGCATTAATAAGAAAAAAACAGAATAAACGTGATACTTTTAGTATCCTCCTTGCATGCTTCGAACGACACATCCACTTTGTCGTCCTCTTTACGTTACACCGTGTATATAAATGAAAATGTTCGAGTTTCGTCGAAAAGTAAGAAAAAAAAAAATAAACGGTGGAACGTGTCCCGTGGACTTTAACGACTTCGCGTCAACGTGGAGAAAAGGGGGGGAGAGAGCGACGTTTTCGTGCGGGAATACTTTACGGTTCTATTCACGTGAAACCGCAATGAGCGTTAAAAGCGAGCACGCGAGGCGGCTGCCTCAGGTAAAGGGGCCAGCAAACCGGCGAACCGTTTTTAAATTTAAATGATATTTCGAAAAGTGCGATTAACGATGGACGACTCTAACATTTAAAAGCTATATTCTAATACCATCGATTAGGTTTCAGGATGTTTAATATATTTCTAAGTTAAGTAATATTTTGGAAATTTGGCTAACTGGAACAGCGAAATTTACATTCTAATATCGTTAATCAGTTTTGCGATGATAAATTAATCTCTAATATATATAACACGACAATAGAGGATACTATGGAAACATCGCAAAGCACGCATAAAGGATGGTCAAAACGGAGGAAGGGGGATTAAAGTATCGTAAAAAATCCCTACGCGAAGTATACAAAGTGCATTCGGTGTAATGAATGGCTGCATTTCCCCGAGGCCGGTCTATTCTGCCATTTATTTATCGTTCGAGTGCATTATACTAACTAATAAAGGAACGTAATTTAGCACGAGCAATGTATCCGGCATGCGGCTTTACAAATAACAATGGCTCTTTGTAGCCGAAATGATAGTTATCGTTGTCCCTGGTATAATCACTAAACGTAATCCGTACTTACTTTTTCGGTGATACTTTATCGTTGTCATTTTTTTCACTCTCGTTTATATTTTACTTGTTACGTCCGTTCGAATGATGTGCGACTTAATGGAATATCTAAAGGATAGATAGTTACTACCATTACGTGATTCATGTATGCATTTATATGAATTTTTAGTTTATGTGTAATAAAATATAATTAATGAAATGGACTTGCAGTATTTGGTCAAGACAGGTAATTAATACGATTTTTCAAAGAAACTAATTACTTTTTTTCATTTTGCCTTTTCATTATTATTTCCTGTATGATATTAATTCTGGAATTTTAACTTTCGTCGAGTCTACTACGGAAGCTCACATGTATCATTAAATTTAGGTTATACCGATCTTTGACTAAATTTAAATATTTAAACAAAAATTAGAAGTTTTAAAGCTAAAAAAACAGTAAAAGCGTGTTTCCGAATTGGCAAAAATTAGTTACAGCCATTTGGTATCAAAAGATTAGTTTTTAGAATTCAACCATTCGCTATGGAAATAAAAAAAAGAGAGAACAGGTAAATCTGAAAAAAAAAAAAACATACAGCAAAATTGGAAAGAAGAATCGTATGGTTTAGCCAACATTTTCCCTCTACCTAGATATTTCAGAATGGCACAGTAAATCCCCGTGATATTCGCAGGAATCGCTCGTAAAACGGCGCGACTCGCGGCTCGTTGCCATTCGACAAGGCGACAAATCTAACAAACGATCGTTTTTCCGTTTAATTCCGGTTATTCGTAGGACGATGGGAACGATGGAGCCAGCGCATCGTCGTGTTCAGTTTTCGGTACCCTCCGGCAGGTCAGTTTCTCCAAAAGCATTTGCGCTAACGGGACCGTATTCGAGGGAGGCACGATGTTCCATGTTAAACAATACTTTCGATATTAAACGGGACTCGCAGGTCGAAGGAACAATTTTCTAGTCCTTTTATGACCACATAATAACAGAACTGTACATGGAAGGTCCTCTTAGGGCTATATAACTTTTATGACCTGCTTGGGTCGATCGCTAGGTCGTACCCAAAATTTGAAGGAAAGGTAGAACAATCCCTTATCCCCCACCATCATCCCAGTAATTTGGTATAAGACACAGCAACTAAGAGCCAGGACTAGCATTTGTACTCAAACTCGCAAGGAAGCTTGTAACCGAAACGTTGCTAGTGTAAACTCTCGTGCGTGAAGTTTAAGCGACCAGTAGTTTCTACAAATTCTTTACTTTTAATTAAACAAGTTGCATTCATTGAGAAAGTGTGTTAATTTGCGTTACGTAACTACGAACGCGTTTTCACCTAAACGTGACCAATTTTTGGTGACTGTGTTGAAATTGGAATCTACGTCTTCGAAATGGCCGAAACTTACAACAAGAAGGATTTAAAAACAATTCCTGGACATACCGATGGACGAGGTACTTCCGATCAACCTAATCAAAAAACTAATCTTACGAAAAATCCTAAAAAGCTACAAAAATCAACGGAAAGTATAAAACGAACGAAGCTGGAAGATCTGAAGCAAGAAGCACACGTAGCTCAACGTTCTCGAGAGGAACGAGAGGACGAACGTCGAAAACGTATCGACGAATTGAGAATGCGTAATAACGACAGACGAAGCAGAGTGGAGGAAAGGAAACGTTTGATATTCGAAGCGGAAAGAGAAAAACAGGAGGCCATTTTACGAAAGAATCAGGAAATAGAGGCTCGTATGGAAGCAAGGAGAAATAAAGAGAAGGAAGAGAAGAAGAAGAAAAAGAAGAGTGAAAAATCGAGCATGCCTGTAGCTTTTGGCAGTTCGACACCACGAATGTTGTGTTTAAATGATACAAATGGTTCTTTTTGTTCGAGCTGTTGGGCTATTGCAAAGGAACACGATAGTGGCAAGAAACAAGCTAGTATGATCATCGGTGGACACGGTAGGAAGTTTAACGAAGGTTCCAGTAGCGATGGACGATCGGAAAGATCGAGTTCGAGTAATTTTCAAACGACTAACGAATGTAAAGAGCAAGTACGAGGAATACGGACTCCACGAAATGGATCAACAACGTTGGAAAGTGTTTGCAGCTCGAGTATTAAAGTTTTTGCGCGTTTATCGCGTAACAACGACGGAGAGATGACATCGAGCAGTCGATCACGATCGAATAGTTCTATGAGTCAGCAAAGTGGCAGTACCAATAGCTTGGATAGTTGTAACGTCAAGTTACGTCCTCGTGCGATTGTCAATCGTCAACGGAGACCTATCGTCAACTGTAACACTTCAATACCCGTTAAAGTCAATCATCTCTCACTTGATGCTAAATTAACACCCGTTAAATCCCTACTACCAAAAGTTCACAGTACTCCAAAGGAATCTTTGATATCTAAATCAAGTGAGAAAAAGAAACGTTTAACGACTGAACGAGTCAAAGAAGAGGAGGAGCAACGTTTAATGGAGGAAACGATGCGTTTAGCGAGTGAAATGTTAGAAATGGAGAAAGAACGATTACAGATAACGATCGAGGAGACGAAACGTTGGGAGGAAGATGAACAGAGAAAACAGGAAGAGAAGGCTCGTAAGAAGAAGGAAAAAGAGGAAGCTGAAAAGAAGGCGATGGAAAAAGCGGAGAAACAACGGGTTGAATTCTTCGAACGACTAAAGAAGAGCGAGGAGGAGAGACTAGCTCGACGTAAACGAGTTGAGCTGATCATGCTTCGAACACGTGGATAGGATTCTTTTTTTTAGAGGACATCTGTTCTTCGCCAGCTGTGTAAAGTTATAAGGTATAAATAAATTATTTTTACTATAGAGTTGCATTTATATTTAGAAAATAGTGTAAATGTATAATAATATTCAATTTATGATTCTAGTTGATACACGCAAAAAAGGATGGAACAGAGAACTCAACGTGACCAAGGGATCGAAAAAATTACTTGAAATATTTCACTGAACGGTGGTTCTATGTCATTTCTATAGACACTAATAAGGATTAACGTGTTCGCGTGAGCAAAAATGGAAAAGAATAATACAATTTTTAACAAGACTATGAATGAACGTGTTTCCGAGCGAGAGAGAGAGACGAGAATGATATATTTTCTAAAAGAGCTGCGCGTCGTATTTGCATAAGGGGAATTATCCACTGTAATTTTCAGCCATCGAATTTATTATTCGAGCTCGCACGCGGGTATCGCGTATAAGCTCGTTGTATGCACGCGCGAATTGGCTTATTATTTCGCTGCGGGCAATTCATTTCAAACTGTTGTGCGCGACCCTTCCTGGCGTACGGTCATAGAGAGAGAGAAGAGACAGAGTGCGACCTACCACCGCAGGATGTGTAAAAGCGACGTCATATAGGGGCTAGTACGCGTACACGCACGAATACGTATCAGCCAACGATAAACGTCGCTCCGACGCGTAGAATTTTCGCACGTTTTACGACGAATCGTCGACGTGACATCGCGATCGATCGATCGAACCACCGTATAGATATTTTTTCGCGTGTATGATAAAGCTAAAACGGTCATGGCGTTTGGATGGCGTATAACTGTTTATATTTTTTTGTCGTGTTTCTTCGTGATCTTTTTTATATGTAATATAAAATTGTATTTTTATTTAGTATTTTTGTATAGTTATTTAGTTTTATATTATAATTTGTACGTGATTGGCGTTTGCTGTTTAATCTGAAATAAATATATGTATATATGGAATTATTTGGTGTGTGTGTGTTATTATTTCATATCCTGTCCTATGTTAAACATAAAATTATAAGTATGTTGGATAGTTATTCAAAGTAAGCTGCCACGGATTAATTTTTTTACTTGCAAAAATTAAGACTGCTTTTAACAGACCAATTTTGTTTAAAAATAAATGACATTTCTTATATACCTACCTATCTCTACGGACACGCGTTAAATAGCAGATTTTATTTAAAAAATAACAGAATTATAGTGTATTCACTTATACTAAATAAAACTATACAACATTATATATATTAAAGGATAAAAGTCAGCATAAATAGTAAAACAAAAAATATAATTCTTTAATATTCCTTTCAAAATCAAAATACAACAAAAAGACACGTCTCACAAACCTAACATTAAAAATAATCTCGAGTTCTCATCCAACAAATTTCGAATAGCACAAAAAAAAAATCGGGAAAACGCTCCCGGAACGATGTTACCACATTCCCGGAAGAAGAATCGCGACTCGATTGATAACCCAGCTCGCGAATAATGACGTTATCCGATACGCGTTATCCATAGTCCTCGTGTGCTGACTACCAGTCCGGATGGTATTCGCACGCGTCGAGAATCGGGAGACTCGCACGAGTGAACGAACGAGTGCGAACGAGCGAGTCATTTCAACGCGTATCTGCTTACACGAGAGCTCGGCCGAACACGGCCCATTACCGCGAAGCTCGTTTTCGCGTTCGGTACGCGGACGTGTCATATACGTACGCGATAATGCAGAGAGACTGGAAGCAAACGGCCCGAACGAACGATATCATCTCGGTCGGTTCATCGTGCCCGCGTGCTGTCGCGGCTTTCGCACGGGCGTAAAGCCGATGGCGACAAAAATTGTCGTTAACTTCGACTGATCTTCCCGTAATGATAACGCCAACGAAATTCGAGGACATTTCGAACCTCTACGGGAATAGCAACTGAATTTGGATCGAGAGTTTTATGGTTATTAATACTACGTTGGTTAAAGTGTTGAGTTTTAGCAGAGACCCGAAATAAGAGGGTTTAGTTAAATTTTGAAGAAAAAAATATTAGTTTAGTTAAAAAAATATTTTATTACTTAAAATTGGAAATAACTTAAAGTCATCATTAAATATTTGGAAAATCTATTACTCAATATAACTCTTATTTTGGGTCTTTGGTGTTAGTCGACAAAACCGATTTTTATACGTCATTCTTTGTACTCGTAGAATTTTCTTTAATTCACCGACCAGCTGGTCTGCCAAATACTATATAGTTTAAACTGAAATTGTAGAAATGGTTAACAAAAGGTTACCACGTTGAATTTCCTAAGGGTTATTAAAATACAAATTTATTAAATGAAAATTATTATGCCATGAAACGCACATCGTGTGTTTCGTACGTAACGTATGGAAATGAACAAGGTGTTAATAATAATAATATGTATATGTATATAGATATTTTTCTTTAATAAACAAAATGTATTTTATGTCGAAAATGCAACGCTCGCGGGTAAAACGACACCTTCTGGCTGTGGTTTTAAATTTCGCTATAATGTGCCAAACACCGAAAGCGCGAACGCCAACGAGAATCGTTTCTACACTGCGGATGTTTATTATTGTTTGCGGTGGTTGATCGTACGTGGAACTCGCGTGGTACTCGTAGAAATAATATAAAGCACGAGCAATAGGAAGTTGCACAGGGGACAACGATAAATGAGTGCAACGCGTGCTGATAAAATATAACGTGTAGAAATTTTTTTTAATAGGAATTATGCGTGGTACGAGGTAGAGCACGAATGTTGCGATCCGTGTTGATAAGGTAAAGCGACGTTAGTGACACTCGCTAGGCGCAAAAGGGATTAGGAAAGGTGAGAACGAGGAAATGTTGTATACCGATAAGAAAATTATCAGTGAACAAATTCCATCGTTTTCTACTGAAATTATATTCCATACAAATACCAGAATTATTCCATAAAATAAAATAAATAATGAATTTTAATATTACTTCGGTATTAACGAGAAACCAAATAATTGTTCAATTAAGTATGAAAATTGTTAATATTCGAAATGTCAGGTATGTTTTATTCTCTTGGTATAAAAATAATCGAGGACGCGTTTGGAAATATTACAAAGTAATACGAATAATACAAAAAATGAAATATTATTTATCACAAAATTATACAACCAACCGATTAATGTTTTGCAATAAGTATATTGCCGATTTTTCACTTCGAAATCGGAAAAAACAAGTTGTAATTTCTTTCCCAGGGCAAAAACCGATCGATCTCGCTAGCAATTCGTATTCGTCCAAAGCTCGCAGCAGCTTCGAGATAAAGGCTCACCGAGGAAAATCCTGACGTATTATCATTTCATAGCGTTTTCGTGGGACGCCACTTAAATCGAGGAAACGGATTATCGAGATTTACTCGGAAGAGGGAGGAGGCGGAAACGGCGGTAAGGTAAAAAAAAAAATCCCTGGTGATTGGAAGCACTCTGTTTCTAACCCGTCAGCCTGATCCCGCTCGGTCGCGCTGTTATCGTCGTACGTTCGTCTTCCTGAAACCAGGAATCCCTCCCTCTCTCTTTGTAAAAAGAACGGAAGCTCGTCCTCGGTAAAAGGATCGAGCTCCGTTCATTGCCAACGAGACGGGATGAAATAGATTAAATCGAAGGTAAATCCGTATACTTTACCTACGATCTATATTCTCGATATTCGCCAAGATCGTCTCTCGTACGCGAAGAGAGACCGTCTTCTTTCGAGGAACTTATCAAATTTCACGAGGACGACGACGATATTCTTCTTTCGTTTGGAAGAAGCTGCAAGAGTCCTCCTAGAAGAATCTACGACGACCGTGACGTGCTCGATAAAAGAAAGAGAGAGAGAAAGATTTTAAATCATCGCTCTTACTCCACGAGGAAAAACGATGGCCTATCAAATTCCTTTCGCTTCTATCTTATTTAAGCTGAAGGTAGGAAGGAAGAGAGAAAGGAACTAGAAACTGGAGCGACCATCGTCACGCAACGCACGAGAAAGTGAGAGAGAGAGAGAAGGATAGAGGGAGATAAAACGATCGTTTTTCGGTTCGCCGAGTGGAGAAGCTCCGATCTGCGGCAGACACTGGAGGGTGCTTTCGATTAAGCGGGTAATTAGCCGCAGGAGATGGATGGATATCTCACCCAACGTTACCCCTTACCCCCAAACACCGCCCTATCGCCACCAAGATGCCAGGTGGATCCTCTTTATTTAACGCGAAAGCTGACAGTGAGTGTTATTCACGAAATTTCGAGATATCTTCCACCCAAACGTCTTATTATTTTATATACATTCTACTTTTCTTCTTCTCGTCACGCACGACGTGGTCTTACCCTCGTCTGTGTTTGAAGTTTAATTGAATTTATTGAATAGCACGAATTATCTAGCGTGTCGGAGTTCAATGGGTGACCGACACTCAATTTGCTAAAGTTCAGCAAACGTTGGAAGTAATTAAAACATTTTAATTAAATAAATAATATTATATGTATTAGGATATGGGTAATGAAATGTACTAGTCTTTTTAATATTACTCTTTCTTTATAAGAGCTCGAAACAGAAACGTCTTTAGGCTAGTACGATCGCTGGAGGAATGAATAGAAGTATAAAGGACTGCAAGCAGCATCCAAACCCAAAGATTAGAGGACCCTCGTTCGACTACGAGGTTCTTACGCATGCATTCTAAGAAATGCTAGATTGGGTTTTGAATATAAAGAAAACTGCGTTAAATATTATTTAATGGGCAAAGCGAAGAGTAAGTAACCTTGAATAACAGAATCCCATAGAACGCTATAATATAGTTAAAGACTGGGTGTAATAAAAAATGTCATTCTAATTAAATCGTGACTAACTCGAAGTAGTAGGTATTCACAAAGTACTGCCGAGATTCGTTAACGACGTTGGTAGATATTATACGTGATTTAAATCACAAGCGAGTAAATGCGGTACACCATCGATAAATAATCGTTATGGGAATTCGATGATTAACGTTACGATCCCACGGGTGGGTAATGCCTTAATGACGGCGTAGCTTTAATTTACGAAGGCGATTACGCTCGTTATACGCTCGTAATTCGGTGATTACACGGGAGCGACCGTCTCGCTTCTAATTAACGATCTCCGCGAGATCTTTTAATGAATTCTTTACGTTGGCCGGGTAGAGATAGGGAAAACACTAACCTTTGGAAGTAACTTCGAGAGAATGAATGAACTTATACCTCAAAGAACGTTAAGATCACCATTGGTATGCTTTGTGGTGTCAATAACGACCTTGCGGTACGTAAACTTTGACAAAAGGTTGCCTAAGTGCGATATTCGAGATTCTTGTTTAATGGAGATCTAATAAAATATGGGTAAACGATTATTTATCTAAAAACTTTTTCAAGTAAATTATATATTAATTATATTTTGGCATCGGGGTATCTGAGCCATGCTATCTATTTTTTCTTACTCTTTGAAGCTTGTACAAGTTGTAGGTGTTACTATAACTACCAAGCAACGTTCATTAGTTTATTTAATGGTTAATGTAAAATAAAATAAAATAATAGCTAAAATACGCACTAAATTAATTTTGACTAACTTTGGAGACACATATTATATTAAAAAAATCCAAAACTTCCCCACTCTTAATATCCAGCCAAAAAAAATACAATTTTAACTTAAGCCTTCAGTTAAGCCCACGAAGCTCGCAACGATACTCAAGAACGTTAAGTAGATAAAGGGTTAAGAGCGTCGAAAGAGGGGAGACGCGACGGAAACTCGATCTGCGAAACGAGTTTTGTCTCCCAAAACGCAATCTTAACTTCGCGTCGTTATTCGCCGAAATAAACGACGGTTACGACATCCATTTCGAGCTTTCCCATCCCTTTACACCCTCCATCTCTCTCTTCTTCTCATTCTATCTAACGCAATCCATTGTGCAAACGTCGATCGCATGACCGCTGCGCACCGTAATTTATGCTTACGATCGTAACGATCGTAAAAGTATTTTGCCGATAGGAAAGGACGACCGTCGATACGTTGAAAAGAAAGGGCTGGCCAATCCTAGCGAAGCAGAGCAAACGAGTGAAACCATTCGGTGAGTTTCGAAAATTTACTTCGCGTTTTAACGACCTTCAATGGCGTGGAACGGAAAACTAAAAGTCGGAAAACTAACGAAGAGAATACGACGTAGGGAGAAAATTATAATAAGCGAAAAAGTTTAACGAGATATCACTAGGGTGGGTCTGTATTTGTGGAGGGAGAAGTAAATCGTGCATCAACGTTCTTTATCCTTCTCTTTTTTCAAGTTTCATCCTTCGATGAAAGATAATAAACTCGCGAGGAGGGTTCCTCCACCATTCCGGTAAGAGAGAGACACGATTCGCTTCTCTCACTTTTGTCTCTCGAACGAACGAAAAAGCCGTTTCTCTTTGCTTTTAACGTCGACGTGCCTTCGAGCGTCCTCCTAAGATCCCGATCTTAGAAATGGGGAAGTTTGAAAGGGAAAATACGACGGACGTGAAGTCACGGAAGCTTCTAACGTGATCGTAGAAGTCATGCAGTGAAATACAGAAAGTATTCGTACATTCCTGAATGGTACTTGCCTTGGAATTTAATCGACGACTGCGCGAACTTTGAAGTAACATAAAGATAAAATATGTAGAAATAAATGTAGTCGTAAAAAAATTATACTTCTATACAGTATATGTTCGTTGATATAAAAAGAAGCAAGAAATAAATCATTCCAAAGTGGTTAAATTAATGAAATTTTTCGATAGAGCACGATGACAAATTTCTAAACAAGTATTTTTAATATCTCGTCGCTTCGACAAGATTATTTTTAAATAATTCTCGGAGCACTCGGTGCATTTAAAAAAAATAGCTTCGCAATTCGTTACTGAAATACTTTTCCCGCACTCGCCGTAACTGAAAGCACTTTCGAGTTTTCCAACGTGGCTTCAAAGCTCCGACTGACTGTTGCATTTTTTGAAGATCGCTGAAGAAGCTGAAGGAGGTTTATTTTATCCGATCTTTACCGAGGAAATCAATGGACGATTCAAGCTGGCTCTGCTGGCAAACGAGCTTTTACAGTGTGCTTTCGTAAGGTTCGCGGCGTTTTCTTTCTCCCTTCGACAGGCAGAACCTACCTTTCCCAAACTCACGGGTCGAACGTTGATCGTAAACTTTTTCATAACTTTAATGGAGTCGTTCTTGAAGGAAGCAACCTTTTTTTCTCTTCTTCCTTTTCTTAACCACTTGATTCGTTCGAGCAGCCCTTTCTTTTGTCGGCTCAACGTCGTTCCTTCGGCAACTTCCCTACTTTTATCCCTAAGGCTTTGACGGCGCTCGATTAAACAACGAAAGAGACGACGGCGTTAAAACCAGAGTTTCGAACCTTGGGATTAGAAGGTAATGCCTTACGAGCGATGAGCCGTTTCGATCTAACCTCTCTCTCTCTTGTGATCGTTCTCGGTTGCTCTCTTTGACTCCCACGAGGAAAACTTTAAATTTGACTAACGATCCTCGGGACGAACGGGGATTTCCGAAAAGATTTAGAGAAGAGCTTCTCCACTTCGAAGTGTCGCTTTTTAAACGACATTCGCGCGCACATCGCATCAATCGTATTAACGTTACTCTTCGCTGATTTATTTCGGACAGCTACGCTAGCGTAGCAAGTACCTATTTGAGAGAAGAACTTATTCTGATTTTTCAGAAATTTTATTTTATAAATAACTAAAATGTAACTATTTTTTAAAAATTTGATTTAAAAACAAAATTATTCGTTCTTGAACTCTAGAAAAATTGTTTACATACACCATAAAAATTACCCTACAACTAGACAGCATATCATTTATCACAAAGATAAATATCGATTAAAAAATGACACACTAATATAAAACGTTCAAGATAAGAAAAGTACCTACCAAAGTTCGTTAAAATACGCAACGACGATCACGATGATAGCACTCGTTCGTGAAATCGCAAAAATATGTCTTCCTTCCTCTCTTATTTCCTTTTTTCCTTAAGTAAGCTACCTAGAATATAATGGGCCATTCTCGGAATGCGCACCGAACGAGCCGCGAGAGTCTTCTGGAGTCCGTTCTTCGGTGAAAGATGCAAAAGGGCGCTATAATCGTTAACGGCGCGTCCTGAATACAAGGAAGAGTATTTAAAAGCTTCCGCCTGGTAGCTCCTTCTACCCTGTCTTGCCTTCTACGCGCGCTATGGCATGCCTAGCGTTCTATTCCGTGCACGGAGACAATCCCCTAATGAAAATCTCCATACAATTGCGGCGATTTGGAAACGCGCTTGAAAATTATGAAAATTGTCATTAAGAATGGTGATTCACATGAATAGTGAAGAGAAGACCTACCACAATTATGGTAATACTCGGCAAGCAGGCTGTACTTTCAAATGTATTAATGAACTACCGTGGACGACCCCTGCGTAAGGAAACACGCCTGCGCGCCGTCACGCGCAACTACCAAAGCATTTTCCATCTCGAGCGACGGTACAAACGGTATGTCGCGTTCGTGAATGCGCCTATGCAAATTATTTTCATCCTTTCGTGGCGGCCGACTTCGTTTCAGGGAAGAATGAGAAGAGAGAGAGAAAATCGAGAGGTCCCACGAGTTTCTTTTTTTTTCCGAGGAAAGAACAAATTTACGAGCGTTGAACGTTTTCAGCGGCACGTTCGCGTATAAACACGATTTCTCGTTCCAAGAGATGATTTTCTCTACTTTTCATTCAAACCTTATGACTTTACACTATTATCTCATTTCTTATTCCGTTTATTATATAATTCCTTTCTCTCTATGGTTCGCGAAAAATCGGATTATCGTTATTAAATAAGCACACGGTGTTACTACAGTGTGAAAGTATAACACGAAATAAATTCAGTAACGAATCAACTTTGTAATTTTAAAATAAATCATTTCTGGGACAAATTTTGGTTAAAAACAATTTTATCGAGTATACTTTCATATAAATTAACCTGCTATAGGAGTGCTGCTAAGACTGCTGCTAAGTATAGCACGAAATAAATTCAGTAACGAATCAACTTTGTAATTTTAAAATAAATCATTTCTGGGACAAATTTTGGTTAAAAACAATTTTATCGAGTATACTTTCATATAAATTAACCTGCTAGAGGAGGAGTTATTGGACTTACATAAACTCGAACAAACTCTTACCGAAACGCTCGTATCGAGATATCGGGGTTATAAACCTTACAAGGGTCCTCTTAACTGCCGGGAATAAATCAAAGGAAGGATGGACCGTAGTGAATTACGTAGAGAGGATATCACGGATCGAGCTTTCTGGCTCGTGCCGTCTTGCACCGAATGGAGACACCTTCTACCACTACTATCAACGATTTCTACTGTGTTTCTCTCTTCCTTGCTCTCAACATGCATAGGAATGTAAAGCGCGAGTTACGCTAGTCCTCTTGGTGCTAATTGCTCCCAGCTGCCGAGCTATTTCTCCTGTAACACCTTCTGCCCTCTCACACATACATATATACAAACATAAACATAAGCAGACTCTTGTATATACGCACGTTTAAACATTCTTATCGCACATATACGTAAATATATACAATGAACACACATGTATCAGTGTATATATGGTATATCAAACACAAACTCATCTGCATACATGCAAAGATACGCATCCTACGTGCATAGATGTTACTCGTCATTTTCACACTTCCGTCTTGCAACACGCTGGTGTGCCCAATGTTATAGATATAATTTTGTAACAAGATCGCGAGCGAGAGAAAGCCACCCTTACCGTTTATCAGAGCTCAAAGAGAAGCCTCCGATGCGTGCTAGTATTCGCTCTTACCGCGAGTATTAATTCCCTTTGCGGGCTGAACACGTGGCGTCGCCTAGGCAGCCTAAAAGAGACAGGGTCAAAAGCTTTTTATGTCTCTCTCTTGCTTTGTCTTTTGCCAATGTTTGTGGGGTATGGTTTTTTTTTGAGTGACGTGCTTGCTTCTTTAAAATTAGGGAAAAATTGCGAATTTGAATTGTTAATAATACAGTTAAGATTGAAGTATATGCAGAAGAGGTTCAATTTTTTTAATTTTATGTACAGATATGGTTTCAAACTATTTTGTAAAAATTTATTGTGTAAAGTATAAGTAATTTAAAAGTGAACCAAACATACCTATAGTGAACTGCTTTGTCCATAATATGATAATTTCAAGATTGAATTTAGTGATAGTTGTTCACAAAATGTTTAAAAATATTACAAAAATAATTACAAAATATACGAACAAATATATAAGGAATTACTTACATAAGTTACACAAAGGTATATTTGACTTCTCGCAAACGAAGAACAAATTTTCCAAGTCGAAGGCGAATAGAGCGAAAACACATTTTCGCGCATAAATGTGAAAACTTTCTTCAAGATGGGGCCTCTCTCTTCAAGATGCCAATCGGAAATAAATGCGACGTTATTGCAAAATCGCGATCTTATCTCGGGAATTTAATTAAGAAGTTTCTCCCGTTAGAGATCGGTAGCAACGTCGCGAGTTGCACACTTTATGAGGAATGTTTCGATGGGACCTAGTACTCAAATAGCGTCTTCGTGGACGAATTGCGATACGGTCTCGCGTAAAAATGAGTTTCTTTGCTTCTTTACTCGTCCGTTGGTCGCCCGTTACGAGTCTTTCTCTCTTTTCCACTCACCCTATCTCTCTCTTCGTTTACGGTGGAAAGTTGCCCGTTCCAGAATTCGTCAATTTTCTCGCTCGATCGGCATCGAGGGAAACTACTTTACCAAAAGTTCAAAGAAACTTCTTCGAGTCTACCGATTTCCGATTAGCAGGAGACTTTCGTTCGTTCGCGTAGGATTTCGTTCGCGCTCGGAACTCCTTCTGCTCGATTTCGTACGACGGTCGAAGTAAAAATGAAAGGGAAGGAAGTCAAGGAGGGTAGGGTGGTTGAAGCGTGGGAGAATGAAAAGAAGCAACTGAGAAAATTGTAAGGCCACGCTCTTCTTTACGTAACGAAGCTTAACGATCGCGCAAGAAAAAAAAAAAAAAGGTACACGAAGGAAGCTCGTTCGAGAATATTAATTTCATTTCGGAACGAGAGAAGGAAGGAAAAAGCTCGTTTGTCGTTCGAACGGCTATGTCGTTAAGGAAAATGAAAGGGTGCAACACAACTTGCGCGTACCGAAGGATACAAAACGGAGTGTATCGTAGTTGACGCGATAGGTAACTTAACGTTGGAGTAAAAGGAACGTTTATTACACAATTTTAATCCGTTTTTATCGAAAAAATTACGTCTGCAAAGCCAGTCATGGAAAGCTCGAACGAATGAATTGATGCATTAATCGTAAACGAATTCGTTTGCATTATTTCTTTTAACGTTGAGAAGCGTCGACGCGAATAATTAACGTATTTAATGCACGCAGCGATGTGCAAGATAATGTCGAACGTTTTTATCAACGTAATTTTTTTTCCCCTCAGTCCCTTCTCGCGTGCTTTTAATCAGAGAGACGGATGGACTACTCGTAAACATTTTATAAATAAAAGTTTGCCGCTCATCCGATTAGCTCCGACGGTGGAGACGGCTTTGTGTAGAGTGTACGTATACATTATACACGACAAATTTGTTCTCGTATTCAATTTAGAAATCGAAACAACCAAAACGTGTAATCCTATCCTATGTTGGAAATCTTTCGATGGTATAAATAAATTGATCGATTATTCGTACTCGTTTTCCAACCGAGTTATAAAAAAAAAGAGGATATAGTACAATAACGAAGGTCGAGGAAGGGTTATCGGTAACTCGATAATGGAATAAAAATTCTGAAATTTCCGGAGAATTGCTTAACGTTTTATGGGATACGCTTGGATTTTTCGTAGACTCGCGGAAAATTTGAAGTCCGACTCTTCGAATTTGTTAATCTCAGCAATTTGTGCAGAAAGAGGTGGTATCGTTCGGGATATCGTTCGATCTCGATGGGTATCGAATGGAGAACCTCGCATCCGTGCACACACCACAGAACCAACCCAGCACATCGTCTTTTCCCGAGGTTCGAACTCGGAACTGGAAGCGATTTGTTTCCCCCTCGTAAAAACATTCGCGAAACGTTCCTTCGATACACTGCACTTTAATAGTTTCGCCGTCGATCGATCCGAAAAGAATCGGGTAACTCGGTTTCTCGATACGGACGCTTCGCCGTCGTCTCGCCGGCAAATCGCTGCGATTTATATCTTTACTGGATATACAGAACACACAAAACGCTACTTGGAGCCTTAGTTTACTGGCGATCGGCTTGAACTAGCGAACGTTTACTCATTATTTTCTTCTGTCTTTTAGGAGTTCGTTAAAAAATTTTTAAGATCTTTTTTTAAATGAATCAAAGGGAATATTTAAAAAAATTCTGGAACAATGAAATCTCGTAATATTCGAATGTCTCGTTTGTTTTATCAATTAAAATCATATCAAAGTATTTCAAAGTTAATAGGAAGAGTTAAAAAATGTTCGATATTAGAGAGAAATAGTTGGACAATTTGGTAAGGTTCTTTGTAAAAAATGTAAAATTAAAGGAAAGCATAGTTCTTTATACGTACGTTTTGAAAAATCCTTAGATTAGTCCAATATTATCTCATTTGGTTCTTACCTGTAACAAATAAAAAAATCATAATATTAATAAAAGCGTTAGATCGTATCACGATTAGCGGTCGCATCGTTATTTCGGGATGATGACGTTCGCGTCATCCAAGCTTGAATTTTTCCATTAGTACCTATCGTCGATACTATTTAATATCCATCACCGTTAAAACGTCTATTTAAACGTTGTGCAACGTTAACCACGCTCGGAGATAAGCGAAAACTATTCGTTCCGAACACCAGTTCATAGATAATGCGTTCGAGAGTTTTACGTTCGAACTTTCGCAACATTATCAGTGAAAAACACGTCCCATTAGCTTCCGATCGATTTTAAAAGGGGTCTCGACCTCTTTCGTTGAACATTAAAATGAGAAATCACAAAAAAAATCATCGTCAATTTGGAAACGGTCATGATGAACCGCATGATTTACAGCCGACGAATGAGCGATAAAAATAGTTATAATGTGGATATAAATATCGATAATAGATCGTATCCTATTGCAGCTGTGTTTCTAATTTTATAAAAAATAAGCTTGCTAATCACATTTATCACAGATCAATACCATTTGAAATTGCACAATTGTTTTACACGTGCAAAATTAAAATTTTCCAACCACTGTTAAAATTTATGCTAGTTTTAGAAAATTATAAGAAAATAACGTAGTAATAATTTTGAGAAAGGTTTTAAACAATTAATCAACGACTCATCTTCCTCTCTAGTACATCTCTATTGATCTTGTTCCGCATTCTACTTACTCACTATTCTTGTTCCAGCTTCCGTACTAATCTTTGTCTTTAGCAAATGAACGTATTCATATTGATCTTTGGGATAGAATTTCCTACAGATCTGAACGTTATAAGAATCACTGAGAATAAATTCCATGAAATAAATACAATTCATAAAGAACAAAAAAGAAATCCAGTGAAATAAAAGAAATAAATAAATTTGCACAAAGTTTCAAAATCGATCTAATTTCAAAACAAAAAAATTCGACTCAAACCCATTATATCCCTTTAACCCTTATTCTCACTAATAAGTGTTCAGTGAACATGAACCAAACTTATAAAAAAAAAGTTGATACAGTAAGCGATTGAAATATCGACCAATGCCCTATAAAAGGATTAAAGAACAAAAGTCAAGAAATCTCGATAAGACCATAAAAAAAAACCTGATTCAAAGAATGAACCGGTCCCCCAGCTTCCGATCGTTCGATACCTTCCAACTATTCGTCACACTTATCGCGATGATCGAGTAAATGACGTTAATGGCGGCTGCCGGGCGTCGGTAGAGAAGGACGCGCGCGAGTTTGGTGATATCAAGGATGATCCATCGATTTATCGACAAACGGAAATAGCTATATCGGTATATGTTACACAGAAATAGAGGGGGGAGGGATGTGTGTGCCGCAGCATAGTGAGACAGACGCAGGGTGCACGCGAGAGCGCGCGATCTTGCGGCGAACGCAAATGCATGCGGAACGTGCTGCTTGGTGACATTCATGAGAAGGATTACGACAACGGCTAGCCGCATATTGGATTATTCTCAGTGAACTATACGCCAACAGGATTGTACACTCGATAACAAGGATCAGCGGACGTATGTAACGGATGATCGAGAGAACGTTGAACTTCAATGGGAAGATGGTTACGTCCTGAAGCTCTCTCTCTCTCACTCGGACTCACGTATGTACGGGTTGTCGTATACACAACGATATCCGATTGTTCTTGTCGAAACGTATGTGTCGTCTTGTCTCCCTTAGGAGGTTCAAAGGATCGCGAGAGAGTTTCACGAGAGTGGACAAATCCGTGCTGAGTTACGCTTCGCTACTATACATTTTCAAATACGTATCTATGTTCTGAATATTTTTATAGAGCTTGATAATTCTGTGATTGGTATAAACGAATGGTTTTATTAATAAATTGTAGGTATAATTTCTGACGGGTTGGAATTATTTAAAAATTGTTTTTTTAAGTCGTTAACTTTGATTTCTTTTTCCTAACGTTATTTGTTTGTTAAATTTTAATTGTATACAGAAATGGGACGGAAATGATGCAATAACGTAGTACTCGCTATAAAATTCGACTTAAATTTATGTAGTAATTAACATATCACAAAAAAAGAAATTGGGTTACCGTGACCCTAATTGTACCGAGCGTGTAAAAAATGTATGTCGATACTAACCAGTGATTAAGAGGTACTCGACGACGGAAGAGAGGGTGGGGAATAATAGAAATTAAAAATTTAAATCAACAAACGTTACGTCATCGTAAAAATAGGGGGAAAATGGCTTACGTTACCGAAAGGAAGAACGTGAAACGAGGTCGATCGACACGGTTTCCAAGCTCTAAATTATACGAGTTGAGTTTCCGGCTGCTCTAGCCGCGAGAAAAATCCGACCTACGAGCGTGGAATTCGATTCGAAGTCGTTCGTTTTGTCGGATAAGCGAAAGAGAGAGAGAGAGAGAGATAGAAAGAGAGCAACAAAACCGGACCTCGTAATCTTCCTCTTTGTCAAGTCTCACTGGCGAGAGCTACGGGGGCGGCGAGCCGATGGTGGTATCGCCCTTTTAAAACTGGGATAAAAAAAGAGTGTGGTGGAAACGGGGAAAAAGTCAAACGGTGGTCGAATAATATCGATTTCATTCGAGAAACGATCGACTCGTTTTCCCATAGACGTAACCTTCGTGAAATTTGCGATATACGAGGTGTCCCATTTTACTCGAATCATCAAAGGCATATATGTATACACGGTGCTCACAAGATATTATTTTTAGGAAAAACACATTCGTTTCTTCATTTGACCGAGCGATCAAACATTTCAAAATTTTGTTATTTTATTCGACTCTACAAAAAAAATTAATCTTTTTTTCGAAACCCCGGGAACGTAGGATTAAACATATAACGTTGAAAAAAGAGCTTTGTAGATACATGTAAAATTTGAGGAAATACACTAGTTTTTGAAACCAAAGAAAAATGAAAAGATTTTTAAAAAATGGTATAAAATCGGACACGGTATATATTCAAACACGTATAGGATATAGTTTTACGTAACGTAGTACATAAAGTCACACGTGTGTGAGAGTATAATAAAAATCGGGACACCAAGCACACCCAACTCTCTAAACCGATACTGTATAGGTACTCACCGAGAGAACTACGCTACAATAATGGGTAACGCAAAAAAGGAACGATAGACTCGGTGTCACTCAGTTTCGTGCGCACGCGCGGTTAGACGTACAATTCCGTGAATTGTCGCTCGTTAAAACATTAAAAGCACTTTTGTCTAAGCACAACGCTAAAGAGCTCGGGCACGCGCGATAGCAATGAAAAAGAGGACATTTCTACCATTACTTTCAAGTTTTTTTTTCAAAAGTACCTCGCTTTCTCGTCATTTTTCACTCACCCATACGAGAATCGTCGATTCGATGGTATATACGAAAGTATTCTCGCGCGATGGTCATCTATTCTCTAACGCATTTTGATTTTCCGTCAGAGATAAGCTCGCTGGTGCGTGGTCGAAACTTTGCGTTCGTGGATTTTTGTTAAAAAACAAGCCGGATCTCGGTTATTTCTACGCGGACTCGAAATTACAGAAAAACTGGAGAAGAGGAAACCATCGATGGAACACGCGAGTACCGAGTTTCCTGTATAACGGCGAGCGAGCGTTTTCGTCCTTCCGGACTGTAATTTTTGCCCCTCGACGTGCGCACGGATTTCGATCTGTTACGCTTCGTGCAAATTCGTATATGAAAAACGAAATGTTTGTGTTGTAACTGGGAACGTGAAAAACAAGACGTAATGTAGATGGACTAATGTTATAAAGAGGGAAACCTAGGAAACTACTGAATCGATTTGAAACAATCTTTTCTTGCTGAATAGCTCGGATCTTTCTGAGCAATATAGACTATATGTATAGAGAAGAACGTCATGGAAACGACGTAACGCGTTTGAGGTACAATATAATCGCTTAGTAATTACTACCAGTCTCTAGAATCGAATCTTTAATTACGTATCGATTCTATGAAGTTCCTTTGATTTGCTCCTTCGAAGTCGATTCACCTCGGTTTAATCAGCCGAAGCGCGAATGCGATCTAAATTCTATTTTCTGATAGAAGTTGAGTGAGAGACAGAGAGAGAATAAGAAGGTCGCGAATAGAAATGAAAGTATTATCGTTTTTATTTGCATGGAAAAACAAAACTACGTAAAATACAAAATAAAACATTAGATTGAATATTAGAACAGCAAAAGGCATGTAAAATTAAAGGAAATTTTCGAAATTGTTAGAAAAGCAGTTAGAAAGCAGAAGCAGACGGACTTATCTCGATAGTTTCGACTTCTATTTGTTATTCGTATTAGAATTTTTTAAATAAACTATCTCAAACTCAAAGTTTTACAAAAAAACCCTTGGTGGTGTGACCAGTGGTTTTTCACTTTGTCCAGTCAGAAGACGACGCGTCGAAGATTTCGCGGCAGGGGTTGAAATATAGTTTTGATATTTTTCACCGTCGAAAAACGAGCGTGGTAAGTCAAGCCGATCGATCTTCGTCGTAGCCGTGCGAGAGAGAGTACGACGCTGTGAGCGTCCAGCGAGGCGAGAACGGATAACGCGCGGTAATTGGAAGCTTCCCGATGATCGTTCGACTCTGTTTTACGTTCGCGAACACGATGCGACAGTGTGAAAAGCGAACAGAGAAAACTTGGGACCTAAATACGTAAGAGAACTCCGTGAAAAACGTCAAAGGGCGGAAAATACTTGGTACAACTTGATTGGGGCCAAACTTTTCTGGCTAACTCGAAGAAGATTTGACGAATTTAAGTTATTTACGTTAATTCTCCAATTGGCATCGTTGCAGAACCGTAGTATTCTGTCATAAATCAAATTACTTGATTTATAAATAAAACTAGTAGATATATGAGACGTTTATTATAAAAAAAAAGTCTACCTATTTGTTAAATTTTATTTTAGTATTTGTACATTAACAATTCGCGTTGAATTACAATCGAGTTAAGAATTATCTCAATTTCATTCGATTTTGAAAGAATTTCCTGTGATTAACATCATTCATTTGCAAGTCATTCTTCTAAGAGATAATAATATCGATTATACAACGAAATCAAATTCCCCGACAGCTCTAAATATAAAGCTTTCAAAATTTCTCGATTTTCGGAAATGTACGTCGTCCTATAGAATTATTTATTTCTACCTATTTTCGGTATCGTGTATCTACCTTTTCGAAAATTGGCGTCGCTGAAACAAGATTTGTGGTAATAATAAAAATAACAGTTCCAGTTTCATGTGATACACACTTTTAAATTATCTTCGCGATATACCGACGTATTAACGTCAAAGTGACGCGGAACGAACCGAGTTATGACGAGACAAATATATTTACTTCGTCGAGAGAAACTATTTTCGGCCGTGAATTAATCGACTACTGGAAATACTATCGTCTCGATTAGCAAAAATAATCTCAAACTGGTTCTATTATTTCTCCAAGTTGTTCTTTCCTCGAAGAAGCAAACTTTAATACGAAGATAACGATAATGACGAAGGACTGGCTGGATGAAACTTGGTTGAGCAAGTTTTTATAATATTCAATATTTCTATACTAAGTAGCATAATAGCTAACTGGTTGTAATAAAGAAAAAAAAATTATTTTTTTGTACAGTATGTAAGTTTGAAGAAACGTGTAAAATGAATGTTAATTAGGTTAACCATACTTTATCCTACGCAAAAAGCCAATTAATCCCGATATTAACTTAAAAAGAGTGTCTTTACTTCTCACACAAAAGCGAATGGAAGAAGACGACGTTTCTACCACATAAAATCTTCGAAGACTACACCCTGCCATTAGTTACGTTCTCTCGCAGAGCCAATTCATAGAAGATAAGGAGGAACTTTCCTGATCGGTTGGCCGCGTTTAAAAAGATCTACTACACTCCGTAGCGCAAAAAAGAAAAGAGGGAGAGAAGTGATTTCTGGTCTCGTCGTCGTTCGCGACAAGTAGATCGAATGGTCATTTACGGTCGAAGATTTTGAAACTGAAGAAAATCTTTTTATGGTTGGCACAGACCGTACATAGAAACGAGACACTTGAGAGTACCCGAGACACACCTAAACACGTAGGCCAGTATGCGAATGGCTAATACATATTAACCACTAAGCGTATCGAGTGCTCTCGAAAAAGATAGAAACAGATATTGGCTCGTATGTGTCGAAAGTTTATAGAGATTTGTAATCGTGTTGGTACTAAAAAAGTAAGTTCTTTTTATAGCATTCGATACGTCATGAATATGAAATGGAATTTAATCAATGAAATATTAAAATGATCGTCGAAGTAAGTTCGAACAATATCAATACATGTATGGATCCATAGAAATACGACACACCTTGAATATATGTATAGCAACTATACATGCACATAAAACATTCACGTTTGCAAATTCAAGAAAAAAACACTCTGTGAAACTGGCAACATAAATGAATAATATGCACGATTAATAAACTTATAATTTAAATACTTTGCAAGGTTGGAAAAGTATCGTTAAAGATAAGTAATGCATTATTGAATAACCTGAAAGAAATATATAATATCCATCAAAAGCTTTTATTTAACTTTTCGTTAGAACAAGTTACTTTCCCTGAACTCTCTTGAAGAACCGCGAAAGTCTTCCGAAAGGCGAGTATTCGTTAGAGACTCGAGAGTCATTGCCTTTCGGGTCACGAACGAAAAGGCGAAAGAGAATGTCGTTTCCGCGATAGGCCGCGACACGATTTGTAGCGATTCCAAGGCACGAAACTTTTCTTCCTATTTGAAGAAACCAGAACGGTCCATTTCATACGAGATTCGATCAATTCTTTGACTAATACTGTCGCTAAAAATCTTTAGTCACGAATGAACGTATTTACATACATCCAATACATAGGTATACATAATTAAAAGTAACAATGTCGTTTTATATTTGTGTAATATTTCTTCTTGTTAAAAAATTGTAATAAAATCTACCACAGAAACTACTCCTTTTGTTTTGAAATACTTTTATATAAACAGTTGTTTGTTCTAAAATAATATCCCACATTTTTAATATACCTTGTATATGTACGATAAACTAGGAAAGCCTCGGAACAGTAATACGAGCGAAACCGGTGAACATAAACGGCGTACGCGGCTGCCTAAATCGAGCAACTTCGAAACTAACCCAACCAGTGTAGGAGCCCCGCAGCCGCCTGTCACAGGGCGTCTCCGCGAAAACGGAAGGAGAGAGATTGGACCGGGATTGAACGCGGCTAACTCTTTACCCGCTTCCGTTTTATCGCCGTTTCTGTCGAGGACGGCGAATTTCTCAAAGAGGCATAGACGATATCCTTATACATTTGTCAGATGTGAAAATGATTATGTTATTTGTTAAAATATCTATAATAATTAATGCAAGTGATGTGAATTATAATGTAAGTATGTGAACAATTTTATTATTCCAAAATAAAAAATAATCACGAATCTAGAAATTGTAATATTACCTCGTCTAATCTCCTTTCCCATATTCTCCATCTATCTTGCGATGCAATGTTTTTCGTCATTGAGTTCGAAATCATGGATTTTTAATAACATTCCTCGAAGAAAATTCGTTAAAAATTCAAAGTTCTCGTTAAAAGCTACGAGACACGTCGACCGACCGTCGATTTTATCGTTCGTATATAATTCTATTTTCAACGTTCATTAAGATTCTTCATACGCTTCATTAACCGTCCTCGAATTAAAGTCTTAACCGCCTAACCTTCCTTCCTTCCTTCCATCCGTTCCTTTATACTTTCAAATCGATGCCCGGGAGCTCTACGAATTCCAGAACGTATTCCACTTCTCTATCCCTTTCCATGGAAAACCTTGATAAGAATCCCATCGGATTACCTTCAGCTTCGAAATGAAAGATTCAATGGTACGAGATCCGGCGTAAACGTTTAATATGATCAATAGCAATTTCGTAAATTGTTTTACGCTTCGAAGTCACGCGAAAGGAATTGTACGTACTTCTCTGTATCACTAGTACTGTGCTCGAGAAACCCCTGCACCTTTATTCGATTTTTATCTTACCCGTTCGATAAAATGGAACTTCGATTTTACAGTTCTAGTAGCTCTTAAATATCTTTCTTTGAGACAAAGGCTGCTGCTCTTTATACGATTTCTGTCATTGTTTTATGATTTCCTCCACTTTCCTAAATTTCATTTTATTATTACACATGTGAAAAAATGATATTATACGATAGGGATGAGAGGTAAGAATTCTATGAATTGTGTAGAACATACAGGGGGTTCTCGATTTTCATACTCAATTATACAAAAATACAGCAAACAACATTATTGATTAATATCTGGTATTTTCTCTATAAAATTAAATCACTTTTTTAAAATATCGTATATAGAAACATACCTTCCAATATTAAAGAAACAAATTGTACAATAACAATAAGTAGTTCAGTAAAACAATTGATTACGTTCTTATACCAACGAATTATATAAAAAAAAAATAAGAAAGAAGCGTTCGTCTATTTTCATTGGCGTAGAGAAGCACGCCGGTTTCAATTTAAAAGAGTTAAAAACGGCTTCTATTCGTTTCCCATCTCCTTCAATTTTCCATCCTTCTTCCACTCTTGAATAAAAAGAGAAATAGAACGAGAGAAAGAGGAGGGGACGAACAGCGAGGGCGGTAAACTAATCTTGACGGAACCCGCAAGCAAGTCTGATCTTCCGTTGCGGCGCGAACCTTGCTTCGCCTTAAACGAGCCCTCGAGTTAGCCATCTCGCGGAGCAACCACCTGAGCTCTCTCTCGACCGACAACGAGTATCGTACTTCCATCCAACCCTCGACGAGAGATCTCCTTCCTCTCTCTCTCTCTCAGGGGAACACGGAAAGGTTTTACCGGTGAAGATGCTTTCGGTTAACCGCTTCTATCTTTCATTCTTATCCCACCGTGGATAGATAGATATGAAGTTATTTGAAATTTATGCAATTCCATGCTTACGCGCTCAAGCACGTATACTTTCATTGTTGAAAACGTACGGTTGTAATACGCTTGGAGTAACGCTCCGTTGATCGTCTTTTGTAACAAGTATTGACGTTTTCTTTTCATTCCGAGACAGATGCTGCGTTGTAAAAAAGATTTTAAAGAATTTTTGCTTGTATTTATTTTTTAGTAGGTACTAAGTTTTTTTTTTAATTAAATTTTGTAGGTAATTATGATAGACGTGTACCTAATTTGTATATTACATTTATATTCGATGGCAGTCGAATATTTTGAATATTCAGTCAAGATCTCGAATTCCAAAGATCATCGTATCGGTCATCGCATTAAAATTGTAGTAGGTATACTTTGAGTATAACCGGAATTTGGAATATTACAACACCTTCGAGTTTTCGACTAAATTTACATATTTCTCTTATAAACGAGCGTAGAATTCTCCTGTAAAATGTAGTCTTGGTTGAAATTACTCGATCGCATAGAATCTGCGATCAATCATCGAGTGGAGCGTAAAACGCGTTAGAGTTTCCGCTTCGGTGGGATAACGAATCGATGTTCGAAACAATTAGAGGAATTTCGATGATAACGATGCATGCGCTATTTAGGTTCCCAGAAACATGCTTGTTATTGACTCGATCTAATCGGGATAAGCTTTTGTACGATATAGTATATTCACGATGCATCCGGGGGCTTCATTTTTAGCTAATTCTACTGTCCGTACTATACGACGAAAACTTGCACTATCCGACAAAAAATTGTATAATTCGGTAACAAATCATTCTGGACGCAAGACATACCAAAATGATCTATTATTCGATACATCTTCTGTTAAAAATTTATAAGATGAATTCATTGATACGTAAACTACGCTAGCATGAAGATTTTTTAAATATATGAAAATGTCTCTTGTAAATTTTAATGAACTACTTTTGCAAATTTAAGATTCTATAAACAGTTTCAATATAAAAATTAAAATATGCATCAAGAACGAAGAAAAACTTTTGTCATTTCATTAAATTCTATAAATTGGGCTCGATTAGAAGACATCAAATTAGACACGTCTAATATTTTAATATAGATGTACTATACCCACTCATCGCCCTTTATTATTTGAGATAAGTCTGAACGATCCCTTGTAAGGGCAAGGCTTGGCAAAGTAAGACATAAAAGCGAATTCTGTTCGTCGCTCCAAGTCGACTCGATTTACCGTCGAAGACGGAGGAAGAAGGTTGAACTTTCGTGAGTATTGATGGCGTCTCTTCGAATCGTAAGGAAACTTTCGCTGGGTTCAAGTTCGAAAGTTCAACTACGAACGAATGGAGTATCCGCAGCTGTTGAGTACATTCATCTCGGAATTAAGCAGATCGATGCACTTCAAACGCGAATTCACCGCTTCGTTTCACTTTCGAGGGATATCCTGCGTCGATGTAAAAAGATGTATTTCAAAAGAACCGTTTCTTACTTACATCCAACCTGTGCCTTGCACAAACCACCGTGATCCGGGTTTAAATTCAATTTAGCACTCGAGCGAAGTTCGAAGAGAAGGATAATTCGTTCAAAAACTTGGCATTTTTTAAGTTAACATTCAAGAAACTTATTTTTCAAAATTCATAATGATAAAATCCTAAAATATAATACCAATGTTCTCAATAATGTAATTAAAAAAAAAAAACTGAAAATAACTTTAGTTTAATGTCAGTAAAAGCAAAGAATTTGCATATACTCAAAAATAGAGAGAGAGAGAATAAAAATAAGGTATCTCGTTTGCATAGACGTTGGTGCTCCTAGGCGCAAGGGTCGTATTACCTTTTATATATCACACTAATTAAGCTAAACGAGACCGAATGAAGCATCGCACCACACGCGACGATTCCCCCGAGAAATTAACCCTCGCGTATCTCGATGATATCCTCGGGCCGAAGATAATTACGAGGAATAAACCGCGATTTATCCGATAACGTAATGTAAATCGCGACCTTTCGCAAAATTCGAAATTATCGATGATTTAAATTCATTTATCGTGGTCCAGAGGGAATATCCATTCGAAACCATCTTCGAGAAACAGTTGATTTTAATATGCATATACATAGGGTGTCCTGTTTAAAACTGAACACCTTGATACCTACTTTACATCGAATGCTATGAAAAACGTTGACACGATGTCCATTTACGTAATAACGTTAAAAGAAATTAATTAATTGAATAGTAGGTAATAAATGATACTTAGATATAAAAAAATTCTTTCAAAACTCATTGGTACACCCTGTATAACAGAGATTGCACGGAACGAACATACGCAATTTTAACAAATTTCGACATAAACGTTAGTAATCTGAGCGACACTGACGTTAGGAAACCAAGCTTCCGAAACCATTTGTATATCCAAACATGTGTCGGAGGGAACCGATGAAGCAAAACGAAGTAAGGATTCGAGAAACTCAATCGCGCAGTAATCAATTTTAAATCGGATAAGTGTCGAGCATCCTTGCATATATTCCAGGTAACACATCCACGTCGGATTTCTGCTCTAACGTATTCTAATTCATGAAAATTAGTTCGCAGCAGCATTTAAACGCACGTAATACACCAGTGTAAACTTATCTCTCGGTGCATCCCCCGATCATACCACCGTGGATGCATACACCAATACGCTTTTGGTTTCGGCAAAGCGAGGACGAATAAGAGAAGATGGAGGAGGTTGGTGAGAAGACTGGGAGGAGAACGGGGTGGACCACACAGCAAATCGTGCTCCCCACTGACTGTCCTTAACACGATATCATTGCTTAATTAAGATGCAAACTACTTTCAAAGTTTGCCACGACCAAACTGCAGGTAATTTCGCTTCCTCGCTTTCGTCTCTCTCTCACTTCCTCTTTTAGTTCTCCGCACGCTTGCTCGTACCTCCTCTCTTCTTCTTATTTCTTTTACAAAACATTCCCGCGAGATTGCAGAAAGCATCCTAGAGAAGTAGCTAACGCGTTTACCTTCGTGCACGGAAGAATACGAATATTTGAGACGACTTCGGTACCTACTTTCGGTATCGAGTAACACGCCTAGAAGTTTATGATGTAAATGGGCATGCGATTGCTGTTTTGAAATTTATTCCAAAGTACGTTATGGATTCGTGATAGGTTACGTTTGAAATCCACTGGGACGATGATAAGGGTGATTCTAGTACCTATAACGTGGAAACTTGTAACGTGTCACGTGAGATCGTGTTAAAAGCGGAAGTCGTGTATGTATCAGAGGTAGACTCTGTTTATTACGTTCAGTTATAGGAACGGTATTGTAATTTTTAGATTGTGTTCTCAAAGAAACAAGCTGTGCGATCATTTTTGTAACTTTTAAATTTTGTTATAACGAGGCAGCATTCTTGAAATATCACGTGACACGAGAGTTGCTTGTAATTTTCAAATTATGCTTGTATCAAAATTGTATTATAACATAACCAGATAAATGAATTATAAGTATAGACTAAAAAAAGATTATCTATCAAGAATTCGATCTGTGTTCGAGAAAGTCGATTAAGAATTCACTTCCTCGTGAAATGCAACACGGGTATTACAAGAGACATTGTCGAGAATCCATATCAGGAATGACAAATTTATCCAGACTATTCGAAGATCTCATGAAAAATGCGAACATGACGTGGTTCGTGCGATCGCATCGACGATACTAAAGAAACTCGGTTTTACGCGACCGTGTTATTACCATTGCCGAAAATAAAATAACACAGTTTGTTGTTTATTTTGTATCTGTGTCTTCCGTAAAAAGTTCTTGCAAAATCTGGAAAAATAAAGCAAAACCTTACTCCGACAACACGCAATTTACAATGCGTGAAAACATCAAACAAAACCGTGGCGATCATCGATCAAACGTGACCATACACGCATCGGATGTTAAACGCACGGTAAAAATAAAATACTTTTCTGATATCTCCAGTACACAAAATAAGACCATAAGCAACGATACGTGTCCGGTTTATATTTCCCTGTTTTGAAATCATACGAGAAAATATTTTCTATTTGCACCCACGTTGTTAGCTACAACGATCTCAAACGCGGTAGTAGGAGAACCATTTTTGTCGAGCGTGTTCTTAAACTGCGAAACGAAACTTTCAATACCAGAAGGACGACCGCCGACAGGTTCACGGATTATTTGCGAAACGTTTCGCTCTACAACGCCACCACGGGCCACCATGCGTTTTTCCGCGTTTTTGCAAACACGGCGATTTTTTCAAATAACATACACATCACGTAACTCGACGTCGACTTCGTCCATATGCATGCACGCGTACACCGTTTTTACATTTCTTTTTTTTTTGTTTTATACGTCCGTTCGTTCTTTTTTTTTTATTTTTTTTCATTTCGTAACTCTAAGCGAAAGAAAGTCGAGCGGAACTACCGCGCCGATGGCGTAAAACGGACGTTATATTGAATTCGGTGTTACAGAAACGTAGGACTACTGGGTACGTTGTGTCAGTACGAAAAGCAATTTAGTGAAGTACGATCGATCGAATCGGGATTACTACCGGCAGAAAGAACGCGTTTATTACGTTCTTGTTTTTGATAATCATAATGTATCATTGAGTGATATTAAAATGTTAATATTACTTGTTACTCGTTCGTTACGATATAATATATTAATTATAACTAGACTGCGGATATTTATGCAAATGCATATTTTTCTTATTACGTATGTTTTTCAAATTTTACATATAAAACAAATCATTGAATATGTTATATATATTCTTCATATTTTTCATATTTTTATTCAGTTATCAGCTCTACTTGCAATATTTGATGAATCATGAATTATAATTTATATACATTAGCATAAATATCCGCAGTCTAATGATAACGATGCATTAATGTAAGTTGAATGAAATATTTGTAATTCGATGTTAATGCTTTGTTCCAAAGTTAATACGAAACATGTCATAAAAAATGGATAAAAAACGTGACACGTATGGAATAACGATACCAATTAAAATAAATAAAAGCGACATGACGGACGATACTACGATAAGCACTCACGTGTCATAATAAAGGTGTAACAGAGATATAAATATATCGATATAATAATTAACGTAAAATAATATAACATTTCGATACGAGCTTTTCGTATCGATCGAATACTTCGTTCTAAATTACAACGAATATAGCACGTGGATTCAAATGTAAATAATAGATGGAAAACGTGGTCCATCGCCATAAGCCCACTTTTACGACGGATCGACATAATGGTGCCGGTACTTCCGTGTCCCAAATATCGCGGAAAATCTGATACAGATACTCGATGTTCGAAGTGTGCGAGCGAGACTCCAGGACACGAGTATAGTCAGGATAGATGGATGGCCACGATGGTTTCGCGCGCGATCAAAGTGCCGGGAATGGAGAGGACGCATGGCGAGATTTCGCGTTAACCGCGACATAGATTTTAACGCCTACGCAATTCTCTGTGTTATTTTCTCTTTTTTTTCAAATAGGAACTTTTTTTTGCAAAGTGTCTTTAACCACTGACAAATATGTGTACCTACTTTTAGTTTGAATTTATAATAAAGACTAGTCACACGAATGTTTTTTTTTAATATTCCTAATCCCTTTCAACGTATTTTTATTTATTTAATCGCTATCGATTGAATAAAATACAACTAGAAACTTTTCCAACTTTAACCTTCGACTGTCGCTTCAAACATTCTATCGTTTCATTTCAAATGATACATCACCCACTACGTTGTGAAAAAAATATATTCCAGTTTCTGAAATAAAGGATCTGTATCTACAATAAAAACTGAGCATCAAATCTCGGCAGTATATTATAATAAAAAACGAAATGGTTCGATTGAAAAAGTTTCCTGGCACCTGTTCGTCCGAGAAAGAAGGATAAAACGAGATAGAAATAGAGTAGGTGTTAGAGCAAGGCGTCAGTGACCGAGTGTTCTAACGCGGTTACGTCAAATTAGAACGTTAAATCTAGTGCGTACGCTAGCGAACACAGAGGTATACTGACCTCGATAGTGAGATATATATACTATATGTGTACTATAGGTGTAAGAGAGATAGCAAGAGACAGTACTCACAGATCGAGGAGATGGATACCAAAATAGCGAAGCACCGGCAAATAGAGGTACACGATAGGTACAGGCCTAGATCACGATAGAGGACAGCGGTCTACGTTTGCCAAGTGAAAGCGATTCGCGTTTGTGTAATTCGCGTTTCTGCTTACTACTAGAGAATGTTCTATAGTTCAACGCTCAGATTCGAGGGAATGTAAGCTGGACACACTGAAAATGTATGTGCGAATTAAAGGATATGTCAGGTCATATCCTGGTTTATGACGTTTATGGTTTCTCTACGTGTTTATGTCTGCGATATGCGCATATTTGACTCGTTGAATGCGTATGTATAGGTTTGTATGCTAGCATGTATCATCGAATGACTTAAAAGAAAAGATCTTGGCAGGTTGTAGGTTCTCGTAAACCGAGAGAGCAGCGAGAAAGCAAGTGTTACACATCCAGGAAGCGTCCGAAGAGATTTCTCGCGAGTTACGAGCGCACGAGCGATTCTCAACGTGCAAGGTCGACGATTTGGGATTCGTACGTGTCTTCGTGCGAGGAATAAACGACAAGATCTCAGGATTATCCGTGATATTTCGCGAGGATCCTTGTCTCTCTCTCTTCTGGCCAATGAAAATTCTTGATCCTATCGTGTACGGTTATCGCGTCATGATACTTTTCGTCACGTAATTTGAAACGTTGGTTTCTATTGAAAATGTCATTAGGTTGATGCTATTTGTCAGGAAATGTTGTTATCGGTAAATATTGGACTTTTTACTACTCATGACCGTTAAAGAATAATAATATTAAATTGAGAACCATATTTGGCCATTTAATATTCCATACATTAATGCAATTTATATTCTGTTAAATAAGTATTGTTACTCGTTGCTCCTAATTCGTACGAACGTCATAATTTTGAAGTATTATAATAGCACTAGAATTGAGAACCATACTTGTCGTCACGATCGACGTTTTCTCCTCGGTTACCTATATTTATAATAACGTGTCACGTACCTGCTCACGTTAATTCGCGTGTACTTATAGATGTTGTCGGTATCTCGAAATTACTACTCGACTACGTCGAAGTTACGAATGTATGAGGTATATTTCTGTTATTACTTCTCAGTTTACATGATAATAATTGGCTGTCATTAAATCGTTGTATATGCGATTCATGGGAATTACCAATTGTAGGTGAACAGCGAGGATTACTTTGAATTAGGAACATACCCACATATTTACCCAAATACGATTATAAACATATATTCATATTACATGCAATTATACATATACAGGTAACCCTCTTATAACTTTTTTGATAAGTTCAATTCTACTTTGGGTGCATTACTTAAGCATCTCTAGGCACTAATGAAAATCGATTGCACACGAGTTCACGCATGTAATAGAAAGAGAATTTTGTCAGCTTCATTTCCTTGCCAGAATTTTTAAAAAACTCCTTGATCCGACTGAACTATTACCCGAGAAACAAACCTATGAAAATGGGGCAAGTTGTCTCACACGTCGGAGTAAGTTGTCCCGACAATGTGATCTGGAACAACTTGCCCCATCCTCATTTTTTTGCTGTAACGTTTGTTTTTATCATTAGTTTTCGACAGAATTCAGGTTTTCGTTCATGATGCATATATCAGGATTTTTGTCAAAAATCGATGCATCTCAAATTTGCCCGATCAAATACTCGTTCGAAAGAGGAAAGTCTCTAATTTACGAATATGGCAGTGCGGCTTCGATAGGATGGCCGGTTTAATAGTTACAGCACTTTTTCTCTTAAAAACCACCCATACTTCGACACTTAAAATATTAATTTCTCATCATTGCGTAACGATATCGAAAAACGGACAACGGTACAGTATTCTGCATGCTTTCTTCTTTCGAAATCTTGATGCATAGGTCAGGATTTTTGTCAAAAATCGATCCATCTCGGATTTGCCCGATCAAATACTCGTTCGAAAGAGGAAAGTCTCTTCTTTACGAAAATGCAAGTCGCGTTTCGATAGGATGACTGGTTAAAAAGTTACAGCAGTTTAAAGCTTGAAAATGACCCATACTTCGACACTTAAAAGATTAATTTCTCATCATTGCTTAACGATATCGAAAAACGGACAACGGAACATTATTCTGCATGCTTTTATCTTTAAAATGAGCTATTAAACATTGAAATTGGCGGTGGTGACCATTTTGGCAAAAATCATGATGCATACATCAGGCAATGCAAGCGGAAAAATTTCCATGTATTGCTAAGAAGTTAAACTTTATGATGGTCACCAAAAAATTCGAAAATATAAGCTACAGAAATCTGTAGAAACAAAAAACCTAAAATTGGGACAACTAGCCCCGGTCTCCCCTATATTAAATACTTAATTAGATAGATTTTCTATGAACCAATCAACCGTGTTATAAGAGGGTTACCTGTACACGTATACATATAGTAGCGACATCAAATAATCCCATACTTGGTAGATTCCACTAATATTTCCAATATCGCTATATAAACTACGGCGTCTTATCGCTCGAAGCACGTACCTACACACTACTACTTCGTTTTCCACTCGTAAAGCTAACGATTGCGCTTTAATCGGTAGTCATTCTCATTTACCTGGATCATTAAGAAGAGAGAGAGAGAGCCGAAGAGAGAAGAGAATCTTGCCCCGAGGTGAAGCGAAATCCTGAGCCTTCTCTTAAACGTTGGATCGTCGCTCGAGGGCGTGCGATAATAATAGATGGAATAGGAAGTAAACAGGCAGAAAACGCGAGCGACGGAAGCCGTTCGGCGAGAACGACGACGATAAGAGTGCGAGGTCGCAAGGAGATAAAGTTTGGAATTAAAAATTTTTAAAGCCTTCATCATCGTAAGAAAAAAAACAAAGTTTTATAAGGGAACGAAATTACTTGCACGATTAACACGTTCACTACCGATCATAGTGCTCGTCTCATAGGCCAAAATGAATTTTTTTTTTAAATACAGTGTGAGAATATTGCGAGTTAATTGATTTTGCGAAGCTTCTTGCATTCAGGGTGCCGGCTATCGTAATATTTTAATGTAACGTAAAAGGAGAAAGAAAGAAAAAAATTAAAAAAGCCACGTTCGCAAAATTAGAGAGCGTAAATCCTGGAAAAAATTGACATGTACGCCCGTGTAAACGCGTAATTACGTTGGCTCTGTCGGAGGGGTACAATGGAGGACACCACTACTTGGGTCGAATTCTCTCGAAATAATCCTTCGAAATTGATAATGTCATTCCAGGATGAGAGACAATGTCCCAGAGGAAGGTATTCTTTCCTTATTATTGCGAAAAAAGCAGCGCGAGGCAATAAGCCGACGTCATCTCTTGCGTCGTCGACGTCGTACTATCCACTGCCTCGCGTCGTCTTCGGCCCGTTTATTAAATACCGCTGAAATTATAGTGATTTCGAAGGGTAATCTCTCGCAAGAGAAAGAAAGAGAAGTCTTTGAGAAACGTTACCTTCGAATCGAGACGAACGCGCGGATTCCAAACTCGCGACGATGAAAAATTAATATCTTGATGACAAAAGTCGAATCGATTTCTGTGTTTCATGCGTTACTTTTCTCGATCCTCCAAACAGGCATTCGACATAAAAATAGTACAAATATTATTATTTTTCCTAATTATTACTATTTTTCGCAATTAACACATATCCAATCATATGGTTAAAATTAGTCATTTGTGACTAGTCAATCTATTTTTTTACTTGTAATTTATAAATAATTCTGAAGACTTCCATGAAAACTATAAGTTGGTTCCAATATGAGGTTTCCCTAAGGTAGACACGCACTGCATTTCTTCCCAGCACGAAAGTAACGCGTTTGTTTTCTGCAGTTCCGCCTACAACGCATTTATAAACACTATTTAATTCTAATTTAAAATAATGTGCTTGCTTCCACTGAAAATAACGAGACCCATTCCTTCCAGACCATAGTTTTACAAACGAGTAAAGATACACACACTTATACGAGTCTCGAGTATTAAATCGATATCGTTCGTTCGACATTGTATCGAATGCGTATTTTCACGTGCCACGTGGGTTTCGTAAAATCATTATTTTTCTTTGGCAATCGAACATGTTATATAATACATGTTACGTACTCGCGTACGAGGGAAATATTCGAAAATTTAAAACAACTCTAGAGCAAAGGAACCCCGGTAGCTCGGTGTTTAAATGTTTTCTCTCTCTCTTTGGTTGCAACGGCGGCAAACCCACTCGAGAAGCCGTTTCACGAAACGTGCGGAGTAATAAGAATTCTCGGACGATCGGGATCCCGCGAAAGTTTTCGCAATCCATTTACGTGACCTCGACGATCGAGCGCAACGAGCGCTGCAACGTTGCGAGAGTCGTTCGATAATTCACCGCTCGCTTTCCGCTTCGGCGGATTCTCTTCGCGGCTTTCCAAAGTGCAACGAAGGCACTACTCTTACGGAGGGTAGAAGGGAGGAGGAACTTTTGATACGTTGAGGGGAAACTGCCCGATACTCGGCCGTTGCCAATGTGTACCCAAATATATATCTTAATTGGTAACGGATGGACGATTTTCTACGATAAACGAAAAGATCGATCAGCGTCGAATCGTTTCAGAAACATGATAGTGGAATGTTAAGAAGAAATTAATATTATTTTGTTGTTAATCGTTTGCTGTCCATATTACTTGAGATATTTTATTATAAACGTTGTGCATTAATGGTATAATCTTAAATTGAATAGTAAACATTTCTACAGTTATATTTATACGTCAAATAATTTTTTAAATTTGTATGCAACGAAGTTATAAAAGCGTATTCTGTCACTCAAAATGGGTAATAATTTTCCAAACCAATGACTTCTTCCTTTGAGCGTAATAACAATAAAAAATATTGTTTAAATAATACATGCTGCTGGTATTATAAAATTTTAATTTAGATAAATTTATTTGTAGAACCACCGACTCTTGAAAGTAATTAATATATTATTGAATTACAAACGTTACTTTATTGCTTTCCACAGCTACTTATGGTTTTTAATCGACAAAGGTAACAAATATTTAAATACTTAAAATCAGCTGTGCGTGATACAGAACCGTTACGGTTGCACACACGAAACCAGACATACGCGATATCGGACTTTAATGTGTTAAAAAGCGAGGCAAAGTAATTAAAAACTCCCGATCACGTTAACCGAACGAATTTTGCTAATCGTAGCAATACCGTGCGAAGAGGAAATCCATTCGGCGACGTTATTTCCGCTGATCGATGCTTCTCTAACACGAAACTCGATGGTAAAATTTGCTCGATCGTAAACCTTTTAAACCGTCTCAACGCTAAAAGACTACTTTATTAGACGGTTGCAGCTGATCGTTATTTTATTCAATAATTTTTCCAGCTTTTTGAAGGAAAATTCTATTAGTTTGTGTTTAAAAATAGTTCGATATATGCATTTAGATTTTATTAAAATACGAAGATTGGAATTTTTTTATTAAAAACGGTACACTGTCTTAACAGAACAATCGAAAATATTATTAACTAACATGTCAGTGATTTTTAATTCCCAACAACCCATAACTAACCTACTAGTATTTGATGTCAAGAAATAGCTCGCTCTGGAGTAGTAGGTTAGCAATATCTTTACGAGCGTGCTCTACTTTTCATCTAGACTCGGCTTTTGGCTCTCCCAAATAGCGGAAGCTCGTAATCAAGAGTGAAAGTAGAGGAAGTGGAGAAATTCGAAGAAGGATTTCAGTTAGGGGTAGAAGAACGGCACGTCTTCGTGCGGTGTCGTCCTTCTCGATGCTGAAATTAAGTGATACGGTTCTACACCTATGGTCACGTGCATCTTGTCTACGTGCTGGCGTATATAGAGCGTGTGTCGTATGTTGTATGTCTACGTGTCGACGCGAGAGCTCGTTGTAATCTAAGACAAGGGAACGTGACAGCGAGATTTGGTATATTACTAGCTGTACGAGGTACGTCTGGAAATGGCAAGGGCTTCGGATCGAGAAAGCTTAATTTTCGACGGTCTATGGATGCACCAGTTGATTCTGTGATTGGGATGATCTTTGTTCTTATTTTCATTGGAGTCATTGTTGTTATGATTATGAAGAATGTTTAATAGTTTTTAATAACAAATAATTAAATCGTTTCATCTCCAATGCTTATTGTATTTTTGAAATGACATAAAAGCACACTGACAGCACTATTCGTATAAGTTTACTTAGTGACATTTTATTTTTAAAAAAAGAAATTGATTTAACGGCTAACCTATTAAAAATTCACTTCATGTAAATGGGCAAAAGTGCTTCTTCCTTTTATCGAACTTATAACGAGCAATCGGAACAGATGTCCATTTCCTGTGAAGATCCGAGAAAACGAACGAGATTATTTATAAAACATAACGGTGACGCGAATTCGCCGAAATAAGTTTTCCGCTCTATAACGTTGCCGTACGTACGAGTGTTCGTTAAACTTTTGGCCCAGATTAAAGGCAGCAACGACCGGATGGATCGAGGAGTCGCGATCGTAACTCGCGCCAAATATACGTAAGAGTCGTCGTCTGCGAGAACGTTCGGCTCGATCCACCCACGTTCATCTTTTGGTTGGCGTCAACTTTCCTCGAGTGACACATTGTCGAAAATTCTTGAATTTGTTATGAGAATAATTACGATAATTTTCGAATGACGCTGTTCGAAGAAGAATTATTGGCCATTCGATGTATTAGTGGGAAATATTTGTAACAAAGAAATAAATCATGGTTTAGAATCTATATTCGTGGATGAAAACTAAAAGTTTCTCAGATTTCAACGATCATTCGAACGAAAATTGTCCTTACATACTTAATTAGATTACAATTTAATTAGATTGCAAAGTTTCTTTTATTCGACAATTGTTTTATGAACAAAAAAATAAAAAATGTATAACCAAGTTTTTTCGATCCCAACAATTGTTATAAATAAAATTATTCGACAGATATTTTTTTGTCGCATCAATTTTCTCTCACGGAAAATAACGAAAAACCTCCCCCAAAAAATTGGAAAATGTTTTAAAGTCGCGCGTTGCTCCACGGCAACGATTAATCGAACGATCAATTCGGCGGGCTCACCGATACTACAAATAACGCGACTAATTCGATCCCCTCGGTCGAACGAAAATTGCTAAAAAGCCATCAACCCCATTGGAGATTCTGCTTCATTATCGTAACGATCGAGTTATTGCGCTCCGAAATGTTCGCAGTTCTTCGTTTGCTTTAATCGGCGATATAACAGGCCGAGCTTTAGGTTACACGTTTTTTCTAATCATAAGATAGAGTTACATGTATATACATACACGTATAAAGATATATACTCATGCATATGTATGAGATATCAATGGAGAGTACCGATGAAACATACTAAACTCGGATCTATATAAACTGCGTTACATACCGGGCTCATATTTGTCGATTTCTCTTCTATCATCAGGACATCGCGTAATTTCTGCTCAAATCAATTCGCACGTCGTATGGGTTACTCCATCCGTGGTCATTTGATACTATAATTCATTCGCACGACGGCAAACATACGGGCGTAAATAAACGATTCTATGCGAATCTACGCTCGAATGCTCTATGCTCGAATTCGAGATGCGAATGGGATATGTACTGGGAAGAGCATCCTTCTAAATCGATACGGTAATCTATCCTCTTCGAGATCGAATATTGTATAGGAAAACAAAAATTTGGTCAATTTTAATTTTTAATACCGAAATTTTTCTTTAAATGCATGCAATTACATAAATTGATTTGAAAATAGTTTAGTAATGATAAAATTCAATGTAATTGTTTAATTTAAGTTGGAAAAATGGACACTAACTAAAATGCTCCCTTGTTTTAAAGGAATAATAAAAAGAAAATCAAGAAGTTTAAAATACTATCGACATTAAGAATATTCTCACAGATTCTAATAGGATCTTCCTACTACTTTCTTTCCCGTTTCTCGAACACGAGCGCGCCTACTAACGATGATAAATTACGCATAAATGTGAAATTTTGGCTCGTAGTACCCCTCGAAGCAAGGCAGCACGAAATTACATCTGCATCGAGAAGTACGATGCTGCTTCGAGCAGCAGCGGGAGCAACACAGCATCGGCCGGCGTCGATGATAAGTACGCGGAGAATTCAACGTGACGATAAATTATGCGTAAAATCCGAGTTTATTATGCAAACGCGATAAAACCGCTGCTGCCGAGGCGGTGTTTCCGCGGGCCCCGGAGTCTCGGTGAAAAATTATTGGGAAGCATCGATGTTATTACGATGCGATATTTCGTTCGAACGATCGAGGAAAGCTTCCTGACGATATCGATGGTGTTGTTTTTCATAACTTTGAAAAAGTTACAAAAACATGATGGAAAGATAGATATTTATTGATAATATTAGGATTATTAATAAAGATTGATATACTGTATTAACATAGATTAATATATTACATTGAACATATTAATCTAAATTCAAAATTCAATATCTAATCGAAATAAATCAATAAAGAATAACACTAAACGTAATAATACTTGAAATTACCAACAATGAGCAAGCCAACCTCTCCCCAAGTATAACACAGAAGACCATTGTAAAAAAAGAGGATCCAAATTCATTGTACCATTGATATGGTCCTTGTATAAACGAAAGAGTAATGAGAAAAGGAAGTGGGGTAAAGAACAGCCTTATCAGTCATTAAAATAATAACCATATTAATTGAAAATAATAAGGATGTAGGGTATTCGAGGCTGACTTTTTGGGTACCAATAAATATATATGCCACTAGTAATTAGATCGAGTAAGCTAGTCTTAAAGCACGATCAACTCGTTTACAACATGAAAATTCATACTTGGTCGTATTAAACAACCATAATCCGACCAAAATGAACATTTACGTGTCATATAAGAAATTTCACAAATTTCAACCTACGTAATACATAAATTATATTTACCTTAACATTACATCCGATATTAGTTTCGTTCTATTTCGTTAGAGAGACGACCGATGGCGACAAAGAAAGAAAGAACAAAAAAAGACTCTCTCGTATAGCCGAGGGCTGGCAGGCGGCCGTTCGTTCCAACATTTTATATACTCCGCGCGAAAGTAATGAAGTCTAATAACGTTTGTTTGCAGCGCAGCTGCTCGAAAAAGTTTGTACTTCCCTGCAAAACGGAGAAAATCCGTATGCCCGCGGCTCTCGCAGTCTCGAGGATAATCTTGACCCCGTGTTTACTCAGCATCCATCCATCCATAAGCCGTGTATACGTATGACTTCGCGTACGTGTGTTTGCCAGACCAATGTATACGTGCGTTTACATACGTGCGAGGCATGCGTGTTGTGCGTACCAATGCATCCGTGTATATGTAATCAATACGCATATTTGTACATCCGTGTGTGTGACCCGCTCGCGCGTATCGTCCTCCCGTGTCGTCATAGAATCGTTCGCGAGCCTCGGCCTACTTATTTCGAAGTACGCGAGCCTCCGGTTGAAAAGTTCGAACCCTAGTGCATACTTCACATCGCCGAATCGCGGCTGGATCAAGAGGAAGGAAAAAACTCTGGGAAGGATAAGATGAGTCCTTCAACGACGAACTCGCTCCGTTGGAAACGCGCTTGGATCTCGAAGTGTAGTTGTTTCTCCGGAAAAAGCTATCTACGAAACTGGCTTATATTTTCGACTGGAACGATATTGAGGGAGATGAGAAAATTCTTTAGAGATTTTAGGTTTAGAGGGGTACACAATTTAAGATGAATACAGTTTTCTTATATTGTTTTCAATTTTTAGAGATTTTTATCGATAATGGTAGAGAATGTTAAGGTATGACATAGGAATGACAGCATTTAGCATCACATTTGTTGTTAGACTCTACAGTTTTTATACAATGTAAACCATTCAAATGCAATTTAGTGTGACAGTCAACGTAATTAAATCCGAAAATAACAACAATTAAGCATTTAATATTTTGATGACATAAAACTGACGTTATGCAAGCTAAAAACATTAATTACAACAATTTATAAAAAAAGAGTGTCACGAGTCGTGAGAGAAAGAGGTTACATAAAAACTAAATTAGATACTAAAACGAATCAATAGCAAAGGTATCGCACGAGTGAGGTTCACGAATAGAACGAGGAAACTACGATTACGAAGGCACGTGATCCAGCATCGAAGTTTGATTCGATCGTTTCGCTGCTCGCTCGCTCGCCCGTTAATTCGTCCATTTCATTAGAACACAAATACCCCATTAACTCGTTAAAATCCACGAAGCAATTGCTCGCCTGCCTCTCCGTCGTTTACATCGTTCGCGGTTCACCGGCCGACTTTTCCTGCTTATCGTACGTACGACCTGTCATTGAAAACGGAAGTTAACCGCAAACCAAAAACGACTACTATGCTTGTCAGTTGTTTAAATCTCTTTAATATTAATAACGGGTAACGAGAGCTAAAGGTGAAACGATCATAAGTAAATGGCTTTGGTTTTAGATTATACGACGATCCTTCCGATAAAGGAACATTTATAACACGAAATTATACTGGAAATTAACAGTTGATTTTATAAGTGAAGAATATGATAATTATCTGTCATAAAATAATCAAAAATATGTTCTAAATATAAACCATTTTTTAAATATTACAGAAAAATATTTAACTCATATTAAATTTGTTTTCATTCAGAAGTACCGTATGGTCTTTAAATTCTTTTTATATAATATACGTCCGTACTTTTGCATCAATTGACAATTTCATTTACTTCGTTAATCGAAAAAATGTTTGCAAGTAAAAAGACTAAATAATTCATACCACTTTTATAGCAACGTATCGAAGTGAAACCTCCATATACACGTATACTCATATACATGCATACGAGAAACGTGAATTTCTTGCTAAAAAGGAAAGAAAAATATGAAGGAGGGTAAAGATCGCAGGCACGCCCGGTTTGCGTAATAACGAGACGACAGGTTGCGGCTGTACGAACGATCCTCGAAGCGTAAGGAAATAAAAGAAACCTGTGAAAGCTTTCGTTACCTCTTCCCTTCCATCATTCCCCCTTCGAGCTTCAACTCCTATAACGCACACCCTCTTCTACCAAGCCGCAAAGTTCGTTCACGATGCTCCTAACCGTTCGCGTAGTTACGACATTATTACGAAGAGAGTAAAAGGGTAAGAGAAAAAGAGAAGCATTGAGAGAAAAAGAGAGAGAGGACGATATTTTGGGATACGTACGAGAGAAAGTGGGTCAGGGGTGTGAGAAATCCAGGCGGAAAATGCCTAAATAAAGAGGCAACCGGTCCGGGGGGGTTCGAAGGGTTGCCATCGACGTGGTAAATGAATAAAACTCCAATCTTCTCCGACCTACTTCCCTTTCCGCGGTCGAAGGGTGTACGAGAGAGACAGGGAGATAGCGAGAGAGAGAAACCGAACGACAGGGAGAGAGAAAGTTGAGCCAAATGTGAGGAAGATGGGAAGCGGTGAAAAAAATTAAATCAATGAAAGAGAAGGTAAAAAAAGATCCGAGTAAGAGAAAGCATTGAAAAAAAAAAATGAAAATGAGAGTAAGAAAGTTGAAGCGCGAAGAAGATGGAAGCGCGTTAAGAAAAAGTGAAACTGAAGAGAGGAAAAAAAAAAAATCGACGGGAGTAAGAAAATGCATAAAGAAAACTAGGATGAAAAGAGAGAAACAATGGGCGTGGAAATAGAATCTAGGAAGACGATACAAGGGAAAGGGATTACAAAAGGACGCATCTTTGTATTTCGAAGGACTAGTAGAAAGTAGGGAAGAAAAGGGAAGCGGAGAAGGAAAAAAGACGCAAAAGAGGGAAGTTTGAGAAAGAACAAAGGAAGTTAAAAGGGGTGTCCCTTCGTTGAGAGCACCGATCGATAGGTTTGCCTCTTTATCGTGCGCCTGCTCTTACTATCCTCTCCTTTTCTCTTATATACATATACACATACTCCGTGTAGAGTAAAAGAGAGCAACGTAAACCGAGCGGAGGCGTCAAGGCGCGTCGCAAAAGCGTCCCGACGACGACGAGGAGAAGGAGCTAGCTCGAGAGTGCAATATGCACTTTCCAAAGTCTCTCTCACGGCCGTCGATTCTAATCCGGCCTAACTTTTTAGCCTTGGCGCGTCTCTTACATGCTCCGCACACCCTACGTCGTCGTTTCCGGGAAATTCTGTACTTAACTGCTAAAAGTGTGTAGGTTTACGTAGATATGTCAGTCAGTTTGTGTGTGTAAATGTACGTGCATCCGATATGTAAGCATTTGATTAGTTATATCCGTGTATGCAATGTCTGTGTGCAATGTCATATGTATGTGTCTGTTCGTGTCTCAGGGTCTGTGCATTTTGTGAACGTATATGTGTATATGTGATTGCAAATATATGTGTATCCATTACGTATCGCAGTGTCTACGTCATTGTGTTTGCGTGTCCGTGATGTAGGTATACCACGTGCCGATACCTACGTGATTTTATATGTGCGTGTATGGATGCATTTTCGTAGAAGAGAGTTTCTCTCCTCGTTGAACTTTCGAGAGTAACTTTCGGCAATCTCTTTCGCTTCCTCGCGACCTTTAAAACCACACCGAGGACTTCACCGTCTCGCGACACCCACGAACGAGAGACGGGAGTGAGATTTGTGCCAACTCTCGACGTCTTCTTCTCGTTACTCTCTTTTTCTTTCCTCTCTCTCTCATCTACTCGATTCGAGAAACTGCAAATCTGGGAGCAAAGTATGCCGGTACGTCGAGTGTATGTTTCTTTCTTTGGTTCTGACGAGTTTAGAATGAAAAGTTATGTAACTTTGAGTAAAAATGTCTTTGTGATCATGCAGATAGTCAAAGAGATTTTAATTTGTACTTTTGAAATACTGCTATGGTAATGGTAATCATTTTTATTATTGTTATATTTTACGAGTGATTTATTAACGAATGTGTTGAATGATTCGAACTATTTTTAAAATTAATGGTTTAAAGAGAAGAAAAAAGAAACAATTCAATTTACGATTATTTAAAAAAAATAATTACATATTATGTTTTACTTCCAAAAAATGTAATACCGTATTTCTGGTCACGGTCGATAGAATCCCATACGAAATAAAATAAAATATCCCATCTTTAAAAAAAAAAAAATTGTTTAAGCTATTTTACAAAGAAAAGATATACCAAGATTAGAATTCCAGAGGTTACACGAACGAGTTATCACGATCATCTACCTCTTCGCAGCCTAGAACGCTCGTTCCGCTATTTATTCGCGCGAAACTTGGACCGACCAATTTGGTGTATATATCGTATCGAAGTTAAAGGAACGATTGCCACGAATATGACAGGAACAATCCGTGGTACTACCGCAATAGTAAAGGGGTAGATCCTCTTGTAACTAAGTACAAACTGTAGAAGGTACACACTCGAATGCTCCGTTATAGACAAGGACACACGACACCACACGCCGCTTGGTAGTCTTCTCGGTGTAGTCTGGGCTAAGATCTTTCGACAATAGTAGCACCGGTGATGGTGGTACGTAACGTGGTACAGAAGCTAAGACTAAACTAAAGGTTTGCATTGCGTCTTCCCAAGACAAATGTATTTACCGTGACAGAGTGCACGGAGTTACCTCAAACATGGTACGTATAACTCCTTTTTGACTTTCACAAGGATACCATACGATCTCGTATCATCTAATGTAGAAAGGGTCTTGTAATTCTCACCGAAGTTGAATGAGAACCCTGCATTGAATTTCTCGCTCGAACGATTTTTTTTTCCATTAAATCCACGCTACGATTATTTTATACGTAACGATCAAATATTTATTAAAAACAGAAACGAGAGAAAGAGAACCATTTGCACGCGGTAAAAACTTTGGAAAACACGATGCGGTACTACGGAGGCTGCGTCTATGTTTTCTATATACGTAACAACAACCACGACGACTCTTCGGGTTCAAGAATTATGGAAAGCTCTGTGGATATTTTCTGATGCAAGTATTTTATAGTCGAGACTCTTTTAAAATACATGTAGTACTTTCGTATCGTGAAAAGTCTGTAAACTCTTTGGTACACGCGGTAAAGATTTTTGTATTTATTTATTTTAAAAATTGTAATACTTGACTCGAATCATGCTCGTTGCAGCAGATGAATTTTAATTAGTTGACTTGTTAATTTTTTTGTAAATTATTCATACAGTTTTTTTAAATAAAGATATTATAATATACACAATTTGTTTGAACGATACGACATAAATTATGCAACAATCTAATATATAGAAAAATCAATCCATTCTAAGATCCCATGAGGTTGGAATTTTGAGAAACCTGCAGGACTAGCATCGATACGAGAAATTTCGATATGCGAGTGTCGTCGTAAAGCCACGTTTGCCGGACGCAGATACAACGCTTAATTCCACAAATCCAACGTTATATCTCCAGAAACGACGTCGTTGCTGGGAAGCTGCCGTACAACAACGCGAAGTACATACAATAGATGTATATATCCATATATACTATATATAGATGTGTATACGTAGAGAAGACATGCGCGAGGACGATCGCGAAAGCCTTGATTACCGGAGACTATGGCAAAGCAATTACGGCAGTTACCTGCGTCCTCGCGCCTAAGCACGAAGGCACACATTAGTAAAGTTTCCGTCGGCTTCGTCGCGCTCCGGAGGGTCGCGTTAATCCCTCGCTGAAACGTTCCAATTTAACTTGCCGACCATTGGTCCTCCCGTTCGACGTAGGACACTACTACTAGCAACGACGATGAACCATCGGGGGTTCCCTCGAAAGATTTCATAGGAAGAAACGTTGACTAAATGGAGAAAGTATAATAGCACGCGACTCGTGTGACGTTTCACGTACGATTGTGGTAAACTTTTATGAGAGACCGAGAGAGAGAGATTGCAAAAGTTTACTTATAAATTTACTCTTGTTTTGGTTCTCTATGTTTTATCTTCCTTGTTACAAAATAGGTCATTTGTATAAAGGAAGTTTTGTTTATTTTACTTTTTAGCGTAGTGAAGATGTTGCTTGCAATAATTTTGTGAAAAATACAATTTGGTTCAGAGGAAAATGATCATACGTTTGAAAGTTATTGATAAATGTTTTTTTTTACATTTTATTTTATTTCACCCTACTCAATTTTACGTGCGATACGTAGGCGTGTACACGTGACGCGTGGTTTAATCGTTCGATGAAACATAGCCAACGGCATATCGCAAATCGAATCCATCGATATCAAACGATTTGAGCGTTGGTTCCGGATGAGCACTCGGTTTTATTGATATTAAGTAACGAGCTAAGATCTGTAATTAAGTTGAAAGGGAGTTAATGACGCGAGGCTGCGCACGGAGAAAATCAATGGACTCGATTCGAATTCTCGACTCGTGGCAGAGTTCGAACGAGCAGTGATTAGCTTCTTCCTTCGAACTTGTTCCAAAGAGAGGTAGAATGTGCATGAGAGTGTATGTGTGTGACGTGAATGAAGGCCTATTATTCAAAAATGAATTCAATTTGCCAATTTTCATTTAAGATTCAAAGATATAATTAAAGTATATGTTAACAGTTACCAATATAGACGATGAAATAGAAAGTGAAGAGAATCAATTAACGACATGAAAGCAAATGGATCGTTGGATCTATTGTCTCACAAAATTACTTACAGCAATGTTTGATTCTTTCCTTCTATCTTTTTCTATCAAACTTTCCTTTGACTCGCAAAAACATCGTTAAACAATGGCGAACAGAGAGAGAGGGACTAGCGAAAATTGAACGATCGCGTGGAAGCAGAGTTGTGGAGTATGTACAAATCGAACGAACCTACCGGTATCGTTTCATCTCGCCTTTCTTTTCACCGAAGCGTCGAAATTTTTCCAAACGGAGGTGAAGTTCGGCGTACTCCGTGAGTGCGTCAGAATAAAGACCGATACCCTCCGTATATATACGAATACGTTCGTACACGGAGTGATTCTAAAAGAATATCGAAAAATTCACAAAACGTGTTTCAAAGTTTTATTCGATTCTTAAAAAGAAATTCTATTAATTTGAAAGTTCTGAAAACATTCTTTTCGACAATTTCATCACTATAAATTAAAATATTACCTTACAACAATTATTCAATAATTTATCTAAATCAGCTGTCGTTCATGCAACACGATAATAAAAAAACGGACGCTTTCATGGTCTTCTCTTTACCAGATAAAACGACAAGAATTTCCCAAGGTACGTTCGAGACACCCGTTATACCCACGAAGCTAGGTACTCATCTCTCATCGCATTCCCGTAGCACTTCGCGCGCTTTTTTGAAAGAAGCTTCACAGAGGCTCCAGTCAACGCAACATTAGCAAGGGAGATAGCTCGACGCGCCCTCTACGAAAGTTACATACATATATCCCAAGCGCAACAGAACTACGGTACACGAAAGCACTCGAGAAAATTAAAATTCGCTCGGTGCTATTTGCCTTGCGTACGCTTTCGACGACTTCCGACGTTATTCGGGATCCACCCTAAGCAAACACCAATTACGAGAACTATTACGAAACGATAAGAGCTTCTCACCGGGCACGAAGATGGAAAGAAAAAAGGTAACAGGAAAGAGAGATGGAAAGCATAAGACTCGAACGTCATCGGGATCCAAAGAGCACGATTTCAAAACGTCGCGGAATTTTAAAAAGAACTCGCCCGTTCGTCCGCGATAATGACGACGAGAGCCGACGTGAAAAGCACTTTCCGCGGATGGATAAGGAAGACGAAGTAAAGGAAGAAGAAACGCGAAAGACAGAAAAAGTAAAAAAAGGTGGAGAATATTCGCGGGTAAAGACGACGAGGCTCGCCAGTGACATGGTTAAGGAAAAAGGAAAAAATTGTCGAGAGATTGAAAATGTGTCGAGAGAGGAGGGGTGGTGGTAGTGGACTCGGAAAGAAGATAGAATAAAATCGCTCGGTACTCTTCTCGTCTTGGAACGAGGTATCGACTTCCGAGAAAGACGTTCAAAGCTAATTGCCTACCTTCGAGATCCCCTCGTAATATAACAAATTAAGAGGCAGCGCATGAAATTACCTCCCGAACTCTGAGAGAGTAGTTTCCTCTCTTTGAGACTTTTCCTATCTTCGTCTTTTATCTCTTTCTTCCTTGATTTCTGTCTTTCTTTTCGCCATTCTCGAGAGTCAACTAATTCAAAGAAAAGCTATAGGAGAATGGAAAATGTCTAATCGCTTCGAGAACAGAAGCGTATACCACTTAGCTAAATCAACGAGAAAACTTGACGGGAGAAAATCATCCCGTCATTACAGGAAATCGTTGAAGAAGTTTGAAATAGTGAGTAAGAAAGAAGGAAGGAAACAGAGAGAAATGCAAATTAACTCTGTCTTACTCTCTCTTGTTCTTATTTTCGAACGATTAAAGCGAGGTAATAAAGCAATTAACGATCCCATTGATCTTCTCAAGATTTTTCGTTCAACGTTTTACCGACGTTTTATCGACGGTCTCGATTGTAATTTATTTAAAACCCCGGTTGCGACTCTCCAAGACTCCTTTCGAATCTCCATTCCTTATTTTACTTTAAGAAACGACGGAATACGATTACCAGTTCCAATTCAAACGTCGATCACGGAAATAAAATAATATCGAATTATTCCGATGGTCCAGCTCGGCTTCGTATCGCAGCCGCCAAGTTTCTTAAGGTTCCAAGACGACGACGAGAAGAGTTTGCGAGAATTAAAAGAGAGAAGGAAGGAAAGAAAGTCCATCTCGGGAACGTGGACTTTACCTAGTTTCCAATTTTTTTTTTCCTTTTCCTTTTTTCAACTTTTCTTTTTTTTTATATAGATGTAAAGCCGTCAGAGCGAAACTAATTTCACGGTAGTTAAAATGCATTAAACGGACCGCAAAGCAGCTGTCTCCGTTTCTGGCAATTGCCGTTGCTAAATGCGTTATCCGCTTCTACTCATCCTACTTCCCTCTACCGTCCGTCTTTTTCTCACTGGGTGTTTCAAACTTCAACGTGAATATGAATACTCGTACGTGTACATGCATCTAGAGACGGCTGTTGTACATATGTAATGTATATATCCTACGTGTATACACGCAGGATGTTCCAACAATTATAACATTAAATATCAGCAAGTTTATGAGAGTGTGGGAATAAAATTGTGTTGGACTGGGAAAAAAACGAGTTAATTCGTTACATAAGTTTTGTTACAATCATTATAAAAAAAATAAAAATAATTTGGTTCTCATTTCTGCTAAGGGAACTAGCTTTAAATTATTTTTGTTACAGATACTTATTAACGATACTCCGTTTATATTATTGTGCCGTTAAAAAATTATATTAAGTTTCCTTTTGTATTCCCAATTATCAAATCACACAAAATACTATCATTACCGTACAAAAAAAATATCATGGCAATATAAAAGTTACATAGAAAGTTAATCTCGAAAAAAATACAAGTATACCTCTCAACAAAACACTAACCTAGCCTTCCTCCTACACATGCATACGCACAAATACGGTCACCTCACGTATATAACACAAAAGTCGATCAAAAATATCCGATTCGTTTACATCATCGCTCGCGTGCAACCGTTTCGCGAATTATTCGCGTACCGTACGAGTTTACGACAATGGAATAAAAAAAAAGTATGTTGGAATGAGAGAGAGAGAAGATCGAAGCGTTATCCAAATCGGCTTAGCATACGAAGCCGTGAGAGTAACGCAAACGCTACGCGCGTTACCGGCACCCACCGACCACCCCTAAACTATCCATCCGATTTTTATCAGGTCACGCACGGCGCATAAACAAAAATACAATCGGTTTTTCTCTTCGTATTATCATCCTTCCGTGCTGGTATTTCGTTCGTGCGTGTCGTAATTGTTCGGTGGTGCGTAACGAGACGAGAGAGAGAGATGGACAGAAAGAAAAAAACAAAACAAAACAAAAAAAAATGCACTTGCCGGGAGATACGCGGTAAAAGCTATCCCTGGAATATCGCGTTCAGGAGTGTGTTATCAAATAAAGAGGATTTTTATCACCGCATTCCGATCGTTCTTTTTATCACGATCACCGTCGCTCAACGCGGTACATTTTTCAAATACGTGCGGTCAAAACGGGATTAATCGTCTGGTATGTAAACTGGATTTGTAAGTTAAAAAAAAAGTTATGCAAGAAAAGAGAGTTTAATTCTCCTAGTATTTACGGCGAGTTATTTTATATGGTATTGGTAGGTTTTTTTATCGAGAAGCAATTAATTGTTTTAATTGATTGTACAATTAGTTATTTACTATTTAGGATTATGGTTTTACCATAAAATACCATAGAAATTAAATATCACCTATACTTACATATCACTTTAAATCGTTCACTCAGCCATCGTCCTACCTCACAATTTATTTTCACTCAGGTTTTAGAAAAATTTCGGTTATAGATATGAACCAATCTTTTCAACGAAAAATCTCAAGGGTGTCCTTCGAAGATGAGAGCGCATTTTCCAGGTTAGCTTGAAGTTGACCGAGAAAAGGAAAGAGGTGGGTACTACTGGCGTGGTAGTAGAGAGGTGGGAGAGTTGTAAGAGGAAGAGAGAAAGGAGTAGATGTAGTAGTAGTAGTAGGAGGAGGACATCTTCTAAGATCCCTCTCCAACTATGAAATTTATGCGAGCCTTGGCACCGATTCTCGGCTACAAGTCGAGCAGAGATTGCACTATCGACGCTCGGCAGACCTGCCATCGTCTCACTCTAACACACACAATCTCTCTCACTCGCTCTACCGTCGACCGTTATCTCTCCTGTTCAATCCTTCTAGACGATGTACACACACACACGAATGTCACAAGAACACACACACTCATTTTACATGTGTACGTCTTACGCGAAAAACTGTCACGTTTCTTCGCGGGCAGTTGGCAAGGCGAATCGAGGAATACCGCGGCGACGGTACACATTGCAGATTTATGAGTCACCCGATATAAATCATACCTACGAATCGTGTATCCCGTACATATAACCCCGTCACCCCATCCCCCCTCATGCGGTCCTCGTCCTATCGATTTCTTTTATTTCGAGACGAATGAAAAGAAAGAAACAAAAGATATCGTATGCATTTGCTAAAGACGACTAAAATGCGACGGTAAACCTTGACTGAGAATCGAGATGCTATCATGGGAGTTCTCAACTTGAGGTACGGGGTAAAAATTTTAGAAAACGTGCCGTTAGAGTTCTGAAGTCTCTAAATCAAACAGAAATCGACCATACCCATTGGGTTAATAAATATAGTTTTATATATTCATTCAAGTGGTAGAATAATTATACGGATGTTTTTAACGGTGTATACGAGGCATAAAAAGAACCACTGACTTGGACGATCAAAGATATTCCAAAGGAATAATTCATTCGTTGTCTTGTTCTTATTCCTTGTTATAAAAGGAAGAGCAACTTAGAAGAGACACTTTAAAAAGTAGAAGCTCGCGAAGAGATTGCACGATAAGATTATCACACAACATATTGTTTCCCAAACTTTTTTCATAAATTACTGTCTCTTCTCCATGATACTATCATCTAATGAATACAATTACGATACCATCGACCGCGTAATTCGAATATTAGAATAATCGACGACAAAAATCGATTTTATCGGATTAAAGCACACAGAGGAAAAAGCAGATGCGAACGAAAGATAAAGAGAGAGAGAAAGAAAAGACAATTAAAAATCTCACTCGTATACGGATCAAAACGAAAAGCGGATTATCCGGCAATTTTTCTCGCTATAAGACTCGCTAATCGTCTTGATTGCAATACCGATCCGATTTGTTAAAGAAAATTATATTACTCGATACATATATGTATATACAGCATAGCCCTACGTCGTTTAGCATCAATGAAAGAAAAAAAAACGTCGAAAGGATCGTGATTGTTTCTGAAAATGGAGAAAGAGAAGAAAAGAAACACGAACGAATAGTTCGATTTCACATTTGACGATGTAGAACTATCCTACACGGCAATTAAGTCTGTTAATTTGACGGTACCCTCCACCTTCTCCTCTGGGCTTTCTGTCTCTCTCTCTCACTCGTGGCAGTGTTCAGCAGAGAAATCGAATTCGCCAGGATAATTTGAAAAGCAATAAGTAGTCGTTTATATGCCAATGCGATCCAAGCGCTAACGGAGATAGAACGTGCGAGAGAGAATGAGAAGGACAGAGAAGAGAGACAGAGAAGGTACGCGAGGATGCAAGGTCGATAAATCGTTTAGCCGTACGATTCAAAGTGACCCTATTCCGTAGTAATTGCCAGAGGTTGTGGCCGACCTGGACGCGAATGTATTGTCCCATTTTCACCGCACTTGCCATTCTCTGCCTCTTCTCAGATTGACATCGTATTCTTGTGCACGGAGACCACGCGAAAAAATTCAACGCTAGAAAGAAAAAAAATTTGTTCCAATTCTGGGGAGACGTGTCGGTGATCATAAATGATATGTTCTTTTGAAATAATTACATTTTATCGGTAATTGGAATAACGGATAAATGCATTTTTAAATTGAGCTCCCCCTGTTGTATATGAATTAAATTGGCTTCACATCTATCCTTCACTCGACTCTTAATTTTACATTAAGTTAAATTTTATTTATATTCTTAATAGCTTTTTCTCCATTGTAATTATTAATTAATTAGCCGTGTATATTTTGATACTACGTATCGTAATAAATGATTTATCTATCTATCTCTCTTTCTCTTGTTTCTCGTCACGTTTAAACACGATCACTAAAGAATATCAGAACCTTGAAAGTGAATGCTTCCAATTTGTTCGAGGAAACGTACCATGGTAATTAGTATATTGTGTGTCAACGAGATTCGCTCGGTACACCGATGTCTCGGCCTACATTTCCTCCTGTAGCATATCCCACACACGCATTTACACACACACACATACACATGAAACACCCACGGCTTTACCGCAACGCTTCGTCCACTACGTCCCACCGAATTCAGGCAAATACCTCTCTTTAATTCAATTTGCGGAGAACGCTCGTAACGTTTGAGGATAACGATAAGCGTTCCGACGCGTCGCCGTAATTAGAGGAAAGCAAGAGTTCCGGTCTATCTCCCTCTCTCTCTCTCACTCGATAAATGAATACGTGCTTTTGACTCATAAATTATTTTCTACATTTTCTATTAAATATGCGAGGTAACTTTCATTTTTCTCTTTTTTTTTCTAGTAAGAATATTTATACAGGAATTTTAATTACGAAGACAATACTTGTTACGTGATATAGTGAATGGAATAATCTAATTTTGGTATGCCTTGACTCGAAATTCGAAGAAAATTGACGTGTAGAGTAATTAGAAGATAATTATTTATAATAAAAAAAGGTTATAAAGTTTGGTTCTTATACAATAATTATTATTATACAATATATAATTATAAACATCGTGAAAATTATTAAAAGAATGATTAAAATAAATGTCACGCGTGATCAAACGAGCCATTCGCGTTACCATTACATAGGAAAATCATGGCGCGATAATGTTCGATTTTATCGAAACAGATGACAGGCCGTTTTTCGAACGTTGGAAACGATGATTTAGCGACGATCGACGTGTCCGTATTTTGAAAACGAAGTATGATAAAACGTTGAATACCCGGGAGCAGCTGACTGCAAAAAGGTTTGTATATAATTAATCCGTTTAAATACGCGACGGTAAATAATAGAGCATTGCCAGGAAAAACGTTACGATCGATGAGGGAACGCGCGATTGTGTCGTAAACGATGGAAAGCGCGATTGTGCGATCGCGAAACGGGGGTCGTGTCGTTGGCAATGATGAAAGCTCGCCGATGGGAGACGACAAAAATTGACCGATAAATTTAAAACTCGATTGGAAAATGATTTGTCCGGGAAGAAAGTCAAGATATATTCAAATATTATTTTAAAGTTGATGCCTCTATTTATTATTACGAAGAATTTAGGTGGACTTTACGCACGAATTTCATAGATACCTAACCGTGAATTGAAAGATCAAGAATTACTGGCTTGGAAAAAGGGAGATCCAAACGTACAAAACGTACGGCATTACCAGTTTCTAACGTCCTCGAAACGAGTTCGCTAAATAGATCGCGGTTCGTTAACCGTGAAACGTGCTACGCAACGACGATGTAAAGAAATCGATAGAGCGGAAATCGATGAAAATTAGAAAAGACTATGATGCTGAGTGAGAGTACATAGTATACTTATAATATATAACTCTATTGAACGAGCATGTAATATCATTTTATAATAAAAAAAAAAAAATTGTTATCGTTTTATAAATATAATAGACAACAATCTGGAAAGATTACATACAATTTTTTTAATTTTTAATGATAATAAATTATTCCCTGGTAATAATAAACTTTTTTCCTATTTCCTGTACACGTTGCTTAGAATAGTTTTTCGTCCACTTCATTTCCTACAAGATCCTGAACCTTCGTGAACTGGGACACTCCATATATAAATACATACGTACGTTGGCAAGATGTTTAGAATTTCACCTGACTGACAGAAAGAGAAGAGTGAGGGAGAGAGAGACAGAAAGATAAAGGAGAGCAAGAGAGATAGAAGATGGAATTAGCGATCGCACCTGAGACCCATCCCACGAGCTCCTCTCGCATCCATTTGCCTCTAGAATTTGTCCCACGTCATAAGACCGCGCGTGGCACACGCCATATCGTATTCGCTTACAAATAGTCACGAGGGGTGGCTGGAGAAGCTTCCTCCACCCTGTTGGCATGAGATTTTACAAGGGTGCCAGAGATATACGAATTCGCCCTTAGGTGGATTTTAAACGACGTATTATACGCACCTGCGTTAATAACGACGTATGCTTTACCTTAGTACAGTATAGGAATGAAAGAATAATTATTTTTCTTATATTAACAAGACGGGTCAGCAGGTACGAAACGATTCAATAATGGAAAGAAAAATGATGGTTATAATGAAATGTAATAATAATAACTATGGAGGGAGAAAAAAGGGTCGAGAAGAAAATAGGAAACGTCTTCGTTCTCGATCGTAAACGAGATACACGCTTGGCCGGCTTCATAATTAGACAATAACGAGATCGTTCCTCGAGGTGAAGGAAAGAGAGAAGAAAGGAAAGCGAGAGTTACGATCTTTTCTCGATAAGATACTGACGTATATTATGGTATATAAACTGACACACGCGTTTATATGTGCAGTATTTATATTAAATTAATTTTTATGGCTTTTTTTTAAATATACACGATCGATTTTTCTAATGAAAACTTTATGACAAATGTATTGTAACCAGCACTGATATTTTTTTAAATCTTTTGAATCTTTTCACGATTACAAAATACCTCGATACTTTATTTATGTAATTTGTTCACTTGAAAAACTAGTTTCCTACATTAGGAATAATATACGTGATAAAAGATTGTTATGCCTGTCCATTCACTTCGCAAAAAAACGGTCATCCCGTGATGCTCGTTCTACCGGTCGATCGTGAACGACACATTTCCTTGAACTTTCACTGATAAAGTCGTTCGACCGCACGTGGTTTTACAGATACTGGTTACGATAATTGGAAGTAAAAGCGTTGAGAGCACGAGAGCACCGTACTTTGCTGTGTACGTTGCTTTAGTACGTCCGTGTATACGTCTCTCTTTCTCCCCCCTCTCTCTCTCTTACCGTTACTGTTTCTTGGGCACCAGTTTTTCGCTGGTATCAAGCGGATATAGACGGAAACAGCTGCGTACGTTCCGTGCAGAGAACGAGAGTACCAAAAAATAATAGCACCGTTTCTACCCCACTCTCCCTCGCACTGACACACACCCTTTGGAGCAACCCTGCGGTTCTACCATAATCGTTTCTATAATGTCCTTTGCGGAAACGCTTTCTCGCTTATATCGAAGAAGAAATTGAGCTGGCCGTAGTTAGATCTTTACCACGGGACGTTGTATGGAATTTATACGTGCAATCACCGGTTAGAGAGAAGAGAGCAGAGATGTTTGCTTTGCGTTACATTTCCGGTAACCCAAAATGGAACGAGCTGTATACTTTTAAAGGTTTGCGATAGGAATAGAAACGTAGGAAACTCGCACGATTTTAAACTCCGGTTGTTCCCCGTGCATAATTTGATAAACATTCATAAGATTTATAACATTTTTTTCCCATGATTCATCATGCGTATTAGCGTACACGTCTGTATACGGAATGAGTAACCGTTATCAAACGAGATAACCTTTTACGTCGCTTTTAAGACGAAATAATTTTTTTAAGAAAATTTTTCGTAAACACGTACGAAATGTTTGATATCAGACATTTGTTTTATTGATAGTTCGAAAGTTATTTTACGTGAAAAATGTTCATTGTTATATCAAAAAGCTTTTATCTTATCTTTTTAGTACGACGAAAAGGATGGAACGTGAATACCAAAACGTCCGGAGTCGACACGATTATTTTATACGAAACGCTTATAAGTTCTTCCCGTATCTAACCAGAAGACTCGACTCACCAAGTTAGCTAACGTTAACGGGTTTGAGTACGTATTGAACGTGAGTCTTCCGAGAGAGAATTTTCAATTCGGAAATGCGGAAATTCCTTGGGAAGGCTATAAAAACCGGAAACGATACGAAACTAGAAAACTGATGCACAACGTGCACGTGGATTTCGATTAACGAGACGAGAGCTTTTCCTTGAAATTCGACCAGACGTCAGCGCTCCGTACTTGCGAGAAATCGACGAGCGATCTCTTTCATCGGTCATACCAACCTGAACAATTTCGTACGTGACTGATAAAAGAGAAAAGCGTTCGCGTTTGTCGCTTCAACGACACGTGCTTATCGAACTGTAGTATGGAATCTGAAACGTTCTAGAGCTAAGGGCGTACATTTATTGAGAAAGAAGTTTTTTCACAAGTGAAAGTATTTGGAAAAAAATTGTTAACAATAATTATTGTAAGAAATTGTTTGGGATATTTACTCTAAAATTTGCTAACATACACTAAGAGGGGCAACTCGGTTTAAAAAATGGATAAAAAATAAAACGAATTTTGTAAACATGCAAAGAAATTATTTTAAAAAAGTATATTTGATAAATTTAGACGTGTAAATCCTTGCAAACGCATCGCTCGACAAAATCCAAGGATCAAATCCTCCATCAGTCGAGCTTTTCGACGAATCACCGTACGAAGAAATTCGGTCCTTTCGTCGACTCGTGAGAATCAAGGACGGAAAATCGAAAGCAATAAGGATGATCGCACGAAACGTAAGAGGATAAAGGGAGAAAAAAGATAGAAAGGAAGGCGAGATAGGAAAGAAACAAAGAGAGCACGCGCGTAGAAGACAGGAGGATCACGAAAAGTAAAAGAAAACAAAAAAAGAGGACAAAGGATAAAAAAAGAGGAGACTGCGAAAGGTCGAAGATACGTAATGACCGTATCGTGGCCGTATCATTTAAATGTTTCGATTCGGCAACGGAGATTAATTTTGCGTCCGGTGGATTCCAAAAGAGCGAAACAAAGGACTTGACGAGAAAGGAGGACAATGATGATGCCGGGAAACTCCCAAAAAGCGAACGAAGAAATACAGAAGAATACGAGAGCGTGAAAAAAGAAGCAAGGGAGTTAAACAAAAGGAGAGTCGGACTGAGAGAGAAAAAAAAGGGGATTGGGGAACGACGGGAGAAAGAGAACAAAGTTAAAAGGAGGCAAAAATCAGAAGGAAACTGACCCGAGGCCCTGACGAGTAACGTTGGATTGGAAAAATCGGTGCTACCGTTGCTGCTGCATCGTGGATCCGCTCTCGTGTTCAGTTTCTGCGGGAGCTCTGGGAAAAGAATCAAACGGGAACGGCAATAGGGAAAAAGAGAGGAAAAAAAGAAATAGAGGAAGAAACAAAGAAACGGAATGAGTGAGAAACAAAAGGGAGAGGGGAAGTCTCGGAAAAGTTACGTCGAATGACGAGAAATTGAACGAGCTTCGATACGACGACGATTTACACGGTAAATGTTCTATAAGCGAAGAAACGTACCAATTAAGGTGTCTCTAACAAACTTCGAACCTTTTATATACCGTAAATCAGGAAAAAAAACGGTGCATTCTCATCTATGTACATTACTCCTACCATTATCGATAAAAACCTTCTAACCCTTGCACCTAAGCCTCATCATTCGAAGGTTAATTATACAAACTGAAGAAATCAGAAATCACTCACTGCAAATCACTGCTTGGGATTCTACTTTTGATCGTTCCTCCGAATAAAAGAAGCAAGCAACAAAAAAAGAAAATTAAAAAGTAGAAGAGTCTGTGTAAAAAGACAGCTCTATTCCATTTTCCAAATGTCACGGTAACGTCGTGGTAACGAGACACTCGACTGCCATCAACGACGGATGGATGGATGGATAGAAGGTGTGTTCCACTTCTTTTTTACCATCTTCGAGTTATCCGCGACCTCAATTATTTACTCTACGTGCACGGCATTCGCTCTCTACGCGTACAGATAATGAATAAACACAGACGATTGCGAATCTAGCTCAACGTGTGAATGATTGGAAGTTCTATAAGCATCGAGAGACGACATCGCGCCTTTTTCACGATCGATTCTTTTTACTGATTGTGAGAAAGAGAAGTGGAGGATGGGAGATAGAGAGGAAATAGAAAAGGGGAACGTGTGTGAGCGAAGAGAAAGAAAAAGGAACGTGCTTACGGATGCATAAAACCACCCTCTCCTCTACACACTCTATCCTTTCCTTTATCTCTTTATCTCCCTCTCTCTTTTTCCTACCGCTTGCTTACACACACACACACACACACAGTTTGATCTTATTTCTCCATTTTTTTCTGTCCCTTTTCCTTGAATCTACGTGAGAAGATAGGCAATATAAAGAACGTGAGATAGAAAGGGACAAAGACACAACTCGTGTTTGCCAGGAGAACGATTTCAAGAGACAACCGAACGAACGTATGCACTTCTTTTTCCCAATAGAGAATGAACGAACGAATTTCTCACGTGTCACCGGAAATCTTTGTTGTTCGCTGCTGGTTGGAAAGAAGGAAGCAAGAAAACGGGGCCTTGCGAATGTATGCCCGTTATGCCATAAGAGAGACCGGCTTCGAAAGAAGGCGGTGATTTCGAGCCGTGCGAGGTGAAAGTCATTTTCAAAGGTGGCCGTAGTTCTCTTACACGCGTTTACGCCTCGAGTCGTCCAACTTCTTTCACCTACCAGAGCCCGCAAAATCCTCTCCCGAGGTTCCACCGTGCAGACCGATTTCGTTTCCGAAAGGGAATCACCTCTTCGTACGATAGAATCTTCGAATCGAATAAACGTGGAACACCTTTTCTTCCTCGACTAATGTCGACTATTCTTTTCGGAGAAGAAGAACGGAATCGAATGAGATTGAATTGGAATGAGGAAGTACCGAACGCTAACCGGATTTTTAAAAGAAGTCCGTACTACCTAATTGGAGAAATCAGGATATCGCTCTTGATTATTTGTGGGGTATGGGTAGAAAAAAGTTGTGCCGCTTGAGAAATCCCGAGAAATATAATAATCGAGGATCGCTCGATGAGTTTTTATTTTAATGTGTTTATGGCTCTGGGTTATATCGTTAAAAAGAAATAGGATATACTACTTGATTAACAGGAATATAGACGAGTAATTCTAGAATGAATGTGAATAACATACTTGATGAGATGTAAATAGTATTCTTGATTGGATAACTTTAAGGAACCTTTCAACGTTTATAGCTCTTCTCCAGATCGATCGATTTTTAGACATCCTTTTCAATTTTTCATAATAGAGTCCGATAAAATTTTGTTAAAGGTTTTTATTCCATTTAAAGATTTGACAAAACCTCGGCTCGTGCCCGAAGTTTCTGTCCTTCTAAACAAAGTCTTTGTTTAGTAAAATCGATTAAACATTGTGACTGAAAATGTCATGACGTAAACAACCTAAATGGTGACCCTTTTTATTATCTTAACTGCCCTAAAAACCGACTTCACCCTCTAAATCTTGCATCGACCCTTTTCAATCGTCGACCAAAATCAGATCTCTCTCTAGATATAATCGATCTAATTAAATGAGAAGTGGAATAAACCGAAGAAATATGCTTGATCGTCTCGTATCCGATTTCACGTCCCTTCTAACGATGTAGGTACCTAAATACAATCGTTGAAGGTACGGGCAATATCGGCGGTATCTAGTATCGTGAATCTAATATCAGGCAGGAGGAGGAGGGAGCTATAAAGTTCGTAATCGGTTAGCAGTCCCATCGGATTACCTTCCAGCCGGCTTTATTCGAACACATCGTGGATACACTTCCCAACAACTATCGTAAACGTAAATTCAAGGACGAGGTGGAGCAACAGCGAAGAATGGCAATGTGTAGATATTAGTATTACTCATATTTATGCACGTACGGATCGGTAATAAAACTTGTGTTCAGTTTGGAATCGAAGAAAGCGGTACTCGAGTGCAACGTTGGGAAAGTTTGGAACTTTTGGAACGTATCGAGGAAGAATAAAACGAGTGACACCATAAAATAACTTTTGATTCTGTATTATTGAATAAAATTTGGAAAATGTCGAGCACTATTTCGTTTCGGTAGAAGAAAAAAAAAACAAATAACAGTAAAAGAATGAATTTGTTTCAATTGTGTCTCGAAATGATTTTCACCTTGAATAAAATATTAAATACATTTGTAAACGTTAACAAAATGTATTTAAGGATCGAGGGTATCCTCGTAACTGGTATTAACAGAGTAAGAACGATCGAAAGAAACTTCGTTAGGTACGAGGCGTCAACTTTTAATTGCGAATAAATAATAAAGCATTCGTTCTACGTGAAAGAGAGAGGCACACAAGATTCAGTTATCGACAATAAAGTCGATCAAGATTTTACCTGCTATTTGCAGTGCGGAATGAGAGAGTATAATTATAGCTCTATACTGCATTATGAATGCTCGACGAAATCTCGCAATCTCCATTTAACCTTACGAACGCAATTTGCGGCAGAAACGCTTTTGAAAGATATCGATCGGATTTTCGTCAATTAGGTCCGTCATTTCTCATGGCACATTTACTGCATTATAATACTTTAGTATATAATGTTTTTATTACAAAATTATAAAGTTTAAAAAACTCGTCTTTCGCAGATTAAGTCGACAATTTGTTAGTTAAAAATATAAACAAAACTGAAAATAGTGTAAAAGTATCAAACAATACACCATGTCTACTTCTCAAGTTTTTTTTTTTTCTCAAACGTGTCGCTCGAAAGGAGGACCTCGATTCAACCGTGCGAATCGTCCACCGTTCGCTCGCTAACGTCAGATCTTCCAAGCCGATGACCATGAACGTCGATGGAAGGTTCTGAGCGATCATTAAAAAAGATAGTAAGCCGAGTCCGGATAACGGGCACGCGATGCAAAAATACTTCTCACGAAGAGAGACTCGCAGTAAGATTTACGTAACGCTGAGATCTTGAAAATTTCCGTTCTAGCTTCGACATAACATTCGTTTCTTCGTATTTGCGTGATCAAGGATATGAGAAATGTAAAAATTTACTGTTTTCTCAACAATGGTCTACGGAGATCAGTTTCACTTGCTATAAAAACTTATGTGTACTAACAATTTTTATATCAGTCACATAGGTTCTCAAATCGTGTGAATATAATATTTTAATTACATTATTCTTGCAAAATAACAATAGTAATAGTACTTGATGGTGATAGTTGCATTAAATTAGTGCAATTATCAAATAAATACAATCGTAAGACACGAATGAGTATCTAAACATGTAGAAAGTGAAATTAGAGAGGTCTGGAAGAAACGAATCCCCTGCGGCCACATTTATTGATTCTCACTGTAAATATTTACGTTATGCTCGAAATAAAATATAAAAGGACGATAAACTCTAGTTCGACCAACGACAGAGCTACTAATTAATGCCGACGATTCGTCCGGTCCACCTACGCATCGTGCAATTTCAATCGATCGAACGAGCGAGTAGCGAATAAACCTGAGACGTCTACCTCTCCCGTAATGAACTCGCCATTCGTAACGGCATCGATCGGTGATCGTAACTTTAGGAAACTACGAAACGTCCACGTACCCCAGATTGCGATAGATTCGCGTGACCATCATGCTGCTGTAGATAAACTAGATACATGGACCTTTTACGTGTGAAATTTAAAAAGGGGGAATCACGAATATTTCCAAAAAGAGTTCTTTACAGTTTAGAAAGAGTTGTTTAGAATATTTTGATAAATCACCTTATGTACGTCTATTTACAATTAAGAATTAGAATACCTATATTTAATTTCAAAGAAAATAAACTTGATCGATTTCACACGGAATGGATCCGATCTTTTATTTCTTTCGTGGACCCTCTATCTTTGTCCCTGTCTCGCTCCTTCGTATAGGGGTATCTTTTGTCGGGGACACACACGAGCGTCCCCAAGTGGGACGAGCTGTCTCGTTACGACACTGCCAGTTGCGAAGAAGGAGAGACAGAGAAAGAGAAAGAAGGTGAGAGAGAGAGAGAGACAAAGCTAGGTGAAACGCAGAAGACCGAAAGAAGAGCAGAGACAGAGAAGAGAGGCTAAGCAGCGGCTGCAGCAACGAAAGAGAAAGACATGACCCTTCCAACCCTTTCTCCGTCGCTTCGCTTTACCATCCTTTTGTTTTTATTTCTTTTCTAAGCCGTGAGCGCAGAACGGAGCAACGGAGGCGCGCTTTATCCGAAGCCCGGCCGCATCTGTCTCTCGGCAACGGTACATTCCCTCTCCTCGCCATCTCTTTTCCTCTCCTCTACCGCTAAACAGGCTCTCCTGTCACGCCGGTTTAAACCGTGGTGGCACACCGGTCTCGAGTAGACCGCGAGCGCCAGCCAGGAGAACCGCTCTCGTGGAACTGGAAACAGGGCCTCTGAGTCATCGTAGACACCGGAGCCCTCCGAACGCGTCTGGTTTAGTTCTACTAGGGCTGATAGACGTAACCCAGATCGACTCGCGAGATCCTTATACGAGACGATACTACACGTTCACGATTACCCGGTAAAAGCGTGTTTCTTTGATTCCCGTTTACCCAAGCTTCGTAGCACCGGGACTTTTTTTTTTCAAATTAGAAATCGTGTCAAGGGTTTATAAGAGAAGAATGGTTCAAATTGAAAAACCAATAATCCGGTAGGATATCTTTTTTTTTCAAATTATCGATAGAAATAAACTCGAGGTACAGTCAGTATGAAGTTAATAATGACAGAAGTAATATAGAAATTCTATAACTTAACTATCGCCAACTTCATAATGACGAACAATTTATGACTGCGACTGTACATGTACAATTACATACATAAAAGAAGTAGGGGAGACCGGGGCTAAAAGTCCCAGGGGCAAGTTGTCTCAGTCGTAGTTTTGGTATCTTAGGATGGATGGGGAAACGCGTCCGGTGCATGGTGTACAAGTCTTAGCGAGTAAAGAAAAGTGTAGTGGTGGTCGTTGTGTTTAGTCTTCCCTGGTTACTTCAAGAGACGAATTTATATTTTGATAAGTTCAATTCTACTTTGGGTACATTACTTAAGCATCTCTAGGCACTAATGAAAATCGATTGCACACGAGTTCACACATGTAATAGAAAGAGAATTTGGTCAGCTTCATTTCCTTGCCAGAATTTTTAAAAAACGCCTTGATCTGACTGAACTATTACCCGAGAAACAAACCTATGAAAATGGGGCAAGTTGTCTCACACGTCGAGGTAAGTTGTCCCGACAATGAGATCTGAGACAACTAGCCCCATCCTCTTTTTTTGCTGTAACGTTTGTTTTTATCATGAGTTTTCGACAGAATTCAGGTTTTTGTTCATGATGCAAACATCAGGATTTTTGTAAAAAATCAATGCATCTCGAATTTGCCCGATCAAATACTCGTTCGAAAGAGAAATGTCTCTAATTTACGAATATGCAAGTCGCGTTTCGATAGGATGACTGGTTAAAAAGTTACAGCAATTTTTCTCTTGAAAACGACCCATACTCCGACACTTAAAAAATTTATTTTTCACCACTCCGCAACGATATCGAAAAACGGACACCGGGACAGTATTCTGCATGCTTTCTTTCTTCTAAATCTTGATTCATACATCAGGATTTTTGTCAAAAATCGATGCATCTCGAATTTGCCCAATCAAATACTCGTTCGAAAGAGGAAAGTCTCTAATTTACGAATATGCAAGTCGCGTTTCGATAGGATGACTGGTTAAAAAGTTACAGCAGTTTAAAGCTTGAAAATGACCCATACTTCGACACTGAAAAGATTAATTTCTCATCATTGCTTAACGATATCGAAAAACGGACAACGGAACATTGTTCTGCATGCTTTCTTTCTTCTAAATCTTGATTCATACATCAGGATTTTTGTCAAAAATCGATGCATCTCGAATTTGCTCGATCAAATACTCGTTCGAAAGAGAAAAGTCTTCTCTTTACGAAAATGCAAGTCGCGTTTCGATAGGATGGCTGGTTGGAAAGATACAGCAGTTTTAAGCTTGAAAACGACCCATATTCCGACACTTAAAAAATTAATTTCTCATCATTGCTTAACGATATCGAAAAACGGACAACGGCACAGTATTCTACATGCTTTCTTCTTTAAAATGGGACATTAAACATTGAAATCGGCGGTGGTGTCCATTTTCGCAAAAATCGTGATGCATACATCAAGAAACCTTGGAAACCTTGGAAAACTTGCCCCATGGCGTGAGACAACTTACCCCGCAGCGGGGCAAGTTGTCCCAAAAAACTCGTTTGCTTGAAATTGAAAAAAAAAACGTGTTAAAAACTTCTCAATGCAAGCGGAAAGATTTCTATATATTGCTAAGAAGTTGAAGTTTATGATGGTCCCCAAAAAATTCGAAAATATAAGCTACAGAAATCTGTAGAAACAAAAAACCTAAAATTGGGACAACTAGCCCCGGTCTCCCCTATTCATGTCATTTTGTTATATTCATAGCCTTTTTAAAAATCGCGATTGCTACACCGTGTACAGATAATTAGCTGTCCAATTCAAAAATATCCCTCGTCAACGTTGTGAAACTTTTATTCTCGGCCTGCACGAAACACAATAAGTTTTACCGTAAATTTACTGGAAGCATCGGTGGAACGAGTACCGCAGTGGTGGGAAACGACATCGAGCGTCGAAGTTAGACGGCGGTTAGCCACGTAATAACAAGTCCGACACGAACGATTCGGAGATGAAGCTAATGAAGATAGACGTAATGAAGGGCTTCGTACCGGTTGGTTCCTCCTTGATCGGCCTGACGCGTTAAATCGGGAGGCTCGAGCGCGTTCTCCGATAGCGAAGCTAACACGACGACCAGCCTCGTAGTTTGATCGCGTAACCGGACGACTACTCTAACTAACCATGGTGTTCTATCGTTCGAAAGAACGAACGAACCCAGAATCTCCACGTCGGAACAATTAAATCGCGTGATCTCTGTAAATTTATCGAGCAAGAGCTTCTCTCTCCGCCGCCATGGCGAATTAAACGAAACCGGGGATCGCCATCGGCTTGGCTTTTGTCTCGGGATTAAACGCGGAGAATAAGTTCGAGCCTCGAATTTGGGAGATTTTATAAAAGCCATGGACTTAGGGCTTCTTTTTTTTCTGCTTGGATGAAAGTACGATAAAAGCTTTTGGAAATTACCACGAACTCTGGTGGTTCACTTTTTGTCTCTCCTTCGTTTTTAATTCTTTTATTCTACTTTTACCTTGGTTCATAATGCTTGTTCCTATATTGTAAGGTATGACAAAATTATCTAGTATGAACAAATGATCGGTATTTGCATTTAATTAAGGTTTTAATTTATTTCTTCGGTTTCTATGCAATATGCTGGTAGCAATGAGAAATGTTTTTATTAAAAGAACTTTTCCAATGTTTTTTTTTTTTTACATTTAAGTGTTCATTTTATTAATCCTTTCGACGCATCGACTTATTGACGGTATCGGAATATCGGATCTAGTCAGCATCAACAAGCTTCTCGTACCTATCTCTCATAAAATCTCGATAAACATTTTCAACAGCGTCTACTTTCTAACCTTGATCTTCTCGAAGGAAGAAAGATAAAACGAGAGGTAACTGCTTCTTCGCGAAGGGGAGGTCCAGATTTTCAAGGCGAAAAGACTCGGCGGGACCCGCATGTCCTTTGCATTTCAATATCGTATCGAATCAAATCCATATTTCATCCACGATCCGTGGGACGAAGATGACGAAGATGAAGACACGAGTTGCTTCTCTCTCTCTCTCTCACACACGCGTATACACGCCTTCTCGTCTAGTATATGCGAAAATTCCGCACGTTCGCGGCATCATTACCATATTCCATCTTGTTTTGTTCCGAAAACAATTCGCTTACTGCTCGCTGCCGATACGAGTATGTTGCAAGAAGAGAGAGATAGGAAGAATAGAGAAAAAGGAAATTTTGAACGTCAAATATACGTACGTTCGTAACCGCAGGCGAGTTTTGCATTTTTGTCAGACATCTCGGACATGTAGACTTTCTCCTTTTCTATCTCTTCCTTTTACCGTCTATTCTGCATCAAGAATTCCTGGATCCTGCACGCTGAGACAGCAGGAAGCCGGGAAATATGGAAGGAAGAGATGACGAGTGGTGGAGGGACGGGGATGAAGACGAAGAGACGATATAGATATATGCACCTCTAGATATTGAAATAGCGTCCTCTAAAAGTGACATAACCACGGAGACCAACCAACGGTATAATAAATACAAAAATTCGACGAACGAGAGAGAGAAAACCGTCCGTATAAGAATGTTGAAAAATATCGATGACAGGAGGGTAAACGAAATGAAAAGGTCGTAATGGAAGATCGAACGAATCTTTTGTTCATTGACGTTCCGTCCGAAGCAGTACTCGCTCGTTACTCGATACACAGGAAAAATATGAAATATGAAGTTTTATCGAGGTGAAAACGCAAGTGAAAAAGAGATTACAGCGTAAGCATCAAGACAAAAACATGAAATATTTACGCGAATACGTTCCAGGATTATTTACGCATGTTTTACACGGTTTTTAATACGACGAACACATCGAAGAATTATTTATTTATTTTTTTCATATAATATCCGACACGATTCGCGCAAACTTTTATTCGTTTTAACGATTCACCCCACTCGTCCCTGCCAGGTAACGCGGGGGATTAAACCTCCCAATTTTTTTTAATTTCCTCCTACCTCCCTCTACCCTCCTTCTAGTAATAATAAACCGTCGGTAATTGGCTATTTGCGGACGGAGATAGAAAGAATGATACCGCGAGATATCTAGAGTGGAAGTGGCAGAAAAAAAGAAATAAAAAGGGAACGTGGTCGACGAGACGGTTTAAATGTAAAGGTGGTGGAAATAAAGCAAAAAGAAAGAGATAAAAGAAGAGAGAAAGAGGGTAGGTAGACAGGCGAAGAGACAGACGGACAGACAGTACAGTCAGACAGACACGACGGCCTTGGCTAAAATTTCAACGAAGCTGGGATGGTTCACGCGAAAATGTCCGGCACCGCGATGGTAGAAGCGAGCGGCGCGGAAGGAAGCTGATTTTCCACGGTCTGCCGAGGGTGAAACGATTCGCGGAAATTGAGGAGGAAGAGGAAGAGGCGGTATAAAGCCGACGCTTCGCACGCATCCGTACCTATGAGCGAGGTCATCTCGAACGAAGGGTGTGAGCCGATCGGCCGATCTTTTACCCTGCACCGACCTTCTATTTTTTTTATTCATTTTGTCCACGCCCTACCGGTAAAAATATTTTTAAACCCACCGCATCTGCTACAGAGATTCGCCAAGAAACTTCACGTGCACAAATTTTTCGAGCGGAAAGAAACTCGACCTTTTTTTTCGGTCCTGTTGGTTTGCAAGAAGTTAAAACGATGCCTTTCTTGAAAATAATAAGTGATATAATTCAAATTGGGAAAATTCGAATTCAAGAAAAATAATAATTCAGTAAAGTCGAGCTAATCTATTTTAGATTTTGCAAAATATCGAAAAAGTTTTATTCTTATTCGATTATGTATTTAATGAATGTAATTTTTGGCTTGACAACATTCGAAAGTCAATTATTCCGACGATTGTGCTCGACTTTCCAAATCTTCATCTCCTGATATTACGTAACCTTTATCCGGTAAGGAACAAAAGATTCCCGTGTGTGTTTTCATCTATAAGAAAAACTGAGACGCGAAAAGAGGAAAAGAAGGACAATGAAATAACTTTGATATCCTTGTCGTGTGTCTAACGCTTAAAAGACCCAGATAAAGAGATAAAGTTAGATGGATAGATAGAGATAGAGAATTAGGAAGAAGGAGAGAGGCGTAAAAGAAGGTAAAATCGAGTCGGTGGTTTGTAAGATCCTGCGAGAACGGGCGAGCACGTGGGAAAGGCTCCTCTCGCGCGCGAGAACGTTGCTGCACCGAGAACAAAATCCTTTCTCCGCGAATGGCCTCGCCTCGACGAGGGTACCACCGCCTTGGATAGAGTCTATGAACTTTTCTGGAGCAGATAGAGTTCAAACGTGTACCTACGTACAGTTAGTTTAAAAAGTACTTGTACAATCTTTGGATAGGAGTAGTTTTATCTTAAAAATCTTAAAGATCGATAGTTTCTAAAAAATAATTACCTAATACGTTTTTATGTTTCTTTTTTTTAAAGCGATGTATTATAAAAATTGAATGTACATATTTTATAAGTTTCAATAAATCCAAAGTGCCCACTAAAATGCTCACCTCAATTCTCACCAAACTTTGTACCGTTTATACAATCTCCAATAAATTTTATATACAATTTCCGAAGTCATGTAAATTTATATTATTACAATAAAGACTTTTATTTGCATTTTTATTTTTTTATTATTTCGACCTATTTTCTAAATCCTATCCCCACATAAAAATCTATCTTTATCGAAAAACCAATAGTCCCCTATCAAAGAACCGGACCATCCACGAATACTTTTTACGTTCACTGTATATTCGTGTGTATGAACGCGTTAGGTGGCAGGCCGTTCCCAGTCTCGCGAGCGTGCCTTCCACGCTCGGTCGAAAATACTTTCGCGCCGATCTCTCCCCCCGTTTAATCGGTCGAGGCCTCAAACCGTGACTTTTGACCCAACTCGTTTCTAGTTCCGCGAGTCTCTCGTTGAGGGAAAGCCGTTCCGATATATCGTATAGTAAACGATCGTTTGCCGGTAAAGAATTATCTACGATCGTAGGGATCCGATTAGAAAAGCGAAATCGAATTATCTTGTACTATCTATACTCGTACAGAGCGTTCTAAAAGTTATCCTACCGTACTCTGTACAGTGTCTAGTTTCATCGAGTACTACGAGATATAAGAATTCTGAATGATTTAACTTTCAAATTTGTGCGCATAAATAAACGAGAACCTTGGTAACCAGATCGAGTCCAATGATCATTTTTGTAACAACGCTCTGCATATATTCTCCTTGTTCCGAACGAAACGGTGTATGCTTTAAATGATATTTCCTCGAGCTCTTACATACATAGATCAAACATATTTAACGAGCACGGAACGCCGGGAACAACATCGTTACGAATATATGCTTGGTGATGGTAGTGGTCCATCGATATGGATCGCCATGAATTAAGGTAATTTTCCTCTTTCCCGTCGCCCGTTACCTACGACATGACGGGGTCGGGGTGATACCGCGAGCAGCGTAGTTACAAATCTGTCGACGTATCGAGTGATATTAAAGCGGAATAAAATTTGCATAATGCTTGTGTTTCATTAGCATCCCGCACTCCGCTCACGTACCGATACGCGCCTGCGATCTACGCGCATCCCGAAAATTTTCATTCCGCGCATCCGCCGTTGTAATTTCACTCCGAGTAAACACGACGCTCGCTGGGGCTCGACGTTCGCTTGCCTCGTATGAGTCTTTTGGAAGGAAAGCCACTGCTGCTGTACGTGCCAATGGATGGGAGCCAGATTTAGAAGAAGTTTAGAGAGAACTTAATATATATATTATTACTTTTATGTAAAAAAAAATTTAATGAGAGAAAAAATGTAATAAAAATATTTTTGTACTCGATCCTGAAACAGTATTTTAATAAACGATTCTGACTAATTTGCGTTATTTTTATTATCCTATCCCAGCAAAATAGACCTGTTTAAATAAAAAAAAGAATAGAAATGAAAACACATTTAAATCAATTTAAAAACTAGAATCTTTATAATAAGTAATCAACTTGACAAACAGTGTTCTAAGATTAAAAGACAAGAAAACTTTGGAAAAATATTGTTTGAATCTCAATAAGAACGCAATTTGTTCGCATACGATTCTCGTGACGAAGGTTAGAAAAGAAAAAAAGAAGTGAGATGGAAAAGCTGGAAAGTTCCGGGCGAAAGGTTGAAACGAAAAAAAAAACAAATAGTATGAGAGGATGGAGAAGCGCGATAGAGCGATCGCCGCTCGCATCCGGTGTGCATCAGTGACGAATAACTGCATTTGCCAGCAACCGGTAATAAACTTTTATCTCGCGATATGCACGCGAAAGAGAGACCGGGCGAGTCATTTCTTTTTCTCTTTCTTCCACTCTTTTTCCACCCCCTGGGCTCGATCTACATCGAGAGAGAGCTAGCCCTCTATCTATGCGACTTGAACGCGCATGCGCTCGACCGTAGGATAAAACGTGCGCGCGAGAACGATGAAAAGAGGGGTTGCTTTTCGCCCGTAAGTCATGCCCCCGGAAGATAAAAACTTTAGCACTCGTCCCGACTCGCATCACGCCGTTTATCGTTATCGTAACTCTGAGAAGGAGAAACGTTGACGTTTCCTTTTTTATGTACCGCGATCGACGATCTCGAGACATAATTACGCAATTACGTTTCGTTGCATTTTATATAGACAATATCGCGATACCGTGCACACGATGGGCAGAAGATTAATTATTATAAAATTTTTCTCGGACCTACATCGTAACGGATTAGACGACTCTTTCTTCTTACATTCGATAATAAACCTTTTTATGTCACGGTTGTAGAAATTTTTTATACGTGGAAATAGGTTGCGTGTGATCGTCGTAAAATTAATTATTAACCGTTTCGCCGGTTCTACGTCGAGGTGGAATCGACATCTCGTTTCGGGGGATGCGATAGTAAACCGTTTTATGTCTATGGGCTAGGAGAATTAGAAAATTTATCGGGTGGGTGTATAGATCGAACGAAAATTGGATATCTTAATTTAAAGTGTTGGAACGAGAGAAAAAAAAAGTAGGGGAGCCTGTTGTACCTTTGATATTAATAAAATATAAGAGAAAATATGTTAAATATATTTTTTTTACGGTGAAATATCAGTAATACTTAAAAATGAAACACAAAAAGAATACAGGTATTAAATTGAAAATATTAGGTAATGGTATATGATTTTCACTGCATGGGATGTTACGAACCGTGAAGTAACAAAAACAGCAAGAAGAACGTGTAGCCGGCAAGAAATCGGTGGTAAAGGAAAATTAGACAAAGTGGACGCGCGAGAGCGGGTATTACAGCCACGGGGTTCTTCGGCAGAGTAACACGCGATGGACGTCTAACGGACATCCGTCGGAGAATTCGTTCTCGTTCGACGAGTGTAGGCAACAACACGGAACCGAAGAGTTGTTCGCGACTCGAGCACTTGAGGCATCCCGTTTAGCCCCTGTCGGTCAAGCTAAATTAGTAACGCAACCCGGGGCGTGTCCAACGAACTCCCACGAGAGAGTGTTAGACGTAAAGAGAAAAAGAGAAACAGAGATAGAGCATGTTTGTGTACGTTTGCGTGCACAAGCTTAAAGTTTCACGTTGTCCTATGTTTTCGAAACTATGCGCTACCCTTCGTGCCTAAGAAGAATGACTCTTCTGAAGTTTTTATCGTGGCCCAGTTAACTAAACTTCGCCTTGCTATTCGTTAATGACCTCCCTTTAATCCCCTCCTCTTCTAAAACGAATTTAAAGTCCTCTCTTCGTATCCCAAAACTCACGTGTACAAATAATTCCTGAAAAAAATTACATTATCCGATCGTTTCCTATTTACGCGTACGTGTTAACCGAGAATCCATGCAACGTAAGCTTATATTAATACACGCACGAAAAGCATTTATGTAAGCATGCGTATAAAGGGACTCGTGCCTGTAAAACCAGGAAACGAGACTGCTAAACACGACTGACTGCGTTCGTGGCCGAGTCTATAACGCAATCGTTACGCAAATCTCAAAGCATCCTCGAGAAAAAGAAACGATCGTGGTCTGCCGACCATTGGTATGCCGTTCGCGCGCGCGAACTCTGTGAGGCAATATTGCTTCCAAGTATTAGCGAGCTGGTTCGTTCGAAGCTTTTATACAGGGTGGTCCACCTAAATATATTATTTCTCGATGACCTTGAAAATGTAGGAAGAAATGACTTTAAGAACAAAATTACATTTGCGAAGCATTCGACTTGTGATACCATTGACGTTCCATTAAAAATATTTGTTAGGTGTTAACAAATAAAAAAGATTAAGGTGGCTACATTTACATGGAACACCCTGTATAAGTATATATATATACTATATCGATACAAACCGTTCAACGGTTTACTTTCCTATGAAATCGAGCGTGCCGGTCGGAGTCAACTGGAATCAGAATCACCTTGGCCGGCTTGCGAACTTTTTCTTCCACTTGATCCTTCGCGCGTGGACTCGCACACGAAATATGTTGCCGCTCTACGCGATGGAAGGGTCGATTATCCAAACTAATCGGAAAAACACGACGCGTTTCGACGGTCGAATCGCTCCGATTTTCGTGTCTAAGGTACGATCGTTTGTTGCGTCGTACACGTGGACACCGTGACACGATTTTGGGTAAGACCAGGTTCTGAGAATTGTAGGAGACCTTGTTCATTAGGTCAATCGTTGCCATTGACATTTCGAATGTAATCTTATCGAATTAAATCATTGGTCCAGTTAGTTGGTAGTTTTGTATTAAGGATATTGATTAGTTTTTGATGGGAGTGAGAAATGAGGTTTGACATTGGCTTTGAAGTCTTGGCAAAATTTCTTGGTGTAGTCGTTCTTACATTGAAAGTTGCAGTCTTGGTCAATACTTTGTTCTCGTGTGTGGACCTCAGGTAATACGGTATTCTGATGGAAAGTGAATATTTCGAGAATATAATCTTTACAAGGCGGTTAAAAAATTGTCATGAACTTACAGTGTGTAACACAAAACTTTATATAAAAGAACTCCTCGGCAAAAATCTCGAAGGTCTCGTATAATTTTAATTTAAAAAATAGCAAACTCGTTTAACATCATCCTGTACCTGCAGTTCTTGCCCTTCGTCAATTTTGTTTCAAATTTCATTCTAGTCTACTAAGTTGACATAAATATTCTATACGGTAAGAGTTTCTTTACCAAACAATACTATTTGAATAATCCAATTTCTACTAACGTAATATCCTTTTTCTCTCTCATTTTGCGAAAGACCTAAGTGAATATACTCGACGAATTTACTTACAGGTAAGTCGAACAATGGGATTCCGAATAAAACGTATTCCACTCGGAGACTATTGTGCGAGTCTTACGCAGGACACGAAGATCAAACGGAAAAGGTTAAGTAGGTTTAAGAGAAAGAAAAAGAAGCAAACGAATAGAAAAAATAAAGGAAGGTATCATCTCTTTACGTATGTGCGTATACGTCTGCTGAACGTATCCTTCCATTCGTTTAGATGAATACAGAGATTAGTGTTGCAGCAGCCGGTTTACAGCTGTGTCTTTACTTCTCGTTATTCCGTTCCATGATTCGAAAGCGTTTATAAAAGACACACGCGCGCGTAGGCTCTTTCAGTCTCGCGATACGACATGTAATTCCAAGAGGTCTAAAAATAAATATACGCGTGTTTATTTTAAAGGGGAGCGACGGTGCTTCTCGCGAAAACTCTTTCCGTATTATACGTTGTCGTGGCCGACGCGTCGTATGAAAATTTTTACATCGCAAAGGCCAAGCGCGGGCTAACCGAGTGTAAAGCGCGGGAGAAAATACCTTACAAAAGAATTTCAATTATTGCGTCGCCTACGTAAGTTTTACACGAGGCTTCCCGTTTGCCTCAAAAAGTCGTCAAAGCTTTGCGGATTTGTTGTCTCGCGCGTAAACACGGTATTATAGTGAATAAGTAACACACGACTTTTTTGTAAAAAAATCGTTTAAAGCGAGGGTAGACCGCGAGTAACGAAGGACGACAAGCATGGACGATGTAAACGGTAAATTACATTGAGAAAAGAGAGACGGTTGAGTAATTATTTGGTCCTTTCATCGTATTGTCTTCTTTCTTACCTATGTTCTCTATTTTCTGTAGGAAAAAATTTCTCTTTTAGAAAGAAAAATTATTCGTAGCGTCACCGAGGAGAGATGACTTAATTAACATAAACAAACGACACGGTACGACGATTATTTTCTCGGAGAAAAAAGTTTGTTAAGATCTTTTATAAAAATATTAAATGTCATTCTCCGATCTCTTCGACGATTCTCTTACATTATACTACCAATGCTGGAGATGAAACGGCTAAGTGGTATAAAAGTTCTTTCGTGAAATTTTACAAGAAATGCTTGGAGAAAAATGATGATAAAATGGTGATAACGTATAGAAATAATAGTAGAAATATATTATCTTGCAAAAATGTAATACCACTATCGTTACGATTAAAATGAGCTACGCTTCTTTTCCGGAAAGTTGACGCGATCTAGAGAAACGACGAGGAAAACGTCGGATGGTCGTTTCCGTGAGGACATATTACGTACATACAAGTGTCCACCTCAAAAATGGTTACGTGGCATTCTTTGCTTCTCCTTTATCATGTTTCTCGAATCGCTGACCACACCGTCGACGACAAACGTTATAACTCTAGCAACGGGGATGCATCGATCATAAACTAAAAGGTCAAACCAAGAACTTATAAAATAAGAAACTAAATTCATTACTTACTGCTATATTAAAAAAAAAAAGTGTTAATCAAAAAATTAAGTTTCGAATTTTAAGAAAATATTTTTATCTAATTCGACCCGTGTAAAATATTTAATATCAGACTGATCAAAATTTTCCACCTTCTTCGATAAACTTCCATATAAAAAGAAAACAAAAAATCCATTACACCTGGATCGTAAAAATCTTGTTGGTTCGTTTCGTTTCACACGGCCAAAGTACGAAAAAGGAACGATCGCGCGTGATTCCTTGTTACAGGTTGAAAGAATGATCCGCCAAACAATACGATCGAATTCGTGGTGATAGATAAAGCACGTAATATCGAAACTGGTTACGAGTCTTTAGCTTCGGCCGAATGTCACGGTCCGCGAGACGATAAATCTTTTTAACGCCATCGAAAGCACGAAAAAGAGAGAGAGAAAGTATCCTCCTTTTCGTTCCTTCATTTTTCGATATATTATAGTAACGTACTAAAAAGGATAGCGAGCGAACGAGAGAAGAACGTGTAAAAATTTTTATCGCTTATTACCACCACAGGAAAAACGTCCGTTCGTTCGCGCGAGAGGCTATTATTATCGCACGGTTGTCGAACTACGATGATAAAGACATGGTTGAAAGAGAGAAAGAGAAAATGAATTCTGTCGTGCTGCCTCTGAAACACTGTTATATTTCACGCACAATTAATACCTGTAATCGATACGCAAATATTGTGCTCGAATTCAGCCGAGATTGACGTTTTGGTCGTCGGCTAACTTACCGACTCGTTATATGAATGTAAATATATATATATATGTATATACATATATACAGAGACATTTGTACGCGCGATCGAACTTTGTGCCGTTAACTAATTTGTACAAACAAACGGCACACGCGAGCGTGTGGGTACGGGACCGCGATAGGAAATAACGGTAAAATTAGTGGATACCACGCGATAAGAAAATGATCGATTTAATTGTAAGTATACGGGTGTAAGGTTAACTTTCAATAACAATCAACAACAACGTGGTAAAACTTCAAGTCAAGCAAGTGTGTGTAAAAGATGCAAATTATGCAAATTTGTAATATCGCGAGCAAGGACTTTATCAAAGCCACCGGTTTTTGCCAGTAAAATTACGAGATTCACGATTGTAATAAATAAACTCAGAAAATTATACTAATTTAATAATTATGTTCAATATCCAGAGATTTTATCAAAACTCTAAACACTTTTTGGATTTATTTATTTTTCAATTTCACTACAGCACGTATGTAACATAATACGCGTTGAAATCGTTGAAGCATGAAACGGCAACCACCCACTGTATTTTTGTTGTTATTATGTAATAACCGGGTCAGAACTAAGGCATCATCGAGCCATGTTACATTCACTGTTAGCAAACGGCTTTAATCGAGCGTACTCGATTAAAACGTTCACGTTTCTATATACAGTATATACACACAAACGAGGTCCGAGCGTTAACGAGTTTCGAGTTATAAGTCGTACCAGTCGAAATACTTTATGCAACTACGGAAAGAGAATGGTTTAAAGTAAAAAAACCTTCGAGGGAGGCTCGCTGATCGCTCTATTTCACACCACTGAAGAAATCTTCCTTCTCTCTCGAAAAAAAAAAAGGTAAAAGAGCAACAAGCGAATGAAATATCACGAAGGGGCTGCTCTTGAAAGAAAGAAATGTGGCTAATTACTTTGAATATACTCCCAAGAGCAGACGCCATTGCTGCAGCAGAAGCTACGTAGGATGAGAGGGAGCAGCTACCCAACGTTACTACTACCTTGGCATGCAGCACCGAGGCAACTCGATACATCATTTTAGACTCGGAACTATCATATGTTCCGGGAAATTACGTCGTTACTGCGAAACTTCCCAGATTCTCTTCCGCGGCGAAAGAAGAAACCCGCGAAGGCAGAAGCGCGGAAATGATGTTCGGGAAGAGAACTTTACCGTTATTTCCCGAATCACCCCTATCGCAACGCTATAACGTTAATTTACTGCCCGCCATTAACGGATCGATAACCTCACTCTACATCTTATGTTAGTTCATAACGAGCGAGGAACATTTTCATCGAAAAATTCGATCCCACATTGAACGAACGTATACCGTATAAATTTGTTACGAGATACCTATAAATATTCCGTATCTCGCGTGTTTAACTTAATAAAGTTCGAATAAAGTACATATATCGGCCGTCGTACGCGTCGTCGACGGGAACGTGCTCTGACATTTGTTGTCCTATATATACCACTACCGTTGTACAATAGACACCCCGCGCATCGAGGAACGTTCAACCTAAATCCCTGATCGAGTACCGTACTGGCCTGGATTATTAAAATATCTCGCATTCGCCAAGCGGAGATTTAAATACGAAAACGGTGTCGGTAACGCGCGAACGTGCATTAATTACTCTGGAGAGAGAGAGAGAGACGCGATAACGTTCTAACGTAATCAAAGTTATTCGTCCGAGCCTCGGGGACGCGGTAGAACGCTCTCGATAGCCTTCGAATCGAGGTCTAGCCTTCGCACACGTCTCTGTACATGTATAATAAATCTGTGTGTATGTTATTCATCGTGATGTTGAAAGAGACAAATAAAAATATATACTAAAACAGTGATACGTATTTCTGTGGAATTACATAGACGATCGATATAAGAAGATTAGAATTTGTTGATTCCCTTTAACACATTCGAGACCGATGACTCACCCTATGGGTCATAGTATGATCAGTCTGTATTCAGACAATAATGAGTAAAGTGATGAAATAAGGGGACTGACAATTGCAAAAATTGTTATAGAAAATAAATTTGGAAATGGTTTAAAAATTGTGTGGAATTTTCAATAGAATAAGTGATTTCAATTGTCAGGATAATAAAGTGTCAAAAATTCGAATATCTATTATGTGACTTTGGATTGATTTTTATATACTTGAAATAAATATTATCTATATATTTTTCTAATTTTGATTAGAACGATATTTTGCTTCTACGAACCAAACGGTTGGTCATCGGTGACTCGATACTAAAATTGTTCCCAATAGCCTATGATAATAATAATAATAGTAAGAATGACCTAAAACTTATTTTTCTTATTCCTACATTTTCAGCTTCAATCACTCATTATTATAACCAGACAAACGTTGTTGCCCATTAGGAAAAGTTTTAAGACTTGAATGTGATAAAGAATGAAATCAAGTATAAAGCATGGTATAGAAAAGTATCACTGACCTGTCCATGATTATCGAAGTCATGTTTATCTGCAATCTCGGCCGCAGCATCCACTCCGTCCGGTATATGGACCGCGAACTGATTCGAGTAGATGGGCACGGGTCTCGCACGAGGACGAGCTTCTGCATTTGACTTTACCGGTGCACCGACCAGCAGGAAGCACACCAAGGTCACTCCGACGATCATCTCGTCGACGGGTAACGACGAGACTACGACGAGAGCGAGGACTAACCGCGCGACACGCCGACACGACAAGGACAATTACGAGCTTTACACGACGTTGAATCCGGTGCGCACAGGGGAGAGAGAGAGCGAGAAAGAGAAGGAACGATTTCCCTCCTCTCTGAATCTATCTAATCTATCTACCTATCTCTGTCTCTCTCTCTCTCTTAACCACTTCAATTTATCTATCTATCTATATCTATCTCTTCCACTGCTTCTCCAGCTTCCACGGGATATTTTTAATTCTCTCGCGTGACACCAAAACGATCGATATTATTACTATTACTATAATTTTTTATTATTATTATTATTATTATTATGAGACGAAAGAACGCGTTTCGCGTGAATTTTGTAACTTTTCTCGACCGCGCGATCCTCACGTGCACTTCGTTAATTCGTTTCTTCGCGTTTTATTTTTCTTGTTTTCTTTCGAACGAGGTTTACGTAGCGCGATCTGGTTTCTTGCGAGTCAAGCGAGCTGCTGAGATTTCGATAACGTTGTTCCTTCTCTTCGTGCGGCTGACGGGTTTGCCTTCTTCCTTATCTGTAACACAAAACAAAGGAAAACCGCAGGTAAGAGATGCCTGTTTGCTCGGAAAACCGCTGAACGGTGAAGGGAATCCGATCTTCGGGTTTCTAACGTGATGTTCTCGCGAGGCAAGATCGGTTTTCTTTTTGGAGGAGGGATCGGACGAAATTTTTGGGTAATTGCGGCTAACGAGAAGCTTTTTAATCCGTTGCATGGTTCTTTCAGATTTTGTTTTCTTTTTATTTTGATTACGATTTCGAGGAAATACATTACATTTGAAACGATATGCTCCGACGTATCGCTTGTTGACTTGGAACGAGACGAAGAAAATTCGGCTAAATTGGGTATATCTTATAAAGACGATAATAGGGTGAAGATAAGTCTAAAATATCTCGAGGTTTCCGATGTTTCTTCAGAATTGTTTCAAATATAACAAAGAATAACGAACCTAGATATACCGACGTAATACATATGATTAATCACTTAAGTGCTATGAACCTCATATGTATTTCGACCAATCCTTTGATGTACACTATGATCAATAAATGTGTTTACGCATAATGGCATAACTATTCGATATGCGTTATGAGCTCATGCATGTGTTCTATACTAATTATAATGGAAATTATTCAACGTAGCGTGCACTTCGTCGAAGTAAGCGGGTGGCTTATAATGCATGCCTAACGTCCAACAATTCAATGCTAAAAAGGTTTTAAAACGATTTTTGTATTAATTCCATAAGATTCATCATTACAATCCTCATATAACACGATCTAAAAATAACAGAAATACTCATATAGTAACCAGGTTATCTTCAGTCTCGTCATTTGCATTGAAAATAAGATACAAAGCTAAAAAAAAGATGAAGAAACTGTGGATTATGACTATACATCAGCTCAGTTCAGTTAATCGTTCATTATATTCTTCTATCCAGAGTTCACGTAAACTGTGCGTGGGGTGGCTTTAGTCCCCTAACGATCTCTTTCACAATCGAATCTTCTATCTCCTCGAAATAACCAAACTCACAAGAGAACTATTTTCACAATTCAATAATTTCTAGGCAATAATCTGAGAAATATCAAAATATCATAGCCACGGAAAAAGCAACTGAGGATCGACCGCCAACGACAATACCCGGCTATGTGCCTGCGTAATTTCGTAGAATCGCAGTTACCGTGGCAGTGATCGGGGCTCGATCCACCAAACTGATAAAATTCGTTGGTTCGGTTATAGTTCGGAGAGTGGCATACAGTCCCTCTGTCTATATCGGAACGCGGCCATAAGCGAATCTCGCCCGCGGATACAAGCTTAATAAGCATATATAACGCGCCCATGAAGCTTGCGCTATTCAATAGGTACAATAGAAACGCGCGAACAAACGTTTGCTAATGGAACGTGTTAACAATCATCGGGGCTGTGTTGATCGTTAAGATTAAATTTTCAAGCGAGCGTTCACGAATAAGCCTCGGTAAACCGAGCATGGATGAGCGAATGAGGTGGTAGAGCTAGTGCACGCGGCTCGTCATCCAACGACGTTTCATAATGTATTCTAGTCCCATTTTCCCTATTTACCGAAATGCTAACGCGTTTGGATGGCTTAGGCGTATGTTAATCCTCTTCTCTCTATTTCCTACCCTCGATATACATAACTCTCCTCCCACTTTTCGCACCCTCGATTCATCATCGATGATCTTCGATGGGGCACCCTGAACCAGCTAATTAAAAGCACTCTCTCGACGTATAAATCGCCGCATTCGCGGCCTACGTGGCGATTGGTCCGTGTTGATCGAAAACAAACGATAAGCTCGGTTAGTTCAGAGACGATAGCAGCGTGGCAAAGCGCGTTAACCGTAGTGGCTCATAATATACGTAGCTTTCGATGTTTGAGAAGGACATCCTCCCCGCGGCTGGGTGGACGGGCAAACAGAGATACGAAGTTTAACGGAATCAGAGGAAACGAACGAGAGAGAGAGGCTTGATGGACACGGCGAAAATCGTGGAAAGCATCGAACGAGACGTGTGCGTTTTGCTATCTACCTGCGTTAGGTATTACACACGTAAGCTCACGATGATTCAATTCCGATCGGACGCTCTATGCGGGACGAGGCTTTGGTATTCGTCAAAGTTTCACGAATGCGTATTCGTGTCGAAGAGCCTCGATAAATGCGCGTCCTCGATGATGTTTCGCGAGAGCTTCGCGAACTACTACCCGGTTACTACGGTTTAGGTAGTAATAAATTACAGGCGAAGAGGAGAATGAATACGGGTAATCATCCTATAGCGAGAACGTTTATTGTGGGTTATATCGAAACCATGTCAAATGGAATCTTATTCGACCGAAGCTTGATATCTGATTCAATACTTCCTAATTTTTAGACCATAAGATATCTAAATCGTGTTGTAGGAGTATCCTAGCAATTTTTTAATTCATATTTAACAAAAACTAAACTTTGCACAATTTTTGATAATTGTACGACAAATAATTTTATGCTAACGGTGTAAGTATTTTTATCTTTATTCGTACTCGTCTATTCGAATAATTTTCCCTGCATCCGATAAACCATCGATTTCAGATTTCCATACTTTTCAATCAATTCTGCACATTCCGTTTGTACATTTTTCGATCTCCTACTTCATACGATTAATATACCAGCGAGTATCGACTTTCGTTGAAAATGGTTTACCGTTGTTTCGTGTAAAAACTTATTGCGCTCGATGGATTCGATACAAATCGGGATCTATCAAGTTAATTCCTGCTCACTCGAAGCGTTACCGCGGTAGGTGTTAATTTCCTTCGTAACTTACGAACAATGTAACGAACGAAGGTATGCTGCGCTATTGGCACGTTTCATAAATGGATTCGTCTTTCATCAGGAAACTTTATTCCTGTAACCAAACTTGTTTATCTCGCGACTCAATAAAAATGATAATCCGTACTCGTACCACCGTTGGAGAGTCGCGAAGGTACTCGAGAAAATAGCACTTCGAAAATTTCCCACGTTATTTCTAAAATAATATCAACTTTTGAGATGTTGTAATTAGATTTCCAGGCACGAAACAATACTCGTACTGATTTGATAAATTTGTGTATACCGACATATGAAAGATAGATATATCCAGAGTTTGAAACGAGGTCAATGGCTGGACCCGACAAAAGGCCGGTTTCAGAGCCGAGTGGGAATCTCCATCGAAACGAGTACCTCAAATTAGTCGGACCTTTCCTCGCGAAATCGGCGTAACAGGTGAAACTGTGCTCGGCCATGTGCACACGGGGTAACACTCGATAAATTTGAAAACTCGATCGTAATAAAAAGCGTGGGTGCGCATGAACCAAAGAATTCATTCGTTTTGAAGAATTTTTTTTCCTATTCTCTTTTGTTACGTAACTGTACCTACGTAAATAGAAATTCAATATCTCGATGCATCTATCTATACGTGTTCAAATGTGTAATATGCGTACACGTAGATCGTAAATGTCTAAACGTTATAGCATGTAATCGATGCATTTCTTTTTTACAGGTAGCCCTCCTATAACACGGTAAAATACTGGGTTATATGAGACTCAGATATAAATAAATATTTAACAAAATTTAACTAAGTCGAGCCCTCGATATAAGGAGAGTACTGTTCGACCTAGTTTTAGCACATAAAGTACTCGATGGTAGCATTGTTTGTCCGGAACTTCTTACCAAATTTGGATTATACACACCTGTGTCATCCGAGTGAAAACACATACTATTATCTATAGAGGCACACCGCACGACCTACGACCAACTGAACTGTGTTAACCACATTTTGATAAACGTCAATAAGTTTTGTGAATCACTGGACTTTTTCGGCTCCTTATCTACTTTTAAATCTAAGTTTTATAATTTCATGTTAAATCTTGTAGTCTATGTAATTGATTGTATGAATAAATGAATATGTAAATAAATAAAAAGTCTTTTCATTTCAATAACCTTAATTTAATGGGTGTAATTTAGAATTTTGTGAAAAGTGTTGTAAGATACCACGTTGTTAGAAGGTCACTTGTACTAAAAAATAATAATCAACTTTCGAAGGATTTCGAGGCGCGTTATTTAAAAAAAAAAAAGAGAAAACCGTTTTATACTCGGACTCGTAGCGAACATCGCGAATGTTTGACGAATACGGTGGATACGATATTACATTTCTGATATCGCAGTAAAATATTGAAATCTGAAACCTTCGAAATATCGAGAACTTCTCTATTTACTTTGCATATAGATATATGTATATACATGTACCAATATGTAAGTACGTACTACGGACGTTTACATCGTATATATTCGGAATGGAACAAGTAAAACGAACTAACTGTCTAGTAAAGCATTAAACTCGACGTCTCGTTAATTAAACTGACGTAACGACGGATCAAATCCGTTCGCGTTATCGCGACGTGTCTGTGCGTCAAAGATATTTTTCTTCGAGAGTATTGTCATTCTTGTCAGAAAAATTCAAAACTTTTTTTTATCCTAGACAGTCGTGACAATGATTATAAGCAAGAATTATGTATACGTATAGTCATGATTGGTTAGGGAAATTCATAAAAAAAAAGCAAATGGAGAGTAGGTCGAGTTATGACATGGAAGATAACGCAATTTCTTTAATTGGGTTATACGGGGATCGGAACAATTTTGTAATCGTGCTATGTAAAAGCTGGAGTACTTTTTTAACCGTATTATACAAGGGCTAGATTAATATTAGCCCTTAAAGGCTACAGTTATTTTCATAGTGCGTTAAAGCTGCCGTATGGACCTGAATACTCATAGTCTATTATTTCTCCAAAAATACATTTATTTCTTAATATATGATTTAGTATATAAACTAAACTCTGAGTCTCTATAAATTTATATAGAGATCAAAGTAATTTATTAACCAACTTACAAAACAATCATTACACGATACTATACAGATACTAATCGGAAACACTCGAATCTACCTAAACCCTACACATTCTCTTTGACTAGTTACAAGAAAAAAAAGTTCAAAAAGCCCAAAGCCCCTTAATTAAACGTTTTCAAGCAGGCACACACTCGACAGTACTGTACGAGGAGCGCGTCAAAGAAAAAAAAAAAAAAAGAGAGAACGGATGCCAGGGAGAAAAATAGAAGATGAAAAGTGAAGCAATGGGGTAGCGAGGTGGGCGTTGAGGGCGGGATCGGCTGGCGTAGGCGCTACGCAGCGATATTTAATAGGCACTCGTTTCTGGTTAACAGGCCAGTGTCTCACACTTGATATCGGTGACGTCAAGGAGAAGACGAAGCGATAGGTTATTTTTAGTCAAGCGATACGCGCGGAACGCGTTCGCAATTTCGTAGTCTTCGTTCTGGAAAAGACGAGAAACACGGAGATAGATCGAAAAAAAAAGGAAGAAATCATTCAACGTTTTCGCGCTTAAGAAGTTCACGAAACTGTCTTCGACTCGAAATCGTATGAATTTCCGTTTTAACGCATACGAAAGGATCTGGGTTTGACGGTAAAGAGGGAAGGGGGAATAAACTCTCGTCGTACGTCATAAAGCGAAACGAGACTAGTCTCTACGTTACTCTCGAGCAAAACACTACTATCTACCATTTACGGATGACACGTGGACCATGAGAATTTCTGTCACGTGCCATCCAACTCGCAATAACCATACGGTCGGACGCACCTAGCTCACGAAATTATGAAACCATTCTCCCGGGTACGAGAGAGCGCGTTGGTGAAATTAGCATAGCAAATTCGAGGCCATTAGGTGAATCGTAAGGAATTTTTGAGGCTGCGTCGTCTTTCGAAATGAGACTAAAAGAGAAAGAGAAAAGCTTTAATACTTTATCACCTAGGAATATTAGAACTCGTTGTTCGACTCTCCTTGGAAAGGGAAAATACGAAGAGAAAAAAAAGGAAAAATGTTAATGCTCGGTAGTGGTAAAAGCAGGAAGCTCTTCACTTCGCGGCTTTACTTTCGGAACGTTAAGTTTTCTTCTTGCGCTCTGGGCTATTACCGAATTAATTATAATGCGTATTCACGGCTATTACTTCCGTGGAATCCGCTAATTGAGATAATTAGGGGGTGGGAAATGGAAAAATCTTGGGAATCGTTAGTAATTATTGCTTTTTATTTGGACGATGGTACGCGATGGTCAATTAGCGTCGGGTGATTACGCGAAAAGTTGGGAAATCTGTGAAGTAAGGATCATCTCGCGTCGGTTGCTTCTTTAGCGCAGGTTACTTCGATATCGATCGTGTAATTAAACATTGAATAAACATTTTTTATTTTAACGTGTTTAACTCATTAAAGACAACATTTTTGATTTCTTTTAAACAAAATTATAAGAGATCGGGATATAGTTTAAAAGATTTAAATATAAAAAATAGAAGAAAAGAAAGTGCCGTTGTTTTCACAAAATTTCGAGAATCGATCATGGAGGATTTGATTTCGATTAGTTTCTAGTAATCTAATGGCCTGTAACTTTAATCTATCGGTTATTAAACTTCTCGAAAATCGAACTATTACAAAAGAGAGAGATAGAGGAAGGTGTAGGACAAGTTTATACAAAGTTTCGAAACGTTCGCTTACTTCGGCCGATTTACCAAAGATGCCACTGCTCTACCATTCTAAAAGAGATTTCCTTACGAAGACGTTTACTATTTAACGATGCACTCTCCCTCCTAATGCGATCTATGTAGAGATACGACTATACACATAGGTACATGTACGTTTTAACGAGCAAAACGAACTCACATATTACATGCTAATGTAAAAGACAAATTTGCACGTCTGGGGTCTAGGTGATCGAGAGCTCTATACCATATTCCAATATTTAAATAAATAATAAAAAAAAAAAACATATTTCTATAACTTTTACCGCGGTATGTAAGGGCTGTCAGGGATGGACGGAAAGTACAAAAAATTGAATATCACACGAAATAAAAGAGATAACGAATTGATTTATTAATAATTAAGGAAAAGTATAAATCGTAAAGTAGGACTTTGTCAGGATTGATTGAAAATGTAACGTAAAGATCGAAATGCCCTCCACGAAAGACTGTCACGGAATACAAAGTCTCTTCTTGCGACTAGCACATTTCGAAAACTCTAATTTTACCTTCCAAAGCACGATCTTTGTCTTTCTCCAGAAAAATCAGCCAAAAATTTAGGAAAAACTTCCCAATTATCCTCCAATCTTTTAAGAATAATACGTACCAGCAAATTACGCGTTCTTTCAAATATAACTTTTTTTTTTTTTCATTACCCACAAAGACGAACTACCAGGAAGTATCTTGGCAAAGTACGTACCCTCGAAAATCGACTTTTAATATCGGCGTTTCTGGACCGCTATACTCGAAGTATTCCGTTCGCGAAAATTCTCTTCTTCGAAAGTTCGAGAGGAGGAAGAGAGGACAAGAAGAAAGAAAGAGAAGATGGTATAGAAAAGAGGAAGAGACGACGAGCGATGGAAAGTTAGGAAGCGCTTTAACGATATATAAAATCACTTCTCGGCCGGAGTCTGAAAAAGTTTTTCAAGAGGACGCTCCAGCTGGCAAAGCTACCGAACGCTAGCTCACGCGCACGTGTCACACTCTCGAGCTTTTCTTCCCTGTCCCGTTGTAAACGTCACGCGCGCACGCTGCTGCTCTCTGAGAGACTCGTGAGACGAATTAACGATTCCAAACGGTAGCCACGATGACGACACACGACGACGTCGGACGGGTAAATAAATATCCGAGGGATCTGGTAAGTAAGTAAGTAATAAGAGCCTATCTGGCAGTTGCTAATAAATATGCATGACACATAAGGATTAACGCGCCCGTATCTTTCTTCTTAATAGGGACGACGAAGAAACGCGGGTGGGGAATGAGAGCGAATCACTTTGGTCTCTTTTCGCGAACGGGTGTTACACTTTCGCGAAATATGTGATGCGATTCACGTGTTTATGTACGATTTATTATGTAGGAGTCATTTATTTTTTGTGGGACAATTTTTTGGAAGGAAATTATTTATTTTTTTGGATGTTTGCATTTTATTGCCATTTTAGCGATTTTTTGAAAACTTTTATATAGGTAAATCATACAGTAATTGCCATGTATACAGTAATTGCCAAAAAAAGACCAAAAGATCAATTTTTTTTTTCTTAGGTTTAGGTTGATTAGAGCATTACTTACAAGTGGGAAATAACTATGTATAATGTATATGGCAATATCTGTGTTGCACTGACAATCACTATGTTTATAAAGGAGTTTTTTTGTTAATTGATTAAAGCATTAGTGTTACCATAGAAATTAGTGTTAAATAATTGATTTTTATAATAAAAGCTATATTGAGAAAAAACCTGTGCAGGCAATTATTATACCTTTTATCTACTTGCTTCTTCAATTATTAAACATCATTCAAACTGAAATCATTTTATTCACTGCAAGCAAATCGTACCGATGTATAGCTATTCCGCAACGATGGGAATCGAAGGGTTAAAAAGTGATATAAGAGAGGTTCACTCTCGCGTACTATTCGCGGTGTAACCCGTCGGAGCGTGAGAGGCTAAATCGAGAAATTCCGTTGCGTGTAAGCGTAATTACGTATATATCAAGAGTCACGCTGCCTGATGCGGAAAGAGAGGAAATCAAGGAGAGGAGGAGTGGTGCAAAGACGTGACACAGATAAAAAGATAAGGGAGAAATAGATGCAGAGAACAATGAGAAAGCTAGAAAGACACGGGAAAAAAAAGAAAGGTAAATAGAAACACGGAATGAGTCAGAGAAGAAAAACAGGCAAAGGTTAACGAGTCATACTACCGAATATGGTAAAAATACCGTAGAGTTCACGTAATTTTCACGTTTTATTAAAATAAAATAATCAAAGTACCCACATAACGTTCTATCAAAATCGTGTTATACAAAGACACACATAATTTTCAAACAACACTTTATCAAAATCATGTTCCAAATATACCGTGTAATATGCGGGTCTCGCACTACTTTTCAAATAAAATTCTATAAAAATCGTGCTTTACGACGAAAAACGTACTTGTCAGATAACATATTATCAAAATCAACTCTTCGAAATACCATATTATACAAGAGCATCACGTAATTCTTTCGTTCTATCATAATCGTATTATTCGAGAATTATACCTATAGCATATATGAATTATTAAGAAAGCTTAACAAGAGAGCTATACGGGCGGTCAGATGTCAAGGGAGACACGCGTATAGACAAATGCAATAACAGAAAGAGACAGGAGACGCCAATCGAAGAAGAAAATAACATCGTGCATTACCGTCACTACGACAAGGTTAATGGAACGTCCAGAACGTTTACATATTTCTCTTCATTTTTTTAAATGACTTGTCTAAAAAGTCGATAAAGAGGAAAAGGAATAACTCGTAGTTATCAAGGGTCGAATCCATCGGCTAGTATCGTCTGTGACAGACTTGTTGCATCAACATGTCTCGTATGTACCCTCTGAAGCGTCCACTTCTCGCGCGCGTAAACGCGTGACTGCCCTCGAAAGAGAGTCGTTGGCACCCACGCGTGCTCGTACGATGCAGAACACGCGTCACGCTTTTACACGATCGTTCATTAACCTCTTTCATTATCTTCCACGAAGATTTATCTCGAACAAGATATTCAAATTTCGCGCCACGTGACAAATGTTTTCTTCAAAATTCTCGTTTGACATCGACAATCTGTACGAATATAGATCGTTTCGAAAGAAAGAACGAAGACTCTCTACGACCTTTCGGTAGAGACAGGAGAGAAATTCACGATAATTTAATCGGTCTCCCGTAACGTAAATTCTATCGATATCTCTATCTTTCTTTCTCGCTTTAGCTGTCTCCCTTGGAACGAAGAAAGGAAATCCCAATCGAATGACGCGAAGGCATCGATATATTTGGACGTGTAAAAGAGAAAGTAGTGGCTCGATTGAATTGTGGGACGAAATTGTCAGACTTGTATGTTACGTTCGATCGTAATAAATGTCGCGTGGTTTAACGAGTTTACGGTCATCTAACGTTTTTTTTCTTGAGAATAGACGTATTCCCTATCGTATTTTTTTAGTAACGAATTAAAAACTACTAGAATTTATAAATATTTTAATCCTAATCATCGATGACCTCCATGACCCTCTACGTATTAAATGATGTCCATCTCACGAGAAAAAATAACAATAAAAAAGATAACGTGATAAAGATGATGAAAAGTAAAGTAAGAGGCGCGAAAGTGTAGAATCAACGAAAATGAGGTTAGGTCGTGGCTAGGAGAAGAGAAAGAGAGCGAAACGAGGATTATCGTTTCTCAAGATGGACTTACATGTAATGGTCACACGGCGAGCACGTATTCCACGATAGATCCAACGAAGGTAGAAGAAAGAATTTTTCACGAGAAGATTTGTCCTCGTAGAGATCCTCTCGTCAGCTGCGACGATTGAATTGTCGAGGGAGAAAAAACGTGTACAACGGAGAGGGGGTACAAATACGAGAGGATCCTCCTTATCCCTCGACGTTGTTACTTCGTGGCATGTTTGTCGTGTCGCGACACGACGTACTTTTGCTGATTCCTTTTCTTCTCTCACCGGTGGTCGAGAGAGACTCTTCAGACGGTTGCCGACATGTGTATGTCCACCCTTTTCTTTCCCTTCTCACTTCTTTTTCTACTATCTTCCTTCACTCAAAACACACTCTCTTTATTGTAACCCGAAAACGCGACACGGTGGGTGATCGCACTCACCGTACGAAAAGAGAAGAACGAAGTGTCAAGACGATAAGAAAAAAGGTTAATAATAACGAGGACGCGCGATTAAACGAAAGAATAGACGACACGACACCGCACGAGTACGGTTACGACGAGAAGCAGGACTACCGAACACACCGACCACCGTTGGCCAAGTGTAGCACCGCACTGACTGACTGCTTCTCGCACCGTTCACCAAGGCGATAAACAAACTCGCCTCCTCTCCTTCGCTCCCCTCTCCATCTCGCACGCTCCCGTCGCCACCGGCTCGCCACCCCCTTCTCCTCGGCAGCTTCAACATCACCGCCGTCCCCACCCCACAAGCTCGATCTTGGGCGCGCGCACGAGGCGCTGCCGTCCCTGCTTACTTCCCCCACCACTCTACTTTTACCACCACCACCTACCGCGACTGTCTCTCTCTTTTGATATCTACTCACCCCACAACAAAACCGAGCAACCCACGCTTCTCGCAGACGACGAGCGTCGATCTCTCGCGATTTTCCGCGTCTTTCGATGACGTCGACCAAAGCTAAAGCCACGAGACTTCTCGAGGCCCGAGGCACGGGATATGTCACTCGCGAACGAGGTTAACCGTTCCGTGTTATTCTTCGCGGGCTGTTCTTCCTCGTACGTACGGACGACGTGCGTCATGTTTTGAGCCGCTGACGCTCTGCGCCGCCGACCGTCGTCGATGACAGCGCCATTGCGCGGACGCCTTTGGATTCTTTAGCGACATCTTTTGGAAATTCGTGGAATTAGCATCTTGATTGTGTTGATTATGGTTTTTCCGTACCTAAAAAATGTTTATTATGTAGTTTAATTTTAAATAAGTTAGTTATTTTAATACTAGAGATGGGTTAATCGTTTTTTCTGACATTTCTTCCCTTCTTTTAGGTGTTTATAATTTAAAATTAAAAGAATGAAATGATTAAATTGTATGCTTCGTAATAAGAGCGAAGGGAAATTTTGTATTTAGAATTAACCGATGTTCGACACGGATGAAATACCTTTCCTTTAATAATTATTGCTTACATTACACGCGACTGCTCGCTCGTAGAAGACAAGCGCGTTTCAAAGTGAATTTCTCATCTTCCTCTTAATAATGACAGAGAACGACACCGGGGATAGCTCGTGAAGGATAATCAAATTTACGAAGCGAGGGAGCAAATTGGGTGGATTCGTCCGGTTTACTCGATCGGTTAGGTTAAAGGAGTAAATGACTATAATGGAGAGGATACTTATCGTTTGGTAGATTCGCAGACATTTTCTTTATACGTTATTTTATTGCACGATTGAATTAATACTGTTAGACTTTTATTTTAGAATACGAGAAAATTATTATTTGCGGCTGATATTAAAGTACTCTGTTACGGATATGCTAAAACAGTTACGAGAACGCGTAGATGTCGCTTGAGAGCATTTTTTATGGTTACCGAGCTGCCACGAAGGCGCTAGGATCGATCGGGTTAACGTTTCTCTTTCGCGTTTGTCCGTGCCTTTTCCGGAACTGTAGCCAACATGGTGGGTATATATTTTGACATGTTCTAATATTAATCCACAAAAATCATTGCCATCCGTCCCGGCAACGCGAAGAAAATATGTGTAGTTGACTTATTTTATTAATCCGTGGTGAAAACGCGTGAATTTATCGTCGAAGTTTATGTTGATCGAATCGTGGGTGTGCTAGAGTTGGAGGTTATGTTTGGCAGTGTTGTTCAACAACAATTAAGAATAATCGCATTTGCCGGGATCATGAATCAATGGACTAATCGTAATATGCCTTCGATATGTAATTACAGAGTCGCGTTCGAACGAAGACCGTCAAAAAGGCGGCGAAGATGATCATTGAGAAATATCATCATCGCCTCACCTTGGATTTTCACACAAATAAGAGGATATGCGAGGAAATCGCTATCATTCCTAGCAAATCTTTGCGAAACAAAATTGCAGGGTACGTATTCTCAAAACTTTTAGTCAACTGGATTATATTTTTATACTTTGAACCAAAATTGTTAAACGCGTACGCATACTTTACAGATTTGTTACTCACTTGATGAAGCGATTGAAACACAGTCAAGTACGTGGTATTTCCATCAAGCTCCAAGAAGAAGAGAGGGAACGCAGAGACAACTATGTCCCAGAAGTTTCCGCTTTGGAACACGACATCATCGAAGTCGACCCTGAAACCAAGGAGATGTTGAAGATGTTGGAGTTCAACAACATCACTGGACTGCAGTTGACACAACCCGTTACACAATTTAGCAGACGTTCTTAAATTTTTTTTTCATTAAAAATAGTTGGTCTTGCACTTTTTAATAAAACTGCAAACTAACTATCTTGAAATACCGTTCTTTCAATCCTTCGTATCGTCGTATTAACTCATTCCTTTTCTGTAAGCTTACAGATGGTATACAGTATGATTTTCAACAAACCAAGACATTAGTTAAATTCATTAATATAAATGAATGTTCATAATAAAAGCATGTAACGTTTATTTTTAAATCAAATTTGATCGAAAGGTCTGAACTTAATTAACATAAAGGATATCAGAGCTTGGTTAAAATAAAGAATCATATTCAAATACATAATCAGGGAATGATAACGTTCTTGAAACACCCACTACCGAAAGTTTGTCAGTCGCAAAGAACGTTTAAATGATCGAAAACGAAATCGAAATCACGACAATCATGACAATTACCATATTAACAAGTATTATTATTGTTTAGGAAGTAAGCAGCCGAGCATGGTACCTTAACTTCTTCGCATAACGTTCTATCCGCCATTTTTTTGCAACGTTTCGCTACAAAGTCAGCCTCCGTTATTTTCTCACATACTACTAATCGTAAGTAGAGCGCGTCGGGTAGGTAGGATCATCGATGCCTTCGGTAATCGGAGACAACGCATTCTACCATTAAAAAAAGCACGGTAGTGTCTTTAACAACCGGCCTATCGAATTCCCGATATTCCTACGGTATCATAGAGTTTAGGTTTACAAGTAGATACGTCCCTGAGTCAAACCCAAGCATCCCTCTTGAACGCATTTGTATTGTCTTAACAAAAGTTTGAATCTTCGTAGTCTTCTAAGACTATTGAGAAAACAAACTTAGATATATATAATATATTATTTGGTATACTAAAAAGACTACAAAGCACGTAGAGTATCTGAAAAATGAATCAAAGTCTCTATATAAAATATCTATATAAAATCCAAAGAATATCATAGCAATAAAAAAAAAAAAGCTCAAAAGAAGAAAGTTCGCGAAGGCGTGCGTTCGTTCGATAATCAGTCGTCCGCATTACGGTATAACCCTTGTCGCGCGCCCTCCTCGCCAGACCTGCCCGATACGTTGGGAGGCTGCGCGAGTTGGATTATACGAAGGGAGAGAGACTGGTACTAGAAACTCCAGAAAGAGTAGGCTAGGTAGAGATCGCGCGAGAGAGGACGACCTAACCTCTTTTCCTCTCTCTCTCGAGGTAAGTCCGTCGTTATAATAAATATGGTGGTGATCGGTGTAGCGGGGAGAAAGTCTAGCCGCGCGCAGGACGTCACGAAGTACGGAGAGATCATGGAAAAGTGAGAGGAAGCGAGATGACTATAGAAAGAGAGGGTAGCATGTGGAAGCGAGAGGTTAGATGTAAAGGAGAAGAGAGAAAGAAAAAGCGAGCGTAGTCGAGTGACGCCGAGTCGAGCCGAGTCAGTCGACTATTGGTGGTCTGTGAGTCTGGAGGTGGGCCGACCACCGCTGAACCGAGCTCCACGCAGCTCGGTCGCGCTCGGTCGGCAGTCGGGCCCAGTCGGCCGTTCAGCAGCGATTCCGTTTGCTGTTGTATCGTCGTCGGTGGCACGGCTGTTCTTCTTTTCGACCTCCTTCGAGAGAACGACGCTTTAGCTGCTGTTCTCTTCAAAATCCTTGCTCGGGAGATCTTAGTCGGTGTATCGCAAATACTCGAAGCATCGTCTCCTTTTTTTTTTTTTTCATTCTTCCAATCCGTACACCCGGCATAGTCCCCACCGCGCTATGTGACGGATATCACGGGGCACCCAGTGTGTACCCCGCCCGCTATATATTATTGCGTTGCTCCCTTCCCATCCTCGCATACAAACAGAGAGTCACACGCGTCTACATAGTACATACAGTTTCCCCTCCTCTTCTACCCATCTCCCTCGAGGCGGTCGGTCGGTCGTGCGAAAAAGAGAGTGACAGAAGGAGAGTGAGAGAGCGTGTGTGCGTGCGTGAGTGAGTGCGTGTATACGTAGTGGTAGAGAGAGAAAAGTAGTAGTGTGGTGGTATACGTTAGCGGCGGTGGCGGTGACGTGCGCGCGCGAGATACTAAGGAGAGAGAGAGATAGAACGCGAGTGCGTGTCGAGAGATAGAAGGAGAGAAAGAGTAAGGAAAGGATAGAGAGACCACGGTCTCTCGTCGCATCGTAACCATCGCTCGTAACTATCGCTCGTCGTAAGCAACGCACGCACGCACCACGCACGCACGCACGAAGGAAGGCACGGCCGACGAACGAAGGGGGGCCACGAGGGCCCCGACTGAAATCGTGGAGGCAGCGAAAGATGGAGTGCCCGCACCTCGCTCAAAGCGTCCGACTCGGTGCTAACGACGTTGAAACGAGCTGCACGAAGGATTTGCCGTTCGTCTGCGCAGGTAGGGCTTGACAAAGTATTTTTTTTTTTTTTTCTAATAGTCTTACTTACCATCTCTATTTTATTATTTAATATATTCCACGTTTCTTTCAAACTCCTTTTTTCTCCCAAACTTTGTATCCGTTTCTTTCTCCACCGTGACCCAGGCCCAGGCCGTTCCTCTCGCGGCCTTGAGCCGTCGTGACGGCAACGAGACGAAGCTCGTGGATCGAGCTACCATTTCCCTTTGCGAGAACCACGCTCTCTTTCTTTCTTCTACCGTTAATAACTATACACGAATTTTCATCTTCCTTTTTGAATAGAAAGACACGTCGTTTTTCTTTCGAATGTACCGTTCGAATTCTGGGATTATAACTCTTGCTTGTATCGAGTTTATATACAAACTCTTTTTTTTCTCTCTTTGCGATTCTTACCTACACTAAAGTGACGATTATGTTTGTGTGAGTGTGTATATACATGAGTGTAAGTGAGCGAACGCGTCGTGGTTAGAGAGAAAGAGAGATAGGTCCCAGCGCGCGCGTATGCGTACTCCTAGCTAAGAGTTCTCGGTATGCGCCGTGGCCGTCATTGGAAAATCAATACCAGACGGCACTAATCAGCTGGCTGGTGGAGATCCCGTCCTTTCGGTAGCACACACGATCAAAGACTCTCTCTCTCTCTCTTTTACTCACAGATACGTTCCTTTGCTTCTCTTTATCTTTCTCTTCCTACCCGAACGACCTTTTCTTCCTTCGGCTGCGTGTATCTTCCTCTCTCTATCTCGCTCTTCCGTCCGAGAGAGTACGAAAGCGCGCGGGCGCGTACGAGACACAACGCGACGCTACGGGTCGTACCAACGATATCTTTTATTCTTCTTGCAGTTTTTTTCTTTGATTTTATACGTTAAACTCTTTCCTTCTTTCGAGGGTCCTCGATGTTATATACTCGTTACTTATTCTTTGCTCGACCTCGGTACTATATTTATCCCGAAATCCCTGTACCGTGTCTACCTTCGATCTTTCTCTCTTTTTTATTATACAGACGTATATCTTTCGAATTTTTCGTCTTGATAATCAACCCTCGAGTTTTGGTTTTCTTTTGAGATCTATCCGGTCGATTTTCGAGTTTTTCATTCGGGCAGGTAGTAGTTACGTTATAAAGACGAGAAGGAACGAGAGAACCATAGCAACGTTCTTTCTTCTCGCGAGAGGACCTTTTATGGTTGCCGAAGGAGGGAGGGATATTCTGGAAAGGATCATCGCGATCTGTGCGCCCGGTGATCGTGGTGCATCGAGAGAACGGAGTTCTCTTGGTGATTTCACGAAGAGATTATACTTGCAGAGGCTGGAGCGATCGAAAGTTTATCGGGAAAGTCTACGTGGCCGATTTCAAGCCTCGTTCTTCTATGTATAATACATTCGTTTTTAAATATCTGTAAGCGTTCTTGGTGACACGAAAGGATCGTTTAAAAGTTTTTAACGTCATGTATTAATAATAATAAATTTTGTTCAATTAAAACTAGAAAGTAAAACGTCAGAAAAAGTATATAAAAACAGCTGCATTTTTTGTCAGCTGATTATACCCGCTTCCTGCCATTCTCCTAATTTCTCAGCGAAGAAAGATGCGAAGAGATGCATTTTTCGTGTTTATTTATTTCATCGAATAGAATCTTACGGCGTAGAAAACGGAGGAAGGTGTTTCTCACCGGCGATGAGAAGGAAAGGGTAAAAGGGTAGGAGAATGGGCCGGTGATCGGTGGGGAGAGGGGAAGAAAAGAAACGAAGCGTCGCGTAGGTATACCAAGAGAGTACAGGGACGACGAACGATGAGTCAAACTCCCTTCCACGCGCGTAATACATAGCCTAAGTATGTACGTAAAACGTGTACATACCAACTTATACATATATGTAAGAGTAGGAACGCTTGTTTTTCCAGCACACCGTCTAGTCGGTCAACACACGATCGAATCTCGACGAGTAGGACGATTCGGAAACACGTGGGGGATCACACGGGGAATGGTTTTGTTGCTGACTATCTCTTTCTCTAGTACGTTCAACACGACCAAGAGATCGTTGCACGCTCGACGAATCGTAACGTATCCGGGATCGATGAAAATGCCTCTCGATGATTACTGAAGTCGAATACGCGCTCGTACTTTTCTTTTGCTATAGAAAGAAAAAAAAAAGATTGTCCCTTAAGCGTGATAAAAGGATCACCATCAGCAGCAGCATCGCTGGGAGTAGTACCACCACCACCATCGTTACTAGTAGTACCCCACCACTGGCTCTTTTCCTGTCGTAGCTCTCCGCAGACTGCTTCGGGTACGACGACGTTGCAAAATCGATAACGGCACGCTCTGCTGTCGGTGCTGCTGCTACTGCTGGCTGCATTTAATAGGATGCGAGAACGACGCACGGCACTCTCGCAAGAACAAGTTTTACCATCTTCCTTCTCTTCTTTCTTTCTTTCGTGTCCCGTTGCAACCGCCATCATCCTTTTCTCGTCCACTCCGACAGCAGCAGCGTCGATTTATCGATCGCTCGAGACGATCGCTCTTCCGCTACCGTCGCGCTTTTCCACGAGAATGCGTCCAAGGCGTGGCGAAGAGGAGGAGAACTTTTCATACTCCTTTTCTTCCTTGACGATTTTTCCTATGCGCGAAACCGCACTAGAACGAAATTCTCTTGGAGTTTAGTTTTGCTGACGCCTACGACTATCCTTGAATTCTTGCGATCATATCGGATTTCTTGAAGAATTTCTGATTCCTTTTCTTTTGGTTGGCAATTGGTTGAAATAGGTAGTTATTATTCTGGAGAATTATTTGGGTTTGGTGTAGAAACGGTTTGTTTTTAACTTTGGTCAGAATCGGGATTGTTTTTACCGGATGTTTGTAGATTTCGATTAGTGGGGATTTAAACATTATTTCGTTGAAATTATATATCCAACTGATTTTAGGATTTTTTTATATTTCTTCTAACCAGTTAACTGCGTTTGACGAGTTAACTCGTTATGAAGAAATTTGCAAGATTTTGTTTCATGACCAGTATACTTGTATAAATAACGCAAAATTTTACAATTTCTTCATGACGAGTTAACTCGTCAAACACAGTTGACTGGTTAAATGACTACTAAACTAATTTTTTGAACATTGTAAGTCTAAAAATGATTTTGTATAATTTCAACATTCGAATCTTTCTTCTTACTGTTTCAAACATTAAAATCTATAAATAAAATTATTTTATCGGAATCTAAAAATACTTTCCCGTAATTTCCGTACATCTTTCGGAGTAGCTACCGTGCCGGACACCCGGTATTCGATCGTTTCATTGAGTAGTACGATATTGAATGAACGTTTCTGTTCTATATATGGCCGTTGTCCGATACACCGCGATGCTTTGTAATCCCATCGACGGTTATAGGCGTGTAACGTTCTTCGATCCATCCTCGAAATTCATTCGGGCTTGCATGCACTCGTGACGTCATTCGCTTCTTCTTCTTCGGAAAGCATGAAGATACGTTAAAAGCTATCGGTCCTGTCTCTTTAAGGGAACCCGTAAGCGTCGAGCGGACCCGTGCATTCTTTATGGGGGAACGAATCGACGTTGGGAACACTTTTCTTCCGAGTGATTCTTTTTTGTTTCATTTAACACGCCCTACTTTGTAACCGTTCCACAGTTTTTTTTATTAAATAAACAGAAATAATTTAGAACTTGGTGGAAAAATTTGTCCCTTAAAAATTGATTGATATGTTTTAAAATCTGAGGAAATTTGTCGTAAACATGATTATGCTGCATCAGACAGAAAAAGTGCAATTAAATCCGTTCAGTGATAACTGAGATAAGTGTATTTACAAGTTGACGAACACGATTTGCAGAAAACAACGTTTTTTTGAAACTCAGGTTGAAAGTACGCGAACATGTGATTTTTAACAACCTTTTGAAGATATTATATGAATTTTCTAAGACTTCAGTTCCTGTAATAAAAAGGCAATAATGATTTTTTGACGACTTTCCACTTATGGATTTTTATAATTGACTATACGATTCAAGGATAAGAAGTTCCGTATAGTGACACGATTCGTGTTATTTTAATCAATGCTATATAAACGCATATAAGCTTGGCACGCATCGACCACCGGCTACGACGAATGCATTCGAATATGGAGTGTGTATTGTAGAATGTGTATCTCCAGCCATAAGTGCGTTGGGTCGTTCCTCGGGAATGTTTCTTGCTTCTTACTATAATTTTCTGTGGAATCTAAGTTGTTAGATAAATAATATATAAAGCCAAAACAATTTACATTTATTTTAGTTATATTTCACATACATAGCATAATTCTCTGTACATGTATTAAAATATAAATTAGATTCGTACATACGGTACTTTGCATAAACCTAAACTGTGCAAAGTTTACGACGACCATCTCATCTCCCAATACAAAATTTAATTTAAAGCAAGTATAACGATATTTATAAAAAAATGTACTCAATTTTAAAAATATTACTAGTTAATCAATGATCAAAGATATATTTATACATACTCATATGCAAAACATCATGTGTGCTATACTTGTTTCATATGAGGTCAGTTTAAATGTCATCGGTGCCCACCTGTACATATATACTATATAATATAATATATGTATATTGCATGTTATACATATATGCATATCATACTTGTCTCGTATATGCTGATCAGTCAAGAGCCCGGAGTGTCCACCTGGGAACGACTTTGGCTAAGATCAGATTACCCGATCGTGGAAATTCTCGCGCGAGCGAGCATCGTCTCGCTTTTCGCTTCCCCTTTCATCGAACGTCCGCTCTCGAGACATTCCACGGTGCTACACCCGTTTCTTCTTCTTCTACCTACGAGATCTCTCGAGCTAACTCGACGCCCGATCGATTTTCGTTCGTTAATTAGCACCCACTCTTACGATCGACGCTCGTTTCCGTCACCTCGAATGCCACGCGATGCAATTCTCGTCTTTGGTGACTCGTGAGCTATTTTTTTCCTTCTCGATTAGATCGAAAATTAGCGGTTTTACTGGAAGGAGTGAAACCCTCGAGAGAGAGAGAGGACCGCTACGAGGGAAACCAGGGAAAAGCTGCGAATTTCCAAGGCATTTCGCGATCGATCGACGGCACTACGACGGGGGTGTGTCAAACCCCTTCTACTCTTCTCTTCTCTCGCTCTCTCTCTCTCTCTCATACCCCTTCTTCTCATTTCATCTTCACTACGGAATTACGCGACGAAGGAGACGAATGCGATGTTCTTTCGCAGTCACCAGATATACTGCACCCTAAGACTGGATGATTGTCTAGGCATTGCAATAAATTATTTAAAAATTCTAATGTATTATACAAAAGTCTGTATCCAATTATTAATAAAAAATATATGATACAATTTTGTCAAGTTTAATTATCAACAGTTTCCCTAGTATACGTATGAACTATTTATTTTGAAAATGGTATAAGTCCAAATTTGGAAAATAGTGTTGATAATATTTATTTTTTTTCTTCACACTACATAGAACTTTTATTAAAAAATAGTAGTCAGATTAAACGTGCCAAAATAGCCGAAATATTCATCGAGAATTCATAACTAACGATCGCTTTTATTCTTTTTCGGTGATCAATGGCAGTATGCGGCACCGAGAAGAGTACGTGGCTCTGTTTGCATTGCGGAGCCGTGCATTGCGGAAGGTATGTGGCCGGGCACGCGTTGCAGCATCACGAGAAGAATACTCAGCACTGCGTGTGCATCGATTGTGAGAATCTAGCGGTCTTTTGGTAAGTTACGTTCTTTTCCCGTCTATTTTTATCTCCCTTCAACTCAACTTTGTTAAAAAAAAATGTCATGACATCAATAAAATTTCATTGCAAATATTTAGTCATCTCGATAGTAGAATTACAAGTCTCCATTTTAGTAATTTTCAATATGTCGATAAAATAAATGAACGAGATTATAAAAAAATTTAGAAAAACTATTTCGATTGGAAAATTGAGAATCACTGCATCAAATCGCGTTTCTGGCTCGCTCCTTTTACATAACATAAAATTATTAATAATTTTCGTAATGGTCAAGTTGAGAATCACTGACTCGAACCAAGCTAGCCAGCAAAGACCGTTTCTCTGACACCTTCGTTATACACATTCACACTCATCTGTGTAGATAGAAGAAGGAAGAGACATTTGAACGATACAGCATTAAGATAATTCTTTTCGCAGTTACACGTGCGACGAGTACGTGATAAACGATACGACGAGCGGTCAGATAGAGAAGATCCGACAAATAATTTTCCGGAAGGACGAGCACAAGGAGAACGATGAGAGCTGGAGCACGACACCGGCAACGACGCCGACGTCTCGACGAGAGAGTAGCGAGGATAACGACGCTGATGCCCTTTGGAAGGCCGAAGTGGTCGTGAGAAATTTACGACCAAGAACAGCGAGGAAGAGGCTGCACTCGTTGGATGGCACCAGCGGGGACAACAGGCCGGCGACGAAGCGTAGAAGCTCGAAGATAACCAAAGAGAAGAAAGTCGTCGGTTTAAGGAATTTGGGGAACACCTGCTTCATGAACGTCGTGCTCCAGTCGTTCAACAACATAAGCCACTTTTGCGAGTATCTGACGCAGATGCCGTGCTTGGAAGGTATCGCGTTCGATCCATCGGAGCCACCGACTCATCGTGGTCGTATAGTTACACCTGGAAGAGCCAAGGAACTGATGAGCGACGCCCTCCTAGCCGAGGAGCTCAGGAAAGTTCTACTTGGTTTGAGTTTAGGTGGCTCCAACGGTCAAGCCATCTCTCCGGAGTGTCTCTTTCTCGTTATATGGAAAGTCGTGCCACGATTCAGGGGTTACCAGCAACAGGATGCTCACGAGTTTCTCACCTATATGTTGGACAGACTGCATACAGAGTTACTACAGCTACTGCCCAGGCTCGGGCACGAGCCCCTTGGGTTACGCGGAAAGCAGAGCATCGTCACCGCAGTTTTCGGAGGCACTCTACTCAGCGTGGTAAGTCCGCTCGGGGCGTCGCACGGGACGTCGTTCCTCTACCTAGCATTTCATCACCTATCGACTTTCTCTCTCTCGTTCTTACCATCTGTACCAATTTATCTCTCTATCCTAAACACCTCGTCCATCTCATACCCGTGTACGGCCTGATTCTTTCGGCTCAAGTCATCCTCTTCGTTTTCTCTTGTTCGGGGAGAAGCGCGGACGAATGATGGATCGCGTTTCCTCGCGCAGGTCCACTGCATGAACTGCCGCACGGATTCGAAGACCCACGAACCCTTCCAGGATCTCTCCTTGGATATACCGGACAGGTTACAGAGACGCACGAAGGAACAGGAGGAGGTCTGTAGTTTGACGTACAGTCTCACCAGATTCTTTAAGGTCGAGGAGCTGGCGGACAGCGAGCTCTACTTTTGTGACAATTGTATGGGGAAACAACGGTCCACCAAGAGGTTCTGGATACATAGGCTGCCTAACGTTAGTAAGAATTTTTACTTTAACCTTTTGCACTCCTCGTTGAGAGTGACTGGAAAAAACATGCTTTGGTGGCAGCACGATATCAAGTAACGTTTATTTGTTTTGTATACTTGGAAAATTTTCTTTGACAACACAGCGAGTAATTTATAAGTTGAAATAAAATTGTATAATATGACCTCAAAAGCGACAGTCGAGTGCAAAGGGTTAATCGCGCGTTATCTTCTCTTATCTCATCGATAATCAATTTTATCTTTTCCATTTCAGGTGTTGTGCCTTCACATTAAAAGATTTAGGTGGTGCAATTCCTATCGTTCGAAGGTGGACACGCAGGTGGACTTTCCGATGGAATCCCTCGATATGTCGGCGTTTACCGTACGCGGCGTAACCGGGACGAAATTGGGCGCACAGAACAGTCATCTCTACGATCTGGCCGCTGTCATTGTCCATCATGGTTCCGGGTACGATCTCGTGGCTTTAATATCGCACGGACTTTCCTTTGGTTTCATAATCTCGTTACGATAAAAAATCGGCTTTGGTGTCGTTCTGTTTAATACGGAAACTCTTATCGCTTTGAACTTCCAAAGTCTTTCCGATACACGAACGTTTCCAATAAGAATAGCATTTACGTCATTCGTGAGATAGACAAATATACGTATGTGTAATCTGCTAAACAAAGTTCAGCTTCAACGCCTACGAATGAGTTACGAATGCTACCGTATTAAATTTATAGATACTTTCTAGCCTCGTTAACTGCTGGTCACCCATGACCATCACATATTTTCTCAATGAGACAATAATGGTCACTCGTGGTCACGTGTGATACAAACGTACTATTAATAAGAAAAGTTTCCTTTATACTTATAATAATAATAATTTCATTACAACTACCAAGATAAATTTCGCGTGACACTTGAACGTGCTAAAACTGAATACAACAATTATAATTAAAAACATGAATTTCTAATCTCATTAAAATTCGTTTCTTCACAGTGCCGGAACCGGACACTACACCGCTTTCGCCGTGCACGACGGTCAGTGGTTCCACTTCAACGACAGCTCGGTACGACCAGCTAGCACCGATGCAGTTGCAAAGTGCAAGCCTTACATTCTGTTTTACGTACGAAAGGAGTTCTCCATTCCGCCACCGTTGTGACATAATTTAGCCGAGAAGTCTCGTACAAACAGCGACGCGAATCTCGAGGAAGAAACGCGGACGACGCACGAGCAACGAACAACGGACGTCGCCAATGACGATGATGGCAACGACGCCGGAGATCGATGAATAGGCGTTGGCGTAGCGAAAGGCACGCTGTTACGACTCATCAGACTTTTGCGTTCTAGGAAAGAAAATGAAAAGAGAGAGAAACGTTCGGCTGTACTACCTTAATTCGAGCTTGAGAAAAAAAAAACGACTCGCGATCCCCTCGATCTATCTATTTCCCTTTCGACGATCTCCTAAAAAAGTTACGCGCAAAGGTTGGCTCGGGAGTAGTAGAAAACTCGTCGTTCGAGCCCCATTAAGGGTGAAGCTAGAACGCGTACGAGCTCGACGATTACAATCGCATGTTTTGTCGTTTACTAACTGTTGCACGGGATGGAACTCTACGAGCGAATGACCGCCACGCCCGTACGAGAAATAATTAGCACGGCGCGGTGCGGGCACATCGCAGATATTAAAGGGGTAAACTGGGGATGAAATCGACGAGCTCGTATGGTGGAAATTAAAAGCACGGGAATATAAAATTAGTTGTTACGAAATTTATCTGGTTGGGTCTACTCGCTGTCTATTACGTCTCTCTCTCTCTCTCTTTTTCTCTCATCTTTTCTCTATTCCTCTCTCTCTCTTTCTCTTTGTATTTCATCACGAATGTATCGCATATTCGAGCTAGCGGCTGGAGTAAAAGAGAGAGAGAGAATGAGAGAGAGTATTGCCCGTTCTTGTGAACTACCTGTAATCGTAGTCGCTCGAGTATTATATCGTGTACGTACGGAGTGCATCGCACGACGATCGATACGCCTGCGCCTGCTGCTCGAAGGCGACGATAGATGCGCAACTCCCCACCCTTCTTTCGACGAAAAAAGAAAGAAAAGGAAAAAAAATATATATTAACCGGTAGGACGCGTGCGTTGCGGAAGCGTAAGAATCCGTACCTGTCTAATATTATACGTTATAACCCTCTCTAAACATTGTTTCACGCATCCGTTATTGTTCGCCTAGCGACGTTTCCAATTCATCGAAGCGAGCTACTATACATATAGTAATATGATAATGGGATCGTCACACGGACACACATGCGAGGAATGTACGAGAAACCTCCTCTTCTTTCCTTTCTCAGGGACGTCGAAGGAAGAAAAACTCGAGACAGATCGCGAGATCGCATTGCCTTTAGCGTCGATTTTCTTACTTTACGCCAGTTCTCGCGGTCGTCGACCGTCTCGGGGCCCCGATCGAATCCGGAGATCTCCTCTCGCTAGCGAGTCTCCTTTATAGATAAAAATCACTTTTTGTTTTTTTTTTCTAGAATACCTAGCGCCGGATAATCGTTCTCTCTCTCAAATTATCGAGCCGAGACTATTAAAAAACGAACACCACAGCCATTTACCGAGAAATTGACGTTCTTCGAAGTTCTTATCCGATAGGAATTTTCTAATCGGGTATATAGAGAGAGATGCACACGTACTAACGCGTGACGCATTTACACGTATTACACGACATTCGGGAGACCCTAAGAATATTTTCCGATTCAGCTCCTCTTTCTCCCTTACGTCACTTTTGCCTTATTCTCCTTTCATCCTTTCAATCCTTCGAGTTTTTCCATCCTCCTTCTCCCGTTATTCATGTAAATCCCCCATCCTTCTCCTCAAAAGGCTCGACGACTCTTATGTGATTATTTAAAGACTTATTTTTTCTATAACGATAAACGATAATAACGATAATAAGTTAAAGAAGCGTAGCGAAGAAACGTTTTATTAAGGCGATAACTCGATAATCCACATCTTCGAGGAAAAGACACTCACGTATGAAAAAAAGCTGATGATAACGTGCAAGAATATTATTGAGAAGAAATGAGACGATGATATGTACGAACGACGAATAAATAAATAACAAGACGAACGACGTGACCACCGTCTTTACGTTTTTCGGGGTCGATAGGGTTTACGGTTACGCGAAGCCGTGTGCCCCTTTTTCGTATGTAAGTGTGCGAGCGCGTGCGAGTGTTTCGTGTGTGTCTGTCTGTCTGTGGGTATGTGCGTGCACGTGTACCTTCTCGTGAGAATCGGCTACTAATTGAATTAAAACTATATCGCTATACTACGTCACTACGAGTTTCATGTAGCGCAATAAACAAGAAACCACTCCCCATGCAAAATTAGTCATGGAAGTGTTAACGGAAGAAATCATCCCTTTCTTCTTCTTTTTATTAACGTGGAACGCTACCTCTTACTCCTTTGCTTCGATTTGATCGACGAATCACCGTGGGATCGCACGAAGAGGGAACAAGTTATCGTTCGAAAGATTTTTAAACATACGCAACCACTTACAGCGTCGTCGTCGATGTCCGAGTTTCTCTCGTTCTTAAATTCAGTGTTACTTTCGATCACGTTCGATGCTAACGGCGAACACGACTCTGGAATCTTAATTTGGTCTTCTTTTTTGCAGGAAGTACGTTCGTTCTTTTCCGGCGTTCTCTTCGAATCCTCGGGGAGCGAACTACCGCTACTTTTCGACGCGGATAAGCGTTCTCTCGACGATGTTCTTGCTTTGTCACGTTTTGGCAAACCTTTCTGTAATCGATGATAAGTAATCAATTGGAATCATTTTTAATTATTGCAAATTTAAGTTGGAAAATTTAAATTGTTTTGAATGTTTTGAAAGTCTTAAACAATTTGATTGTAATATGGCTAAAAAAACTGGTTAAAAATCACACAATTTAGAAAAGTTCTCTTTTTAGATAGTCCCATATGAATGCATATTTTAATTAATAGTATTAAAAAATTATCCTTAAGTTTATGCATCCAAATGGCAGTTTTATACCTAGTGCAGCAGTTTAAACCCATCTCAGACTTTCGATACATCCGAAATAATTACGTTTATTAAAACTATTAAATCTGTTCACACTTTTAACTTCGATTTATTATCAAAATAATTTTAAATTTTAATTTAAAACGATATTGAACCCCTCTAGACGCTACCTGTAACTCTTTAACCCAAAGATCGTCACGATCGTATCGCCTGCGAGGATATTCCGTGCACACTGTCAAGTTCTCCAGACTATTAGCCTTTTTCAATGATCTACCGCTGGAAATGACGGACGATCTTGTGTTAGCTGATCTCGAACCCACCCATTTTGATTCTTTGATCGAAGAATCGTCGGAACAGGAGTCCGGCATGGAGTCTACTTGACATTCTTGGTTCTGATAGATCACCTTGGTCCCTGGATCGTCGATATCGAGTTCGTTACGTTTCCGTGATATTTTAAACTTCTTCGAAAATCTTCTAACAAGCCCTTTCATCCTTGGCACGAGGTTACGTTGCTCTTGACGTTCCTCATAATTAAAACAGTCCACGGTCTCGATCGGAGCTTTAAGGAATTCATTAAAAACTGGACCAGTCAAACTTTGAAAAGTTTCCAAAGATCTTGTTTTATTATTAACACCCTCGCAGTGACCTTGCTTCTTGTTACTCGTTGATATCATGCTCCTTGTTTCCGATATCGTGAAGGGGAAACGATCTTGACTCTTTTTATTTCTAAAACGAGGCGAGATCTTCGTTCCGTCAGAAGCACAGTGAAGTCTGGAAGTCGAGTAAGAATTTTTCTGAACTTTTGGTACCAAAAGTATCGTAGTTTCCGGCTGAACGGATGTTAAATGTTTTAATTTCGAGCTCTCATCGTTTATTAGCCACTTATCCTCGAGACTCATACTCTCTGGACCGTTTGATTTATTGTGCATCTTTTCCGAACGATATTCGTCCATGTCTATCGTTCCATCAGGATAAGATTTATCAGGTTCAAATTCGTTGTCTCTCTCCTCGGGAGCATTTTTTATCTTATCACCTTCGTCATTAGATTCACTATTTACAGACCTAGAACTTGAGGGTGTCGAATTCGTGCGGCTCTCCTGTATATCCGATAAGGAATCATTATTTTTCGTTGAACTATCAGAGTTTTCGTTATTTTCATGACAATTTCGAGTACTATAATTGCTTTTATTATCTTCACTTTGGTCTTGCGTTTCAATAAACTGGGATTTTTGTCTTTCCTCGATTTTATCTTCGATTACATTGCGATCTTTAGACGAAATCGCAGATACTTTTCCATTTTCATCAATTTTATTAACACTTCCGTTATTCGAATCTTTGTTCCCAATAGTTGTCTCAGATTCTTCCTGTAAAACCGAAAGATGACTTTGCCGTGGATACATACAAGTCATGCCATAATCGAAAGTATTCGAGTTAAATTCCTCGTCCCTCGAGTAAGACATTTCGAGTGGATCGCTCAACGTTTGATAATCTTCGACAAAGCTCAAAGACCCCGTGCTTTGAGCAAAGTGACTGGAATAGGATGAATCCGATAGCTCAGTGAAATTTTGCTTTGTAGAAATTCCTCTTCGCGATATATCAGCTGATTTGCATCTTATCTCGTCGTGAGTGTACCCTCGTAAATTAGACGTCACGTTTGAGTCGTCTCTTCGAGTATCGATCGTCATACTTTCCAGGTTTTCGTTGGATAACTTTTGACAAGGTGCCGAATAAGCTCTACGCGATTGTCTCGTGACATTCAACTCCTCGTTGCTTTCACGAAGGTTTCTAGATTCGATCGAAACCGGTGCTTGCCAGGTTCTGTTTAACATCGAGATATTATCAGGCGATTCGGACTCGAAAGTCTCGACTTTCTCATTATCTTGACCAGATCTGTACCGAAATCTCATTAACGAACTCTCTTTGTCCCTCGAATCGACCAAGTTTCCATCCAAAGAACGATTTTGACTACAGATTTTGCTACCAGCTGATGTCGAACGTGAAACATCTTCGGAATATAATGGTAAAACCGGCACGTTGGTGATATTATCATGTTTATCATTATCAGAAGCATCTAATGCCTCCAAATCTTCGATTAATTTAACATTCAAGAAAGAAGGTGTCTTCTCTCTTTGATAATCGTTCGATGTTCCATTCGGAGATTGACCATCGATTCTAGGTGTCGAAACTAAACTTTCTTTATGTGAACAGCATTTCGCTGAATATACACGCTGTTCCTTGTAACGTTTAGGAAGTGTACTTAGATCATCTACCGATTTGGAATTTACTTTTTTAAACATTCGGACCACTTCATTTGAAATTTTATACGAATTCTCAGCTCCTAAATTTATTTCGAACGAATTGTGATTTTCTGTTCCCTCATTTATCAGTGATTTAGAAATGGGTTTTAACGGCAGAGAATTAACATCATTTTTTCTAATGTCGTCTCCATTGTTTAAATTTTCTTCTAAATATGGAGTAACACTCTGATGGAATTTATTAACGTTATCGTTAATCGTATTACACAAAGAAACTTTACTCCTAGGGGTCTCTTCGAAGGATCGAAAGGACGATAGCGCATGACTATCGTCATTTCGTGCAGATAAAACAGGTAACGTTATAATACCTTCCTCTAATTTACGAACATTTGAAACAGGAGTAGATAATTCGGTATTAACAACAGGACTACCAATCTTTCTTGGTACAAAATTATTCACATCGTGCAAGCAGTCCGTCTCGCTGTCGGAACTTAGATTGTTTAGAATAATACCAGTGTGTGGTCTGTATCCTCCAAATTTGAGTGGTCGAAGTTCGATTCTATTTTTTAATAATCTATTATTAGTCTTAACATTGTCTTTACAATCGTTACGATCTTCCTTCGCAGATTTTGATTGACGCGTGATAAAATTTCGTTCCTTGTCTTCTCCATCGCGATAATAACTTCGCGAAGTCAACGAGTCCGTAAGAAACGTCGACTGACGACGAAGCATCGATAAATCCTTGCACTCGTCTATTTTACTCGAGTCGAGTGATTCGATCGAATCGGTGATAGATCTTCCAGTCGATTTCCGTTCCTCGTCGGATTTGTCTATGAGATTTAAGAAGTCGTTTAAACTTGAACGAGTAGCTGCAAGAGATTTATCGATTTCTTCGAGTATCTCCGAACGAATCTTTGCTCTTCTTCTCGCTCGAGCACCTTGGGATCGATGAGACGACGATATCGACGATGCTTCGTCGGGATCGGAAATTATTTGATTTTTTTCCTCTTTATTCTCGTTTTGCTCGACGTAATTTCTCGCAGAGTCCGATCGATGACAGATCTCTCGGTTATAAATTCGATGACCGAGAAAAGTACGATCGATCGATCGTGCAGTTGATGGTAATTCTTGAAGACGTTTCTTCAAAGTCGACGGTGAACTTCCGCTTGAACTTTCTTCCTCTTGCTCGTGTGAACAATTCTTTTGGAGATCTGTCAGAATGACGTGTTGCGTGAGTATGGAATAGATTGTTATACCAGCAGGTTATTGAGAAGAATTTGACGAATGTGATAATGTACTTGAGGAAGAAGTTAATGGATCGGGCGTATCGAGCACTTTGATATCGTTTTTATTATCGACGATGTCATTGCCGTTCATGTCGTTTTTATTGACTATTCACTCATAAATTATCTTATCGTAGTAACTCCCACGTTACTTACTTGACAATACTGTCATTTGATTGCGGAGAAACATAAGAACGCAGTGATTTTGGTGGTATAGCTTAATCGCGTTTGCTTTGGTAGGATTAAATCAATTTGATAAATACACATAAAAATACGTAATATTAGCGGCATATTAAAAGTTATTCCCATCATTTTATTTTATTTTAAGATAGTTAGACTGATTTCATTTTTTTCAATTTGATTCTGTAGATATCGTATACGATAAATTATGTCAATGAATTTGTCGTGTGGGTAAGCTCCATCTAGCGGCCCAATAATTGTAGTATTGTTGTACTACAGACGAGATATATGAATGGGATTTCGCGTTCAATGTACTGAAATATCGATCGTCCGAAAAAACAGAGGTTTTCTTACGCCCTCTACGATATGGAGAGGCAGGTTTAGGAACCATATTCAACCGGATAATTGAAGTCGGTAATGTCAATATGCACATTGAAAAGAATTTCATTTGTAAACCTACATTTTGCATAAAAATAAATAAAAAAGATATTAATGTAGTAATTAGCTCGATATTATTTGTGATGGAATTTATATTATCGTCTGTGGCTCGAGTCAAGACGGATTCGAACCAGGTAAGAATTATGGCTACGCTAGTTTGTACACAGACGAGGTATAAGGATAGACCTATCATCTTATGGGACTTCGTGTCCCATGTACTGAAATACCGATCGTGCAAAACAACAGACGTTTATTTACGCCCTCTACCATATGGAGCGGTGAATTTAGGAATCATATTCGATCCAATAATCGAAGTTGGTAACATCAATAGATCTTTTGCGATAAAGGACGAGAATCTCATCCCCCCTTGAAAATAATCCATACTTCGCCACTTAAAATATTAATTTCTCATCATTGCGTAACGATATCGAAAAACGGACAACGGAACAGTATTCTGCATGCTTTCTTCTTTCTAAATCATGATGCATACATCAGGATTTTTGTCAAAAATCGATGCATCTCGAATTTGCCCGATCAAATACTCGTTCGAAAGAGGAAAGTCTCCTCTTTACGAATATGCAAGTCGCGCTTCGATAGGATGGCGGGTTCAAAAGATACAGCAGTTTAAAGCTTGAAAATGACCCATACTCCGACACTTAAAAGATTAATTTCTCATCATTGCTTAACGATATCGAAAAACGGACAACGGAACATTATTCTGCATGATTTTATCTTTAAAATGAGCCATTAAACATTGAAATCTGCGGTGGTGACCATTTTGGCAAAAATCATGATGCATAGGTCAGGATTTTTGTCAAAAATCGAAGTATCTCGAATTTGCCCGATCAAATACTCGTTCGAAAGAGGAAAGTCTCTAATTTACGAATATGCAAGTCGCGTTTCGATAGGATGACTGGTTAAAAAGTTACAGCAATTTTTCTCTTGAAAACGACCCATACTCCGACACTTAAAATATTAATTTCTCATCACTGCTTAACGATATCGAAAAACGGACAACGGAACATTATTCTGCATGCTTTCTTCTTTAAAATGAGCCATTAAACATTGAAATCTGCGGTGGTGACCATTTTGGCAAAAATCATGATGCATACATCAGGATTTTTGTTAAAAATCGATCACTATCTGCAATGAAGCTACCGTGAAAAACGATTTTCTTTTTAATTCCTACCGATTCGGTAGCGCTGTTGCCTTTTTTCCATTCTAAACGGATATTGTCGCATGCGACACTAAAATGGTAATGGGGCTACGTAGCCCCAAAACCGTGGGACAAAAATTTACATTGCATGATACGTCTATCCTATACCTCGTCTGTGGTTCGTATATCCTAATGCGAGATGGCTGTAATGTTGCTTATTAAATTTTTTTGTTGATAAAATTTAAATAGAAAACGAATTTAAAACAAAAATAATAAATAGATGGTTGTGTGGGTCCTGGATGGTAATGTTCATCATAGGTGCCGACTACCTAAGACTGTTGGAATAAGTTTAATTAAAAATAAACCAAATATTAAATCTATAAACATATATGGTCATAATATAAATTGTTAATTGTATTATGGTCAATTTTTATGTAGGCTTATGGCTTTCTTAATTGTTTTCAATAAAATAAGAATATCCATTTTTAACTGAAATGGCCAGACTTGCTCTAATCTTCTTTCGTTCAAACTCCAAATTCAATTTATATGTTTGATTAATCAGTATACACCCTTATCATTTTTATATTTAATTTTCTACCCCAATTCTGTAGTTTTTCGTTTCATAAGATAATTTCGTTATCAAAAAACAATAAATTGCAAACAAAATCGCCAAAGAAGATTTTCAGTAAAAAAAAAAAATACGTGGGACCGATGAAAAAGTGAGAAAATGTGGGAAATGAACATTAGCATTTCGAAGTGCCTTTCCTTTTGAGGAATTATTCACTGGGGAAGATCCTTGTCCTCGATATCGGCATTCTACAGGTTTTACAGGCGATTTCTTCTTCTTCTACTCGAGTATTAGTTATTCTCCAGGAATAGAATTGCCATTTATATTTTGTAATCTAAGCTATTATGTACTTGAACCACTATTTGTCTTCGCACGTAAAGACAGTCGCTGTGTTATGCAGTCTTAAAAAAAAGTATAAACAAAAATGACGAATTAGAAAGCAGCCGGCATAAATATAAGTATGATTACTCGATTAGCGTAATCCACGTGATTGTAACAAGGACAGTGATGGAGCACACGTTGAAATAGTTTATAAATTTATATTTATTCAGGTGTTTGTACTTAATAAGGCCGAAATGATGAGATAGTATTTAAAAATCAGACACTTTGGTCACGATCTTTAAAACTAGAGTAGCCATTGATCGGGTGACTGCAAATTTTGCAAGAACTCTTCTTCGAGTTTCATTTGTGGTCGGTGATTAGGAATGCCGGGTCGTCAAACAAATTAAGCTGGGATGTGTTCTCCTTGTGGGTGGAAACCGGTGTCGTCAGCGACGTAGGTGACGGTGTATCTTTGGTTGGTGACCGGGTCGACGTAACCGAAGCTACCCCTGACGGAGAGGGCCTCGTTTTCGGTTCCTTCGTTAACCAATTCAGCGGTTTCTTCGTGGTGTTGGCCGTTGGAGAGTTCATAGGCGTAGTTGTAACCACCGACGCCGATGTTGTTTGACGGGGATTCCTTGACGAGTACTACTTGCTCATGTTGGTCGGCCTGAGGGCGGGGGAGAGCGACAGCTACGGCCAAGATGGCGGACAAGGCAATGATCTAGAGAAAAAGAAGATTTGTTTGTTAAATTTGCTTTTGGTATTGAGCGATTAGCAACGTTTTGTTACTAAATACGATAATCTGTTACTTTTATAGAGTAATTATTTGTTATATTTGACTAGAAGATTTAATTGGTAAGTTACGATTGTAAAACTTGTAATTAGTTAATTAAAGTGTCAGTATCAAATTCAAAAAATGAATGTTTTCGACCACCTACCATCTTCATGATTGCAGTTAGGTTTGTTTGGCTACTCCTTGTTTGGAAGAGAAGACACGATGTGACTGATGTCGATTGAACGATGGCACGGTCGTTTTATACTGGTCCTCCTACTGCCAAAATTTCGTTACACCACCATTCAATTTCACCTTTCACCTTTTTTCACTCCACCGATGAGCACACGCCCGGCTCTCCATCGGCGATATTCTTCTGACCTTCGTCTAGACATCTCACATTTTTTGAAATATCTTCGATTTTTAGAAAATGCATAATTCGAGGATCGTTAGATCGAATGGAGAGTCTTTTCGCTTCTGTATAAAGTTTACTCAACGGGTGAATTTTTTTCATGAATAAATTCGACGCTAATACATTTTTTGTATTTATGATGGAAGTTATAGGTGTCTTGATTGATGGGTCTGATGAACGTTTATCCTTTCTTGCAAGGTAACGTTAATATTGCGATTGCATATTAAGGAACATACGTTACACGTTATAATCTATAAAGATCTAATAACAATAATTTGCTACGCGAATTACCGGTACACTCGTTTCCCGATTAAATCTTTAGACGACGTTAATGAAAGAAGAACTCGATTTTACCTGTCAAGTACTTCATATTTCAATTCCTCCCTGTTGTATTTTTCAATGAATATAGTTATCGCGAATACTTCGCGCAATGTGAAAGATCGAAAAGCGTAAGCGTCGAAATAATTATATAACATAACGTATAATCATCTCTAAGACATTATAAGCGTCGGATTATCCAACGCGGCTTCTGTTTCCGGCTCTTTCAAACAAGTCCACCGTATGGACCTTTCGAAAGAGCTACGAACAAAAGTAAGGAAAGTATCCGCTACCTGCGAATTAAAAATGGAACACCCGAAATGTGTGTCATTGTAGATCTAATACATATTTCGAATTGTAGAAAGTTTGAATAAATATTTAAAAATTTGCAAAAAAACGATAATTATAAACCATAGAGATATTCATGCCTTTTTTGACAAACTAAACTTTCCATCCAAATCACGAAACTTTCTAAATACCTTAAAGTTATCGAAACTTTCGTCGTTTCAGGCATGATAATAGTTAGGAAATACGAATTTAATTATGCGAGATATTTAATCCTCTCGAGATGTCTTTAATATTAATATATTATCAGCCAGGGCTGCTGTGTAAAAATTATGATACGTAGCCGGCGAAATTTTTTTTTTTAAGAATATTAGTTGTTAATAAAATTTATTTAACACAATGCAGAATGTTATGATATTAATTGTTTAACTTAATAACTAATATTATTCCTTTGTATCTTACAGTAAATAAGCCACTCCAATTTCTTTACATCGAAACAAATTCAATAATCCATCGATAGAAACGAAAGATAAAATCATCATTTAAGAAATACATGTTAATATTTCTAGATCCCATAGGACAAGCAAACACAACCATCTACCCTTGATCTATCATACAAGATATCGTCCTCTTCCAGGTGAATGATTATTCAAAGAACGTTTAACCTTCAAAGTCAAAGCAATTTACGACTATTACCTATGTCCACCCAAAGGTAAAGGATAAATTAACGAATTAAAATAAAAAAAAAGACTGTCAGCACGGATTCAACGTGCTTGACGATGGCCCAGGGCGATGCTAAGTTACATTTTTGATGATTATTCAAAATAACGTATCTATGTGGTAATTAGTAAGCTTCCCGAAGAACCACGAGCGACGATGATCTCGAGGACCTTGAAAGAAACTCGGAACGACCTACCCACGAATAAAACTACGCTCGATAATCCCACGGGTGGATCGATCAAGGAAAACGAGTCTCATGATCCGGCAAACTTTTATGCGGTATTCTTCCTTACGCAATCGGGCGATCATCTACGCATTGCTTCGTAATAACTTGCTCGCATTCATCATTTTTTTGGGAACTCGAATAAATCGTGAGAAATATTTATCACCGTGATTGTCACTCTTGATCGCTTTTTACATAGCTTCAATGAATCTTGCGGAGAAGACATTTATTGTGCGTTATGTTAAGAGGGGTATGAATTATTAGAAATAGTAATCAAGTAGTAAACATATGCGTATATACGTACAATATGAAGTAACGAGTATGTAAGTTGGAATAAATGAGGAGAGATGTTGATCGTTACGTAAAAAAGATTATAAAAGAGAGAGAGAGAGGTGCGAAACGAGCAATAGTTCGATAATATTTACTAGGAAGTATCATATTTCGTAGGCTTCCTGTTTTATAATTTGCTTAATCATGCTCGTGGTATAAGGTAGAGTTCGTGTTAAATATCAAACGGTAGATTATGCCACGTGTCAATGTCACTCGTGTCACCCATGTCATTATTTCATTCGGTTAGTACGTCTAATATCTTATAAATAATAATATTAATATATGTATATCGATATTTTTGACAAACAAATAATTAGTAATTTCTAGTTGATTCAGTAGTAAGAGTATTCTTTTAAGTAGTACGAACGATATACGCGTCGACCATGTATCCTAGGGAAATCTACTAGTCTTTTTAATTAAATATAAAGGAATAAATGACAACATAAACTCTTACTTTTTATTTGACATAATAATATTTGATGTAGGAATGAAAGGAAAAGGTCCTGGTGAATTAGAATAAATTTTTCAAATGTTTCTCTCTCGAAACAACGTAGTTTCCTCGTTGGCTGTCTTTCTCCAGCCCGAATCGCTTCGGCCTGTCCGATGATTCTGCGTAACACGTTAGGCCCGATGACAAAGATACACGTGACTGAAATCTACATTAACTTTAAACCAAATACTTTTGAACAAATGTATTCAATTTGATAAAAAAGAGCAAATATGACCCTTCCTTTTAAAATTTGAATAATAATTGTTAATTTTCAACGAAGAAATCATGTCCTAATTTCGTCTTCGTAAAATATCTACAATTTGAGAGAAAATAAAGCACATCGCCACGTCACTTATCCTTTGTCTTCAATTTTTCAATTTAAATAAAACATCTTTAGTTTGAGAAAAAATAGAGTAAAACCCTATAATATAATCCTTTGTTTCAGGTACCTATTTACTTTAAATATTAAAAAAATCATATCCTGCTTTTTTCTTGATCACAAAAAAGCATCACCACCTTACAACATAAATAAGAGAATCAAGGTAAGAAGAGACAATGAGGAAGAATTCGGTTATCGAATAATTTTTATTAAAAACTAGGTTGGTCGATAGTAAGTAAATCAAGCCGGGATGTGTTCTCCTTGTGGGTGGAAACCGGTGTCGTCAGCGACGTAGGTGACGGTGTATCTTTGGTTGGTGGCTGGGTCAACGTAGCTGAAGCTACCCCTGACGGCGAGAGCTTCGTTTTCGGTTCCAGCGTTGACCAATTCAGCGGATTCCTCATGGTGTTGGCCATTGGAGAGTTCGTATCCGTAGTTGTAGCCACCAACGCCGATGTTGTTGGACGGGGTTTCCTTGACGAGTACTACTTGCTCGTCACCCTGGGGGCGTGGGAGAGCGACAGCTACGGCCAAGACGGCGGACAAAGCAATGATCTATTGAAAGAAAAAAAGAATTTTATGAATTTGATCGAATTGTATCTTCGATTTTAATTTTTTTAATCGGTAAGTTTGATATGCAAAACTTTTAAAATCCAGTTGTTACGTTTAGAAGACTTCATTATTAACTAAACATTCTTCGATCACGAAATATATCGATTTAAATAGAAGCAATAAATTGTAATTAAAGCACGTGGTGTTGATTAGTTTACAATAGTCTGTTAATTTGCTGAAGATAAGTAGACAATATAAAATCGGTGCGATGGTAAGAACGAGGAATTCACGCATCACATTTATCCTTTCACAAGAATTTTCCGTATCCCGGTAGGACTTCAAAGAAAAACCGTCCGTTACGTTCATTTGCAAGTAATCGACGTTATCGGTACTTCGTATGAGGTGCGATAATAGCGAGGATTATTAAAGAGAACTTGTACGTTAAATATCCGTGCTTCCGTGTTTTCAAGATCGCGTAATATGATTCCGTCCTCCGTAGGATCTTAACGAGTTTTCTTTTTTTATCGTTTCTACATTCAAACTGTTTAACGCGTTATCGATTAAACACTTCGCGAGAACATCCGTTATTCCTGGATGGTCCGTAAAGTACACAGTGGTAAAAAACACGTATTCTCTGGTAGATGTGGAGGATAAATCACGCACCAGTTTCATCTTGGATGAGTTTTGTGTTGAACTGGAAGTTCCTTAGTTTGGAAATACAAGGACTGTTTGACTCGAGATGAGTTGGCTGATGATACTGATTCGGAAGAGGACCCGGGCTTATTATATAGTCGGATTTCGATACGGTTAAGCCCCCTACCACGATCGGTGAAGATTTCGCCGCCGAAATTCTGACGGTGTGTCGAAATCTTCGCCGAATGGCATTAGCCCGGGCCTCGGTGCTGGCCGGTCGGTGTACGAGGATGTACGATGAGTGTCTGTGTATATGGTGTATATAAAATATATACAGGGTCCGTCAAACATTCTTGGCCACATAAATAACTTTTGAATGGGTTTAAACAAAGGATTGAAATTGATAGGGATAGAATGAAATAAATCAATCTACTATTTAATTAGAAAACTCTGGGGGAGGGGGAAGTGGAGCCTAAAAAATATTAAATGGAATGTAGGGTTTAAAGAGGGCTGTTTCGACAAGGGCTTTTCGAGGAAAAAAGAACGGAATCCCGCCGAGGTCTCTGCGAATTTTTAGTATACGATGTATGTTTAATATATGTAGTGTAGGATTGGAAATTACTGCGTAATATTTTATAAAAGAAGAACATAAATATTAATAACAGTACAAATATTCAGATAATAGAAAATTCCCATAAAGGGGTTCGGATAATCGAGGTTTTACCATTTAGAATAATAGTATCATATAATAATCCTCTAGATCAGTATGTGTATCATTTATACTATAAATGAGACAAACTACTATAAGCTTACACAATGGATAAAAAAAAGGTAGAAATAGAAACGACAAAGGTATAGCCGCTTAGGATTTCAAGGAAGAGACATCGATGCCTGGAATAATCGTCCTCGACTCTCGCCGCGTGTCCTTTGTTTCGCCCCGAGATGCTCTACGGTAGATAATCCGTAGACAATGGGATACCAATTATCTCGTTGTCGATTCGATTCGAACGAGAGTCATTCGTGGATATAGGAACGAAAGTGGAATTAGCTCGACTACCTCCGCACGCACTTCGCTCGAAAGCGAACCTTTGACTTTCGAGTGGCATCGAATGCCTATTTCGTGCGCCATTTCTTTTATCGAATAGAAAAGACGATTGAGAAGATAACAGAAATATTTTTTTTTTAAATCTATTCACTAAAAATTGTACAAAGACTTCCATTTCGTAATTTCTATCGCACTTTTGCTTTTGTCTCAACGATAATACGGGTTTACAAAATAAGTTAATGGCGGAGGGTCGCGTGAAAGTATACAGGATTAAATCTAACACGATACGTTAATTGTCTCCTCGTTTCACAATGCGTCCACGTTTACGTATTCGGCTTAACGCTAATAGAAAGCTTAAAGCAATTTAAAATGCACTTTGGAAGATGAGCGCGGTGTTTAAAGGTTAGTCGGGCTTTACCGACCCTCGTCGATCTTCATTCATTGATCCTTCGCGATCGAGATGTGCCTAGTTCTTCGGAGTTTTACGTTATGCAATGAAACGGAGTGTCTTTAACTTTTTGATGTTTAGAAAAACGTTCGTTGAGTTTTAGCGTATCGGGCCAATTAAATTCGAATAGAGAAGTACTCGATCGTATCGTCGTCTGTACGTATTATTGCATCATAATCATCATCGTATTGGTACGATGAAAGTCCGATGATTCGCGGGTCCATCGCGAATCTAATTGTAGACTTAGTATATCTTCGATGTAGAAAGTCTTCATTTCATTTTTTTCCTCGATAGAAGTACCTATCTTCTCCAAAGGCTTCTAATCGAATCCTAATATTATTATTCTATGATGGATACGCTTTCGTTGGAAAGTCGCGAATTTATTTTGATTTCTTAATCGGGATATAAATCTTGACGTTCTATACCCCAAAAAAACGTAGAAAAGGGTTCCGGATTTCGCATAAGTTCGTTGCTCAATAAAATTCGCCGCAAGGTGTTCGCTTATTGCAAGCTTCTAACGTGTAACATAATCTTGATCTATCGTTAGAAGTCTGTAACGATAATATCTCGTATGTACACACGAGCTGAGATGAAAGGACAGTCTGTCAACTTGTTAAAGATGTTTCAAGATTGTAATACTATTGTCGACAGCCTTAGAACTTTTCAATTGGCTTTATCTCTCGGAACAATCGAGTTCTAATAAACGCCATCGGCTGCTTTCTCGTGCAAATTCGAACAACCTATCGACCTCTACAATCTGGATAAACGTTAGAAGAATATTTCTACGTGAGGTATAACAACGAAAACGTTTATAATTATCTAATTCTTTCCTAATTCGAGAGAAACGTACGTACACTTACGTGAACGTAACGACACCTCGCGTCTTCGAAACATACGGGAGAAAACGAGTTTTGCTATTAGACAACGGCGGAGGACTTAAATCATCGACGTTCTAACCCGAGGCGCCAACGACGACGAGTTAATGACGTTTAGCGAGTGTGGATGAGAGCTATTGAAAAAAAAAATCCGTTCCTCGATTACGACCAAAGGGGATTTAGACGTTCCGTGCTTATCTTTCAATGGTGTCATGCGTTCGACGTGATTGTCTAATGTTCTAATGTAACCGAGCATCGATCGAGATAATAAATGTTCGTCCTTCTTAGAAATGGAAGAAAAAGAGATAGAATAAAGAAAAAAAAAAAGGGAAGAGAGGAAGATATGCGTTTAATCTTTGAAAAGAAAGTCCACGGTTACATAAACCCTCGTGTCTTATGCTAATGACGCATGGATTCACCAGAGTTATCGAGAATATCTACCAAGAAGAATCTCGGATCGCGATAGAATCGATGTCAATGATGGCACGCGTTTTCGACCCGAGTTCCTTCTCGTTCATTGGTCGGTGCTTCGTAAAAGAGATGATTAATGACGAGACCGCCTTCGAGTATAAGCTTGGGCTCGAATCAACCCTTTCTCGTATCATTTCGCAAGTCACAGTTTTTATAGACTTTTTAATATCCTTTAATAACCTTTTTTTTTACGGAGATTCTTCGACACGAAATTATTAATGAGAAGCATCGATTTCGAAAATATTTCTTTCGTGTAATTCCATTTATTAATTAATGTTCATCCTTTCCTATCGAAGTGATTTACTGTATACTTTACGATCGTAACGCATTCGGTACGCGAACGATGCGATACCACACGCGAGTTGCTCGAAACCGGTAACAAATCGCGACCTTCCTACCCGAAGAGAATTTCCACTACTATCTTGCTCCTCTCTAACATCTGGAGCCACTGTAGGATAGCCGTGCTAAAATCGACGTAAAGAATATCAAATTTATATCGTGGGTATTCTACGGTGACACGGAACACGAGAATCTAACGAAGAATTCTCAAAGTCTTCCATCTTGTCTCTCCTTCCTCCCTTTACACGATCGAACCCTCGAACGCTCGTCCTTCTCGTTACATCGTCACGAGGTTAGATAACCAGTTGGGTTTCGAAGCGGCATCGTGCATCACCTTTGCGGGTCGCGGCTTTTCCTTTTTGCGCGGTTCGACGACGAGGAGGCGCGACGATATTGTATAATCGATTGTACACGAAGAGAGGGAAGACGACACTAAAATCGAATAGACGATAGTTCGATACACGAGAATCGATGGATGCAGTCGTTTCTTCGCCGTTATGTAAATCAATTTTTAGTAGTGCCATCCAGTCTCCACGCGTGTGTCGGGAAAAGAGAAAGAAAGAGAGACGCGTCATCCTTGTCGTAGGTGCTCTTGGAAAGGTGAGCGACTCTTCCGTCACTTTCTTCCGATGGGTATCTTGTCTGGAAGATGACATGAGTCACAAGTCTCGATCGAGATTCTCTCTTTTACCAAAAATTGGATATTTTAATAGAAAGTTCTTTACTTTCTTTCAACTTCGAAAAGATACGAAGAATTTTTCCAAGAAATCGAGATCCCTTTGATTTCTCGATCGTTCGAAAGCAGCTGGGAAAGAAGAAGAGGGCGCGGGAGGATAGCGCTTGCTTTTCAACGAGGAACTCGCACACGAGCAAGGAATTTCGCAAGAATCCTGCTGGACCGCGCGAGGTCGTCGTCATCGTCGGCTTAAAGGCGCTTCTTGCGTAATGTAACCACCGAGCCACGATGGCAGGGATCGGCTAAATGCCACCACGTTGTCGGCAGACGGCGAGCACACATATGTTCCTACTCTTCCTACCAATACCTTCGTAAGAAATATCTATAGTGCTACGAAGTACTCGCACGCGGTTACATTCAGAAAATGAGAGAGAGATGCTACGGTAAAGCTCGTTATGAGACAGGGAAGAAACTTACGCGCGCGTATCGGTCTCTTAAGCAGGTGGGAGACGAGACTGATATTTTCTTTCGCTATCGTTCCTATCGAGATAGTAATTACTATCGATGCCTGATCTAATAGAAGATTGTCTATTAAATTGTTTCATTAAATAATTACCGTGTACGAGACGATTTTGCACGTTACCCTTACCTGCTGATTTTATCGACGTTACTTATGGCGAACGTGTATCAAAGTTTTTTTAAATATTATTGTAAAATGTACTTGAGTATATTTGTCGTATTATTCATTATTTTACAGCAGAGATTTGTAATTCGTATATAAAAAAATGAGGAGACGATATTTTAAGCGATGTCGCGCAAGATTGATATATGAAGTCTGGAAAGATAGCCGGCAATATTTACTTTAATGCAAATTAGCGTATTCATTAAAAAGGTGGAGATGATTTTGACAAGGCTGTTATAGAGATATAAAGTGGACGCATAAACCATTCGCGTGCTCTTTAAAATCGTAGGACCTATTTTTTCTGATTGAATGAAGTGCCTCGAAATTGTGATAAATGATGATAAAATATACTAAGCACATTTTTTACAAGTTTTTTATAAGGATCTTATACCAGAAGCGATAAGAAAAGTTATAAAAGCGGGATATAAATATTTGACACATAAAAAAAATAATATAATCCTTATATAAATAAATAACTAAGAAAGCAAAAGGTCTCTATATTAATCGTTCAATTTTAAATACTACATTTCCACTTTCTACACACGCTGCAAAAAATAATAAATTATTCAATCGTCTTTTAAATATACAAAAAACATATAAAATATTACAAAACAGTGATACTAAATTTAGATCGAGAAGGAATAAGACAGAGACCCAACGAGATCGCAACTTTGAACTTTGTCATATCCCTCGTTCAAGTATCTTTCCGTTCTCTCCCGTGGCGAGCGACTACTTTGCGGCTTTTGCTAGTCGAAGGAAGCCTCCAGGATGACTATATACGCGCAACACCGATTGATTTATTTCGTAGCCGTCTCGCAAAATACCGCGAGAGTAGCTGCTCAAGGGAGCGAACGACAACGACGACGGTGAGGGAGGGTGAGGCCACCTGCGCGTCGCATTTATAGCTAGCCTATGCTCGTAATTCACGATGGGCCATAGTACACTACTCCTTGAGCAATGACGTAGCGCGATAAGATAATTACGCCAGCAGGATGTAACCTTCTAAGGAACGTGCCGGAGGATATCGCACTAGACGCCAATTAAAAGTTCAAAGGTGTTGACGCGGTAATCGAGAGTCTTTGATAAAATCGACGACCGAGCGTGATCTCGGTCGAAGTTTAAGACGTGTGTGTTTCTCAGGTTAATAATTTCACCTTGGAGAGCTGGCATTCGGACCCATTATAAAATGTTGATGAGATTATATTAATTGTAGATAGCATTGTAACCTTAAATTATTTATTCTGTAATTAAAATTGCTGGATACATCCCGAAATAATGTATAAGTCGAAGTTTTTCTGCAAAGTGGCTAGCCTTTTAGGCAAAGCGACGGTGTGTGTTAAAAAACTTAATTGAAGTCTAGCCGCTTTGTGAAGAAACGCAAGTTGATGTCAGCTTAATTGAGGAAGGATCGATGTTTCCGTAAAAAGATATCGTTTTGTATAAAAGTTAGTCTTTTATTATAAAAAGACTGATTCTGCAAAAAGTTACTATTTAAACAGGATATCCCGTAATTGGTGAGACGAGCAGACCAGAGCCGATTTTACATGAAAAACTGAATCGAAAGTACGCAATAAAATTTTTAAATATTGAATATTGAATAACACTATTTTTTAATAACACTAATTTTTTATTCAGTTTTCCATCTAAAATGTGTACCCACTCTTTTGTAACATCCTGTATAACTAGCCCTTTTATAGCTGTAAAATTTTAGTTATAACGAAATTATATTGTAACAAGAACTTATTCGACAAAATTGTATTACTTTTTATTAATTTTAATAAAAAGACTTTCAAACCATATTATACAAAGACTCTCCTTTATTTTACCCCATACCACATTAACACAATATTCTCCAAGTACCACGTTATACGATGATTACCTGTTTATCTCAAAACAATATATGTAAGTCGTGTCAGTGGGTCTCGATCGGCTATTCTTTCAATCACGGAATGTGAAGGTATTATTTACGGAATGTGCTGTGTCGCGTTACATAGGCGCATAGATATCATGTTGCATATAGGGTCAGACAAATAAATACATAGATATTGTATAACGCCTGTATCGCATGTAATTCTCTTTCATGGGAGGAAAAAGAGTCAACGAAAGGAAAAGACGCGAAGGTAACGCGTGTCTCGCCGCGAAACTTTTTTCGTATTTCTTCTGTAAAGTCGCGTAATTCACGAGTAGACGACGCGAGTCCTCGATTCTCTATTATAGCGGGAATAATCGAAACGATGAATGGGCGTTTCGTTTCTTTCAAGCGTTAACGATCCTCACGTTTCTCTAGCTCCTCTTTTGACTCTGAATTCGAAAGTGTACGTATATGATGTTGAACACCAGCCAAAGGTCTGGGAATAAAGGAAAGAATTTTGTAAGATAAGAATTTCCCAGAACACTGCCCATATTTACACCATCTCGTTGTACATATGTACGTTGCATGAACGATGAAGATATGGAGAAAAACGTTTATCATAGTAATACTGCTTATGGAACGCATAGCTTGCCCTTTTGTAAGAGTTGCATTTTAATTAAGACTCCCAACTCTTTGACGAGACGGTAAAGATAAGTGAATATGTTTGATGATCCTGTTTAAAGTAAGCTGACGCTTCTAAGTACACGAGATTTCTGTTTTTTCACTTTTCATTTTCACGATTGTTGGAGTCGGTTTATATTTTTTTATTAAACATTTTTTTATCTATCAGTTCAACCTGCGTCCACTTTTTTTTTTCGTGTTCCACACAAAATGCATCGATAATACGCAATTCCAAAATAGATGCGCTTATAATAATTATATAAAAACTTGATGCCAATCAAATTTCTATATTCCACACTCGACACTTCGACCGTAATGACCACTTACGAATATATAATTAATGATCGCGTAGGGTTGCATAATTAAAACAAATTTCAATATCTCCGACTAATAATTTAAAATCTGCGTCACTTTCAACGTCACTCACAGATACCTACCAACACGAAATCTCGAAAAATAATCAATTAATCAATTTCCAAACTAACATTTATCATACACCCATACCACTCGACACTTACAAATCTTTTTGTTACTAATATCGATACTCTCTAAAGATGGTGAAAAAGTGTCGATGTCAACGTCTCCGTTCAAATTATACTTCGACTATGACTTAGTCAAACGTTATTAATCATGAAAGGATTCACCGAAGTCGTTTGCAATGCAATAGTTGATATTCCCATAAGAGCCGTTGTTTCCTGAGCCAAGGGAGAAGAAACGATCGATCGGAAGTCCACGAGAGAATCCGGGTTCAGCGGCGGTCGTCATCATTCCGAAGAAGAACCGCCGGTATAAAAGGACATGCACGTCGAAGAGATGGTCGCGAACGATGTGCGAGAGGTCAGGGATGTCCTCGTCGTCGAGGAACATTATCTCGACACTCATTAATCGTTCGCTAATTCGAGACGCTAACGAGCGAGGAACGACAAGTTGGACCGATCCTGCAACGTCACCGTTATCTTTCGAATTTCAACTTTTGCTTTCTTCTCGAGGACGAAAACGGAATAAGCGTGTTAGTGGTTAATAGATGAATCCATTAAGTAGAATCTACGTGCTTCGTAACTCGGTTGTTCATGATCTCGGTCAAGATCAAGGATCGGGATCTATGAATATCAAGTACCTGCCTGGTAATTATAAAACGGTCGACGTTGTGCAAACAGTCATTGACTGATATTTTTGTTGAAATTAAGTTTGACCTATTTAGGAGCTGTTTCTGTAAAGAAAATGTAAAATATATGAAACAAAATTAAATATACATTTTTTAATACTATCATTTAATGATGCAATTTTTATCATTTTTTATAATATTATTGATATTATTTTTATAATAGCTTTTAATACCAGATAATGCAGTCGTATACGAGGGTTACTTGTACTATCACGGTAGTTGGATACTTCTCAAGAAAAACAAACGCATTATAGCACATCACGCGGTCTTTATAGACCACATTTTACGTAATAACTATCTACTCATATTATTATTCAATAATATTCATTAAAAGTCTTTACACATCGTCGACAAGTTTTATTAAAGACATAATAAGAGACGTTATATAATGAATTCTTAACTACTTGTCATAAAGTAATAAATAATAAGCAAAATGTCGTGCTACTCTAAGAAATTACTTTTATTTACTAGCTACGAGTTCGTATTTACGTTGAATACGAAAGGACTTTATAAAGCTAATGAAAATGGGAGAGTATTACGATGATAATCATCAAGACTGTAAAAAATAAATAATTCTCGATCGAAAATGGAGCAGGCGGAAGAGTAGCTACGTCGTTGTCGTCGTCGTTCCACGATAGGAACGCCAGAGTTCGAGGAAATACGATTTCGCCCGAGAGCGGCATTTCAATTCGAGAGCCCTCTTGACCGCTCGTGACTCGCGTCGACTCGTTATTACGACAGACCGTCTCTCCTCTTCTCGTTACTTCTCATGTAGATGCAGTACCTATACCACGACCTTTGCATCGAAGTCGCACGATCGAGGAAAGAAGTCTATGCTCCTGTCTTGAAATTGTTAACAAAAAAAAATAGACCTCGACGATCACGTTGCTATTATTCCGACTGATCGATTTCAGATTACTTGTTTCACGACGAATAGAATCGAGAGGGTCTTTTCGTAAGAATTTATTTATTAGAGGTGATGTATATTTAAAGTGTCCTAACGGAGGTATTTTTTGATTAGTCGAAGTTAAGTGAGTCCAAAAATGGAAATCAAAGAATTTTAAGTATTTTAAAGGATACATATGTTTTTATACAATTAAACAAATAATATATATCATATAACAAAATTCTGCTGTATAAGATTTCGTTCCACACGACTGTCATCTATATACGTCCAATGTTTGTAATTCTAATGCTGAACACTCAACTTCGAATAAAATCAAACGAAGATATTACAAAACGTCGTAAAAACGTTTCTCTAGTATTACGATGATATGTTCATTAACGATTTATAACCGTGGCTAATGTAGCTTAAATTTTCCAATTCGTTACACCACATAGACTTTTCTACGCTGTCTGACTCTAATAAGAAGCACAAGAAACACAGAATTCAAATCAACTTCCGTGTGAAATAAAATAAAGATGAAGAACAAGTTTCGATCGCGTTCAATGCCCGGTTCTGAATTTCTCTTCCACGAGACACGAAACAAGTGCGAAAGAATAATCACGATGATGCAATTCTATAGACGGAAACTTTTTTTATAGATGAAAGACATCTTAAAAAAACACATTGCATATTAATAATATATACTATGTAAATACTACTATAACTATATTTAAACCAAAGTGGTTTCAGATTTAACGTTCGAGGCCTTATAAGCGTTATGCAATACCAAGATAGAGAGAGATGGGGATAGAAAGAAAGGGTAAGTATTATCGAAGTTATCGAAGACGTCACGCTCTCCCTCTCTTCATCAGAGAGATGCGTTTCTGCGATGGAATACGATGACTGGGCACCAAAGAATTTCATCTTCCAGACATTAACGAATGAAAAAGTTTCACTTTTTAAAGTACTATTTAAAATTTTTAATTTTTTAAATATCCGTCAGTTTTTAATCAGAAGTCGTTAATGGATCTTCGTTGGGTGCAACTAGATTTTTATATAAATTTCTCAACTCAAAACTCTACAGTGAATACACACCTACATACATTTAGATTTTATTACGAAACATAATTATCCAAAAAAGTTTTTTAATTATCACAAATATCTTCGGAGAAAATCGTGTGTTACACTTTTTGCTCTATGGAGAGTATAAGGAATTCCCTACGGTCGTGCTTTAAAAGGGAAACCATATAAAAAAATTGAAAACCTCGAAGGTCGAACGGATAGCTTTACAGAGTAAATGTCGTGAAAAACGAAAGGAGCACGATCAAGGGGATGTTATAACCGAAGAAGTTTCGCCAGTGTGTCATCATGGAGTTCCCTTTACGGCTTCGAAGATGCACGTAGATTATCGCGAGACGAGTAGATAATTGCGCATCTGGCATATCGAACATATTGCCGGCGTACAACGTTGTATCTACCTTGCGTATGTATCTACCTACGTACGTATCTACGTCAGCTCGTTACATTTGCGTTGAAGCCGTGTAATACCAGAAGATGGACTGGTGTGGCGTATGTGGAGGGGGAGGATGGATACTCGTTGACATTTACTCACTTTCGCGTATTTTTACTCACGTATCGCGTGCCGACGCGTAAAACGCGCCGTCTACTGCTGCTGGGTGAGAACGACGAACCGTTTGCAAAAAAAAACCTTCTTAAATGGACACAATACTGTCGTGACGTAAGCATTACCACACTACGGTCCGGCAGGTGCATTAAGGCATGTTTGATAAAATATGTAAGTCAGGAAAGTAAATGCGCGAGTCGATTAACTCGGTGAGCTTAGGTTGTTAGGTATGTTGATTACCTGTGAATTATTCTATATTGAAGTTTTTAGTGATATTAATAATAATATATGTTTATTATACCTATATTACTTATTTGTCATTATTGTATGTAGAAAATGTACGTACATGAATTAAGTAAAATGTTAATTAGCGGTTAGTTAAATATGGAGATATGTTAAACGTGTTATATTCTTTTACAGTATCTCTACAGATATGTACGTTATACGGAAATAAAATATTTTTATATTAGATCATTTCGTCAGTCATTAACAAATCTCATAGTTCGTCCAATCCATTCGTTAAGTTTAAAGGTGAACACGCGTTCGATGATGCACGCGTAAATGAAGTCACCGTAAATTCTTAGATGCGTTTAAGTGTATATTCGGCCTTGAATAATTCTCGCGAAAAAGAGCGTGTCCGATCGATTAATCGATCAGAAGAAAAGATTCAAGCTTGCTCTTCCATGTGTCCTTTAGAAGTAAAGCAAAATAGTCCATTTATTTATTGTTTTTTAACGAATTATAAATTCGAGGATCTGGTAACAGATATCACGTAGAACTTTAGAAACAGGAAAAAGAATATACCATGAAGTTAGTGAAAAAAAATGAAAAATCATACGATCGCGATCTATCTCGCAGCCTCGCGTTTCTTTACCACGACGGATCGGACCTTATTGCTAGCCATGTCGAAATCGTTTCGTTACATAAATTTTACGACGACCGATACTTTATAATCTCGTTCTCTCACCTGTCCTGACGATAGCACCCAGTAACTTACAAGTTACATATACATTTTCACGCAGAAAGATCGTTGCCGTTGAAAATTTGTCGTCTCCTAATTATCGTTGAAGCGTTACCCGCTGAACCGAACCTGCTACTAGGCTACATAATCACGTATATACACGATAAATCATCCTACGCGAGCTTCGAGACCGAGAGTGGAAAAACGAATGTGTCTGTTTCCGTGCTGGAGAAGAGAAGGATCAGCTGACGTTTACACGACGATAATTAACGACTACAATAATTTTACTTTCCGTCAAATTTCTCGTTTCGAGACGAATGTTAGAATCAAGAGGCCATTTTTTTTTTTTTAATTCTTTCGTGAGAGTCGCGAAATACGTTGAAGATAATTAACCTGACCGGTAGGAGGTTGCACAAAGTTGAGAGGACGAAAAAACGTGTCCTCGAGCGAGGAACGATACGTTAGAAAGGGAAGAGAAACACCCGAAAAAATTGATGCGAATGCGAGCACCGCAAACTTCTCCTCCGATCCTTGCACAATCCCAAGAGATAAGTTCGTCGACGCGTATCTCTCCGTTTACGGTCTCGCAGGACACGCAGTCACGCTCGCTTTCGCGTTTGCTTATCGTTTTCGCGTGCGAGAGTAACAGGGAAAGGAGGAGATACGGTTTAAATTCTTTTAATGCGTAGAAGCTGGAGTCTGCTCGAAGAAATGAATCTTATGTGTAACGTTAATGGCACGAAATTAATTGATTCTTTCGCCACGCGTGTTAAAGGAAATTGGTCGTGCATCGATCTTTCATCGAAGAAGGATCGATCCTTTTATCGAAGACGCCACTTAAAATCATGGAATTGCAGCATATATATTTTAAATGACTTTTATGAGTTCGTGGTTGTTAAAGATATTTATATTTGTTTTATTATTATTTTATTTAAAAAATTGTTGAAACAAATACGATTACGTTCCATACTTCAATTTTTAATTCACTTAAATATCAGCATTTTTTAACTAAAACGACTTTCAAACTTTAAGAAATCGATTTTTGAAGACACGAGTTCTCTTTTTTCTCTTACGATATTACATGTAGCAGGAAAGCGGGTGGTCCATTCTAGGACGGATCACCAAACGACAAGGAAGGAGAGATGGACGGAGATCGAGAAACACGGTAGCCGGAGGCGTCCTCGAGGACTAGCTCGTCGACTCGGCAGCGCATCTTCTGAAATGGCAAGGTCACCGGTAGTTACGTCATTAACTTTCCTCGACGCTTCTTACGCCGTACAGGAGAGAGAAAATCAAATGTCACAATGACCAAGGACGTTCGAGAGCGTAAATTGGTGTGCGAGTTCTTCTTCGCTTTCGATCAACAAAAATATCGATATGGGGGTAGGAAATTGAGAATTTTCATGAAACAGAGGAAATAGTTCTTTATAAATGTCGAGTGGGACTCGACGTGAATAATAAATTTGTCTACGTTTTTATTGTAAACAAAATTATAAAATTTATGAAATAAATAAATAAAATCCACGAAATTTCGATATTTAAACTATGAATTAATGAGATTAGTTACTTGGACCCGACGTGAACCGCAAAGGGTCAACTTCGCTTCGCGATGGTAAAAACAAGATCGACTACACCTTGCATCATTCTTCTAGCTTCCTCGAATCTCCGAGACAACCACCCGCGGTTAGTTACTCTCGTTATCGCGACATTTCATCTATATGGAGTAGCATCGATCGAACGGAACTTTGTTAGCAACGAACAGGTGCAGTGACATTTGTCGTGCCGCTAAGTTGTTCACGAGTTTGTCCTCTTATCGAATTCAACGACTGATAGACTTTCATAAATAACCCTATCCATTCTTCGCTATTGCAATTTTATCGACGGCAATTAGCATTTCTAATGCGTCATAAAATATACGATCGATCGATCATACGCATTATTTCGTTATACCAAAAAAAAAAAAGGCATAATACCTAGGCACGAATATGACCGGTAAAAATTCCAAGATTAAACGTCGTTGTGAAATTCTCCTTACGAAATAGATCTCTCCCTCTGTAATCCTTATAAATTCTATCATACTTAAACTTTCGTAAATATCGATAAAAGAAAATAATAAAACCTCAAAATGAAACCGACTCGAACGAAACGGTATTATTTTTTTTTTTTCCTTCAAATTGTACGTTCCCGTGGTACAACTTCCGGTAGTGGGCAGTCTCGGACGAGGTCACCGTTTTTCTTAATAACACAACGCTCGTCCTGAATTTACGTCTATCTCAACGATATATACAATCATAGAGAAGTACGAAAGAAACGATAAAGTAATAAATGATAAGCTAAAAGTACGATAAGGAAATGATCGATATGAATCATGTGAAAAGGACGGTCGAGCAAAGAACGACCTCGTACGAGCGAACGTGCGAGGCACCCGGTAAAGAGGCAAACGCGTTTCTACTATACGAATGAATGCCGCTTGTCGCATAGCGTAGAGCGGTGCATCACGGTGCATCGCGGATGCATCCTGGGCAACAAGCAAACGAGGGGGAGTAGCGATCCATGAATCCTCGGAGGCCTTAAAGTTGAGTGGGGGGATGCATCTCGGTACGATTTTCCGACTATATAAAGGCGGATGCACCGCGCATCCCCGGTATCACGTATCGGTTCGCCGTTAAAGGACGAAAGGGTGCAAGAATATAACAGTCGAGTATTACGAGAGTATCACGAGAAATCTCATCATGAAGACGGTGCGTGCGATTGTAAATAAAAGGAGACTTTAAAAAATTACAAAAAAATTAAAATTCGTACAGAGAGGAGAAGGGTGGGGGAATAGAAAATAATAGTAAATAGAAAAGAAAGAAACGAAACAACTCGTTCGCGATCGTGTATCGAATTTCGCGCGAGCGAGAAAGCCGCCGGCTACTACACCGACGTGAGGACGTGGACGCACGATCGGTCCATGAAGCAGCATCCAAATTTTTTTTGCGCAACAGTGAAAGTGAAGAGGATCTGTGACGTTTGTGCGTGCGCGCGCGAGACAACGCACGCGGCCCTCGACGCGTAATTCAACCATTCGCCTGAGAAGGAGGTGCTCGTGAAGTCGACTTCTCGACTTCGCCTCCTCAAATTCTCTTGGTGAAAATCCAGCTGACGAACGATCGATTCATCTAAATGGCATCGGGGTTACGATTTCACGTATCGCGCGATAAAGTGGAATTTACGATTACGCGTATTCTTACTTCGTACCGACTGTTATAATGATTAGGATATCCTCTTTTGCTTTTTCGTTAATTTTTAACTTTGACGAATAAAAAAAAAATATTTCTTGACGATGATAAAAATTATAATAATAATAATAATTGTTTTTACATGCAGGTTCTCATTTTGGCGGCTGTCGTAGTCGCGTGTATCGCAGCACCGCAAGGTAACCCGAACGATATCACGATCGTGAAGCAGGAGGAAGTGAACAATATCGGTGTTGGAGGATATCACTTCAGTTATGAGCAAAGCGACGGTCAAAAGAGAGACGAAACGGCAGAACTCAGGAACGAGGGTACGGACGATGAAGAATTGGCCGTCACCGGTAGTTTCTCCTTCATTGCTCCCGATGGTCATACGTACAGGTATGAAACAAAACATATTTTTTTTAAAGAAATTTAGCGAACATGATAATGAGTTTCTTTTCGTCTCCTTTTAGGGTTGATTACACCGCCGACAAGGATGGCTTCCATCCGAACATTCAGCTCGTTTCGAAATAAACGAAGCCGACGGGGAGCCGAAGGAATCTTACGCTAACAACAACGTCACTTAGGATTTTCCGAGCATCGACATACCCGCATACATAAAAGCGCATAAATAATACACCGTCTTTATACGTTCCATGTACGAAACGAAGCTGCGAGACGCTACGCGGTTTAACGTGGGCTTCGATCATCCGGCCCAAACTTTCCTCGCTTTTTTCTCTTCTTCGCCTTCTCTTTTCACTTCTTCTTATTCTTCCTTACAAGCCAAGTCTCTCGCGCGACTCGTTATATTTTCGCCAGTCCTTATAACGTGTCTCGCGAGATTTCGACGACCGAAGCCTCGACGTAGAACCGCAGGAATATAAAAAGAAAGAAATATTAAAAATGAACATTTGGATCAAATTTTCGAATTCTTTTATAAAAATCTTGTATCGTGAAATTTGGCAACGAATTCGAAATGTTATCCTCTCGTGTCGAGGTATCGCGTGAGAAGTAAAAACAGTAGTATGCAAATGTTCCATCCGCGCGTTCACGTGCTCCACACGGAACGCGTGCCTCCTCGCAAGTACAGTACATGATGTAATGGTTATAAACTGCCAACAAAACAAACACACTTTGAACGAGAGACATCGGAACGTTCGTTCCGAACGACCCAAGCGAGACGACGGCGTAGCATTTAATTTGGGCGTCGCAGAAATTGCGTCACACACTACACATCTTCTCTACTCTCTTTTTTACACGTACCTACATGTATCTGTAATAATAATGCAGCATATGCATATAAACTTGTATACGGAATTGAATATTTGTTTGTATATTGCGATGTCCGACTAACACCCTTCCTAAATTCGTCCAAATTCGAATACCTACTATTTTTTTTTATCTAGAATATATATAGAGAATCTAGAAAAATATATTTTAGAAATCAGATTAGTAATAAAATATGGAAAAAAAAGGTAAGAAATCGTCGATGCCTATATATATCTTTATACCTTACATTACAATCTGTATACATGTAAGACGAAGATACAAGTATGAAAGTATGTAAAAATAGATGTATGAAAATATTTATGAATACATATTTGAGTATATATATATATATGTATAGATATATCTATATGTATATATATTAGTAAATACTATATCGCATTAATTCATTATGATACGACTATTTACAATACGTTAGTAATATGCCGCTACAATTAAATAATAACGTTACGACCGTCCAAATATTAAAAAAAAAACGTATTGCTGAGCATGACTCAATCTTTCTCGGGGTCAACCAATCAAATTTAATACGCTTGAGTGTCGATATATGATATTGAATTTTATACGAAATTACATCAGAACGGTAATTCGATATTAAGGAATATAAATATTTTTAGGGGAATTATTAAATATACAGAAAAATAGCTATAATCTAATAATTATAATCACACGATATATATTCGCGTGATATTCACTTTCCATAGTATAAATATTGTTTAAAAAAAGTATAATATATTATTTTTATCCATGAAAATAACATATTCTACTTCTTTTACCTGATACATTTTGCACTTAGGAAATTACGTAAATGTATATCGTGTGATCTATTACAAATTCATTAATAATTTTTTCTTTGCAAAAGAATTTTGTTTTGTTTAATAATTTAAGACCAGTAATGAAATTTAGCGTATTAATTACAGAATTGAACCCATATCGACGTACGTTGAATCATGTTCAAATTGTACATTATTTTGGTTCAAATTATATATCGTATCTCATTATTTGAGATTTTAAACAACTATGTTCTTAAACATTATTTTGACTCTAAATCAAAAGCAATTGCTATATTTTCAACAAACGTAATGAAATTCAACTATTTGTTGCATTATTTAACAATGCAAGCATACTTCGATATGCTTAACGTATTATGACGTTATTTGTAGCCTATAGTATTAATTTCCTAGGGAACCACCCCAGGCACGAATTAAATGTAATGTCTTGTTCAGTTTTGAACACCATTCGAGCCTGTCTTCTTTTGTATCGGCCGAGAGAAGATGTCTGTAAATATTCCCACGTTAAACATCAATGACTATTAATGATTATCACGTATCGACGTACCTGATTGTCGTTTCAGATCCATTTGTGACCATGATAAGACTTTCGGCATCTCCAGGTTGTGCCGGTCTTTTCGTTTCAAGCAAAAGCGTATTGGGACGCATACAAACACTGAGGGGCGCTAATCCTACGTTCTTCGTATGTACACCTATCATAATAAACGATAATTTTAATAAAACATACATCCTTGGTAAACAAAAAAAAAAACTTTCTTAAGAAATAATTACCACGTATGTCAAGACTTCCTAATGGAGTCTTCTTCCCCTCGTGATAAGGATATTCCCAGTACGACAGCGTAGTTCCTTTGAGCAGGCACCATCTCCGTTGCCAGATACCAAAACCGGAGACGTAATCGAATATCGTAAGAAAATTATGATACTCGACCGTAATCGAAGGATCGCATGACACATGCATTTGCAATCGACCTTCCAGAGGGGATTGCTGTGGAACCTACGGCAGATTGAAACTTCGTTAAATCTTCCTTTCTCTTCGATTAAAAAATCTATCGTTCAATACGCGTACTGTACCTTATTCAACGTAAATTGTTGACGATGTATTTCTTTAAGACTAAATATAACGTAGCCGGATAGCTGGAAAGCAGGAGATCGTACCGCGGACGGCCCTGCCGGACTTTGAACATTTGGCATTACTAAACGGCTATCTTGTTTCAAAAACTTTTTAGGCGTTTTTCCTGCATGCTATATTTAAGAAAATATATACATTTATGTAGTCTTTGACGTATCATTATTAATATAATATAATATAACGAATATGATTTTACCTTCTTGTTATCTTTACTGCTGTTACCACCACCCCAGGCACCGCCATTACTGTGAATGTGATATTTAACTTCGTGGGGAAGCATTTCTGCTTCAGTTTGAATAGAATAAACTTCGATGGTAATTTTAAAGTTACTGTGCAAATTTTGCAATTTTAACGTCGAAGGAAAACGAAGGCAAGAATCGCCTGGTCCGGCAACAACTACAGGCGTTGGTAGTACTTCCTCCAAATGTCTCATCAAGCAAACGAAATGAAGACAAGTGTCTGTAAAATTTGTATGAGGAAATTATTCATGCACTATATTTTATCTAAACAATAATACTTACTTGAACCGATGCTTCGTAAGTATTCGCGTTTCAGTGGTAATGTTATAGCTGATACCGTGAGCGATCCAGTATCTTCTACTTCTGAAGAACCTGGTGCAACAGGACTCAAAGTACCCTCCACTTTTAATCTTTGAACTTCATTTAATGCAGCCTGTCTCCTGTGAGCTGTTATAGAAATAATATTTTAGTTACATGTGATATTTGAAAAGTTAGGATAAAATATTAATATAATAGTATAAGACAATTACTGGCAACGAGTAGAAGTCGTTCTCCTTCTACTTGTTCTTGCGAACCGTTAAATTCGACCGTAGAATTGCATAAATTCAAAGCTTGACTAGCTTGACCAATGATTGTTTGCTGCTTGCAAACTTCATCTAACAAGCGTTTTACTTTTTCTTGTACTAATACTGACTCGCTTCTTTCTGATTCCGTTGTGTCGCTAGAAGACTCCACAACTTTTGGTACCGAACGAGGGGTACCACTTTTCGGCGTCCTCAACTGTAATTCGAAATTAATGACAACTGAGTAAAGCAAATTTAGTGTGCTCAAAGTTTAAGGAATTATTTACTTACTTCCGATTGTTGACGTCTATAAAAGCTAACGGTGTGCATTAAGGGTGTATGACTATCACCTTCAACGATATATGGTTCCTCATTTCTTTGTGCTGATGGAGGAGTCATTAACTTTGCAGGAGAGCGAAATTGTGATCTGAAAATGTAAAAATACATGTAGATACTAATTACAAAAATAATTTATTATTATTTATATTCAATTTTACCCGTGGGTGTATTTGAAGCTAGTAGAAGAAGAAGATGGACTTTTTCCGCCTCTATTTAATTTTGGAGGTGTTGGTCCATCTTGCCTGATATTTTTGGCATGTCTTTCTTGTACAGCAAGGCATTCATCCAGATACTCGTCCATTTCATCCAACACAGATATATCCGATGTTGTACTATCTGGATCAGGTTCAATTGATCTCTGCAAATATAAACGTACATTGAGCTGTCTGCAGACAAATTCAATTTAATCTAAAAATGATATATTACTTTTTTATTTCTCATGACTTGTTGATTTACTACACGCAAAATGCTTCTTCCTAAACTCGTGTTCACGTCTTCGGCCTCTTCTTCGCTATCTAATTCGCTTTCATCGTCCTACGAAGTTGTAGGATAATTACGTTTATTTTTATTGATACTTATGTTTCTTGTATTACGATAGTTTTACCTGCATGCAATATTCGCCCTCCGTGATAGATTCACTCTCAGTATTTTCATCCAAAGTAGCAGTAGCTGGTTCTGTACTATCGATTGTATATTCTGTATCTGTTTCTGTGCTATTTTCAATTTCTGATAAATTAGGATACAAACATCCAGTCTTAGGAGGAGATACGCGTATGCGTTTGACATCAGATAGTGTCACCATTTGCTGTATTTTTGGAGGGCTACCTGCAACTTAAAATAAATCAAATGATTTTTAACTTATGCCATTCTCATAATTTAGCGTTCTTTAAAAAGATTTTTTAATTTTCATAAGATGATATCAAAAATAACAACCGAGGGTACATATTTACCTTGTCGTTTAGTTGGAAATGATTTATCTTGTTGCAAATTGTTTCTTTGATTTGCAGATTCCGACTTTGGAAGTGGTGGTGGTGGCGGAGGTGGCTGCGAGGTAGCATTATCCTATAATTTTCGTTTATATTCGTATAAATTTTTGTTTGTCTAGAATTATTAATTAATTGAAAAGTGAAAATGTCCTACCAGGGCTGGAGTAGGCTTGACTGGACAGATAGGAGAATTTTTTGGAGAAATAGATTTTCCTTCGCTACTTTCACTTGTTCTAATGCAGGAACCAGCTGCAGCTTGTGCTATTTCTTTATTGGTGTTAAAACGCGAACGTAACATGTCTAATTCCCTTTGTCTTTCGATATGAGCGGAACGTAATATATTATTTTCCAGCTCCTGAGTATATCCATGTTCAAATATAGCACGCTGAGTATTGACTCTGTTGGAATTTTCGACTTTACGAGCGTTTGCAGACGTATCTATTTTTAACAAAATCACAATTTTATTATGAAAAATATAAACATTTTTACCAGAAAGTATATATAATAATACATATAACATACCTGCACTATGTCCAGATGGAGAATTAGATGTTTCTTTTTCATGTAATTTGCTAGGAGGTATAGACATAGTGAGCGGTGCTTTTGGAATTAATGGAGCTTCATCTTTATTCTTCTCAAAAAGAGCCTTTCTTTCGGAAAGGGTCATTTGAGCTGGATCCTTTGCTTTATGATCATTTCGTGATTCAAACATGGAAGCTTTACTCAGTACAGAACCGGGCGATGAACCAGGTATTGGACTCTTAGGTGAACCATTAAAACCAAATCTAGATGTTAATCTAGAATTGTTTGTACTGGTATTTGCATTCCTTACTGTTTTTTCAGGCGTATGTGAACTTGTACTCTCGGTGTCCTTAACTGTCCTATTTGTACTTTTATGAGCATTGTCATTGTTCGTCACCTTGCCCTCTATTACAGTGTTTAGCTTGGAGTTTGATGTGCGCTTATCTTCTTGTCTTTGCGCGGAATTTGCGTCTCTTTTGGATGAGGAACCTGATGTACCCGCCTCCGTTTCCTGAGAACAACTCTTAAAGTCATACACAAGACGACAATTGCTTTTTGTACGACTAAAGCCTTGAGCCTCCTGTAAATATCCATCTAATAAATTTACTATTTCTTTTGAGACATTTTTAGTTTTTAGAGGAAAACGGTAAGATCACATATTTCACAGAAAAACCTTGGAAAGCCTTAGTCATTTGTATTTATAAAATCATTGTTATTAGATTTATTTTTTTCTTAAAAACAATGTTAAAAACATATAAAAATTAGTATATAATATGAATACTTACTAAACTCTGTAGTACAGTTTTATCCCATTTTAGTTGCTTGGTAGGACTTGGTTCATAATTTCTATTGCTGTTCCATTTACCGCATCCGCTTGTACTTGGTTGTGATGTGATACTTGTACTGTATTGTGATTCTGTTGAGTTCCTCGCTTTATCATTAAATTTAGCCTGTATTTTTTCTGCTTTTGTGGTTGATGGTTTTGTCTATAAAACATACTATTAGTACACATTTTCAGAATATAAACATTTATAATAAACAATACAATTATATATATACAATAGTCGGATGTGACAGGTCATCTTCCCAATTATTTATGGTTGAAGCAAGGGCCGCTAATCTATCAAGCCTGGCACCTTTCTTTGATGACTTAAATTCTGTTTGAGTGTCTTCGGTATAAAATTTTTCTTCTGTTTTATGGATAGGTGAACTTAATTCACGACTACTGTCTTCTGTGAAAGAGAACACATTTTTACATTAGAATTGAATTATTTCAATAGCTAAATATTTTTTAAAAAAGTTAAAATGGTATGTATTTCTTTCTTCGAAGAAATTCAGAATTAAAAAAGAATCTTGAAATATTTAAACAAAATAGTCATATATTAATATTAGCAAACTATCTTTCATAAAATCTTGAATTTAACAAGGGAGCCAGATCAAATAAGAAAGACCTATACCATGTGCTTATACCACAGAATGCCATATACAAGCACAATGAGATAGTATCAGAAACCAGTTTTAAAGGAACTGTGTGGGTGTTCACATATTCGAACTTACCAGAGTACAGCTTCCCCAGTCTTTGTAACTTTGACTTTACACTGCTTATGCCTACTTCACCATTCTCTTTATCAATTTGTTTATCCCTTTCTGTAGTTACTGTCTTTGTAGGACTACACTTTTTAGCTGTTTTGGATGGAGATTCTTCTGCTGGTATTTTCATCGGTGATTTTGTAGGACTTTTAGTGTTATTAACTATAAATACAATTCTTAGTATCATAAAATATAAATAACCGAATAACATACATAATTCCAATACAGCATTACAAATATTAATGTCATAACAGAGTAAAAAGATACCTGCTGCTTGTGCTAAAATTGCATTAGCATCTTTCAATGGACTTCGCCTTCTTCTGACATCATGCCCAGCATTGGACAATTGCATGTTCAATTTCTCTCCCCTTGCCTTAGCGCGCTCCAACATTCGCTATTTATAATTCAAAACATACTGTCAAATGCGTATACCATAACAGATAATAGTTTTTATCATACATAAATAATAATAAATATATTATAAAAAGCTATTGTGAAAACAAAAGAAAACTCTAAAAAAAATCCTATCCAAATTACGACACAATTTAGAAAGTCTCATACCGAAAAACGTAATAAATACTTTCGAAAACATTATTCAAACGAAAAAAAATTCGACAGCTGCTCTACCGTAATAATACGTACTTTCCATTATGCCTAAAACTTACCTGAATCCACGGGTCCATTGTTCGTACTTTTCCGTTATCTTAATCCTCCAGGACTCTTTAGGACAATTCAGGAAATACTGAAACACGCCCCACGTCGAATAACTTACCAAGCAATTGTTTCTGCTCGTAATGGAATGTCACAAAAAATTTGCGTATTCTTTAACGCAACACATACAAAAGATTCGTTATTTTCGACCGTTGTATTTAAATGCAACCGCCATGCTGTAATACGACGCTCGTCAGACTGCTAAAAAATAACGTTCATTTATCTGCCCGCTTTAACGATATTCTTCTATCGAATAAATACGTCGATTGCACAGATAGGAAATATTCTTAAAAATCCGAACGTGTGTACGATAAATGATCCAAAAAAACCTTCCCGAATTGTCAAACTGTCGAAGAATTCAAATAAACTCGAACGAGCGTCGTCAAGCTCGGAGAGAACACTTAATCGGATTGGAGCAACTGCGACGCTCTCCCACAGACTTTTGCCCCTTCCATCGCAGGGGGCGCAATACCGTTTACGATATAGCATTTCAAATTACGCGGTCTGATTGGCTGGCGAAAATTCAAACCGTACGCATTTCTGATAGTATTCATTCTAATTGATAAACATCAGAATGGCATCGTATAATAATAGTTTTTACAGTTGAATGGACTCATTGGATGGTTGGCAACCATCTTTGATTTATATTAGCAGTCATGCGTTATTATCAATGAAATGGCAGCTGCATCAATGGAATCAATTTATCGATCTAATTGATTCGATTCGTATACGTTCTTGTCTTGCAAATGTTTTGTAATATGTATTAGTATTATAGAATAGAAATTAGTTGGCATTTATTCGGAAGTAGTTAGGAGATTGTTATAAAAATACCTTTATTTATATATAGCTTATACAATAATTTTATATTTTATATGCATATATTGGTATAATATATTCGACACTTTTTATTTCCGTATTGTTTATTATGTATAAAAGTGCAGGCTTTAAGTATGCCACCATAAATTTTAGGAGCTTTAGGATGTAGCCTGCATAGTTTACTGTGTTTACTGTATGATTCATCCCTGATGCAGTATCAATCATATCATATCAGTACTTTTAGTAAAGCAAAGTCATTAAGGAACTTTGGGTATATTTAGACGTCGTTTTCATATTATTAGTTTATCAGACATGGGATGATTCATCTCCTGTATCGGCAGCCATGGCTTCACGATTTTCGTACGCCCAAAAGCCATGAAATTCTATCAAAATACTGACCATTGTATCACCTTGACCGCTGAAACGTTAAAATGTAATATGGAATTTAATTAATTCTGGGAATTTTATTATTTCTGGGAATATAAACATTTTTACACTTACCAAGATAATAAATCTTGTAGTGTAATTTTGCATGGATTAGCTGGTTTTACCATATCAAATATCTCATCTTTTACATCTTCAAAGCTTACAGGTTCTTGACCATGCATCGTCATTTGTTCTTGTATTGCCTGTAAAATACAGTTTTCGATTTAAATAATAATATAATCAAAATTATGAATTCGATTTAATAAAATATATATATACTTACTCGGAAAAAATAATTAAGACAAAATGTATCGAGATAACCACGATTGTTGATATCTAATATTCGAAATAAGTAGTGTAAGCTTTGAGGCTCGTGCCGATTTTCCAATGCTAAGACAAAGTCTAGGTAAGTTTTGTAATCCATTTCTCCTTCATACGTCAAGCATTCTTGAAACACTCTTTCTAGAAATACGCCTGTTAAGGTGCCTGTTCCATATCTTGAAAATAAACGAAGTTACTTTAGCATCTAGAAAAACAATAAATATATAAATTATTTTATGATGTATTACCCAGCAAGCTCTTCTTTATTAAGCATTCCATTATGATCTCTATCAAGGTTTAGGTATTGGCCATAAACTTTAAGAGCCGACGGTGCTGAAAACCAATTTGCTTCTTGCAAATCTTTAGGTAAATCTTCATCTCGTAATTCTAAAAGATCATCGAGAAAACTGCATGCCAGGATATCTTGAATACGAACTCTCCCAGTTCTAAGAGGATCCAAAAAAAATAAAAATTTTCTAACAGCTGTACATACATAAAACGAATGGAATGATTTTTCAAGACCTTCGAGCTGTGGCAGTGTTGGTATCAGTTCTAAAATATAATTTTCCAGGTCCTATGCAAAAATGAAATAACAAGGGATATGTTTTAAAAAAATGAATATGTATATAAAAAATTAAAACACAAAAGAGAATATAAACTATTGGAAGATATACTATAATATTGAACTTACAGATTCCCTGAGGTATCCTTGCCCGGTAACATCGTATAAAGAAAGACCAATTCGTGTTTGATGCAACCAAACTTTTCTCATGACATAATTAAATAATGCCATTATACTTATTCTCCCATGTGGATCTCCTTGTTGCAGTTTTGCAAAAACAACTGCAGTAAAATAAGGGCTACATTTAGGTCCAGCCAGTTGGCCTACTTTTTTAAAATCTTCATAATTAATTAACTGTTCTTCCCCCGATAAAGGTGGACTGTGATATTTGTCTAACAAGACCCATAAGGCTTTTAATTCATTATTATCGAGTAACTGACGTGAGCGTCTTTGTAAAAATAATGCACGCGTCTCTTCTCGTAATTTTTGTGGCAGTATTTCATCTTCTTTTGGTAACTAAAAGACAAAGTTATACTTGTAATGAACATTAAAATACATTAGTCATTATAATATTATGTACTCTGTCACAAAAATATATGATTGTATACCTTAAAATAAAATTTGGGTATAACTTTATATGTTAAATCTTTATCTTTTGCTTTTGTTCCTTTCCATTGATCATATATTTCTTGAAAATATTCATCTTCTATTTTCTCGCATTCTTCTTGTTTTTTCTCAGCTAAAAAAATACACAATGAAAATTGAACCATTCATTCATATCTTAAACAAAATAAAATCATTCGTATCAAACGTAATCATAAAGTTCGAAATATATTTACATTTATTTGTCGACGCACATTTTCGCAACAATGTTTCCAATTCCATTGTTACATTCAATATTGTTTACATACAAAAAAACACATAATGTGGTTGCTATGAGCCACTATAATGAAAGAAAACGAAAAAATAGGCTTTGTTGGTAAAGTAACTCACAAACATTTATGTTAGCAAATGCACCATCTTACATTAAACTGCATTAAACTATCCAAGCTATATTAACACTTCTGTCGGTAATGAAGTAACGTATCTTTTAGTGTCGGTATTTGAAATTCGAACTGAACTCTTGATAGTTTTTCAATTTATTCGAATAACTAATCAATAATAGTTCCTATAATTTAAACAAAGCCAATAAGGAAATATAAATATACTAAATATATTTAAATTATTAAATTCGATTCATCGATCAATCAATTCGTATTACCGGGGTTACCGATGTGCCACAGAAATTTATTTACAAATGGTTGACACTTTAAGACAATACAAACGCAGCTATTATAAATATTAATGAATACAGAGTACATAATCCCACCATGGGAAGCCGAAGTTTACGTAGAAAGCTTAGAAATATCGGACTTGCAAGATATTTGCACAAAAAAGTAAGAAATTGTCTTTTAGCAATCATAAAATAAATCTTTATCTACGAACATTCTAATCGTTTCAGGTGGTTCGAATTTCACAAGAAATTACTATTACTGAATCAGCAAAGTGTTCTCGAGATAAATCGTTTGCGAGAGGAAAGTATCAAAGAGTTGTTTGTTTCTTCAAAAAAGGTAAGTTATAATTCTCACAACTCTATGGATCGCAATTATTATATACTCTTTCAGATACCAATTTTAATATACGAAGCAATTCAAATCGATATATGGAAGCACAAAGTGTTCCCACTTTTGATCGATATAAATAACAAACCTTTAAATACGTTCATGTTATACAGTGTATTTTATCACGAAGATGTAGCAGCTTCGTTATTAGAAAATGTTTTGTTTCATTGCGAGAGTGCAACTACGTTGGACGATACTGTTCTCGATCTGATCGATTACGCGGTTAAATGCGTGACTGTTCTTCTCCACAGAGACGACATCGAAGTATACGAAAATTTAAAGGACCCTAAGTAAATCGATGTACAATAAATTTGTCTGTAAAAAAATCATATTTAAATATTTAACTTTTTTAGTTCCTGTTTAGACGAGATATTGGAAAAGAAAAAAGAGATTGAATTTGATATTGGAATGCGATGTATCTCGATACTTCGATATTTAGCCGAATTTTTGGATGATTTACCACTTTGTGCGATCTCACGAATGTTAACAACGCATGATATCCCGTATTTACTTGTTCAGCTCATCGAAAGTCATCCATGGTCTAAAACAGATCCAAATGGTAATCGATATGCCAGATTTGATATACTTGAGTGATTACTTTAATAAATAATTGTATTTTTAGGGAACATGATGATATACGATGGGAAATGGAGTAAAATTAAAGAAAACGAGGAAGGAAAGGTGTCGAAGTTGGAAGGCCAAGTGTGGTTCGGTTTGCAAGAGTTACTTCTTAGTCCAAAATGTGCTCCATATTATGAAATCACCGAACATAGATTATCACATCTATTAAAAGTATTTATCTATAAACTATTTATAAGCTAAATGAATATAATATCGAAATATGTTTACTTTAGTTGCAGAAATACTTGCACGAAATCGTATTAGATCAAATTGCTCCATTGATCCATTTAAAGAGATGGCTAAGTTATTTAAATATGTCGTCAACGTCATCGGCCGCAGCTCGCCCTGTCTATGTTGAAGCAATTCCACAGGTAAATAAAATTCGTATTTATGTGTACTTATATGAACATGTTGGAAATAATTGTAGATGAAACCATCGATTTTGGAGAAATATCATAAAAAGTGGAAAAAGTTAGCCAAACATCAAGCAAAGGCTATATTTGTTAAAGATCCTGATTATATCAAAAGTATTGCACAAATTCTAAGCGATGCCTATGATTTTGATAAATTAGATTGTATAGAAATTAATGCTAAGAAATGTTTCTTGTGCGAAGAGCAAGCTAAGAAGCGTTGTTCGAAATGCAAGGAAGCGTGGTATTGCGGCCGGTAATTTAAATTTCAACTGATAACTGATAAGATTAGCGAGCGATATTGTAAATAATAATTCTATTTTGCAGAGAATGCCAAGTCAAAGATTGGATCAATCATAAAAACATTTGTGAGAAAATAACAAATAGTACAAGCAGCAGTAAAGATTGAGATTTCTACAAAAAGAAACATTAGATGATACCCATGTGGCTATAAATAATTAATATCCATAATTGTGTAGAACATTTTATTAAAAGAGCTTAATGTACAGAACTTTGTTTAAGGTAGTCCATCAAAACGTCCTTAGCTGGTGTATCCTCCCCAAAGTCCTGAGAATATAAATCACCATATACATAAAATAATGATTTATGCAACAAAAAAATAAAAATAAATGCAAGGTATTAGAATAGTATGATTTTAGCATTTCAATATTACAGATAAACTATCTTAGGCAAAAGCCTGTGGCAAAAAAAGACTTCTACTCTGTAAAAAGTAAGATTTATAAAATTTCATGACCACTACATTATATTTTACCTTAATAACGACGCAAGAACATCCAACAACTTTGCGTGCTTTGCCAGCACTGTCTATTTTGCAAAGTCCAGCCCATTCACCTAATTTCTTATTGTTATCTACTTTGATGAGGGGGATCTGGTGCTCGTTGCAGAGTGCTTGGACTAATTTTTTGTACATTGGTTCGTCACAATTATCAGCTAAAATACAGAGCATTGCTTGCCTCCTGAAAAGTATAATAAAAAAAAACTTTAATGCGTGGATCAAATGTTACTTACATAAATAACTTTTTTCTTATTATATCAGAAAGGCATAGAAACAGCATATATTATATTTTATATGGGTTCTTCTCAGAAGAGGGAGCCAAAAATATCATCATGTTATACTTTGAAAATATTTAGTACACGATAATTTTATGAAACTTACTTGTCGAGTGCCTTAGCAGCTTCATGGAGACCATGAACGACACCATCGTGTATAAGAGCATTTTTTAATACTTCTTGCAAAGCTGTGTTTACGTCCATTGGACCTCCCGCGGTGATCGCAGAAGGTACATCGTCGCTGTAAATAATATTCGATAAATAACTTTATAAAAAAGCCGTATTATTGACACCTAAGCTATAAGGTTAGGTTCACGTCTCTACACAAATCTACACGTTTACGATAATTAATTCTCCAGGAGACACAAATAAAATATACAAAACACGAATAGTTATTTCATATTCATTCATATCCATTCATAAAATGTAATTAAAAGTTTTCCTACAAATTATTGTATACATGTAACCGCACTTACGTTTCCACGTCGGACATGTTTCTATTACTTCGGTAAGCTGAAATAATTAGACGACATTAGTATTTTTATATCACACGTTACATTTTGATACTTTTTTGTGAAAAAAACAGAACGATGACACCGTAATAAACCGATTTCTATCGCACTGCCATGCAGCGTGCTCTCATTTACCTTTTCTTACGGGGAAAGAGAAATGGCGGCCGCTAGATCACGCCGCTACATGCTGCACTTCGTTGTCAACTCTATTCGTTTTTTGATTGGCCGATTCATACGACCAAAGAGACGTCTACAGTGACATGGATGGAACTCAACCATAATTACCGACCTGCCAAATGTTCTAGTCTACATATTCTACAGTCGATAATACAGTTAGGAAATTATTTACAAAATATATTTTTTATTAATAATTTTATTCTTTTGTATAATATATTCGTGCAATCTATATGTATTTAACGAATTTGATCTTTATTTAAAGTAATTAGTCAAAATGTTCGAAAATATAAAAATGGACGCCGACAATGAAATTTCTATGAGAAGGATACACTTCAAGTCAGGAATATTATTATTAACAAGTTGACTGCAAATGCAATTTTGCATAAACCCGTGTATCTATCCAGTTTTATTTATAATTGATTGTTAAATAAACATACGGAAGAATTTACCATCATACTTTGTTTATTAGATCCTACACTTCGATAGTTACATTATCATAAACAATAATAAACAATACTTACAATCATTTCAAATGCAACAAGAAAAATCTGGTCTCAATCAAGAGTGACTGGCGTAACACTCAACGTGTTAAAATATCAAGGAACAACTCAGAGTTTCAAGCTTCTTATTATTTATTAATTCTTACCCTTACATATACGTATTGCATGACCTGGTCACAAGTAATTATTTTACATAAAAAGTTGCGTCTTACAAAATATACACCGTAATTGTACAAGAGAAAGAGAGCGAACGTGATAGTCCGCATATCGAATTTGGAACGGAGAAGAATCAACTTCGAATTCTCCTAAACAACGACGAATCCTGCGTCTTTCGTTAAAAAGTTCAACAGAGATTCACACAGATCACACATTCCAAAATCAAGAGTTCGCGTTACGTCGGTGGAGAATATCGATGATAAGGCCAACAATAATGTGGCGGTGGTGGTGGTGGTGGCGGAGGTATAGAATGATGCTGAGAAGCGGATGCACCTCCAGTGGAATAAAGATGATGAGCGTGATGAGCATGATGAGGATGACAGTTTGGTCCAGTTCCTCTAGAAGTTGTGGCTGGTTCCATCGTGATACCAGCTTGAGCTTGACACGCCATCATTAAACCATGAAAGTCAAACTTGTACGCGTAACGTTTCCCATGTACCTTTGTCATTATATTTTTATCATAATAATACCTGTAAAAATAAAAAGATTTAGAGAATTTATTTAGAAATACTTTATTATCAAAGTAAAATAATAAATAAAATTAATGAATGTTAAATTAAAATGAATTTTAATAAAAATTTTTACCTAAGTGCGCGCGATAGTTTATCGTAATTCATATTAGGTTTGCTCTTGCGTTCGCCCCATCTTCGGGCGACTTCGTCCGGATCGGTGAGCTTGAATTCCCCGTTAGATCCCTCCCACGCGATGCAGGAAGAGTTGGACGAATCCGAGAGTAGCTCCAGCAGGAATTGCCAGAGTTGAACCTGTCCGCCTCCGACCGCCCCGGAACCGCCGGTTCCAGCTGTCGATCCAATCAGCGAGCAAGTCCGTTGTAGGAGGCCGAACCTTTCTACGGGAAGGAAAACAGAAATACGCATGCGACGTGATGCTTCTCGAGAGTCGAGGTCGAGCCGTTAAATTCGTTAGAAGTGCTATGTCGGCTTTCTCTCTCTCTCTCTTCTTTTTATCCCTCCTTTATCCTCATCACTTCTCCCTCTTCACACTCGATCTTTTTTTCTCTTGCATTTTATCTCCTCCATTAATACATTTACAAGGTTACGCCATCGCGAATCTCGGCAATAACTGAGTTGACTAATGTAAGGACGATGGAAAGAGAGAGAGAAAAAGAAGACAAAAAAAAAGGAAAGGAGGAGATTGGACCTCCCAGAAATTGCTAGAGAGATATACAAGACGGCCTTCGTTATATATTCTTTAGAAGTATCCGTGAGAATCGACGGTTTCAGATACGTTGCGGTTTGACCTTTCCGTGTATTCCCCGGTAAATCAGATGGTTCTTAAAAAAATGGTTATATATGAAAACAATGTATATACCGTTATAAATAAGCGCTGCTGCCGAAGGATGCAATCTGCTGTCCTGCTCGAGACGCAGCGGGTGAGTCTGAATCCTCCACATTACGCGTTGAACTATTTCGTTTGATTAATCATACACCGCTGGACGACAGGCCCATCTCTTCCTTGGACACATAGATCGGTATCCGTTCGAAAATTTTCCTTTCGTTTATTCGCGTAACCGTAGAACATACGAGGATGTTATACTACATCTCGTGAGAAACTTTGCATTACGATTTTAAGTTTTATATTTTTAATTCTTTATTTTGACACTGTGAGAAAGTATTGTTTTTAACTGGAAATTGTATAAATAGAACAAAGGAGAAGATAGTAATTAAGGAATTAGTTTGTTTTGAAAGGAAATGAGTCTTTGGTACGTTCACTGCCCGTTTCGATATAAATAGGTATAAGAAATAATCATGTGACACGAACGAAGAAATTATCCTCTCTGTAATTGCTCCAGAAAATATGTGTTTACGTAATTTATAGAATATTCACTCTCACCGATAAATATAAGAAAATATTACGATGTTATATACTTAAATACTTGTTTTAATTAAACAGATACACGGAGTACAACGGAACCGTTTCAAAGATCTAATTGCCGTTAGAAATCACCTGTCGCTTTGGTTTACAAACACCACGCTGTTTGTTCGAAAAACGAAGATCACGTCGGTCAAATTTTTTTTTACTTAACAGAACAAATAAACGTCTCTTGTCTCTCGGTCATCGTAACGTTTCACGATATTTTCCCAAAAATACACGAGTAGTACGAAATTAAAAAAGGATATCACGAATCGGACACGCTTGTCGTATGGACAGAGCGAAACTGAGCGACCTTTGCCCCCTGTGATTTCAAGCCCTTATCGTCCCCACTCTACCGGCACGTCGACGTGAGAATACCTTTGCACTTCTGTACGTACACTCGAAGCTGTCTCCACCCTCGATGCCCCCCTCCTGCATCCACCGCGAGGACCATTGCTACCCCCGAACCTCAGACTGCCGGCCCACGCGTTCCGACGCTCTCCTTTCCCGTTTTTTCTCCTTTTTTTCTCATTTCACACCCCCCTTTACCTCATTGTACGCTCAAAACTCGTCATCGAAAGTAATACGACGTATAGATCTTCCATTAAAATTATACCAGATTTTCTATATGAACGTATCGATGGAAAACGTGATAATGATACATCGTTAGAAGTATACTCGGATCAAGATAGAAAAGAAAATAGGTACGTAAGGTATATTACCTTCAAATAGTCTACCAACGTTTTCATAACCGAGTTTGAAGCACCTCGCGGCTTATTCAAATAAGATCGTCCCATGGAAAGAAATCATTTCTTTTTTCTTTAACATACGCGTAATCTCTGATATACCAACGAAACGTGCGATAACTTTTCGATTATGCCAATGTTATTCAGCAAAAAATATGTCTGTCAGTGAAGAGAGATGGGTGTATTGTCGGAAGTGAAAAGTTTCGCGGGTCCTCGTCACGCGTAAAATTATCTCACACACGTCGAAGAGCCAGGGGATGTTTCGCGCTCATCAAGAAAACAATATAGTCGCGTCCTGTGGCGAGCTTAGCGTCCCCAGCCCGCAGAGTTTCCCCAGGTTCGAAGTGGAAGAGAGAGAGAATGAGTGAGAGAGTGGGAAGGGAGAGGAACGAAAGAGCAGAAGAGGGCTAGAGTAGGGGTGCAGTTTGCGCCGTAAGGCCGTAACCCCTCGTGGCACCATCTTTCCACCGCCCTAAACACTCGATGGTTTATTCATGAGGACACTCTCACCGCGATAACACTGATTCGTTTAATAAACGGGCGCCTCTCTCTCTCTTTCTCGCTCGAACGTACAACGTTATTCAAACGGACGATATATCTCTCGGGCTTACCCTGCCAAGATTACTACTGCTTCTTCTCTTCGCGACCGCTCCTATTCTTTTCGCCTCTTTCCTCGAGAGCCGAACTTTCGTCTTCGCGGGATATGCCTTACCACCCCCCCTCTGTATTTCCATGTCTCGAAGTTTAACCGTACTTTTCGGTATTCGCTAGGTGGGTATAAGTATATAGCTTTATGTTACTTTCAGTGTATCTACGTGCAGTCTTTTAAATTGATTTTGTTATGGGCTAAGTGAATTTATTGTCATCTTTGTATTAGGTAGTGTTTTTGAGATCTATAATTGTTCATGGTTCTAATGAAATTTTGGAAATAAGAATTTGATTGAAAGGCTCAGACAAAAACTATTAAAACGTCGGAAAATTTCTTCTTCTTACGGTAAATTCACTGTATAGAACATAGATTGGTGTAATACTAAAAGAAATTGATAAAACAAAAAGCAAGAATGAAAATACAGTAAAAAAAGGTCCTAATACATAGTATATTATATAATATTAGCAAGACAAATTTTAAAACCATGTAAAACTTAATCATTTATCATCAAAGTCTTGGTAAATTAACAAACTAAAAAAAATGGGACAACCATCTCCAATCTCTCACCTATAGATCACAATGGATCTCCCAAATTCACGCAAACCTACAAACGATCGGCGTCTCTTTTTCTCTCTCCAGTTGGATCGAATTTACTCGATCGAGGGAGAGAAGGTGGATGGGATACGAACGGATATAAAACCATTATCGCCCTCCATATTTACTTTTCCGCTGGACCGACTTTATCTTTAATAGATCGCGCCCTCGTTAAGAGTTCAAGATAAAGTCGTAGATCGCGCGAGCGCACGATCGGGTCAGACGCAACCCTTGGGAACGGTTAACCTCTTCCGGTCACTCTTGCTTCGAATCTAAACCCTTATTAACCCCTCCTGAACTCTTCTGTCGACCCTGCGTCATTTAGATTTACTGCCTGGATTGCGTTAATGCTCCTCGCCATTGGAGTTTCTTAGAGTACGGAAAAAAAGATTGGATAATCGTTATTGTAGCGACACGCTAAACTTACGAGCTGATTTTATTCGTTCGGTAGCGTACTTTGATTGGAAATATTAAGAGTAATGGGTTAATTTAGAATATTTCTTTTAGAGTAAATTTGGAGGACACGGGCATAGATTTTTAGTAATGTTCTTATCAGAAGACTTTTATAATTAAAGTCACAGTAAAATGGGGCAAGTTGTCACACACGTCGGGGTAAGTTGTCCCGACAATGAGATCTGGGACAACTTGCCCCACTCTCATTTTTTCCCCATCCAAATCATGATGCATACATCAGGATTTTTGTTAAAAATCGATGCAGCTGGAATTTGCCCGATCAAATACTCGGTCGAAAGAGGAAAGTCTCTTCTTTACGAAAATGCAAGTCGCGTTTCGATAGGATGGCTGGTTCGAAAGATACAGTAGTTTTAAGCTCGAAAACGACCCATACTCCAACACTTAAAAGATTAATTTCTCATCATTGCTTAACGATATCGAAAAACGGTCAACGGGACAGTATTTTGCATGCTTTCTTTTTTCTAAATCTTGATGCATACATCAGGATTTTTGTCAAAAATCGATGTATCTCGAACTTGTCCGGTCAAATACTCGTTCGAAAGAGTAAAGTCTCTTCTTTACGAATATGCAAGTCGCGTTTCGATAGGATGGCTGGTTCGAAAGATACAGCAGTTTTAAGCTCGAAAACGACCCATACTCCGACACTTAAAAGATTAATTTCTCATCATTGCTTAACGATATCGAAAAACGGACAATGGAACATTGTTCTGGATGATTTTATCTTTAAAATGAGCCATTAAACATTGAAATCGGCGGTGGTGACCATTTTGGCAAAAATCATGATGCATAGGTCAGGATTTTTGTCAAAAATCGAAGTATCTCGAATTTGCCCGATCAAATACTCGTTTGAAAGAGGAAAGTCTCTAATTCACGAATCTGGCAGTGCGGCTTCGATAGGATGGTCGGTTTAATAGTTACAGCACTTTTTCTCTTAAAAACCACCCATACTCCTACACTTAAAAAATTTATTTCTCATCACTCCGCAACGATATCGAAAAACGGACAACGGAACAGTGTTCTCCATGCTCCCTTCTTTAAAATGAGCCATTAAACATTGAAATCGGCGGTGGTGACCATTTTGGCAAAAATCATGATGCATACATCAGGCAATGCAAGCGGAAAAATTTCCATGTATTGCTATGAAGTTGAACTTTATGATGGTCACCAAAAAATTCGAAAATATAAGCTACAGAAGTCTGTAAAAACAAAAAACTAAAATTGGGACAACTAGCCCCGGTCTCCCCTACCACGCGTCTAAGAAGATCGAAGAAAGTGACGATTAAATTTCGAAGAGGATCAGTTCGAATAATTCGGTTTCATAACATGCATTTACAGGTAGGACATCTGACTCACCATCGACTTTCTCGTCTTGAAGCAATGCAGGACTATGCACACCGGTCGCCTGTAACCGTAGGTATCCGAGGTGCCTCGCCAAGATTCGACCACCCGGAATACGTTGCCACTGTTCCAAAGACAAGTTCAGGAGCTCTTTCCCGGTCGATGGAAGAGTCTTCGCCGTCGGTGATGGTTCTATCGAGAACGCCCGACTGCACCATGAAATCCACGACGCTACGTGACTCGAATTCCACTCTGACGGATCTGCGAGATCAGAATTTTTCTAAACCGTGACGAATTGTATTAAATAGATCATTTTATTAAGAAACCATTACAGATTAATATGCTCTAAAATAAAACAAATTTCAATTCATACATTTTATACGAAGTACCTTTTATTTTCTAAATAACCAAAGTATTCTAAAATTTTAAACAGCTTTAAAGAATATAATACAAGTATCGAACAACGTATGTCAAGAATTTTTTACAAATAGCCAACGCTTGTTAAAGCGATAACGAATAGACCGTTTCCAAGTTTTTTTATCTATTTCTAGTATAAAAATAGAAGCATAAAAATTAGTCGAGCCATAAGCCGTTTCAAAGTTTCCACAAGTTACTCTGCTTGAAAAAAATAAATAAAATACTTAACGCATGTAACCAATATTTACCATACGGCACCATAACCGGGCCCGAATCAGCCGATTCCTTTTCCTCGTTTCTCCCTGTTTCAAGATCCGACTTTTTCTCCGACAAATCAACATCTGCCGTGTTACGGCAAACCCATTGACGGGAATCGGAAGACCTTTCTTCGGGAATTTGACCAGCAAACTGTTTCTCCTCGTTGTTTAAAGAGTCCACCGAATTAACGGAGGTGACGCGAAGCAGCGTCTCGAGTCTCGTCGAAATATCGTGATTCGATTCGATGCGTTCGTCCTTATCACTCGCAGCATCGTTAAAATTAGAGAAGGATGATAAATTCTGTATCGATTTCTCTCTTTCATTGTTCTTAAAAAATTGATTAGATCGATCTTGACTCCCGTCTTCTTGCGACGCTTGTCGCGTGATTTCTACCGTCGTGTTCGACGTCGAGTACTTTTCTCGATCCTCGATCGTCGTATTCACGCATTCGGAATGATTCACGGACATCGGCAATGAAAACGACGACAACGAGGATAGGACGAATCGTATGCGTTTCGAGACACGCACCGGCTGACTCGTCAGACGATTTCTTCCTGGAAATTTGCGTGCGTCATCCGGCTCTTCCTGGTCTCAACGACGGTTTCTCACGGATTCGGTTTTGTGCAGTTGACGTGGAAAGTGAGTGAAAGATCGGACCTGCCAACATGTGATCCTGCTTCTTAACGTGCTTTTCAATTTGATCCTACGATCGACTTTACTCGTTCGATCGATCATCGGTATGACGATTCGACTGGTTCTCTTTGGATTTCGCCTAAATTGGAAATTCAAACTATTAGTTGGTGTAATAGTAATAATAGTGTTACTGAGTGTAAAGTGTTCTATTTAACATATGGTGATATCGGGGGACTATGGGGTACAGAGTGCGAAATATTTAAAACTTCACCTGTTCTCGGACTGTATGTTCTAGTAAATTTATTTTAAATGTTTCAAATATAATAAATATCGGTGATAACGAGAAGAAAGTTTAAAAAACAGAACAGAGTACTTGGCAATATTTTTAATCCACACAAAAAAGAATTATGAAATGTAGTAATACCTTTACTTTAACTATATTCCGAGATAAGAGTTAGGAAAAGAATATAAAAAGTTTAATATACGCACCGAACAAAACGAACACGTGTCTGTCTACGTGAACTTTTGGTCTAGCCTCGAACATCAATGTTGTAATGTCACGTGCGTTTTCCGTAGATACCGAACTCACGTGCAAGGAAGTATCGAAGATAAATCTGGCCAATGACTGAACTTACTCACTTGATTGTCTTTTTAGCTTCGATCGACTAATTTTATAGATAATCACCGATGCATTTTTCTATATAACTTATTTAGGTATATATTATATCATATTTCTTCTAGCACTGTTATAACACAAATACTTTCTTTAATTACAAAAGACAACACATCGGGAATTCCAGTAAACAAAAAAAAAAAAAAAAAAAAAAACAAATAAGAAATGATAAAAGACAAGGTAATTTCGTGAGACTCGTTAGGCCGCGTCGCGGATGGGCCACTCGTCGTGAATGGAGCCGTGAAACCGAAGGCTCCTCTCAATTGGCAGAGTACGAATTCCTGGAAGGAAGAAGGAGACCGGCGGGTCCCGGGGCGCGCATCGTCCAACGCTGAATCACAGTCGATCGGCCATCTTTACCCATTTTTTTTTTCACCTCCGGGTTCAGATCCGCCCGGACATGTACGATCGCGCTGGTGTTGTAACGATTGAACGATATATCGGGAGCGAGTAATGCCAAGAGGCGTAGGTGTCTGTACGAGGCTTAGAATTATTCTTGTAAGATTCTTGGTTGTTCGACGAGAGGGTAAGACGTTTTTAACACTTGACGCGACGTTTCCCGCTAAAATTTCATTGGCATGCATGGCTCCACTTCGTGTATGCGGAAGAAATTCTACTTCGGTGATGTAACAGAAATTTGGTCAACCAAATTTCAAAGTAGTGAAATTACAATTCTTTTTTTATTGCTGAAGTTTTTAATATAGAATGGGCCAAGAGTCAGATATTATTTTAATTAGGCTTAGTGAGATTATAAATAATTTATGTACATTTTATTGCACATTTTTCCGTGGATTTGACAGATTACTGCTACTTGCCACGTGTTCAACTGCAGGGTCTGTAAAGAAATGATTAATTAAACCAGTTCTGTTAAAATAATGCTTAATTTTTGGTCCACCCTGTATAATATAACGGAGCACGTGGATTTTTAAGTACTAAACCTACAGCATCCGGTGTATCTTGGTTGGTTCGTCTCAAATGAAGTTTGGTAGAACGAATGTTCTTATTAGAATTTAGGTAATAGGTCTTCTAAACAGTTTTTATTGGTACCGTTACGAATATTCCAGGAAAGGCAGCTGATCTTTTTTATATCGATATTTGTGTCATCGTGATTCACGCTTCTATCGTAAAAAGATGTGTGATCGTGATGAGTATGCTTTCGAATAAGTGTGTAAAAAAAAAAATTGAAGCAAATAACGTTTCATATTCTTTATTGTCTTGATCTAATCTCTTTTTATATCTTCGATCTTTCGTCCTTTCAACGTAAGAAAAGAAACGTACCTGAGTGGTTTTAAAGTATTAACCGAGCGTCGGTACACGACGTGATACATTATTATCTATTGTACGTATAATAGTGTAGATTTAAATACGTTACTGGCGTTTTAATGTGAAGTACATCCTCTCGTCGACGAATACAATTATAATTCGCATTAATTTCAGCCATGAAACGTGATTAATTTTTAAGGTGTTTAATAAATATCTTATCGTTGTAACATGTGGTCTATGATACATATATGTATAAGAGCGCAATTTTGCAAATATTTATAGATATTTGTATGTTTATTTTTACGATTAGTATAATGTATTAAAAATGTTTATTAAAAATGTGCAACATTTTGCATGAAATGTATTTGTTACCGATCGTACGTACTATGATTGCAAAAACGTTCTTCCAGAAATCAATTTTTTATGAAACATTGAAAACTTAAGGACTAGATGACAGGTACAAATACTGTAGAAAGATATCATCATTGTCTTTTCTTTGCTGCTTTCACTGCTTTGGTTTTCTGTTTTTCTCCACCACTAAGATATGACGCTAGTACTTCTGACATTTCTGGCATATTGTATATGGTGAGATTGTTAAGTTGTTCCATGTCCTAGAAACATCAAACAAAATAGGTTATTGTAAATATATAATCTATATTATATCTTATTGTAATATGGCTTTCAAATTAACCTTTCTAGTTTCTGGATCATTCATTATTTTTGGTAAAATCATAATAAGAACTAATGGTAGGATCATCATCAGGACCTGAAACAGAAATAATTTATAGATGATTAGTTATAAAGTTATTAATAAACATGTAACAAATTATATTATTAAAACTTACCATTGGATTAAATAAGAAATCTGTTACTCTCCACTGTTCTCTAACTTGGAAATATCGGAATGGAGTAAGCGGCCTCATCTTTAACGGATATGGTACTTGTATTATTTGTGAAGTTTGAATTAAATTCACTTTACGTGCTCTGAATTTTCCCTTAGAATTAATTTCAACTCTAACAGGTTCGTATAGGTAATTAGGATTAACAACTTCCACTATGTATGATCCTGATGGCACATTAGAAATTACAAATGTTCCATCTTCCCTGTGAAAATGGAATGTTATTAAAAACAAATCGGAGTGAACAGAATATGTAAAATACTTTTACATCGACATAATGAACAAACTATATTTTTAGTATAATATATACATTTATATATTCTTCTAATATAGTATAGTACACGTCATAAAAAGTTCATTGAATATCGTGTAGGAAATTTACCTTAAAAATCCATAATGTTCACCGCCGTTTACCATAACATGAGTCATTAACTGCCAGCCGGTCGAAGCAGTGTTTTCCCATGGGAATACTTTTCCTTCGATAATATAAAGATCGGTAGACAGATCTTCCTCATTTTCCGCATTAATATGCCCAACAATTAAGCTAATAATTACAAAAATCACAGATCCAAGTTTCGTCGAAGAAATCATGTTTCTTCTTTTTCTATACACTGAAGTTGGTTACTACTGCGTCAGCTGATTTCAGTGCTGCCACCATTTGTCATGTCGGTAATCTTATAATATTTTTCGTTCGTATCATTTTAATATTTTCTATATTTTAAAATAGCTTTAATATTTAATTATTATAATATAATTTGATCGATTTTTCCTTTAAGAAAAAAGGTACATGATTTGTCCAAATCATGTAGTAATTTCATTATGTAAACGGTGTTACTTCCGATCAAGTTCGGTTGTTCAACTAAGCTAACTTCAAGACTCGCGTGGGGCAATTTTTGGAGTTTGTTGTAGTCTTCTCTTCTTCTAATTTCCGACATATATTAATGAAAGATTAATAAGTTCTGAAGAATTATTTGTGAGACTAAAGTACGCGATAATCTATACCAAAATGGAGGAGAAACTAAGACAGATGGAAGATGAGATGAACAGGTAATATATATTTTCGTACACATTGTCCTTCTAACCCTTGTTTACCTTTCATTTGACTTGTAACGATTTTTTTACGTTTACATTCTCGTCATTTTTTTTCTCATACATTTCATGTAAACATATATAGTGTATGGCAGTACATATATTACAACGTAAGTGGAATTAGAACAAGATATCGCATAACTTGACCGCAGGTAATTTTTTTAACGTTCCAGAGATCCTAATTTTTTTTATAAGTAATACTTTATCTTTATTCGCTCATTAATCCAAATTCATAGGTTCGAAGCAGAAATTGGTGGTCAGTTAGTGACTCCGATGGTTAGACCGGTAATCGGAGCCAATACATATAACCAAGTAGCACGACAATTGGAACAACACGAACTACCAACATCTGTGGTGGCAGCTGCTGCCGCAACATTAGCTTTTCCACCTATGATAGGTTTCCCACCACCTCCTCCGCCGCCACCTCCACCACCGCCACCACCAATGTTAATTCCGCAACAAGTTGCAAGACAAGGTAAATATGTAAAAAATTATAGAGTACGATAGATAATCTTTCTTAAGGATTTTATTCTAAAATGCTTTTCGCTTACAGGTACAGTCCCTATCACAACATATTCTTCTCCTGCACAGATAAGTAATCCATACTTACCAAATATGGTGGATCCGTGTTTAAGTGCGACTCCAAAAACTTACGAATCTACGTCAGCTCCAATGATTCATCCAGAAATTATTGAACAGATTATCAATACAAAAATACCAGAAGATGAAGGTAAAAAGAAGCCAAAAGTAAAAGGTGTTAGTACGGCCGCGGAGTTGGCCATTAGTCAGGGGAAAGCCAGTTCTATTATGGCAAATGCTAGCGCGGAAGAAAGTCATCCAAAAGGTAAAGGAAAGAAAAATAAAAAAATTATTAGGATGGCTGGTGGACAGACCTGGGAAGATCCTTCTTTGTTAGAGTGGGACGACGGTTAGTCATTGATTTAATTTTTACGAGAAATCAAATATACCATGATTTTAATCTCGTTTATTACATTTAGATGACTTCAGGATATTCTGCGGTGATTTGGGAAACGACGTTACCGACGAAATGTTGGTAAGAGTGTTCGGCAAATACCCCAGCTTCCAAAGAGCAAAAGTAGTCAGAGATAAACGAACGAACAAAACTAAAGGTTTCGGATTCGTATCTTTCAAAGATCCGCAAGATTTCATCAAGGCTATGAAGGAGATGAATGGTAAGTAAATTAATCGATATAACAGCTTTTTTTATATTATCTTTTACCCGAATTCTACAATACATGAGATCTCGACAATTTATTACATTACTAATAAATCATGCTAACATATTTTATCTACAACGAAACGAACATAACGTAAACTTGTCAGAGTAGTTTAAATTATCTAGCGATAACGATTACATACTAACGATAGGATACAATCAGCAAAGTGTTTTAAATATGAAGCGACCGTAGTGTGACTTTAAAAATAATGAGATCAAAGTCGTCAAGCTTCTTTAAAATAACGTTCGAAGTCGCCTTCGTGTCTATTTTCCAAGCGCCCCCAATCCGTACGATATAAAGAACTGAGGTATTATCGGATATTGTCGTCTTGATTGCATAGACGCACTATTTCTAACGGCAACTCGATAGTTGGGTTGTACCAAAGGCTGTACAGGATTATCATTCGTTTTTCCAACTTCTTGTTGATGACTCGTTCCTACGATTTACAGCAATAACTTATAAATATATGACACGAATATTTCTGTCTTACGATATGTGAGTTTCCATTAAAATTGAGTCCTCACCCGTGGCGCTACTCGCAGCATGATTGAATCTAGATCCATGCGGCGTCATGTAGAGAACGGAAAAAGGCATACCACCCGCACCCCAGCCACGCGACAAGAACGAATCCTTTTTATTCGTTTTACTCGAGACTCTCTTGGTCGGTAGTAACGATGGTCGTGCATCGCTTTCCAAATTGGGAGTGCCGTCCTTCCATGATTCTAATACTGAGTCAGTTCCTGCATCCGCGATCTGTCGTCTACTTTGCAACCTGCAAATGACAAAGTAGTCATTCCCAAGACCGTGCGTGGGTATATCGGCCTGTCGTTATATCGAGTATATTATGTACTGTTAAATATGTTTACATGCTGCACTCTACGATGTCCAAGACCATCTATCAGTTTGAACATTTTTATCGACCTGTTTTGCAAATTCCATACCGATTTCGCGACACGATTTTACGTCGGTTGTTAAAAATAATTCACCTATCGTTGTATTCGATTTGTATCCTTTATACATCGCCTGTGTTCGAATCTTTTAAAAATCTGTCGCCTGGGAAATATTTTTTTATCGTGGAAAATCAATTCTCGAGCAAGTGATTTTTTCTTTAGAGAACCAAGACATTTAACAAAAATCATACGAAAGTATGTTGATTTCTATATTAAAATAAGACAAATTTGTAATATACCTCGTGGCAGGTATATCTTCGGGTACAATGACCGGATCGGCGATAACTGGTGCAAGGGGTAAAACCTCCAAGCAGCGTTCCTCCGGTGAGCATTCCGACGTAATAACAGGTGTCAGATTATCACCTTTCTCCCAATCACCCTTCGGACTGGGTGCGGCATAAGTCGTTATTATCCAAAATATATTCAATCCCAAGATAAAGAGGACATTCTCTACCGCTGCTGCTCTCATTATCTCGTTTCTCCTTGTAAAAGATCGTTTCTTCAAAAATTCAGCGATAAAACGTTCCTCGGCTTTTTTGTTTCTCTGTAAAACGACACATTCGTACGTTTAAATCACGACTCATGGCTAGCCGTGAATTTCCACACGTCGTCCTCCTATCGTCGGCACTCGACTCGTTAGGTGAAACGCGCGGGACAATTCATTGACCATTAAGGCTGTTCACCACCTTTCGCTCGAGTCGCGCGTGACTTCAGCGACGGGAGCGGAGAAAATAAGAACTACAGGCAAATAAGGGGAACCGCGTCCCCACCGCCAATTTATCGTATCGGTGTATGGGCATGTGTTTGTCGCTATTACCCCACCGTCTTGCGACGGAAGCGAAGGCGCGAGCCGATCAACGAACGGTGTGTGATCGTCAGATTTTTCACAGCTGATCCAAACCGAAACGTGTTGTAGGGTGCGTACGCACGTATGTACACACATACGCACACGTAGAGCACGTCTCGCTTTGGCTCAGCTGTGAACAATCTGACGATCATCAAAATCGATCAGGAATTCTGGCCAGGAGAGTTTCTGCCGTGAATCTTTGCCGAGCGCTATACGAGTTTGTCGCTTCGCACGCGCTATTCACGGCAGAAGTTCTGCTGGTCGCAATTCTCGATCGATTTTGATGATCGATAGCTCATTCGAAAGATAAAAGATTTCTTGAGGAGATGATCTTTTCCAAATTTTTCATAACCTTTTTTTTCGATGTCTAAATGACACTACAACATATGCATAATTAAACATCCTTTTGCTGACTGAAGATCGCATGATTTCGATTTTTGGAAAAGATCATCTCCTCAAGAAATCTTTTATCTTTCGAATAAGCTATCGTTCATCAAAATCGGTCAAGAATTCTAGTCAGGAGAGTTTCTGCCGTGAATCTTTGCCGAGCGCTATACGAGTTTGTCACTCCGCACGCGCTCCTCACGCTCGCATCTATTCACGACAGAAATTCTGCTGGTCGCAATTCTCGATCGATTTTGATGACCGACAGCTCATTCGAAAGATAAAAGATTTCTTGAGGAGATGATCTTTTCCAAAAATCGAAATCATGCGATCTTCAGTCAGCAAAAGGATGTTTAATTATGCATATGTTGTAGTGTCATTTAGACATCGAAAAAAAAGGTTTTGAAAAATTTGGAAAAGATCATCTCCTCAAGAAATCTTTTATCTTTCAAATGAGCTATCGTTCATCAAAATCGATCAAGAATTGCGACCAGTAGAATTTCTGTCGTGAATAGATGCGAGCGTGAGGAGCGCGTGCGGAGTGACAAACTCGTATAGCGCTCGGCAAAGATTCACGGCAGAAACTCTCCTGACTAGAATTCTTGACCGATTTTGATGAACGATAGTTCATTCGAAAGATAAAGGATTTCTTGAGGAGATGATCTTTTTCAAATTTTTCATAACCTTTTTTTTCGATGTCTAAATGACACTACAACATATGCATAATTCAACATCCCTTTTCTGATCGAAGATCGCATGATTTCGAACTTTGGAAAAGATCATCTCCTCAAGAAATCTTTTATCTTTCGAATAAGCTATCGTTCATCAAAATCGGTCAAGAATTCTAGTCAGGAGAGTTTCTGCCGTGAATCTTTGCCGAGCGCTATACGAGTTTTTCACTCCGCACGCGCTCCTCACGCTCGCATCTATTCACGACAGAAATTCTACTGGTCGCAATTCTTGATCGATTTTGATGAACGATAGCTCATTCGAAAGATAAAAGATTTTTTGAGGAGATGATCTTTTCCAAATTTTTCATAACCTTTTTTTTCGATGTCTAAATGACACTACAACATATGCATAATTAAACATCCTTTTGCTGACTGAAGATCGCATGATTTCGATTTTTGGAAAAGATCATCTCCTCAAGAAATCTTTTATCTTTCGAATGAGCTGTCGGTCATCAAAATCGATCGAGAATTGCGACCAGCAGAATTTCTGTCGTGAATAGATGCGAGCGTGAGGAGCGCGTGCGGAGTGACAAACTCGTATAGCGCTCGGCAAAGATTCACGGCAGAAACTCTCCTGACTAGAATTCTTGACCGATTTTGATGAACGATCGCTTATTCGAAAGATAAAAGATTTCTTGAGGAGATGATCTTTTCCAAAGTTCGAAATCATGCGATCTTCGATCAGAAAAGGGATGTTCAATTATGCATATGTTGTAGTGTCATTTAGACATCGAAAAAAAAGGTTTTGAAAAATTTGGAAAAGATCATCTCCTCAAGAAATCTTTTATCTTTCGAATGAGCTATCGTTCATCAAAATCGATCAAGAATTGCGACCAGTAGAATTTCTGTCGTGAATAGATGCGAGCGTGAGGAGCGCGTGCGGAGTGAAAAACTCGTATAGCGCTCGGCAAAGATTCACGGCAGAAACTCTCCTGACTAGAATTCTTGACCGATTTTGATGAACGATAGCTTATTCGAAAGATAAAAGATTTCTTGAGGAGATGATCTTTTCCAAAGTTCGAAATCATGCGATCTTCGATCAGAAAAGGGATGTTCAATTATGCATATGTTGTAGTGTCATTTAGATACCGAAAAAAAAGGTTATGAAAAATTTGAAAAAGATCATCTCCTCCAGAAATCTTTTATCTTTCGAATGAGCTATCGGTCATCAAAATCGATCAAGAATTGTGGTTAGGAAAGATCATGACGTGAATCGTTTATCGCCGTACATGGATATACATATATGTATGTATGTAGCGCGCGCTTGCTTGAAGCTTTGAGCTACGGCCCATGCGATACTTTCTTCCTTCCGAATTAGTTACATGTATATACACAAGGAAAGGCGCTACTCTCTTTTGTCGACTTACAAACATTGCCGCATCCGTGTCCGTGTAGTGACGGAGTAGGGGCATGAGCTTCGGCTCGTGCGCCACGAATAGAGGTGGCGCTCTGGTTTGTCGACTTTACTCGCCAAAATCGCCCAAAAACGGGGTTTACGCCAACAACTCTCCTGGTCACAATTTTTGACCGATTTTGACGAGCAAGAGCTTATCGGAAAGCTGAAAGATTTTTGGAGGAGATGATCTTTTTAGAATTTTGAAAAAATACTTATTTCTCCACAAAAATCAAAGTAAAACATAAAAAAACTTTTTTTGAAAATTTTAAAAAGATCATCTCCTCCAGAATTCTTTCAGCTTTCGAATGAGCCCTTGTTCGTCAAAATCGGTCAAAAATTGTGACCAGGAGAGTTGTTGGCGTGAACGCATTAGGTGGTGAACGCCCTTAAAGTATACCCTGAGACAGACGAGTACGTTGTTTACGTTTACAAGATATTTTAGCGACGAACGCGAACTATTTATATGACATTCCTTCTAATTTTAGTATGCTTATATATCCGTGTATTTCCCGATCACCCGGTGGGCGTAAGAACGGTTCTACGATAGAAAAAGAAAAAAGGAACGTTATTTTTGATTATGCTTCTTCGAGGAGGAGCGGCTGGTAAAAGGTAAGAACAATAGCCGCGAGCGTTTGCCCAGCAATTATGATGCGTGAATTTATGCGACGTACCGACCCTTCGATAACTTTATTCGGTCTACTCGATATTCAACCTTACCCTCTACTACATAAAAATGATCTCATATCTAGGAACGAGGTGAACTTATGGTATCGGTATTGATTTCCGTTGAAAAGGAATTACGATAATACCGGATGATTAATCAGAAAGATTCAGTATTAATTGAAGAGTTCACAGGTTAAAGCGATTAACTACATTTTTTTTAATCTCAAAGTGTCTTATCGATGCTTAACTTTGTATATTTTCTCAATTTCTTCTACATTTTTTTTGGAGTTAATTGATTTGGTAAATGATTAATTAGAAATTGAAAAAGTAAGTGAAAACTTTCAATGGCACATATCTCTTCTTTCTATGATACAAACTCGTGAACACTTTCTTTAACAACGAGATCTCGATTATTTGTTTCTTAATAAAAAAACAGAAATGGTTAAGAAGAATTTACCTTTTGAAACAGGGTACCGGTCGTTCGTTCGGTCGTCGTACTATCTTCTCTACTTCAAAGTTCCTTCCACTCGTTAACGTCGCGATCGTAAAATTCCGCGTGGCGGGATAACGTAGTCATCCCAGTTTCGATGATCGTGTCGGGGTAACTGCGACGGAATGCATCGGGACGTCGAGCGACCCGGTACTCATTCAACAACCCCTACCATCACGGTGTCGCGCTCGTACCCCCCACCCTACGAAAAGGAACCAATCAGCTTCAAGTGCGAGCCGTTTGCCGGCCTTTCTTTTTCTTTTTTTCCTCTTTGTCTTCTTTCGTCGAGAGCGTCGAAAGACACGACGCTAAGAGAGGACCACTACGAAGATGACGATGATGTCGTCGTCGTCTTTCCTCCCTCTTCTCTCTTTTTTTTTTTTCCTCCGTGGATGAATCAGATCCGTGCGCTTCTCTCGCGGTGCGAAATAGCTCGCGAATGTCCGTAGATATCTTTATTAACTGTCAAGGAACTTCTCGCGGTGCGAGGATCGAATAAGATAGTCTTCTCTAGGATTTCTTAGTTAGCCCACTCGAGAGTTCAATGACGTACGGATATATCTGACTTTTATCGAACGTCTTGGATTTTTATTCATTTAATGCTAATTTTGTTATTAAGTTTTTATTGTATCAAGTTTTTATTTGTATTTTCCTCGCTTTGATCTATATTTATTAAAGAGAATTGTATAGGATAAAGTTGCTGAATACGAGACCCAATTTTTTTTTAAATATTTTTAATAAATATTCGTGAGTTCTCTATAATGGGGATAACCTGGGATCTCATATTAGGAAACTTTAGTTTAAGAGGGACATCAAAGATTCGTCATTTATTTCTTTTTCGATATCAACTTTACGGATTCGATAAATTAATGGAATACTTTTTTTTCCCTGGTCAACGATATAGACAGTACAATATTTAATATAGGACCAACACTTTTCCTCCGTTCGTTATTGGAGATTATTCCTAGATCGTATAAAATTCATTTGTATTACTTGCCATTTCCTTCTTCGATCCGATTTGAAAAAAAATACAATTTGTACTTGATCACGTAGATATACATGGGCGTAGGGATCTTTCTTAATTTCGTTGGTTTATCGAAACAAAGAGAGAGAGAGAGAGAAAGCTCTCTCGAGATCGCACGTGCCTCGCGTCCGGCGTTAAGTGATACGCTCTGAAATTAGTCAGACGCAACAAGTAGTTCGAGCGATCGTGTGAGTAGACGCCTTCGTCTCACCGCGTAATCCTCAATGATTTATTTTCTCACGTTTCTCCGACCTCTTTTTTTTCAACGATAGTTTCATTTAATTATGGTTCACCATAAAGATCATTTTATCTCCATTAACGTAATAAAAAAATGCTATCCCATGGATCTTGATTTAATTTTTTTTAAGAGAATAATAGAGAGTAAAAAAAACTTTCATTTACAGAAGACTACAATTTTTACAAAATTTCCCTTTTTCCCTTCCACTGTCTCTTCTATCGGGTGAAATTTTTTCCGAATGACGAATCTAAGCAATGCGAACAACTTTATTTACGCTGACAACGATATCCTACGCGTTTTCTTCGTGCATTACTCGTGAGATATCTAAGATATTAAGGGAGGAAGGCGAACCGCGTTGGCGCGACCGAATCTTCTTCGGATGTTTGTAGCGATCGGGGCCGTTGACAGAAGTTTTCATATAAACTGAGGGTTAGACTGTTAGAGCCAGAATATTCTTGGAATTCGAAGAAGAATTTAGAAAGGAATTCGAGATTGCGTGGGCGACGCGCGACACGGTAAAACGAAAAAGACAAAGGAGGAGGCATCCTGCTCCGTATACGGATGCGCGAAATGTTGAATCAAAATTAATCGAGAAAGTTGCCTTCCCCTTTTTTACGACGATCGTTACCACCAGCAGGATCGACGGTTCCAAGAAAGAGCTTTTCGACGTAATCGAGAGAAGAGGTCGATTGGCTAAAATGACAAAAAAAAAAGCGCTTTTCTACCAACGTCCTGTATTATCATTTCACGTTATCGTCCTACAACCTTCTATCGGTTCAAGTAGGAAGGATTAGACAATAAAAACGCAGATATGATAACGTTATCAAGATTACCTACCTCGATATATTCGGAAAAGTGTTTTACTCTTTTTGGAGTGAAACGCAATAAAGGGGTCATCGATGAAATCCCTCGGCTTTATTTTTTAGGAGATTACAACGTGAATTTCAATGGTCCTGTTTATTAGCTCGATTCTAATAACCATTAAGACAAATTTGTTCGCGTCTATACGATTTAATTACTTTTGAACCCTTTCTTTCTCAATATTTCGTTTTGTTTGCCCTCAAACGATCGACGTGTCAGTACCGAAAGGGGGAAAGGACACGTCTCGTGCGGTGGGGCAGCGTACTTAAGTAGCCTCGTGGTAAAATTACATCTTCCTTACTTAACTTAATGGAATACGTGACCGTGGCGAAGCACCATGACCCGTTTACACCTCATACGGTGACCTCGGTCGGCAAATTTGAACGAGGACTCTCATTCATTTATTCTTTTTTTTTCTTTTCTCGATCGTAACACGCGCGTGCGGGTGATAGAGAAAGATCGAGACACGGAAATGATGACATTGAACGGATAACTGAGTGGCGTTCGAGGTACCAGCGAGGAGCGAACTCGTTCGTGACCCGGGTGCAACCTTGCGCAGCCTTGATAAAACTTACACCGCTGATCCGTGATCTCGATCTCACTCCGGCCGAAAGAATATACAGTTTGTTATACTTTTCGATGATTTCAAACTTGTTACCACCAATTATTGATTTATGAAATAGTTAACAAAATACGTGTTTAATCCTTTAATATTGTCGTGATATTATTTTGTTGCAATTTAATAATTTATCAAAACAATGAAGTCCTCGATGTAAAAGAGAAACGGAGTGGTTTGGATAATATACAAAATTATATTATGATTAACGATTCTATGTCATTAGGATATGATTATTTATGAAAATAAACAATCCTTTTCTAAGTACCACGTAGACAGTAGAGATTAAAAAGTATTCTATATTCAAAGGTAATAAATTAAACAAGAATAAATACCTTTTGAAATCGTTTTAGAAACATTCTCGTTAGTGTAACGTTGAGTGGTCCTTTCTTTTCTTCTTTTTCTTTTTTCATAAGTTCTCACGAAGAGTTAACATTACCATTCAATGATCGATGTGCATTTGACTGGGACGATGAAAAAACAGACCCCCTTTCGGCGAAGTTGGTTCGATTGTAGAAAAAATCGGTAGACGTGGGTGGAGAATAAGAAAAGTGGGCTCGAGCTTGCGACTTTCGCGTTGTTTCTTTTCGCGGTCGCTTTCGAGCACCTCGTCGTGTTCTCCCCCCGTAGAAAAAAAAAATAGAAAGAAAAAGAGAGAGATAGCACGAGAAAAAATAGAAAGAGCGAGCGAGAAAAGCGTGGGTGCTTGGCCGAGGGAATTTTCATTGATGCCTCTGCTGTGTATTTTCAGAACTCTCGCATCTACCAGTTGCGTTTACATCGCACGAATTTTTTTCACGCAGACGCTCTGCCGTCAGATCGCGTCTCTTTTTTCCCCGATGTTCCTACGGTCTCTTTTCTTTTTTACAACGGCAATCCCGTTTCGCACCGGCACGTCTTTCGAGGGTTGGGTCTGGCCAATGAGTTTAACGAGTTCGTCCTTTCAACGTAAATCGTTCGAACGATCTTTTCTATATAATTCGGATTTTCGAAGTTCCCACCTACGTGTAAAATGCTATGAACAATAATTATGATAATTATTATGAATACTGTAAACAAGACTTGTATTAGTCTATTTAATACAAACAAGATAATTATTAGAATATAAATATATAAAGATAATTATTATGAATACTGTAAATAAGACTTGTATTAGTCTATTTAATACAAACAAGAGTATTTCATCCAATTAAAACTTTCGGACAAATATATTAACGTTTTAATCCAACTTTTTCAATCCTCTATTTTTTTACGGTAAATCGCTGAAGAGAAGTATCTAGCAGCAAAAAACCGTATTAATGCCAATATGGTAAACGATAGGTCGTTGAGTGGACATCTGATCAAAAGTAGCACGTGATATGTGATGTCGGTAATGAAAGTCGATTTTGAAAATGTCATCGTTGAAATGCAAATATGCGAAAGCTAAAAGACTTCTGAATGGCATACATACGCTTCTGTTAAGAATAAGGGTGTATAAGGGTAGGGTGAAAATATGAAAGAGATACCTACGTCGTGATCACCTGTTGCAGCAAAGAATTTTCATTACGTGCGTTGCATTACATATTTCTTCATGGAACGTCCGAATGAATTTTTCTTAAAAGTCCTCCTAGACGTTATATCAGTATCTTCTTTCAGTTTCCTCTTTCGATTGCTTGGGACTTTGAAGGTTATTACATAAAATAACTTTGTTACTTGTCCATTTCAATGAAACATTATTCACTTTTTAAAACTCGATTAGGACTCTCACTTACGGCCCGTGCTCGAAGCTTTATCGGGCCTATTCGAATTGAATTGATTGATACGATCCCCTTTCCCATTAAATGATGACGAACTCTGAAATTTGTTTCAACTCAAGTAGAAGTTAATCGAGTGTAACTACGTTATATTATTAATCAATTCAAAAATCATTGTATCATTATTTCGTTATTTTGGTAGTTTTCCCTTAAGAGAGATACTTTGTAAAAATTTCTACTCTACTGTCTATTGAATTTACAGTCATAAAATACATCCTTAACAAACGTGTCATGCTTCGTGCACCAAAAATTTTCCTAGCTCTCTCTCTGTGAAGATACAAAAATATTTTTCCATTTATATTCATATCCATTACACAATCTAGTAAAACTAAAAAATATAATCAAAAGGAAAATCTCTCTTGACCACAATACCACGAGAGAGAAACCCAGATAAGGTCACATATAGTCAGTTCCCACGCAACACGTTAAGTCCTATGTAAACTACTAAAGATAATGCATTAGTCATCGGTGTTGGGGACGAATCAAAAACATTTCTCATAATATTTGTTAAATGTATATTTAGATAAGAAAATGAGACAACGTTTTTATATTAATTTCGCGATTTTATTTTAGGACGATACGTCGGATCCCGGCCGATAAAATTACGGAAGAGTTCGTGGAAGCAGCGAAATTTGGAAACGGTACGGAAGAAAGAAAAAGAGAAGCAAGCACTGATCGGTCTTTTGACCGGTCGGTGACGTGGCAGAATCAGTGTCGTCCTCGTTTCGACGATCGTCATAATCATACGAGGACATAATCGTAAGTCAGTCGTGTCAATTGGTCGCAGTGCTGGTGAATCTTCATTTCGTGCCGTAACGCGATGAAATTGAATGACGCGTTCAACCGGGTCGCGTAGGTTGTATCGAGAAATACAATTGCGGGGATACATATGTCTGCGTTTAAGGGCGAACGTTCGAAAGAATGAATGTATTGTACAATTATGTTTATAATGTTATGACTAATATTTCTGAACAAGAAAAAAAAAAAAAAAAAAAGAATATATACTTGAGTACACGTGCATTATGTTTCCCGCCATTTCTCTATGATTTCACATAAGATAAAGAAAGAACTAAGCTGGAGCAGTGCAAAGCGATGGAATAAAGTGAACGATGGAAAAGTTTTCGATAATTAAATAAATCGATCGAGTGAGTATAAAACTGAGATAATAATTGAAGCTGCGAGCTTTCAAGCCTACGAGCTGGTAGGCGTCATTAGAGACTTAACTTTGCAAACTTTTCTTATCTTTCATTTTTATTCGCTCCATCTCTCGATTCCATAAAAATAAAATGACGCGTTGCTGCATTTGCGACGAGGGAATCGAGTGAATATTGCCGAGAACAAGTTCGAATCGCCTACATGTAAGAGAATGGCAGAAGCGCTGCCAATTCTTGGCGAACGTGGAGAGGAGGAAAAGAATCCTCTTGGAGTAAGTATTTTCTTCTCTTTATTATATATATATACACACACAAGGGAGTTGGGAGTAAATCGTAAAAGAGGAAAGGGGGGATTATCGTTCGACGTTAAAACGAGGACTAGCAGTGTCTGTTATTTTAGCTTTACGAGGGCGAAAGAAACGAGAAGGGTGATCGACATGGATTCGGGAAATGTTTATTACCCAATGGTGACATGTACGTCGGTCGGTACTGTCTCGGACTCAGAAACGGTAAAGGCATTTACGTTTTGAAGAACGGTGCCCGATATGACGGCGAATGGAGACAGGGACTCAAATACGGGCAAGGGACTTTTTGGTACCCCGATGGAACGCGATACGAAGGTACGGAAGCATGTACGAAAATAGGATCCGATTCAGATTCAAAGAAGCCACTTGGACGTGGGTTGACAGTGGGACACATGCGTACACAATATTATTTTTGTTTCGTACCTTTGGAATCTAAAGAAATTCACGCGAGTCATATACCTTTTTCGTTATCTCTATGTGCTGGTTAAACGAGAATATTAAAGAATTAAATATTAGAATAGTACGAATTACAGAAAAATTCTTTTGGTATCTAAATATAATTCACCATTTCGAGGAATTTCAGCTTATGTTACAGCTGACCATCGACGTTTCATGGAATACCAGAATTAACATATTTTTTTCTTCTTTTTCTAACTCTATCAAATACCTTCCATAGAGAACTCTTGGTGTATATAATTATAGCGAGTGACGTTCTCGTGAGTGCGCTATGAGTTTATATAAGGTAGAAGGGTGAAGATGAAAAGAAGAAAATATCGTTTGATAGGTGACTGGAAACGTGATACCAAATATGGATTCGGCGTGTACTACTATGCGAACAACGATATTTACGAGGGCTCTTGGAAAAAGAATCTTCGTCATGGCTTGGGAACTTATCTCTACGCTGAAACTGGCACCAAATTTATGGGTACTTGGATAAAGGATCGAATGCAAGGACCAGGACAACTTATTCATCCTCGACATCGTTATCATGGCTTTTGGGAATTGAATTTGGTAATGAGCTTGAAAAGTTCCAATAAAAACAATCGTTTTTTAATAAAATCGTTTCGTAACAACAGCCATACGGACGTGGCTGCTTCACTTTCGAGAACGCCTGCATGCAACACGGGCATTACGTGCATCTACGAGATCCCAATTACGAGCAAACCGAGGAAGAAGAGGGGAGGGATCTCGAGAAGGTGGGTTAATAAAATGAAAAACGTTATTTTACGTATGATTTTAACACGTTCTCTGTTACGTGAGATACCTCACGAAGAACTTTTCGATATTTTTGCAATTAAATATAAGATTTTGATTAAATAGTTTATAAAATTTGATATATCATGTAAAGTGCCGTTATTTCATAATGGGTCACATACGTTCTATGAAGAATACCGATCGATGGTTCGATTTTCTATATTTCCACTACATATCAAGATTGCTGTCGTCACAAAGGGACACTAAAATTCTACTATAAAAGTAATTACATTCTATTAGTTTCGAAAACGTGAGCCACATATGACCTACGCGGTATGAACGGGGTCACTGAAAATTTGTCTGACAGAAAACGTGTTAATATCAAACCAGAATAAATTACAAACGAGTGACACGGTCGAATGTAAAGGTTTCGAAATAAGAGCCTGATCATATTCGTTAACTAAATATTTTCGAACAATGTATGTCCAACGACGATGTTAGGAAATTCGAGTGATATTTTCTTGACATCAATCCGTAAAAAAAATATTTTATTAGGCTGTAGAAACGGAGGCAAGAACTGATGAAGAGGAAGAGGGAGAGGATAAACCTGTGGAGGAAACACCCTTCGGTGAACCTCTTCCACTAAGGAAGGGTATTATTCCCGTGTGGCGGGCACGTTGTATCACCCCGTACAATCCTGACTTATTGCCACCAGAGCCAGTACCATTGCAGGAAGAGGTATTTTGTTTATTTTGCTTGTTAGAAGAACAAAAGCGTTATTTATATTATTTTGCACGTAACAGATTTAATCAGGAAATAGAGTGCATATAATGCTGGAAGCGTATTAGAAACGTGCCGCTTAAATAAACGTACTTCGTTCACGTTCTTTCCTTCATACTCGATCACCCTTTTCTTAAATAATAAACTCTCGCTTCGTTTCGCACGCTTTTCCTGTCTTTTTGTACTTCGACAGACTCACGCGACAATTTTCATATCGTTACTCGGCATAGTTTAATCGTAAGGACGCAACTCGTTGCGTTAGTAACAAACATACTTATTTTTAAGCATGATAAATATCGAAAAAAAGAAGTACTCAATGATCGTGCTCGCGTTACGATAATAGAGGAAAGAAGATAAATTCTCTTATAATTATTTAGCGGGTTAACTTGTATCGGAATGAAACCATCGCTCTTACATATTACGCTGGATTAGTCCGTCCGGTCTGAACTAACATCGAACACCTTTATCGAAAAGGTTACGAGTCAGTTGCTAATTTAATATCGAGAGAAGGCACGCGATAAAATTCAATTTCTTCGTTCCGGAGTAGTGGATCCTCTTCGACGTCTGGAAAATTGCGATAAGCGGAAGTAGTACGGCTATCGGTGGCGGGGCCGAGCCTTATTCGATTGTCCTCGTATTAACGAGAATTTCCGGCTTTCTATTTCCGTCCGTTTTTGCCAGACTATCAACTCGGATGTTCATTAATAGAATCACGATATCCGGGTTCCGAGCTCGTCTTCCGTCTCACTTCGCGCAAGAAGCGAGCCGTCGTTGTTACGATATGTACCGATGTATATCCGGCATATTTCTGGGGGATATAATCGAGTTTCCTCTTTTCTTCTTCCAATTCATTCGTCTCTTCTTTATCAGGTATCGTTGCAGTCCTTGACAGACAAGTGTCAAGACGACGAGCCTTGGATGGAACCGGAGGAATATTTAAAGTATTACCAGACCGAGTACGGCGGTGAAAACGATGACTACGAAAATGCAGAAGGTTTCCCGCCAAGGCCATCCGGTTTGATTACTCACCTAGAAGATGTATAAATATGCGTCTGTTTTCCTTCGAAGTATAAACATTTTAAAGTCTGTGGTCTTTTTATAATAATTTTATTCTTTTACCTTTTTTTTTATTTTTTAATCGACAATCGCGGCCGAGTACCTTCTGACATCGAATCTATCGTTTATACTTCGAAACGGTGTTATACTATATGGTTTGTAACATTTAGAAGTATTATAAAGTACGAGTAACGGTAAGAAAAGAACGGATACAACGGTAACATTTATTTTTCATCTTTTCTTTTATTATATTATGCTTGTCGTATAGTTAGTAGCTTGTTTGGATTAGCGTTAAACACTGTCAAATAATATCAGCATAATATAATAAATCAATACGGTATAATATTATATTAAATATGTACAATACATATGCGTATAGCATGATATTGTTTGGTGCGTTTCATTTCGACGGTTTTTATATAACTATAGGTGAAAGAAATTCCCTGAAATGAAGGATTGTATTTATGAAAATATACTAGTCCTTTTCTTACGATTACGAAGATTAACAGAATGAAACAGACCGGAACTAACGAACTTCTGGATTGCAAATAACGCATTAGTAATGTAACCCTGTTTTGTATTTAAAAGGCTATACCAACGGTTGATCTTAAGCCGTTTATTTAGGAAATTATAATAAGAAATGTGCGTACGTGCTTATACTGCACAAAATTTATATATATAATATTTACGGATAGGGGGTCGTACGCAAGTAGAAAACTAGAAAACGTACGCATTGTTATGTACAAATCTAGCCAGCTTCGCCTGATATATTAAATTTCTTACGCAGACGATACATTTAATTTATATTAAAAAGCACAAGCTTGCTTCAACGTTCATCGATGCGTGCAAGCGCGTGATATTCCATCGACATAGGAGTGAGACTACATGTTTTTTTTCCAAGAACAGTTAATTTTACAACTTACTTAATAGGAAGACAAAGTAGCTAAAGATGTATGAAAGTGGAAGAGATGTTACAACATGTTAAGTCTATTATACATTGTTCTTAAGTTAACGTTCCTCCACTAATGTCTAAGATACCAAACGGAGACATCGTACGTTTTCTTTTTTTTTTTTCAAAATCCGCCGTTTTCGATCACTCGCTGGCATTACAATCGTGTCGTGTTTAGAAATATCGCGGGAATGCGTGTATACGAATGCTTTAATTTAAAAAATCTTTTTATCTTGGTACAGATTATATCTGACTGCATTGACAATAAAGGTCAAATGGAGATCGATAAAGGTTCGTAAAGGACGGAGGAAAGGGTAAAATAATATAAAGTTTTGCGAAATATCGCAGTCTTGTTTTTACCACAAGTTATGTCACACCTTATCCGCGAATTATTTTTTTTTATCCGTAGCTATAACGGTATTTCGGCAATCTTATGATCGTTTGAGAATAGCTGTCGTTCGAATGATTGCAATAGTGTGTTAATAGGGCATTTTTTTATGCTATTAAAGTATATTTGCATGGTAAGAGATCAAATTTTTCAAGTAGAAGCATATGTGACGTAACGCGAGGTCGTAGATATATCACTCCGATGTGCCCAAATGCAATCATCGCATTCGCTTCTTTATTTTTAATCTACAATCAATACCGCAGTAACAAAATACTTTTACCTACGACCTTGCTTTATCTTGGCACAAGATTAAGATCCGTGTTTACCACGAAATATCCACAGCCTGAAGAGATTAAAGCATTTTTTTTCTTGCGTAAACCAATTAGCCACTGGCAAATTAGGAATACGTACATCTTTTACGTGATTAATTGATTAAACATTTTTAACCGGATTAAAAATAAAAAAATACGAAGAATGAGTATTTATAGCTAATGCATTGATAGCATAGAGAACTTTGCCACAATTAATCTCCAATTAATAATCCGAGACTCGTAAGTATTCGGTGGTATGACTAACGCGCAAATAATCTGTGCATAAGTTGTTGTTTAAGTATCTCAGGTACGTAAACATGGACGAATTTTGTGTGCCCCAATATCGAGTGACTTCCATCAACGCCTGTCTTTTCTCGTGTACACTCTCGTTTTTGCTCCCAAAATGCCAAAACATTAAGTTATTTTCTTTGCTTTAAATTATTAACATTTCTTACATAAGATCGGGCGGTGGCCTTTGAAACGCAATACTGGCTACTGAAATACTGCAAAGTCCGGCCGTTATAAGGCCCAAACATATATAGACAGAGGTTATCAACCAAAAAGCAAACAAATATAAAGTTTTGTTGCAATATTTGCCAAGGGCTGGGTCATAGTTGGGCTCATATTCCTTGTACACCCACATAGAACCTATTGAATGACAAAAAAAGAAGTAGTAAAACAATAATTTGTTATTCAATTCTTAAAATACGTAATTGACAATTATAATAAACTTGCCTACCAATGATAAACCAGCCCAGCATGAAGCAGTTAATCAATGTCTGTGTTGGGGATTGTCTAATCCTTTCTTCGTCTCTTTCTTCTTGACCCTTTCTCACTTGTGCAGATAATTGTAATAATAGTTTAAATACACCAAATCCCCCTCCTACTAGTAAATATACGGGTATGTATTCTCCCTGTGGACAGTCGTAAAGGTACAGTGCTCCGATAATCATCATGCATATTGGAACTACAATTGTCACGCCAATAATAATAGTGCATCCAACTGAAACATGATAAAAGAAATATGTACGTTATTCGTGATAAAGATATTTTAATAAAGAGTCTTTGTTCGAATAGAAGCAATTTATCACCTACTTGTACCCAAAAGTAGAATAATTATATTTTTTAAGAAATCAAATACACCCTTGGAGACTTTGTGAGCTTCTCTCATTCGACCGAACAAGGAATCATATGATGGGGGAGGTGCTGAAAAAAAAAAAACAGTTTTATTTAATATAAGTACCAACATTATTTGAATAAATATTCATTTACCATTAGGATCTATAGCCTCTTCGTACGAAGGTGGTGCACCACGTTCATTAGGTAACAAAGAAGGGTGACCAACCGGGAGATTGATGTTATGGTATGAAGGAGGTGGAGTACAGCAACTTGTCGTTACATGAGTGGATGTACCAGGATTTGCACTTTCTGCAGTATCGGTTGAAGTATTGTGACTCGTTGAACTCGACGGCATTTCTATCCTAACGTTCGATGTGTTATTCCAACACATATACTTTGCATTAAAAATATTTAAAGAGTATTTCTTGCGACTCTTAATAACAACAAGTGTCTTTATAACCTGCAAGTCAAAAGATCAAAGATAATGATATCTGTCATTCATAATATTCAAAGTTTTCAATATGTTTTCAAGAAAAATACAATTATAACTAATATATTTACATCATTTTGTTATAATCACTTATTAACTTCGAATTAAAATAAAATCTACATCATCGTTTAACGATAAATGTTACTTCCTACTGAAACTACGTCAAACGTAATCAAATTTGACGTCTACTTCACAAAAATGTACAATATAAACAATCTGAATCATCGAAGAAGATTTTCAATAAGAGCAAAACAAACTGCTATTCAAGGCTTCGTTTTACATACGCACAAATAACACCTTTCGGCAGGGCGAGCAAGGAGACGATGCGTGACGGACAAAGCAATGATAATTCAATCTTTGACTAAAGTTTAAAAGGCACGAACGACACTGATATTATCACACTGCAATACCGGTTTCTAAGAGAAATTATCTTCCAGGATCGCCCTCAAAAACCGTCACACCCCCGCGTTGAACCGAGGCAAAACAATCACATTGCAAATCCTCCCGTCTACATCTGCACGGTACGGCTTTCCCTGTGTTTGACTCGCATACGAGAACGAGTTCTATGCACGAATTCGTAATTTTTTCCTTTTCCCGCAATTTTAGCACAAGAAGATTATTTTTCGACGATGACATTGACTCCGAAACTCAAGCTTGTTCCATGACAGGCCATGTGCGGCGCATGAATCGAACTTGGAATGGTACGTCGAGTTATCGATAGTTTCGAAAAAGGATATGGCTTATACATATCGATAGCGATCGTTTCTGGACTATGGGAGTACTTTAAAGGATTCAACGCGTAATACTTTCGCAAGAGTTTGCGCTATGAATTCTCCCAAGCTCAATTTTTAATCGATTTTAATGAACAAGGTTTCGTTCGAAGGATAAGCTATTTATTATGTAAATCGGCCAAGGATTCAGATTAGGACACCGTTTGAACTATATTTTTGCGATTTTTCCAGACGTGTATCTTTGGGATACTTTTTGCAATATCCTGCGTATTGTATAGGTATTTCTACACTAAATAATGTCTTGATAAAAATTCTTGGACGATTCCGAAAGGATCAAAGGATCAAGTTATGATAAGGATACAATAGAATTTTTATGATAGCGAAAAAAATTTTAAATGCCATGTTCAAAACACAGTTACACGTATTACGTGTTACAGGTATTGTTTCCCCGTGAGTTCTCAACATTGTCTTTTTCTAATTATGAAATAAAATCTCTGAACAATTGTGTTCGATCACTTTAGTTACTCGATCTTTTAACTCTCGAATGAGTAATCGTTCGTGCAAATCGACCAAGAACTGCGAACGGGAAATAATATTTTGCAAACCTTCGCAATTTTCACAAGCAATGTTTTCGTTCAAATTTGCCAGTGTTTGTATGAGTAGACTCCTGCTCCTGTTTTCTTACGCGATTATAGTTCATATTTTTTCCGCACCTGTCGCTAAAGTCACGCATAATTCAAGCTAAAACTGGTGAACATTATGACCTCTCAAATTTATGATTGTGTTACAGTTATAAAAAAAATAACCGCGAAAATATATTACAGATGATTGTTTAATCTTATTGTTACGAATAAAATTGTTTAATTAGTGCTGAAATTTCATTCAAATCTATTCTGTACTATACAAGGTACATCCGTAATTGGAAGATATTTTGTTTTATTCAAATTATAATTACGGCGTATGAATGAGGTCTTTAAGTTGTATAGTTTTGTTAATAATTTTATTAAAAGCACAGTGCGTCGAACAATACTGTGAACTTGACAATGCAGGACATTGTAGCGAAAGAGATGAAAATATCAAATACTCAAAAGGTGTTCATTTTGTTTATTTATATAGTTTATAAAAATAAATATTTTGATGAAGGAACATAATGAACATAATCTATGTTTTATTTTTGTAGTTTCGAACGAAAGATATGGTAAATATATTGCAGAAATTCACAAAGCGGAAAGCAATTACTTAGAATGTAATGCTACTGGTTGTGAATGTTTTAAAAATATAATAGTTAGAGATTTGAAGCCATTCAAGAAGAATGGTATCAGTAAAGAATTAATTGATGTTGCAAGGACTAGGTATGTTTTATTATGATAATCTAAACATTCAAAAAACTATAGCTTATTTTATTTATTTTTGATAGAAATGAATTATTTTTATATTTTTAGAGGTACATTTTATCAAGTAATAGGAGGAAAGCTTTATAGAGAAAAAGATTGTATGTTTCCATCAAGGTGTACAGGGGTAGAGCATTTTCTTTTGAAAATAGTGGGTAACTTAACTGACATGGATTTAGTTGTGAATACTAGGGATTATCCTCAATCAAGCATGCATTTTGGAAGGCCTTTGCCTATCTTTTCCTTTAGCAAGGTAATAACTTATGCGGGATAAGATAACTTGAACAATTTTGTATGTATAGAAGGAGAATTATTATAGAATTCATTCATTTTAATATAATCATGATTTGTGTAAAATTTAGCACCTTACACAATATTTATAGACACCGCAATATCATGATATTATGTATCCAGCATGGGCATTTTGGGAAGGAGGACCCGCTATATCCCTGTACCCCCGTGGGCTTGGACGATGGGACCAGCATCGTGAATTATTAGATAAAGCCGGTAAAAATGTTCCATGGAATGAGAAAAAAAGCAAAGCATTTTTTCGTGGCTCTAGAACAAGTTCGGAGCGTGATAATTTAATATTATTGAGCCGTAAAAATCCAAACTTGGTTGATGCTCAGTATACTAGAAATCAAGCATGGAAATCTGATGAAGTATATCTTCTTTTCTGAGATGTTTAATATTATTATATTTGGTCATCTTTGAACGTAATTTTTGAATTTAGGATACGTTACATGCTCCTCCAGCTTCTGAAGTACCATTGGAATCTCATTGCGCGTACAAGTATTTATTTAACTATCGGGGAGTAGCAGCTTCTTTTCGACATAAGCATCTGTTCTTGTGTCGATCTTTAGTGTTTCATGTTGGCGACGAATGGACTGAATTTTATTATGATTCCATGAAACCATGGATTCACTTTATTCCTGTTCCCAAAGATGCTAGCCAGACTGATTTAGAGTAAGATATAGCAGCTACAACACATTTTTAATATATTTTTATATTTCATATTATTTTTTTGTCACTATAAATTATTTAATATTTATATTTACTTTCAGAGAACTCATACAGTTCGCAATAGATAATGACGGTTTATCGAAGAAAATAGCGAATCGTGGGAGAGATTTTATATGGTACAAATTAAAAATGAAAGATATATTATGCTTTTGGAGAAGACTTCTAAAGAGTTATGGGAAACTTTTATCCTATAAACCAGTTTTAGATAAGCATCTGATTAAAATTGAACATAAATAAATATTTTATACTTAACAATGTAAAAAACATATACAATAAATTGGAACATCATACTAGGTAAAATATACATGTATTTTATTAATAATATTTACTTAATGATAGTGGAAAGTATATTACAATGGAGGTTTCGTTAATTGGGGCAAAACGTAGCTATGTGGCAAGTTTCAAATTGGATTATTAATACCCCAACGTTAAAATTAACATAAAAAATGACCTTGTACTATATTTAAAATCAAATTAATGCTTGAAAAAAATAAAAAGCAGATGACACGTGGGCATTTTCGTACGAGATAAAAACTAGCAACGTGCTATTCAATAAATACTGATCATAGTACAGGGTCATTCATGGTGTACTTTGCTGATACATTCTAAGCAATTCTTAACATTTAAGTACTGGTAGAACACTTATTATCAAACTATCTCGAAAATTATCGAATAACTATCGAAAATTGTAAGAAAATGCATGTTGGTCAAAAAAATTAGTGTTATGCATAATATATAAATATGTTGTATAATATTTACGATGAAATAAATTTTGTCTCAAGTTATTCATTTCGCGTAATACTTAGCCGTGTAAAAATGGAGATTTGATCAATGCATCCTGATATTTATGAACAGTATCATTAAAAAGCATTAAATATATTTTTATCTTGCAAACATTTTTATTATATTTACTTGATGAAAATAGCCTGGCTTTCACGATATGGAAGCATTTTTACAAGGAAATAAATGTTTTAAAATGGAAAAGAACTTTATATTTAGGAAACGAAGTCGCTTTATATAGTTCAATTTACATGAAAAATAAAGTTGCATTTAATGCATTGAACAAGACACGAGTATGAGATGTATGCATTACAAAAATATGATTTGTCTTGTAGATATTAAATGTATATGTTACAAAAATATTTTTCAAGGCACTTGCAAAATCAACAATTTTTTAACATAATTGTAAATTAACAGTTGTGACATGAGTACTATAGCAGATGTCTCGCATGAATAAGTTCGATGGTTTTGAAGAAGATTCATTTCGTGAACGTGAAACAGTAATACTTGTATACCGTAGAATCTATACTGCATACAGTATTTTTTTTTTTTAATTATATCGCATCACTCGTCAAATTTCATAACAATTAACACGTAATTTTTATGTAAGTTAAAATTTCATAACGCACATATAACATTATATAACTTTCTATTACGAATACTTTTGACATGATATTGTCGGTTGTTAAATGATTTCGACATTTTTTCGTACTTGCCTCATTGCAATGTTTTGCTGCATTTCTTATGGAGATGTATTTTAAATTTGTGCGAAATGCTACAATGTTCTAGACCCGAATGAAGTGCCTATGATATTAAAGTCTTTCCGCAAAATGTACAAATCAATAAATAGGCAGTGTGAAGGGTCCAGCAACAACATTGGAGTGTGAAATTCAAGTATTATGTATTAAATATGAATATATTTATTTATTTATATGCATTTATATATATGAGAATCCTTCCAAAAATATCTGTAACATTTAATGTCCATAATTTCCCCATAAAATGGTGCTCCGTTTTATCTTTTTGATTACTTCATTCAAATTTCACAGAATAAAAATAGAAGCTAATATTACAATCATCGTTAGATAAATGTAGGGAAACCTATGTTTTTTGGAAAAATGCTCTTAACGCATGAATCGAAGACCTTATGCTTAAAAAAATCGAAGGTCGTAATATTCTAACACTTAAACGTAAAATTATGCATCGCATCACATTTGCTATGGAAAGTTTTTAAATTGGGAATTTTAAAAAATCCCGCGACTCGATTCGTTACATCGATTGATCGAGATAATGAGTGACATTACTTGAAAAATTATCTCTAACATAGGCATACCTTTAAAAATATCCGAAGTAATAAAGCTGAGCGAAAGTGAACGAGTTTCAATCTAAATACGCGCGACATCAAATCTTATTATTGCTTAAAATATTGCAAGTTCCTAACTCGATTGATATATCGTTACCTTTCATATTCATTTGATCAAAATCGCGAAAAAATATATACTTTCGATTGACGCAATTTTCACAAAATCTAATACGAATATAGTTTCCATGGGAAACGCGTGCAACGATCGCTCAACCGTGATTTTTCCGCTACATATTTACATACGACTTTTCGTAAACGAATCATCTACAAAACCTCTCTATTCAAGACATTACCATATTGGCAGTTCGCGTCTCCTCCTTTTCGCAGGTACCGTCCACTGGAGAAGTTCGACGCACAGCGAGTCATTTATTTTTTCACCACTAACAATAGCCATTCGTTGATCAACGATGAGAATGAGTGATAATAGAAACGCTTTTTTTGAACGCGTGCGAAGCGCGTTCGTTTCGAGAGCCATGTAACGTAACTATACACCATTATCATCGATAATAAAAGAAAAACGATGGCTACTTGTCTCTTCGGATACTCTATAAAAATTCCTAGAACGATGCTGACTTCCAGAATTCTTATCGTTGTATTCCTTCTTCCTTCAAAAGCGTTCCTTTGGTAGCAGGACGTTTCGTTTATGTCGCAACAACGAACCTCGCGATAATCGTCGTTACGATGCTAAGAAGAATGGACCAACTTTTGCCATAGGAAAGATCGATCGATCCGGAATCCATGCGATCTTGATTCGATGACGTGACGAAGTGCTCGTCGATTCCTCCTGTTGGGTTTCAACGAAAATCGTAATGTGCGTCATTTCGCTAATTTTCCATGCGATGGAAACAAGGGGACAGCGATTGATTGGGAGGGGGGAGAGTGCGTTCGATCGATGATTGGCCGAGCCACGCGCAAGAAGTAGCTCGCGTCTGCTCTTTGCTGTCTCTCTTTCTCGCATGGTACGCGCGCGAAATAACGTCGTTCAAAACGTGGATAGTTCTCACAATCGTTGGCTCATCGTTGTTTGGAACTTTTTTTGGTTTGCGATCGTTTTGGCACGTGTATCGGCCGGGCGGGCCGCTACGGACACAGCCGCCGCTCACTTTTTCTCGAATCCGTTTAATCCGAGACGAAAGTTGTTGTCTTCTGGAAATACGATTTTCCGGGATTAATTTTTTTAAGTTCTTTAGTCAATTTATCTTTTTCAAGGCGAGTGCTGCGTTCGGAACAACATCGTACTTTCCTTCGAGATCATGAGTCAGACGACCAAAGAATATGTCAAATATCTTTGTAAGGTAAGAATGATTGTTTTTGGTGGACATTTTGATGAGACGTGACGACAATTTGTGCCGATTGATGATCGAAAAAAGAACAAAACGAAACTAAAATTTCTCCAATTTTGTCTGTGTCGGTCTACGTTATCGCGTCGAAATTTGTCACTGTACTATGGTGATGGGATTGCAGTGTAGATTTATATTGCATATCTTTCATTTCATTTATCTTTTAGCTACGAATTTAAATCAGTTGCAGAAGCAATCAAAAGAATTTGATCTCGTCGAGTACAGTGACGAATTTCAAAATTATTGTCCGGTCCATAATAATTGTCAATAAAAAATTCTGCAGAATATCATCTTACTTCGTTAATACATCTGTATCGATCGAAGCAAGATGATCGAATCTTGCAAAAGGAAAGTACTCAGGTTTATCGTCGAAAATATGTATAAAATCATATCGCGAAGAAAATAAATTGCAGAAAGAAAGGAAACTCATTAAAGAAATAAGTAAGAGGAAGAAGAAATCATAGAAATTCGATAAATAATAATAAAACATGCTGCATCGTGATTAACAAAATGACTCTTCCCTGTTTTTCATCGAATCAACAGTGGAAAAAAATAAAGTGATAGTGCAGAAATAAAATAAGAGATTGTTCGTATATAAAAGTGAAGAAAAGATACAACGTGCAATGAAGAGACGTGTATACGAGAAGAAGTGATAGAAGTGCCACAAAACCAAAAAAAAGGGAAAGAATCGAGTGAAACAAATGAAAATCGTATGATAGAGATAGGATCACTCAACCAATAGGATAGTGTAGAATATTTCGAGCATTTGATAAAGGAAATGATGTGTGTGCTGGTTAGAAGGAAAGAAAGGATACATCGTCCTCTGATATTAGTTCCAAGTTCCAAACAACGTGACCGTCAACCTCCATCTTTTTACCATGCACCTTTGGTTTCACACACGCACACACACATATTCGTGTATGGGCATGGCTTCGGTATTGGTATCCTTTTCTAATATTTTTTTTTCTCGTGCTCCGTGAAGTACGCCAATTCACCGTACGTGTAAAAGAAGATATAGAGAGATACGTACACACATACATGCATATACATAGAAAACATATGCGAAACGTATGTACGCGTGCTTCGTGCATAACTCGTGCCAATCGATCGTTCGAAACCTACTAGAAATTCTGATGATCGATCCTATGGATCGATCGATAATTATTCTTGTGTTTAATTATTAATGATAATTAGCGATTAGTTAGCAGTGGAATGAATAGCATGCAAAAGAAGAAAAGGCAATAATGTTGAAACAAAAAGCAGAGATAATAGTAAGTAGGAAGTACCTTGACAGAAAAACCATCGGAATGCTTTTTTTTTCTTTTTCTTTTTAAAGACGGATTGCAAAGAGTTGAGGATAAGCGGGTGGAGATCTTTTTGTGCGATCGTAAGCATAGTGCTAAACTACATAAAATGTGTACTGTTTTGAAAGACCAAGAATAAAAAAAAAGATTAAGAGGAAGCCGTACAAAAATTGCTTATCTCTAAGTTATATTTACTTTGCTCCGGTACTGGATACGGCGACGATGACGCATTGACGACGTGATAAAGTATAATCCTTAATTTTCTTTTGTGTTTTCGCCAAAATGATTTTTTAATTTTGTTTGTTTAAAATTTGGAAACGTTGAAGATGGAATACGATCGACTACGTCATACGCCAGCTGGCTAGTAAATACTCTGGGCTTTATATATATTTTAAATGAAATTTTACGCGAACCTATAGCCTTAGGAAAAATATTTTCCGAACTATTTGTGATCTGGTTTTATCGTGATGTAAAGTGAATCCGAGTTTCGTGATTTTTACAATACAATAACGACAATTAGAGACAATGGGATGTCACGGAATGGAACGAACACGATATGATCGTTGATGAGGGGTTAGACTCGCGTATATCGCATTAAGTCAGCTTGAAAACTGATATTAGATTTGTCTAGTCCTAATTAAATAAATAAACTTAGTTCTGATTTTGGTTAATGTTCGATAATAAGTTAGTTACCATCACCATTTACTTATTTTCTAAAACGTCTACGAATAATATGCGTATACATCCCTGTTCGTACCAACCATCGTAGATCGATGTGCGATCATCCCTCCCATTCTTCGATCGTTTTTATTCGATTCGTCATTACAAAGCCATTAAGAAAAAAAAAAAAAGGAATAATTTTTCTAACGATCGGATCTTTCATATTGTTATAAATGTTACGTCACATCCCAAACGTGTAGGATGCGATAGAATCGCGTGGTCGTCGAGACCGGAAAAGCGAATAAAAATCGTGTTAACCATCTACGACGAAACATTACCCTCATCCGCTTAGCGAGACTAGCAGCCGTTCTTCCGTTTTCGAAGTAATTCTCGAGATTTGTATGAAATGTTAAAAAAAAAAAATGTTCATTAATGCAAATATCAGATGATACGCACACGTCCCTCTCGATGGTCGGAGAGCCCTAGGTAGATAATAGCCAGGTGGTACACCGTCTTTCTAACTTTGACGTTTCTTTTTTTTTTTTTAAATCGTAAGCCACTCGCGTTTTAATACCCAATTTTGTGTTACACAGCTGGATATGAAGCCCCATAAGTTCCAGTTATCGGCGAGAAACAAAATCTTTTGAATTCTTGTTAAATATTACAAAGAATTCTTCTTGGCGTTATTAAATACCGTTTAGTATCGTTAGATATAATATATTAATTGGATTATAGGCGGATAATCTGGAACTTTGCCATGGATAATTGAGGCAGGGAATCGGCCATATTTAAAGGCTTTATACCTGCATCTAACATGATGTCGCCAATGTCATCGTCGTACGAGTCATGATCGAACGCATCCAGCATGCCGGAAAACAGCGAAGATTCGTCGGGACTTTCGCCCTGCCATTGGATATTACCTAACGTCCCTTTGCTGGCTGACTTGCAACCGAACCACCAGTACGCGGTCGCTCTTGGGAATGCTGGGTCTGCTATGTCCACCTAAACAATAAAAAAAATTCTTTTGTTTTCTTGTCACCACGAAAGTCATCACGAAGAACGTTCTCAAGGAATCATAAAAAAGCAGTGTACGTACGGAAAAGGTTCGGTCGTTGAATCTGTAGTATCCCTTGTCTTTGAAGAAGTAAGAGTAACCCTGATAAGTGACAGCACCGTCAAGATTATCCGGAAGACCTTCCCAGTTCTTGATCGGTTTGGGGTAATTGCTTTTGACCGGTGGCTTTTGTGCTGGATCGAATCGCCAGAATTTCGTGCCTTTGTAGAAATAAATCTTTCCGTTTCCAGTCCAAACAGTTGCGGCATCGATGTTGTCGGGTATTCCCGTGAAACCTTCGCTTATGTCCTTCGGATACTGACCATCCATGTGTTTTCCAATATACCTCCAGTACTTCGATCCCTGGACAAGAAACATCATCGTTGTCTCATTATCTGTCATTTTGTGATCATAATTATTCCATAATCTTTAACGATTCTCACCTTGAAGAAATAAGTTTTGCCATTCTTGTATGTAAATGCAGCGTCTATATCACCCGGAAGACCCTTCCAAGAATTGCTGATTCGTTTGGGATAGCCACTTGCAATACCGTCGGCTGTCAGCTTCCAATAATGTTCTCCTACAAAATTGATTGATTTTATCGAACGATCGACGAGAAGATGTCTTTATCTATTCGTTCGTTTATCTATCAGATCTCGTATCTATACCTTTGAAAACGTAGATATGTCCTTCGGCGGAATTGAATATGGTATCGATTTTGGGATCCATACAGAGCTCTGGATCCTCTTCACCGGGTGGTGGTACCGAGGTTGGGTGGAAGTTTGTTGGTCCGTGGCCACTCCAGCCTGTTGTTTTTCTTCCATATAAAGCCTAATTGATATAAAAATACATATTCCTTTAATCCTCCATTCATCTGATTCACTTGTGTCTAATTCAATTCTAAACTCACTTGAATACCATCGATGTCATCGGGGTGCAAATTAAAACTGGGCTCGTATCCACGATAAAACGGTGCCATGAGAGCAGCCTTAACATCGCTGTGACTTAGTCCAAGAGAATGTCCAAATTCGTGAGCCGCCACTTGGAAGAGATTCGTACCACGGTAACTATTGATGGTCCACTGTTCGGCATCATCGAAATGCGCATCGCCACCGTAAACTGGGAAATAAGCATGAGCCAACGTACCACCACGTCCATCGAAGGGATCACCGTCTCCGTGTTCACCAACTTCGAACCTGATGTCGATGTGAACCTGAAACGAATACCAAAGTAGAAATTTCCTTCTTTTTTCAAACAACAACAAAAAAATCGATCCATGTGGACAACTTACCGAGCCTGAATGTTTAACAATGAACGACAAATCGGTGTATTGAGACCAAACGCTGAATGCTTTTGCAATTTCCTTATCCACTTCGGTTCTACTCAAACCTGCCGGATACTTGCTGATCCTGTACGTCAATTTCTTAACTCGCCATCTTGATCCTGCATAAAGAAATGTTAGATCCGTGTTAATCCTAATCGTTTTATCGATCTATCAAATCATCCACTCGTTACGTCTATTAATAAAATTAATGAGACGCCTCGCGTGTCACCGATGCGCTACGACAGCGAAGTTCCAATTTATGCAACCGTTGTCCGTGCGTACGTATCTACACGTCGCTATAATTACAGTTGCCACGTTACGCAAGAATTTGTTTACGATCACGCAAGTACAGGGAAGATACATTTATATTTGCTTCGATCTGATCCCACATATCGTTACCGATCTTTACGTCGGATAACTTTTTTTTTCTTTTTATGAAATTATCTTTTTAATCTTATTATCCAATCGCTATATTCGCCACCCGTCACCAGAATAGCAGTTTACGTTCTACTTTTCACGAATATTACTCTATTGCTTGCTGTTTTTTTAAATAACCGTTCGGATAATTTTCGTTCGTCCGTTCTACTTTGATCGTTCCAATACCGGGACTTTGAGATACAATAGACCCCATAGGACTCACGCATCGATGATCTTCGCGCACACCGAGTTCACTGAAACTCGAGAACACTGGTATGTACGATTAGGTTCAAAGTCACGGTTAGATCGATCAAATTTTGTTTTTACCGTTTCTTTTAACGCTTCGTGAATGTCCGAGAAACGCGGAAGAATTTCTTGCTATTCGTTTGTACGAAAAATATCTTTTTTAGGTCTCATCTGGCCTAAATTCAAATCATGTTTTTTACGACTTACGCAGATGTATTTTAGAAAGATTTGTTTTTAGAAACATTTAACGAATTTATTATCAAGGCGTACGAGTCGTTTAGGGTGACTGACTCCGTAGCATCGACGACCTGGAACGATAATGAGGCAGGAAGTTGAAACGCCTGCCATCAAGCTATTAGAACACCTTTCGCGTAACTACGAACAAAGTTCACGTTCGACATACCGATTTGATTACGGGCAAATCTCCTGTAGCGCGAAAATTTTTAATGTGTTACATTTAAATCGTGTTAGGTTTCTGCTAAATGCATCGGGAATTTCCTGTAGTATACCTAATATTCGTGTTATAGAGCTGTTTGGCTATAATATAAAAGAGTATACGAGATGTTTTGTTAACATCTGTATTATAGTTACGCTTGTGTACGAATTTCGATAACGGATGACGAGTGATTAGATAACCGTTCGATTATGTCATATTCGATGGAGGAGCACGGTTACGCTTGGCGATAACTTATTCTGGATTTGCTAATTATTGTTCGTCCGTGCGAAACGACGAAATGTAACTGTCGTATTCATAAATACGAAGTCGTGCATAATTTTTGTTTTAGCGACTTTCCTTGACATAATAGTGTCTAATATTTTAATACTTTGCATTTTAAGATTCAAAGAAAAATAATTCCAATTTTTTCAATTTCCATAAGTGGTTTTACTATGAGTATGAATTTATTTTAATATAAAAAAAAAATTGAATTTTATATCGAAGTTACCAAATAATTAAATATTAGCTTACCTTGAAGAGCGTATCTTTTAGATCTCCCATCGTAGCTAGGTCCTACTTTATCCTTAACACCGCACCTCGATAAAGACATGAAGTAGGCCGTTTCATCGTTCATGGAACCTAAAGGATCAAAATAATAAATATTCGTAAATTGTTTCTCATTTTTAAAGGGTATTACGTTTAGTATTTTTGTTCGTTTCTTATTTCGCAAAAGATTTACTTTTATCGATCCTTGAAAGAGCATTTACGGTCTATTATCGGCACGAAGTCGTCAAGTACACATATACATGGGAGGGTGTGCGTGCACGCTTGTGTGAATTACTAATGCATGTACTTTCGTACAATATCTGCATGCACGAGGAAGCAGAGTTGAGTGCACGTGTATAAATCATTGTGACAGTCGCGTGAACGCTCCCTAAATGTCCCACCTACTTATGAATGTTTAAGGATTTATTATTAACCCTTTTACAAATGAAATCTTTTCTTTTTATTCTCAATAGTCTTATGGAAAATATAAAAAAATATTTCTGTTTTCCATACATAATCAGATTCGACAATTGCATACACCCAAGTATTTGACCACTTTACCCGTAGGTATTCTCAAAATAGGTCGTCCGATCTGAAATTACACGTTAATTATTCAACGATCGATTTTCTTTCACTTTCTCATTTCGATAAAATCAACGATCGATCCCGTTTCACCGGTAGACTGCACCGGATACACTTGTTGACCGTCGATTATATCAACAGATACTACTAGGAAGCTCGTAGCGTTTTCAGCCGGAAGATCGTCACCGATAATCACGTTTCAGCTCGAACAATGGTCTACAATGGCCTACCATCAAAAGGTCTACAATTTTATAGTTAGATCATTCTTCCGTTCACCTTCGCTCTTTACCTTTTTTTTTCTCTATTTTTTTTTTTAAGATCCCATCGGTTATAATTTTGGACGTATCTCCAAAGGTCTTATCTCGCACCACCTGTGAATCTTCTCTACGCGGTGTCTCCTTGACACGCATTCCTTCAGGATACCTCCTATTTCTACTTTTATTATCTGCGACATTTACTGCCGTTCGTTTAAATCAAATTTATCGTCATTGGTGATACGAGATCGGTGTGATGTCTTAGAATCGAACGGGTTAATAGCGTGACAGTTTTTCTAGCAATTTGCAATCTCATTTTGATACGAGAAACTATAATACAAGATTGAAGTTATAGGTATCTTCGTTCGTTATTACATACATCGATAATCGTTAGCGTTACGTAGAGACTAGTTACGTACTAATACCAAACGCGTTGACTATGTGCTGGGAATCCTTGACGATTGCAATACTCAGCTCGCAACATTCCTTCGCTCATAATACTAAGAAAATTGGTGAATTATCGTTAAGACTATTTACTTGTCGGTGCATATCGATGGTATTAGTAATCGTTCATTGTAAATCACTTATCCTCGTACATCATTTCCTTCGACGATTCGAGAAAGAGGCAAACAGTTTGTCTTAGAATTAGTACGTTCTTGAAGTATCTATTAGCTTGCTAGAATTTGTAAGAGTATTCTCTAAAGTTCTCTTTGGAAATCGTATATATTATGTGGCATGATACATCAGCACTGGTAATATCTAAACCAGGTTCCCGGAGGTAGGGGCCACCGTGGGGGTTTTAGTGGGTAAAAATCCCACACTACCCCGGATCTCCTCGTTAGATAGAGAGATCTGGGGTGCCTTTTGAAGGTTTCCCCCACGTAAAAAAAAAAAAAAAAAAAAAATGATACATCAGTCGACACTCTTGGAGAGTATCTTTATCGTAAAGACATAGTATCTACGTTTTAAATAATTTCTTTCATTTCTTTTTCTCTCCTAGCAACAGGAACGTATAATAACGTACGATACGTGAATCATCGTTGTAAGCGCCACCACCCGTACCATGGCGTTCCATCGAACTCTGAATCATCCTTTAAGTGTCATCATTACTGGTGGCCACCGGGAACTACCTGTCGTTAGGGTCCTCATCGTTCCTTCGACCATCGATACTCATCCTGTCACTTTATAATTTACGAATCATCAACTACGAGTCATCCTTTGACGTTCCACGCAGAATCAACGAGTTATTGTCTCGTAAGGTTAAAGGATCAGTCAAGTTTCGCCGAATGTATTCAAGCTCTCCACGTGTAGGTACTCGCGATTCACGTTTATGTACTCCAACAGAGTCTTCGAGTCCAGTTTGACGAGTTTCTCCGTTCTCAAGTGTCAAGGCCGTAACCTTGACAATGATCGTAGGAAAACGTTTGTTCGACGAGCTCGAGACACGATGTTTTTCGTAGCGGAACGCACTTGCGCCGTCTCTGTTTTCTTTTCACAATTTTTTACATATTTTCTATTTTTTCAATTTTATCTCTCGACGAACCTCTAGCACAACGAGGACTGGGCTAACAAAAGATGCGCGGGAATCGTTCGGTCGCGGTCATTCGCCGTCTAGACACCCAAGAATGTACTTTTCCTTTCGTTGCACCAACGATACTGCACCAAGATATTTTATTTATTTTCTTTTTTCCCTATTTCCTTTTTTTTTATGGCAAACCTCGCGTCAAGGTTTATATCACGCGGAGGATAATACATCCTGTTGCTATTCTCGATGGAATTTCTTCATATTTTTTCACGCTACACCGAGTCTTTGTCATTTTTATAATATTATCGAGAATCTTAAACGTTCTTATTTTTTTTCCTCATCTTCATATTTTTTCACGCAACACCGAGTCTTTTTAATTTTTATAATATTATCGAGAATCTTAAACGTTCTTCTTTTTGTTCTCATCTTCCTCGCGCCCCGTCCTAAGCCTTTCATTAGCTTTATCGTTCATCGTGTTAGATTCAAAGGTCGTAGTAGTTGGACACTACTGGAGATATAAATACCTTACTAGCTATTCATAATTATTCGATTCATCGGGAATGTATCGGAATGACTTTTGAAACGGGACTTTGACATTCGACGTATATAATACGTATGGGAGGAAACTCGATTAATTTACGCGTTCCTTATTAATTAGTTCGATCTTGCAAATTTTACGTTGAATGAGCCGGTTATGAGTCACTTGTACGTGGCATTGAATAAACGCGTCGTGTAAAACGATTACAGTGTGGGTGATTCACGATGTTCAAACGGATTGCTATCGAAAGTGGAGTACCCTTATGGAATGATACGTAGAATATATGTATATTAACTGTAGATATTAGACTATAACATCTATTTGTTTGAGTCAATATTTGATGTATGCACTTGCTACTTTGAATACGAGTCCACAAAATGCATGAAATTAGCGACGTACCTGTTATGTTGATTCCAGCGAGCGACTGAAACTCAGAAATCGCTTGAGACAGCGACTCTTCCGAAATGATGCCGCCGTTTGCAGGATTGACCGATGGTAAATAACCGTACTGCGACAGGTATCTCTGTAATGCAAAAAGAAAAAACGTATAAATATGCTGACGAACGACGAACGTCGTGTGAAATTAGTATACGAAAAGAAGCAAACACATTTTATGGGACGAAACGTTTCTTTCATATTCCGTTAAAATTTCTCAAGTTTGCCTAAGGCAAATCGATTTTTAAAAATTGTTAAGTTCGACTATTCACTCCCGTAATTTTATATAAATTAAAGTAGTTAAATATCAATAGGTATATAAATTTGATAAACGTATTAAATCGAGCAGTGATCACGGATGACTTCGTATAAAAAATCAAACACGTTAAAAGGAAGAAAGTCTTTTCCTCTGAAGATCCATCATATTGTTTGGAGCAGCCTACTCGGACCCTGTTAGAAGCTATTGTTCACGAGCTTAATTGCGAGGTATTGTATCGCGAACGTTAAAAAACCAGGCACGCCGTTCCTATAAGGATCGTTGTTTAAGTTACGTATCTTCACGCGACCTTGCGCCTTTTTTTTATCGAGTTTTCGAAGGTGGAACTAGAAGAAAGATAGACGATGGCCTTTCTTATCCCCGTGTAAATTTGTCAAAGCCTTTCGAGACTCGTCGCTTTTGTCGTCGACTTGGAAGATAAAGTGCACGTCGTTATTACACCGTTGGCTATCGCTTTTTCAATCGTTTTAGAAACAAGCGTGCTTTCTCCGTCTTCTTTTTAATACTTAATTGCGATCGAAAGAAAAGAAAACGATAATAATAAAGCAGGGAACAAAGAAAGTCAAAAAAAGATTTTATCGTCAAAAGAAAACCGCACGTGTATAAGCGATCGGTATTCATTTGACTCTATTTCCAGAGTGATGCCTATTGTATCATCGACTTCGCATTTGCATCGCAACCGAACGAATTTAGGGCAAGGACCAAAAAGCGAAATTCTACGAGGTCAACGCGAGACCCCGTTATATCGTACGTTCAACGAAAGTGGATTAAACGATTAGAAGACTGGATCGAACTCTATTACGAGAATAAGTTAAATGGATTAAATTCTCTTGGATTATATTTTTTTTTACTCTATTTTTTCTATTATATAGAGGTGTTTAACGAGACAGTGATTCGAGGGGACTGACCTAATCGACACAGTCGATTAACGGTTACTTAAGCGTTCCGTCGGTGTCTCATTAATATTCCGACAGCGAGGCTAATCTACCTCTTTCATCGTTGACAGCGTAACCGTAAAGTTCGAGGTGTATATTCGTATATAACGAAAGATCGAACGTCGCGCACGTGACGTCATGGTAATTAGAATCCATCGTTGTGTCACGTTTTTTCACCTATACCGTGCTTGTTTTCCATCGAAGCTGTGCTCTTTCGCGTTAAGTCAGGCCTTTTTATCCTCTCTCTCCTATTTTCGTACAATAGAACCTTCCTCTTACGGTGGCTTTATATAGGTCAAGAAGATATACGTGCTCGGAGAAAGACTCGAGATATCGATTCGAGTGACGCGGTTTTGCTCTCGTTCGCTCGTAGTCGCAGCAGAGACTGAAAATATAGCTTCTTCGTGGTTATTTTTTAAGGAAAAAGAGAAAAACACGCATGAATGACTCGATTCATGAGAACGGAGAGAGGATTATTTAAACGTTTACATTACGTAGGAACATCTGGCTTGGCAGGTTTCGATGACTCACTCACTCGGTGAAAGGTTAATTAAGATTATTTCTTCAAGTTCAAGAGTCGTTTCAGTGTCAGGGGAAAAGGAAATCGTTATCGATAATCCTGAAGATACTTTAACAAATCTCGCGGATCGAGTTTTCAAAGACGATACCAAGAGTAAATAGTTTCAAGGAAATTAATGATAATGACAAACCGCAGAGTTAATGGGACGACAATGCGGTCGTCCATGAAATACTTGTCGATTCATCGTGATAATTCTCTTTCTCGCTCTTTTTTAACAAAGATAACAAAACTTCGACGAACTGGTATTCAGATTAGTATGAATTTACGTCGAAAGAATGAAAACCACAATGGGATTATCGAAGAATCGCGTTCATCTTGTCCGTCTATGATTCAAATATGCTTCCCACTTTCGGACTTCCTTCCTTCCTTCCTTTGCATCGTCGACTCACGAATTTCGTAATCCTCTTGTGCAGCAAAACTTCCGAGAAATCGCGAGATTTTTATGAATGAAGGTAAAACGGTCTACGAGCGTGAGCACGTGCGTGTTTCGCGCATGAATGGACCTCGCCCTTCCTCCTCCGCCTCTGCGTTCTCTCCATATGCGTATATGCGTGTGCGTGAGTGTGCGAGTATCGTCTCACAAGTGGTAAAATACTACAGTGAGTGAATCAGACGAGATTGCTTCTACGAAATCGACGATGACTCGTTCACGATGCTAACCCTCCAATGAAATCTCACCTTAATTACAAGCTTGGGGAGATTCAAGGATTTCTACTTTTAAATACGCTTGAAATTCAATTCGCACCTTTGCTTCGTCTGGATCTTTCGATCGATTTGCACGAGAAGTTTTATGTTTGTTTAGGATCGAAGACTTGGATTTGTTAGAATTGGTTTTAAGAGTCTTGTGAGAATACGGAGGAAGTGGTTTGGTATCTCGATATCGTAAAAAAAGGTTACTACAATCGTAGATAATAGTTTCTTGAGTATTTGTTCTTTTCTAGTTTACGTTTTTTATTCGAAATGACTAAAAGTGTGATTTAGGTTCTTTACTCTTGTATTGTTTGAATTATTCATGAACTTGTATTTGTAATATTATTATTTTTTGCAAAGACACGTATCACATTATGTTTTTTTAGATTGTGGTCTACGATATTATAAAGTTATTTACTGTTTTTGCATTCGTTGGGGAAAACAATTTTGCGGTTAACCTTTATCGAGAATATGCAAATTATACAAAATATCCAACTCTCATCATCGATTCGTTCCGTTCAACTTTTTTTATTACTATATACACGGAAGAATCATCGGTATTCGTTAATATTCCTTCGGTAAACTTCATTGACGAATACAAATCGTGAATTCCCGGACGATGCTCGTTGTCTATAAATACATATGATTCCAAAGAATGGATTATCCGATCGGCACGATCGAGAGATTGAGAAACTATAAGAAAGTTACGGAACAGGTTTGCGTACACCAGTCACTGACGTAGTCGTGATTTCTTATCACGCTCGCGTCATTTTAAAAACTCCTGATCGACACTCCCATAGCACAAGTTTCGAAGGTATACTAAGAATCGATAATAACGAGTATGTAGTACTACTTCTTTCAGTTTCTCGAGTTTGAAAATAAAAAAAAAGGTGACGTTAATAGCAATTTACGTGAGTGACACATGAAAAGGCGAGTTATCCAGGAAAAAACATAATTTCCTATTTTCCATTATTACCATGCAGTAGGTAATTACGTAATCAAAATGTAATATTTACACGAATTAAGACTAACAATCTTCACGGTCCACTGACCATTTTGTATAGCTAAAACCTAGAAGATCTTCAGATATATGCCATTACATAGATAAATCATACATACAAACATTCCTACATAATAAATTAGAATTATCAGATAAGTTCCTTATCAATCTTCTATCGAAACGATGAAAATCTAACAGTAAAAAAAAAATTCGTAATACGTCGATGAGTCTGTGACTCGATTAGTTATGCGGTAAAAGACGTTGCTGACGATCACGTATCTTCCTCGTCCTCTTTGCGCACGTGCGCACGTGTTATGTCAAGCGCGCGGTAAGCGATAGTAGTCAGCAGTAAATGGCGGGAAATGATGAGAGACTAACTCGCTCGCTTCGTAATATCAAAGATCTATCTCGTGCACGAGGTATAGGTGTGACGATTTCTTCGTGCTTGTGATTCGTAGCTCGAAGAAACAGATATAAGATCGTACGTGCTGTTACCTACGTATCATCCTGTTCTCTTATTCCCCTCTCTCGAGTCGTGACGTAATTAAAACGCATATACGACCGATCACGAACTCACGTTCGTATTTTAATAAAATTCTTTTTTTCGTTTTTTTTTGTCTTACATCGAATCCTCGTCAATTTTATTTCCCGATCGTGTATCGTCAACGTGATCGTCCCACGTGATTCGACTCGAAGCTTTCGAAGTATAGTAAACGGATTACCTTGAACTCGTAGTTTAGAGTATTTCACGCGTACGAGGTGGATCAATGTTCTTTGTACTTGGAGCGATAAAAATACATTTAGTAAAAAGAAAAAAGAATCTAGTAGTAGTTAGTATCATGGTTACTGCGGTTTACTCGTTATCGAATGCAATTACTACAACGATTAATGTTTTTTTTTTTCTTTTTACGACAACGTTGTTTCTATAGTATCTAGATTCGCGCGTAACTTTGTCGAGCATCGTAGAGGCTCTGTTACGATAAAAACTTTTATATACTCTTTACCTATCTATCGATCTATTTTTATCCCTCTAAGTCGTTCATTCTATTTTATACCATCGAGTATACATATGTGTATATATACCTATACGATAGCGTTAGACTTGTTGGCAGATGTCAAAATTACGATAGACGTTTCTAATGCACACGGTAATAGCGCAATTACGATAATCGTTTTACCGATAGATCGAGAAGAAATAGTTCGGTCATCGTCGTGGGAATTTACATTAAAAGAAAATCACATTTTTCTTTCTGACGTAACACGCAGGTTCTACAAACGTAATAGACTTTACCGCATTGCATCCTCGGCGAAAGGAGGCTTCCAAAGTTTCCTGATCGGTCGATTTATCGGATTTAACTCTCAACGCTCCGTTTCCATGACCTAAATTCAATTCTAACCCAGAAATCGTAGGCCTTAGACCGGAAACGTCGAAACTATTCTCTTCTCGCCCATCTCTTTTCAGTGTCACGTATCCTCAGCAATTAGCAATAGAAATAATAACCCTGTTACGTCTTGAGTAAGTATAAATGATAGGTAGGTAGTCCGTTCGTTGAAATTTATTAACGAGTTCGTGTAGCTTCTTGTAAGCCGGAAAATGATTACATTAGAATTTTTCCACTATTCGAGGAAAGAGAGGTTATCAGTTACGTGGATTATAACTCGGGCATCGTTATCTTATATTGTTGGATTTTCGTTCTTATGTACAATACATATGTATATCTACTTATGTATGTATATACGTGTGTATCGTGTATAGTGGTACCGAGTTAAACGGGTAACCGGGTCATTCCATGTATCATATCGCGACCTCCGCCATTAGAAAGCTCTATGTATCGATCACCCTCAAGGTAAATCCACCTTCTACATATTTGACAATTTCGTGGTGTTCCGTTTATTTTAGTTGAAATAAAATGTCTGTGATAAAGCTACGTTCTTGATTAAGATCATTTAAAAAGAACTATTTTCTGTAGCCTTGTTTTTGAAGATGAAAGAGGAACGTGGACTTTGTCATATCGGATCGAACAGCTTGTGTGTTCTTTAGAAAAGAGCCAGACAACATATGTATAACCCATATGAAATAATAAACCTACCCCCCGGACGAGATAATCGATATCTATTATCCCCAATCTCTTGTCAATCTCCCTTTTGCAACGTTTATAGAACACCCTCGTCGACTTTACTTTATTATTAATTAAAAAAATGTTCCCAAGCTTACATGGACACAACGATATGCGTGTCTCTTTCTCTCGGGTTGCTGTATCTCCGAGGGACGTTATCTCGAGGTGTTATCGTTGATAACGTCGGAATGGTTTAGATTCGCTGCGTTGAAGACAACGCGAAACGAGTGTCCCGCGAATATAATGAACGACGATGAGGATTTAAACGAGCGTAGGCGCTCTTCTCTCGTACGTGTTGCCACGAAAAGAAAAAGAGAAGTCTCTTATTGCTCGCTATAAACGTATCCAACTTGCTCACGAGAGTGAGTCACGCTCGTGCAAAGGGCCACGCGATGCACCAAGCGTGCAGTTTGTATATACGATTCGTTCGACGACGCGTCACCGTTCTCATTTTTCCAAAGCCCGTGAATGTGCCACGAGAATGTCACGAGATGAATATTTCACGGGTATTTTATTTTCAAGAGGAGAGAAGACATTTCCGGTTTTTGTTGTTTGTACCGAAACGTGATTCTGTATATGTTACGGAGTTAAATGATGCATATAAACGGTACGATTTTTAGAGACAAGTTAACTTTGATTTTTTTATTGAAAATGGTAAATAAGAGGATCTGAGTGTTAAGAGAAGTTGTAAAATTCTGTTTGTTTCGATGATCTTTTAGTATGATTTGTACACGATGCATATGTATAGTACTACTGTATTTCAGCTGAAAGATTGTCTTCGTTTTTTAATTAAAGTACACGTTCTTGTCCCGTTTCTTTGAAAGAAGCATAAAAATTCCAGATTTGTCGATCTTTTTAAAGAAAAGCCGAGATTATCCTAACAATTATGTGAATCTCGAAGGATCGAAGGAAAAAAAAATGAGGAAAGGGGAGGAAGGTGGTAGAGAGACGCACGAGTATCGTGTAGCGACCCCGACCTTGAAGAGGTCTTTGTCGACGAAGATCCCATCAGTATTCCACGCCCTCGCATCTCCTGCCAGACGTTTCTTGAATACCAAAAAGTACACCGAGCATCCACTCTGCGCTTTGTACGACCTCACAATATATTTTCGCGTTAGTTCGCTCTTCTCTTCGTTCTTCTCTCTTTGATTCTTGGATCCTCTCATCGAACGATAGCCACGCGTTCCTTCGCAAAATGGAAATATATCGGGGCGCGCGAGCTTTTATTCTCCATGCAAGAAGCGTCTTCTAATCTCGACGTATGTACATATACCTGTACTTAGATTTATCTTTTATCTCGTCTCCGCGTAGTCGCGTGGCCGTTCAGTCGTAAAACGTTATATTCCTTCCACGCACGATTCACTCGCCTACCACATCTCTCTCTGCTTCTCCTCTTTAGCCAAGAAAAATAAACAGGCTTGCAATTTGACGCGTGGAAATCATTGTCCCTCACGATGATTTTAATCGTCGTAACGTCATTTCTTGGACAATCTAATATGACGTTAATTGCGATAAATTTCCGGTCACTCGACCTTGACCCGTGCGATTAGACTCACGTCTAATTTGATTGTTCTTGAAATTGAAGTTTGATGGAAGCTGCAAAATCCATGGACAGTTTTTCTTCTCGTAAATAATAATTATCGAGTCGTTCTTTGACACCGTCGCTCTGACGCACCGTCGCTCGATCTTATCTGGCCGCGTGCTTCTTGAGAGTATCGTCACGTCGAACGTATAGCGGGGAAAATGCCGATTCGTGATCTTTCGTCGGTTCGTATTTAACTCGGCTCATTAGTAATCCCGTATACGTTATTATCGGATTAATGAAATCACAGAGCTCGATTTTCTTAGAATCGAATAAATTTTATTCGAATAAATTGTTCTCTTAACGAATAAATTTGCTTCGTCGTGTCCACTTTCACATCCTTTCGAAGAATCTCAAACGCTCGGCACACATCATTTGACTTCGTCCAACTTGACTACTTCTTTGAAATCTTATTCGTTGTTTACGCCATTGGAGGGGAAGAGAAAGAAAGAGAGAAGAACGTTTGCTCATAAATCTCGTTTTGCGGTTCGTACCTAACAGGCAGACGTTCAAAACAAGCTAAGAGGGGGTGCTTGACCCTAACTGACCTTACTTGAGTCGACTCTCTCGATTTCGAAACTTTTTCTCCACCTGTTCGTCGTACACACTTGGCAAAATCCCTTTTTACTCTTCTCATCTTTTTTTTATTCCTTTGTTCGCGTGAGATTCGTGTCCAATGTTCGAGCGATAGCATGAAAAATATGTCGATATCTCTTCAATGCGTTATCAGTCCAGCGTTGTAATATAAATAATAAATCGAGCGTTAGTCAGCTCGTGCGATCTCATACAAGGCACATTCGTATGACGGTTCATCATAATCACGATCGCGAAAGAAAGAAGAAGAGATAGGGTGCTGACCTGTGATATAAACGAGTTTTGCAACGAATTCGATAGTAATACGCTAAGAAAGGTGATAAGCCTCGATATGAATCACGAGAGTGTGTGTAAAAAAATGGCTGATTCAACGACTCCGGAAGTAACGTTTCGTGTGTGGATTCCGTTCGTACAAAGCGTCAACTAAGATGATGATTCATCGTCGAACTGGACGGACGATCTACGTAGATGCTAGTTAGCCTTCTTTTTCGAACAATTCCTAGTCAATGCCGATCGATGCTAATAAGAAATTGCCATGTGGAAAATGACGTTTCGCGGTTGGAATCTTTTTGGCGAATACAAAAAGATGAGATAATCTTATAAGTTTCTCGATTTTTCCACTTTGACACGATCGACGTGTCATAATTTCATCTCAAAAAGTATATTGGCCCATAGACTTTCTATCTCGTCGACACGTAAAAACCAACGAACTTTCCCTTTATAGAATTTCGAGTAAGATTTCGTCGTGAGATCGACACGAATATTAGAACTGCGACCGATGTGTTTCGAAGCGATTTTTTACCAGCTTTCGTGGGACTTGCGTAATGACTGCGCGAACGGCCACGTGAAAATCAACGTGGGCAATTGCGTAATGACGGAGGCGTTCTTCCGGAAATTCGAATAGCGGTTGCATAGAGCGAAAGAACCGATTGTCATTTCGACGCGTGATACCTGCAACGTGTTTGTAATAGCTCGGAAGAGAGAAAGAGATAACGATAGATGTAGATAGAAAGAGAGACAGAGAACCGTTATTCCGATGAACACTTCCCCCTCTTTTCTAAGAAATCAAAAGAACGGATGATTGACCCGTTACGTCTTATGATTTTGTCAACATTTGGAATACGTTACAATCAATGGGCAGGCTAAAAGAATTGTTTAATAAAAATAAGTATCGAATTGATGTTATTAAAATACCTATGCATAAAATATATCTATCACGCCTATCATAAGCCGATGAAATCAAACTCGTTTCGCTTTCTCGTATCTCTACCTCCACACTGTACAGGATTTATCGTCATTGTTCGTTCTCTTGGGAACTTTTTAGCCGAATTTAAACCAAATCGATATATCTGATACTCGTATACTATCCTGCTAAAGTAGGAAAATACCCTAACGATAAGAACAGCTCGGTACTATGCGTGCAATTTAATAACAAAGAGTCGCCTGTCAATTTGTTGTTACGTGCTAAAGCGAGTCTTCGAGCTAGCGCATAGTTGCACGCCTTCGAGATCGCATGCATCATCCCACTCACGTGCGTGCATCTACCGGGTGACTCGAAGATTTAAAAAAAACGATTGAATTTGTTTTCTTTTTTTTTTTATTACTTATTTTCTTTCTTTTTTTACTTATATTTTATACGGTATACGTAGTACCAGGGGACGCGTCAAAGTGCAATTCAAACTGGACGATGGGTCTCCATTAAATTCTGTTGTCAAGAGGAGAGGCCTTTTATGACACTGACCGGAGAGAGAAGAATGCCAAACGGTCTATGGATACGTAAAGGAACGGCCCGATCGAGCCGGATCGAGCGACGATGAGAGAATATCCTATTGCTCGATCGTTAATATTCCGATGACGGCTAATTCGTGTTCTGACTGTGGATTCGCGACAACGAAGGCCAACATTCGCGCTCTTACACGGTGTATTTCCGTGTCGAGGCACATACATTATTTACAATTTCCTAGTACGATCTGCGCGATCGAGAGGATGGAAAAAGGATAGATACAAAAAGAGATAGATAGAATAGGTATTTAAAGAAAGAGGGAGATACACAAAAGATCCCATGAGAATAACTGGCGACACGCCAAAATCGACGAACGAATTTCTATCGATTTTTTTTTTTTTTCTCTTCTAAAAGGTACAAAAAATCTATCGAAACAAAGCAATCCACGTTAGTTTTCTCGCGATCTTCCAAATTTTATGACTTCGGGGACGGTCGATGCTTGTTGCAGCGGGAATCCGAGTTGGCACGGTGCCACGCGGGCATAAATCCATGTCAATTACGAGGAGAATCGCGAAATAAAGTTAAACGATGTATTTCCTGCCGTGGACACTGACTACCGAGTGACGAGTTCAGACGATTTATAGAATTTTAATACAAATTATAGGTACGAGAGTCGAAGTATACTCGTGTTTGTTAAAATCTAAGATCAGCTGATCGAGCTTCAAAATGACGTATGTTTCTTTCGTAAAATCTTCAGCATTGATAAAATTTTAATCTAAATTTTATATAAGAAACTCGAATCTCGCTTTTTCGTTATAATAGTCCCGATCAGCTGATCGTAAAAAAAACAACAATTTTTATAGTCAACGCACGAATTTCTTTGAATAATTTTTTCTCAAGATCCTTCTTAGTTCTTAAATCTTTCTACGAATTTTATACACGAAACGTGAATCTTACTAGTTCGTTAAATCAAACTCGAAAAACAGCTGATCGTGAAAAATGACGAAGTTTATGGTCAACGTACGAACGTTCGATAATAATCCATTGTTCGTATGCGAAACAATTTCCAACAATGAGGACCGCCCGTCGCAGTGCGTCTGATTCGAGTAACGACGTTTCTACTGCCTACGTTCTCGCAAGTAAATCGTTGCTACTACTTGCTAAGAAGACATTAGACGCACTTAGCCTAGTTTCTGCTTAAACTTGCGTCGATCTATGACCCGTATAGGCGTTCTTATATCGCGTATCGTCCTTATCACGGTTATCACTGGCGTGGCGCGAAGCGATCGCTCGTTAGATTAGAACGATTAGAATTCGATTTATCTAAAATCTCGCGAGTTCGTTCGATCGAACGTGTTCCAAGATATTTTTTTAAAGTTTTCTTTGATATCGTTTCGTGGTAGGAACGTGTACGCGTATCGTCGATGGTGCACTTTTTTATATTCAACACGGCATAGTAATTAATGCGAGACTGTCGCTCGCAAGTGTCGCTTTTTACAGCAGTCGCACACGTGTCCAGCAGCACGTGCAACTACCGAATACATCGGATATGCATGCGAAACGTTTTATTTTTTTTATTTTCTAAAGTTACTACTCTCGAAAGAAAGGAAAGAAACGAGATGAATCTGACTGAATTGGAAGACAGATGGACAAAATTCAAAAATCTTAATAAAATTCCACGTTCACCTTGACTCACGTAACTCACGTCGTAATTGTTCGAAAAACCGCTACTCGAAATTTTCCACGAGAGTAGATTACGAGTGGAACGTCTCGAGCGAGCGACATGACGAAGCTTTCGAACGGAGGCACGTTTTATTTCGCGACCATTGGTTTCCAGGAATAATTGCCACGTTCTAATCACCCTCTCGCGTAGTGAGGAGGATCGTGCAAAAAAGTAACGGCTGTGAATGGGGAAAAAAAGACACGCTATTTTCCGTTAGACGATCTTTCTCGTCGAAGGCCAAGTTCGACTCATCGAGACTATACCTATTTACGAAACTTTACTGATAGGATCAAATTTTTCCTTTCGTAATTCATCGAAGTCAACGACCAAAGACAAATTAAATGATCGATAAAATTTTTTAAAATAATATTTCACGGTGAAATGCTTGGTGCAAATCGGTACCAAGTGATAGATAACGCGAGATCCATCGTAATCGGTACGTCGTACGAAGAGATAAAAGTTTTTCCTCGGAATGTTAGCACACGTTGCCGAACAAGCTCGTTTAGTTACTTACGTTGTATCCTTCTTTAAGATATTAGTCAACTGTGACATTGAACACTTTGACAGAAAGCATTTCCTTAACGTCATTTTCCTCTATGGAAGTAACTTGTTGCGTTGGAACGATCTCTCTTGTTCTTGCCAATGAATACGTTTGTTCGATTTATATAGGTAACAAAGGAAGCTAAACGATCGAGAAGATCTTCCTTCTGTCATAAAACAGTCAACAATGTCTTTGACGTTTCATAAGAGAAAGTATGTTAAAAAAAATCGTTGTAGGTCGTCTAAAGCGGTCTAGGTCCTAAAGCTTTATCGACTTTGCTGCAGACTTCGGGCCAGTAAAGAGAGGCTCGTTCGCAATCGCACTCTTTAACGATTTTTCTTGCTCGTGGGAGAAACGCGATTACTCGGTCTAACGCGTGGCACGTTTCGTCCCGATAAAATGAAACTGTTTATACTCCACTCACTTAAAAAAAAAAATATACTCACCATAGCTCCTAAATCAGAGATATTCGGTGTAGGCGCTGCTTCCGTTTTCCCGCACAGGAAACTCGCGACAGCAGCGACGAAAAGTAGACTTCCTATGGCTCTTCGCTCCATGGTTCCTTCTTTTTCGTTGAATTTTCGTAATAGAAATAAAGACAAATATCTACCCTTAATGGGTAAAATATATACTCTGTGTATAATAAACCCGTTCTAGGCTCGAACGCGTCCGCGAAAGTTAAGCTCCTCTCAAAGACGGTTCTCACTTGGAACCACCCTTCCGTGCACACAAGAGCTCGATCAATAAAATACGAGTCGCTTGGACTATGCGAACACCAATGCGTCGAGTAGTAGTGACACGCGCGTTCGAAGGTCTTCGCTGGAGATCGCAGGACACCTCTTTTATGTTCGATTGAACTCGATCGTCTCGAGGAGTGTGTAAGTCCTCTCGATCGATTCTATCCCTTCCTTCCTTATTCTCTGTTTCCCTTTTCTATCACGAGAGAAAAGCACAGAGCTTCTGACGTCCGGCAGGACGAAGAGAGGAAGAGGATCGATCTTCACCGTTAAAGATCGATTTCGATCGATTTAAACGTAGTCTCACTTTCTTTTAAATCACACTTATCTTTCTTTGCGTTCCAATTGGTGGAACGTCTTTTTTTTAAAAAAAGCTTGATCTCGTCTCTTCCGTAGCTTATTTTCTCTCAATCTCTTTTTTTCCCACGAAAAATCGCGATAAATCTGAAGAATAACGAGGATCGAGGTAGAAAACGAACTCTTACGGAAATAGGAAGAAAAAGGATGATAAATTGTAAAGAAATAATAGAGGAAAGAAGGAAGAGGATTCGGCAGCAAAAGAAAGACACCCGCGCGCGCGACAACAACGCGGAGCTGGGACCGTAGTCGACCGCCACTCTGAATCACAATCAGTCTGCCACTGACTTTTATCGTGTCCTCCCACCATCATCTCTTCCACCCGCCGCGCGCGAGCGACCACTACCACTTGCCAACGCCGGCGCTCTCCGCGTGAGGCCTGCCTGGCCCGTCGTTGATTCCGATCGTCGGAAGATCCTTCGTTGTTCCATGAAATGATCTTTTTCTTATCGAATGATAGAGACGAAAATGTCACTATCGAGTCGTGTGGTAGACGAAGATTATTTTGTTTTAATTTTCGTGGTTTATAACATTTTTTTAGAAATAAGGAAAGTAGTTTCGAAATTGATAAAGAGTATGTTTTAAAACTATATAATATCATCAAGTATTAATGTAATTTATTATTTATTAGGATCAATTGTTCTTTATATTTTATGTATTATTACACTGCAGATCATATACTTAGCAGTTTCTGGTAACGATCATTGTTATATTTATGAGTTATAATTATTCTTGATTCATAGAGAAGTTGATCCTGAAATACGAGAAACCTTGACATGCGTTATAATCACTCATATTTTAATATCGTGTAAAATTGGTGATAATTAATAAGAGATATATTTTTTTGCTCACTCCCAACACACATGGAACTCTATTAACATCGCATTAAGACTACTCGATTCTCTCATTATCAAAAAAAAAACACGGTACATAAGTTATCATAAAAAAAGATATACTCCTCCGGTCTATCACGCGTGCTCCGCTCTGGCTCGTATTGATCTCAAATAGAAAAAAGAAAACGCAGGACTGGATCATGTCGTACGCTCTGGTGGTCCGTCTTTGTTCATTGACAAATGATCGTGAAAAAATGATGACCTTTGCGGTCGTACGATTGGGAGATCCCAGTTAGGATCGATATTTAAGGTAGGTCGTTATCTTCGAACGATTTGGCAATATGACCTCGTTATTCTTCAGCTTCTTCTCTCCCTTCTTATTTCATTTTAAGATGGACGCATTGTCAAGGCTAAAATGGGCGTAGACACGACGGATCCAAAAAGTCGAGTCGACCTTGTACGACTATATGGAGCGACGAGATGCTCGCTCGATGTGGCAGTCGTTTATAATAATTAATAGTTCCTTGTGACGATAGTCGCGGTACTTTTTATTCCGTCAGATATTTATGATAATATCTGGGGTCAGATTTCTGCGAAAAAAACGTAATATAAAATATGCCTACTCGCTCATTATTTGGCAAGTGCATCCTTGTCCTATTAGGAATGTTTGTTTCTGAACTAGTACGTGAGTGGACTCTTGCAAAAGAATGCCGGGATTCGAAAATAATTTTTGAAAGTACGTTGGAATCGTTGACGTATGAGAATGTTTACGAATGTGACTTCCTATTTTTCTTTGTTTTTTTTTTTTTTTTACGAGATATCTTTCGATCTTTCACACGGTAACGTCGTTTCATCTCGTGATTTCGTTATTAACTCTTTTGCAATCGGTGGTCATCAGGTATTTAAAAAATCGGTATCCCAATACCACAGAATTTTGATAAAGAAATACAAATAAATATCCTGATCGTGCTTTTAACCACTTGTCTTCATATAGAAAGAAGCTTTTTAAATTCATTAAACATATTTTTAAAAAATCGAATACTTAATGTTTCACTCGTTGAAAATATAAAATAGATAAGAACTACGTCCAGTTACAGATTTGGTATGTTCCAATGAAATCCCGTCACAGCAACGAAAGAGGCCGACCAAGAGTAATTCCGTTACTATTGTCGGATAAGCAACGTCATAGACGATCTCCCGTTAAAGTTCACCAGTTCAAATACAGCTTCGAGCTTCTTTCTTTCGAGAGGCTCACGAATCAAATTTACCCGTCGTTTCACCTCGTAGAGCGGATTTTCATCCGCAATGCGGACGCTCCAGTAGCATTCACATAATGTAGTAAATTTTGTCCTTCGATCGAATCTTCCATTCGCTAACGTTGTTATTAATAACCAACGAAAAAAATCTATGTTATCTCTCTTTTTTGATCGATCGCGTCGAATAGATCGCGGATCTCTCTATTGACAACGAAAAGGAAGCGATAAGCGTGTACATGCACGGGTTAGCATAAACATCGTACCATCGTTGAATCAATAATAACCAAAGTGAGGACGAATCACGGAAATGACAGTTGCCAATAGACGAAGGACACCTCGATGACAATTTCATTATACGTTAAGAAGGACAATAATAAAGCGTAATAGTCTATGAATTTTACCAAGATCTCTTTTCTACTTCCTTCGAGGATCAAGGAAGAATAACGCGGGTGTGTGACCACGCTTACGTCCTGCCCCTGTCGGTAAAGCGTAATTTTCATTTGTGAATCATTCGGCTTTTCAAATGATCCAAGCCTCTTTCCGTTCCGTAGAATTCCTTTTGCGAGGCCGGCCAAACCCCGGGATCAAGTTCGGTGCACGAATTTTGAATGCAGATGAAGCGAGAGTGACTAACCATGTTTTTTTTTTATTCCTGGCTATCTTCTTCTAGGTTATCGTAAATAATTGTTGAAATAAAAGAGAATTATCGATGAATTTTAAGTTCTTCGTGAAATCGATTCGATTTTTCCGATCATGTTTTTATTACAAAAATGAGAAAGGGATTCGTGCGTATTTGGCGATGAGCCAGGAGCCTCGTTAAATATGTAACGGGTGAGAACCGATCGTTGGAAAGGGAAAACTCGTGTATACGCGTGTACGTACATACGTTCGAGCAACGTTAAAAAGGTGGTAGCTCCTTGAACGATGCGAAAGGGAAGCGATCAAGCTCTATACGCGATAACCACGAATCATTGATGACTCTTCGATGCAAACCGCACGAGTACAATGAACGTGTGACTAATAAAGCCACTTGATTTTCGACGTTCCGTTAATTATGATCTTTTGGGCTTGTATATAAAATGACTCAGCGTTAACAGTTGTAAATAATGATTTTTTTCGCGGTGCTAAATGTTTCCGGTCTGTAATAAATAATTCTGTTCGCTTTGTGAATGATGAGTCGATATGAGAGAGAGAGAGAGGGAAAAGGGATAAATAATATTAACGATAAGCCTGTTTTGCATTGAGACGGGTACAAGAAGAATAATTGGGAAGGATCAACCCGGCGGCTAAATTTTTTCCTTTTTTTTTTTCTTCATTCGTATGAAAGGAAAAGAGATTCTCCGAGGACCCGGTCTTATCCGTAGATACAATCGTCCGACGGGGGAGAATGAATTTGCATTAATTCGGTCATGTAGTCGAATTCCTATTTAAATGCGACCAAACCCAAACTCGATCGAAGAAAAATAATTTCTTCCTTCTTTCTTTCTCTGTGTTCGATGTTATTGCGATTTCTCTTACCACATAACGAGAGAAAAAATGATCTTCACCAAAATACTGCGACGATGACGGTAAAGTCGAATGTCCTTTTGAGTCCCGTGTTGTTGAGTTTCGTTTAATAATAAATGTAACGATTCGTGGAAAATTCATTTGATATTCAATTTTCTCGTAAACATAAAACATAGATTCGGTAGAGAGGACTTTCGAGCTGTTCCAAAAGATTAGTAAAAATTCTTCTATATGAAACAATAGTTCGTGATATTAAAGTAACACTGAATCATAAAGTAATCGCGAGCACGTGTCACGTTCTTGATTTTGTTTCTCCCAAAGTCTTGGAGAAATTATCGTGGGAACGTTGCAAAGTTTCAAGGCAGATAAACTTTGGACCCTCGTTTCCAACGCACATATCTTTTTTAAAAATTTAACACAATTTTGATTATGGTGAAAAAAGATACTAGAAACAAATTTAATAATAATCATTCGATTGATTTTCCTATAAAAATCGTGAGATGTACTGATTAAACGACAATAAATTATAATATATCGTCTCTTCTTTTGTGTCAGATCGCCATTGACTCACTAGTAAAAAAGAATATACCGAATGACTTATAGTTAGATAATGATGTCTATTGACGTAAAACCGTATCAAGATGAATTCCTTTCGAAGGAGTAATAAATCCTTCGACGTGCAAGTGGCATCAAGGGTTGAGTCGTACAAAAGAAAAGCTCGTAGAAGAAGAGAGAAAAAGAGCATATAGTGTCGTCTTATTTGCTGCACTCTATCATTCTATAAATTAACGATTGTCAAAGAAATAAAATAGGTATTTTAATTTAGTAGGTCTTCTATGAATTTTGATTTCATTTTTCTCCTTATTAAATTTTCCTTTGCGGTTGTCTGTCAAAAGAGGATTAGTCATTACTGTTATAGAATTATTGGTCTCAAACTAGCCGTCTAATCGTTACGTTATCAAAACTTTGAGGACAGGAAATTGCGTTTCGATACGTGACGAATCGGAAGTACTGTCGTACGTTGACGCTCTACTAAACAGTAACCAGGATGTTTACTCGTTTTAGGTGATGGAACACACATGGACGGTGTTTTCCCATTTGGATTTTAGCAGATAATATACGTGGAAGGGAGAGAAAAGAAAAAAGAAAGAGGTTGAATTTCGAGACGAAAGGCCGCGCCCAAACATTGCGATCCTCCCCTTTTTCTTCCGTTCTGTGTTTTTGTTTTGTCAACATGTCCTACGTTCATTTCTAATCGCTTTTTCGAACCTGCAAACTCATCGTTACTTCTCCCTTTTTTGTTCTCATTTTTTTGTCGTCTTTGAGAGGTTAGTCAAAGCTACCTTGCGATTCCCTTTAAAAATTAATGAAAACTAATCCCAAAAAAGAATATTTGCTCCTGCTGCACTTATAAAAGAGAACGACGACGTTTCTGCTTGGGATTTCCGTGAAATAAAATTAATATTATATTACGAATATACTACGGTATATACTACACTTACTAGTAACAAATATAAATAAACAAAAGAACTAAAAATTAAAGAAGTATAAATAATATAAAAATGAGAAGTTTTTAAAAAGGAATATATGATCAAATAAAAGAAGAAAAACTGGAACAGTGCAGGGCAATAATAATAAAATTGAAAGAAAAAGAAAGAAAAGAGAAGAACGGAAAGGCGAGCTCGCGATCCTGTTCAGCAGCCGACAGGAACCAACTCATCGTAACGGCGTTTATGAATGACTCACTGTCGCACGATTCCAAGTAGATGACCCGAGCCTCGTTCGGTCGGAAGTATCGGGCTCGATCGGTCTCGTCCTTTCTTTTGGAACTTTCGATGCTAGCCGAGATTGCCGTCTAAGAATTCTACTAAGAACTTGATCGTTAAGATCGCCTTTTTGTTGCTCCCTTTCGTTTGGTAACAATAAATCTTGCGATCGTCGACAAGAGATATCGAAAGTCTTTCGTTCGATAGAGATAACAGTCGAAAGGATCTTAACGCCTTCGTCGAACTCGGCTCGATCTTGTTGTCGCAAATGATGCTTAATTTTTTTCCTTCAGGTTTTTTTTTTATTTCAAGGTTAAAATCGAGATACGATGATAATGACGATGATGATCGAGCTAGCTGTCGGAGCTGGTTATGAAAATAATTGATCTATAAAGTAAACGGAAGGAAAGTTTGTTTTTGGAATTTACGCTATTGAGAATGAAAGGTTGATTCGTGAATGGAATATCTTACGCTACTATCGTAGAACACGAGTGAAATATGATTCTTGTTAGCGAATATAAGTCTTTCTCTCTCTTACTCTCGAGAACCTGTTTCACGCGATGAAAGATCCCACTGTTTCTTCCTCATGAGCAACGCACATTTCTTTCGAGTAAAGATGATCCTTTTCCAAGAAGGATCGAGAGTCATCCACGATGATCTCCCGAGTTTTACGGAAATTCATTGGACTCAGCTAATGATCAATGCTATCGATTCGAACGATCACGATTTACGTTAGTTTGCGTAGAAGATTCTAGTTATTATCTTATCGTTCGCGCAGTTTGAACGAAAAGTTTGATTCGATGAATAATATCATAATTAACACGTTAACTGCTATGTTACCGATGACTAACACTCATTTTTTCAGTGAAACTGTGATAATTGCTACATATAATATAGGATAGACATTACATGTATTTTTAAGGAAAATAATTCTAGATTATTTGATTTCTACATTTTTCCTTATTTATGTTTCACGAAATTTCCCACGATTAGAATATCTGTCTAAATATTTCCCTAAGCAAAATAGAATACCACGACTAATAAATATGTACATCATAAATGTCTTTTTTAACAGTTTACTTCTCGGCAAGTTTGATTCTTTGCCTCTAGTATTTGTGAAACGTCGTGAGTCAAGTCGTATTTTGAGAAAATCATTCTTTGGTATCGCAAAAGAACCTGATAGTATTTTCGTAATATTATTAATAAAAATAATTTTTATGTAGAAGTCGTTGATAATTAGATTTTATACGTCTCATCGATTTTTACAATTTCATTACCGTCATTCTTACTAAGTATTACTTGAACATAAAGAAAGGAAAAAAAGAGGAAAGTTCGTTACACATCCGAACTTTTCCGCGATGGCTCATACACTACCGATCTACACCGACCTCGTAACTTCACCGAAACGAAAAACGATTAAAGGAAACGTTGTCGTCGAGGAAAAGTCCGTCATCACGTGATGATGATTTTCAGGCACACGAGATTTACTATCGTCTCCAGAAATCTAGTTCGTCGTTCGCGTTCCCTTATAGTCAGTCGCGTCTTGCGAGCAGGAAATCTGTTACAATTGGATAAACGGTCGTGGTTGCAACTGTCGACGCAACTTATGGAAATTCCTTATGAACTATTGCAAGACGTAACCGTGTATCTTACGTCTATTCTAACCAGCAAATTATACGTCTGGTAATTCTAGAATATTATACGTTATTGAATCGATCGGATCGAAGGATAATTGTTCTTAATAATCATTTACGATACGATGTGATTTTACACACAAGGTGTTTCCTTTTAATTTAGTCGAATGATTAGTATTTAGAAAAATATACTTAGACATCGACTGAAATGAGTAGCTTATCGTCTAGGAAAAGTTTTTTTAGTACAAAAAATAATCCTAAACCTTATTACCCCTAAATACTTCTAAAACCCTAAAAAATTTGCAACATCATCACATTACGTTAAATTCTAAGGAGACACCCTGTAGTAATGGATCCTTTCGATAGTTTGTAATCTTATTCAAATGATGAGTCTATCAGTATAACCCGTACTACGTCATCCCACTTATTTTTTTTTCATATGCATACACACACAGACACGTAGGTACCTAAGAATCGAGGCTGCATCGTTCGATGCAAGTAGCCTCGGAGTTATCTTAAGAATCTCTCATCGAGTTTCGATCATCTAACGTTGACGAACATCATGGAAGGACCCTGGTCCATTGTTGATATGCGTTCCAGAAGCAACGTAATTATACGCAAGGACTTGTACGAGGAGAGCTTGCACGGTATTTCCCGGTTCCGAGCGAGAGCTTCGAAGGCGAACTTGGAAAGAGAATCCAAACGCGAATCAACAATAGGATCAACGAGAGCAACGATCGAATCATCATTATCTCGAGAACGTTCGTCGAATTTGAATGAGAGAAACGAGTGTTGTGACGATGCACGATCGAGTCTGTCAATCTTTATTATAAAATAATTCAAAGAATTAATTTAGATATTAAATTAGTATGGACAAATTGAAGGGCCAAGTTGCAAAAGTCTCTTAAGTCCACTTTTTTACTTTTATATTTGATACCATCAACGCGTAGAACATGTCATGCATCACATGAAAAAGGTATCAGGTAAAAAAGTCCTTAAGTGGGACTTAGAGACTTTTGCAACTTGGCCCTTCAATTGTATGACAGAATTTGTTATTCTATCGAAAAAAGAAAATTAAACACAGTACTTTTCCTAAATGAAATAAAAAAAAAGAAAATCTTTTATTCCGTACGTGAGCCAATTCTCTCTTCAGAGACTATCGATTGTCTCGCAAATCAAACCGATCGCTAATCTACGAGCGTGCAATCTATAATGTGCCGTATATTCGAAAGGCAGGCACAGGCCTACCGCCGTACTCGCGAAGAATCGCGTTTCCGTGTACGCGTTCTTGTCTCGTCGACGAGCCTTCGATTGCTGCCGTGGAACGCACGTAAGGCACGTGCCTCCTGTCACTCGCACGCTGACAACGATTGAGGCTGTTCCTGTTATTCTACCTACTTAGAGAGATACAAATGTATACACAAAGAATATATTAACTTCTTATTATGAGATACCGTTGTTGTTCCAACTGAAATTTTCATATTGATTGGAACTATTCGTTTATTTGATAAATTTATACATTGTATAAACTGGAAATTGCGTAATCTCGTACAACTTGCGATGAAACTAACAGAGGATTTCTTTGTTGTATTTATTTCAAAGTACTAATTCTGTTATTTTTTATCTACATCATGCGATAAGAATTTGTTAAATAAGGTCTTAATTAACGCGACACGAACGTTCATGCTATATTTGAGTTACTTCTATTAGATTTTATCTTTAGTGTGACTCATAATTGCAACCTTGTACGTGATAGAAAATAAATTGGACGCATATTGCAAATAAAATTAACAAATCTACTATTTTATTTTGATAATATAATTATTTGAGGGTGTGAAAAAAGGTTTTTTAATATCGATAGATATTCATTAATATAGGAAAGGTTCTAATTTCGAGTAACGTCTCTTACGTCACGATGTAAATTTCTGTCATGCTCGACTCGTGAGTCGACGAACGTGATCGAGTGTGAAGAGGTTGCATCGGCTGATCGAAATCTCGCTTTCTTGATTCGAAGTTGACGCAATTTTTAACCGCGACGAGTAGCGTAAGCTCTCTCGTTTTGGATCTTCACGCTCGTTGCGCTTCGCGAGAGATGTTGTTGCAATTTTTCACTGCACGGCATATACATCGTCGATGTGGTAGTCTATCTTTCACGGTAAATGGTTATCAAGGACGTACAATATTTTTTAATTAGTCTTACCTTATTCTAATCGACCGTTCGTTCGGCTATTGCCGGAAATTCAATGGTCCGAGAATCGATTAGTCAAAATCGCTAATCCAAGGACTCCTATTAGGAAAGCTTATAAGATAATGCTTCTCGTTAATAACAACGGTCTAAAGTCACGATTGGTTACTTTCTACAAATATTCATTCTAAATAACAACTTTTCATTTCTAACAATTCCGTAATCAAATTAAAAGCACGTTTCGTTGTAACTCACGTTTCGAGGTGTATCATCAATAAGTTACTCGCGTGCCACGAAACGAGGTACGAAGGACTCTGGACCGTTTTATGATAAGTCTATCTTTTTCTACGTACGTACGTGTCGACTAATTTCGTTCGATGAATTTCTTCGACGAATTTGTAATTGGACGATAACGAGATCTTTCGAAGGAAATATTATTGTTTCTTTTTTTTTTTAGAAGAAACATCGCAAAGATTGGATATTATTGGCAGATTGTGAAATTCCGTAATAAATTTCCTTGTATTTGCAAACCGTTATGTCGATTTTCATATACCGATCACGACTGTTTTTTAATGTGCATACATAGAAAGATTGTCGAATATTATTCAGCCGTTCGAATCGACGGTTAGTCGGATCGTAAGGAAAGTCGAAAGAGGGACTACCGTTTGCATGTAAAAAAAACTTAAATATGCCCTAGACGGTTTCTGTATTAACGTTGAATTATTCAAACGATTTCCCGGGTACAGCGAGGTCGCGTAGCTCGAACGTACCAATCACCTTCGAGAGGATCTATCGTGCCGGCTCTCCCGCGGTATTTTTTTCGAAACGTCAATGTGCTCGCAAACCTTGATCTTTCCTACGATCGTTTGACAGTTCATCCGCGACCTCGCGATAAATTTTGATACTTTTTCAAACGGTATGCGGGTTGCCATCTTATTTGGGAAATTTCCATTAATATTTTTATTTCGGATTTGCTGTACAGACGTTCATGCTTGCAAATTTCATTTTTTTTTCAATTTCCAGCAGAGATGTTCTATTTTAAAAAATTCCAAGACGTTACTCAACGTTGTTACGACTTTTTAAGAGCGTTCTCGATTATGTAATATCGGGAATAAAATAATCCAATAATGCCAGTTTTCTATTTGTTATTTTCAAAATTATAAATTTAATACTTTTGTACATTAGCTACTCATTCCTAGACCCAGGCACGAGACAATCGAAAATCAAAACGCGTACGACAAGTGCTTTATGTCAGTTTTTTCCCATCATATACCGGCAGCTTTGCCAATTTTTCCTGCTTTCGGAACTCGCTCGGATCATGGGAAGAGACAAATGTCAAGGTAATCTTACGGTTAACTTTTTGCAATACAAAATATTCTCTCTGTTTGAATGTTAGAAAAAATTTGTACTTGCTGACGCCTAAGACCGGTGCAACGTTCATTACGTGTACCAACAAGGAGATGGTCCGAAGGCCAAATTCTTAATTGACATAGGGTTTTTCCTATAGATATATTTTGGGACCCTGAGTAACGGGTTATTAGGTTACGGAGAAGAAATAATTAAAAAGGCTGTAATTACTATTGGGTAACTATTAAAGGAAGTTCAAGAAAATCCAATAAAAAATACACGAGTAAGTTTTGTTTATGCAAAAGATCCAAAAATTGTAATAATTATGAATATATCATCAAATATGTCACAACATTTATTCTTTTAAAATGTTTAGACTAATATCCAAAAATTTAGAACTATTAATCAAATTTCACAAGTTTCCTCGCACTATTGTTAAAAAGTGTGCAATTTAAAAAACATTAAAAGTCTAAGCCATTTAAAAATAATCACCATGACTAGTTTACATTAGCCATTCCACTGTGCACTACCGGTAGCCGAGTTGGCAAAAGGCCAGCCTACCTAGTAGTCTTCGGCTCGAATCCTACAACCACTGTCTTCTGTATTGTCTTTTTCTTTCATTCTCTATCATGATTCTCTTCTACTTTTATAGACATTTCCATGTTCAAAAAACAAATCTAATCTAATTTTAAACTTATCAAACGTAAACAACTTTACTTTTAAAAACCCAGGCGCATCGGACGAACACCTGATAACCCGTAACTCGGGGTCCTAAGACGTAATAACAGGAAAACCCAATCTCAATTAAGAACTCGGCCTTCGAACACTTTCCTTCTTAGGCACATACGCACGTTGTCAAGAGAGGATGATATCGAGTGCGAAGAACGTAATGGATCATTTTAAATAATGTATTCTAATATAAGAACTGGATAGTAAACGTACACATAGCGGTCGTTTTGTTGACACTTCGGTTAAGTTTGTTTACGATAGTGTGGAAGTTCAGTAGTTTCAAGTAGTTTTAATTGTATTTTTCATCTTTTGGTAATAAAACAGCTTGATTAACTAACGAAGCCTTTATTTCAACCTCGTATCTTTAGTTTACTATCAAACGCATGCTGGAGAAAACGATTCGAGCCTCGGCAAGCGAAGAAAGAACGATCGCCGTCGCCAAAATGAAAGATAAGACGCGTTATGTCCTCTCCAGCATAAATACATTCGAATGGCACGCATTCGAAGGTGTAAAAATCGTCTCCGTTGGAATGCGATAGGAGTCCCTATCTTCTCTCTTACCTTAGGTGTGCTGAAGTGACATTAAATTTACTAATATTCGAATGAAAAATAATTGCAATTAAATCTCAGCTGATTTTTGCAAAGACTCGTCAATTGTATTGACATATGTGGTATAGAGGATTTGATATGAGCCTGATATGAAATTTATTTCAAATGTTACCACAACAATAATTAAAAAAATCACAGATAAATAAAAATATGCACTTTTTTAACGGTTATTGAACTTTAAACAGAAATTTCGTAGTCGATTTTAAAATAATATTAGATCGTTGCACAAGTTTTGTCGTATTTGCGACACCAATCTTCGTAATCCTTCACGACAATAGTTTTACTGTATGTTAAATAAAAACCGCAAGCGACACAATTAAATTTTTCTTCAAATCATGCGACAGGAATGATGTGGCAACCTAATATTTCTTTCTAATAAAAAATTTAATTTTCCGCGTCTCCCGTTCCTCGAAGTACCAAGTTTAAGAAACCACATCGTTGATGAGTCAACGATGGGCCGCCGAAGCGGCCACGGGGGGTCATTTTAATATTTATCATCCTCGCGTACATGGTACATATGTAGTAGAGATTTATCGTGAGAAGACGAAGGAATAGGACCTTCGCCTTGCGCGTGTACGCTGCGCCAATTTCGGAGCACCCAGTATATATCGTATTTATCATTTACGAATGCAGAGCCTGACGAGAACGACGATCGGTGCTTGGCCATGGATAAGTTCACTGATCCCGTCGTACGGGGAGCACATGCTGTTGCTCGTGCAGCTTTCGATGTTCGACGTTTATGTATAGGGCGATTCTGTGAAAATTCGACAGGATTTCGAACAAAATACACGATTTCTCTAAAACTACAAGAAATTACACTAAAATCTATTACAAATAATATAAGAAAAAGTGATATAAAATTTCGTACAAAAACTAAAAAACCATAAAAAGTATTAAACTTGACCGTAAAAGTACATCAGGATCGCCCTGTATGAGTGATATTTGACCGAGGCCGAAAAAATAAAGGACTCGTATGAAGAGGCACGTATGATGCAAAAGCAGAAAGAGAGCAGGCATATGTTACCTCTCGAGGGTCAAAAGAGAGCAACTTTTGTAACAAGGAGATGTGCAACAACACACGTCCTCTCTCGTTTGCTCTCTCAATGTCATTACCGATGACACATAACGTTCCAAATGTGATAAACCAAACAACTTTACAACGATCGTGACACGCAGAAGGAGTCTAAAATATTATGCACGAGACTGATAAAACGCTAATGTTTTGTATTCGACTCGACTAAAAAGGGACGTATTAATTGCTAGTTCGTAAGACGTACCAAGTCGAGAGCTTTCGAGGATGCTTCGTTCTACGAATGTTGCTTTGCTCTCTTGGTACCAAAGAAAGAAAAACGGTACGAAGTTGCATACACACACACACACTTCTTTTTCTTCGTTGGCGTTTCCGAGGACAATGAGGACCTTGAAATCCTTCGGCTAGTGTCACCAACATATTCCCGCAGGAGTCATCCCCATTATATTTAAATTGGACGAGCATAATCATCGTATATACATATATGTATATCGCTATATGGTAATGTGTGTATTAGAAACGAACGTGTGTATATATATACATGTATAAACGCAGACAAACTTATCGTCTTTACCTTCCATTCGATTTCTTTTTCCAAGAGGCCCCCTCGCAAAGGATAAGTTCGAGCACTACCATTTGTCACTCGTTCCGATCACAGATCGACGGAAGTGACAAAAGCTTTTGCATTATTAATTTAATTTATGCCGTGGTCTTCCCCGATAATCGTTTCGAGCGAATTTTATCGCGGTTCAAACTCGTGTGATTAATATTCTCTCTCTATCTTTCTATTTATTTCCTAAGGTGTCAATTTTGGAGTATGATCGTATCGGTTTAGGCGAGGAAAGGTTTACTATATGTATTAATAAAAGATCGAAGATAGAGAAAAAGAATTTGATTATGAGCACAAAAGAAAAGGGACGACGCCTTTTTGTTTTTTTTTTTTCCTTTTTTTTATTACGGATTTCGGTCACCGATTGAAACCCATGCAGAACATTAAATTATACTTTTATTATATTCATAAAAATTAAAATGTACACACCTTACTTATTTATTAAGTTTATACTTCGTATGTATTTAGCTTCTATGCAAGTATCGCAGTATGTATAATATTTAACAATAGAGGTAATAGGTACCCTCGAGATGAGACGGGCTTACGAAACGAATACACGAATTTCTCGGATTTATTGATTTTTACTTATTCTTTTTTTTAATTCTTTTTTGATACGGTACGGTAGCTTGTTTTTTTTTCCTTTCCTTCCTCTTACTTTGGTAATTTATTTTTCATAATATATATTTATATATATATATATTATTGACTGCTTACAAAATAATACTATTACACAGTAATACTCGTACTTTTTTTCCAGGTTTTGCTTTTAATCGCTATTCGCTTATACGACTTTGTAGATTCTGACGAATGAATATCATTTTTTTTTTGTATCGTTTTGCTTTGCTTTTTATTATTCGTTTACAATTCTCAGCCCTTAGACGGCCTACGACGAGATCTGAAAATGACGTTTTTCTCTCTTTCTCTCTCTCCTCGTATCTCTGTATGTCTGCCTCTTTTTCATCGACGAGAGAAAAACGAAAACGGGAGAAAGGAAAGAAAATTCTGGGAGGGGAAAAAAGAAAAAAGAGAACAGCACCGCGCGATTCGCTATGCGAGCTACCAAGAAAAGAAAAGAGATTGATGAGACTTTAGCTTTCTCACGAAGAAATTACGTATGGAATATATATCTATATTTATCTTTATCCTATACGTGCATATGTGTCTCTCTCACTCTGCGTCGTCTTATTCCTTTTCTTCTTTTTTTTTAATCTTTCTTTCGTCTAACAAACGGGAACGAAGTAAAGACATTTTTTTCGTCTATGTGTACGTATGTATGAATGTACGTGTGTGTATATATATATGAGTTATGTATTTTGTTCGTATATATGTGGATAATGAAACGCAAAGAACGAGCGTCGGAGTAAAATACTTCGCTTTTATGCAAATCGTCGATCGTTCGCGTTCGCTTTTCTTTCCACTCGACGAGACGATCGTTAGGAGCGTAAAGAGCTGCAGTGGAAATAGCTACGAAGGTTTTAAAAAGCGTCTCTCACGCGAATCGTCGCGACATACAAATGCGAGAAGTTAAAATACGTCCGACGAAAAAGCATCTACGAGTATGTACAAACGATCTAATTAGATATGAGTGATGCACTTTATTAGAGGATTATAGCAAAATTAGTATAATTATTAAATCTTTTGAGATTTTACAAAAATTTGGATGATAATAAATAGTCGTCAATAATCAGTAAAATATAAAAATGCAGGAATGATTTGTAATAGGATGCATTTGGTTTATATCTGAGTTGTAAAAATTAAATTTTAATGCCATCTTCCGGACTTTAGCTAAATCCCAAAAGACTTGATGAAGATACTAATATTGTTATATCCCTGTGACATATATACTTTCTACGGTATGTGATGCAAAAATCGTACCCCGTGTTTCTCGTGTGAAAAAAGCGAGAGCCCCGCATTAAAAATAGACGAACGTGTTTGCAACTTTTTCGTGTGCGCCCATGTGTGTGTGTATGTATGTGTTTGTTAGTTACTCCGTCTAGATATCGAAGATCCATGCACGTATATAATCTAGAAATTTTCGTACCAAGAAGCTACATCGTATCGAAGCGTTTCATTTCAAAGTTTTTACTCGATTTGCGGTACTCTTGTCACGAGTGTATTACCCTTTAATATCTCTGTTCGATGATCTACACTTTTTATTCATTACTTTATTAATTTGTTCTTTCATTAATATTATTTCCCTTCGGGGTAAACACTCGTCACCGTGGTACACGCACGAGACTACAATCTGAGCTGATCCCAATCGCTATCTAATAATCTACGGACTGAAATTGAAATTCCTGCTGGACCTTTTTATTATTTTCTTTTTCTCTCTGCCACCCACCCCACCCGTTGCTTTATCATTTAAACTCACGCTATTAGACACGATGCGAAGTAAGGTGTCGCCTAAGTGCTTTTTTTCATCTATATAGTTTTTTTTTTATTATACAACTCTTGCCCGATTTCCGTTCGTTCCGGGCGCAGTCGCGACTGGTGTGTCGCAATGACAATGATCGCAGTGATTTCTCGTGATACACGTTTTGATGTTCTTTCGTTTTTATTTTTATTATATTTACACGGAAGGAAGGGCAAATTAAAATTTATGTAAGATCGTTGTTTTATGAATTGACCGACTTTTCGAATTTGGATCGTCTTGAAAAATAGATGTATTATTATGTTTGCGATCGTTGGTTGGCGAGCCGATTAAGAAAAATCGTTGAAAAATGATTCTTTTTAAAATTGTAGGCGACCGCGACCAGAACGATTCGCTGTTTCGATGTAAGAACGATATTTGTGAATTGTGGCTCGTTCTCTTCCTTTTTTTTTATCGTTTTTGATATCTCATCGTGATCAATCTCGAGAACGCGTGTTCCTGACAAATTCTTCGACGTACACACACAGACACACACACACATATACATACGACACATATATACCACGCGTTCAGCAAATATCGTTCGGAGTTTCAGCGAGAGCCAGGTTGAACTGCCCGTCAGAGTTTTTACATCACAGCTGATTGGAAGTTGGCATTTAAATATGATTTCGGATACTCTCTTTTTTTTGCCTTTTTAATGACGCAATGCAAAAATAGGCTTTCCTATTTCCTACAACCAGATCAAACGACACAGCGCTCTAATGATCTACGAAGAATTCCAAAAATCATTTTCACTTATCATCTAGTTTATTAATTGTTTCCTCTTTTCCTTATTTTCTTCTTCTCCTCGAAGTTCGGCACAAGAAGCTCCACACTTACAGCTCGAATCCCCGATCGAACGAGCGGGCGTCTTGTCTTTTTTTCCGATATTATCATAAAACTTTGTCGTTACCATTTTGATCACGCTCCTTCTTTTTTTCGACTTGGACATGTTTAGAGAAGATCGTTCGGTCTCTCGATCGAGGATTCCATATAGGGTCTATAAACAACGAAGGTACAAGGCTGACGACAACCCTAAACAGGTCGCAGCAACTCGGTTCCGAGGACTTAAAATCACTTCGTTCGACGGAAAGGCGCAGTGTCAGCTTTGGATAACGGTAGTTAGTTAGTTTAGTCGGTAATAAATAGAAGTTAAGTCCATAGCAATAGGTGTATGTGTATGCGTGTATGTATATGTGTGTGGGCCTGCGCGCGTATGTATACGTGGAGAACGAGATGAGGAGGAAAGAACGTATGGAGTAAGCTTAGTTTTACATTATTCTCCTTCTCCTTTTGAGTCTCTTTGCGTTATTCTATTTTTTTTTTTTTTCGAACCCAGAGTAAGTGCAGCGAATATGGACCACCATAAGTTTAAAGAGAAATAACATTTTTATTATTATTATTATGTTGTTTCAATTTTACTTTTGAATTAAATAGATAAATTAAAGTTTTTATAATTGATCAAAAAAAGATATAAAACCTGTGAGTGCCAATGTCCACATTAGTTGCATTTGGAGAATAATAATTAATATAAGGTAGTCATATTCGTTGTCACGTGTGCCCATATTTTACATGCAATGGACTATAGCAACTTTGGAAGATCCTTAAAATGGTAGAATTTCACAAATTTAATACTACATTTTCTCTGGAACTCTTGGAATAAATCAATTTGAAGCTAGTACACTGGTCCATATTAGTCATAGAAGCTGTATTAGTTACATGAATTATATCAGCCACACTTACCCTACGTCCTACATGCTCTCTCATTATTAAACGTGTACGTGTAATGTCCTTAAAACGTATAAGTACGAATGAATTTTAATAATTAATGGTACGTGAGCGCATGCTTTCGTCCCGTCACTCGCATCTTTGCCTTCCCCATTTATTTATATATATTTTTTTTATTCTTTTCTTTCTGTTTTTTACGTCATACCCTTTTTACATTATTACATTAAAATATAACACACACACACACACACACACACCCACATCAAAACTCGATGCTTAACGTCGTACATGTGTATGTAAGTTTTTTTTTAATCTTCAATCATTCTTTCTTTCTTTCTTTCCTTCTCCTTTTTCCTTAGACATCGTCATCAGCACGATCGTTCGAACAGTCTCAGCAACGAGCGTTTGGAAGAGCTCCGAAGTCAAACGTTACCCGCTTATTTAGTCGACCTCATCGCTTTCTTCTTTCTTCAGTTCTTCCCTCATTTTATTCTTTTATCATTTGAATTCTTCGTAATTGACGAGAAATACGCAGAGCGAAGTGCAGCTTAAGGAATAATTCTCTCGATCTCCCGTTTTGAAAGACGGTTTCTCTCGAAATGAATATATATTCTTTTTTTTTTTTTTTTGTTCAAAACCTGAGGACTCGTTAAAAATCGTGTTTAGTTTATTTTTTTTTTTTTTCTCGTAATATATCACGACGCGGTACCTCGATATTTATAAATTACTTTACTCGTTAAGTTTCTCTTAATATACGTCGTAGGAAGCTCGATCTTTGGAGATTCGAGAGAAAAAGGGGGGCATCGTGTTGTATAAGATATATAGATCGATAGAAATGGATAAAAAATATGAAAGAGACTTGGCTCGTTGCGTATAAAAATGAAGAGTTCGTCCGTGCGAGGCTGATTCGTAATAAACTAGGGATCGGCGGTGGGGTTTTCAAGCATCGAACGGCAAAAGTATCGGTTCATTCTTCACAGCCACAGTTTAGGAAAATCGATGAGCTCGCGAGAACGTTGCGTTTTTATTACATCTCAAAAGTGGACCCTTGCGACTTTCTGGAACTTAGACCGTAGCGCGTGCGCGTGTGTGTGTGTGCTTGTATGAGAGAGAGAGAGAGAGAAAGCTTCTTTTTTTATTCACCTTTTTTTTCATTTAACTTCCTCCATCACCTTTTGCGGATAACGTTGTGACGGTCCACGGAGGTCTTCCAGAGACGTTCGCCAAAAACCGATTTGGTCGAAAATATTACTCTAGATAATCGTTTAGGGTACAAAGTATAGTTTTGCGAATGATTATCATTAGAAATATAATCGTAACGATAAAAATGGACATTGTCTTATTATTGTGGGATGGAATAGGCTGCTGTGTAAGCTCCGTCAATGCTAGATGCTCCGCTGTATGCTTCTTTAAATAAAAAAAGAAAGGAAAATGAAAAAGAAATAATTGACATCTTCATTTCTTTTTGTTCGTTCTGTTAAATAAATTATCCGTTCGATAAATGAAAGAGAACGCGAGAAACGTAAACGACGGTGTCCCCGCGAACGCAAGAAACTCAAGAAATTTCTTTCACTGTTCGCCATCATCGCACGACAAAGTGAAAAAAAATGGAAAACAGTTCGTTAAATTAAAAGTTTATTCGTAAATGTATGCCAGGCAGGCATGTAGCATCATCGCTGTGACATGCGAGTCTTCGTTTTGTGTTTTTTTTTTCTTCTTTAACAATCTCGATTACCAAAAATGGACAGGTTCCGCGCGATCGAAACGTTTCCTCGTCGCGCGCGGATAAAACCTTGCCGGTGTTACCTTCTTTCTTCTTCTTTTATTTTCTTACGCGAGAGAAGCCGGATATAATCGTCCGTCGCGATAAGAAAACGTTCCGCCATGGCGTGTGTTTATTATTTATACTCAATAAATATTACATATAGTAATGTGATCATTATTGATAATAATAGTATTGTTCTAATTGGACAGGAATTGTTTTTTTTTTTTTTGTTTCTTCTCCTTCTCCTCCTCCTCCCCTTCACAATTTGGGCGAATTTTATGATTACTCTTAATCGTTAATTGCTTTCTTTGTTGCTTTGTTTTCTTTTTTTTTCATTAAATATTAACTCTTACTCCACACGTGGTGTATTTTTGTGGCATCAAAAAAATACGGTACTTTTTTTTTTGTTCTTATCATCGTTTGATTTTTCAACTTCTCGCGACGTTCACGTTTTTAAGTTTTGCCTTCGAGAGATGCGTCGTTGGCGCGTATACAATTACGTTTGGCTTTTTCTCTCGTTCTTTCTCTCTTTCTTGCTTTTTTTTTTTCTTTTTTGCCAAAGGAAAGAAAGATATATCACCCATATTGTGTATGTGTGTTATGTGCAAAGTCGCGTCGAAACGAGAAAATCCTATTTACGTTACTTTCCTCGACGATAGAATTACACTGCAAGTCGGAAAGTAATATGATAAATCGATAATACGCATTGTGTACCCCGCAACAAGTAGTTTGCGATTAAAATAGATACGCGATTACAATAAAATGAAAGAAGCTCATTTATATATAGCCTACTAGCCTAAAACTTATAAATCTAATATTGCGACCCTATTTTGCGTGCTGCGCCTTTAAAATACCTTTTTGCCCTTCCTCTTTATTTTTTTTTCTTTCTTTGTTTTACGATTGGAAAAAGACGATTTCGATTAGGGCAGTGTGGATTTCAAAGAACCGTACACGCGTGTGTTTAAAATTGCAACGTATAAATTAATAATAATAATAATAATAATATATATATATATGTGTCATGTTCTTCACGTAACAACACAAAGGGTGTGACAGAAATGTATTTTACAATAAAAAGGAACTTAACAGATTGCGCTAAAAAAATACAATATTATGAAACAATTGTATACATATAAAATCTTTAAATAATCTACACAACGTAGTAATTATTATGTAAAGTATATATTTTGGGCATCCCTTTCGTTCATCCGCTGAGCACTTTTCCAATATGCAAATTACCGTAGAGTAATTTTGGAAAGTGTGAGTTATTTACCAGTGGTCCATAAGTATTATGCCAATGGTTATTGGTGATTATCGAGCACGAGCGTCGCCTCTCGGCGAACGCGAGTGCGTCGTACGCGTATGGAACGTTTTGTTTACGGATTATGGTCACCTTGACGGCACGGCGAGTCAAGGAAAGAAATACATCGAATGGATTTTTGATTTACTAAAGAAAAATAATGTACAATTAAATACCAAAGCAAATAATGCTCCCTCTTATACATGTATATGTATATATATAAGAAATAAAATGGCTTATCATCCCAGTCATAGAACGTAAAATTGTGGAATGCTTATACAACTCATAAAACGCGTCTCCACTGACTTTGTTTGGTACATCATTGCGTACGTGTACCAATTCATACTATTCTACAGAAATGCGAATTAGATTACTATGCTTTATCCAGCACGTTCTGCCTGAATCAAAAACATCCCATGCTTTGTGTGATACACATTAATATGACCTAATATTTCAAGTAATTATTTATAATTATCGATAATCAATAGCTGCCCTAATGTCTAAGGGACTGAAACACTGCTGCTACACATATCATAGGCATGTAGCAATTAGGATATTATTTAGTGGCTTAACGTTAAGACGAAGTTACGACGAAGCAGTGTAATTCGTTTACTTGCTTCGGGGAGAGAAACGCGTGCCCGTCGTTGAAAGACCTTCTCCTCGGCTCCGACTTCGGTGCAAGGAATGTAAGCCTTCGCCTTTAAGTAGATTAGAAAGATTATTTTGTTTCTTTTTTTTTATTAACAATAATTAAACAAGTAGAATACGAACCTCTGCTGACGCTTCTGCGTATTGGTGCGGATGGAGGTGGTGCAGGCTCCTGTTTACTATAACTTCGAAGTGCTCTTCCTCGTCTATCCTGGATCAGTTTGTCGAATTTAACAAAGATTCCACATTTGGACCGACAAGTGAAGTACCTATGGCCATTGACAGCACCATCGTTCTTACCTATCCCATAAACAGAAAATATAATACTCGTTAATTTTTAAATAAGAAAAGAACTCAAACCAATAAACTTTCGTTCTATTAAATTTATATCTTACCAGTTGGTGCATCGAGCTCAACTCCTATCCATATACCAGACGCGAACTCTGTTGGACCAACGTACGCTATAACACCGGAATAACTGTATGGACGAACTAGAACAGATTCACCGACAACCACCCAATCTGGTATAGGAGTCTCGATTCTGGTCAGGTCGTGTCTCGAGCCAAAGGCTGAGCTCTTATCACTCGTGTCATCTAACAAACAATTTATAATATTATAAAAAATTCCATAATCTATATACCAAAACTATATAAAATAAAATCTACCATCGATTCTCTCAGAGGAGCTATTGTCACCGTTCTCATAGGGCATGTTAGGCTGCATCGTTTGTTCCAATCGAGCTGCAGCTTTACTTTCAGATACTTGTGGACGGACCATAGGGAACGAAGCTCTGTGTTGAGAACTAGTAGGCCTTCCTGTACCACTAGAACCTTTCCTCCTCCGTACAACCTAAAACAAGAACCATCATAAATTAATACCAATTGTATTATTAAAAAATCTGCAACGATCTTACTCACTTTGCCTGGTGGAAGTTTCGTATGAACAACCGAGGAACCTTCGAGCGGGCTCTCGTCTCCCGAATTCGATGTTTGACTAATCGTCATCTCGCTTTTTCTTCGACCAACAAGAATAGGATTCTGTATATCTTTTTTCTGACAAACATTCATCGTTACGTTGCCGTTCGCATCGCTGTCGTCTTTCGTCGAAGAGACTGGACTCTCGGTATCAGGATCCGTGTAAGCACCCATTTCCTCAAGATTCTTCCTAGTGTTTGCTATAACACAAACAAGTAACCAACGTTTATGAAAGAAAATGTGAATAAAAAAAAAAGGAAATCTGAAAAATTTTCGTTTAAATCTACGTGTTCCCTGACTAACCCTCGCGTGCATCTTCCGCAACACTCAAATTTTCCATCGCGGTGTTAACGTCGCACGTATATTCTTCAGGAGTTTCCTCGACGAGAGAACTGTCCATCTTCTCAGGTTTCTTGTTATCAAGAAGATTTCGATATTCCAAATCGGGTGTTTCGTCGACGCTGATAGACTTGATAGAGATCGAATCTTCGGATGTTAAATTCGTCGTAGAGACAGCCTGTGAACCGTAACCGCTGCTACTCATGCTGGGCGTGTTGATCTTTGTAGATTGTAATTCAGCGAGGGAATCCAATGTGCGTGAGGAGGTAAGCGGCTTTGCTGGCTTCGAGGGAGCCTAAATGAAGTGTTTAGGTAGAGTTTGTGTGTTTTAACATAAACATTTTGTTGTTTTTTTTAAGAGACTCTGTCGTTGTATAAATGACACAGCTGTGAACAGTCGAAGGTTTCTATACTCAAAAAGCTGTATAGCGTATATTACACTGGCTTGTTACACCGATAGAATAAGAGGATTGATAAATAAAAGGACATACTACCTGATAGGCATCGTATTCAGAGTAATCAGCATCACTCTTTTCCTCGTCGTCGTCGTGTATTGGCGTCGAGACCTGATTTCCCACGTTAGATGTTTCCTCGTGTAAAGTAGTCATACGAAGACCCAGCTTACTACCGACCATATTTGGGGACGCTAAAATAAATATTTTTCTATGTTATTTCTATGCCCATAGCATAATATAAAGCAGCATTGGAAACTCAAGCGAATGTATGTGAGATATCAGCGCCGATCTGACCGTGAAATTGGAAATGAGTATGATTTTTCTTTTTATATAAACCTGTGACACCGTCAAACACATTATATATGCTTTCGACAGACACGGGTTCCAGGCTTACAGGTTTTTTAAGTTACTAAGGGTGCCAGGTCGGTTCTGATAAACATGTAAATATACATAAATAAAAAAAACCAAAGATCGACCATGCTGTACCTAAAAAAAAGAAATAAAAAGGAACAACGAAAAACACAAGGGGAAAATAAGAACTGATATATTCCACGCTTTGCAGGAGGTCTAACGAAGATCGTGATCAATGTTGTCATGAAATTCGAACGACCTTATCAATTTTTATCACGTGGAATATACGGTAGCCTGAAATAATAATAATAAAATAAAAACACGAACAATAATTCGTACTATAAGCACTGAACACACCAAACATATTTCGAAACTATACACGTCGTTTGCAGTACAATAAGGCTGCCTTAAGCTCTAATAACGACGATTAACAAACAAATTTGTCATATTTTTCTCTTTTGATCGATAATCCTCGTTGTGAATAAATCTCAACCTTAATGGACTGCATCTTAATTGTGTAACGTCTAAAACAAAGGAGTAAGGAAACCAAACGAAGTATACAAATTACTACAAATACGACCAAGAATGTGCTCTTTCAAACTTATCATTTAAATTACAAGTGTTCTCTCTTTTTTTTCGTGTCAAATTACTACTAGATCACAGGTGGATGCGAGATCTTCGCTTTGAAAAAATCATTAAAACAAAAAGAAATTTTATAATTTGAAAGAGCAATCAACAGCGAGTGTCACCTACACTTGGCAGAGGTGGATTGTTGCAGACGTGTCAGTGAGTTGAGATTCAGGTTCAGATTCAGGAAAGTTGGTCTCGCTGAAAGGAGATAGTTGTACTGATTACACCTCGTTTCTTTCTCCAACTACCAAAGTTCTCTACTCAACTCTTTCAAATGGCGAGCCCTTCGCAAATGAAATTATACGGTTCTTTTTTTTTTTACAGGCCGTTTGCAGGCTTGTATTGTGATGTCAAAAGTATCATGCCTTCGGGCTACGAACACTGAAGAATGAGATATGTGTAACGAATAAAGAGGCACGTCGCTCTTTGGATTAGATAGAGAGAGAGTGATTATGTACACGTAATGGAAGAGAAATTATAAACATTTGTATAATTTTTGCAATCGACGGGTTCGTTTATACAATTAACATCGTACGTCGATCTTTGATAAACATATTCTCCGTTAAAATAAATTTTAAAACTCGGATTTTTTGTCGTTTTTTCATTAGGTAACTCGCCATTGCATCGTAAATTCAAAATGCATCTACGTAATAATACCTCGTTGGAACGTTATGATGGTATTCGAATAATTATTTACAAGATACTCGATACGTACGTACGCATTTTGAATTTATTAGAAATATATAATCAGAGTATAGTTTAAAGTCGAAGGTACTAGTAGTTTCATAACAACGCAAGTAAACGTTCGTCCTTTGATTTTGCTTTTTTATAATTAATATACTATGTCATAAACTATCCTTGAACCACACATGCTGCAAACTATTTCTTAAATAGTAATATATCATGCATAGCTAAGCATCGAACGTATCTTTCTTCTCCTATGCTTTACTGGTAAGTCTTTTACATTTATTAAAAGTTCAGTACTTTACTATACCTGACTTTAAACTAGTTCCTCGTATATGCGAGAAGAAAAGTGGAAAAAGTTGTTGTTTGCTTCAATATAGAATTAAGATGAAGTAATTATTATGGTATCCATGTTCTCCAAATGTTTTTTTATCCCTAATGGAATTTCTTTTCTTTTCGCTTACGAGGAGAGTACAAAGTAGTTTTTTTTTACACGTTTGGATAGATAGGGAACAATTTAAGTGATCTATATCAATTTTTTTAAATACAAAGGCGAAACTGTCGAAGAGTAAAATATTCGTATTAAAGGATTGAATTCGATTTAAAGTATTTACTTAAATTGTTTCCCTAAAATCAAAAATTTTATTTACCTATGATATTTATTACTGTGTGTTGATGTTTATATACACATATGTTACAGTAATCCTACATTGGATTCTAATGTATTGCTGGATAGCACATTCACATATATGTAGATACGGTAACAATTAAATCATTGTGCAAGTTTTCTCTTCGTAGAAATATACAAATAAATTATATGATCTTGCACAATGACTCAATGATAATAACTTGTTTCACACGTCTCCTGTATTAATTTTTTTCTAAATAAAGTATATATACACTTCTATATAATTGAATGCATTTTTTATTTGCCAAATATTTAAACGAAACTTATAGAAATCATTTCGATCGTATCGATAACTTCGTGGAACGTAACACTTTATGTATCATCTCTCTGATAATGCATTTATGAGCATATGTGCCAATGAAAATGATTTCTATGAGATGACTTGGCATAAATGCAACGACGTTGAAGTTATCAGGCGTTAATGTGGAATAAACATTAATCATGAATAACATTCTGGTTGTTACACAAAGTGCGAAGAACACTTCAATGAACGAACTTGCCGATGCTTGATACGAAAAACAAATTTTCATGCAAGTTAAACAAAGTAAAAACAGCATTTGACACGCATGTAAATTGCATTCAGTGTAAAAAAAAAAATAACTCAGCAATGTTCACAACTACACAGCAATAATTCATTGATGTTGGCCAGTCTGTAGAACCAACAAAGTTCGAAATTCATATAAAAAATTAATGCGCTACCTAACGGCATACATTCTTCTTTCAAATAAATACTAATTGAAAAAAATATATATAAATATATATATTGTGTCTTGATACTAAGGCAAAACTTAGAAACTAAACAACAGACAGACTCAACCACTCACGAGACATATGTACTAATCGTTTTTGCCTATATGGCATCGATTAAATATCAAATCAAGACTCCATTTTACCTGAGTTCAGAATGGAGCCTTGCGTGGGCCGAAATAGTTGTAGAAGTAGTAGACGTAGAGTTAAACAGAGGGACAGATAAGTAGCACAAATGAATTAGTTAATTGGTCATTAACTTTGCTACAAAATTTAATATTTTTAAATTCGTTAACATCTTAGTTACTGTAATAAGTGGTGGAGCTTAAGTGTCGCTGCTAAAACACTAGGCAGATCTGAGAAAGTGGATTTACCATGCTCAACTCTCTTTTGGAATATTAAACTAAATAATTTCGATCTATGCCGTTTGAAAGATTTTATTATTTCAAGCGGACATGACTCCGCATTGAAAAACGTGACTCAATTCGGTGCAAATCTTGAAGTTGAACATAGACTGGTGATATAACAATATGGTAAAAGCTGTAAGTATAAGAATACAGAATTCCAGTGTAGTAATAATTACTAATAAGGAAATCGGTATTTGCCAAACACTTTTAAGGGTTGTGATAAGATTGACCAATGTGTTTACTTTAGGTGATAGCAACAACCTTTCATAATATCGTTATTATATTTCATTTTTTTCATGCTTATAACGTAAAAATTTGTGACGAGTCGTCATTGCCAATGAGTATATTTATTGCAAGTAATTATTTAGAATTGATTATGAAAGGTACGTGTAAATGGTGAATGACATGAATTATAATAAAATAATATATGGATAAGAGGTATGGTCGTTCATTACTCAAAATCAACATATCCAATACCAAAGGAAAATGTGATAACGGAGCCTGAGACAGTCAAAACTAGGGTAATAGTTAAAATGACTATTCATGGCAAGGTAGTATACCAAAAACACTGCATAAGCCACATTTCAGAAACAAACTGTCGATTCTTTATCGAATAAATCTCAATGAAGCAAAATCAAGACAATGAGAAGTGATTAAAATTTAAATCAAAGTTATTCTAAGACTAAAGAATCCCTAGACACAGTGCCATTATGTTTGTAAAAGCGGTAATCGAAGAGTTTAATCGTGGTCAAAGCAAACTAAGTACTTGCATTCATTAGATAATAAATTTGCGTAAGACAGTAGTTTGAAGGTTAAATAAAATTTTCATCTTTTAATCTATGAAAGTAGCAATCCATTTAAGAATACAAAATAGGCAGTGAAATCACGGTGACAGATCGTTAAAAGGTATTATAAAATATTCAATAAAACGGATTACTACATATGAATGATCAATGATTAATGCGATGAAATGAATGTATGAATGAATGGATGATGTGTGAGTAAATTAGATTTATATTCTCAATTCTCTTATTCAGATTAGATATCAAATATCGTTATATATTCTATAATTCTGCAAGCTTATTAAAACATGAATATATTCTTTCCTTATTACTGTCAACTGCTAAGTGAATAAACTATGTGTTCTCGTATCTAATTAAGTGAAAAAGGTACGAATTTGAAAAGATTGAAGATTCAAGTATAGAAATCATAGAATAGTTTTATCTGCGTAATCAGAGATATATATATATATTCGTTCAAGAAAAATACTTTAAGTGCATAGAAGAAAATTATTCTTACCTATTCCGAACGCTTTAGGTGGAGCAGTTACGAAGTTCTCGTCGTTTCTCGTATGGCCCGTGGATGCTCGTCGAGAGTGAGGTAAACCATTCAGTTCCGAGTTGAGATCAGTTACGCTTTCGGAGCGTGTGACATTCAATGAATCCATCGAAGTATCAAACCTCATTATCTAGGTACGAAACAACAAATCAATGAAATAAGAGAACGATCGCGTTACGCTGTTACCGGGGGGTGGGGGTTGGGTGAAGGAAGCACAGAATGTATATTTTATTAAAATGATTAATGAATTAATTCGATGCTAGAGTAGATTGTGAATTGCGCTAAAAGAAAAAATGAAATTAAAAGAAAAGCATACAGTGCGTCCGAGACGGCGGAGTGGCAGTAGTACCTGCGAGAAGTTTGGAACGCTTGCTGTCTTGCGCATAAGCGGTTGACCTTGAGCTTGTAACAATTCTTTCACGGCGACACTCTGCCTTAATCGATCCAGCGTTAAAATACTTTCCACGGCGGAGACACCACGAGTGTACTTTTCTAGAATAAACGACGAATATTATGATAAAAAACAATCCTTTTCAAGAATTCTTCATTCTCTTTCACTTACCGATGTAAGTTTCACCATCGCACAGACTGTTGTCTTCTCCGCTAGCAGCAATCTGAGCCAAACTCTCGCGATCCTCCAACTCCTCGCTGGCTTTTGGTATGTTAGAGACTACCTCGTACGTTACGCCAGTTTGAGCCAAACAATCGGTGCGTACGATCTTTCTAAAGATTCTATCCGTTATGCTCTGCCTCTTATAAATATTAAGCGCCAATCTTTTACGCAATACGAGATCCATCGGCGCTGGGTGAGATAGGCGAACGGTTGTTTTTAGAATTAAGAAGACTCTCTGGTTAGCTGAAACGTTTGAATCGCTCTTTTAGTTATCTTGTTATAAACTAGAGAAGAATGGAGAATACATAGTCAATTGTAGGATAATACCATCAGTGACTCTATTGAGATGTACACTATCGTGTATACTGGAATCCCATGCAGCGATAGCGCATACGTCTTTCTCCAAATGACGGATAATTGGTAGATTAAAAAATTTGTTGCCATGTTCTTTAGGCAGGATCGAGTTTAATCCTGTCACTGATACTTCTTCTCCTGATTGGTGCGTTGAGAGATCATCGGCTGCGTTCATACAAAATCGTATGTTTTTATTTTGTTGATATTCAAAAATTTAATAGCATTATACATTTCACTTTTAATATACGTTTGCTATACCATTGAGATCGAGGAATAAGACGGGAATGTGTGGCTCCATGCCTGGAGGTGGGCTCCAGTCTGCCGGAGCACCAGGAATGCCTGAACCTGCTGCAGGTACTAGAACTGCGTTTCGTTCTTCCGTGAGACTAACCCACTGATCTACGAGACTCTGCTCTCGTTCTATATCTTGTTCCGTTTTATCTAAAAACATTTCACGAATAAATAGTATTTTACATTGTTGATATAAAAGGAATTAGGATTGTTTTTATATTAACTCAGCATACCTTGCTTATTTATAAGCTTTTGTATTTGTTGATCGAGGTACTGTCTTCGCCTCATCAGAGCATCACTCCATTTTTCTCTAAGTATACTTAAATCTTCATCCTGGTAACTGTCTAAAGGAATCTGAAGATGATTCCTCCCGGAAACGCTGCCAACGGCTACACTCAATATCGATTGACAGATTATCGGCAAAGTTCCGGAATTTTGTACTGGCTTCACTCTGACTTGTATACGACGTTGCTGTCCTTGTCTCAGCTGATAAATACCACCTAGCAAATCGAAATGATTTCATCGTAAATGATCAATAGCGTAAAAATAAATTTGACAGCAACGATAATTACCTGTCCACGTAACCTGTTTCGTGACAACTTCTACGGGTGAATATTCTCCTTGCTCATTGAGTTCTTGAATCTCAACCCATAATTCTATCTTCCTCGTGAGCTCTGACCAACGATCAGCGAGTGATCTAGCTTTCGCCAGTTGCTGTTGTTCCACTTCCCAGCCGGGTTTGCTACGGGAGAAGCCAGCGCTTCTATGGCCCCAGACTTCTATACTCAAAGCACCCTCTGTACACAATGACATATAAATAAAATAAATTCGTCTCTTCCGCTAGAACTCTAAATAAATTATCATTTACTATCAAAGTTTATCTAGAAAGAGAATATATCCTTCTTACCAGCGCTGTGTTCTAGAAATTCTTCCGTAATCGGTATCGTGAAGTCTTTCGTGTGTTCGAACCTAAACGCGAGAGAATCTCTCTGACTGGTACCACAATTCGCAGGAGGTATTTCAGCATTTACCACGGGTGGTACCACTATAGGCTCGGGATGTCCCCAAAACATGTACTGACAAAAGACGAAATGGCTCAACGAAAGGGGTAAACCAGTTGCTTGCTTTATCGTCACGCGACAAGTAATGTGACTGGAACCAGAGTAATCCTCTGGTTCGGGTGACGCTGAATCACCGGACGACTCGGACGCTGCCTCGCAGATACGATCCTGCGGAAATTGTCCTGCTATACGACTGATCTCGACTTGAAGTCGTCCAGCGACCTCTCCTTGCTGACTTATAATCGGCGTGTGATAGTCTAACCGAACGTCGTGAAACAGGACCTCTAAAAATATATTCGCTACGCCGATGAGATTGTGATTTTCTTGAGACTCGTAGAATGGATCCTGCGTTTTTCCTGGTATCTCGTCCTGCGATATAACACGTTGGATGTTAATCATCATCGTTTCAAACGTATTCAAAGTTTCCTTTTCATCGAGCGTTACCTTAACGACCGGTAACCGTTGGCAATTGTTCGGATCCTTTCGTTCTTCGTACATCTCGCGCATATCGACTAATTTATTTTCTAATTTCTCCATCGACCATACTTGACTCCCCATATTCGTCCTTTTCACCAATATCGCTGGCTCACTGACGAACGCGCCACGCTGGAAGAATACACTCTACGTGTAGTGACGTGAGAGTGTAACGAACAAAAAAACACACGAAAAAATAAAGAAATGAATAAAAACAAAGTGAAACTGAAAATTCTTTTTTAAAGGAGAACTAAACTGTACAAGAAACGTAATTGAAATAAATAAATGAACCGATAAAATGACGATAAATAATGAAAATCTGAATCACAGTGAACAACTTTCTTCATTACCTTTCTATTGGGACTTAAATTGTTCGGTGGAATTTGCAAAGTAACGCTAAATTTCGTTTGCTTTCCCATTTCCTCTGCGAGAAAGTTTGCCTCCTGCACCAAAGCGTTAGCCTTGAGAATGTCGGTCTTTAGCTGGCCTAGACTTCTCTTGAACATCTCGTCTCTTTCTTGGGCCCATTTCTCGACGCGCATTTGAGTGGTCGGGGTACAAGCGGGAAGTTTTCCGGTTTGACTGCCTCTCAGAGGATCGTACGGTACGTATGGAGAATATGGTGTCGACGGTGACAGTATGTTACGTAGCTGTTGAAACTGACGTTCGTATTCCAGCCTTTGTTTTTCGAGCGCAACCTTTGAATGAAAACGAAAAACAACATGAGAAAATTAATATGATGTACATGATGAACAATTCACAATTTTTTATCATCGAATTTCACCTGTTTATCTTCTTCGTGTTGTTTCTCCAGTCTAGCAATAGCTCTCTGAATAGGATCGTTGGACAATTCGTTCAACATAAGTTCTTCTCTAGCAAAATTGTAATCGATGTTCTGAGCTGGTGTCTGTGGCTCGCTGTTGATCGCTAGAAAAACCATGTCAGCTGTTAGTATCAATTTATATATAACGTAACAAACGATCAAAGTCAATTTTACGGCAGTCATTCGTACCTGTCGCGCTTCTGGGACAATTCACTCTGAAGAAATGATGATTTCCCCAAACGATCCTGTCACCGTGTAACAGCGGTGTTTTGTCGACCACTTGATTACCGTTCACGAAGCACCTAGCACCATTCAACGGCGTCATGTACAAACCGGACTCCTCGATCGTGATCACGCAGTGTTCCGGTAAAATTCCTAAACCATGAAGTTGGATATCTTGATCAGTTTTCGCCGAACGTCCACCGACGAGCGTTCTCTCCTTCAGATAATAAACCAAGAGCTCGTTCAAGCTGGGATCGTCGTTCAAGTTGACCAAGTAATATTTGTTCTTCTCGACTTGGATACCGGACGCTTGAACACTTATCCCCATCTTCTCTAACGCCTGTTGTCTCTCGTGCTGAAGTCTCTCGGTTTTCACGAGCTTCTCCTCCCACGTTTGCGACATTTCCTTCATCAGTCGTTCGGATTCCGATAGTTTCTCGGTTATGTCTGTGCGTTGTTGTCCCACGATAGAACCCTGGCCCTAATGATTAACAGAAATCGATAAATTAATCGACAGGTGTCGATACAACGAACGGAAGTTTCCGATAAGGATATCGTCGTTCAAATCATTAGAGATAACTCTCGACTCACCGTAGCGTGAAGTAACATCTCCTTCAATGCTTCGACTTCTTGCCTCAGCTCTCGAATGATCCTGGCATTTGGATCCTCGTTGACCACAGCGTGATTGACTATTCTCTTCGCTCTATCAGCGTATCGCAGAGTCGACAACGTTTCCTCGTAATTGTCTGCCGCAGGCGATATGGTGGCCACCATAACGGTTTTACTATTACCACCGAGATTATCCTGGAAACGAATGTCCTTGTAGACGCTCGTAAACGGTTATTGCGCGCACCTATTATTCCCTTCGTCTCCCTTTTGGTGTCTACTCCTATCTCGGTCCCTTTAGTACTTTGAGTGTACACCTCGTAACGCGTATTGTTCTCTTACTTCGTATATAATCGTTTTATTGCTAATACTATCTCGAGGGAGTTGGTGCAGAAGTATTCTTATATTCTTTAAAATTTAATAACTTTTTGAGATTCAAGGATTTTTATTTTTTTATTTTTTAGAATACTTCGTTCGTTAGTCGAAAAATGTTACCCGGTTTTAGAAACTGCACGAATAGTTTTTACGTTAACTACAAATATTTACTCTTGGAAAGTATGAATATAGTAAAACTTTTGTCGTTAACGGTACAAATAAAAAAAGTTTCTTTAAAAGAACATGAACGCAGAATGTTACCTTCAGTAGCCACGTTAGGACAGAATCTCTGTAAGGCACAAACTTGTCCCTATTTTTACTGCCTCCAGAATTCTGATCCGCCAACTTCGAAATGACTAGACCCAACGTCGTGAGAGATCTGAAAATATAAAACGATGATTCGTTGCCCTGATCCAAGATTATCTCGATCATCCCTCTCGATGAAGATTCTAGATTTTAGAAGATAGATGCACGAATCGAGCTTACTTGTTAATATTGCTTCCTTCTTTAAGCCTATCGCCTACAGCTCCAGTTTTCACAGCCCTTTCGCTCCCCGCTAAATCCACCAAACTCATTCGTGACACCTTTTCACCACTGACACCACTCATCGAGTCTGTTAGTGTTTGCGTGAGAATAACGGAGAAAACCGCGTGCGAGCGTGAGCTTTCCGAGTTCATGTTCGTTGCTGCAACGGTCCTCGATTTGTTACCCTCCGCCATTAAATTGTCGATATCCTGTAACATTATCATCGTTATCCCTCACGGAGGACTATCGATAATTTTTTCGAAAAAAAAAAGGAAATATGTATTTTTTTTAAATTAGGATAAATTATATCAATCTGGACGTTTTAGAAAATATCAAACGAAAATTTGTATTTTGTGTAATTTAGGTAGTTAAGTTGCGTTAATTGTCATAATTTGTTGTATTATTCTTGTTTATGTTATATTCGAGTTACTTGTATTTAAAATAAAGAAGATATAAAATTATTTACTATTTTGAACTGAAATAATCTGGATATCATAATTACGTATGTTAAAGATAGGATCACCAGAATTTATCTATACGACAGGTCGATTTTATTATCGATATAAGTAATAAATTGATATAATCTACTTCACATAGTATCATGAGCCAACACATTGATTTTTAGAATCCCAAAAATATCTGCGAATCACACTTAAAGAATGAAATAAAAATCATCGAACTTGTCTTCGATAACACTCGAAGTAAAGTGAAGAAAAGAAGAAATTGAAGATGCGAGTGATTCGAAGAGGTAGAGCTCGTTCACCTGAAAAGATGTTACGGCGAGCTGACTCAGTCCGTCCACGTAGGGGCCAAGTACGTTGTGCTCCCTGACTTTGAGCGAGTGCTTGTTCGGCTTCGGATCGAGGAGATCGTGTACCTTCTCGTTGTAGATCTCCATGTACGATACCTCGACCTTGAAGGTCAGCTGGGAACTCTGTTGCTTCGCTATCATGTCGAACAGATTGTCGCACAGCCGTGGAATTATTCCTTTTTGGTCACCGCTTCCCATCATCGTGTAAGATTTTCCGGATCCTGTTGGTCCAGACGAAAGATATCAGCTGATTTTGGCTCGATAGAGCTCGTACGTTCGATTTCAAGATAAAGTTGGGTGAATAGAGTTACTTTACGACAAAGATCATTGTTTATAAAATTAAATAAACCTTCTTTAAATAATTTGAAAGATTGAACACCTTTATATACCAAATTATCTTTTTAATCTCTAGTAATCTGAACTTGATTAATTCATTCTTTATTGGATGGTGTTATGCAATAACGAGTCAACCCACATTTGTATTAAATTTGAGATATACCACTCTGCTTTCTTAATATGTCTTTGTAAGTTGGCAGAATGGTATAATTCAAATTTTTTAAAAACGTGGGTTGACTCGTTGCATAACACCATCCAATTATGGTCATCCATCCAAAAAGAATATTATCCTCGACATTGGACTACAAAAAATTGAATTTACATTTCATGTGTTTAATAAACAGTTATTTCTAAATAATTAACAAATAATGACAATGACTTTCTTACTACACATCTGTTACATTAACTGCGTAGTAAGCAGTAGCTCACCCCACGTTGCCCTGTGAGTTACACGCTAATTGATTGAACTCCTCGTAAGATAAATTTACGCGAGGAGGAACGAAACACTTTTTCATTTTTATCCCTCTACTTCCAGCCTTATCAATTTAAAGTGTAGTTTAGAAATCGTGCCGCTGCCGGTTGATTCAACGCCTCCTATCTCCTTCTCTCGTCGTACACCAACGTTTATCGAGCATGACCCGACGAGGAGAGTTCTATAACCGTGCTATTTGTCCGAGCTAGAGACGCCCTTTTCTTCGCGAACGTATGAGGCCGAGAAAGAGTAACGATTTCTTATCAAGGAGAAAAAAAATGTGAGTTTACCGACGTCTGTAAAGACTAGAAAAAAAAGAGAGGTATGGGGGAGATAATCACGGAGGACGATGCCTGGAATTTGATGGCTCGAAGTATGACACTTGCATATCGAAAAGTTCAAACATCATATTTCTTTTTATGCTAAATATAGTTCCCTTTGCACGAAAGTTGATTTTATTACGCGAATAGTGAGCATAGAAAGTGTTTCTGATTGGATTTGCAATTTAAACAATTTGTTATATTTTTGACATAGATGTATGAATTGATGTTAATTATTAAATAGCAGTGTTTTATTTTTAGAATAACTATATTACGCTTGATATATTTTAAGATCATTTACTATATTAAATCTGTGAAATTTCTTTATAATCTTAGCGTATTTTAAGCACTGTAGGAATACTTTCTATACACATTGGATACCTTTTAAAGGGGCTAGTCCTGTTACGATCGATAAAAAAATCTACTTAGGCCATTAGAAATGAATCTCTCTCTCTGGTCGTATACGCACACCTAATTGCACGACACGAAGCTGGCAAATGATACGGTCGATCGACGTGAAAGCATTTCGTTAATCGGAACGAGGGATAAGCCATAACGAATTGGACGTATTACGTGTCTTGGGTGTGGTTTTGTACGAGAGGTCACGATCAAACAGAAAGGTATATGCATCTATGTACCTACATAAATGTAGATATATAGGTATATATATATATGTACACATGGGAAGAAAATCGTGTCGAGCACGTTCCACAATGATGGACCGAATCCTCCGAGGGCTTCTGACAGTTCCCTTTTAGTGTTCCATAAAACTTACCGGTTTGTCCGTAAGCGAAAATGCAGGCGTTGTAACCCTGAAACGCATTGTCCAAAATATCGCGTCCCAGTGCATCGAAGACCACCTCTTGACTCGCGAATTTTTCCGATCCAGGTTCCAGAGAATAAAAACAGTGGTCGAACGCGAATGTCTTCGGTTTGTTTCTGTAAGACAAAAAAAGAAGAATTTTAATTAATAAAAGAGGTAACGGAAAGAATTTTAATTGGTTTTAATACTGGTATGGTAAAGGACCGTTCATTGTCCTTGCGCGTCTGTAGGTTACGCTTTAGACGTGGGTTTGGATAAAATTAGCTTATCATACAGCTTAAAAGAAACTATAAGGTCTCGATTATCTCTCGATACTCACGCAGGTACTCTCGGGTTTTACGTGAATTCGCTTTTTTTGTATCTATCTTTGATACGGTGATAAGAAGGGGAATAGGTCGTCTTGCGTGGGCAATAGTTTTTTATAGTATTGGTCGAAGGAGTTGTTGCTAGTGGTGATATTACTTATTTTATTATTTTTTATGGTAAAATATGATGTAGGTAACGAGAATACGAGGTAAATGTTTCTATTATTATTGATAAATTCAGGTAGACATTTAAAAATTGCTAATTATTAGGATAAGTATAAAAGAGTAGACAAATTGTTATAATAAAAAGGTAAAGACATAAAGATTTTCTCTGATTGAAAAATTATAAAAAATGAATGAAATTGTGAAACAAGGTTTATTTAAATTCATGTTTAACCGCAACGACGAAGAGCAGAACGTCGCGATTCGTTCGATGAAAACGCGAACGATATGCTTTTGGCCTCGATGCTATAACACGGCCTCGTCTCAACGTCAAAACCCTCGACGTCGATGAAAAAGATCGACGACGCGTATTATTGGCCCCCTATTGATTTTTCCGCGTCGTTTTGCGGCATCACGGGCCAGATAACGTTCCTTGTGCCTATCGCGTTCCAAAAAAAAATTGCTCGCCCGTGCTATCGCGATGGATCAATCGTAGATCGTTTTAAGTTGACACCTCGTTAGGCAATATTTTGATGATGCGTCGAAGAAAAAAATAGAATCAAAGTTATCCATGTTGGAGTATTTTTAAAAAAAGTCTAATATGAGTTAGGGAAATGAATTTTTAGATTAGGAGTCAGATATAAATGGAATGATAAGTAAATAGATTAGAGTTTAATTTGTAAATTAATTTTAATTCATAAAATTCGTAAAAAAGTCCAAATTATTCTCTAAACTAACGACTAACTTCTAATCATTTATTATATTCATCTCCAAGTAACTATAAAATATGCATCCAATTATAATAATCTTCTTTTTTTAAAAAAGATTAATTACCCCTGTACAAATCATCGTTACACGATTGATACTTAACAGAACACAATATTAATGATACGAAACGACTAAACTCTGAAGTCCCGAACAATGCGAAAGACATTTGGCCATACTTATTTGCAAGTATAAAGTCTCGAGTCCCCATCCGAAAGTTGTACAATGGGTAAAAGAGGATCGATTTATTTGCAGAGTCTCTATAAAACTTGTGGCTTAGAACGGTAGTGATTCGAGCGGGTCGTTAGCTTTCGATTATCAATTTTCTTTTATCGTCGTCGATAGCAAAACTTTCTCGAGAAGGAAGATCACCGGATCGTATAGTCGAAAATATCGTATTATTCTTGGCAGTGGCTCGCAAATAACGAGAATATGCGGGATACAAACGGGTAGAATAAAAAAGAAGTTGATAACAAAGTTGGAAAACCACCACGAGCTCTCGAAGATTAATGTTTCGTCGCGAAGTTAATCGACGAAGGTTCCCCTTCCCTGATTTTTAGCCATCGAACGATGCGTCGCCATTTTCTCACACGACGTACGCCATTTTTATCGGTACGTACGAATGTATGTATGTGCATACGAAAGCTTCGACGAACGATAGCCTGATGCTCGCAACACAAAAAAGCACTCGAGAAGCAAAAAATCAACTTCGAGAGAAGAAATCTACCGCGCGAATACCCCGATATACGATCGAGCACGTTGTTATAATTTCATGAGGTCGGCTCGAGCGAGGAAAGATCGATCGCGCGTAATAAGACGTTTCCGTTTCATTTTAATGATTTTAAAAACGACTTCAGTTTCCCTCGTGAATTTTTCTTGCTCGAATCGAGAAAAACTTTCGCATCTTTCTGATAGAAACTTTTATGTGAAGAGTTTCATAGAAAATCGCTATTTCTTGATATCGTGCCATGAATTCATTATACGATGATACCTATTGTCCGTATACAGTTAACGGAATAATATCACGAACTAATTTGCCAACCGCGTGTCGTTTTTGATTAATAAGAAAATACGTTTTAATTACTAATATTTTTTCTTTAAAAACCATTGTTCATTGATACATCTTCGTTTGAAATGTTATTCCAAGTACCAGACTATGCTTTCTGTAGAACGAGTAGTCAATAAAGGAACGAGTAGACCAATAGGAGATGCGACGCTCGTTCGTGACATTATCGGCGCCAATTTCGAACGTTTACCGATCCGGCGAGTTGATAAAAATGGCCAAAGAAAAGGAAACTAGAGAGAAATCTACGAAAGAGGTGTATTTCAAGACGAACGACCGAATTTAATGCAGTCTCGAGAAAGTGCGCACGGTTATCCGATAGAAGACTTAAAGTAAAAGAGAGAGAGAGATGGATAGAGAGCGAAGAACCTCGAGGCAGGGTAGAAAATACGGATTTCTTGTATTTTCACGAAGAAAGGCGATCGCTATCCTCGAAGATGCGAAAGATAGACGACGGACGTACGTCCTCTCTCTTACTAGACCGAAAATTCTCACACAAATCCTTCAAATTTAATCCTGACGATCTCGATAATGGTGTCTCTCGAGGAAAGGACGATATTTCGAAGATCTTTTTTCACACTTTTATTAACGATATGAAACCCCTTTAAAATCGATGATACCTTGGACAGAAGAAAGGAATTTTAGCCTCGTCACAGGCTTCTTTAAGATCTTCGAAATTTTCCTCGAGGACGGGAAACCCCTTCTTATCCAAACATACGGACGAAGTTAAAGAAAAGAAAGACGAGAGAAAGGAAGAAAGAAAAGGGCTCGAAATCACTTGGCACGCGCGTATCGAGTACTCACTCGGGCCGCTCGACTTTCTAAACTCGCTGCAGCTGCGACGACTTAAGTGCGAGAGCGTGATGCGATTCCAGTTGTAGCGGGGGTTGCGCTCGATAATCTCAAACTCGATCGAGACCGGCTATCGTTGTGTGTGCCGTGCTGGCTAGACCGAAAGGTCTGACCATCGCGTGACTAAACTCCTTCCTACGCCTATACGCCCACGTTACGTATGGTTTGACCTTTTTTTTTCGTCATGTTGAAGTCGAACGAACTATTGGAAATTTTCCTTTTCTTTTTCCCCCCTATCGTCTTACCTAGCTCGTTGTAACGCGTGTTTTCTGTCGGAGGATCGTATGTTATCACTAGGTAGACTAATTTAGAGATGTGTTTTTTAGGTGACCTAGAAAACCGAGGTCCGACGATAATTAACTGTATTATTTACGTTTTTCAACAAAAAAATATAGGTCGAGTAAGTAGAGTGATGTAATAATATTGATTTCTGCTTTCCCTGCTTGCTATATGTAATATAACATGTATGTGGCGAGTATGGAGATCGGTCAAAATTTTATCTCCATCATTTTTATGAAGGTTCTCTTTTTTATATTTGAATATGTGCTTATAAAAGTACAGTAGTATTTATGTTTGCATATAAATCTAATTTATAAATTTGTCACATTTCGTTGTTCCTTTTTCCCATTTTCCACGACAATTTTCAGGGAAATATTTGTACCGTATTTTAATCGATGATTAATAAATTATCATAATTCAGTAACTAGTTTTAAATAAATGTTTATTCTGCTATTCTATTTCGTTTAATTCTTAATTAATAAATTTTTTAATAAATTTATAATCGTTCGGTTTCCTACGACCACGGCAAAAAAAAAAGAAAATCGAAGAGAGAGATAAAGAGGGAGAAAGAAAGAGTGGGAGGGGAGAACGAACTCATCGTTTTGCATGATCGGCCGTTCCAGCGATCGCTTCAACCGGAAGACATACCGGTTCGTAGTCGCCGTTCCATGGAACATGCATTGTCAGCAAAAAAATGTTTAATGGATGTTCCCTCGTTGAATTGGACGTTGGGTACGGATCCGGGAATGGCCAGACTGGAATTGCCGGACTTGGCATTTGCGCGACGTTCTCCATGGGGTGTATCCCGGAATATTTTGGCTACGGGCCATTCCTCCTATCCAAGTGTATTCACGGAAAAACGTTCTTCTTTCTACACAACCTTCGTGATAACGTACGAAGAACGGCACGAGCAAATTATGTAGGTATCCGGTAATGCGAGCCACCCGGAACACACATTCTATTATTCCAAGTGAATTATTTTAGACGAAGAAAACAACGAATTGACATTTTTAGTTTTTTTTTCAATTTTTTTGTTATCTATTTTGTATCGATTCTCCGATTATTATTTAAGTATTCATAACTTTTATTTATCATTATTATTGGTATTATATTTTCAAGTATCCTCCACTTTTTATTAAATTTATTTATATCGATAGATTCTTTTTATTTTATCTACTTTCGGTATTCATAAATTTTATTTATTCGTATTGTCAATAAAAATTATAAATACCCTCCATTATTCAAAGAGATAGTTTGCGTGGATCCTTCCACGTAATCTCCATCCCCGTTTATTTTCGATCTGCTATCGTTATACATAAATTATGAAATATACCCTCGTAAACAATAAAATCTTATCTCTCTCGCGTGTAAAGGATACATAATGGCGCATAAAGAAGAAGAAGAAACGGAAGAGTGGTAAATTCGCAGCGAACGAGGTATGCCCTCTATGCGGGTGCCGCGAGTTCTCGAGCGGCCTTCGACACGCAAACCTCTGCAGTGGTCAGACGCACAGTGGTGGAGACTTACAGGTGGTCAGACACGGGGCACAACTGGGTCATGACAGCAACGGGGGGTATAGGAGGAGGCATCGAAACTGATTTGAATTTGGAACGATGCCTGTCAACCTCGAACCAGAAACATTTTTTTAACCCGATTTCGGCTCAATTTATTCGTCCTTGAAATTGGGGTTAGGGATGAGAAGGAAATCATATGTTTCGTCGTCGTCCCAGGAACGTGTCACGCAAAAACATATTACTACGACATAAGTTTTTAAATTGATTAGCATTCGTATTTGTTGAAATGCATAACTGAAAAATCTAAATTTCTTTTGGAACGAAAGTATTAAAGTATGGAATTATTATAATTTTGTATTGATATAATACCATAGGGTTGTGGAACAAAAATATGCTAATATCATCGATCAGTGCCATAGATTGACACTAGCCTTTAAAACAATCCGTATTCTAATCCTTAAAACTCGGTGTCGAGACAGTCACTCGATAAAGTAAATTTGTATGACGTCGAGAGAGCTTTCTCTTTAATCCACTTACCAACTCGAATATATTTTTTTTTAAACATAGCGAGTAAAATATAATTCCAAATAAAATTGGATGCAAATAGTTAAATTGCCACTTTTGGAACTAAGTTGTTGCAACAAGTGATCGAATTATTCGAATGCAAACAGAAACCCTGTTCCCTCCGATCATTATGGATTATAACGTTATACTTCGGAGCTGTATCAATGACACAGAAACCCAAAATTATCGGGTCAAACTAGCGGCATAGAAATTTCGTAGAAAGTTTAATAGGAAGTGCGTTAGTGGCGATCATAAGCTTCGCCATATCACTGTACGTGAACGGAGTAGAGCTTTAACGAAGGCAAACTCGATTAACGTACTTGTCAACGGTTGTTACAGCGATCCATGCGTACCGACGATCTGGGAATTCGATCGAGCAGATTTCGTGCGATTAATACGATGGAACTCGATTTTCATCGATGCTCGTTATGGCGATCGAAACGATATCCTTTCCTTCCTTTTTTATGCTTTTCATCCAAGTGCTTCGCTCGTTATCGACGCAATCAACGGTCTCGTCGTCGAATTTCTCCGATCGGTACCGATCTCCACGTTCGTTTTTAAAGCTCGAAATTATTTTCAAGCGTAGTAGGTCATTCGAAAGAGGAGGGGTCAGGTGGAGAGGGGTTTGGGAGGTAGGTTGAAATCGATTCTCCATGGGCATGCGCGTAAGGTACGATCCGAAATCACTTTTAATTTAGTTAACTCGTCTTTTGTACCGTTTAAAGCGATGGGCACGAAACGGTAATTGGATCGAGTCGAACGAATGGAAAATGTGCTCGACGAAAGGTGTGTCCGTCTATCTCTCTTGCACTTATCGAGCCACTCATTTTACGAATCGTCGAACGCGCGTCCTACCCTTCCTTACGAATGGGTGATGAAGTAATTAATTAAAAAAGGGATTCGAAAGGTAAACAGAAAAGATACGCGTAATTACTTTCTAACCGTATGTCGTAAACGAGGCGTGTGCTTCGATTCGCGATCTACCGTGAATGTACCAGGTAGATATATTCTCTCTCTCGTTCTTTGTCACTTTTTCAGCGTTTGACGTGCCGCCGTGTCGGTAACGATCATCGAGTATTAGACGATGTCTACATAGTATCTCGATAAAAGTAACAAGTTTCTCTTCCTCGTTATATGTATAAATAGAAATTTGAACGAGATGAGGGAGGAGAGCAATTAACGCGAGAAAAATACGTGCTAAGCTACACAATAACGTAATTAGTCAAACGAGCGGATGACTGACATGAAAAAATCGGGTAATCACTTTGATATACCGTACGCTTTCTTTTTCTAATGATCGCTCGACTTATCGTTACTCTTTTCTAATTGGACTCATCTTTCGAGTGCTTCTTACGTAAACGTAATAGGTTATTCTTATTTTTCGTGGTGACAAACTTGTCTACTAGCATTATTATTAATTTCAATTTACAAAATTTAAAAAAATATAAACATTTTATCCGCATTGGCCTTAAAAAAACCTTGGAATGGAATCAGCTGCGATCACATGTTTGTAAATGTTGAATTATTCAATCAAAATTTTAATAATAATCTTTCGTTAGATCAAGTACCTGCTAGTTTATAAGATTAATGCAGAACGATGTTCAAAGTTGCTAATAACCGAGCAGCTAATGTAATTCCAAAATTGCATGAAGAAGAAGCAGTAGAAGAAATGAAAAGAAGTCATTCCAAGAAGCTAATTATTGGACTTACGTTACTCGTGTTTACTAGGTCGGAATTATTTCTCATTAAAAACATAGTAATAAACGAGTCCGATTGAAACTAAAATTATTGCACCAGTTTCATTACTCACACATTTAAAAATAATAATATCACTTTCTAAATATTCTAAAATAACAAATAATATTTCACAATCATAATTAAAATCAAATAGACTACTCTGAAGGGTTTCTTATTCTTCGAAGAAATATAGAAACGAGAAGTTGCATATCGGGGCCTCGTCGTGATTAGATCAGTTCCGACGATAGCTAATGCTCTAGGCATCGAGAAACATACATATTACACACGTCGGAGTCCGCGCATACACGTTACGGACGGATTATATCGACAAGCACTAAACGCGTGCTTATTCTGGCTGGTCTATTTCCGTTTTCGAAGAAATCCAAAGCCACGATTATCATTCCCCGTACGATATCTACAAGAACGATTCTTCATGAGATCTCTAGTTCGATAAGTTCACGCGAGCAACGAATAACCAAGTCTTACCGAGAATCTAATTAAAATTATCCAAGAACTCATTCTATTTCTTTTTTTCCTCTCGATACTTTTATCGAGTAGCAGAAAGAAGAAGTTGTTTCTTATATCGTAAATTACGAATATTCATCCACGAATGTTAGTATCTAGACAAGTTTCTTAGATCGGTGCACTAATTAAACGAACAATTACCGGTCTGTAATTAAAGCGTCAAGCATCGCTGGTTCCTTCCTCCCGTACTCGTACAGCCGCCCACGCGTGTCACGTGTAGATACGCATAGCTCGGAGGCTCGTTCGTTTCTTCCTTCGTTCATACGTCCGTTAAGTTTGTTCGGTAGATCGAAATGAACGCGAATGGTGAAACGTCGCGAAGAGAACGAATTTTGAAACTCGAGTTTGCATAGACTTCATTTCGTCTCATTAACACCTCGAACGTACCTATCTCGTATTTCTCTCTCTCTCTTCCTTATTCTCTTCGTTTCTCCCCACAGGAGAGAATCTCGACCCAATTGCGTCCTCGACGACACGAGAGTTTATTTCTTACGAGTTTATTACGAAGTCGGTGCTCGAGATAAGAACTAGAGTCACAATTACGATTAGGTCAACTTTACAATTGAATCAACTTCTCCCCTTATCGTGTGGCGAGATGATCACGAGTCGGTTCCAACCACGCGACACGCAAATCGGAATATATTTTATTGCTCCAATCGGATTTCCTACATCGCAGCATCACGATGACAAGCACGATAATTATAAGCCGTTTGTATCGCAGGATGATTCTCGGTAGGGTATCGAGAGATGCAAATCCACGATTAATTGGTTCCCTTCGAGGATCCACGGCGGCTCCGCAAACGAGCTCGCTTTTAATTGGCCGATGCATTGACCGCTGTGGTAAAGAGAAAGCAGAGACTCGAAATTATCACTTGATGTATACTCGAGACGCGCTCACCTTGTCTTCAAACTTTCCTAATAATTTATTTAATCTCGTTAACGAGATAGTAACGTGCGAGGCTTCGCGAATTATTTGTCAGATGTCTGACATACGAGTATGAATGGTAAGTGATCAAATCTTGAAAGATGGTTTAGATTCTTTGTTGGATATCGATTTAATTGAAATTTATTCATGGTCGATTTTATTCTTGGTTTATGTTAATGAAGAGAATATGATTATTATTAAGAGACGTTTGAGACAGCTCATAATTTTATGTGCTCTTATTGGTAGATATTATGAGTAAAAATCTGTTGAAATAAAAAGTAACATGTAGCATGTTACGTTAATAAATATTGCATAACACAGGATTGGAAACCAATTATCCATTGTGGGATGAAAATCGAATATGTCCATTAGATAAAACACAATCGTCTGTTCTTGGTAGTTAAAATATTGAAATAAAGGTAATAATTTAAAAAATACGAAAATTCTTTTTAAAAGAAAATAAAAGATAATCAAACAATTGTAGGGACTCTATGTAATTACCACAATTGTTACACTCTGAATAATAAAACATTAATTTGTTGAATTCGATAAGCAACATGTACAATCTACAGCGAGTCTGATGTCAAGATCGAATTTATTCTTACTTCGGCAGTGATTTATCGATTCTATAAATTATAAGTCGACGATCGATTCGAGGCTACGAACCCGACTCGAAATAAACTTCGTTGCCTCGATAATTTCTAGTTTGATCTTAACCTTCGGAATCGTGTCGAAATTTTCTCTTATTTTCCAGATTTCAAGTACATTTTCTTGTGAACGATACGAACTTTGACGATAATCCCATCAAATTTTGGAGACGTAAGATTTTTTGTCGAGTCGATCGCACCAACAATTTCGAGTTAGCTTCCAATCGTGTTTCGAGTGCTTCGCTATCGCGAGAGTAATCCTACGGTAGGATTCCAAGGAAGATTACGAGACGGATGCTAGAAGCGTAACAGGTATCAGCTGTACGCAATAATGCATGTATCGGTATACGCATATACTTGTCTATAACTATATGTAGATGGGTATGTGTCTGTTTGTGTGACTTGTAATTAATGATCCTAAAATTTCCATCTGCTCCGAATCCCGTTAACGATAGTACGATTACAGAAGTTCTGGCTTCCACGAAAATTTATGACGAATGGTTTATACGAGTTTTACCGTGACTAAGTTGTAAACTCTTGTAAGTTACAAAATATTATTATTATTAGCGTGGGATGTAAGTTTTAATATTGGTTGTTTACTAATAATAGGAAATCTCGAGAGACTAATGTCCTATTGTTCACGTTATACGGTTTAGTCATTTATATTATCATCGGCTTTTAAACTCTTATATATTATAATAAAATTCTTACTATGACATAAGCTTTATATATTGCATAAAAAATATCGGATGTTCGTTAATAATGGGAAGTCTCGAGCAATAAATTTTCTATTAATCGTGTTACACGGCTTAAACTCTTATATATTTTAATATAGTTTTAGTACATGACGTGACTTTTATATATTGTATAGAAAATATCGTCCCTTCCTTAATAGATGAAAACTTTCAAGCTAACCAATTTCCAATTGATCACGTTACACGGTCCACCCGGCACATACAAAACGTGAGAACCGAGTAATACAAGTAGAAGAGGATATTAATCTTTACTTGGCGCGTCTCCAACACGTCCTCGACGAGAGAAGATCTATGCAACGTTGTATATCGAATGCTTAACGTGAAACTTATCATGATCCTCTCACAGTTTCGAAAAAAAGACCTTGACTCTCGTATTCAAGGAAGAAGCATTCGATCGAAAGTAGTTTATACAATATGTCCCAATTCTGAATACCGAAATTTTTAATGAAGATAAAAATAAAAATTGTACAAATCTTTAATTTCGTTTCAACTTAAATAACTTTTACTTTGAAATACAGATAAAGAACCGAAAACTTAATATTATTAAAAAAATTACAACGATAATCACACAAATCGATTAAAAGACGACACCCCGTATACATAAACTCGCTCGCCGAAGTACTTGACCCTTCGCCAGGGAGAATTACACGGGTCGCGTGTCGACCTGAAATTCTTCCCTTTGAGTTCGACAATGTCGACATTGAAAGACGTTCTAAAAATATGATATACACGCGACTTGCGGAAAAATGTTATTTTTAATTCGCGTAAGCAGTGCAAAGAATCGATACGCGGCGCGAAAGCCGATATAAATCGTCGCCGTTAATTTTTATTATCCCTTGACGCTTATTGTCGTCTATCCTTCCCGTAATTTCCCCCGTACCTCCCTCCCTCCCACTAAATGTTACGAGCGTGCCGCGTGTGCCCTGCACCACGTCTATTTAATTTACTACAACGTTTCCCGTTAATCGCGTGCCCGCGCGCGCAACCACTTGGCCGGGATTCAAAAAGCCTACGTTTAACGAATGAACGGTGATACGTTAGTGTCACGAGACACGAAAAATCTAAAGAGATAGAGTGACATGAGACTTGACTAGCTATTTCCAAGAATAAAAAAAAAAAGGAAAGAAAATTCTTTAGAAAATGTACAACTCGAGAGGGTGAACGATAGACGAGCTCGGTAAAAGCTATGAATCGATTCGGTAGCTCGCACTTCGTCGAGTGCTGTGTAAAGGGAATGTCGTGGTTTACTGTGTACGTGTATGCGTGTCTCATTTGAGCGAACGTAAACGGTAGCCTTGATTGTAAACAATCGCGTGCAATCGGACAGCCTCATTCCGTGGCAAGCGGTAGGTGTTGGTAGGAACGATCGTAGTGTAAATAAGGTGGTGACCATACTTATGCGTGCACCTAACGATACTGCGACACGGATATGCGGTTCTATGCGGAACTGGTGCATTTTCGTCTTGGAATAAAAAATCCGATCGATCGATTGAGTGGAATGAATCTTTCTTGATTATCCGCTCTACGTTCGTTAACGAGAATAAATATTTCTCTCTCTGAGTATCAACTTGTTTTTTAAAGAAAGAAGAAAATAAATGAATGAAAAAGAAAGGAAAAGCAACATTTCTCATGGAAGTAGCCGATTTTCCGATCCGGGATCGATACTTCCAATCGATGTGTAATCGGGTAAGTGGATCACGCGTGGTCGCTCTGTGTTTGTTCTGAAAAACTGCTAAACGCTTCGAGCGTGGTTGTTGGTATTGGTTAAACGTCGATTTCGATCCTTCGCTTGTGCGGGTATGTGGAACGGAACATTTTAATTGCGCTGCTGCGAATATCCGATTCTGGAAAAACAAGGGGTGGAGAGAAGATAGAAATAAGATAGAATATCGTTCGAAAAATGCTGCGATCGACGTTCAAACTATCGAGTACTTACTTCTATATAGAAGCTAAACTCGTTACAAACTGGTATTGGTATCGAAGTAATGGAGATATAGGGAGAGTTCTCGCCAGGATGTATCGATACTTCGTAAAGACATTATCGAGAACATGTGTTTATATTTTGTACTAAATAAAATTCTATTGTGTTCTTTATCGAAAGTGTCAACAGATATCGACTTTAATCGAATGACTCATCTCTTGCACAAAATCCTGTGACATATAGAGAAAGGAACATATGGTACATGAGAAAGGACTTTGAGAATTCTAAAATGATTTATCGGACAAGATAATTATATTTATCGTATAGCATAGCAATTTATTGTAATAGCAATAGCATTGTATTTATCAAACTGTCAATAATTTCCATTTCTTTTCCAAGCACTCATAAAGTATCCGTTAGTCGACCCAGTGTCATTGTCCTATTCAATTATAAAAATTCAAAATACAAGAGTTTCATGCTCCTAATGTACGAAATACATAAAAATTTTATCTAACATTCTAGGCGATCAATTACGAACATCAAGATATCAAATTTATAAACTTAAAATCTTTCCTGCTAAATGGGCTCACGTAAAGAACTACCCTAAAGCCAAAGAACGAACAAAACTCTTTGTCGGGAAACGTCGGAGTTTCGTTAAACGCGATAGCAACGGTGAACGAAATCGGAAACTATTCGTTTCGCGGGTAGCAAACGTGGAACGAGTCCCTCCACTGTGTTCCGTACAGGAAAGGGGAATTCAATAATGCTACTGTAGAGGATGGAAAAGGTCAGAGGTCGTAACCAGTTAAGGTTGCATATAGAGAAGTGGGAGTGAAGAGGTGGCGGGAAGGGGGTGGGAGGTAGTCGCAGCGACAGCATCGAGCTCACAATGGACTGGCCGTCGACTGGATTTATGGAGCAGTCGCTCCGTCAAGGGAACCTCCATACATGTATGTATATATGTAGATATGTGTATATGCATATATGTATGTATATAGTATACACGCGTGTGTATGTATTGTATGCGGGTGAATCGATGCTCCACGGCAGGGATCTATGATTCGAAGATATCCTGTGCGAGGCAGCTCCTCGCTAAACTCCCCTACTCTTCCACTACCCTTGCTCGGTATACATCGATATAGCGTTAAAACAGAAGATTTATTTAACGGTAACCCTTTTCTATTCAACAATGTGGTAAAAATGGATAAATGTAGTTTTAATTTGAAGAACAAGTTTATAAGGATTTAATAAAGATGAAGGGTGACATTTTGATGTATGATATGTATTAATTATGTAACTTAATCATGTGCAGTCGACCTTTTTACAGTTGGCATAGTTATAAAAACTAATTAACCATGTAAATAAGTGTAATTGAATTTAGTAGCATTTTTGGAACATTTCGTTGAAACAAGAGACGCGTTTAGTTTCTGGATGTAACGCTCGAAAAATGTCTGCAAATTTTAAATGCTAAAAATGAACAGATATTATCTCATTAAAAACAATTATGGTGTGGGAGTATTTAATATCTCTTCTATCTTGGCTACGTAAATTAATATCTTAATCTATCTTAGTTATCTATTAATTCGATATTTATAAAAAATTTCTATGAATTTAAAATAACGTGAAGTTACTTTAAAGTAATGATAAATTACGAATGTAAACAGTATTTTGTTAAATTATTAAGAAATTAATACACCCTGCTTAAATTCTTGGAACAAGGCTTGACTCGCGTTCGAAAATATCATAGGCCGTGCCACGCATGCTGGCCGCTTGAATCGAAATCCATTAACCGGGATTATCCGTGTAACCGGTGGACCATGGTCAAGGATGAATAGAATTCTACAGTCAGTGATGGTTGGGTTCGACGTCTTCGCGAGTTAGAAACTAATTGAATTGGACGATGTCCAGGATTATGGTCGAACGTCACGGGAAGAAGAGAACGTTGAGTATCCTCGAGGATTATCCGAGCTGTCACTGAGAAAATAAAGTATAAACTTTGTTGGGAGAAGGAAAGAGAGAGAAAACATTGACGCATCGTACATTTTCTCGCATCGGTGCGATATTACATTGTTTCATACCCAATTTCTAAAAGTAAGTAGGAGAGACCGGGGCTAAAAGTCCCAGGGGCAAGTTGTCCCAGTCGTAGTTTTGGTATCTTAGGATGGAAGGGGAAACGCGTCCGGTGCATGGTGTACAGGTCTTAGCGAGTAAAAAAAAGTGTAGTGGTGGTCGTTGTGTTTAGTCTTCCCTGGTTACTTCAAGAGACGAATTTATATTTTGATAAGTTCAATTCTACTTTGGGTACGTTACTTAAACATCTCTAGGCACTAATGAAAATCGATTGCACACGAGTTCGCACATGTAATAGAAAGAGAATTTTGTCAGCTTCATTTCCTTGCCAGAATTTTTAAAAAACTCCTTGATCCGACTGAACTATTACCCGAGAAACAAACCTATGAAAATGGGGCAAGTTGTCTCACACGTCGAGGTAAGTTGTCCCGACAATGAGATCTGAGGCAACTAGCCCTATCCTCTTTTTTTGCTGTAACGTTTGTTTTTATCATTAGTTTTCGACAGAATTCAGGTTTTTGTTCGTGATGCAAACATCAGGATTTTTGTCAAAAATCGATGCATCTCGGATTTGCCCGATCAAATACTCGTTCGAAAGAGGAAAGTCTCTAATTTACGAATATGCAAGTCGCGTTTCGATAGGATGACTGGTTAAAAAGTTACAGCAATTTTTCTCTTGAAAACGACCCATACTCCGACACTTAAAAAATTTATTTTTCGACACTCCGCAACGATATCGAAAAACGGACACCGGGACAGTATTCTGCATGCTTTCTTCTTTCTAAATCTTGATTCATACATCAGGATTTTTGTCAAAAATCGATGCATCTCGGATTTGCCCGATCAAATACTCGTTCGAAAGAGGAAAGTCTCCTCTTTACGAATATGCAAGTCCCGTTTCGATAAGATGGCTGGTTGGAAAGATACAGCAGTTTTAAGCTTGAAAACGACCCATATTCCGACACTTAAAAAATTAATTTCTCATCATTGCTTAACGATATCGAAAAACGGACAACGGCACAGTATTTTACATGCTTTCTTCTTTAAAATGGGACATTAAACATTGAAATCGGCGGTGGTGTCCATTTTCGCAAAAATCATGATGCATACATCAGGATTTTTCCTTGGAAACCTTGGAAAACTTGTCCCAAAAAACTCGATTGCTTGAAATTGAAAAAAAAACGTGTTAAAAACTTCTCAATGCAAGCGGAAAGATTTCTATGTATTGCTAAGAAGTTGAAGTTTATGATGGTCCCCAAAAAATTCGAAAATATAAGCTACAGAAATCTGTAGAAACAAAAAACCTAAAATTGGGACAACTAGCCCCGGTCTCCCCTAATTACGGGAAGTATCGAGATCGAAATCGAAACGTTTCGTGAAATGGGAAAAAAAGTTTAGCGAGAAAGTGGGTCAGTGAGAGAAGACAACGTGAAGTAACTCGTTACGATGTCTTTGGACCTTCGAAAATCTTGTTATGACGTCATTGTTCCTCCGTGATGGGACGAGAGGGACGAATCGATATTCTAAGAAAAATAGAAATAAGACTACTTCATCCGAGTGGAAGGTATATAGCCGATACTTTAAAATTGGTAGAAAAAAAAAGATAAATAAGATACTAATTATAAAACTTATTTAATTGTAGTATAGTTTAGATTAAAGCAATCTAAAGTAATGTAAACTAAAGTAAACCATGATTTTAAATTATAATTATCGTATGATAAAATATATTTAGAAAACAACTATTATCATTCATAAACATTTGGATCGTAATAGATGGTCAATCTTGGAAATGATACTTATTAGTGTCATCTTCCGGGTCAGTGTCAAGAGCTAATATATTTACCTTAACTATAAACAGAGGAGACAGAAAATTCTCCATCTTTGATTCATGATATCTAACACTCTCTCGTGCATCAAGTTACCATTGAACCGAAACGAAGCTGGAATCTGATTCCAAGCATCAATATAGCGTGCCGCCTCCACCATCGAGACGTTGATGGATGCAAAAGCGAAGAGTACATGCCACCCACGACACTGTTGCTTCTTCCGAGCGAAGAGAAAAAGGAGTTCCGGCTAGCGAGGCCGACGACTTTGTCTTTCTCAAAGCGTACACGAACTTTTCTTTCTCCTCAAAAAGGTTTTCAAACTTTCCAAATCATATTCACGTTAGGTAAACATATTTGCTCGGGAATATAACACGTCATGCGCGGAATATTTTTCACGTATTTTATTTTTAGCGGTTTCGTTAAATATAGTGGAGACCGGTAAAAGTCACATAAAATTTTGACGACAAAAATAAATGAAGTCAAAAATGAATAATTAAGATTGATTATTATCTGAGGTTCCCAAGAGATGTGTAGAAACGTCTTATTGGTCTCACTGTCGTCGATAGACTGACTCATCCTACCGTGCTTGTACTATTTAGATGTTACGCTGAGACGCACGGGAGGAAGGACACAAATATAAACATCTTACAAGGAAAAGCCGCTGACGTCTCTATCGTCTTTGATTCAAACGTCAACGGCCTACAAATAGCATAAAGTAAACTTGAATACTTATTAATGTAATCTTATTACATTGAATAAATTATGTCTGTATTAACGACTAAAATATATACATCTAAGAAAAAAAAATGTCTCAAATTTTTGTAGAATAGACTATATCCTTTCCTTCGAAGTCGATTACTCCTCGCAAAAAGTTTAATTAATTACATAAACACTTAATTGCCCCATTAAAGATCATCCCATTATTTTCGCGAACACGTTGAAGAGTATCACGGCTCGCGAGAGAGATTTAATAATTATAAGGACGATTAAACCGCTTCAATGAAAATTTTACGACGCGAAACCGTAACGCGTTCGCCACGGAAATTGTCCACTCGCAAAAACTTGTAGTACCTACTAGACCAGAGTAATTATATTACTCGGAGCAAGGAAGAAAACGAGATATGGAGAGTCAAACCACAAGTTCGATCTCTCGGTATTCGTGGAAAGAGTAGAAATTTGATGTTAGGTTTTTCGGAATTTCTCGATATACAATCTTGGGGAGAATTCGACGTGACATTTCTCATCGTGCTGATGGAACTTTCGAATTTGATAAAGTTCACCCGACGGACTCCAACCAAAACCGCAAACAAATCTTCAACGTTGGGAACGGATAGTAGCTCGCTCCGTTTGCATTTCGCGTATCGCTTTGATTCGAGAAAGCGAACTATCCGTTACCTTGGATCGACTGCGCGACTACCATCCAATATAACCGAGTTGAGTAAGAACCAGTCAAACGGTTACGTTTTTGTTTCAGAAGTCCGACATGTCTTTCTGGGAAAAAGTAATAAATATGAAATAAATAAAAATATTGGAAATGTTTAAGTAAGAATTATAATTTATAATAATATTGGAATATCATAGCAATGGTTAATGAATCTATCTACCTATATAATAATATTTAATAAATATAAAATAATTGTTTGAAAATTATTAAACCTTCCAAGCTTGACGTTCATAAATGTAGATGGTCATTATAATAATAAAACAATTCTGGCATGTTAAAATAATAGAAATTCAACTAAAATTGCGTGGACTTTATTCACGTCCGATTCGGTCTCTGCATAAAACCAACGGATATATTTCATTTTTATTACCGCGATGTTTGAATGAAATGTAGGTATAACGTCCAACCGATCCATTCAATATTTTATTACGTTAAAATGAATCTTTAATATAAATATATTTTGTTATTTAGAGTAAAAGCACCGTAACCTTTATAAAGACTATCTCGTTGCAGAGAAAATGGTTGAAATTTTTCAAAAGGATTATTTTACTCGTGTAAATACGGTAGATTGGACATACGCATGTATATGCATAACGTAATAACATGTTTTCGCGGCTACTTTCCGTTCAGATTATATCGTAGTTAAATTGGAAGCGATACACCAACGATGACGAAGTCTGTAATCAAATGCTACTTCGCTCTTACATCGAAAAAATCGACGTTCATCGAACGAACGAGAGAAAAAGTGAGAGAGAGAGAAAGGAATGTGCAACAAGTCAGAGTTTCGATGTCGAGAAACGACATTGTTGAGTATCACGAAAAATTGCATTTATAATTTCAAATGTTGACTCCGTTCCAACAAATTACTATGTTAAAAATGAAATTTACAACAATTATATACCTATCGAAATATCCTATTTAGTTTGTACTACACAGAATCAAAAACTCACTATGGTACGTTCGAGTCCAAAATTAATTGCATCAACTAAACTTATAATTAGATCAATCTACAAACACGGCACGGTATATAACCCGTTTATAATATAAATTAAATTAGAAGGATATACGATTCCTACGTGACCGATGCAGCAAATTTGCATAAAATGTATATTTTAACATTAGAATTTGTTTTTACTAAAAACATTAAAACTGCTATCGTTTACATAATTATTTTATTCATATAATCTTACAAACTGAGATTGTAAAAAATGTTACAAACATCGATTAATCCTGTCGTTCCTTCCGGTAATTTTGAACCAAGTGAAACACGACTAGTTTCGAGCACGGCATCGCCCAATAAAAGAGTCCCGATCGTTTAGATCGAAACGGTGCGTTCCGCGAATCACCGTCCGCAATAGACCGATTAACGAGATGCAAACGCGCTTGAGAAAAACTTCCGTTTATCCTCGTCGACGATTAACGTTGGAATGTTTACTCGATGGAAAATCACGTCCCCGGCCTCGATTATCGAACAAACGTCGAGAGAAGGCGTAGCTCGAACGCAACGCGTTGTTACGAGCCGATCGCACAAATAAAATGGACGACACGGAAACGAACGAATTAGCAAATTTGTCCCGAACATCGAAGAATTCGATTCGAAATGGTCGTTAGGTGTGATAAACGTTGAAGGTGGAACAACTACACTGCGAACGTGATCCTTATGTAATGCTTGCTAGCACGTAACCTTGCGAATTAAAAAACCATCGACGTGACACTAACTTGATTGAGCACGCAACGAATGTTTCATATTGCGTACGTACGGTTGAAAGATCGATCAGGATTGGTATGTTAAACGATATAGGGAGGTTGACTCTCGTATAAGACGGTATTTTTTGTATGGATGTGGTATGAAAGTTGTGTGGGAGTTTGTATAACAAGGTTTTAATAGAATAAGGTGTGGAAAATTGGGAGAACTCTGGTATAATGTGGTTTTACAATCGGAAAATTGCATGAGGTTTCGTGTAATATGATTTAAAGACTATGTTATGAATTTTTGAAACCTTTCTATAATATGGTTTCGATGAAGCACAAATCTAAAAATTATAACAATCCTTGTATCAAATTTCTTTTTATGGCTGACCCTAGATTGATACGGGTTTTAATATAACACAGTTGGAATTTTTGTGCTATACTAGGGTTGTCTCATTTATTATTATTTTTAAATAATAATAATAAAAAAACGAACATTCGTTCCTTCACATTATTTTTTTCGAAGTGAAACGTGTCATTTCCAGAGAGCGTCAGTTAAATCCGAAATTGGCATTTCTCTTTGGTAAAATAGAATGGCATTCTTCTATCCGTGTCGTTCCCCTCGATCGCTCTCACGGAAAAGCTTCTCCGGTTAAATCGGACGACACGCGAGAGCGACGTTATTTCGTGGGATTTTCTTGGCAAATCTTGCGACGGGGGTCAGGATATATCGGTATTTCCGGAAAGGAGTAAAGAAAGTTTTTTTTTCTTATTACCAACCTGAATTTCTAACGTTACCTAACGTTGATAAAGTTATGAAAAGAAAAATATCGTAGATGCGTAGAGTTAACGAGTACTCTCGTTAACACGCTCAACGTCTAAACGACTTTAGGCGATAGGTACGTGAGTTAGCCAAGTTTGATAAGATTAATTCTCTATAATCCATCGTGAGCCGTGTATTCTTGTCTTTATTCCTAGATCTCCTATCTTTATCATTTTATATCAAAGATTGTCGCGAGTCACGGAAGCGCGATGACATCTCGAAATAAAATATTAAATAAAATATGTACTTTATTTTTGTCAAGGTCTTTCGGATTTAAGGTCACAGAACAGATTTGTCACGCACAAGTGATTTAGTTTAAAGTGGAATCCGATAGTACAGACGAGAGGAGTTTTGGAACTATTATCGTAGGTACGAGGAATTTCTCCTCTTCGTGCTCGCTCATATTTCAGATGTTATCAAATCGATTATTTTATACAAATCACTCTGCCTCCCGTTATATAATCCAAACGAAATAAATATTTCAATATCAAAATGTAGATATAAAATGACAAAGTATTAACTTCCTGTCAAATTTCACGAACTTCTCTACGAAACTAATTCTCTTTAAACGCAATCGCTTTTGCATCGCTCTCTCCTAAATAGGAACTAACGAAACGAGACATCGAGATTCTCAGAAAGTCTCGAAAAGGGCGCTCGAAAATTCGCGCTGGTACTTCGCGGAAAGGGCGACCCTCTCCGACGGCTTCTCATCAACGGTAGAAACGGCCGGGTTAACGCTCGAAATCTCAGCAGGTCGCGAAGTTGCGTGGACTAATTAAGAAACTGGGTTAATTACTCATCGCTCGCCTTAATACTAAGCGCTGGACTCTCGTTCTTATAACTCGTCGGATAAATTTCGAAAGGAGTCCTTCTCGGAACGACCGAATCGTTTCTTGACTTTTTCTCGACGAGTTTTCGAAACTCCTAGCTGTGGAGAAGTACATCGAGTTCGTTCTCAAAAAATTTCCTTTTCCCTGCTGAATTCTTAACGCCGGTAACTGAGAGCGAAAGAGAGAGAGAAATGACGTCTCGACGAAGTTAACTCTAAGTTAATCTCGGTAAGCACGCCGAGAGATCGCGCTCGCTCAAAATTTAAAGCCTAACGACATTATCGTTCCGAGGCGACAGCTCGAATGCGCGGAATGTTCCTCTCCTCTGTAGGTAGTGTCAGGAGTTTCATGGGCCACGTGTAGCCTATCCACCTAAGCTCAAGAGAAAGAGAGACGAGGCAAAATTTAGTGTCGTAGCAAAGCCTTCGAGGAATTTCATTTGCACGTCCGTTCGTTACACGAGCTGATACATTGGCCAAGAAAATTACAAGAAAGGAGAGAGAGAGAGGAAAAGGGATAGCAGGAATGTTATCTTAACGCGTTTACGGTAAAACGGTGTAATATATAAAAGAGGAAAAGAAATTGGGCCGAAGACAAAAAAAATTAGTTTGGTACTGGAAATGGTTAATTCAAATAATAAATAAAATTTAGTTCATTCTACGAAGTAAAAGCCTTGTAACCCTAAATAGAATCAGTAAAGACCGTATGAAAGAACAAATATACTATTAACATAGAATTCCTATTGTATGTTAAAATTTTACAGCTGATTAAGTTATCGTTAGATTGTTAGCGGATACGGGTCCTTCGAAAAGAATCTTGTCGAATAATTTATCAAATATTTCGGTACACCACTACGTAATTTCATAATATATGAAAATTACAAACGTGTGCGTGATAAAGGGCGAAAAGGACCACAATTATGTGAAACGAGAGTTCCATCGTGAAAAAGAGAGAGCCTCGATTACCTTTGTACTTCGATATTCATGGAAACTATCGATTTACCAGGCAATATGGTTCCAACGTTCCACGTGTCAACGAAACGAAAGCAACGCGTCCGTGTAACCCCACAGCTCTCGTTCTAGCACGTCCTCGTGTACCAAGAGAAGCAATAATGATGTCTGGTGTGAGTAACCACCGTTCTCTTCATTTTTTATTTCGGTTTCCTTTACTACAAAATAGTCCTAAATTCACAGCTCGAATTTAACATTCATTATCATGGTTCTCAATTCATTAAAATAATTATATTTTCATTTTGGAAACAAAACTTATCAATTCTTTATTGACAAATTCCAATTAATTAGAAATCCTTTTAAAAAAGTAGTATAATTTGCTAGCAGTACAATAAAATAATTATGTAGCCACGAGCTCGGAAAAAGAGGAAGGAAAGAAAAAGTTTAGTAAGTGAACTAATTCATTTATCTTCCACTCTCTACTTTCGTGCTTCGTCGACGACGTGACACTGTACCCGAAGAAATCGAATAAAAAAATAGGCAGAAGAAAGAGAGGTTGGAGGGAAGAGGATACAAAAAAAAAAAAAGGAAAAGAAAAGAGCGATCGTGAAAAATAAAGGAAACACGGGGTGGTATCGAACGCGTCTCGTCAATTAAAAGTCGACGGTGAACGGAGACGCGTCCTCCTCCCGTCGTTCCAGCAGCGAAACAAATTGCTCGTCGTCGGGCGAAGGGCATTACGGATGTTTCTAATTGCTTTCACGGAAACTTCCAATCGGAGCGTCGATTCTCTCGTGGACGCACGGAACATCACAGGAGAGATAAAGAAAAAGTATCCAAAAGTTTGTCGTCTTTCGGCCGTCGTCCGTTCGAAAGGTTCAACTCGAAATTGAACTTCGTTATATCCGAAACTCCTTTCTCGAGAAGATAGATAGATACATTTATTACATCGTGGGCAAGGCCCGTGGATGAGAGTGGTTACATATTTCTATTACACAGGGTAAACCTCCCAGTAACTGGCCATTTTAGCACTCGGGCCAGTTCACGTTAGTGTTTTGTTAAAATGGGTCACAATGTTTATGTTTTTGTAATACCTATGTATAAAATAAATCCTCTTTTACAGATTTGAATTATTATTAAGTAAAACAAAACAATATTGGGTATATAAATTTACATTGTTTGAAAAATAACAATACTCTAGTAGTAACTGGCCACACGATTTAATTACTTACAGTCATTAAACTAGTAATTGGCCACGTTATACAAGTAACATTTGGACACTAAGAAATCAAAGTAAATCACAAAAATTCATAGAAACTTAATCCAAATGGCAGAAGTACCTAGTGGCTAGTTTCTGAACGTGGCCATTTACACCTCGTTTTACCCTATGTACTAATAATCAATGGTTGTTACAAGGTAATCTAAACTTAAAGCTTAAAACTAAACAATAATTAAACTTAAATTAAAATATAGAATTAGAGTTTGGCAGCGAGAGTGGAGTTCGACCAAGAGAGAAAGGGAAAGAGATAAATCGATAATCCATTGCGCGATGTTCCAAGATTTATCGTCTACGTGACATCTCGCGACACTTTCTGCTGGATGATGATCGAAGCATACCCTTTGAATATTTAAACGATGCGTTACACATTTCTAGATATAAGTATAGGTAGATGCGTTTGTGTTTGTACCTATACGTATGTACACGAATCTATTTCGCGAAGCTGACGTACGAGGTAGATAGAAATTTTATTACTTCGAGACGACGTCGTCTCGAGAACGTAACTCTTGCGTCATCGTCGCCATTGCCGGGGCTTCTATTACTCAAAGAAGAACTTTTATGTTCGATGTGCCCGCGAGTACACTCTCGACGGCAAGGATGAATAAAAGATCGCTGCGATTTCGTGAAATTAATGGGGCACAATGGCCAAGCGAGAAATTTCGTGCGCGTCTGCGTTTTATTGACGATCATGTCGTCTGTATCTAAGCTAAGGGATGTTATAAAGGTGAGGATGCTATAATACGAAAATTTTATACCGTGTTGTAGAAGGGTTTTTACGATTTTTTTGAACGTCTTATACATATTTTTAAATATTAGTAACTGTGATCATAAATCATGGATTGTCACGTTAATTAAGATATTTATATTTAATTGAGAGTATGATTTATCATCGAGTTAATTATTAATAAATGTCAGTGTATGGATATATAAAATTGTATAGAGGTAACAAAGTTGCAAATTGCACATATTGATTGAACTCGTACTTATTGACTGCCCCGTACATTGCCATTTTCGAAATACTTTGAGCATAGTCATCTCTATCAAAAACATTCTAGATACTTTAAAATTGTTGACTTGATTTATCGATTTCTACAAAAATATCGATAAAACCTCGTACATGTAGCTATTCGCATATCAAGACTGAACGATCAAAGTCTGACAAATATTTAAAGACCTACGTATACACTCAGACTTTATTTTTATTTATCTTCTAAAAGCTTTAAAAGTCATTCAAAATATGAATAAAGTCTAAAGAAAATTTTAATCTTATCAATATTTTAATTTCACTAATCGTACAATTATCTCCATCCATTACTTAAAAAAATTGTTAACGCTTGCCTAGCCAAGCAGAAGCATCCATTCATCGCTACATCAACGAGTTTCGTAGAGGGACTACTTTAAATTAGAAAGCAGAAAGTAAGAAGAAAAAAAAAACAGCTTTAGACAGATCCTATGGACATTGCGATCATGGACGTAATTGCTTCAAAGTTACGAAGGACGTTAGACTTTCTTCCCTCTCTCGATGTGTCTTTTAATAAAAGATTGATAGGGACACGCAAACGAACTCCACGACGTGTATACGATCGATGAACGAGACTCTCGCACCCCCGCCGTCACACAGGAGAGAGTATTCCTTCTATTAGATACAACTTGCGCGCACGATGTTACGCGGTTACGCGTTCTGCACGTCTATAACGCGACTACCGAAGCGTGTACGGTTAGCACAGGCTCTGTATCGATCCTCTTTTTCTTGGAAAAATCGATCAAATTCGTATGAAGGAAAAGAAAGTCTCTTTTTCTCTCCAAAAAAAGTTCGTTGCTCTCGATATCACGGACGAATATACCACGGAAGAGAATACCAAAAAAAGAAGGAACCCAGTCCTCGATGAAATCTCAAAGCGACTGGTTCTTCGTGAACGAGAAAATTCTCTCTTCTTTCTCTCTCTTTCTTATCTCAGAAATTCAATTTTAGGGGAGTCAGCGTAGTGGAATACGAGTATATATATACACATATATATATATTTTCAGTAGGTATATCGTTGAAAAGTAGAGCGGCCCGGAATCGTCGGAAAGAAGAGTGAGAGAAGAAGGTAAAGGGGTGCCTCGGCCGATAAGGTAGAAACCTCCAATCGTCTAACGTGATATATATCTAGTATAGACGAGGCGAGAGTTCTCGCGCCGGGCTCGAAAAGAAATTTATTCGAGCGAGGAATTTAAATGGGGGAAAAAAGGGTAGGAGTGTAGTAGAGGCTACTTCGAATGAGACTATGTGGGTCACATGACGTTTTTTGCAAGAAAAGGACTAGCCAAAACTATCTCTCGCGTCCTGTTCTATCGCACGAACATTATTTTCAACCCCTTTCGTGACTCGACGGTCGCGTTTAGTGGAGATCCATGCGAGAAATTGACTCTGCGACTCTTTATTAATTATTTTTAATATTTCTTCTGTAAGTCTAATACGCGAGCTTTAAGGATCGACCGCTAATTAATTCAAGAAGCATATAATCTTTTTCGGAGAATCCGGGATACTCGTGAAAGGTGCTTTTTACACGACGCGGTTAGTAATCGGCTTTGGGTCTTCTCTCGTCGAGCTTCCTGCGCCGTAATTATATGTCATTCGGATGTAAGACAAAATCTCTGTTATTTGCGAGTAGTTTCAAAAAGAAATGAGATGGATTAGGAGGAGAAAAAGCGTGGGAGAATACGTAGTATAATACTTTTTAGAAATTTGGGCGAATTAATATTCTTAAAAATTCATTTCTCTCGTGAAACTTAATCAAATAACTCAATCAGAGATATACATTTGCATTGGACTTGTATTCAATAAATTAATCAAATTCTTAGGAATTTGTTAAAGATCCAGTTATACAAATAATTATAGAAGAAAAGGACATATTCGGTAGAAACTAAACATATCAAAGATATATTCATTAAAAATCATTAAAATATTATTAATTGTATAATAGACATAACGTGATACAAGCACACTCGTTTAATTCTCGAAACGTATCAACTTCTTCCACTCTCGTCGACTCGCTTTCGGTCTTTTCCGTCTTTCTCAGTACTCGCACGCGCGATTCACAAGCGTAACGTTCCAGGCACGATTTCATAAACTAAACTGCATGCTCGCACGAGCGTCGTTACGGTATTAAAGGCCTACACTAATGTACGTGTATCTACGTGTATACTGGTAGTAGTAGTCGCTCTCGCAGGTACGTACGGGTGACAACGATTATCTCGTGCCTGAGTAAGAACGAGAGCGTACCAGCGGCATACCGGCTCTCTTGGATTAATGGCCTAGATTGTACTCTACGGGTAGTACCCTACCAACCCTACCCATCCACCTACAAACCAACGAACTTTCGTGCCGCGGAGCACTTTGATCTCTTCTCGTGGAAATACCGAAAAGAGATCAAAACTTTTATACTCCGGTAGGTACCTGCTGCCCTGTACCAGGCTCCTTCCTTTTCTCTCTCTCTCGATGACGTCCTTTTATCTCGTCGAGCAGCAACGATATATATGTACGTATATAGCGCAAAGATACATAGCGCAAAACCGAGAAACGCTTTCGTATAAATAAATGCGCTCCCTCTTTTTCCTTTTTTTTGTCTTTCAACGACGACACCCGTTTCGTGAGATCTTTTAAACTCGAAAAAAAGATCACACGCCTTTCTCGTATTAGGATTAAGCTAATTGGCGAGAGAATGAGATGGGAAGTCAGAGATAGGCTACACCGATTATGTACCTACTATAAAAACAAGATATGCATTTACGTTTTATATAGATTCATAAATTTTTGCAAGAGCACGACATGCAAAATACCTTAGGGTACCTACTTTGCACGTGTAAATATACCTACCCACGTAGATTTACGTACGGTTTCGACGTAAGCCCGCACGCTAACGATAAGCCATCGGCATAATAAACAAACTCTTCCCGAGGAGGGCTTTCATCGACGATACGCCTTTCGTTGATACGAGTGGTGAAGTAAATGTGAGAGTAAAAGAGATGGAAAAAGCAGGTGCCGGGCAACACGCGATTGCCGATGACAAAGAGAAGAACGCGTTGCGTGCTTGACCTTTGGATTAAAACGTTTTCACATTTTTCTTTCTTTTTTTTTTTTTTCTTTTACTTCTGACGCGTGAAAGCTTTGGTGGCATTCGAACCGATCGATTATGATGAATAACTCGCGTGTTTACACCAGGATGGACGTGCCAAGTGTGGATATAACTTTGGGCGAAAACAAAATGATCGGGGCTCTACGTCTGATCATCTGACTGTACCTACATTGGATTTACAGACGTTTATATTTGATACATCTTTGGAATGTTTTCTTTTAGGACATATACATTTTTGTGATCGATTGTAAAGTATTAGAGTGAGAGAGAAGTTTTGTTTCATCTTTGAATGTTTACAGCAGGTTCCAGGGTTAGCTAATTTGATACAGAATGTATATTATCTTTAATTTGTTGAATAGGATTAGATTAAAAACTTTGTGTTCTTTATTTCTTTAACGAGCATTGATCATTCAAAATGTGTTAACTATTTCAAGACACGTTATTTGAGCCAAAAGCTATCCAACTAACGCAAAAGAACGACTTTTTCGTGCTCATTAAATATAACATACGCCGTGTTATTTTCTCATCCTTGAATAATATTTCCTAGCAGTTGGATCAAATTCGTACACGTCTCTATATCGAAATAGCTGAGATATTCACCACTGTAATTTGACTCGTACCTTTCAAGATAAATCGCTTTTCTCATTTGTCATTGACTCGAACTTTCCTCTAGAACACACATACCATCCTCGCCACTTGCGAATCACATGCTCATAGATAACACTTTTGACTATTTGTCCCATCGTTGTTGTTGAATCGACCTACGGTAGATATCGTTCTCGCGTTAGGCGACGCAATTTAACGTGCAAATTCGAACGGCAAAAGCGCCTCGTAATGGTATCACGTTCGTTAGTATCGCATCGTACGATCACCAATGGCGTTAATAGAAGCACTCGTTGGTGTAAGTGCAGCATTCCGTGCACATCCCTTACGTACCGCTTTATCTTCTAAAGCGACAATATTGGGAGTAACTTGGGAAATGAAATTTCTTCTTCTATCTTTTACACAAGAAGCATTAATGTAAATTTATTATTCTAAATCGGTTAGTACTCGAGGTCGAGTGTGACCAGAGACCCAAAATAAGAGTTATATTTAAATTTCGTATTTTGAAAATCTATTACTCAAAAATATTTAATGATGACTTTAAGTTATTTTCAATTTTGAGTAATAGAGATTTTTCTACGAAATTTAAATATATCTCTTATTTTAGATCTCTGGTATAACTCGACAAAAACGATTTTAATGACCACATTGTGAATGCAATATTGAAATATATTTTTTCGTAACGTAGTGAATAATATATTATATCGAATAAAATATAAAGTGTCAAATTTGTTATGGAAGTGTCATAACACACAGCAGTTAGAACAGGTTCATTCCATTCATAGTCACAAGACACATCCGTAACGAACGCGTTAAGTGAATTCGAACAGAGCGAGAAATCAAAGAACCAAGCTCGTATCGATCGATTGATTGATCGATTCAGTCGATCCATTCGATGCAAAATTCTCTTCCTTTCTTTGTTCTACCGTTGTCTCTTCGCGTTCATCTGCATGTATAGGTTTTATATGTGTGCATGTATAGACAGGGGAGGAAACATACGGATGTGTATACATACGACACATGCGCATAAATGGTGATTCATTCCGCAATGTGTCGTGTTACATAATAACCAGGTGTGCGCGTGCTCACACATTTCCTGACCTATATTTCCATGAGTTTTCGCCTCGTGTACGGGAAAACAAAGCTAGAGAGGAACAAAGAGAAATAAAAAACAGGAGGAGTAATACAATTTCATGACAAAAAATCTCGAAAAGTTTGATGTCTCGACGTGTGGTTTCGAAAAAAAGTTATCGACGTTAATCGAAAGAGCTATTCGAATTTTTTTTTTTCTTCGCCACCATAAATTCTCTCTCGTACAAGGTTTCCCTTTCTCGCGTGGGAACCTAATGGAAGAGAACTCGGTGCGGTCGAGAACAACTCGTTGAGAGATTCCTCGTGGGCGTTCTTTACAAAATTTTAGTTCGAGTACCCCTCTTTTCTTGAAATGTACTTATGTATCTACTTATTATAATAGCACTTGCATGTGTAACTAAACTCCTGGACTTGTTACAGGGGTCAAAAAATGACGAATTCGCAGATTTGATTCGATTAAATACAAGTATCGATCCTAAATGTAAGCCTAATGTCACTAATTTTGACTTGTGAATAAATAAAAAGGAAAACTATTACTCAAACCCTGCTTTATTACATTTTATTATCGATATTCCCTCCTTACTCTAATATCACGTACCATTATCGATCCCCGCTTTCGAATAATCTCTACACGCGTGATACGAACTTCAACGTTAACTCTTTGGAGCATAGAAAGATATCAAGTGTCACAGTGAAATATTTCTCATTAAAGTATTCAAAATTATATCATATACTAGTAACACAAACCTTCTCTATTATATTTTCATGAAGTACAATAAAATTTCTATAAAACTGTAATCTTATTCCGTCTTAAAATCTAATGCATCATAAACTTAGACAAAACTATAAAATATTTCACTCGCGCACGTACCTACTCGTCGAGCAAACTCAACGAAGAAAATAAACTACGACGCGAGTTCATTAGCGCGTTAGCTACTCCGATAATTTCGATTAAAATTCAATTAAATGGCGCTTCTCGCCGTAAAGCAAATCGGTCGCTTAGATAAGAAAGTTCGTCTTATCTCTGGTACGCACGAGCGCGCGCGCGCACCCACTCGCTCAGCTTTGACTAGAATAAAATACATACGTGTGTAAATTCTCCCGTGTTTTACGATCCTCTTTAACCGGTCTGTGTATCGAAAATTAACGTGCGTATCGACGAGTAGGATGAGAAGAAGAAGGAACGAGGCAGACGGAACGCAAGGAAAGCGGAGCGCGACGGGAAAGAAAACGTAATTGCCGGGCAATTACCGGACCTGCATTTTACTGTCTGCTTCTCCTCGAGAACCACTTCGACGTTGTATTATTTACCGTTTAGCGTTAACCGCAAACGGCGCCGGTAGTCGCGCGCGGAACTCCATGCGTGCTTTCGGATTCCTCGAATATTCGACCGGCGAGAGAATTATTATTTTTTTCCTTTTTATCGCTCATTAGACTTAATTTATATAATATTTCGGAAGTAGTAATATTAAGACTGTTTATAAATTTTTGGGCTCCAAAGTTTAAGACTGTAGCTGACAAAATTTCTATGTCACATGAACAAGAATTATTTCTCTGTAATAAGTAACAATACAATTGTGATAACTTGTAAAACTTGAAACTTTTGAAAAATGGAGAAGAATTGCTAAAAGTTATGTCCATAATATAGTTTTTGTTTCATCTTAACGAAATAAATTCTTTATAACGTCGATGTACCTATTACTTATAAATTCATGTATTCATTACATGGAACGTTTACATGATGCACATAATGTAACATGCATGCTGACGTTGAGGACGCTTCACGTTTGTTCATATTCGTCACGCTCATTTCCAATAATTAGTTCTCGCTCGTTAGATACGTCTGGCTGCTTAGAAAATAAGAGTCTCATCAAAGATCCCTGTAAAATACATTTAATCGTTTCTAGAAAAATAAAGAATACAAAAAAAGGGCTAAAAGTAAAATTACAAAAGCGAACTTCGCGATGACCTTTAAAAAATTCCACGATGTTTTCAATAAAAGGAGTCAATGCGTCTGTTCGAAGCTTTCCGAACGAATCAGAAAACATTTTTACGAGCCGTCGAGTCCTTTTCGAGATAATCGTATTGCTTTTCGTCCTTGGCCGAATTTTTCCTACGTGGCACATACCCTTCCTTCCTACGAACGGGGGCATCCATGTACGCCCTTTCGCGAGAAGCTGCAAACTACAAATTGAGTCGTGGTAGTGCCGAACTTTTCGATAACGGGATCGAACCAATGCATTTACGTGTGAAAACGAAGTAGAGAAAAGTTTCGTTGGAAGGCCGTTTTGCTTCGTCGTTGAAAGATCGGTAAGTGCTGGAAGGTGTGCGCATGTATCACTTTTTCGAACTTGAAACCTTTCTTTTGAAAAGATTCGTAACCCTTGACAACCCATTGGCGTCTCCACGGCGACATATCATAAGGAACTTTAAAATGTATATAACATTTTAGTTTTAGCTGTACTGTCGAAGCAAATACAATCATGACGTAAATAAATTAATTGTTTTTCCAAAAATATTATTTAGCAAGAACGATGAATGAACGAAGAGTTAAATTATCGTTAATTGTATAAAACGATGAAATGCACGATGAATTTTAGAATATGTATATATAAAACTCGTACGAATTTAAAACCACGCTGCTTCTATCCGATAATCCGATATTCGTCGAAATACGAGGAGAGACCACTCGGAGCACATTACCGAGAAAAATAATGCGCTCGACGTTGAGGATCCTTCGAATCGGAGCACCAATTTCTTTCCGTAACGATTCTGCAAATTTCCTTCCCGAGTAGAATAGCAAATTGTTTTTTTCCTTTTCTAAAAATCATGATTATCGACACTTGGAACAATCGAGCGGATAATTATTTTAAATGATCAAAAGATAATTAAGTAATCATGAGATTCATAAACAGCTGTCCGAAGCAGAAATGTAAATTAAATCGAGTTTTGTTTGTAGTACAGCGTATTTTTACATAAAAGTAAAAAGAACTTTAAAATAGAATATACAAGGATGACCTGTGATTTCATTTCATATTCCTTTTTCGTCGTATACCTACTACCAAAAAGAAATAAAAATCTCGGAGGTGCCAGAGTAGCGAGAGAAAATATAGGAAACACGCGGAGTGACCACTACCTATCGAAGAAAAAGAAAAAGATAGATAGATAGAGACAGAGAGAGGGAAAGAGCTCATTCGATCTTGCTTTCTCCGAGCGCGCGCGCGTGCACCGATTTACGTCGATCCTTCGGCGTTCGCCGACCCATTTTATATCCTGAGAGATTTATTTCGAACTTCGAGGAAAAGTAAGTTAAAACTGAAAGTCTCTCGCTGCCCTACCGATAGCACCTAGGAACCTTTTCTCCTACTATCCATCTCCCTTTTTCTCACTCTCGTTGCGCGTCGTTTCGAATCACGAAAATCTTAGAAACTTTCATCATTTCCGCGTAGTATTTTTCGTAACTCGCGCATTTCCGAGTTCTACTCGGGGGAAAAAACCTTTGATCCTTTAACCTATCTTTTTTCTTTCCAAGCTTGTTCCATAATTCATTCTGCAAAGTCAAAAGTAAATTTGCAAGTGCAAAAATTAAATCGATATACAGCATACAGGCAGACAGGGCGCCAAAATTGCTCAAAACTTAAATTAGTAGATACCTATGTAGTTTTCGAAGTTTGTATATACAGCAATTTAATAAAAATGCAAATAGTACGTATAAGAATATTTGATCGTTTTTTGTATGAAATAACCGTACACCTACTTGAACCTTTATCCAGCTTGTTCTTTATCCTAATGGAATTCTCAATTTCGCTATTCGCGTTCACAAAGGCTCGACGAACGGCACTCTTATCGTCCTTGCCCTCGATCCTTACTCGTCTACCGTGTTCCTTCTTTCTCTTTGCTTCTCCGTTTTCTCGTTCTCTGTTCGTGCATGGTGGAAAAATTACGAAAGAACGAGTGAGAAAGAGATATATGCGTTCATACGTATATAAAGAGAAGGGAAAGAAAACGTACAAAGGATCAAGCGGTTCTTTGTCTTACCGGCCAGTCGGTTGCTGTTTTTCCGTTTGAAATATATTTACAAAGAGTGGGAAAAGTGGATCCGCGTATATCTGGATTTCTGAACAAGAACAGGAAAGGGTGGACAGAGGAGCGAATCCAGAAAAATGCTTAAATTTAATATCTTCTCTTTGAAGAATACCAAAAGCAATAATTTTTATGTTTCTGTTGACAATATGAGTAATTGCATGATAAATTATTGCTTTCTTAATGCCTTTTAACACGTAAAGATTCCAATAAACCTAACATATGTCCACATTCGTTATAAAAGTTTAAAATAAAGATTTTAAAACAAACTTTAACATAAAATTTTATAACAGAATGTATCGCATGAATATACATGATCGCTGATTATCGCCGATTAACGTATTAAATTTAAAGGGGAGGTATGTTGTGTGATATGCACGAGAAATTAATAATGGATCAATGCGGTTTAGTTTTCGTGAAATATCAAAATTAGTTCGAATTAATGAAGATTATTACCATCAGGTTGCCTCTGCTTTCGTCGTTCAAATAAATACTCATTGTGCCATACGATCCTGTGGTTTTAAAGTAACGTAAATTGCTGGTACCTCTGTATACATTGGTTCTATTTTAGAAAAATTTACAATTTCTAATGCGTATGATCACACTTTAAAATCTACCCGAAAAAATGTTTCTACAAAAAATTATCTACCTTGTATTCTATGTATTCCTTTCTATTCTGAACTGCTATTCATTTTGTGCAGTTAAATAATTAATTATTACTAATTTAAGTTCAAACGCTCGGTATGTCAATGATTGTAGTACTTTCAATTAATTTCTTACCTGTCTGATGTGTCTGTTGAATAAATTCTATAATATAAAATATCTCATTGCTCTTCAATCTCTGTAAATGAACAATAATCCAATTACAAACTCAACGCACAGGTTATTTCTCTTTTTACAAATTTTAATATCAGAGATCTCGTTTGGAGTGTCAATCATTTTGTAATCGCGAGCCATGATCGTATTAATGGCAAACAAACTTTTATATCGAACATTTCAAGGACTACCATAATTGGTACTAAAGGTGTGTTAATTATTAAATTATTAACCTCTTCACGTTTTCAATTACGCGTGGAACGAGCGTTTTGAATGATCTAAAAATTATTCGATTCAGAGGCGCGTCCATGGCAAATGGTCAGTTAGACATCGATTTGTTTTCGTTTGCGCTGAACCGTGTGCTTCCTTGTCTCGATCGCAAAGCGACGATAATGAATAGGATAATTGGAGTATTTAACGGTCGGCCGATAGACTTGTATGGTACAATGTCGTTAGAAACGGGCCTCGCCGATCGATTGGATGCTTCTTAATTCTTTCTTTTGCTATAATCCTAAATCACTTTTCTTCTTTAAGAAAATAGAAAAATGATTTGCCAGTAGTATTTTATATTATTTTAATTATTCTAAAAGCAATTAGAAATAAGAACATAAATTTAGGCAATCAATAAGCTAACTAGTCAAATTTATAATAAAAAAATATGCTCTCTCTTAATTTAAATTTTGTTTCAAAAGATCTTGCCAACAGTCACAATTTTTTATTCCCATGCAAATCATTTCCGATGAAAGCATAAATTTGATCCTTCGTGGTCGACAGTGAACACGCGAGGAGCGCGAAGAAAAAAAGGAAGGGTGTAAAAAAAAAAAGTCAAAGAAAATTGGCCGAGAGAACACGGCGACGCGGGTGGTTTCGTTGAAAATCGGCATACGTATGCAGGTTGGTAGGGACTCGAATACTCGAGAAAGTACCCGCTTTTGTTTCGCCGCTAATTACACGAACTCTCGACTCCCGCTGGCTTATATACCGTATACTCGTACCTATATTTTACATATATCAGTGTGTACATGTGTGTACCTGTGCATCTCGACGTGTACGTGAATGTGTACGCGGTTTGTCAAGGTTGTGTACGTGTGCCTAGCAATTCTCTGCGGAAAGTGGCACGGCAATCGGACGAGGCGCGTTTTCACGTGCGATCAAACACGTGTAAAGCGAGTAAACTCCGTCGAATTAATTAGCGCGCATCGTTTCCCGACGTTGACGTTTCGAACGATCGAAGCCGGACGTACGATCAAAAAATTGTATTTATTTATTCATTTACTCGCTGTGCTGACGAACGTTTTGTTGATTATTGACAATGTCAGTGTTTAACGTACAATTTCTATCAGGGTTACCATTTGAGCTGGTAATTGATAAATACAGTTTATTAATAATTAAATCTTTTCATATACTTGTTTTTAATGGTTTTTTTGTTTCGTAAATAATAAATAAAATTACAGTAATAACAAATATCGTACGGTTTGATAATTAGATATAACGTTTCGTTAGATCGGACAAAGCATGATTAATGAAAATCAAAAGGAACTTTAAGAGAAGCTTTGTCGGTAATACCGTTAACGGATTAAAAATTGTCGTTTTCTCTTCTTTTGCTTTTATCAATCATACTACTTTTCTCGTACTATTCGTTAAAAAGATCTCGGTGAAAGGGACACCGATTTATCTGGGTTTTTCCCAAGATTTTATATATTACGATAGGTGATCCGATTATATTTTTCATTTTGTGCATATAAGCGCGTTCGAACGAAACGACCACGTTTGAGACTTTTGAAAAAGAATAGTAACCCATGGATAAACGAACAAGTAAAACCCTCTTCGAGAATTATTTATCGAGATTTGCATTCCTTTGTAAAATGGTAAACAAATTTTTACAATCATTTTATTCGATTATACTAGTGTTATCTACTAAAAATTTGGAGAATATTTTGTAGCAAAATAAGTAACAAAAAAAAAGTAAATGTTTGCTGAATATGTAAAGAGAAGATAAAGTTCTTAATAATTTAAGTAGAAGAAGTAATTGACGAATAATTAACTTGAAGCACCAAATATTTTTCAGAATATATCGAGAAAACCACAGGTCGCTCTTGAATAAAAAGGTTCGTGAATTATTTTCGGGAATCTCGAATTGGAATCGGCGAAAACGTTTCTGCATGCACTCGAAACTCGATTAAATTTAAATATTTAACGGGAAAATCAAAGCGGACCTTCCGCGATCTATAGGTATACGTATGTGCATGTTACGTGTGTATATGTTATACGTATGTATGTACGCATATTTTTACGAAGGTAACGCGAGTTAACCCTAGCAGAGACTCCGTTCTGAAAAATCTTTTTCGTCGAGATCGTTCATCGATTCTCTTTCGTACTGCGAGTTTCACGCCTCGTTGGAATGCCGCTGCACCGAGAAATTTATTAGCGTGGCATCTACGATTTCCGATACGTGACGAAAATTCGTGTGTTCTTCGTAAAAGAAAAGAGTCGAGTATGAAACGAATATAGGGTGGCACGTTAAGTATTTGCTATGAATTGTTTCAACGATTCTTCATGTTATTTTAGAAATAATCTATGTAAGAATACAAACAATATGTTATTATAAATGCTGAAGTGTTTTCAAGTTTTTGTCGATTACAAATTTGTGCTTCTGGCGAATCAAAATCTTAGAATAATACATATATCAGTGGCAATTATAATATGAACACTTTTCTGAATTTTCTTATAAACATATAACATTAATTGCACTATAAGTGATTGTTTAAATGTACACATATTATTAAAATTAATACAATTCAACTGTACCAAAAGTTTTATCCATTTTTATAAAGAATCGTCCTCGAATGTTGCCATGGATACTTGAGAAACACCCGGTAGAGGAGAGCAAGGAGCACGAGCGTGCGTTCAATCGTTCAATTCTTGGATTCCATCCAAATTCGTCGAAAAGACGAATAGGAGAGATGCGAAGCGTCGACGTCGAAGACGGCATTGTCGAGGGAGCCAGTTCGACGAACTCGTTCGAGAGGAAAAGACACCTTTGAAAAAGGTGTACCGCGCGCGTGCGTGTACTCATGTGGGTCGTCAAAAAAATTATCGCTTTCTACGTATGTATTTACGTGGGCGTCTTGCGTCCAAACGCGGTTACAAACGGATAAAGATTAGTAAACGAGAGTTCGAGTAGGTATTCCGCCGGAAATGTATTTGCAATGAAAATAAGTACGAGATCGTTTCTTCACCTGTTTCACATTCTATCTCGGTAATTTAATGGTACTTCAAGATGAATGTTGAAGTATTAAATTGGAGTAAACGTGGGGAACCATTAGAAGCTTAATCTTAAGTAAGACTAACAATAATAATAAAATGTGTACTTTTTAGCTACTTTTAAACATAATTTAAAAATCCTTTATAATTAACAAAATAAATATTACAAATTTGAAAGAATTCGATAGCTGTGGAAAATATAGAACATGGCGTGTTAAGCATGACGTGCAACCCAATTTCTTTAAATGTAATTTAATCCTAATTTGATAATATCTAATCTAAAGCGTACTTTATATTTAGAAATTTAGAATATATTATGTATAAAATAAATTTAAACAATTCAAAAAAAAGATATTGATTAAAAAAATGAGAATTTAATCTAAAATTTCAAAATACATCATGTTACTACACTGATTTTATACGTGATGAGATAACGCTACTCGATTACCTCGTTACGTTAATATTTGAAAGTGAAAAACAAAGGTAGCATAAAGTAAAAGGTGAGGAAAGAGTTGAACGACCCACGTTCTCGGTCTATCAGAAGGTGTTTCTATTCGCGACACGACTCATGTCAGACACATCCGAGTCGCCGCCCACGTGGTTACTCACAAGCTCACAGTTTGACGAGATCGTGATGATCTCTCTAGGTATATACCTGCCTACATCGTGGAACAACTTCACCAGTCCCGTAGCGAGTGAGAAACTCGAGAAAATCCAATTAACGAGCTCTTTCCCTTTTCCTTGGTAACCATAAGACTTTTAATAAGTTTCTTGCGTACTCTTCGTACGGTTAATATCGTGTTCAAGGAAAAGGATGGAACAAGGTTTTCTCATAGATAGACGTTTATTGTTAGGCCGAACAATGACGCTAAAGCAAGTCGTATACCTAACGTCGATAAAGTTACGAAATTCATGCGAACCTCGGGAAAGAAAAAGAAAACAAAGACTCGATCGTGTTCTCCTTATTCCGATACGATAATTCGATTTAAACACGACCCTTTACCAAAGGGACGATCGTAGTTAATGAAAGATTCAGGAGAAAGAAGAAAGGTCAGGATCGAGAATTCGGGATCAGGATTATTCAAAGACAATCGCCGGTAGAATCGTCTTAGCGAAGTAAGGTAAACAAAAAGGCAAGCTTTTCCCATTTTCCCACGAGAGATTCCTTCGATTAACGACCACTAACGTCGATTTACGTCTCGAATTAGTTTCTAATATGTACAAGAGAAGAGAAAAGTAAAGAGAGCAAGGTCGGCGAACGCTTATCGTACTCCTAACGTATTAACGTGATCGTGTCGAGTTCGAGAAACGGTAAAACGGCCTCCACGGATAGGTTGAAGGGAGATAGAGTGAGACAGAATTTATAAAATTCCGGAAATTCTGGAAATTCCGTCTGCACCGTAAAGGGCGTGCTTTGATAAAAATTCGATTTCTCGAGGTTAGCGTGCCGCATATCGATTAGTTTCATTCAATCTTTAAAAGAGTACTGGCTTCTAATAAATGTTCATAATTCTATTATTAATATTTTTACGTTTCGTTAACATAGCAGGCATCTACTCTGTATTTGAAAAATTAAATTCGATAACTAGTTATGGTATTTGTTTTATACATTTGAAACATGTTAAATATAATGCCGATAGAACAAACACTACCCCGTAATTTTACCCGATCGAGTTAAAAGCAATATCAAAATCGATACAGCGAAACCATCTATACAAACTGTATCGTTGAATTTTATTTTATTTATTAAAATACGCAACAGTCTCGAGAGAACAATTTTGAATTAATTCCGAGCAAGTTCTGGTCTTGCCCATCCCGCAAACCGATGTTCTCTTACTCCCTCTTACTCTCCCTCACTTACTCTGCTTCTCTTTCTCTTGTTTCTAACGACCTCGCTTATTTCTCTTCGCGGCTGGTCACGGAAATTGCGATGAGCCGATGGTAGCTACTAGAGTTGGCAAATGGGTGGTACTAGTGGCAACGGTAGCCCGTCACGAGGTCGTCCTTTCATTTCCTGAAAAGCTTCAGCTCGCACGGTGCGACCCATAGAAGTCTCAAGGCTTTTGCCATGACGCTCGAGGAAAAGCAGAGTCTGCGCAGTTCGTTATAATCCCGGAGGATCGCTCGTACACTTTATCCTCCTACTCTCTTACAAAGCTTTACGACGGTCCACGAGTTTTCACGATTTAAACGTCGAGAAAGTGCGTAACGGTACTAACACGAGCAGAGACACGAAAATACCATTTTCATCGTCGTTCGCGTGTTTCCCTCGAGGTTTAATGTATCCGATCGGCACGAATTTACTGCTTCGTTAACTTTCGAGATGATAATTAATGCTTTCGCGATCAACGATGCATTATCCTACGCTGCTTTGGTTTCAGAAGTTCCGAGAGCTCGAGCTAATTGCGTATCCTTTCCTGAGATAGATATTTTCAACCTTTTCAACGTTCTACCGCGTGTTTCAAGTTAATCTTACTCGTGATAACTTAAATTATGTTGTCATACTGAAATAAATTAAAAATTACATGATTTGTGAATATTGGAAAATGTTTATAAATTAATAAGAAAAATGTGGTCTTTATAGGTAGGAAGGAGGTGTTATACTGTACAAAAATGAGTAACAAAGAAATGTTAAGATTTTTAAATTCGAGCACAGGGATAGAAATATGGAAATGGTAAAACTGGCACAGATTTACGGTACCGAATTCCGTGGCTACTCTTCTTCCCGATTTTATTCACCGCATAAAACGACCATTCTCTTGAATCGACAAATTTCCAATCGTCCAATGACACGCACGATGAGATCCGATCGGGCGTTTCAACCTTCGGCCGATATCTCGCGTAGGTCGTGAGAGAAAGATGTGGGTCGGGCACCATGTGGGATGAAAATTTGATCGTATTGCCGATGGTACGCATGCTGGTGGAAGGTCGGATTCTTCGGTCTTTATCGACGTTCCTAGCGTTTTTCGAATATTAAAAGAGAAAAATTCTTGGTCTCGTTTATCCTCGAAGGCTTGCTCCGAGAGAGGAAAAAAAAACGGGAGAATAAAAAAATTCCATTGTCTTTCTCCACCGCTTCCATTTCCTACCTCTGCTATTTTTCTTTCTTAACGTGGGCGAAAAAAGACATAGGCTAATGTAATTCTTTTGAAACAAAAAATTCATAATTTTTCTATATTTAATCTATCTAATATTTCTGTTTACGATTCGAAGTGTTCTAGAGTTGCTAAAAGATCTAAAAGAAACTACACGAAAAACTATGACCTATACATAACAAATAAAAAAACTAGCAAGTTCTTTATAGTATTATAAAATAATATAAATCCGTAACGACTTATAAACGTTCCAAAATCTTCATAAACGATTAATTCTTAAAACTAATACCAACACTTTCTACACTCACCGCACGTATAAACGAGAACGTTATCGGTGGATTGCGGAAGGAACACAGACGCGACCTTGAAAAGAAAACGTAATGAGACAGATGGCACGTGGCCAAAGAATGTAAAGTAGCCGCATACAACGCACGCCCATTGAAACTTAATTAATCCACGCTCGTTAATTATCTCTAGTGACAGGTACGGTCATCGAATGAGAAGCAATGACTCGATGTCGACCGAACGACGTTACGAAACGATCTCTACGAAAGATAGTGTCATGGATCTTATAAGATAGACAAATCGAGTTAAGGGAAGACTTAAGGAGATCGTAACGATCATAATACTCGTAAGTACGATTCTCGAAATCTTTCCTCATCGTTGCGATGGAGATTTTAATTCAATTTATGAAGACGAGAGAGGGGGGAGGCAGAGATGAAGATAATAAATGGATCGTGACCAGAGAGAGGGAAACAGAGAAGGCTTAATTAAGGAAATTAATCAAAGGGCCCATATTAACCGCAAAGTCCCTGAGAGAACCTATATATGACCGAATAATAAACCTTCCCAACGAGCCACCGTCTTACAAAGATATTAAAATCTATAAAATGGATCCGTTCCATAGATTCAACTCTTTTCCTTTTTGAAGTTAAATTCAGAATTTGTAATCTTTCTTGCGATTTATGATCCCTTTCCACTTCTGCAATACTTCTTTCATTTTCTTAAAACTTGCTGCCTTGTTCGATTGTTATTATTATGATGTACATTTTTTTCTTGTATTAAAGATGAAGCGTCGATCAAGGTAGACGTTTAGTTATCTTCCATTATACAAAGTCAAAGGCAAGAGTTACGAAAAGCCGTTTTCCCGAACTGGCTAAGCACGTTAATAAATAAGTAAGATCAATTATTAAGCCCTAAGTCTAGCTCGTGTACGTTTACCGGAGCTTTACTAACTCTCGCCAAGCGAGTTTTCCCACAAAGTGATTTCATTCATGCCCCCTGGCCGTGTGTATGTACGATTCGAATGTTTCGGATGGTACGCCTCTCGCTCGGAGCAAAAACCACGGGCTATTAGGAACGGTCACATACGTTGATGCTAATTAACTCGTAAAAGACCAATCAAACGCTCCGTTTGAGAAGATACGGTTAAACGAAATTCTGGACAGTTAACGTTCTAATCGCTGCACTAACTTGCGATGCGTTTCTCTTTGTATAAAGCGAAGCTTAAAGCCTTCTGCAAATCTACCTAACATTTTGCCCGGAAACATTGAAAGAAACGATATTTAAAATAATATAAAAATGTATATAAATATAATATAAAAAAAGGTTGAAAAATAATTGTGTTCAATGGAAAAGAACGTAGAAGCGGGAAAGCATGAAAACAATTTTTTTTATATAAATATGTAGAAACGTTTGCTTCAATATTTTCGAACCAATGTTTGTCGCTATGGACTAGGCCTTATGACGATCGTAGGAAATCGACGTGAAACGAGCGCAAACGTTCCCTCTCTCGGTGTCAATCCGACTAGAACGATCGCCGCTTAGAACTAACGATATATCACTGAAAACGGATTGAACGAAAACACTTCCACGTCAATATGTACATATCTCATGAAAGACGTGTTGTAAAGTGTCGAACGTTTGTGCTATTTTCTTTTGAGATGTCAATTATAATAGTTTTTTTTTTCTTTGTGAAATAAAGAATATATTATAGCAAAATAAATATTATTTTGAAAAGACTGATAAAAATCACTAGTCAATATTTATTACCACCTGAAAGAAATTTATGCAATCTTTTTATCTGAAATTGCAGACTTTATTAGCAATCTACGTTTACCGTAAGAAATATTTCTTTTCCTGTAAAAATCTTCCACGCTGATGTATATTACATTCATAACTGTATATCTTTGCACAGGGAATGACATGAGAAAACTGCTTTACCGACTCATTTTCTTGCAACAATGAGGCATGGTTTAAATTATTAATACTTTTCTTTCAAAGCACCTGGGTCGCGCACAGATGACTGGGTCTGGTGCAAACAGTTCTACCACGTTGAAGGAACGACGGAAAACGGGATATCTCACAAGGCTAGCAATTTATGTGAGACAAAAGATAGAAGGCGAGGACGCGTCGAAAGATGCATCGTAAGAAGGGAATGCGATCCTCTACTTTACATAATGTGCGATTCGCATATGGGGAGGGAAAACGATGAGTCGTGACCTCGATTTCAATGTATCCCTAGATCGAACGCCATTCGTCCAGAATGGATCACAGTTGGATTGAGAACGATCGGCCTCCCCCGCGAAACCATAGAATCGTTTCGCGACTGCGGCGAGCTAACGACGAGTCTCTTGATTTGATGAAACAAAAGATACGATCGTTGAAATGTTTAATTGAAACTATCGTAATACATATAAGTCGGTCCATTTTGGCTTACAAAAATGTATTCCAAAGAGAGACGTTGAATATCTCTGCATTTGCAGCTATGGGAAATAATTCGTGTATCTTTATAACATATTTTAAATTCTATTTATTTTTCTATATCATTATTTTTATGACACGAAGTAATTTAGTGGCGGTTTAAAATGCAAAATGACTTTCCCGTTCTAGTAAATAATTATTGTTTACGTTTACCAACATCCTATTCCATGATTTATGTTTAGCTAATCCGATTATACGAAATAATTCAAAATTTATTTCCAAGTTATGATAGGATTTGTACGATAAAATAGCAAAGACATTTATTAATTTGTATCACGTATATACATACATATTAATTAGAAGACAAACATTCTTTGCAACAATCGTATTAACAATAAGCCGTTTCTATATTCATATATACCTATATAGCCAAGCTCTACATCCCTTTGAGAAAATATTTCAATTTGTTTTCTGAAAACAAACTTTCCATGGTACTTCCAAAAAACAAAGCAACCTATTTCCATACTCTCTAAAACATTTAATAACCTCCGAGGACATCGATAAACCGTTCCCAAATTTCACGAAAATCATTCGACATTTAAAGGTCTCACGATCGTGAAATATTCCATTTCGATTTCTCTCTCTCTTTTATGAAAATCGAGTGGCCGTTTTTCTATCATAGATCGACAGAGAGAGAAAGAGAGAGACGAGATGGATTGATAACGAATGGCTCGAGGGCAGAATACGAAGAGAAACGAAGGAGGAAGAGGAGAGAGGGTTGAGGGAGAACGGTGTTGGGGGTTGAAGCAGCGCAGTTGGCCTAAATACCACCACGGCTTGACGTTAATTTAGCAGCACGCGGGCGCACGGTTTGCAGGAGGGCGTTTCAATAGGTTGAGCCAGTGGATCCTGAGCTACCACTACTGCTGCTGCTGTTGCTGTACTTTCAAGCTCGGATAAACAAGACGGCAGCTCCTGCGAAGTCTTTGTTTCGAAATTAATCCGGTATCGGACCTCCCTGAAGGGAATACCGATCGTGTGGTCTCCCGACAACGTGACCCAAACTGCGTACGACAACTTATGATATAATGATTATGCGTGCCGTCGGAAATTAGAGTTACTTTAACTTGTTATTAACTCTCGACTTGTTTCGTGAGGGTTAAAGATTATCACAAATATTTGTTTTAAAGGCCAACAATGATTTGTTGATTAATCAAATAAAAAACTTGTTGATAAAGTATCAATTTGATTTTAAGTCAACTTTAACATAAATTTGATATACTGTACTTAGAAAAATGGATTTTATGATAGGATTATTCTGAATTCACGGGTATCACTTACGTACTTTAGTAAAATTTATGACACCAGCCGAGGATTAACTTGTTACTAACTTGCAACGAATGTAGAAAGTTTTCGTAGGCTCTTTAAAGTATATGACTCGTCTCGTGCTCGGTTAGCTTTTAGTTTTTCAGATATCATACGAATTGGTTAGATTTAAAAAATACGCTATATTTCAGTTCTATAACGAGACTTCATAAAAAAACTGGGAAAACATATATGTTTTGCATGTTTTATCGTCGCAGTCAACATTGGCTATTTTTTAAAGAATTCTAGACATACGTTATTTCATCTGTCATGCTTTTTTTTTAATTACCACGCCATTTGAAATCGCGAGTTCGTTCGGTTAAAATAAAATTCATATTCGCGTATATTTGTCAAAAACGTTAAAAAGAAATAGTAGAAATATTTTAAAACCTTCAGTGAAAGTATTAGAAAACATGGCTGATTCATGGGAAAACGCATTTGCGCGTTAACATAATCGTTGAAAAGTTCGAAAAGAAAATAGTAAAAGAAGCCTAAAACTTGAACGAGAAAGAATATTTTCATCTCCACCATCGCGAAGTCGCTTCGAACTTCTCGAATCATTTTTTCGTTGGAGTATACTAAGGGGGATGGAAAATTTCTGTTGAATCTGCGGTGGAATGGAAAACGAAAAAGAAGAAGGCAAGAATGTGGTGGATGAAAGTATTTCTCGAGAGAGAGGTCGAAAAGCTCCAAATGCTCGAGAATCTTTTGAAAGTTCGAGGCGAAGAAATATAGACACGTAAATCGAAAACCGAGTAAAATTTCTTGATGCAACACGATAGGAACTACAAAGGTAAGTAGATCTGCTTGCTAACGACAGCTTTTCCTAGGAAAACTCTCGTGCAATTTAATAACGACGGTAGGTACCACAGACTCGGCAATGGTAACGCAACGGAACAATGATTACTGTTTTACGTCTCGCTCTCGTGGCACAAAGTATATAACGATCACGCTGAAATAAGAATTTAATTAAAATCTCCGTGCGACATGGACCGACACGCGTTAAAACTTTCAAACGCATCGTTGAGATCCTTTGAGAAATCGCAAAGTATCGCGACTTTGTGTTTTAGTAATTAATTGAACGCTTACAGGAAAGGTTGCTGCCTACAACAAGGGTGTTGGATGGAATAACGATGGGGAATACTTTAAATGCCGTAGGGGGTACTGTTTATCGATATTTACGGTAATGTAACCATCGTTTATAAGAAGTATGAGATTTAATATAAAAAATATGCCAGTGAATAATTTCATATCTTTATACTAAAAAATGTATTAAACATTCAACACATACAACGTTTGAACAAATTTATAAATTGACTTAATGTTATAATTCTTTTGAGAACAAAAGTTTGCGAAAAAATTCACGTCTTCGCTTTTTCATAGAACAGATGGTTATATGGTCGTAAATGTCGGCAAACAGAAGTCAGAAACATTTTAAATACGATCCGTAAAAACGTGTGCCAGTTATCAATGGCAGTCAACGTGTTGTGTCCGCCGACACAAAAAGTAAGACAACGAGAGAGGACAAAATCCGATTGCGGAAAGAGAAATGAAAGTTCTGGCAGTTACAGAACCCGTGGGCCGAAAGTATGAAATATCGTGGACACACATTTACGACCACCAGCTGCTAAAGAAACGTACAAGGATCTCGAAATTGGAACTTGCTTCGATTTACCTTCCGAATACTTAAAAAATATTTTCCTAATTGGAACGTTTACTCAAAGACCGATAAATTTTCATCGGAAATTCTTCGAACTTCCTCCGTTAAACAAGATTCCAAGAAAGCGAGGAGATGTGTTCCAGATTCTCTCGAACCAATCGTCCCACGATTCTTCGTCGATTTCGATCACGCTTTCGCGTTAACTATTATGTATTCCCCGAAGACGAACTGGATGAAGTAAAATCTCGATGGATTTCGTGACAAAGATCATCAAAAATGGATCACGACCTTTTCATTTTTAGTTCTCCTTGTCGTTTTAATTCCGTAGTCGGTAAATTCCCAGAACTCCGTACGGAGCACGTCGAGATGCGAGATACTGAAAAAGAAAAAAGAGAGGAGAAAAAGGGAAGGGATAGGATCCGAGGAGTTTAAAGGGAAGAGAGAGAAAGAAGCGTAGAGCGCGAAATGGAACTCGCCAGTAGAAGAGCTGTAAGGGCAGAGTAAACGAGACAAGCCATGAAATATGAAGCTGGACGTACACAGGAACCAGTCAATGAGGGTTCGCGGAGCCTACAAAATCGAGCCCGAATCTTTCTCTCTCGTTGGCTTTTTAACGTTTCTCATCTTCCTCGATCGTGCTTTGACGAGGCTCCTTTAAACGCGAGAACAAAGGCATCGAGAGTGCGGCAGATGACGCCGCTTTCTCACTCGCTATGTATTCTTTAACATTCCCCGATCGAGAAACGAAACCGGAGATCGAGGTCGTAATGAAACGAAGAGACGGCCTGAAAATGACGGCTGAATCGAAATTTTCCAGGTGCTGTCTCTTTCGATCGTGAGATCATTTCTCTTTCATCCATTCTCCTCTCGGTAATCGAACGTCACGTTCTGCTTCGAAAAAATACGAAAAACCGTACATACCTATAAGATAAAGGCATCGGTGATAATACCGAACAAAAGTTTCATTGAAAAGTCAAAGGAAACTCCCTTGAAAACGACAAACTCGCTTTTATTCGTGATACGTGTCCGATTATTTGACGATGGTAGTGGTTGAAGAAAAAGAACGGATAGACGATACACCTTAAAAAAGATAGACTTTAATCCTCTACGACGACTCCCTTCTTTTACTCCTTTGAGATCTCTCTATCTCCCTCCTCTCTTCTCAACTTACACCCAAGTGCTTTTCGGATCCAAAGACAAAGGGGGTCGGCGCAGAGGTTGACCCGCACTTCACTTCTTTCATTCTTCCGGGTAAAAGAGAGTGAGAGAGAGAAAGGAAGAATACAAGGAGGAAAGGCCGGAGAGAAATAATAGAGACGAAGAGTACCAGAAAAGGAGTGTGTGAGAGAGACAGAAAGAGAAGAGATACAGGGTAGCAGATGAAGGGACAGAGAAGACAGCAGCGTGTCCCGGAAGAAGAAAAAGAGTTGGATGGCGATGAGGTAGAAAGAGAGAGGAAACTCTACGAGACTCGGCTATACTTTTCTAACTACCGCCTTTCTTCGTGCTCCACTTTCCAAGTTCTCGCCCCTCGGAGCACTTGACACGCGTGTTAAGTATGCGAACGGCTCCAGGTATATGCATCTCTCTCTCTCTCGTGCTCTTTCGGTAGTACTAACAACGATAACGACGATTCTATCGTCCTGTTCGAACGAGGTAGCATCGATCCTTTCTCAGGTATACTTCGTCACCTTCGTGCGGTCTTAATGAGTCATCTTATACGCTGATTAACGTTGGAGCTCGAAAAGATCATATATGTGTCCCTATACATGAATGTTAGGTAAAGAGGGAATTGTGGAAATAATTGCAATCTACGGGTTTGTTTTTTAAAATTAAATTAAGATTCTAATATGCAGAGGAGTTCGATAATTAGAAATCTTGTAATTTATTTTGAATACCTTTCGAATCTTAAATAAATTGTTGATCTAGCCATTTAATATGATTATAGTCAATGAATCATAAGGTACACTTACTATAGCAATAATATATTACATGTGAATAATTGTCTGCGCATACGATAACGTCATCGTTAATCTTACTTTTACCTGTTTCGTCTTGATTCTAATTTTCATAAAAATTAACCGACCGGGACTAATACCTTTCTAAATCCAAGCCAAAGAATCCCAAGAAAATCTCGTAATGGTTCCCCTATCGTTGTCCTCAAAAAATCTATGGTGACGAACCAGAAGGAGAAGACTTACAGACGATAAGAGAAACACGATTTTACCATCGTCCTTCGATCCTACCATTTACGTCCTCGACCCAAGCCCGCAGTAGAAGCGCCCTTTAAACCCCCACCACGAGTAGGTATCTACCATCCCCACCATTGCGTACCTTCGCAACCCCTTCGACTCCTCCATGGCGCTGCAAGGTCATGCGTATCCCGTTTTACCCTGACTAGAGGGAGGAGAAGGACGACGACGGAAGTAATGAAGATAAGGAATAAAGGAGGAAGATGGAAGCTTTTCGCGAGGGGGGAGAACTTCTCCGATAACTTTACCGATTACCAACAGTTTCCCATCCAGCTCGTACACCAAGCAATCTTCTCTCTCTCCCTCTCTTTCCATCTCCTTCTCTTCGATAAGTCACACCGATCATCGATCCTCGCGCGAACGAGTGCAGAGTTAGCAGGAAACTACTATGGACGGTGAAATCTCCTTAACGAGTTCTCAAGAAAATTGAAACGCTTCTGTTATTCTTCGTTTCTTTCCACGACGTTGCTTTTATAACAATTATTAAAGTGATTATCCAGAATCGTAACTTTTAGAAATCCTATCGCTACAAAGTGATCGAGTAATTATTAGTCACTTAAATATTTTCAAAACTATTAAAATATACGGCAAACTTTATGCAATATTTCATGTGAATATTTTTCTGGACGAAAATCGATGGAGTTTAAACGAAATCATGTCGCCGGATGAACATTAACCCGTTTTATAGATTGATGGCCGTTAACGTAGTTTTACGTCATTTTACATTTACAGCGTGATACATGAGATTTTATGAAGTAATATTTTATATTTGCTCACGTATTTCAAAGTTGGAACATTACAGCGTCGAGCTACAGCATCGATACCACTGGTTGCGAAACTGTTAAAAGTTTGAAACCTAATCTTAACACGTGTTCTATACGGAAAACATGAAACTCTGTTCATAAAAGTTGTCTACAGACTCTGATTAATTTAGAGAATATTTATCAAGCTGACGATTAACGCGACCATTTTACGTAGAAACAAATACATTCAAAGACCAGAACAACTAAGAGCAAAGTGTAATTTCAGCCTCCAAGGAGAACGAGGGAAGGCTCAGCTTATCGATAGCTTTACTCGGAGGAATTCGATCTCGTCTGAAGCTGCAATTGAACGAGCCGCGTGGTTCGTGAAATATATAAAGGATCTCCTGCCCTAGTGCTTCCTGTCACGACCGAATATTGACTAATAGCCTGGGAACGCAACGAGTCTCTTAGCTGTCGTACCGCGTATAGTGGAGATGGATAACCATCGATGGTACTACGGATTATGATCGACGGCAACGGACCACGAAACATACACCAACGTTATGCTTGTACGCGATAGAAAAATCGATGAATTGGAGAGGAATAGAGAAAGCTAGTTCATTCATTATTAGCTCTTAATGTCGATTCGCTCGATATATGATAATGATGAGAATAATTTAATATCACGCGTGGAAACGCATCATAATGAAACATTTAAAACACGATGGTGTTCCGGTATTTCTCTGTTCTTGGTAAAACGTTATATTCTGTCATTTCGTATTTTTTTTCATTTGAAATAATGCAAATCTGAGAAATGATGTCGAAAGTTCTAATTGTGATCATGATGAATGGACAGATGTGTCGATGTAATCAGTCGAATATTTTAGATTAGTGTTCAGACTTGAAAAAATGTGACGAGCACATTGAATGATCCACTGATAAGTCATCGTATCGTTCACCTTAGACCAGTGGTTCTCAAACTTATTTTACCATAGACTCTTTATACAATTTTTATTTTCTTGATTCATCCAGAATTCATACTACAGATGTCTCCGTCAAATTTGTCTCATCTACGTTTACTTTATCCACAAACTACATACACATTTTTGGATAAATCCAACAGATACGTCTATACCGTGAATGTAAGACCATACCCTCGACTATTTTGTACTCCGTAGAAACTTTTCGCGTTCTATCGATAAACGAAAGCAAAACATAGTTCATTCTCTTTTCCTCATATGACGTAACATTCGGCAACACGTTGAAGACTACAAGTTGCAATTGTCGTGTTAACAGAAACGCATCATACTCTATAAATACGCCGTCGAACGATCGACTAATGAGTCGCGAAGGAGTCTGTACCGTCGTCGAGGCTGCGACTGACGATGTCTGCGTTACTTTCTCAAGGTTTTCGACACTCACCTTCCCCTCTCTCTTTCTTACCCGTAGAAACTTATGAGGACATCGGAGAAAATGGCTGATGACCGGTCATCTTCGAATAATTATTAACAGGAAACAAGAAAAATCCAACGAATCGTCTAGAGGGAAGAAGGAAAAAAGGTAGAAAGAGATAGAAATAGCAGCTTACACGTGGCAGTGAACGGGTACGTTCAAAGCGGATTATGTATTTCACGAAGCCGATCGTCGTCGGTCGCTTGAAGTCAACTCGGTATTTGCGAATCGACGCTTCCTCTTCGGTAAAAGCTTTTTCTCTTTCCCTCTCTCTCTCTCTCTTCGTTAAAAGATATTTCTCTCTCTTCTTCACCACTAACAACGTTCCCGGGAGACGCGTTATCGGGTATACGCTTCGCCTTTACGAGTCACAAACGCGGTTCGTGTTTGTACAAGGGGATTCATTTTCATAGACCATGAAAGGCATATTGATAACAAGGTGGACGATAAGATTAATACCTCTCACGGATCGTAACACAATTTTTGAAACGCTTTTTATATGTAGCGTAAAATACTAAAAAAGATATAACGAGCCTCGTACCGAGATTTCGCGGACGACTAGACCTTTGTACGAGAATGAACGATGAAAGAACGTTTAATAAATCATTGTGATATTGCAATGACGATAATTCTTTCGAATCCACGGCCTCGTTCCTTTTTTTTTCCTTCAGCTTTTTATTTCATTCACGAAACGTGACTAGCAAAACTATCCCGTGCAATCTCTCTCTCGCGCGTCTCGCACAATGATTAGTAACGTACGTGGTATGTTGTAGGGGAAGGTTGCCTCGATTGGACCACTTTTCACATTTTTGCATTTTTCTAACTACCTATTAACTTTTGCGCAAAAATCGGCATACATATATATTCTACAATAAGTTATTAACCAAATTTTGCAAGTTGGAACTTAATATCTATTATACAACAAAAGTTATAACTAATTTTCCAAATGCTTGCAAGTGGTCCAATCGAGGAAACTAGTTTCCTCGATTGGACCACCAGGTTCCTCGATTGGACCACTTTTTATAATTCGTTCTACAAATAAATTATACACACTCATATGCTAAAATTTTATGGAAAATTTATTAAAAATAATACTAGATACACAAGTAAGTAAGTAGTAGTTCTTCCTTGCAGAAGATACAGTACCACGATTCCTGATCTGTAGCAGAGGAACATGATGGTACTGCCTCATACTGCCGTGATCGGAGAATACTCTCGAACTTACTTCAGCTTTCTGTCGTCTTATTTGAGACAATTCTTTAGAAAAAGTAACGCTGATAAACTAAACTTATGAAATACGCTCTCTAAAACTGAATTAGTGAAAAATCACTAATTAAAAGTGTATATTCACTATTCTGAAATGCCAAAAAGGGACCACGCGTAAATAGTGAATATTAACAATTTGAATTAGTGAAAATTTTACTAATTCAGTTTTAGAGAGCGCAGATATTAATGCAAAACACAGTTGATTTCCTCGATTGGACCGGTCCAATCGAGGAAACTAGAAGTGGTCCGATCGAGGCAACTCGAACCTTTTCTCAATATATGCTATTATGAGGATCTAAACCTAACATACCCATAAGATCAAGTATATGGATCTCTTTCTAAAAGTCTAAATTAGTTGATCATATTAATATTATTAAGTGAATCTCATTTGTATTTTTGCAATTTCCTTAGTAATGGAAGGAAAAAATTACATCAGGGACGCACAAATCACAATTATGGGCAAAACGCACATAAATGTGATTTAATTTCGGTATAAATACTTGCAAATACGAATACAGATATTGCCACATGTTCTATCAAAATTTCGCGATGCTACGAAGTCTCGAACATAGAAAACTCGTGGTGGTCCAATCGAGGAGCCGGTCCAATCGCGGCAACCTTCCCCTATATGAAACGTATATATTCATTCAAGGATGCTACTCGCGTAATTTGTGCGAAACGTACCTACTAGAGGAATATGTAATTTCGCGGGCGGGTAGTTGGTAACCTCACGCCACCGACGGATTTTAGTTTAGTCCTTAGGAAATTTCATTGTCGCCCGCTTCTTGCTCTATTTTCGCTTCGTTCCGTAAAGTAGAAGACAAGTAAACTTATATGAAAAGGAGGCCAACTAAACTGGGTTCTCGTCTCTCTCGAGTCATTTCAAATTTATTTTTTCTGCATAATTTTTCTGAAAAGTAATAAGTTTTTCTTAATAATAAAGTTTTTGCTTGGTTATATACCTATACTCGTGCGTCTTATGAAACTTGTTATATCGCATTCGATTTGTATTGAAGTTAATTATGACATTACTAATTATCAAATCATTTTACTGAAACAAAACATGACAAGTGTAAGTTAACAAATCGAGAGACAACTTTGTAACAAGAGTACGATCACCACTTCGGTAGAAACTACAAAAAAAATCATTGAGAAGTAATTCTTCACGTCCAGACCACCACCGACGCGCTCTCTTGAAACTTCTTTTCAAGAGCAACATTTATTTTTACTTCTACTATCTCCGGACGATCATCCTCCCCCTTATCGAATGTTCTTTACACGAGAGTTTCTATTTAAAAAAAGAAAAAAAGGAAATCTGTGCTACTCCGACACGAAGATCGGATGTTCATATCACCTCGAGTATTCGCTTCCGCTGCCCTTTAAATACCTACTCTTGGAAGTCACAGTCGAGATTAATAATTTTATCGCAAACACGAAACTAAATGCCAACAAACAGAAACGAGGTCTGCTCTGTATACACGCCGAAAATTCTCTTCGAAGGATATTACGCCAGCTCAAATAGTCACCGTGCCTCCGTCCAATATCTTAGATAGAGCAAAGGATATGCGTTTATGTACTATATATACAGATATATGCACGTTTGAGTGCACGTACACACAAACAGGTCGTACCTATACTACATACAAAGTGCATATAAGTTCGTATATATAGATAGGAGGCGCGTACCATAAACATTTCCGCGAGGTTGCACAAACTAATTTAACGCGGTTAAATCCGAAGCTCGATTTTCTTCCCTTTTCTGCTCCCCTTCGTCGTCTTTTTCGAGGAAGACCGTATAAACCAAGAAATTGCAAGCTATAAATTTATGAAGGAACGAATTTAGTGATTCGGTATAATCGACCTTGTTTATTGGACAAAAACACGTAATATTAAATTTAATCATCACTTATTGCTTATTTACATTGAATATATTAATGTAAATTACCTGAGATCATATTTAATACGAACATTTAGATTAAATACTAATAAAAAGTTAACATTTGACTATTATTGTTACGTTTTATTTTTGATAAACGTCATGGTAGTCCACACTTGCCGTACTTGTACCACGATCATTGACTGTGACGAGCCCGGAGAAAAGGGAAATAAATTTTGCGTGCGTCAACCGCATATGTTAAATATCAAAACTGATAGACACTCCCTGCACATAAATGTTATAAGCTTGCGTGAAACCTGTTGCCCCATATTTATCCGTAAAACCGTGCGGATGCGAACGGAGGCGAAGAGTGCTACAATTTGGAGTGCTACTCGACGATAAACTGCAAAAAAGGATAAAGTAAAATTCAACGGTGGAAAGGTAAGAACATTTATCCACATACGTCACAAAGCGTTCTACCCTAATACCATGGATCTACAAAACCGGATTAGTAGATTATACGCGTAAAACTACGACTCTTCTTTCTCTCTTTATCCCTCGTTCGTTCAGTTCGAAGAGAGACGGTAAACTCGGTAGCAAAAGGGGTTTAAGAGAGAAAGAGAGATAAATATTTTATAAGATGGTAAACATTATGAAATGGTTTTAAACCATGGAGATTATACCGGTGTAAAGAGTCAAATAAAATTATAAACAGGATGCAGATTTTTAATGGAAAAATAACTCGAAAATATGGAAAAAATTTAAGGGAAGATTATTTTTAAAAAAAGGCATTTCACATTTTCGATTCTTTTTGCAGAAAGAATCATTTTATCACTCCTGCTGTCTATTACTACAAAATTCGTACACCGAGACTGCGGTAGAAAATTTATTTCGTGCTGAAAATTGCGATCCAAAAAAAGCTTCGTGAAAATGGTGCAGTAAACGGAATCGATAAAAAAGTGTAGATGGAATGAACATCGCGTTCACAAAAGTAGGCTGAACTCATTAAAATTAATTTTTGACGCTACAAAATACGCGACTCTCTCTCTCTCTCTTTCTCTCGCGAAAATGCGATGGAGGACGTATTTCCGTGGGGAAGTGAAAAAAGGTGGGAGGGAGGGTGAGAGAGGGAAAAAAGAGAGTAACTCGGTGCACACTCTCGGGGGTGCGCCACACGTGCGCGGCAGCATTAGAGTGGTGCATTCAAGTGCACCAGGCTTACATGTTTTATGAAGATGTACAAACATATCTACATATACCATACGTATATACAATATATACATATACGTATGTAGTCTAGGCTATATAAGGTGACCGTGTTCGTTCGCCACTCGACGCTATGTATTTCCCTCACCGATGTCGAACAGTGTAAACCGTTGTAACGCAAAAACTACTGACATACTCGTCAGTCGTAGCCACCATCGTCGAAAGACGCAGCTGTGAGTTGTTCCGCGTAGACATTCTACGGACGTGGAAAAGCTATTTTTGCACGGTTCTATGTATGTTGATCGCTTAGGTACGGCAAGCGAAAATGTTACACGTAGAATGTCTTCGTTGAAGTCGGAAGTTGAAGTAGCATTTTAGAGCTTAATGCAATATGTTCTAAATGTATAGCGAATAAGTGTTATAAAATAATTGGACAATCTTCTGGCAAATTAAAGTTTTGTATGAATTATAAAATTTGCCTGTTTTATTCTTATTTAATCGATTGTACCTTTTACATTTCTGTATTGATAACAAAAATTTTGTTTGTAAGTATGTTTTTAATAATGATCCAATGGTATATCTATTAGGATACTATGGTACTCGACGTAAGTGTATTTACTTTTTTTAGCGATCGAAAAAAGAGAAAAAAAAACTTCTTCTTGAGAAATAGCGCTGATCCACCAGATTATTAGATTACGAGAATGGTTCGGGAAAGTTAGCGCGATAACATCGTGATAAAGCAGGAAAAGATGGTACAGTTATTTGAGAAATAGCTCGTGCATTCTCCGTGATGATAACGCCGTGCTTTATTATACGAACCACTCACGTTGTACGCTACAAGAATTTGTGCGATCACGAAATTATGCGGGTCCGTAAAGGAAAAAAAAAGGATGGTAGATATATTTTAACGGACCGAAAAGAAGAGAGCGAAGCTTCTCGCAGGCCATTTACGCGGCAAGTTAGCCGTGCCATTCTTACGGGACTTGCGATTTGACACGAAGCAGAGACGACGTTTTCGCGATAAGGAAAATCGTTGAGAAAATTCATCTCGAAAAACAGGGTCAATCTGTGCGTCGTTCGAGGACGATAGCGTGCGAAAGAAAAATTAACGTGCTAATTTTATAACAAGCTTGCACAATCGCCCCTAATTGGATCGTTTAATAATGAGTTTCTTAAATATCCGTAAAAAGCAAACAGAGAAATTTGTTAAAGAGACGATAAAGAAAGAAAATCACTGTTGAAGCTAAAATTATATAACAGGGCATTAACGTTTTCAGAGACAATTTTTTCTAAAGTTGGAAAAAAATGATGAATATACATAATTAGTATCAACAGTCTCTGAAAAGATCAATCAAGTAGTACAAATAACACTATAGCTAATACATGATTTTAAACTGATAAATTTAATAAACATTTAAAAAATGTTATACTTTATTTTTGTACATCACAATAGAAGCTAGCAATAAAAAATGGATCAGAAATAAATCAGTGATTACCGCTTTTATCGTTATCGGACAATAAGCTCCGAAATCGATCCTATAACTATCCCGAGTAGTCGCTATCCCGTTGCTACTTGGCTACTGCACGAGTAGCTTCCCGTTAGGTGCCGCAATCAGGAGGTTATAAATTTCATGCTGACAGTCTTCGAATCGCATTACCGATCTAATTTCAAATAGATGCCGCTGCTACCTTGCGCTCCGATTGACTCCCCGTTGACGTTTCCTCCTTCACTCGTGCGCGTTATCGTCGGACACGTGCTAGATGACCGATTTCGAAATGACGATACTCTAGACGTTCTCACGAAACGAAATATACGATCATCGACAGCGATATGCCTCGTCCTGACAAGATGGCCGAATAATAACACCCTCTTCATTCGTCTTTCCTTCGATTGAGTCGCGTAATCGTGTACTTCTTGGTAAGTATGGAAGTATCATTATTTTTCCAAGAAACGTGGTATGGCAACGAGCAGTCGATGTTTTAAACACGAGTCTAGGCTGGGAAAATGAGCCATGTTCAAATATCGATTGATAACGTGTGCGTTATGTAACTATGTGTGCGAGCCCGGGACTATGTTCATATATTATCTGGACTAGACTATGGAACTGAATAGAAAATATTTGTAATACCGACCATTCCTCGAATTCTCATAATTCGATTGGTAATTTTACGAACAGGTGACAATTTGTTTTTTTATTTTTTGGACACTAAAGACACGATACTTTTGTATATATTAACGTTTAATTTAAAGAATGAGATAATGCCTTCCATTATTTATGACGCGATATATTAATAAATTTTCGTTTGAGACGCTACTTTGTCACCAAGCGAATATTTAGCAAAGTCGTAATTCTTGAACTTGATCGCATTTCGTAAAAAAAGCAACGGTAACTTGGGGACCGTTAAAAATTTGCAAAAAGTTCCTTCCTTTTCTCTCTTTCTCAAGACAGAGAAGAGAGCATTCTGAATAATTTATTTTAATGCGGGCACGCGAAACGTCAAGTCGTGAATTATAAAGGTACTTGCGAACTTCCTTTTGAATTTTTTAACCTTTAAAGTCGAAACTCGGAGCGTTCTCTATCGTTGGACAAGGATTAGACATTTTTCGAGGTTCTAATATGCTTATCGCGATAGACGTAAGGTACGTAAACTCTCTCGACGGTTGATATGAACTAAAGAAGTACCTCTGGCATACCCGGTGGTACATCTCATTATACTAATTAGTCTAGTACGTAGGTAGATTCCAAGTCACCGGCTCTTAATTGTACGACCCACGCTAGTTTCCATAGAAGTTCGGAATCTCTTATGATGCGATCGAAATTTGAACGCGTTCGATAGCTCTTGACGTTACAAATTGAGATCATTTTGCACGTGCAGTGCAATTTCTAAATATATCTAACTAATAAGAACATGATTAGAAGTAACATACGTGTACACTTATTAGAACTTTAAATTAAAAAGCTTAAAAATGACCTAGAAACACAGAGAATATCTCAAACGAGATCAGTAACGCGGTCAAATAAAAATGAAATGAAAAAAGGAAAGAAATTTGTGTTCGACGAAATAAAATCGTCGGTATTGAGAATCATCGGGGTCTCTCGTCATCGCGATTAATTCCTTATTCCGTTTCAACTAAATTTCCTGCTTCCACGCTGAATAAGATACTCGTAAAAGAGAAAAAAAAAGAAAGAAAGGGGGAAATAAGAAGAGAGAGAGAGATAGAATTTGCCGTAAGGAGTCAAAGAATGATTGTAATAATCCAACGCCACGTGGGAAATCCTCCGTGGTTTACCGGAGCCCGTAGTTATACGGAATAAAGGCTACAGAAAGAGGGGTAAAATAGGGGAAGATGAGAAAGAGAGAGGGGGGAAAAAGAAGGAAAAATTACGGTGCTCTCGTTCGTGCTCCAATACCAATACGACGAGCGAAGTTACAACGACATGGCACGATGGTATACTCCCTCGTGGCACAGTCTGTCTTTGATTTTTATCATCTTTTTTTTTACATCGGATTCCTATATATAGAACGACCTGTAGAGAGAAAGAGAGAGGAGGTGCAACCTCTCGCGAGAACGACCAGAGCATCAGCCGCTGAAAGTAACGACGATGCCGCTAATTGCCGGACTATTAGTTCGATGAGCCGATTGATTTTCCGAACGAAAATAATCAAGCTCGTACAAAGATAGTTTTATCGTCGGCATGGAAAACGGGGACGCACCGGTTTAATGCACGATTATTTTTCAAAAACTAAAGAAAAACCTGCTTTTGCCACGAAGGATTTGAATTTTTCACGTGTTCAATCAAAAACTCTCTTTACTCTTCATTTTTATATATATTTTGTGATGTCATATGACTCGAATTTTAAGTAAAATAATACAAGAAACTTGATATGCCACGGTCGACATATTTTATTTAAAAAAGACCAGATTGCATTAATGGCGAATACAGGAGGTCGGTCTCAAAGTAACAACCGCGTTTTAATTAGCATAATGTCCAGGATTTCTGCGGATGCAAGAGAGAAAGAATCTTTTTTTTTTTCTTTCTCTCTCTTGCACAAACAAACACGGGATAGGTGGTCTAATGCAAGGCAAAAAGTGGAGAGGACGTTCGGGTTCGTAACGCGAGCAGCTTTTACACAAGCCAAATATTCTCGAAATGTCTTATCTAAGTGATAAGGCATCGCATTTTAATTAAAACGCGATCGTCGCATTTTGTTTCGCGTTACCTGTCGCGTTCCTTCGATTCTTTCGGTCTTTATAAAATATTATAGTGAACAGGGATTATATCTAATCCGATACCTGCAGGAGTTACTCGAGTAGAGATTAAACGACAAGTTTCAAGAAACAGGGACAACGTTGGTAACATTGACATTTTCAACGAGGACTATAGTAAAGCCCTATGGATGGGTTTTATCATTGTCGCAACAACTTCGCGCCACTGATATCGTTAAAAGTTGGTAAACGAAGCAGGAAAACGGGTGAATCATCGTCTCTCGACATAAAACGAAACACTGTTACCTGTTCTAGTTAAAAGAAACAAGAAAAAATATTATGTATGTATAAAAAAAAATAGATATAGTGACTCACCGATCGATCTTGTCCATCGTGGTCGGATGCTGCAAGATGGTTTGTTGTCCGGACATTTCGACGACGCATTGTGTTCCGAGTTCCAGCTCTGTGAAAAGTAAAAAATATTGTGTTAAAATATGTCCAACGATATTTTAAAATTTCTTCGGAACCTTTTCATCGATAACATAAATACTACAAGTCCGATAATTCGTTCGAGATCAAATTTAAGAACGACAAGATAGTTCACTGCACGCGAGGTTCTAGAAAAGGTAGACTCCTCTGGTGCGCGTTATTGAACATGGGAGCTATTGAACGTGGAAAAGCTCCGGGATGTACGTAAATTTCCATTCACGAAGAAAACTTACGTGCAACGACGATAAATTGGACGAAGGAAGTTATTGGACGTTGCAATGGAACAGGACGAAAGCGTATCCCTGATATAATACGTGATCGTTACAGTTTGCCGCAGGAATGTGGAACGTCAGGGTAATATTGAAGAATGTCTAATTACCGACACATCGGCCACTACCACCACAGGAAACGAACAAAAGGAAGCCCTCGCTCGTAGATTTTAATTACTTTGACGCCGTTATTGCATAGTATTAAATCGATTTTTTTTCCTTCGATAATATATGCACCGCGTGTCACCGGTGATATCTCCTATCTTTCAGGAACAAATGGCTAACTATAATAAACAATATAATCGGAAACCGCAGGATTCAATCTACGTGAACTGCAATGGTTTACAAGCACCGCTTTTGTGTGCCTACGAACGCGTAGCTAATCGTATTGCAGCAGCCGTTGGAATACCAAATATCACTGTCGTACCGTGCGTTATACTATACAGCGTTGTCCCGATCGGTCGAGTTGTACCTGGAGGACAATTAAATCCTCTCTTGTCGTGCTCGAAATGTTATACATGAATGAATAAATAATTGACCTATAAATAATAAAAACGATCGGGGATCGTTAGATTTATCATCGATCTTGCCGATTATTCATGGGGTCAGATTTTTATGCCATAAAATTAAGAAGTACCATCGCATTAATGATGATTAATGACTAATAATACCGATGACTCGTTCTATCGATAGTACCTCTCGATTATTTATTAATCTAAAAAGATTTTCATTGTTTATAAGGTAAATAGTAAATACAGTGGCAAGAGTAATGACTAATTAAGAGATAAGTCGAATATCGCTCTACCGAGACCTCTGTTGATTTATACACGTTCGAAGCTTCATACTGTAGTTACGATGAGTGGATCGTGGTTACCATGGGACGACGGTGTGGAAAGAAAGATAAAAAAAAGTAAGAGGAAGCCATACGCGCACCCCAAGTGTTATATACATACACCAATCTCGAGTCATAACGCTTGTACCTTTCTGTCGTCTAATGTAATCCTATCGCGAACGTATAACAGAACGACGTGCATGCTTAGTATTATTTGGACGTAATAGCAGTTACATGTAACACCTGTAAAACATAGTTTACTTTGAAAATATGATTTTAATATAATATAGTCCGAGTGTTATGAAGATTCTCGTACGATATGGTATTTTGAAGACACGATTTCGTTTAACACGGCTACGATACTTAATCTAACTGATTCTATTTAATTTTTCATGATAAATATTCAACCAAGTTCTTATATAAATACATCGTAATTAATAAGATAAAGTAACGGGTCCATCAACTCGTTAACACGTTCCTTCCTCAAAAAAGGTAAACACCCTCTGACTAACGCTGAGCTATTGATATTCCTAAGGCACTCGTTACTAACTTTTACGTAAGATAAACAAAATGTCTAAAGCGACTTCGAAGTAACATGGTTAACGTCAAAGATATACAGATGGTCGTTAAAACGTTAAAAAATGTTTATAAAAGGGGGAAATGTGATTCTATGAAACGCACGAATACGGCTGCTGCGTTAACTTTCCGTAATTATTTAAAGTCAACATCGAGTCGAATCTTCGTGATGAGAGAGGAAGAGAAAAGTGAAGTATCGACTACCGTGGAAATTAATGAAGAACCGGAGAAAATTGAATGGGCAAGCTAATGGGTAGGTAGATATCACGTAACCGTGGCTACGTATGAAGCAATTTCTAAAGGTTTGTAGTATTTCATTATTATGGTAAAGCAGAATTCTCGCTTTAATCTTTAAATGCACAATTGAATAATAATAGACAAAAAATATATATTTCACAATTTAGAATTAATCAAAGAAATATATAGGAAAAAAAAAATATGTTGCCAGTTACTTAACCTGACTTACCTAGGTTTTACTAATTTTATATTTAAATAAAATTATTTAATCCACGATGTACAGATTAGTACCATACTTTGCAGCTCTACGATAATGCAAATTGAACACTTATCCTTCGATTATTGTAATACTACTACTTCGCAAATGTATCAAATATTCGAAGGAAAAATTTTATTTCGTTCGTTTCAACGTATACACGAACGAATTGCACGGATTTTGAAGAACGACGATTCTAAGCTCGAGATTTTGGTTTCGTAGTATACCAGGTAAGCAGGTGTCCGAGGATAGCTTTTAAATCTCCGAAGGAAAACCTTAAGATATACGTTCTATGTAAACGAAACCGAGAAAGGTTTTCCCTTTATGCCGCTCGGCTCCGTTCTGACGTTTTCAATAGCGTTAAAAAATTCCGTGAAATTCAGTCCTTTCACTCGCGAAAGGTACGTAGGTGTGTGCATTCGTACGTGTGTATGTATATTTCGTTTGAACTTTCGCAAGACTTTTCTCGAAGAGCGGAGTCTTCAAGGAAAAAAAGAAAAGATCGGTTTCTTGCGAGCATCGTAGCGTAGCGTTCGTTAATTTTATCAAGAAACAAATGCGTGTATAAAGTATAGCAAAAACGAAGGCCAAGGAGAACGAGAAGCACATTTTTCATAGCCTTCGTATTGAAAATGTGGCTCATTAAGAGAGACGTCAATGGAGGGAAAAAAAAGAACAGAAGCTAGGAGCTTTAATCATGATTAATTACCTTTCGATAAGTAGCCGTCAAAAATGTGCTAGTCGAAAACCGTCGGTGAGATAAAAATAATTTTTCTTAAATAATTGCGGAAATTATCGAAAGTTTCGAGAAGCGATATATTAAAAGGAGTCTTATCCTATCTCTGCTTTTTCTAATATCGTTATGAACATAATAAAAAATAAATTAAATTAAATTATACTCAATTTTAAACAAATAAACGTCCAATAGGTAAACTTAGTTATCGCTGCTATTACATATTTACGTATTTTTGTATTTCCTCCTCTCTTTCTCTCTCTCTCGCTCTAACAGGATATTTTTTACGCAAAATAGAGAAACACGCGAACAAAATACCACGAAATCGTCGCAGCTGCCGCCCGACCACCGCTGCTTTCGAAAGATCCACGCTGTTTTTCTCGCTCGTCCTGGACGCTTGGATTCGTTTCAAACGCTAGCAAACGAGTCTCACGTGCGCCCATTCCGCCGTTTTTCCTTGCTTTCCGATATAATGCGATATAATCGTTCGTACGGATCAACGATGTCAACGTTTTGCTTACGCTTCGACGAAACCCGTGAAAAACATAATCGTGTAAAAAAAATATAGAAAAAAGGTCATGAAATATTTCCTTGAACTTTTCATTTTATATCTTTTAAGTAACGTTCGAATATCTGATAGTTTGCATTCAAGCGTTCGGTGTGACGATGAGCGATTACGAATAATTCATACAATCGAATGAATCGACAATTGTCCAATTGTTTATTCGAATATCGATTTATTCGTCCTGAACGAATAAAAATTGAAGAAGAATTTTATATTCAAATAATTCATTTATTGTATGATTTTTATGCTGAACAAACAAAAGAATTATTTCTCGCTTTGGCAGTGTTTATAGAAAAAGAAAACAAAAGAGAAATTTGATTAATCTGTCACGGCTTCTATTTGTGCTTATAATCTACATTCATGATTCTTGGTTATAGGCATAGGGACTGTGAAAAATTGTGTTTATTATAAGAAACTAACCGTTTGTTTTTTTTTAAACAAATTGCTATTTCGTCAACCATGACCAATAATTTGTAGAAAACATAGAAATTTGACACGCCTCGCGAGTCTACGAATAATCGCTAGATTATTATTCTTATCGAATAAAAAGACACAATCTAATAATTCGATTATTTTTGCTCGCAATCACCCATCGCTAGTTTAGTGTCCTACTTTGAGTTAGATTTTACTCGTAGTATTATTTGGAGACCCGTAACGAGTTATGGAGGCAAAGAGACAGAATGGGAGAAAGAGGGAAGCTCACGATATTCTCTCCCCCTCACTCTTTCTCGCGGCAAAGTTCAGAGAACAGTACTGCAATACACGAGATATCATATCTATAATGCACAACACGATTGTATTCAAAGCCACAACGTCACTGCAGCCTTCGCGAAAGTTGGTTATTTCGTTAAGGCCTCCTCCATGTCTCTTCCCCTTTTTTTGAATTCTCAATGTTTCACACGTCATGTGGCATTATGACATGTATGACCTAAAGAGAGAATCAAAACCTAGTTTTACTCATACTCGCAGCAACACAGTACGATAAAGTAAATGTATACAGGTAATTAAAATTATAGCACAAAGGAAACAGTAAAATTATCATAATTACTTAATTACTTAATCACATCAAAAAGTAAATATTCCTAATCCTTTCTAGGTATAATATAAAATCATAAAACTTATTATTTTCACGTGAACAACAAAGTGTCACCTCACTACCAAGTACTACATCTACCTTAGATAAGATTGACAAAAATCTCGACCCTCTCTTCTTTAAACTTCGATCACAAATCAATCTCAAAACGACACTTCGTACTCGTGACGAAAACGTGAATAGAAACTCCGTACGGACAGTTTGTGAGTGCCATTCCCGAACGTAAATTACAAGTCGAATATGATCAAAGTAGTTCGGTGAGTTTCGACCCGCTCTGGCTACAACCAATTTCAATAACCTCCATTCAACGGGAGTCTTCTTGCAATCTCTCTAGGCGAATACGTTCGTGCACATGCACTACCGATATATGTACTCCTCGAACATATACCCGTAGGCGAATCGGTAGAAAAATTGTTCGATGTTCGAAATAAAATAACATTTTTCGTACATCGAGCTAAACGAATTGGTTTTCGGCGTACGCGATATTGCATATTCCGTGAACGATCTACCGAGATAACGTTGATTGCTATCCGAATGGATAAAAAATGTGTATAAAAAAAGGATATCTGTAGTCACGAACGTTTCACTGATCGTATTGTCAGAACGGACAATCTTCGCTGAACACGGTTTTAATAAAAGTTACAATTTTGGCATACCTATTACGAAGTTAATATAGATGAATAGCTCTCTTTGTAGGTATTTAATAATTATAAAATCTCGTTTAGCTTTCGCTTAAATGACTTGCTTACGCAAACATTTAATTTTAATTTTTAAAATAAATGATAATAATTGTTAAGTAAACTAATTTATCTACCTCTGTTGGTAATTTCAACGTTGGATACTCCAAGCGAGTGCCGCACGTAGCAAAGATTTGTTGAATATAAATTCGTTTGATATGTTCACCATAGAACACTATATTAATTTCCGTGTTAGACGAGAGCCATCCTTACTTTAATCTGGTAATAAAACCTTGTTAATACCCATCGAGTCAACAAAACATGACAACGTCGTTTTCTCGTTAAACCGTACGGTCGTTAACGGTATTATTAGACGTTAACGCGATACACTTATGAAATTCTTTCGTAGTAACTCGCAATCGTCGAGCACAGCTTTGGCAAGAACGAAACGCTTCGATAGTAATCTTGCTTTCCTTTTTTCTCTTTCGTCATTACTTTCCTTTATACGAGAAGAACATTCCGTGTCTCTTCTCGTTCGAGAAAATCGAAGAAAAAGAAAGAAAACCATTTCTTCCTTTTGGCTCGAGAACCAAACTGTAGGTACCGAATGTAAGACATTTACGATAAGGTTAAACAATTGCATTTATTGTACCGCAACCGAACGACGAGGAGTAAGATAAAGACAAGAAGCAGCAGCAGGTGCGGAAAAGAGCGGAGAAATTTGATTCGACGACGAAGAAAATTCCATTCTGAACTGGTACACGACCATCACCGTTTGCGTTCAAGGATCAACCCTTTTGGTATAATAGAGTTCGATTCGATGAGTTTAAGGTAGGTACCAGAGCGGAGGAAGAGCGAGTGGAAGAAACGTTTGGTCGTTTTAAAAGAAAAATTCCGATGATAAGTGAAGATTTTCTTTATGCTTCCGTTGCACTCGATGCAGCGACGATTCTCCTACCCCAAATAATTCATCGACTGTAAAACGAACTCTTTCAATGTTGTTCGACCCTTTAATTTCCTGATTCGTGCGATTTCCCGACCGGAATAATTTGTACGAGTTGAAAGAAAAGAAAGAAACGGGAATGAGACAAAAGAAAAATAAGAGATCGAGAAAGCTAGAGATAAAAACAAGGGACAGTAAAGAATAGATGCTGAAACTTCTGCAAAGACTTAAAGAACCTTATCGTAACGTTCGATTTATTTTTCTTATCTTTCGCACGGATAAACCCGAGATAAGAGAGTGTCTTGTTGGAAATAACGAACTTCGGTTTATGTACTACGTAACGCGGTATGATAGCCGTACTAACGAGCGTGATACAGTTTATTAATGAAAATTTTCTATAGCTTCATATATACCACAATTTTCGACGAAGATAGAAAATTTTGTCCGCGGTTTAAAAGCCTCGATATGTGTGCAGACGCGATGCATTTAATTTATTACCTCGCATAAATTCGGTGTAACTCGGTCGAATGCTACGCTCGCGATATTCCGAGGGGTTGGTTTGTCTCGTTAGTTTCTAAACCAGCGAAACGGGGACTTTTAATCTCTACGACTGAGAACGTCACAATGGGGTAAGAACTTTTGTAGCGTCTATTATTTCTCACTCGAGGAAACTTCTACTAAATTCTTTCCACTGATCCTCTACCAAACTTTTCTTTAAGTCGCCTACGCCGTAAAAACGTCCCCGCTAGTTCGGAAGTTCGCCTTTTGCTTTTTCTCATACTTAACTTCCTCTCTCTCTCTATTTCTCACCGACTCTTGTTCCACAAATTTTCTTGAAACAAATCTTACAAGAAACCGGTCTGGCGTCTTCGAGACACGTTGGACGCGGATCACTTGAATTTTAAATTATCTTCAAATTAAAAAAGAAGAACGACGTCTCGTTAATGTCCGTCCGATCGAGCTAACAACCCGGGAAAAACGTTCCGACCGTTTCCATCGTTTACTAAAATGAGTTAAGAAACTGGGACGTTTCACTCCTTTTTTTTCTCTTTCTTAACTCTTGAACTCGCAAACACAAGCAAGCGAAAAGATTTAACCCTTTCATGCATGAATATTGCTTTTTCAATAATAATAAAAGTCTAATGATTTCACGGATCAGATTATATACTATAAAAAAGAAGTACTGGAAATTTGCATGAAAGTACCTTTAAGACCTGTTAACCTTTTCCGAAGAAATTTATCAGAAAATTTAAAGTTCATCTACTTCCTAATCTCTATTCTAGTCACCTCGATCTTTGCAGTAATACTTAAAGAAATCAGATAAAAATCTCTCTCATTGTCGTTCCCGTTTTTTAATTTATTAACGACATTGTGCTTTTACAAGGTCGCACATCTCACCCCGACAAATTTTCACGATTTCCACTCAAAATCCGAATTTCCATATACCTAGGGAGCAAACGAGCCGCATCATTTAACTTTAATACTAATTGTTACTAAATACCGTTAGATATATACGTCATTGCGGTAAATGGTCGTTCGCGTCCGATCTCTGCCGCATTGGTTAGGCGAATGACCACAAATTTATCGATCGTTTAACTGGTTGACTAGCGCCTCTAACAATATGTAGATTCGTACTAACGTAAGACTAATAGCGACAGTTACGGCACTCGTGATTATTTATTTCAATAATATCGTTGGCCGTTTGTCCTTTTCGACTTGAAATATCGAGACACGTCTACACCGTTCTTTCCTCTAAATTGTTTGAGAATTCGATCGAGTTCTACGTGTTCATGAATAATCGGACACCTGCTCTAGTTAATAAAGACACGGGTTATTTAACCCTTTGCCTCATAATATCGTGTGAGACTCGTTGTACAAATTCCAAGACTAGGATAAAAAGCACGAGTCAAACTCATGGTTCAATTCTTCCAAGTTTATTTTTCTTATTTATTTGCTTTTTAGTGTTCATTAGTCTCTGTTTGGAATAGCTTATGATTCATTTGTTCTAAATTTCAAGTATTAATTTGATTGATTGTCGAATTAAATCATAAGGCAAGGGGTTAAGCTATAATCAAGCATATTTTCAATTTAGACGTTCTAAGACATATAGTCGATAAAGTTATACCAAAAAACGAACATTCATTAATTCATTAACTATAACATTCAACCCTTAAAATGTAAAGTAATTAATATATAGTCGTGGTAAATCAAAAGAAATAGTCATAAGGTGAGTAACCCAGCTTTACGGAAGATCGCAAAACATTATTGGGAAATTGATCGACTTATTTACCCGCGTGTCTTCGTTCACCTCGAATAGGACGAATAAGTTCGCGGCACACGTATAAGAACCATTACCGTACCGAAAGTAGAAAAACTTCCGATATACCGAGAGACAGTTTGAAAGGTTCGGCCGAAGTTTAACGACTCCTCCCGCTTCGTCGCTTCTTCAACCACCACTACATCGTCAGAAACGACGACGACGATGCATCGAAAGGCGAGAAATCGCCCCTCCCCTACCCTCCAGGTTTTATCCGAACGGAAAAGAACTACGGCGAAGAATATGCGCTGACACGAAAACGCATTTTCTTTCGGTCGATGCACACTCCTTTTCGTAACCAGTCAGCCTCCATTTTGTGCCTTTTCCGCGATGATACCTTCGCCTGAGAACGAACCCGTTCGACTTCGAGACTGATCTTCTTTACTGGTCTCTTTGAAGCTCGAATTCGCGAAGAGAGAAAAAAGGGGGGGATAGGAAGAACGTCCCACGGGGATTTTCTTATCGGAAATTTGTAAGTGGATCGTCGGAAGATGAAAAAGAGATAAAGTCGAGATGCAAAGACATAGAACGTACCTTTTTCCGAATATTTCTTAGTTGTAATTGATTGAAACAAATATCAAATTAATCTGTATCACAATTAAAATCTAATTTTAAGTAATATTAATTTAAGTTCGATCACCAAACTTTATGTAACAAATAATATTCAAATATTTGAAGTAATGCTATGGCAAACCTAACTCTCCAGTCTAAGTTTAGTCAAGCAAAGTTTGTCATTTCTACCAAAGGGTTTAAGACATAGAAACAAGCTGACGCTTTCGTAGGCATTCGTATACGCTGACTTTCTCGTGATTTCGAAGCAATTTCTCTCTATAAATTAGCTCCCTTTTTTCGTTCCATTAGGTCCTTGTAATAAACTCCTAGTTATTACGCGGTGAGTCCAATGGAGAGGAGAAAAAGAACGGATGAGTCACAACGGAGAAGGCGCGGTCGCGGTGTCGCAAAGGTCGTTCCACCTTCGCAAAACTCGCACGAATTAAAGGGGTACTCTTAATTCGTAGGCATCAAAAGGTAGACCTCGTTCTTTAACGTTACAAGCTACCAGACTAGTCAAAATTATAGTGTCCGGATTTCTCGTTTGTTTCCTATAATTACTAATACTGTTACACTGACACCGTATTAAAAAAAAATCTTAAACAAATTATATGAATGAAAGATAAAGAATTAGAATTTGATTAAATAAAAGAAATGTGAAAAGTACCTTAACTTTATCAACACCGTAGACAAAGATACTCGAAAAGAAGAAATAACGCCCAAGGCACCGATTAAAATATACCAAGACGAAGATTCAACGAACGGGAACGGAAAATTTCGTAGCTGAATAAGGTGAATCCGTGAACGTGCTTACGATGCGCGTTATGCAACGAGAATCTAATTATGCCGCGGAGCGTAGCCCGCTTCTTCTTTGCTCTACCTATACGTATAACTAACAACGCTCATATTCCACACAGAAATATCCAAGAAAAATCCTTCCGTCTCTCGCTCCTAACCCATCTCTCTTCTAGTATGAATTCCACGAAAATTCTCCCGATAAACTATTAAATATATACACTATACACTATACATATCTATCCATATTTCGCCTGTAACGAAGTAACCTCAGGGCTGAGCGCGCTCGAGGCGATAAACGACGACAACGGCGCAACAACGATGGCGGGAGCTCCCACTCATTCATTTTTTTACGCTGATAAAGCTAGAAGGATAGCTGAAATATGATGATTAATAAAACGCGTGGGACGTTTCCCCTAAACGGCGATTCTTTGAAACAATAATAATTATTCTGTTCATCGTGATAGAAAAATAATAGAAAAATACATACTAAAGAAATGACGAGCCAGATCGTGTGACATAATAAAGTATTTCTTAATTAGCGTTTATTCTTTTCGAGAAAAATTATTGGCTCCACTGAGACGTGAGAAATTGTGAAAAATCGAGAGAAGAATGAAAGGAGGGAAAAAAGAGGTAAGAGTTGGGTGCTTCGTCGCGTAAGATCTCCAACCACCCCCTCTCTCTTTGCGTATCGATCGTGCGTGGAAAGAAACATACTCTTTGTTTCGGGGGCGCTGAAACGGTTTAGAAACGCGCACGACGAGGAGCCTCCGACATCCCTCTCTTCACTCGTCGCTAACCAACCAACCGACGCGTTCGCGCGAAAACGTTAACGTTACCCGATGAATAATATCCGGTGACGGGGCGCGATCCAATTAGCGAATTAACGATCGATCCGATCGATTCTAACGTTGCCGAACGAACGTTGTCGACTTTGATCGGCTCCTCCAACGAATAAAATTCACCTCTTGCGATATTTCAAAGCCACGAAGCCGAATTATAATTATCAACGAATCGATGATCGAATGATATCCGATGAAATAATATGAGCGATGTTACCAGAGTAAATCGAATTTGGTACGATGATTTGACGGGTTTTAAAAAGCTTGAACAAATGTCAAGGATTCCGCTGAAATCGCTGATAGATTAATAAATAATATAATAATAGTTAATCTTTCAATCGATATCTCTTCTCTGTTTTAATAAGAGTAGCCATAAACAATGTTAATATCAAAATAAAGGAATCCAAAAGTCAAAAGATACAAATTCCATAGCAACTTTGGTCGTAACCGTTCACAAAGTAAACCGCTAGCGGTAAACTTTAACTCTCTCGTTAAAGTTTTGATGCAATGAAATTAACTCGATGTAGGTAGAAAATAATTTAGCGATGAAAGGCATTACTCTTACCCTTTATTTACAACATTTGAATCAAACCACGATGAAAAACTTTCATTTACTCTCTCTCTCTCAATCTATTTCAATCGTGAACAGTCGTAAAAAGTACGAGCCGTCGACGAAAAGGCACTCCATACCGAGTATTTCCATCGATCTCATCGGACGCAATTTATTAATTGCAATTCGTGCGCATATACACGGATCGCATCAAAAGATGCATTGAAAGGATACTCGAGCACGCGGCAAAGTAAGTATCGATGTCGTTTCGGTATACACTCGCGAGTGAGCGAACGCCGATCGAAATCCGATCTATCTCTTGGCGAAGTAATCGTTCGAAATATCGCGCGATGTTACTCGAGGAAAAAAAAATGGCGAATTTTCGCGGGACGATTCGAGTATCGCAGCTTGAATTTCGCGTGCTAATTAACGCGCTTTTCGTGTCGAATGAAAAGGCAATCTTCCTATTGAAATGCTCCCTCTTATCTCTACTATCTCGTTATATTCTGTGACGAATCAAATTGAAATGTATAAACAAACGTCGAGTCGAAACGATTAATCGGAGTAGGTACACGAGTATTCAAAAGTTGAAACGCTGTGAAACTTCGTTCTAAATTTAAGATCGATTCAAAAAACGGAAGAAAGGAATTGGTAACATCGTGAGGTAGATTTTTAACTTTACAACAATTCTAAAATTAACTCAATAGTGAATGAATACACGAGAAGAAAAATTTTTGGATCAAAATATGCTGACACTCGTTTATCTATTTGGTTTCGTACAAACTATGAAAGCAATTCTGTTAATAATAACTGCGATAAGGCAGTCGAGGAAGAGAGATAAGAACGATATCTCTGATGTCACGAAAAGAGTCACGGAAAAGTCTGACTCGTGTGAAACTGAGGAAAAGAGCATGACAAAAATTGAAATTGCGTATGACGTACGCGTGTATCTTCATTTTTTGAAAAAAATATCCGATTGAAATCGTACCACGCTACTTGGGTAACGAGAACCTTAAAGAAAGAGAGAGAGAGGTTATTTTATTGCCTATTCGCTAGTCGCGCTTACGTAACTCTTAATCTTTCACGCGCGAAAGTTGCACGGTTTTCGTTGATGTCAGAATTTTATTATATAACTCAAGAATAGAATCGGTCGGTTAGTCGGACGTTCGACCTCGTCGAATCTCGAAATTCACGAATCGTTTCAGTATCGAGTGGTTCGTTCAGGTAAAAAAAAAAAAAGAGATTAAAATGAAATTTCGTATACGATGATGCAAATCGTGATAACGAAATAAATATAAACGATCACGTGGAACGCGATCCTCCGAACAAAAATGTTCAGAATGAAAATTGGAAAAAATTAATTTATCGTATCGTTTTACATCACAATTAATTATTAAAAAAAAAGTCTGAAAATATGTGACTTGTATTAGATCACTTTCAGTCCAGAATGAGGGCAAATTAATCATATAATCGTGTGAAGTCGACTTGTGCAAAATATATTGAAAGTAAATTACATCAGAGTCCGCTGAAGTACTAAAAGTTGTTTCAGATGGTATAATTATTGTAATACTCTCGAGTCCTGTGAATGGTTCGTATCTTTATTACATTACATAAAAAAAAAGGTGAAGCATTGTTTTCGTCCGGTCGACGTCATTGCTTGGACGTAAACATCGATCGCGAAGATCGACGACAACGGTGATTTTAAACGCGTCGGCGCTTTTACGCGACGATTACGAGATCAGTTCCCGCCAACGAATAAAACCGTCTTAACCCATTTCGGTTTTCGTCGATTAAGGCAGCGCTCGGTCGTGCGATCGATTAGGAGCCGAACGTCGAAGGATATTAAAGTTTCTATCTCCTTGCGACCGCGTCCTTCCGATTCCTCCTCCTTCTCTTCCTTCGTGTCATCCCTCGGATATTTCCCGAACCTTCGAGAGAGGACCTACTTATCGGCTTTTACAATGAAAAGCACATACGTGCAACCATTCCGTTGATTATTAAATTTAAGTAATATTTAAAATTAGATTACAAATTTTATCAAAAAAGAAATCAATGTTGACCATTCGACATTTTTTATTATTGTCATTGTTTTATGATATTGTTAAATAGATAATACTTTTGTTATCAATAACACAAAAAAAGTGTATAGAATATCTGAAATTTAATTACAATTGCTATTAAGAAACCCTATACCAGTAGTGATCGTATCAAGCGAAAAGACGCCAGTACCGCGATGCTAAAATCAGACAAAGGCCAATCACTGTACAGTGGCCAATAACCGTACTTTTTACCCCAGTTTTATACACGATGAGTCATATAACCTCCTACAAGTCGGTACACTTTTCAAACTAATATTAGTTACTTATTAAGTTCGCAGGAGATTGTTTCCAAAGTGTTGTGCATAATTTCTTCCAACTTCTACAACGTTTCGACTACCAGGTAGGTATGTATTATATACATTAATAGATATTGATCAGTAACGAATCAGGTGACTCATTTTACGGACAAAATAAAACGTGTGTAAGGGAAGCTTCGAGACTAACGAAAAACATGGAGAAGTCTTTTTTAAAAATGACGACATCGAATTAATCAAATTAGACTAAATTAAAATATTTATTATTAGTATTCCTATAAAGTAAAGAGAAATGTCAAGAGCGACGAGATCTTTCTATGAATGACGTGAGAATGAAATTACTCTAAATTAAGATTCTTCTCGTCATTTTTATTATTTAATATTATTATCAATTTTACAGAAATACGAAAGTAAAAGATATGTTATGACTAATGGAAATCGAGAAAGTATCTTCCCGATGAATCGAAAGGCCAAGCGCGTTACTACACCTGGTTGTTGAAGTAGGAAGAGTCAGTGGTAGATATATCGATAGGCGAAAGTCGTTCGATACGACAAAGGCAAAACGGCCGAGTAGGTATGACTCACTCGGTTTACGCGGCGGCTGGTGCGACGTCAGCTCTCGCGCGCACGTCGCTATGAACTACGGCTACGACACGACTATGACACGACGATGACGCGACGTCTCGTAGTGACATTTAATAGACGACGATGCACACGAAAATTCGAATCTCCACGAAATTTTATACTTACGAACCTTTCCACTCGATACACGTGCCTATTATTAAAGTGACTCAATTTTTTGACAAAATTTGTTTACGATCATTGTCCCTTAACGTTAACAATCTTAATATTATTTAATGGTTTTTTGCAGCATAGATTGATTAGTCGATATCAAAAGTTAATATTGTAAACAATAAAAAAAATTTAACTTAAAAAATGATAAGTTGTATGATAGTTAAGTAAGAAAAAAGCAGAGGATAAGCTCAGTCAAAAGTTTTAACGTTATCAGTTACTACTAGCGTGAATGTTGTAATCTATAAACAATAAAATATAATTTATGAGATTAAGTTACTCGACTTTCGTAAGAAATAGCTCATAGGTCGTATCGAAATGAGATCTCACGAAGTCGCCTTTTAGACTCGCGAGAGTCGTAACGATTTTTACGCTCTTTTATCGTCGTGTCGTCGTCGCTGTCAATGCCGACGATGCGAAACGCGTGAAAAGCAAGGTCGCCGTATCACGTGACGAATCTACTCTTGAAATTCCACAAATTTTGCAGGACGAAAGAGCAAAGCGTTAATTCCTGAACAACGCGTAAGAAATTCTCGTAAGGATGTTAATGAGGATTTGCGCGGCAGAATATAAAGTTAATTACTATAAAAAAAAAATTCAGACACCTACAGCTGTTTGAATAAAAGCATTAAATTATATTATATTCTAGATATTTTTAATAAAAATGCTTCATTACTTAATTTCTTAACGAGTGTAACGCGTAGTTTGGCATAAGAACCTTACGGCGAGTGAACTCGTTATTTCAGTGGAAAAAGTTCATTAATTAGCATTAGCGATAGATAAGATACAAGTAAATACATTTGTTCGTTTTTATTAAAGTTCCAGCTTCTGATCACAGGCCGATACCTACACGTAATAAATATCAATAATATTGTATACAGCTAACCCTCGTATAACGCAAAACTGTTATCGAAAATAACTCGGGATTCCCCGTTCAACCTCTAACATAAGCACTATAGCTGATTCACTTATTCTTGGTATACGTCATATAACAGGATCATGCTGCGTAAGGTTTTTTTTAACACGGTTTCGATATAACAACTATACGAATTTTCGTGCTAAGGCAAGGCTTACCTCTATTATATAATACATATAATGTTATTAATATTGTCGTTGACCTAATGTTATTAACGTTATCGTCTATTATGTAACGAATGTAACGTAAAATAATTTATAATAATAATAACGTACCAACGTAAAATAATTTGACAATATTAACAGATTCCTAATTACATCAAATACATGTTTAAATGCTGGTAAACAATACATGTAATACAGTACTATTACGTGACATGCCACGTTATTACTGTAATACAAAAGCTATTGAAATGTCACGTGTAATACCAGTTCCACCGCGTACTGTTATAAGCAGCCAGTGAAGTGTTCAATAACGACGATCGTGATCTATCTCAATGCGTTTGGTCGATCGTTCGTATGGTTAAGTGAAATCGAAAGTGGAAGGAAAAGTCTGGACGTTCTTCGCGATGATATTCGAGGGAAAACACGCGGAACAGGTGTTTCGACGGTGACGTCGTACGCCGTACAGAGAACTTGTTCTTCGATTTTAAATAATGAAACACGGTGAGATGTAAAAATTACAGGAAACTCTTTTATAACACGATAAATAAGTAGAAAAAAAAAGTTAAATAGTAAAAGTAAGAGACAGGAAAGCTATCTGTATAAAATTATAACACGGTATTTCAAAAAGCTTCCGTATATGACGTGTGACTGAAATATTGTTTTTTTCATGAACAACGATATAATAAAACCCAACCACAGAGCGAGATGACTTTCACGCGATGACGTATTTCGAAACATTGCAAAATGTGAAACTTCATATATAAATTGAAACTTTTTTATTTGCGGACAATTTTCCGAGTTATCTCATTTAAATGAAATGATACGTAAGGACGAATTGGAGCAGGCCAATGGCAAAAAAGAATCCACCATTATATTCCATTCCTTGGCAACGGTCTATCCACCAACGACGGACAAGCGCGTTCCTATTCGAGTTCGCACGCGCGTAATAAAGCATACGTTACGTGTCTCGAAACACCGAAAGCTCATAAAATCAAGAAACGTGATCTACATTCTCATCGTGTCGTCCTTAAAATGACGAAAAGGCTAGTCTAGGTGACGACCGTGTTATACCAGAAACAGACAAATAGAAAAAGAAGGAGCTAGTTTACCGTGACAATGACATAACACAAAATTCCACATTTTCGATTATAGTGATTGCAAACTTTCGAACAATTTTTCATGACGAATAATAATTTCTGAATGATGTGTTATTATTATAATAAATAAATGATATATATGATCCACAAATAAATGAAATAAATGCGGTTACGTGGTCGAGAGTAATACCTCAACGTTTTCGACCAACTGAGTAATTAAAACCCTCATAACTCGTATCACCAAAGTGGCAACTTTGCAAGAATTTCCATTTACTATCACGTTTCTTCTTTTTCTAACGAAATAAAAATAAGAAATTGTAGAGAAAACGTAATATGGGTCGTTCTCTAGCGTGTTTCTTACGAGAAAAAAGGACGGTAAAAGAGAGAAGAAAGAGAGATGGTGAAGGAGGTTGCACGCAGCGCGAGTTTAATCGTTCGGCACGAGCGAGCGAACGGCTAATGGAGGACAAAACGCGGTGATCGGTGCTTTACTCGTGTATGAAACGACGTATGACGAGAGAGTATATCAAAGAGAGAGAGAGAAAGAGCTAGAGGGAGATGGAAATAAGGAAAAGGGTAGTACGGGATCGCGAATCGATCGAGACTCGATAGACGAAGGTCGTCGGACCGTCGGCTTTGTACAATATAAAACGTTGCTTTTCTATCGTTACATATATACCTCTCTCCCTCTCTTTTTCTATATGTTACGTGTGTACAGTATTTGTCTATTTCTTTTTCCGTCTACCTGTCTGGATGCTATTTGTCTTTTTACATGTTTCTTTTCCTCCATCTATCTCACTTTTGCTCCCTTTCGCTCTTATCGACTTCTCCCTTTCTTTCTATCTATCTGTCCGTCTCTCTTTCCCTTACTATCAATCTGTCCCTCTCTCTTTTCACGTTCACCTATCAATCCCTCGTCACGCGACGTCCGAGGTTCACGATCCTCCTCCCGACGAAAAAAAAAGCAGCGAACTTAGAAAAAAACGTTCTGCTTTTTTCTCGGAAAAGGGGGAAAAAACAATCAGATGAACGAAGATATCGCGAGGTACGAGTTAGCTAGCTAGGTTCGCGTCGTCGTATGCTCGAATCTATTTTTCGAACAAAGAAACGCCATGCTACGTACGATTCCCCGTGTAAACACGAAATCCTTTCTTTCGCGCCTGTGACATCGATGGTCGCGAACTTCGATTCCCGGTACTTCACGCGCGAAAACGAGATAGAGGGAACATTTTTGAAGAAAAATAAATCAAGTTATAGATGAGAAAGAATGATTCCTCTTTTCTGAACTAATTTCTCAAAATTCTCGAACTATTCTAGTAAGAAACCTTTGGCTGTTACACAGCAGCTTTCCTCCCCCTGTCATTTCCAACGCACGCGTTCGGAGGCCCGTTTTTCCGCTCTTTCATACCCCGTAGCGATCGAAGGAGAAGGTAAAGGGAAGAAGATACAAAAAGAAAAAGATAGAAAGAGAGAGTGTTTCGAAGCAAGACATCGCTTCGACGTGAATCAGGTGACCGAGCTAGACGATAAAAAGTGTCACTCGACGAAACGTATTCCAATCGTCGAGCAAGAGAAATCGAAGGTCGATCGTTCCGTGTCTGGTCTACGATCTTAAAGAAGGAAGGCAAGCAGGAAGGAAAGAAAGAAAGAACGCATCATAATCGTCATTCGGTCTAACCGCCTTGCTTTCAAACTTTTTCTCGCGATAGGACGAAGAATACATATGCATCAATCTTCTCTTGTTATAATAATAAAATTAATGACACGTACCTCTTCGATTAAACGGCCGGACCCGAACGGCGACCTTTATCTTATCCGTGGCCATTTCGTGTGTGTGCGTGTGTCGTGCGGTGCGTGCAGTGTTGTGTGTGTGTGTGTGAGTGTTTTCACACCGGTAACAACGCGCACACCGTGTATAACCCGATCACGAGGAACCGCTCGTTTGAGCTAACGCGCGCACAATTTTGACTTTCACAGGAACCTCATAACGCTAGATTATCTTCAACCCATACCGCGAACTTTTCATCTTTCAAACGGCACTACGTCTCACCGAGCCCATGACACACTTCGCCATATTGCTCGTAGCTCGTCGTGCACCGCCGGACGACGATGATCGTCCTCCTCCTATCGAGTGAACGTATTTCCGAGAACTGCCGCTAGGAACGCTCACGACGCTACGACGCGGCCTTCGTAATCTCCTCGACGCGATCTCGTGACGTCACGCAGCTGACCGACGCTCGCAGCGTTCTCTACAGAATAACTCGTAAAGCGAACACCGAACTCGTTTGTCCGATCGATAGCGCTAAGATCGCATCCCGCGAATTTTTAAATGGTTTCAAGCTTGTTTTTGTTAATTAGTCTTTTTTTCATAAATTTTGTGTTCTTCGTGAAAGATATTTCAATGTGTTTACTGATTGTCAAGATAGAAACGTTGTTTTTGGACGTGCTTGTTTGCTAAAATAATAAAAATTGTTAATTAGTTATTTTTTAATGCCAGAGAACTACTGTTTCGGGATATATTAAAGAATTATTTGTAGGTTCTTCAAGTGGTTGGATTAAAAGTACTAAACGGTCAACTATATTCAATGCAACGATTGCGAATTGTATGAATCATGGACTATGATCCTTATTGCATTGTAGTGACAAAACTATGTAACGGAACGTACATATTGCGCGTTATATATTATCTAGCATTTGGAGTATATTTATCGAGTTTCTAATGTATCTTGAAGCCAAAATAGTTTACCTTTGATAAGTTTAAGGCATTCGACGGACTTGTATGTTACCGTATGTGGTAAATTATACGTTCTAACGTTAGATTCAAAATGATTGCGCGGGAAGTGCAACTAATTGCGGTTGCTTCTGAAGTGCTTTCTAAGTGATTTGTTATTTTATTGTTTTGTTAAATACGCTCACTGAAAATGTTTTATTTTTTTGTAGTTAAAAAGTAGAAAGCTTCTCAAATTTTTATGAAAGAAGAAAACGCTGCCTAAAATTTAAGGTTATGTTATTTCACGTTTGGCGGCATATCGAACGAATTGAATTCCTTACACATTGTGTAATCATTTTGGAGAGAACGTCGATTCTCGACGAAATCACGTAAATAGAAGTAATATATTTATCTATAAGTATGACTCGTGCAACGTAATCATGTGGTTTAAAAAAGTACGTGCAAGATGATAATTAAATTCGAAAAAATAATAAGCTGTTCTTCGGAACATCCATCTTATCCGGCTTCAAATCTTTTGGAGCATCGTAAAAATTCATCATGGCGATGTGCGAAACCAGGAGAAATGCTAGCAACGGTGATTTTTCAACTGACTGAACCTTCTACTATAACAGGTGTCGACATTGGCAATTATCGTTCTTGCGTCGTAATTGTCACTGCATCGACGTCATCCGATCCTGACACTTGGACACCGATCGTACAACATCAGTTCATGACTAATGACGAGGCCGCGAATGGCAAATTCAAAGATCAGGTACAGCTATTTACAAAAAGAGAATTAAATGCTGATACGCTGAAGATAAAGTTCAGTAGGATTAAAGTTACTTGTATGCAATCAGCGAATTTAAAGGAATTATTCGGTCTGATGTTTTTCATAGCAAAAACAGAGGTTTCCCTTGATTTAGGTTTGGATGTTTTTGGTCGTTTTAAGTTAAAGCAAAAGGATGAAAACAATGATAAGCCACCTGTGGATGAGTTCAAGGAGAAATATCTTAAAATGATTGCTAATAAGAAAACAGATCATAAGAATGATTTACTTAACAAAGTAAAAGAAAGCGGTATGTCGACTTTCTCTAAACGTCAAGAGGATGAAAGGGAACCGATGAAAAGACCGTTGCTAGAAAAATTGGAAGCTGGAAAGTCGGATGAAGTATTTGGAAAAAATAATAAAACTTCTAATAATGCTGTAAATAACAATACGATGTCTACCGATGTAGCGATAGCTAATGCTACAGAATTAAAAGGTAAACAGAAAGAAAATGTAATGCGTACTCCGTTTGGAGACGTTGTGCCTTCTCCGAGTCAAAAGAAGAATGAAGTTCAGGCAAAAAAACGTTCCTTACCTCCGGAAGAAAGGGAAGATAAGAAAACGGTAAAAAAAGTACAAAGATGTCCAAAGTGTTCTGCAGAATCGGATGACAAACCTTGCGCCACGTGCAATCGTCTACCACCACCTAAACCACTTTCTAACAGTATTATAAAACAGAAACCACAGGTATCCAAGCCCAAAAAATTATTCAGTCAACTTTTCCAAGATATTACTTTTTCCCTCAGCGGATACGTCAATCCGCAAAGAAATGAAATTAGAAGAAAGGCACTTGGAATGGGTGGCAGATATATTGCAGATCCAAATACTACCAATACATGTACTCACTTGATCTGTGCCTTCAAAAATACACCTAAATACCAACAATTAAAAGGCCTTTCTAAAATTGTATCGCATAAATTTATTGAAGACTGCTTCAATAACAGAAAAAGGTATGTGTATATCGAAAAATGATCGTGTATATATGCATATTGTATATTAACCATCTATGTCGTATAATTAAATATTATGTTTTTGATTGCAGATTGCCATGGAGAAGATATGCATTGGACAAAAAAGATAAAAATGAACCTGAAAGCGAAGAAGAAATTGAAGCGCATTCATCTCGCGAAGGAACACCTGACCCATTTGATGAGGATACAGATTCGGACACATATTACTAATTAGTTATTTAATATTTAACTAAATTGCATATCCATTCTAACAAATTATTTTTAACTTATTTCAGGACACAATCATGTACAAAGATATATCTTTTATAAAAACAATGGTCATACATTCTTTTTGTGTTCTACAAATTATTCTGTATATTTTGATAATAAAAAATAACTATTCTTATATTGCAGTAACATCTATTTGTGGTTAACTTCGCGCTATGTTTTATGGAACAAATACAAAATAAAAAAAGGATAAATGCAGGGGATTTAGGGATTCCGAGCGTTGACCGCATTTTCCCATACAGCCTGACCAAAACAGTTGATTTTCTTACATCCCGATTTTGCCAATGTGTGCGCGAATTTGTTTTTAGAATGCAATCGTTGTCCGATTTTCATGCTTGATAGCCTGTTAGAAAGCTAAAAGTATAAGCTCATGTCAATACTATTTTAGTTGGGTAATCGCCTCATCGATTATAGACGTTCGAAAGCGTGAGTGTTTCAAAGGCATTTCCGGTATTCGCGCGAATCCTACGCAATAAAATTTTGTGGTGATACTTAAAATCGATAGTTCATTTGTAAGCCAAAGCATTAAGCTACAAGATGAATAGTATAAGTCCCATAGTGCTAAAGTAATAACATCGTCTGGAATAAGCATGCAAAATTTCAAAGTCTTAAATTCTAATGATACCGAGAAGATACCCAAACTTCATATATCAAATTTTACATTGGCGTTGGCTCACGTGAGCCGCGAAGTCAACGAACTCTAGTGGTTAATATAACAATGAGACATGTCACTGCATTATCGATAATGTATGGAATCCTCTTTTGCATCAGCCACCGACGAGACATAAGAACAGACCTGTCATTCTATGAGATTTCGTGTCGCCATCAAGCCATTAAGCCGATAATTCAGGGACCTAGACTACCATTTCCAAAGGGTCGATCCCAAAAAGTCGATTTTCTGACATCGAGATTTCGACTTCGACCGCGCGAACTCTTCTACCGAATGCAATTTTCGGCCGATCTGCACGTTCTATGACTCGTTTGAAAGCTAAGACTTCAAGCTACAAGTACATGTAACTATCATTTGGCTATGGAAATTACTTGAAGAGATATAAGCGTCTAAAGTTGAAAAAAGAAAAGTGAAAAATCAGGATTTTTGGTGCTCACTTAAACGCTTCTAGCGCCATGAATTCTCGGCCGATTCTAATGATTAATAGCGCGTTCGATAGCTAGATGTTCAACCTACAAGACGATACCTGCATGGTATGGCTGTGACAATTAGAACGAGTACGGTAAGCTTGCAAACTTTCGGTAGCTATAACGACGATGATGCTGAGATGATACGGGAAAAGCCCCTATCCTATGGTGTACCCTGGACCGTCTTCTTTCGAACGAGCCATCGATCAGGCCATTCGGCCGAAGATTGGGGGCTCTAGACTACCATTTCCAAAGGGTCGATCCCAAAAAGTCGATTTTCTGACATCGAGATTTCGACTTCGACCGCGCGAACTCTTCTACCGAATGCAATTTTCGGCCGATCTGCACGTTCTATGACTCGTTTGAAAGCTAAGACTTCAAGCTACAAGTACATGTAACTATCATTTGGCTATGGAAATTACTTGAGGAGATATAAGCGTCTAAAGTTGAAAAAAGAAAAGTGAAAAATCAGGATTTTTGGTGCTCACTTAAACGCTTCTAGCGCCATGAATTCTCGGCCGATTCTAATGATTAATAGCGCGTTCGATAGCTAGATGTTCAACCTACAAGACGATACCTGCATGGTATGGCTGTGACAATTAGAACGAGTACGGTAAGCTTGCAAACTTTCGGTAGCTATAACGACGATGATGCTGAGATGATACGGGAAAAGCCCCTATCCTATGGTGTACCCTGGACCGTCTTCTTTCGAACGAGCCATCGATCAGGCCATTCGGCCGAAGATTGGGGGCTCTAGACTACCATTTCCGAAGGGTCGATCCCAAAAAGTCGATTTTCTGACATCGAGATTTCGACTTCGACCGCGCGAACTCTTCTACCGAATGCAATTTTCGGCCGATCTGCACGTTCTATGACTCGTTTGAAAGCTAAGACTTCAAGCTACAAGTACATGTAACTATCATTTGGCTATGGAAATTAATTGAGGAGATATAAGCGTCTAAAGTTGAAAAAAGAAAAGTGAAAAATCAGGATTTTTGGTGCTCACTTAAACGCTTCTAGCGCCATGAATTCTCGGCCGATTCTAATGATTAATAGCGCGTTCGATAGCTAGATGTTCAACCTACAAGACGATACCTGCATAGTATGGCTGTGACAATTAGAACGAGTACGGTAAGCTTGCAAACTTTCGGTAGCTATAACGACGATGATGCTGAGATGATACGGGAAAAGCCCCTATCCTATGGTGTACCCCGGACCGTCTTCTTTCGAACGAGCCATCGATCAGGCCATTCGGCCGAAGATTGGGGGCTCTAGACTACCATTTCCGAAGGGTCGATCCCAAAAAGTCGATTTTCTGACATCGAGATTTCGACTTCGACCGCGCGAACTCTTCTACCGAATGCAATTTTCGGCCGATCTGCACGTTCTATGACTCGTTTGAAAGCTAAGACTTCAAGCTACAAGTACATGTAACTATCATTTGGCTATGGAAATTACTTGAGGAGATATAAGCGTCTAAAGTTGAAAAAAGAAAAGTGAAAAATCAGGATTTTTGGTGCTCACTTAAACGCTTCTAGCGCCATGAATTCTCGGCCGATTCTAATGATTAATAGCGCGTTCGATAGCTAGATGTTCAACCTACAAGACGATACCTGCATGGTATGGCTGTGACAATTAGAACGAGTACGGTAAGCTTGCAAACTTTCGGTAGCTATAACGACGATGATGCTGAGATGATACGGGAAAAGCCCCTATCCTATGGTGTACCCTGGACCGTCTTCTTTCGAACGAGCCATCGATCAGGCCATTCGGCCGAAGATTGGGGGCTCTAGACTACCATTTCCGAAGGGTCGATCCCAAAAAGTCGATTTTCTGACATCGAGATTTCGACTTCGACCGCGCGAACTCTTCTACCGAATGCAATTTTCGGCCGATCTGCACGTTCTATGACTCGTTTGAAAGCTAAGACTTCAAGCTACAAGTACATGTAACTATCATTTGGCTATGGAAATTACTTGAGGAGATATAAGCGTCTAAAGTTGAAAAAAGAAAAGTGAAAAATCAGGATTTTTGGTGCTCACTTAAACGCTTCTAGCGCCATGAATTCTCGGCCGATTCTAATGATTAATAGCGCGTTCGATAGCTAGATGTTCAACCTACAAGACGATACCTGCATGGTATGGCTGTGACAATTAGAACGAGTACGGTAAGCTTGCAAACTTTCGGTAGCTATAACGACGATGATGCTGAGATGATACGGGAAAAGCCCCTATCCTATGGTGTACCCTGGACCGTCTTCTTTCGAACGAGCCATCGATCAGGCCATTCGGCCGAAGATTGGGGGCTCTAGACTACCATTTCCGAAGGGTCGATCCCAAAAAGTCGATTTTCTGACATCGAGATTTCGACTTCGACCGCGCGAACTCTTCTACCGAATGCAATTTTCGGCCGATCTGCACGTTCTATGACTCGTTTGAAAGCTAAGACTTCAAGCTACAAGTACATGTAACTATCATTTGGCTATGGAAATTAATTGAGGAGATATAAGCGTCTAAAGTTGAAAAAAGAAAAGTGAAAAATCAGGATTTTTGGTGCTCACTTAAACGCTTCTAGCGCCATGAATTCTCGGCCGATTCTAATGATTAATAGCGCGTTCGATAGCTAGATGTTCAACCTACAAGACGATACCTGCATAGTATGGCTGTGACAATTAGAACGAGTACGGTAAGCTTGCAAACTTTCGGTAGCTATAACGACGATGATGCTGAGATGATACGGGAAAAGCCCCTATCCTATGGTGTACCCCGGACCGTCTTCTTTCGAACGAGCCATCGATCAGGCCATTCGGCCGAAGATTGGGGGCTCTAGACTACCATTTCCGAAGGGTCGATCCCAAAAAGTCGATTTTCTGACATCGAGATTTCGACTTCGACCGCGCGAACTCTTCTACCGAATGCAATTTTCGGCCGATCTGCACGTTCTATGACTCGTTTGAAAGCTAAGACTTCAAGCTACAAGTACATGTAACTATCATTTGGCTATGGAAATTACTTGAGGAGATATAAGCGTCTAAAGTTGAAAAAAGAAAAGTGAAAAATCAGGATTTTTGGTGCTCACTTAAACGCTTCTAGCGCCATGAATTCTCGGCCGATTCTAATGATTAATAGCGCGTTCGATAGCTAGATGTTCAACCTACAAGACGATACCTGCATGGTATGGCTGTGACAATTAGAACGAGTACGGTAAGCTTGCAAACTTTCGGTAGCTATAACGACGATGATGCTGAGATGATACGGGAAAAGCCCCTATCCTATGGTGTACCCTGGACCGTCTTCTTTCGAACGAGCCATCGATCAGGCCATTCGGCCGAAGATTGGGGGCTCTAGACTACCATTTCCGAAGGGTCGATCCCAAAAAGTCGATTTTCTGACATCGAGATTTCGACTTCGACCGCGCGAACTCTTCTACCGAATGCAATTTTCGGCCGATCTGCACGTTCTATGACTCGTTTGAAAGCTAAGACTTCAAGCTACAAGTACATGTAACTATCATTTGGCTATGGAAATTACTTGAGGAGATATAAGCGTCTAAAGTTGAAAAAAGAAAAGTGAAAAATCAGGATTTTTGGTGCTCACTTAAACGCTTCTAGCGCCATGAATTCTCGGCCGATTCTAATGATTAATAGCGCGTTCGATAGCTAGATGTTCAACCTACAAGACGATACCTGCATGGTATGGCTGTGACAATTAGAACGAGTACGGTAAGCTTGCAAACTTTCGGTAGCTATAACGACGATGATGCTGAGATGATACGGGAAAAGCCCCTATCCTATGGTGTACCCTGGACCGTCTTCTTTCGAACGAGCCATCGATCAGGCCATTCGGCCGAAGATTGGGGGCTCTAGACTACCATTTCCGAAGGGTCGATCCCAAAAAGTCGATTTTCTGACATCGAGATTTCGACTTCGACCGCGCGAACTCTTCTACCGAATGCAATTTTCGGCCGATCTGCACGTTCTATGACTCGTTTGAAAGCTAAGACTTCAAGCTACAAGTACATGTAACTATCATTTGGCTATGGAAATTACTTGAGGAGATATAAGCGTCTAAAGTTGAAAAAAGAAAAGTGAAAAATCAGGATTTTTGGTGCTCACTTAAACGCTTCTAGCGCCATGAATTCTCGGCCGATTCTAATGATTAATAGCGCGTTCGATAGCTAGATGTTCAACCTACAAGACGATACCTGCATGGTATGGCTGTGACAATTAGAACGAGTACGGTAAGCTTGCAAACTTTCGGTAGCTATAACGACGATGATGCTGAGATGATACGGGAAAAGCCCCTATCCTATGGTGTACCCTGGACCGTCTTCTTTCGAACGAGCCATCGATCAGGCCATTCGGCCGAAGATTGGGGGCTCTAGACTACCATTTCCGAAGGGTCGATCCCAAAAAGTCGATTTTCTGACATCGAGATTTCGACTTCGACCGCGCGAACTCTTCTACCGAATGCAATTTTCGGCCGATCTGCACGTTCTATGACTCGTTTGAAAGCTAAGACTTCAAGCTACAAGTACATGTAACTATCATTTGGCTATGGAAATTACTTGAGGAGATATAAGCGTCTAAAGTTGAAAAAAGAAAAGTGAAAAATCAGGATTTTTGGTGCTCACTTAAACGCTTCTAGCGCCATGAATTCTCGGCCGATTCTAATGATTAATAGCGCGTTCGATAGCTAGATGTTCAACCTACAAGACGATACCTGCATGGTATGGCTGTGACAATTAGAACGAGTACGGTAAGCTTGCAAACTTTCGGTAGCTATAACGACGATGATGCTGAGATGATACGGGAAAAGCCCCTATCCTATGGTGTACCCTGGACCGTCTTCTTTCGAACGAGCCATCGATCAGGCCATTCGGCCGAAGATTGGGGGCTCTAGACTACCATTTCCGAAGGGTCGATCCCAAAAAGTCGATTTTCTGACATCGAGATTTCGACTTCGACCGCGCGAACTCTTCTACCGAATGCAATTTTCGGCCGATCTGCACGTTCTATGACTCGTTTGAAAGCTAAGACTTCAAGCTACAAGTACATGTAACTATCATTTGGCTATGGAAATTACTTGAAGAGATATAAGCGTCTAAAGTTGAAAAAAGAAAAGTGAAAAATCAGGATTTTTGGTGCTCACTTAAACGCTTCTAGCGCCATGAATTCTCGGCCGATTCTAATGATTAATAGCGCGTTCGATAGCTAGATGTTCAACCTACAAGATGATACCTGCATGGTATGGCTATGACAATTAGAACAAGTAGCGTGAGCTGTTGTCCAAATTCGACTCCCCTCTCCTCTAATTGTCCAAATTCGTCTCCCCTATCCTCTAATTGTCCAAATTCGACTCTCCTCTCCTCTAAATGTGCAAATTCGAATTGTAATTCATGTCAGTCAAAAATAATTAAAAATCGATCTATTTAGTTATAATGCCTACCGTTTCGATAGCGCTGTTGCCTTATTCTATTCTGAATCGATAGTGTCGCATGCGACATTAAAATGGTAAGCTTCGAAGCCCCCGGATCGTGAGACATACATTTACATTGCATGTCCGGTCTATCTTATACCTTGTCTGTGTCAGTACCTATTGTGCAACGTTTTCTTAAATTTATAGTATTATTACTCTGTTATCGTACTTTTGCCGTAAATGACAAAACTTCAAGAAACAGACTGTTAGATCTCTTAGGTAGTAACCTCGAGTTTAAAATTCGCGCTCAACTTCAAGTTCACTTTCAAATTATTGATGATTGTATAAAGGGGCGTTTAAAAACAACAAATCATAGAAAAGTAATGTAAAACTAATTACCGAAATTGTTTTAGATTTATTTTCATACAAAATAATGTTACCTTTTAATTTACTTAGCGGAATATATTTCTTTATTGTATTGGGAGCACTGAGTGAAAGTTAGTTCGTCATTTGAGTAGATTTTGTTTGGTAACCGATCTGTTTGCTAATTCGTAGATATTGCAGTAACTCTCAGTTAAGCATGGTGTGTTGGAAGTAACGTTTAGTTGTTTCATAACCTCGTAGAAGTATTCGAGAGCTCTGTTATAGACACGAGCATGATAGAGATTATCTATAAATGCAAGTCACGAACGTGATAGCAAGCCCCAATATATGTTAAATTGTCCATATCAGACTTTTTATCGGTATTTTTTTGATAATTTTTGAAGAATGGCGCTAGTACGTAAACTGCATCGACTGTCAACGTCAATTCTAACTCTTAATTCAAAACACTTGCAACGTGTAAAAAATATTCCTGTATCAATTATTCCTTCATTTGTACGGTCAGCATCCACGACTCAACCGCTTTCAGAAAAACAAGAGTAAGTAAAATTATACGCTCTTTTGACATTTCTCGCGACTTTGTAGCAACTACGTGTGTTTATTAATTCAGTTGTTATTTGTAGGGTAAATATAACTTTTGTTAGGGCTAGTGGAGAAAGGATAAACGCAAAAGGCAAAATAGGAGATACAATTTTGGATATAGTAGTAAACAATGAAATTGACTTAGATGGTTATGGTAGGTGATCTGGTACATTGTTTCTTTCATCTCTGCAATTTAAAGTAGTATATTAGTTTAAAAATTTACAAATATAAGAATTATTTTTCTATAGGTGCTTGCGAAGGAACATTAACTTGCAGTACGTGTCATTTAATTTTACCTAAGGAAGTATATGATAGTCTGCCTGATAAGCCTACCGATGAAGAATTGGATATGCTGGACCTGGCATATGATTTAACTGATACGTATGATACAGACACATTATTAAAAACAATTAATTTACTTTTATTTAAAGCATGTTCTATACTATAACCTGAAAAAGAATCAGACTCTCTCGAGGTCCAAATCTTGACAATTTCCATGTATTGCATTTATTCATGACTTCTTCAAAGACATTTCCATATGATTGTAAATTTAGATTAGCAAAATACGGTATTTGGTTTTTGAAATTTAAAACAATTTGAACAAACATTGCCCAAGTAATGTTATAATTTGTTTTATAGGGGAATAGTCATTCTAATGTTAAATGTATTTCTTTGTAGATCCAGATTAGGATGTCAAATAGTCATGACAAAAGAATTAGATGGCATTGAAGTGAAGGTTCCAACTACTATCAATGATGCACGAGCCTGATGATGTTGAATTACAGCTCCAACATACTTACATGGAGCCAACCAATAGATATGGTAATGATACCAAATGTGAATACTTCCATATATAGTCAAAAAATATCTTTTACGGAGGCTAAGCCTACTGAAAATAAATTTTAGCACAAATGTAATATTATGTATATACTGCTCAGAAAGAGTTTATATAATTTTTCACAAAGATTATAAATATTTTATATATAGTTAAATAATCAAAAGAAGAATATACATTACTTGACGATATTTTTAACCAGTATTTCTGCATGAAATGACTTTAATGTTGAGACATTATTTGTACAATAATGACAAGTGCAATAATTGTTATATTACAATGACGGTGCAATGTGTATTAAGTATTTTATGCTGAAGTAATCGATTTTCTTTATATATTAGCAAATATTAGTTAATATAGTAAATAAGAGAGAGATTATAGTACAAAATATAACCGTTTCATGGATATTCTTTTTATGTAAGTAACTTTCTCTTTGTAATCCTATACATAGTGGTAGCAGCTTTTCAATTATATAATCAAAGGAAAGTAATTCTGAGGCTTTATTAAAATTGTTATATACACCTAAAGTGCCATTGCTAAATCAAAGGTTAAGATAATCTTGTTAACAAATATTTTTGTTTAAATTCGAAAATGAAATAAATTAATAACGTTATTAAAACAGGTTAAAAAAATCATGATTATCATATTATAGTATAGTATAAACAGTCGGAAAATCAAACGTACGTTAACATCATGTAATATCTTTAAATTTAAAGTAGATACAGTAATGCTACTCTATATTTATATTGTATTAATATTATAGTCATAATATTTGACTAATCGTTTCACTTGACATGCTCAGAATAATTTATTTCTCTTTAGAAGATACATACCAAATATATCCATGATATTGACATTATTACATCAGTAGTAGTACATAAAGCTAAAACACTTTTGTACTATGCACATTACATGTGGGCCCAACGAATAATTTACTCATGTATTATCGCATACTACATGTAAATGAATTATTGCTACACTACTTACAAACTTGGTAAAAATTAGGCATTATATTAATGTGTAATTTACATATTTTCATTTTCTTACCCTGCCCATTTCAAATGTACTACCTCTAGAATGTGAGATACCATATATTTCTTTATCTATTTACACGTACGATAAGTCGAGATATGTATGTCTGCTTAACTTTGAAAATTTGGACTTTACCACATTGTGAACGGAATAATAAAAATGTATAATTCCTTAATAATACTTCATACTTAAACGGTATATTTTTGCACGTTAACAAATGTATCTTTCGGTATGAAGTCAGTCGTAAGGTTGTAATATCAGTTTTATTTTTTTGTAAATTTATTTTTACTTTTACCTAATCGATTTGGCTAGAGATGTATTCCCGAATAGAATTTGACCACTACTCGTAGCACATGCGTAGCTATTCCTTGTCGTTTTTTTCATATTTTACTCAAAGTTAGACTTGCGATAAATTTCAATGAGCGATAATAAATGCATGGGTATTTTTCTTTGATTATATCTATATAAAACGAAATGAATAAAATATTATAAACTTTGATGTTTTTTTTTGTTGTCTACGTAAATCATAACGATTACTCTGCGATGAAATCTAAAACAAGATTTACGGAAGGTCTTAGAAATGATAGATAATGATCAATTTATTTATACTTTGCACGCAGAAGAAATATCCCTATATTCAATTACAATAACGAATATATACTTTAGATTTTACGTCGACTACTCTGTAAAAGAATATAAAAAATACATAATCGCGCAGTCAAGCGATAGTCAAAATTCTAAGGTCTGAGGCTTTCTCGTTAACGAAAGTGACCTAGGACTAGAGGTTTTACTAAACAAGTAAAGAGAAAAAAAGAACGGCATGATGTACATTCATGTATCACCTTTCCAAACTGCACGACATTTTTTTTTCCTTTCCATCGACATCATCGCCCGTCAAAACTCGAAACCCACGAACGACTTAGTTTATATTCTCTCTTATATTTCCAACATGCGCTCTATATACGATCCAACGCGAATGGACTTTTGATTGTTACGAACGAATTCACGAAAATATTTCCGTTTTCTTATCAAATTGACAGTTTGGTCGCAATGACTCTTCTTTTTTTTTTTTATATATCTATATAACTTATTAGACTACAGTTCGTAAAAATTACAAGTCCGATAGCGTAACTAAAGACGTGCGCTATGCAACAGGTGCTACGGAGACCTGTTGACTCTGTCAATCTTATAAATTACCAAAAGAAAATGAATATCGATGTATCTCTAGCTTAAAATGCGCAGAAAGAAATGATTTCCGCCGATTGATAAACAGACACATTTATCAAAATGAAATTATCGCAAATCAATTATATTTATATATAGATATATTTTACGCAGATGAGGTAAGGCAAGACCATCCAGAATCGGACAAACAATTCCGATTCGCAAACTACGCCGAATTAGCATCGTTAATAATAATCCCGAATCGCTTAAACTTATTATTTAACTTGTCGTCAGATTGAATTATCAATAGCCGTAATCAGCAGTGATACCGAGAACGTATTCGTTAAGTCGATAACTTTTTCTCGAATTTCTCAAGCAGTCTTCTTCGTTTTGGTGCCAGCACCAACATGAAAGCGACACGGAGATTGAACGATGCCCCCGCACGAATGATATGAAGTAACACGCAAAAACCCTTTCGATAAGATAAACACCCCACTGTACAAAGTGAATCTCCCTTCTTAGAGAAATCAACGACGTAAATCGCAATTTGCTGATTCCAGAAAAGAGAACAATGTGAAAGCGTGACACGATAAAATGTAGTAACGATCAGGTACCAGCTGAATCAGCTTCGAAACACAATCCAATATCGTTGGAAGTTAAAAACTAATTTGGCTAGGAATCGACAAATTAAGTTGTTGTTGTTTCTCCAGAGATAAGAAGAAAAGAAATTCACGAAAGTCGTCTGCTCTGATTACTATCGACGTGGTACTCGTCTTGTACAATCGATAGTCGAAGATAGACGATCTTATAAAATAATCGGCGGAAAGAATGACACACGTCTTCGTCTCGAGATAAATTTTACACGAGAGTCGAAAGTTCGTGAGGACTGTTAGTGGTAGCCGCGCTACTTAAATCCAACGTAGCTGCTGGTAAGCCAGGACTAACGCTACCACTGGCCTCCCTCGCCAAATGAGACCTGTTGAACTTATTGGTAGGACTTGGTGGTGACCTGTCACCAGGCGTGGCAGGCGGGGTCACGACACTCCGATTCGCAGCGACGTTTTGTAGGCTGTGCGTCGAGGCCAGCGGTGCGCTACCTGCCGAAGAGAGCAACAACGGTGGAGACATCGAAGAGACGTGTCGATGGTGATGATGATGATGATGATGCTGATGTTGCTGATACTGAGAGCCTCGACTACCGGCGTGATGCGGCAGAGTCGTGCTCGAGTGTGTCGCAGCGAGCGAGCCGATTTTCGGTGCGCATCCACCGCCGTGATACAACGTCCCCCGTAGCTGATGCTGATGATGCTGCTGTTGCTGGTGCTGCTGGTGCTGCATGTGGGACTGATGATGATGATTTTGCTGTAACTGCTGTTGCTGACGTTGCAGGGCAGCAGCAGCCTCGCACTGCTCACGAGCGAGCGCCTTCACAGCGTTCGTCTTCTCCTAAAAGTGATACGATCGTTTTTAATAAACGGTTGCAGAGTGAGATAATCATTTTTTTTTTTACTTGAAATATTATATAATAATTTAGGGAAATGTTATGTGTAAAATTTACATGGCGTGAAAAAGAGATGTAATGAAGTAGTAATATTTGTTACGTGGGTAGAGGTTTATAAGAGATTTGAAGGATACTTCTATTTTTTATATGAGATGCCATATTTTTTTAGTACAGTGACGTAATGTAGTATATGTATGTAGATAGGTATGATACGTGGACAAAGAAAGGCGGAAAGGAGATTGGATGGAAGCATTTAACGCGATGCTCGAAGACGATATTAAATTTAATTATACGATGAACCTCCCTTAGCCCTTTCTTCTTCTTTCTTCTCGTATGTATCGAAAGCTATAGACGTAGATTGCAAAAGAATTATTATGAAAGAAAACCTCCTGGCTCTTTTAATGGTATGGCATTAAGTGATACGGGTTTACGAGCGAATTAATCGCCATAATGGACCGTAACCGGGAATGTATTGAAACGTTAAATTATCAACATAAATCGGTTGCTTCGGTCGCTCGTGCCTTACGCTCGCGAGTTTTTTATTCGATGACGTCCGTGCCCACGGTTCTTCGTGAGATGTTGAGGAAAAAAAGAAATTGCTGCGAGAAAATGGCGACAGATCGATACAAAAATTGTATAGCTTTTTATCAAGGAGTGGAGAAACGCGAATTCAAGTTCAACGATCGGTGATATTACGTAAAGCCCGATACGAATATAATATTCGATGCGATGGCCTCTAAATTGTCAAGGTGGAGACAATCCGCGAAACGCGTTTTACAATAATATCGATGCTGGTTATGCTAATGAGTTGCGTAGGATAGAAATCGGTATTTCTATGTATAGCATATACGTGTGTAGGTATATTGTACAGGGTGTTAGCAGAAAGGTATTCTTGGAGACACGGGAGGTACTTTTATAAATTGGAAAAAAAGTGTTCGATCAAACTCGAACGGAAAATTTTTATTCCATAATTTAGTTCCCTTTATTAGTCGTAAGAAATGTGTCAGATGTAGTATAAAAAAATTATTATTAACTCATAATTTATCTATGATATAGCAATTAAGTTTTGTATAATACCATTCTGATAAAAGACGAACAGGAAATAACAAAAACCCTTCTATAACACAACATTTGGTTTTCTTCCGTAATATAATCATTTACAATTATTCATGTGTATATCATTTGTATTATTTTAACTTTGTTTAATGAACGTTCTCTGAATCTTGAATACTTTATTTTAAACAGCCTGTATACTATAAACAGTATACCTCTACATTCGAATATGAAAGACAGAGAGAGAGAGAGAGGACGACTCGTAAGAGATAAAAACAATCCGTATAAGGGTCGAATCGTATAAAAAAGAAGGAAACGAATCGTACTCACCCTCTGCCACACGAAGACGTTGTGGACCATGGCGCATCCGCAGAATACAATGCCGAGACCGATAAAGACGGACGTCACGATGGCCGGCGTCGAGTGAAACTGTATGAACGTGTAGAGGATCATGCCTGTAAGGGAAAAGAAAGAAACGAGTCACGGGATAAAGCTCATCACCTCCAACCGCTACACTCAGCGTACCAATTAATGCGCGACATAATAACGCACGCATGGGATATGCTCGTATGTATTAACGATAACGATAGAAGATTCAAGAGAGAAAGAGAGAGAGAAGAGAAAAAGCGTTCTCACCGGTTAAGAAGACTGGAATGCTAATGAAAAAGCCTCCGACCGCGCAGACACGGCTGATAGACGACTTTTGCAGGTACTTGTTGCTCCTGTAAAAAAAGAAACGGAGAACATAAGTATAAAATAGGGATAAGATTACTTCGATAATATGCGAGTCATTTGAGATCTCTGTAAGTAGACTTGTTGTTACCACATACCTACTTTAGTATTTTGCTCTGTTTTTCAGATAACTACATTTGTACAATATAAATGGAAATATCAAATGCAGGGTACAAAATGTTTCATATTTTACGTCTGATTGACGCAGGGGCAACGCGTTGGGTTTTACGTTTGGGATAGACGTGTGGTTAAATACTGATTTTAAAATCAAGGCAAAAATATAAATTTTTTGTTTAAATTTAATGTTTTTAACTCTTAGGTAATTAAATTGTAGATGATCATCTTTTTGCAATCTATTACAACATTGAGATAACGTGATTTCTCTTCGATGATTCTTGTTCAACCATATACCTACACCAAGAAAAATACATACATAAACGGTATTTGGACATATTCGACCCATCGAAGTAATAAGTATACGCGATATATCGACTTTTATCCCCGGGAACGATTTTTCCTTTTCACGCTTTCATTTCCACGCGCGTCGTGTCCTAAGGTCCCCGTCGACAGTTAGACGCGTCAAACAGATTTATGGTCGCGATGGAGAACAGGACCCCAGGTAGGTGTTTCTCCGACGCAACTAATATCTTATATGTCGGATACACTGTAGCCGGGTATAAAGAAGAACGAGGTATTCTCACAAACATAATCATCTTGCGTTCTCCATAAATTACGCGGTCCAACGATGATCTTAAGCATCGGTTGCTGATAATGACTATCTCTCGCTGGTCTAACTCGAGGGGGCTATCGGGTTACCATCGTGACACTGAAACCTCTCTCTCTCTTTTCCTTAAGGATTTTGCGAAACGTTCGTGAACTGTTCCGACGGGAAACATGTGATATGCATGTACGTAGTGTCCCAAAAGTCTGACTCACCGGTAGCAGTATACAATAGTTATAAGTAGTACAATTATGTAAGAAATGTTATAGTGTACCGATTAGTATTGTACCTGATGAATTTAATAACAAACTAGTTAATGTCTTTCCTTAATATTATTCTTGTGAGATCAGACTTATAGGACACCGTGTATATGCAAGATCAATGTGATTTATTGGGCTTCTAATTTTCAGAGCTTGTTCTATAAAAACCGTGTGTTCTCAAAATAGCGTATAATACGAAGATTGCATGTATTTATCCCTCTACTTATACCATACGTCGATTCCATTCGATTTGTCCACCAAATTACTACTTACACAATAAGAATAAATCAACATATATTACGATAGATTACAAAGGTATGGTGTATCGTTTTGTCGCTGGTGGGTTGTTATTTGCTAACTTTTGAATTATTAAATGATAAGAAAAAAAAATTGATGTAATCCCAAGCGAAGACCAAATATTAGAAAACGCGTATAAAGATGTTTATAAATTAACGTGTGATATACGTACGACGTATGAACTTTCAAGAAAATAGGACTGGAGCCAGAGGAAAAAGTCAAGAGGAAAGAAAATCAGATGAAAATGAAATAAAAGACGAACGATATTCGGGTTCGTCGATACCGTCATTAACCAAAGAGGTCAACAACCTCGAAGGGTGGTAGCAATGGCATCGTGGGAAGCGCTCTTGTTCGATGAACCTCTTTTAAACGCGGCAGCACGTATATACGTTAAAGATGCGTGAGTTTTTTGCACCAGAAAGGTGGAACGCACCCGACGGATGAGTTCTCTCGCACGCGTGAGAGAACTCGCGACGAAGCCGGATAGAAGCTCCGTTAACATCGATCGAGTTAACCTACCCCCTTATTACCGGTGTCACGCTAGAGCGAACTACTCGGAAGAGATCACTTCGTTCTCTTTTCTACGATTTATCAGTTTTAACGACGGTCCTGCCGAAAAATGATAGTCCTTTTACATTTTTCATCGATTTTGCATTGAACCCTTTAAATATTAATACGCCACTGTAGTAACATTTTGGAGATTAACGATAATCCACGTCTATGGATAATTTTTTATTTAATATCAGACTAATAATTATTTTTAAGAATTTTGGAAAAAACTTCTTTTGCATAAAAATGTCCGAGATTAAGTATAGTGTCTTTTTGCATTACAAGAATAATTTTCTGATTATTTTTCACTTATAGGTTTCCGACCCATTATTACATATACTTATATTAGGTATTATATTTTATATTTTTGTAAATCATTCTATTTCCACGTGAATAAGTTTACGTTGACCCGACTCTTTTCTCGCGCTGTCACTGGCCTCTATCGATTTTCTTTGCAAGACCGTGTTCCATGCGATCGCAACGTCGATCAATTTGTCGTCCACTTTTTAAACGACTAAAGAGCCTACCTCCTCCTTCGCGAGTTCCATTGATTTTCCTTTCGCTTCCGGACTTGTAAACCCACGCACACCCACAATTTAAACGTGACTTCTCGCGTTACGCTCTCGAATAATGGATCTTTTTATCCGACCGATCGTTAGAACGAAATCGTCGAATAATTCGACTCCTTTCGAGTCGGTCGTGCCTCTTAAAATGCTCTCGTCCGGTTGACGGGCTGCATAAGAGCGACGACGAGAACCTCGAGAAACTGTTCGCGTCTATTCAGAAGGGATCAAAAGAGAGGGATCGGTGAGATTAGAGGAGTGGCTCCAGTCACGTATCATTCCTTTCTAGATAAGCAGACTTTTTAAATGATCAGAAAAGAAATGTGGAACATAATAAATCATTCGTTCGATTATCCTGTGTTTAACTCTTACTTGTGTCTACTTTTTAATATTTTAATATTTTTTTTTTTAATCGATGAACCAACGTTTCCCTTCAAAATTTTTTTAAACATTTGGTGAAATATATATTTGTGGTTATAAAGCAAAACATTGTAATATAAGTCATATTTTTAAACAAATGTTCAGTTCATACCTTAATCGATGCTAGAAAGATAGTAGGTATTTATATTTTGAGAAGGAAGTAAATAGTTTAAAACAATGTTTTCTTGCCAACATGATAATGTCGTGCTTCGCTCGGTAGCGTTAATAAATTAGTGCTCAGAAGTTTAAGCTGACTTACATCTCTTTACCTAAAACCTACAAATATAACCCATCAGGCACGAAATATGTATATAGGGTTAACATACTTTCGCGAGCAAACTCATACCTACCTCTGATAAACGTACGTATCGTACGTATTTTAGTTAAAAAATCTACAGCTACACGTATATAACATTATAAACTTGTAGCATATAGACTTCGTGCAAGCCAAGTGCATACCTACGTACAAACAGTGGAGAACGCGATGGAAAAGATTATTCTCTTCGTGTACGGCACGCGTATGCACGCCGTTGCATTTGACTACTCTATGGCTCGTTGCCTTCGCTTCGACCCACATATAACGGTGACAAAAGGCAAGAAAGAGAAGGAGATAAAGAGAACTCGAGTAAAAGTGCGAACATTTCTCTCTCGTTGATAGGAAAGTCACGTTTCGTTCCACAGAAAGGAAGCTTGTGGGATCGCGAAGCAGGGGACGCAACAACGTGTCCTTGTAGATATCATTGGCTAATAACTAAGTTTTTCGCCTTGAAGCTGGAAATTCAGAAACGAGTTCAGGAATATGCAAAATTCCAAAGAAACTTGATGAAAAAAAAAATCATTTTTACGTGAATGAAACTTAATTAAACCATTCGAGGATTCGAAACTTTTGTATCTCATTCCTAACAGTCTGGTCCGAATAAATTTCAGAACTTTTTAAATATATTTTCTATAAAAATTCTATATTTATATTCAGTTAAAAATACAAATAAATATAGGTATAAATTTGAACGAATGTAAAAACGATGTCAAGCGTGACTCGACGTTGAACTTGATACGTTAACACGCGAATCAGTCTCGAAGCCAGATTGCAAATTATTACCACAAAAAATAATTTTAATTAATTCAATATCACGGACTCCTACTACCATGCAGGGACATTGACCTCGTCTCCGCAAAGTCTACCAAAGAGAAAGACCGAAATATCCACGATCTCGTTCGTTTCACGCGAATAATGTATTTATAGGAATAAAGAAAGAAAAAAAAGATATCAAAAGTTGTCGGCCGTGTTTAGAATCAAGCTTGTCGGTGTCGACGACCGACCGACGATTCTAATGGCAATGCGGAAAAACGCGCTAAGCTCGAGCGGCCGGTTTCATTGCCGCGAGAGTGTGCATGCGAGGGAGAGAGAGAGAGATAGAAGGTGAAGGAGAGAAGGAAGACGGTATTAAAGCGAGAGCCGTAGTCATTCTAGTGGCGAACGGTTCCACGTGGGGACGAGCCTCTTCCACGATATATAGATTATACATACGTATGTACGTAACGCAACATGCATACATACGTTCGTACTACATTCATACACGCGCGTGTAACTTCTTGGCCGCGTACTTGCCGTTAGAGAAAGATGCATGTAATCTGTTGCGAAACGGTTAGCCGCACAATGTCGAGGGAGGAGAGCTAGGACACGATGACGAGCCCTTTTTCCTCTTTCCTTCTTCTCCTCATCCTTCTCTTCCTATTAGCCGCTACTATTCCTCTTTCTCCGCGTAACCGAAGCGAAGCCGTGTTTATGCCATTGCACTTCCGGCTCGGAAGCCAACGGTTACCTTTAGTTTTTGCCTACTCAATCGATTTTTCCGTACCGGAAGCATCCACGGGGCTTTCGATTTCCGAGAGATTCGTCATAGTCGAATCACCGAATGTTCTTCTTTTTTTTTTACTTCCTGTCACGAGCCAGACGATAGGGATTCGCTCGTAACTTTCGATCGAATGATACCTACACCCGGATGGGAGCACCATGAAAACGGCATCGTTTTTAGCCCCGGAATTTAACAGGATTTTCGTCGACCGGTTCCACCGTCGCGCTCGTTTCACGAGCCACTGCCTCGGTTAAGATGCAGGCTTGTACGCAAGAGAAGTCGAATTAAAAGGACGCGGAAAATATCGGCCGTTCCCTAAATAACCGCGCGGAGAGAAATCGTAAAGAGAGGAAAGCCGAGTTTCGAGTTCTTCGAAGACGATGGCCGAAGAGAAGTAGAGTTTATAAATAGAAAAATTAAATAACGTGCCGTTCTCTTACCGTCGAGTTAACGCGATCGAAGGGAGGAGAATGGGAAGGGATTAAAAAAGAATATAGGCCGTGTTTGCTCGCGCGAGAGATCTTGTTAGAATATAAGAACGTTTGCATGTTGACAGAAAAAGATTATGTTTCGTGCTTGTAATGGAAGTAATTGGGAAGTGAAACGATAATAATAATCATCTAGGTATCGTTGTAAAAGTTTATGGAAGTTAGAGACTGTGTTAAAGAAAATTTCATTTTGAAGAGAATTCATATTCATTTCATTTTAATTTCACACAATTTACTTTTTTAAAGCTTTGGTTTTCTTTGCAGCTTATGTATATTAAAAACTGACATAATCACATAGAAATATACTACTTTTATATCGTATATAATTAATATATGTTTAACCGTTCTATTACTTTTATACAACAAATACATAATATAATCATAATATATCTGTTACCTAACTTATTACCGCATCGACAAAACAAGATGTCGAGTCAGGCTCGACACGTAGCATCAGGAAGGATTAATATCAAACGCTTAACCCAGTTCTCTCGAAACCACTGAGGAAGTAAGCGTAGACAAGAAAAAGTACATAAAGCAAGAAGAAGGCAAGGCTCAAAGGCGTGAATTACGCGTAAGGGCAAAACGCCAAGCTGGAATAAGCGATCATCGCGAAGATGATATACGCCGGGCGAAGGTAAAAACACGGAACGACGTTTCCACGATGTGGATCGTGAACGTTGCCTCACCAGCAGCGGATGATGGATCGTACGCGTTGATCGTACGGTCTCTACTCGATGATGGATCGTACGTACGTCGTACGTATATCTCGGCTCGTGTGTAGGTACTTGCTCGATGACCAACCATAATCAGGAATGAACGGACATATAAAAACGGTTAACGTTTTAGCTCTTTCGAATCATCTTTTCTCCACGAAAGGGAGACTCGGGCCAAATATCTGCTTCGAAACGAAGGGTGGATCCCTTCTTAAAACGGGGGAGAAGAAGACGGGAATCAAAAAAGGGATAACCGTTACGACTGCTCGACTCGCACCTGTTCCCGTACCCTAGACCGGCTTATCCGATGCATTCTGCATTTTAGGGTTCCCGAGGTGAGCCGGTGCCACCGCGACGGTTAACTTAAATACCCAGAAGACCCTTTGGATTCCATCCTGCGCGCCCTTTTACCGGCACCACCGGACGAAACCTCGTACAATGTTTCGTCCGTTCAATGGATCCATTCATTTCTATCCTCTTAACTTTCTCTTTCCGCTTTATTAAATCCGTCGTTGGAAGTGTCAAGTGACCCGTCCAATTAGCTTGTCGTTTTTTTTATTTCGGGAAGCACAAAGTTTGACCGATGGAAATAAAATCGGTTGACTTCTTTACATTCTTAATACGAATCTTATTTATGTAAGAAAACATATATTTATGCAATAATCCAATAAAATATCTTCGAAATGCAGTATAGAAGGAAGAAACGTAAGAATTCTTCGAATAGACTGGAATACAGAGACAAGAATCTTGCTTATCCCATGAGTTATGAGATCACTCCTATGAAAAATTGTGAAGCTTTCGAGCTTCGAGTAAACAGCAAAAATGTCTATCCATATTTAACTTCCAAGATGACGTAGCTTCTCAAAAAAAAATGAGAGAGAGATCGCGAGTAAAGGTCGAGGATAAAAGGATAGTCCTTCTCGAGAAGAAAATTCTCGAGTCTCGTCGAAGGGGCGTTGCGTCGAGAGAGCCGGCAAATTCGTTCCTTATCCCCGAAACGTGCCCCTCGAGAGAAAGAAAAAGAGATAAAGAGAAAGAAAGAAAGAAAAAAATAAGGAACGACTCTCGGACGCCAAGAGATTCGAAGCCGTGGAATGCGAAGTAGCAGCAGCACTCGAGAAGAAGACGAATATAACGCCTGTAACACCGCGGGCTCGAGATACATGCCCCGTTCGCCGAAACATAAACCAGACGCGCGCGCATCACGCCGGGCGGTGGCGTTAGACCGCAAAACGCGCAACCAAAAGCGCGCGATACGCGATACTTTCACTCACATCGGATAATAGTAACGCGAGGACGAACCGAATCGAACCTGACGTAGCAAAAAAGGTATCTGCCCTGTCATTCGTTGCCTACGTGCGCGATACCAAACTTGAAAACTCGTTCCTCTGGCTGGGACCAATCGTAAATGGAAGAATTTCATTGAAGACGAGAAAGAGAGAGAGAAGGCGACTCTCGTACCTGCGATTCGTTCGTTACATCGAATATCTACAACGTTTTATCGTCGAAAGAGCTTGCTCAACAAAGCGTTCCGAGAGTGAGCCGAAGAATTGAATTAATGCGCGAGGTGAATGAATTTTTAACAGAGATTTCAAACGGAAACCAATTTAGCTTGGAAATCGAGCATGAATCCGTTGAAAAAATATACAAATCAGGATTTATCGTCGTAAAGTTGAGTGGGAAAAGAGTTTAAGTCTTTGAGACCAACCAGATGAGTTCTCGATGAGACTAGACACTCTCTGGCTAAAAGAAGATTCTTATAAACGGATCCACTTAACTAAATTCACCAACGAAAACGTCTCCCCTTATTCTTGGTATGAAAAAGAGAAAAAACAAAAATTTATCCTCGTCAAACAAAGTCATCTCACGCTCGACGACGCTCTCAAGCATCTTTCTTCGGAACTGAACAAATCTCGCGGCAGCTTTAGAAGAGAGAGAGAAAATTTCGAAGGCCCCGTACTTACCTACGACAGGGAGTTAAAGCATGAAAGCGCAAAGATCCGTTATCGCGGGCCACTTAAGTAATGAGCTAGCACTTGGTAGCGAGCGAGATGTCTTTCTTCGGCTTGCGAGAATCCCAACGATCGTTACTTTTTCCACCGGTATATTCGTTCTTCTCAGTGCGGCACGTTTCTTTTTTCCAGCAACGTCGAGTAAGGCCGCACCCCAGGGTGTCTCTGAAGAGTCTACCGACGACAATGGCCCGGGTAGAAGGGCCCTGGGATCTACCATTAGCGTGTCTCTTTTCGGAGCAGCCAGAATGGAGGTCTTCGCTCGTAACAATGCTACTTGCCGAGTTGCTGACTAAAGCGGTGCTTTACAACTTTTTTCGTCAGGTTGTACTACGTACGTTCACCGGCGAGGAGCAGGTAGAGAGAAAGGTACGATCGCGATAACGCCGCTCGAAAATAGAAACGAGCCGATCGATCGTCTCGCGTAGAGTAGTTATCGCTACCGCCAAGGGAAAACTCGCCGCACCACCGATGAGCAATCTTCTTTTGTACGATGGATCACGATTGAAAACATGCTAACGAACTTGGACAAAATAATTGATTTATAAGCTGGAATTTGTGATTTTTAATCAAGAGTGATTCTTGCAAAGCTTTGGCTAATCGAAGTAGGTCGCAGACATTGATTCGACTTGGTACCAATAGATAATTGCCACATATGGGTTGCTCGTTACCGTGTCAGAGCACGAATCTTCGACTAATACCCTCTAATACTCGTCCTTCCAAAGATAACTCGACTGTCCTCTCTCAAAGAGCCAGATCGCCGGGAGCGTCACGACGACGGCAGAATTTCAATCGCAGGACCTTCGGACTGGACGATAAAAAGTTGGAAAATTCTCTTCGACTACGTTCCACGACTCGTTCTCGGAGAACGTGAAATTCCGAAAAGGATTTATAGGCATTCCACGAGAAGCTTGTTTCTCTAGGTGTACTCTAGAAATGGGAACCTTGTGTAGAAGAGGCCAGGGCCAGTGGTTCGATAAGGATACGAGAGACAGAGAAAACGAGTCGAAAGGGATCGTCACTTTATCTCATTGATAAGATAATCGAGAGAGCGTTTCGACATCGTTGGACCTTTCGACCTACGAAGTCTTCGAGATATTCATCCGAGAGAATCGATCGACGTATAGGATGAAATCATGATCTATAATTACTCCCGTTAGGCGTTTATCGATCTAACTCGTAACCGTTTAAATTATCGCGACCTCTTTTTTAACCGCCCGAGACGAAATTGTAATCGCGATTTGACCCTCCAAAATGCTCTTTTAGAAGTTTGTAGATTAAAAGTGAAGCTTATGGAATAAGAACAATATATCTATATATATTATGAATAAACTTCTATTTCAGCCTCCGCATGGCAGTTATGTCCGTTTTTAACCATTGGAGGGTCAAAACAAAGCTTATAAACTTCGTTTTGATCCTCCAAAACCTAAATAGCCTAAAATGTAGGTTCTATAGGATCAAATCGAAGTTTCGATTAATCGTTAAACTTCGGTTTCAACCTCCAAATGACAACTATGTCCGCTTTTAACGATTGGAGGGTCAAACCAAAGTTAAAATTTCGATTCGGGCGTCTTCGAATCTTCCGTCTCTCAGCGAATCGAGCGTATCTATTCACCGGCTGTTACGAAAGAAAGAGGAGGTCACGCTCGACGAACTTCTCGATCGCGTATCGTACCTTGTATCTTCTTCTTCTCCTCGTTTTTTTTTCAAGCGAACCTTATTTCGACCGCGGTGCATCGCGAAAGGAGCCGCTTCGCACCTGTGCGTTTCGCTGCTGCCGCGACGTATCACGATTGTATCCGGGCGAGTATTGGCGCGTGCATGAACTTATACACACCTGCATGCAAATATGTATGGACGTGCAGCCTACACAGGACGTGAATTTTTACGTTCCGCATTCGGCCTCCGTGAGAAGAAACACTATACAGAGAGAGAGGAGGCAACGCGATGTATCACGAAACGCACTGATCTCGTACAGGGATACGAGACACTCGTATTCGAGGTAGGTACACGCGAATGTATGTAAGTACGTACGCATGGATGGCTGAGAACTTATTCCGAAGGATAATCTTGATCTCTCGTACGGTATGAGAAAGAAAGAAAGAGATAGAGAAGGTAAAAAGTGTGTCGAGGATTCGGCGTTATACGCGCGACATACCAAGTTGTCTATCCGTCTTTCATTACTCGAGAGAGAGAGAAGGTAATACCGTAAGCCATAATTGCGTAGTGACCTCTACGAGTTGAAGGAAAAAGGAAATAAATTGGGGTTAATACGATAAGAACGACCCAAGGGGTGAGCGGAAACGAAAATTGATAGTTCGGCTAATTGCAAGACTCGCATTCTAAAGATCATTTTTTTCTCTTCTAATGACACAGTGTGGATATTGCTCACTGCATAATGATTACCTACACTGTTTGTATATCAAGATAAAAGCGATTTAAAGTGGGTATAGATTTTAGTTGGAATTTCGTAATCAAGTGTGTGGGAAACGATGCGATTCACGTTGTAATTAAATGTGGATTACTAATTAATGATAACCAATTATAACTATTCTGTTTCTAATTCTTCAAATTTTAATACTTTCTTAATTATAAAATACAAAACAGTGCAACCGATCGCTAATAAAACAACTCATCTACTTCCCTTTAAAAAAAAATAAATAAGAATCGTTTTCCAACGGAGTAAGGATCGACTCGATCGGTAACACGATCGGGTCCCACGGAATAATTAGTACCTCGTTACGTCGTCGCATTTTCAACACGATCTCGTTTGTGGAGAAGCCAAAAAAAAAATTCGAGTGGAACGTTACCGACAACAGCGACGACAACCGGAAAGCTTTCACGGGTCACGAGGAGAAACGTTATTGCAGTGACGATCGTTCGGAATGGGACGGCTTTTCTTATTTCGTTAATTAATTACGAATCCTCCGGGTAACGGCGGGCCACCGGCCGCTCGAAAGTAATCGAACTGGATTCCAGGGCGTCAAACTCGCACGATAAGCGGTTCTCCGCGCTCATCGTTCATTGGCCAACGGCCTTGCGAAACCGTGTAGGAAGATAGGTACGCGTGTGTACGCGAGAGAAAAGATCATGGGAAAAGGGGACTGAGATTAGGGTAAAGATATAATAGTACGTATATATAATATGTGTTTTTTTTTTTGTTATGCATTACCGATGTCCCTGATACGAAGTCTTGACGAGCTTCACGGCGAAGAGGAACTGTATGGCGCAGACCAGGAGGCAGTAGAGGTTCAAGGACAGAGCGAGCGCGCATAACGCCAAGGTCACTTCATAAATGATCGTGTATTCCTCGGGGCTGATGAGACTGCTCGGCGTGACCGTCAACGGTGATATCTTCAGAAGGAAGATGAGGGAAAGGAGTGCGAGTAGAAGCGAGACCAAGCACAGTAAGCCGAGACTCGTCAGCATCTCCTTAACGCCTGCCTCGTGACACCGGTGATTCCTCGAGAGGGAGGAAGACCAGGAGGTATTCAGAGGTATGACGGTGGGACCTCCGACCTGGACTGGTAAAGCCGGCTGATGAGCGGCAGGTGCGGGCGACGGTGTCGTTTGGCTGGGCAATCTGGAGAGTCTCGAAATGTCGAAGCCACCGTTCGCCTTCGGCCTGTCCTGCGGCAGCTGGGCATTATTGACGACCGTCTGACCCGGCACGCTCGAGAGGTTATTGTTGTTATGGACGTTGGCATTATTACCAACGTTGTTATTATTATTGGTGTTGTTGTTGTTGTTGTTGTTAGTGCTGCCAGCACCACCAACGACGGGGCTGACGCTGTTGACCGAATGCTTCGAGGTCGACAGGGTCGAGAGGTTCAGCGCGTGGGAGTGATTCAATCGCTGAGAGAGATTGTTCACGCTGAGCTGCGAGTGATTAAGGGGATGCCGATGCGTCGAGGAGGGTGTCGTAGCGCTTCCCTGATGTACGCTCGACGACGTTGCCTGCCTTTGAGACGGATGAACGACGGAATCGTAGACATCGATACCGTTTGCTCGGCTACCACCGGACGTACCTCTCGCGATGGTCCCACTACTGCTGCTACCGTAATGATGCTGTTGCTGAGGCTGCTGGTCCTGGTGAAGGAGATTGTGCTGATGGTGATGATGGTGGCCGCCGTGCAACGAGCCCGCGCTCGTCTGATAGTCATTGTGATGATGCCTGGAGCCCGCTGACGACGGTTGCCCCGTCAGGATATGCTTCAGCATTACTCGACGCTGATTTCACGGGCGGAAGGCTGTCCTCTCTTGTTTAACACCTTACATAGTGTTCTGTTTTTAACGATTCAAAGTCTATCTATCTCTCTTTCACTCTCTCACGCGTTTCTTTAGAAACGTTTTTCAAATCGTCTCTACGTGCCCGGGCTCAGCGAGTTGCTGCACAGGAGGTCCACCATGGCGGCGATGTGTATTAGAGGTGGTATTCCCTTGTTAGATATCGGGCCACCTTCCCTCGGGAGAAGGTCTAGCGCGAGCGCTCTTGGAACGCCGCTCGGATGGAGATAGTAGGAGGAGGAGGAAGAACGAGCGAGGATGAGCTTCGAACGACATCGGCATCGTTCATCGAAGGACGACGCGCGCTACCCGCCGCAACCTTCGCCAAAGCTCCCACGCGAACTCTTAAGGTGGCTGCAATGTGGGTCCGCTTCCGTCTCCCCTTCCTACCGCCCCCTCAGCCGGCATAGCTTCCGAGATCGTGTCGGGCCTGCTGGAACAGGTCGAAGAAAATAATTAATGGTCCGTTCTCAAGACTGAGAGAAGAGGAAAGAAGAATAAGAGAAACGTAGGATTAAAAGGAAGAAGGATAGACGCCTGCCGCTAGTCGTTCGATCTCGCTTTCTCATCCATTTTGCTTCTCTTTCTTTCTCTCCTTTGACCTTTCTTTCACTTTCGCCGATCAACGAGGCATGTCCCGATTTTCATCGTTTTCCCTTTCTCATAGATTTTATTTTTAAATTTTTAACAAAAAAGGAATGACTTTTTTATATTCTTGTTTTAAGGGTACTTGGCATGGTAGGCATATAAATGGGGAAAAGAGAATTGATTTAATTTTTGTAGAAATTTATTTACAATTTCCAAAAATTTCAATATGTTTTGTGTAGAGCAAAAAAGTACTTCTAATCTATTTCTGTATCCTATCGAGAAACTTGAAATCATTTTGGAGTAAAAAGGGGTCTAATTAATATCATAAAATGAGTCATCGAGACTTAGATCAAATATTAAATCGCTTGATCGACGGTAAGTTTGCCATAAAGTGGCGATACAGCAGCGAAGAAGCAGAAGAAGAGGAGGAAGAAGTGTAAAGCAAAGCCGAGAGAAATAAAGGGAATATTAGCGTCTTTTCACCATTAACGACTCAACGGAAGAGATACGTTCGGTCACCTTCGTTCTCGCGCGTATTATCGCTTTCTACCTAACGGCCTGGCTCCTCTCTCGCGATTACTGCTGCTGTTGCTGCTGCTCACCGCACATTTGCCTCCTACGGCGAGCGTATACGTACGAGACTCGCGCGGGTCACGCGAGCTTCTACACCTACGATAACTCGTATATATGTATCTATAAGGAAAAAAGAGAAACTATCTGATTCACCAGGCGCTACGGGACGGGTCATTTCACGTGAAACCGATCACCTCGCGTAACAACATTTCTAAGTTTTCGTTAAAATTTTGTTAGAACAATTTAATTTTACTGGACGCATCATTCTTTGAAAAATTATTTCTTCGAGACCGTGCATTCGATCGAGATGATTCTTATACCCATTTCATCGGAAGAGATACAATAATTTAATAAAAAATATAGATGTTAAATAAGTTTGATTATTCGATAACATTTTGCTTTATTTTATACCAATGAAATCTACGAAAGAAGTAAAATATTTCCCTTTCTCGAAGACGAATAATAAATTTGATCGATTTTCTTCGCGTCCGTCGGCGATCATCGCGAGGAAGTCGCTGTGCTACCACCCGCTGCTTTACTCAGAGAGCGTATGGTGTTTCTATTCATAGTACATAGTAAATACATCGAATGTAGGTGAAGCTTCGATCGATTCGTAAAACTCGCGTTAGTTTCCGCATGTTTCTTTTTCTATGCCACTACTTATTCGAGTTACGTAGGTATACACATATAAATAAATCAAACTAGATCTAAATTCAGTGACCGTACGATTTAAAATTTAATACATTTGCCTCGTTTACGCGGTGCATCGAAAAAGTGCAATCATTTATAGCGATTATCTCACGCTTGGTAATAACAAGTGTTTTCAAACTGAACAAACATGTACCTGGATAGCACATTTATTAACGTCTGACTAAATTTTCGTAGATTTTTTCGAAACAACTACCTCAATTACGAACGATTCTCGAAACACGATGACTAATATTTTTCACAGAAACAATAAAACGACTCAACAACCCAAAAATGTTTTTTAAATTCACCACAAAAAAAAAAACAAAGATATCCCCTTATGTAGGTATTTGATTAACGATCGTTAAAGAAGGAAAAAAATATATTACCAAGCGATGAGTAACCTGTTAAAAATCGTGGGATTTTTTGTGACGGTACGGTTGATGGACACCAAATAAGGTTAGGCAGAAAATGAATGAGAAACAATTCTTTCACGGCGCAGATTCTATATCGGGAACGAACGAACGAGATTCGTCGACGAAGAAATACACATGTACATGTACACACGTGTTCTCGAAAGAGAGACGAGCTCGTATCTCACTCCGGAAATTCGATCTTGTGTTTCGCGAAATCATTCTTTCCTCACGAGGGATCGCGTGGTGCGATCTCTCGAGTCGAGCAGGATCGGTTATCAAGACGACGACGAGAAGTACGAGGAGCGCGAGGCTGTTGTCAATAGCCAGACTTGACTCATAGAAACGGGTTCCGCTCGCATTCCGGACGTCCAGCCTGCTGGTCACGGTGAGCACGTCCAAGCCTTCGCGCGCCTCACCAACACACGTCTATACACGAGAGCACGAGATCGCTCTCTTTAGAGTGAAAGAGAGACCTAGAGCACGCGCGAACGCACGAGAGCACGCTTCACTGAAAACGCGCGCGTAGTAGCGGTATAAGCGGCACGAATCGCGTCCGAAAGGCTTTCGTCATGAAAACGGTGTCCTCCTCTGCTATTCCGATACGTAGGAATCCTATTACAGAGATTTTAAGATAAGATTACGTTTTTTATATTTAGTTACGCCTACTTCTAGTATGTTCGGATCTAGTATAATATATTAATGTTAGAAATTAATTATTTATCATCGCGTGGTAAATCGATTGTGTTTATTAAATAAATTTAGTAGATACGAAGAGTATGGTGGTATCTTCTGTATGTTTTATTTTGTACAAGAAGTTTTATTCGGAAAGTGGCTCCATAGTTAATCATTATATCTATTTTTTAAAGTTAAGGAGGTTTAAAGTTAAGGAATTTTTTTAATAACACTCGAATACCACGAATATTCGTATTATGTTCTCTTGAAAACACATGAAGGCTCAAAATACAGTGTTATACGAAGACTCGAAATACCGTGTTTTAGGAGAACCCGAAGTGTTGTTATACAAAGTTTTGAAATACCGCGTTGTAGGTAGATTGTAAGTACCGTGTTATATAAGATCTTCAAGCACCACGTTTTATTAAAAACCGTATTCTCCAAGCATCGTGTTATACGAGGCTTGATTACCTTGTACAACCACATCCCACTAATCCCACATTCTCCAATGACATCGCGTACGCGCTCTCGCGTGCAATTTTTCGCGTTCCCCGAGGATCGATGTCCTCTCATCCCGTAAACACTCGCACGAAAAAGCAATTTTCTTCGGGCGATCACAACGAGTTAAGGGCGCCACGGTCGGTACGGAGAGTAGTGCGTGACACTAATTATTATTCGGCGATGACCATCTCTCGATCAGCGCAGCGGAACGACTTTTGTTACTTTCGATCGAGATACGCGAAAATGATGCCGTGAATCGGGAATTACTCTTTTATGGGAAAAAGAAACGTCAAATTTTACACGACCCACATATTCAACGAGCTATCATTATATATGGTTGGTACGCACCGGCTATTAACTGCAAAACGTAACACTCGGTATTGTGAGAACGGAATGGTATTTTTTATCATTTTCAAACGAGAGAATGAAAAATAAACGATTGCAGTGTACATTTCCGATATTGTGTTTTTAAAATGTTTGCAACGATTTAAAAAAAAACATTTCGAAAAATAATATGACTGGTCTCCGATAAACGAAAATATTATGTCATCCAATATTATGAAAGCTTTTATTTATAATACACTTACGTTTTATATTGAGTGATATTTCACGGTAGAAGAGTTACTCTTTCAAATGGTACATAGTCTCATACATAGAACTTGGAATGGAAGATAGTGAAATTTATTAGAAAAAGTATTGTGAATGAACAAAAAAAAAAACGCACGGCATTCAAACAGTGGAAAATTTTTCTACCGTTTTATCACATCGCCTCGTGGTTTAGAAGTCCAAACGTTTGATAAGGAATAGAACGTCATAGAATCCCTCGTATTTTCCTACACGCGACTCGCCGCGGTAAAATTATTACAAGCTTATACGCCACGCAAGGTTTCCACCGACGTCGTGCGAAGTCCTACGCGCGTTGGTCTTATCCAATTTCAGAACTTTGCCACCCATCTCCTCTTTTAGTCATTATTTACCTGGTATATTTTAACCGCGAACTCAGATACGGGCATTAAAAATGCGAGCTCGTTTGTTACCACGTACTTCAAGACCGAACCGATCGATTTTCCGTAAAATGGAAAATGTCCGAGTTTGGTGTATAAAAAAATATAAAATTAATATCAATAAAACGATTAATAGTACTGTATAATAAATTGTGTATAAAATTAACTAAATATTGTAATACAGCATCGTAAAGAGACCATTTTCTATTATACTACATTTGTTTAATTTGGAGCCACAGTTCCTAAAGGCATACTGTAAAAAAAAACCTCTAGTATGTACACTTTTAAGTCTATTTCGTTAGTTACCCTGTGATCGCGTTAGCTCGAAGGCTTCCCCTTTTTCCACGGAGCTTTACGATCGAAGAAGAATGTAGGAGAACGTTGGCATGCGCGTCGCGAAAAAAAGTGAAGCCATTCTTTGGAGTATCACTTAGCTTGAAATCGAATTAGAAGAATGCACTAATACTAACAACGATAAGCTTACAAACTTTGTATATACCATGTGTATGTATCGTAATAGATAGTATAATTGAAACGGGTATGATACCTCGTACAAAAGTAAGTCAAACTTGTGCAATTCAATTTTTCCTTTACTTTTGTTATTTACATTTGCAAGCCCTTGCAATGACAATTAATTATAACGATTTCATTGGTTTCTTTTACAAATCATAAGTAGACGGTGATAAAGTATTTTATATAAAACGGTCCAATTAAACTGTATTATTATGTTTCGTACACGATATTATATTATTTCATAATGTATTACTGTTATCGTTCAATTAATTTAATTAATTCCAGCATTGCAGGTCACAAATGACCTAAACAGCATTCAACGTGATGTCCAACATTTAGATAAATCGTTAAAATCTTTTTAAATCCGCTTAGAGTAGTTTCAGACAACTGCACGCATACTTGACGAATATAAAATATAAAATAAGGTTTCTTTTAAAGAGACGTTGTTCCACATTTTCGACTTATTTTTAAACCAGATATAACTTCCTTAATCGTTTGTACACGTTATCTATTACGACACACTTTATGTATATTACTATTCGTGTGCACAAAATACAATCGTTGCGTCTTGTCGTAAAAAAGAGGCTACCGTAGAAGCCCTAATAGCGACGGATAAACGTTTAAACGACTATTTTCTTGGCAGCTGTGTCCTCCAAGTAATCGGGAGAGGCTCATAGGCAGGTGTGCCTCCGTTGGATAACAAATTAGAAACGTTTCTCTCTCTCTTCCTCGGTGTTCCCCTTTTTCTCTTCCTCGTCGGTTACCAGCGCGTATCGAGGAACGTAAAACAGGAAGAGAAGCACCTTGATGGAAGAAGGAAAAGCGTCTTCTCGGAAGGACGATTTCGCAGCTGGGGAAAACGAGCGGGATCTATGAGTTCGTAAGAACTAGGGGAGAATCCTTTTGCGACTCCGCGACTAGATGCCCGCAAGGTCAATGATTTTCCGAGCGGACCGATGAACTTGCGGCTTGTACACAACGACGAGTCGCGCGAGCCAACTTCCGTGCAAGAGAGAAAGAGAGAAGCAAGGTCGTTGCCTAGATAACAGTTGCGAGGTACAGTTGCTTCGCATGCCTGCAACAACGAGAGAAGAACAGAGAGAGAGTGTGACCAATAAGAGAAGGGTCGCAAAAGAAAGACGGAGAAAAAATGAGAAAGAGAAGGGAAGAGGTTTGTGCTATCGGTGTGAGATCTTCCCTCTTTTTTTTTTTTCTTTCTCTCTCGCTCTCCTTTTTTATACCTTTCTCTTTTGCTCTTTCACTGCTACGACTAAGAACAAGAACGAAGTGATGTAAGAGAGATGTATCTACGGGTAAGGACCGCTTCCTCGTAGTCCCTGTTCCTTTCTCTCTTTCTCGATCGTATCCGAAGCAAGTACAAGAGAGAAAGAAAAGCAGAAAAAGAGGGAGTTATGCTACACGGCGATCCAGGCTGGGCCTGACTGAATTTAACGTGGCAGGTGCCCGCTGAATGGACAGCGCGAGGCCACCATCTTCCCTTTTCTCTCCCGCCTTTCGTCTTTCGCTCCTTCTACGGTCTTCCTTCTACGTAGGTACCTAACGTACTTTGCCTTTTCCTTCCCTTAAACGTCTCCCTCTCTCTTTTTCTTACCGATTGTCACAGTTTTTAGGCATATTGGCCTATCGAAGTTCTTGATGGTTAGCTTTATCACTTTTTGGTAAAAAAAAACCCACGGGATTAGAAATCAAGACTGCTAGTTCGTGATGTTCTAACTCGATAAAATTAGCTTGGTTTCTGGTTTATAGAGTTCTTCAATCTTAATCCCTGATTGGCCATGATCTTTACAATGACATGTTTTTGGAGCTATATCAACGTGAAGTCTAATTCTGTTTGTAGATCTTTTCGTAAATTTAATCTTTCGTCATGTTAGTATCACGAGTCTATTATTATTAATTAGATTTGTAAACGTTATCATTCCTATTTGTTGCATTATTTCACGTAATCATTATTATCGAAATTATCGTTAAAATTACTTCATAATTAAAGGACTTTGACCTAGAATAATCAAGTTTATTTCTCCCTTTCTCTCTTAGTCTCGCATGTTACGTCAGGAGGAACAACTTCTAATCCCTCTTGCGACTACGTCGAGTCGCACGGCCTTTCTTCCTCGAGGGAATTCCTTCCTCCCACTCCTCCCGGCTTCCGCGAAGACTTTGTTTAGAATCCGCGAGTATAATTTTGAGAAGCTCGCGCAGAGCGTAGGGTCGTGATAGAGAAAAACGAAGAGAGAAGTAGAAAGAGATAAAGAGAGAGAGAGAAAAAAAAATTTCTAAAGAATCGTGGGAAAAGCCGCGAATGCCCGCAGGAACGTCGGGAGAACGCAACGAAGAAGATTTTTCAACGAAATCATTCGCATCCGTTGCCTTGTGCCAAGCCATGACTGTTACTTGCGTAACGCGCCACGCGTTAATGAAAACGTCCGATCGTGTCTTCGGATCGATTCTTTGCGATATCGATCGGAATTCTTATTATCGTTTTGTCGGTTGGAGCATGAGTCGATGATACTTTTAATATTGATTTTATACAGTAAAACGATAAGTACACAACCATGATGGTAAACATCTCAATCAAAATCATGCTAATTAGCTCGTTATTGCGTACTACTAGATCAAATGTTTGACATGAAATGATATAGAGATAATTATTACGTGTTATACAATTATTTATACGTAATTAAAATATAAGATACCTATTCATCGGAGAACATTTCAAAAGTAAGAGATAAAATTCGGGAATGCCAGGTAGAAATGAAGTTCCACGATGAAGAAATAAAAATTAGCGAAGACTTCCTCGTAGACTTCGCCCGAAGATCGAAGAGGCGTGCTCCGAAGTTCGACCACGCGAAAAAGCAACGGTGGTTTTGGGTCAATATAGACGGGCCAGTGTTTGACGAGTTTTTATCGCCGGCAACTTTCGGCCAACGCGCTTTTAGTCCCCGTGAGGAGATACGTGGGCCATTCTACTCTTCGATGACTTCGAACACGTTCTCGAGCATTAATATTAATTATTAATTTTTATTTAGGAAATATTCAAAAGAATGAAGATGTATATTACAGGTTTCATAATATCTTTGCCATAATTTGATCATTCATTAGAAAAATGGTACTATAACCGAAATTTTATATTAATACTATAAAAAAATTATATTTCGATTGACGATTCAATGTGGTTCAACTTAGGAAAAGACTATGTTTCTAAATATTGAATTAAATGTTATTTAACCAAAATCTTTTAAGAATGTTTCAATACAAAAAATTCTTTTCTAAAATAAAAAAAAGTTAGCTACTTGCCATAACATTTCAGACAATAGACATTAAAAACTAATAATCCAAATCAAACATTGAGAAAATGGAGTTCAACCATGATTTCATTGTTGCTCTAAAAAAATCCATCGAAAAGTAAACGAGGCGGAAAAAGTACGCGCGCGCCTTGAAACGACTCCGCGTGCATCGAAGATACATGCATCGCGTATCCTCGCGGAGGGCAGGATCTCCGGTGGAAATTTCGAGGATTCTTTCATTAGCGTGTTGCTAACGAACGAACGATTTTTGCAGGAGAAGTTAGGACTCGTCGTTGCGGGCGACACGCCCCGAACACCGGCCGATGCTGAAACGAGTCCTTGCGGTTAATACGCGGGCTTCGTAAAAATACGAAGGCTATGCGAGCTCTCCGCAAATCCAGTCCTCCGATATGCGCGCGATGATGATCGCATGCGAAGTGGAGGAATGTCTCGAACGCGCGAGTATCGTTTTATTAGAAACGCGTATGTATAGGATGTAATCGTCGTCACAATTTTTCTGACACTTCTGATGATATGAAAAAAAATGTTTCCAATAACAGTTCGAGGATTGAAGTTTAAAAAAATTTTGTTTACTTCATTTTTCATTTCGTACCGTTGTTGTTGATGTCAGAATCAGCACCACTATCTAGAGAATAAAAAAAAAAGGAGAAAGGCCTTTGAAACTATCGAGCCGCTTTAGCGGTCGTTCGGATACCGTGTTACCGAGGCTTCGAGCTTTAAGCAGCGATACTCTCGAATCGATTTCTTGGCAACCACATCGAGTAGATAGGTACCTACACGCGAGTACTTGTCGATAAGTTCTTTCTAAAGCGAAAGAAATTCGTACGAGCCGACGAAATCACGCGGGGCCCTTGGAGAACCTTCGAAGGTAGGAGGAGGCATCGAAGTCTCCGTTGCTCCTCATCGTTCTATCTCTCTCTCTTTTACTCTCTCACTCGCTCTCAGCGTTTCCGCTAAGGCTGGAGCCGCTTGGAAGCTGCGAGCTCTTCCCCGCGAGAAGGACGTAAACCCGTCAGTGTGCTTTAGCCTCTTAATAGTCCGACCTTGAGCCAGAACTAAGGAGTGCCTTTGCTACGAGAGGCAACCTTCGATGTGCCTTCGTCTTCTCTCACTCCTTTTTCTCTCTCTCTCTCTATCTCTCTCTTTCTCATCGGGGTTCGGCTTACAACCGGCGAGCTGAGCCTTGCGTCCGATTTACGACGAAGCTAGAAGCGCGAGAGAGCCGCCGGCCCTACGGGACTTAACGGAATTCGAGCGTCTCCGACTTTCGGCCACTTTCAAAAAATCGACGCGCTCGATCGACGACGTGCTTCGACGTGCCCGATGATGATGATGGTGATGATGATGATTATGAAAATAATCGGCGCGCTTCGGTATCGCCGTGGGTATTATATCGAAATAATTTCGGGGAGCGTAAGGTGGATGCATATATAGCGGTCAACGAGCGTATCGGGAGCGAATGAGTAGTTTGAAAGAAAGATAATGATTGAAAGTATATAGTATTATATTTTGGTGTTCTTGCTTGGATAATATCGGTTAATCAATAAAGTTTCGTAGATATACGGTAAGCGTATCGAATATAACCAAATAATTTTATTTTTTATGAATGGAGGTGTCTTGAAATTGTAGGGGAGGTTTAATAGAATCGATGTAGTCAATGAATTATGTCAAGTTTTATGACAGACTGCACGATAAAAAACATAAAGCACACTTCCCACTAGTTTTCATGTGATCCTATTACGCTAAGTTGTTATATAAATAAAGTTCGTGTAATATCTAAATGAAATCCTCCGAGACGAGTTATAAACGGTCATAGGTCGCGATAAAGTTATCCAGTTTAAACAAATTTATAAATATTTTCTACACTCACTCTACATCTATACTCACATTACTGTTCTTTTTTTAATAATAATTTAAATATCACTCGCGGTAAACACGCGTAATAAAATCATCTATGCAAATGGAACCAAAAATATTCTTTTCTAATGATCATCGATCACTTATACGTTCTCACCCAACATCAACACGATCCAAAAAAAAAAAAACAAGATTTGTAGATGTCGTGTTGTCGATGAATGGTCAATGAATAGACATCGATATCGGGGAAGAGCGGGACAGTCTCACGGTTCTCGCGGTTCGATCTAACGCATGGCTCACGACACACGTTCGAAGACGAATCGATCCACGCCGCGAGAGATCCAGCGAGATGGAATGCGTTCGAGGGAGTAACGGGTACAAAATATCTTGCGTACACGAATCGCGAGGCCACTTCTTCTCTCCTCTCTCTCTCTTTCTCTCAGGGCCGTCCGTCGATGCGAGCTTCGAAATCCACGGGAAGAAATTATTCGTTGGCTGTTAAGCCGTTAGACCGATCCAGCCACGTCGATTGATACCTCGCACAAAATTTATCTTCTCTTTCACGCACTTTTATTACGATCGATCAATATAATATCTTGTTTCCCCTTTTCAAAGAATTTCGATAAAATGATAACGAATCGTTCCTATTCGACTATGCAAGATATTTTTAACGTGACAACGAATAAATGATTTTTATATGACGATATTTCATTTACCACTATAATCTGGTCCATCGAAGGATCTCGGAAGGAGTCCGGAAGGAACTCGGGAGGAATCCGGAAGACGTGAAACGATTCGCCACCCGCGTTCCCGTTCGACTGTTAGGAAAGGAAAACGCGAGTCGCGGTCTGCTGGCACACGGAGGCCATAGAAGAAAAAAAAACGACGCGATGCGCACCAGGCAAGAGGGGGGCTAATCGTGAAGTCGACTTCGAATTATTTTATGAAGAAAGTGGTATGCGAAAGGAATGGTAGAAAATGTTTATATTTTGCTTTTGTTAATACACTAGATAAAGAGAGTGAACAAATAATAATTCGTAACATGTTTATACAAAAAAAGATTGTTGTTACTAACAAAAAATCTCACAATTTGGAAATAACTTCGTGAATTATATCGAAACTAATCGATCAACGAATTAGCGTTTACGTACGCGTAGAATACAAATTTTGTTCGTGACATCGTAATTCATTCAAGTTTCGTACGATCCCTCGCGTACTTATGTGAAATCGCACGCTTCGAACGTCGAACGCATCTCGATCGTCCCCCTACCTTTCTATCTCTCTCTTTCCTCGATGAACCGTTGAAAAGGTAACGTACTTATCGATCGCGTTTCGAGAAACGGTTACATCTGCTCGCGCGAATAACTTCATCGGCCGATCTTATTTCGAAACGACCGACGCGATTCTTAAACCGCATTACACGGACAGACAACGTTAAAAACATTTCCTATTAAATTACGTTACGTGAGTTTATGTCAAAAGCAATTGTATTATCTAGTACGATAGTAATATAAAGAATAATAAAAATAAAGGCAGTAATGATAATCTATAAAATTCAACCCCTTTAGGGGGAATTCTTTTTAAAGTTGGATAAAAATTATCCAATTTCTTGTATAGTTATATTTTATTCATTCTCAATCGATAGGGATTAAATGACTAAAAATACGTTGAAAGGGATTAAGAATATTAAAAAAAAAATATTCACTGTGTGTCAATATCTTTTAATGGATTAAATCGTGAGATCGTTTGGAAAATAATCGGAACTCCATTTCATTAAATTTGTTGTGCTTAAATAATTCCAATTGGTAAATGTAAATATCAAGATACAAAAGTCTGCGAATAAATGACTGGACAGAATAAAACCACGGTTCTCGATAATACAAACTTCGCGATCTCCCTGCTGCATGTCGAAGAGCCTAGAACGTTGCCTCGCTGCAGGCTGTCTCGCGACGAGGAAGCTAACGAAAAGATTCATCTTACGAATAACTTTCGATCATCCCAAGAACGCGTTACGTAAAAACCGATCTCGATCGATCGATCAATCGATCCGTCCCCCGATCGAGCGGACGCAACTTCACATCGTTTCCCGCGATCGGATCCGTTGGAAATTAAAAGTCAAACTCGAGTGTCCGAAGAGATCAACGATGGTGGGGGTAGAAAAGGGAAAGATCGTGCGAGTACGCGCGAGCGAACGCGCGCGAAAGATAAAAAAGGAAAAAAAAGAAGAGGCCCTAAATCGAAGTCACGAGAACGTGCCAGGAAGAAGAAGGTCGAAAAAGGGTCCAGGGACTTTGGGAATCCGTCCCTGGGCTCTCGCGCGGTTAAGCGAAACCGGGCGAGCTGCTAACTCACCTCGTGCCACATTCCGCTGTTGGCTGGCTCCGCCGACAACGTTTTCGACGACGAGTCCTACGAACCAAGGGAACAACACCAACGATGACAACAATGACGACGTCGTTGACGAGATGTTAAAAAGGGCCCTAAGATCGACGAGACACCAACTTTTTTCATCCACCTTGATCGAACACCCGCGCACTTGCCACCACCGACACTTGATCTTTTCTTCCCCCCTCCCACTCCTCGCCGCACCGATCGTGCTCTCTATCTTCTCCCTTATTTCTTTTTTTTTTTTATTTGGCTCCGAAATTTCAAACACAAAACCGACTCGCGCGAAAAATGAAGAAATCACGCGTCGACCGCGACACGATCGATCGTTCGAACAACTCGATTGAAACGTCAAGCTTCTACGTCGCTCATCGAAAAGACGAAGAAGCTGGCGGGCAGCTGTTGCTGGCGCGCTACCGTTGCCGTTACTATTACCACTACTGCGTGTTGCCGCTTTCTTTAACACCGGCACACGAATATAAACGTCGCGTCGCGCTGCACGGTCGGATGCCGACTGAAGCGGCCGACCCAAGCGACCGGCGAAGCAACGCGCAGGACTGGCCCACGGAGGCCGCGCGCGCGCCAGGGGCCGTACCACCTCCCCCTTTACACTTCGCTACCCTCTTCGATCGTCTACCGCAGCAATCACGGGCCATCCAGGAACGGAACGAGAATCCCTTCGCCCTAAGAAATTTTCTTTACGTATGTATAATTTGGTATAGTTACTTTATTTATTTGTATATATTACTTTATTGAGTTTCGTTATTTATTGTTTATGTACTGTAAAGTCTCTTGTTATGCGATTTTTAAGTTACAAGGTTTGTATTTTATTATGTGATTTTAGCAAGTTACGAAAAGTATCTAAGTTTTGTAAGTAAGTAAAGTCTTTTATTTTATGCGCTCTTCCATGGAACCGCATCTAACGAGACCTTACCGTATTGTATATATTATTTATTAATTAATGCCTATTTGTTATATTATATATTTATTTGTTCTTGTATATTTATATGTTGATACGTTGTTAATAATTGAGTTATTCCAAGTCATCGATTATCTTTTGCATACTCGTTCGAATAATTTAATAAAATTATTCCGTCAACTTCCAACGTTACTCGAATGCGGTCAATCGTCGAGAGTGGCGCGATCTTCTTTTATTTCACGCGGGAAAATACGCCGAGTGCCGGCATCTCGAACGTTGCGTATCGCCTATTCGAACTCGTGGACGCGTATGCGCGCAAGCAATGACACGGAATTGTACTAGAAACATCGATCGATATGAATCAACCACAATTTTATTTGTAATACAATTGGTTTTACAGAATGTCTTGTTTCAGTGAAGTATACTGAATATACATAAAGGATAATATAATGCGTACGGATATTTCTCGTAATCGTACATTAATCCAAAATATTGAAATCATATGATGCTTCCTCTCGATAAAGATAATTTACAACATTCACCTTTTTTTTAATACCTTAAAACTAACCGACAATTAGGTTTAAAGTTCAACACATTTACATGTGACGCTTTATCAAGTCAATCTTTACGTACGCTCTTCTATAAACAACCTACGCCATAAGTTTCTTGATCGCCACGCTACAAATCTCTAAATTTGTATTACAAGACATATAACGTTTAATTACGTTTATGCTTATAGGCAGGCTAAATTAAAAAAAAAAATAAACGGAATAAGACGGTGCGTATCAACGTGAGGATAACGAAAAGATATTGCTTTTATATACTTGTATACTCTCAAAACTTCCATGGAAAATATTACCGAACTAACTTTTGTTGAAATTTTCGTACTTAAACTTCTGTATATGATTGAAACGATGGAAAGAAAAAACGCGACCTACGTTCTACGCGTAAGTTTCTAACATACGCGCACCTAAAACCAAACGATTCGATTATGCGTAACGTATTGCCGATAATCGTAATTTCTGCATTTACTTTTCTTAAAAACGTGTTAATAACTTTTATATTATGGTTTATCGTACAGGTGGTATACCTCCTATTGTAATTATTGTAATTATTATAATAATTATGCTATTAATATTATTACATTCATGAAAAACCGATTAGAGAATACATCGTGGAGTAATGATGGATAAAGCCCGAAGCAAGACAATTAGCAGCAGCGATCTATTTTCCATGCAGGTTTGATCGTTTCTAAGAAACACCAGAAATTATTTTTCGAGTGTAATAGATATCAACAGAGTTATATACTTTTAGAGCACATCAAAATTACACAAAAAACTTAAGGAGATTCGGCGTTATGGAAACAGATTTTGAAATATAATCCTAACTGCTGATACTTGTTTTAGTTATCGATCGTAAGAGAACGGAGCAAGTACCATCCGGATTAAATGTACAAATGCATATTGAACGAGTCAGTAGTATGTATTCTGTCAAGATTCAGATTAGAAGTTTATAATTTTCAATAGCCAGTTACCTCGTGTATCTTTCTTCATGCCAGTCGTAAGAGGTAAATAAGGATATAATTAAAGATAGTAATGGAATAACAGTATTGCAGATTGGTGGTTAGCTCATAGATACTTGTCCATTAGCCAGTAGTCTCTCAACAGCAGCATTTATATCTCCAAAAGTAGCGATCAATGCTAGAAAGAAATAACATATCGACGGTGTTATTGGTTCGCGCGTATTGATACATTTTTACAGTTTTCCATTTTACATACCTTGCAAGTTAGCATCTCTGTTTACAAAACCCATGGCCCTCAGTTGTTCTAATTCTGCTCTGTAACGTTCTTCTGGTGGTACAGGTTGTCCATCGACTTCTACTCCTTGGTTTAGTGCCATTGCCGATACCTAATGTTGGAGAGAATATTTTCTAATGTATCCTTTGGTTGCGATGAAACAAGTATCGATTGCCGTAATTACATAACATTACTTATTAATAAAAATATATGCATATTCGCTTACCATACGAGCCATGAATTGAGAAAATGCATCCTGTTGGTTTGTGTCTGTTGTTTGACCTGTTGTCGGGTTCGGAGTTGTCGTGCCTGTGTTTCCTGTTGCTGCTGGTGCACTAGGTACGGTGAGCCCTAAGCTAAAGAATTATACCCAACGATAATAAATACTCTACGATCGTTGTAAAGCATACGTAACTTTTCCATGAATATTTTACGAATATTTAGAAAATTTCTTTTTCCATTAATTTATATACGATTGCTTACTTTTCAACGAGTTCAGGCGCAACGGTTCGCAACTGTTCCATACCCTGCTGAATTTGCATAATAGCAGCCAAAGCATCGGGATTAGTGACGACGTTTTGAATTTGTGGACTCTGCATTTGCTGTATAAAAGCTGGCATCATAGCACGCATTTGTTCCTGCATTTGTGGATTTGACCTAAGATATGGATTTGCAGCTATTACTCTATTAGCCATTGATGGATCGGCTGCCATAGCTTCCAATACGGATCTCGTATACGGGGCATTTAACATATTTCTCATGAGTTGAGGATTTTCCATCATCTGTGCCGCCAGACTTTGCATTCCAGGTGAATCTAAAAAACCTCTACCCTGACCTTGCGGTTGACCCGGAGCGGAAGATTCGTTTTGATTCGGGTTCCAGGGATTCGGTAATGGATCTCTATTTTCTTGACCTTGCTGTGGATTAGCTTGTCCCTCTGGATTGTTAGTGGTTTCAACCAATGCCGCGAAAGGATTACGCTCGTTTGCCGCAGCCGCGAGCATAGGTTCTTGAATATCTCTATACATGCGACGTAAAGCGCTATATCCACCAGGGATACTCTCGAGATTAGATAGAGCACGATCGTGCGAACGCATTAGTTCTTGCAGCATAGATGGATTGCGTGCCAACTCCATTGTTTGTCTATAAATACATACTTTTTATTACTTTTTTGTGAACAAGTATTGCCTTTATCTTTTTTTATATTTACACTTTTATAACATAAACTACGTGCCTTAAAAGTTCTGGATTATTAAGCATGTGACTAATTTCTGGATTACGTTGCATAAGTTCTTGCATTTGGGGATTAGCTGTGACCAAATTGCGCATATTCTCTGGATCGTTCATAAAGCTCTGCACCAATGGATTGTCCAAAACTTGACGCATTGTTTCTGGATTTGAAAGTAATTCACGTTGTAAGCGTTGCTGCAAATCTATAAAGTTAGCGGAACCTAATCCAAGAGACTCTAATCCCATGAGTCCTCCTAAGCTACCAAGACCAAAAGGACTTGCGCTTATGTCAGCTGGAGCTTGAAATACAAAAGAATGAGTATTACGTCTGATAAGATACCGCAATGTGATATATATAAAATTTATGGCTGCATAAACTATATTCTTATTAGTACCAATTATAAATTCAGTAGTAATATAAAGTTGTGCATGCGATGCTATGTGAGACTAGTAGTATAAATCAATGTTCAAGCTAGCGTACCTTGAGATCTCTGAGACGACGCGGAGTCTGGATTTTGGTTAGTCGGTGTACGTGGTGCTTTGATAACCAAATGTACGGTCAAACCATCCTTGACATTATGCGTAGCAAGCGTTTCATGATCTTTCATGATCTTGCCCGAAAAGATCAAACACAACTGATCGATCTGAGCGTTGAACTTCTTTGAAACCACTTCCTTAAACTGTTTATATGACAAAAACAGGTAATTAAAACTTAACCCATGAATGACAGCTGATGTTGCACCAAACGGCTCAAGGTTGCGGGAGACCGACGAACCGATTCGTTTTGACACTTACATCTTTAATCGTCGCATCTTCCTCGATTTCTATACTCTGTTTGTCTTTCGGCGTTTTTACGTTGATAGTAATTTTCTTCCGACTATCCTGTCCTTCTGCCATCTTGATTTGGTAGATGACTCGTTACTTTCGACGCTTTCAATTCTCTCCCGTCGGAATCCTCAATTGCGCACGAAACTTTTCCACAACCTCGACTTCTTGCACGCCACCTCAAATCGCACGTTTGATTTGTTCCCAATTTCGAAGAAACTACCGCTGAATTTTGCTAACAAGTTATTTCAAAGAACTATGAAGTCTACATAGAAGGGCCAACTTGATCTACTATTCTACGCCGAGATATAATATGAGAAACGAGGAAATCGCGATACGTACACACGCGTCAAATATTCTAAAAACTCCGATTAGCATGGAAAATGTAAAGTATTGTCTAATAATCGATATACCGTATCTCGCTTAAGTATTTCCCTTTTAAGAGGTCTATACATATCCGTATTTCGTCAACAATTAACAATTACCTTTATACCGAAAGATCATCGATTTATGAACTTTATAGGTTATGTTACGCTGCCACTAGTACAACGTAAAAGTACTGCTTTTATTTAATCTACACGTATCGTATAAAAGATACATCGTTGGGTGTGTCTGTGGGTAAAGAAGCGTACAAAGGAATAACTTAATAATTAACTAAAAAGGATTAAACTTTCGATCCAAGGGCACGATAAAAGTATTTTAAGATAATAATAATCGACGAATAGTTATATTTATATCTGTAACTAGCCATTTTGCAACATCATCATAAGTAACAGGATAATGGATCTGAATTGATGCGATTGTCACCAACTGTATATTTTTGTCCGGATCGCCTTTACCACGTGGAACTTTTTAAGTGGTATATCATACGAGGAAAAATACGTGGCCATATAGTAAAGTTCACAAATAATTTTGCACGTATAAATATTCTTTAATGATATTAACGATTTAGGTCATAACGAAGATACTTCTCGTTGTTGTTTTTATTTTTTTTTAAAACAATCATCATTGACATATTCGATATTTTGTTTTTCGCTGAAGAAACGTACAATCTTTATCACGATAAAGCATTTTATTGAAATATTTCTTATGCGATTTAAAATAAGGGCTAAAAAGTGATGGATACGATAAATAAAATATCTAAATAACATATAGTCTTGTTAATATTCAAAAACATTTACTTAAAAATACAATCTTCAACTTAAAAAACAATATGAATGGTTAGAAAGAAAACGTTCTGTTATTTAGAATTCTCGCGTGGAAAAAGATATTATCTCCACGTGTTTATTGCAGAAGAATCAATTTTCCTTTTCGCGGGTTTCCAACCCCTTCCTTGTATTCGCCCGGGCAGAACTTGGGCAGCTCTTTAGGCGGGCGTATCGTTTGTTATCTCTTCAACTCGAGATAGCAGCAGATAATGGACATTGCGCGAGCATCGATTGTGCTCAACCGTGACTTTTGCTGGAGGATTTCCATTTTGTGTGAAATGATTCTATATGTTCGATATTAACACCTAATGACAATTAACATAAATAATAATATTTTATTTTTATCAATCATTCTCAATAAATATAAATGAATCGACCAATTACCTGCATTTTTTGCCAACCCATCAGGACTAAAAGTAAGACTTTTTTTCTCATCTGGACTGCAACCTGTAAGAAGTGTTACAACCGGAGCTTCGGCTTCGTTCGTTAAGCCAACTTTGGTTTGCTGAGTGAGATAATGGCAGCATTCTATTATTTGGAAAAAAAGCCACGCTTCTTTATCCTTTGGTCTGGGACCTTTAATCAAAGGAAGTGCTAGTCGTTCGTGCGGTCTTTGTGCTCGTAAAAATCTCGATCCCCGCCGAAGTTGTGTCTCCAACCATCTGGTTGCCTCTCTCGCGCGCCCGCTTATTCGTTTTACTTCGTCCAAGGCAGAAACAACTAGAAATTTGAATGTTTTTTTATATTTTTATAAATCATAGTGCATAAAAAGGGTTTTTTCGCACTATACTAAACCGTTCTTACCAACAGAAGGAATGACCACGATAAATTTCTTCGCGTATACCAAACGTTTAAGAGCTGGAGTATGCTTTGCTAAAGCTTCATGATCAGGTACCAAATAAGGTGACATAAATCTAGATCGTAAACGGCTCTCTAAAGCTCGAACTTCCGCTTTCAGCCACAGCCTACCCATGTGTCTCATTAACTTTCCTCTTGATTGATTTGCTTCCAAATCTTTATTCTCTAGTTTGTCACCTTTTATTGCACTAGAAACATTTGTATCATTTGTTATAAATAACTTGTTAGTATCATCATATTTTATTCCAGAATCTTTAGTAGAACTGAGGTAATGGCCAAATTCAATCAATTTTAATGCTCTCAAAAGTATCTCCATTTGCTTGTTCATTTTACATTTATGCAGTATCTTCCAATTTAAACCTTTTTGAGCATCTTCAAATACATTTACGCCTCTCAAATCTATATCTTCGGGTAGCGGTACGATTTTGACAAGTTTTTGTAAATCATCGGTACTTGAAACGAGAATGGTATTTGTATCCCAATCTTTTAAAATAATATCTGTATTAACGTTTATTAAGTTTAATAATATCGTTATTCGTTTAAGTAACATTTTTGAACTTTTTGCACATAATCTTATAATGTCATGATTACTTCTCAACCAATCACAACAAATTTTTATCGACGCGAGTATTCCTTGATTTTCTAAAATTAGCAAACTGTCGTTTGGTTTTAAATTCCGATTTCTCAGCTGGGTTATATATGTTACAATATTTATTGAACTACTGCTTTCATCGACCACATTAGTGGACTCTATCTTTGCTGTTACAGTTTCTGTGCTTTTTGAATCTTCTATCAATTCTGTGTCATTAACTTTTAAATTCGCTTGGTCATCAATATTAAAACTCTCACCATTCTGCAAATCGTTTTGTACATGAATGTCAGCTCCATTTTCTACAGGTACAATCGCTGTGTCGTTTACTACGTTATTATCGGTATTATCTTCCCCATTTAGCTGCTCATTTGGTTCAGTATTTATAGTCTCTACTTTTGTTTCTTTAGCAGCACCTTCTTCATCAGTTGCGTCATCGGATAAGGCATCATCAGATAAAATATTTTCTTCGCTAAGAATATCATCTTCTGTTTCAGAAATATCCGAATTTGCTTCGTCGCTAGAAGATCCTAGATCGCTTCCTTCGGAATCTGAACTATTTCTTCTCTTTCGCCGTCGAAGTTTTGTAAGCAAACTTTTTGCTTTGTCAGATGCTTTTTTAGAATTTTGATATATATTTCCATTACTTTCTATTTTCCCTTTTTCATTATTAAAATTTTTGTCGTTATCATTTAGATCGGTAATATTATCGCTTTTAGTCGTAATCTCTGCAGCCTTTTTCTGTTTTTGCTCTTCATTTTCTTTAGCAGCTTCCGAATTTGTAACGACTTTTTGTTTGTTATCTTCTTCCATAGAACAAGATTTAGTACTTATTGCTTCTTCCGTTACGACTGGTGGCTTATCTATCACAGATTCTTGTATTCGAGTAATAGTGAATTGTACTAATTGTGATAATATTGCCAATGTTATAGCAATAACTCCATGAACTTCACTGGATTCTTTACTTTTTAATCTAGAAATTGACATTAAACAAATGGCAACGATTTTGAACACTATCTCATCTGTTAAACAAGATGCATGTTCAACTTTACAGGATTGAAGATAATTTTCAATATTGTCTTCGTTTTTAATATCTTTCTGATTATTAGGATCGTATTGTCCCATAGATAAACATGTCTCAATATCGTTCAAAAGATCCTGTCAGAAAAGCATGATAATGTAACAAGGAAAATGCCATATATGTTATATATAATATTTTTTTTTGTGATCTACATACCTGGCATTCTTGATTAACACGGTCAGAATTTGGAATTTCATAATCCCATAATTGCATTAGAGAAAGCAATCGTGAAATACAATGCTGTATCGAACATTTATCGTCGGAACAAGACGAATGGGTAATAACGGCTCTTTTTAAATTTCCCTCTGCTCCTTCAAATGGTTCAGAACATAGAACACTGTAAAGTACTATTTATGAGACTAATTGGCTTTTTAACTTTTAGAAAATAAAATAATACTTAAATATTTGTACCAACCATCTCATGTAATGATATACCGCATTGAGTCCAAAATTTTTATTACCAGCTACTGTACCAAGTTGATTGTGCGGCATTCCAACGTTTGGATCAATACAGATAGCCATTTTATAGTACCTACTTGCTATCATAGGGTCCCAGAATGGATCCAACTCCAGTTTGTATCTAGCCAAATCGCCAAGGCATACTAGACTTCGATGAATAAGTTTCATAACACATTGCTTTACATCTTCTGGATGTGTTTTGGACTGCCCGCTTTTATTTTTTGTCTATTCAAACAGAGAAAAAATTATACTTCTATGTTCTAAAATATTTTATGCGTTTAACTTAAATGAAATGTCATAGTAACCGAAAACTTACATGTAAAACTCCACTTTCATTATGAGTAAATGCAAAATCAATGACACCAACTAAATCTAAATCATATTCCAATTGTAATCTTAGTATCAAGTGATGGTAAAATCCAACACCGACCGCCAAATGAACAAAAAGTAATGCTTTTTCTGCATCATTCCAGGTGTTATTCTACAATATAACATAATATAACAATGCTAAGTATTTTTGTAATATCTACTTGGATCAGAATCATAAAAACCCGATTACCTTTCGTAATTTTTTAGCAGCATATACAATGTCATAAAATCCTTTTCTCCATAACAATTCTTCAGTTTTACGACCATGTCCGACAGGATCTTTAAAAATTAATCTTTCACAATAATCCTTCAATTTCACTCGCAGTGCTTCCCCAGAAGGAATAAATATATCTGCAACCGTTAATGCTCGACTTCTCTGTTCGTCTAACTTCTTCGCAACATCCGTTATATTTCTGAAATAACATTTATTTCCTAAAAACTTATTTGGTAGAAGTTACATAAATCTAGTTCTATGGGGTGAAAACTTAAGGTTTAAAAAGTTGTGTCAATGTTATGAAACATTAACATTCCTTTGATTTTAGATTAAACACGTGGAAAATGGGAAACATAATGCTGAATCTCTGCAGTGATCAGCATGACGATCGAAACTGAAATGTGGCTGATAGGTTATACGAAGAATCTTAAGGCGAGATAACAAAGATATTATACTTAAAAAAATCTACAAAAAAACGTAGTTTTAGTTACATCGAAAATAGCAAATTAGAACATAAAATAAAATTTAATTTTACTTGTATAAGCGTCTTGTAAATTCGACGCAATCAGATGCACGGGCATCAGCCGTTGCGTTGTACGTCCTCCTCATCTTGTTCGAATCATGTTTTATTTCTTAACCAATTCGTCATACTCATTTCCCCGCGGTCCCATGACACGCGTACCTCCTGGACACGATAAGAAAATTCGACATTCGCTCTCCCCTCAATTAGAAAAGCTCCTCGCAAATTACGTAGTTATTTAACAGCGAATTTGTACTAGCACCCCGCGTTTTCAGAACAAGAAGTCTGCTAAAGAATTACATGGATAGCGCGCAAAGTGAGAAAATTCTTGCGACTTAGCCGCTTACGACCGATAGGCGGTGCTGGTGTTCACGTTTCGTAGGGAAAACCGGTGACTTTCACGTTTCCTAAAAAAAAAAATGAAAAATGAAGGCTGTAAGTTCCGATTTTCAACAAATAAATATTTATTATAACTGGTGTACTCTTTAGTTATGCTCTTTTCCTCGTTCGAGCACCTTACATCAAATAAAAAGGTGGAATAGATTTTTTTATATTTTCATAAGGTAGTTTGAAAAATTGTAGTGAAAAACACAACTTAGGGCTCGTCTACATCACAGTTTTTTTAAATTTTGTCAAATATCCTGTATGTTCTGTTGTTATATGTTTCTCATTAGTGTCGTCATTTCCGTCACGTTTCTAGGGTATTTAGTTACATCGAAATTAGAGAAATTTATTTCTAAAACGGGCAAAATATCACATAGAAGAGTTGGCTACATTGCAGTTTTAGTGGGCGGTAGTTGTGTATCGATAGATAATGATAAAGTAGATAATCGATTTTATTTATCTGATACTCATCATCGTTTGCTTTACCACAATATTTTCTGTTTTAAAATTCTTCTTATTGTAGAAGAATATTGAAATATAAAGAAAACAAAGTGAAATCTTATATTAGGTGTTAATCATTTATTATCGAGATGTATATCCAAATCTTCGTTTATTTTCTCCTATACAATAATACCAATAAATTGTTATTAAAAAGTTAAATACATTTTATACAATAAATTACATTTTTTCAAGCAGTTTACAAGAAAATCATGCCGCATGTACAAATACATGAAACATCGAAGAATGTTTCGATGACTATTTCCTTGTTTCTATAATGGGATATCAATTGCCTTGAGAATGATTGAGTAATATCTGCAAAATACATTTCTAGAAGGATTAATTTCTACAAAAGTAACATTCGATCGTTATCCGTTTTTTTATAAATTTGAATCTAAGACCAACATTATGATTATTGCGAATTAATTCGCAAGTATATCCGCGAGAGGCGCGTCAAACGGCGTTCGGGTTAATATACGGAACATATCGAACTACGCGACAAGTCGCAAGTTGTCAGCCGCCGAAGCACGTACGCTCCAAATTTGCTTCGCCTGTCTCTGAACGACTTTCTTGTGTCACATTAAAATCGTGCGTGCTTCTTCCCCAAGGAAAATTATATTAAGGTAACACAAAATGGACTCTTCGCTTATAGATTCGAGCCGGAACACAACGGTTTATTCGCGATATCGTCGTCCTTGGACGTACTTAACCTCGGAAGGAAACTGTATCCGAATTTTGGATCGTCTTTTTCCTTCATCTTGTATCGTTTAGAATATTTGAACAGCCTCGTTTTTTCTCGGAGACGTTATACGCGATCGATTCGAGCGCCAACGTGTTATATATCTGCTAGGAGCGTGGGAACGACCTTGACGGATATCTTGGAAGGCTCCTCGTCTCGTAACCTTGAACGAGGACGTTTCCGCTTAGAGAAAAAGAATCCGGAATTTTGACAAAGGTCACGACCTTTTCCTTCTTTCGAGATATAATAAAGATGGTCAATTATATCGTAGCAAGTTCAAGGAAATGATCAGTTTTCTCACATTTTTGCTTCAACGGGACAAAGGAGTGGTCTCGTGACGAAACGCGCGTACGTCCCCTTCGTCAACCTTGACGTGTCCTCTTCGTACGTACACACCTTTTCTCGCGTTCTACGATCGAATCGGTCTTTCTCTGAAATATACTTCTATCTTGATAACTTATATCAGTGTTACATATATATATATATATACAGTCTTAGAATTTAGCGAACTATTAATATAATCGGGGTATTTCCGTGTACGTTTATTGGATCGTAAATTTTTGGACCGTCAAAGAGAACACGGTAGGCGCATGCTCGCGTCCTCATCGGATACCGTTAATTTCGGGATTTCAAATTTTTTTTTTTTAACCTCAAATCAGTCTAATTAACGAGTAACAGCAGGTTTGACCTTTGATTTCAAAATGTTTATTTTTGTTATTCATGCATTTTATCTACATAAAATTTTCATTGAGCTTCACGAAGTAAAATCGCGACCAAGGTTACATCGACTCTGGCGATGATGCTTGAAGATAGCGTTATGTAATATACTCGAGGCGCAGCATCCCAACGAGTTCAATTATTCCTTTCGGTTGACGTATCACACGAGTAGTGCACATGCTCGTGGCACGGTTTATCGCGCGCGAAAAGTTGTCATCGAAACACGCCATTTAAATAATCCGCGATAACTCCAAGCGTGGCGATACCGCACGCACGCAATATACAACCAATGGCACGCGTGACCCACGCGACAGTCTCGTGCCTGACTTCATTTATTTCTCACCCGAATGAATTCAAGACAACCGATAAATTATATCGACTGACGATTTCGCGCAGCAGCACGTGTCGCACCTCGTGTCTTGTGCGAATTCTCACAAGTATCTGAGAGGTTAGAAATTTCATTTGTTTGGTTTAGGGTTCTTTAAGTTTTTTTGTTTATTATTGAGATAAGAGATCGATGGTGTCTGTTCCGTCTAACCTCACTTTGTTGGAAATATTTGCAATGTCACCTGGAAAGTTTTCTATTTTTCTTTCTGATATCATTCGATTTTCTAGACACTGACGGATAACGGAAATTACCCGTATGATTGAATAATTCTTAATCGAAGTTTATGATAAATGTTCTATTTTTGAACACCCGCGTGCATACGGTTATCGTTTAATAACCTTCGTAGTAGTCGCGTGTTTGCATCGCGCGTCTTCACGACTGATTAGCGAATGGGTCATAGAAGATATTAGATACGTATCGTTTTAACGTCATATCATTGACAAAAAAAACACGTCACGATAGCGTGAGAAGGTAATGATCGCATGGCCGAATAAATATGACATTCACAAGCCAATACTTTTTATAGCGAATTCGTGAAACTGATATTGATAATGTATGTTATTATAACGAATTTATCGATGGTCGATAAATTATTATCGACGATGTATAAATAAATATATTAGCGTTCAGTATATTTAACATACGTATTATTAGTGAATAAAATAAGGCTAGGTTAAAACATTAATGTTTATATAAACATGTATAAGCAAATATAAAAATAACATTCAACGTTATAAGATAGATTAGAAACGCAACTATACGTGTCTCTTCCTTGGAAACGCACAGATACAACATATTCAAAACTTCTCTCAATTTCCCATAACTACAGAATAACAACGAAATAACAGCAATAAAAAGACTACTACCGATTTTAAACGAAATTTAACACGATTATACAATCCCGAAAGACCTGAAGTTAGCGACTGGCAATTTTCATTGGTGGTAACGCAATCTTATTTCGGGAACGACCCGATTAGAGGAGGAAGAGGACGACGGTTCTTCGAAAATCCCAGCAACATTCTCGACACAGACATATAACGCACAAAGAGACACGTATATACCTGGTGTCGTGAGTTTCTTCGATGCGTAACACGAATGTTGTCTTCGAAATTTTCCACTTCCTCTTTTCTCCCCCTTTTCGGTCGATATCGTCATCGTTTTTGTTCTCGTCAGCAGAAGAAACGACTACTCGCGTGCTCCTCTTCCGTTCGAGCTCGTCCTCCTCCTTCTCGTCATTATTATCGTCGTCATTGTCGCGCGAGGTTCCTCGCGGTCGACTCGTTGTCGATAAACGACGGTTAGTACGGTTTGCACGGTCCCCGATAAACTCGAACGGTTCGCGGTGTCGTTATTGCGAGGAAAGCGCATTCGCATTACTAATCCCAATCTTCCCTTTATTTGCGCAGCCTGCCAGAATGGTCTGGATAACCGTCGACGACAAGGTACTTGCTGGATATATGTAAACCATCTTCATGATTTTTTCAATTGATCTTCTTTTTTTTCTTTTCAACCCCATGCGTTCTTCCCCTTTTCGCTGCTTGTTGCGTTTTCTTCGTTTTAATAGCGCCCTCTTTACTTCGTTTGCCTTCACTCACTTTTCTGTTTTCGTTCTTTTTTTTGTAGTTTTATGTATGGTTTATTTATCTACTTTTTTTTAATTTTGTTATTATTTTTTTAAGGTTGTATTTGGAATGTCGTTGGGTGAATCATAGAGAGTGAGATTTTAGGCTGGAATGTTTTGGTAATTTGTGAAAGGAGGTAAAATATTGCTTTTTGTCGTTTGATTTATTGAGTGAAAGAATTGTAGTATAATTTTGTAAGTCTTACAGATGTCGGAGTGTATTTAGTCCCACTCTGTATATTAGTTTAAGGTAGATATGAGATTTGGTATTTTTTTGGAATATTATTTTTACAAATGAGTTTTGTTTTACAGAAATTTTTCTAAAAAAGAGTTTTCAAAGACTCAAATTCTTCTAAAAAAGATGTCTCAAAAATTTTCTAATTCTGTCACAGAGCGTGTTATGCTCAACAGACAATAGATACGAATACGTGTCTTATCCCAAATCGAACGAATGAAAAAAGAAAAAAAAATTAGTCAAAACTGCACGGCCTTCGAAATCTGCGTCACGAATTCGTTGCAAGTTGCAATCGCATCTGTTGAGATGTAAAGATCGAAGATTAAAGAAAAGAGTACTTTCGTCGAAGAAAGAAACGCGATAACTCGTGCGACTTCGACGATCGATTACGTTATCTGAAGAAAAAAAAAAGTTAAAATTCGATTTTATCCGTCTCGACGCGATCGTATCGTCGATTTACGATGCGAGATACGTCGTAATCTCGTCTGAAGAATAAGATCGATCGATCATCTATCCAGTCTCATAATCGCGACGATTAGACGCTAATTTTATACGCGTTAAGCAGGTGAAAGTACACGGACCTGGATTTTTTGATAAAATTAGCCGTACATCGTCTTGTCTTCTGGAGTTGACGCAGACGTCATTTGTTTATTTTCTATTTTATTTTTATCGTATTTTTTATTTCAGTCGCATCGTATTTATACTTTTGAATGCATCGTCCAATTTATTTTTTGCCGTGCGCAAAAATACGATGTATTGGAAAAGTCACGAATTATTTTTGAATCAATTTTATTATTTTATCTCTCGTTTTTTTTTCCTATTTTATGTTGGGTAAGTATTTTAACGATATATCGTGTAGAATTTATTTTGTAGATAGATGCAAAGTTTTCAAATCAAAAGCTTACATTTTTTTCTTTTTTATCATGCAGAAGAGATCACATGCAGCATCGGTTCCGTGTGTTCGCAAGAATGCATGCTCTGTTGGTGACGTGTGCATGCGAATTCGATTAGTAGTGGTTGTATAATGCAACATTTACGTTTGCAAATAATCAAAATTGAGTTCTAAGTTCGTAGATATACAATGAACAGGAAGACTACGCGCACGCTCTTTAAAACGGAGTAACAATACTCTTAAAGAAAGAAATTCGTTGAAACTGTGAATAAATTAAAAAAATTAACGTGTTAGGTGACGTATCTACAGTCTTTGAAAATAGACATAGTCAACGCTTATCGCAATGATAACCAATACAAAGTATATTTTTGACTCTTATAACCATCCAATTAATGAATTTTCTTATATAAATTGCAAAGAAAATAAAAAGAACATTGTATATTAAAAAACGGAATAAAATCATATCACCAACTTGCTTAGAACTTAAAAATGAGCGTTCCTTTAAAATTACCTCAGTTTTAAAGAGTGTGCCGATAACGAAAACTATCTACGCTTACCGTATCGTTTATTTTGACCATTATATTTTGCTTATCTTTTATTTTGTCATTTAGTAAAAAAAACATTGCCAGTTCGCATAAACTTGTATAGTACTAACTGCATAAATATTTCTAAAAATGTTTTCTAATTTTCTTGAACCTCTTTACAGATGGCTGGAAAGCCTAACACTCAAGCATTATCCGCGCAAAGTCAGCTGGATCATATGTGCGCCCTTGACATAGACAGTCATGCGTCCTTCGTGCGCCTCTCCGGTATCATCTGTACCATAGGACCGGCCTCGAGGTCCGTCGAGATGTTGGAGAAGATGATCGAAACCGGTATGAATATCGCTAGGATGAACTTCTCTCACGGATCTCACGAGTATCATGCCGAGACTATCAAGAACGTCAGAGAGGCACAGAAAAATCTTTCTGCGCGTGCTGGCATCAACGTCCCCGTTGCCATTGCCCTTGACACCAAGGGACCTGAAATTCGTACGGGACTCTTGGAAGGAGTAGGTTTCTCTTCATTGTTTTACAAATTTCTCTTATCCTTCGATCAGAAATCAGCAAAAAAAAGAGAAACGCGTGAAATGATAAGATCTCTAAGTCTTCGATAGCCTGGCTATAAATTAAGAAGATATCGTTCACACGATTCTTTTTTATTGCTGTACCATTTAGAGATAAGATGAAAAAACGCAAGATAAAACATTGCAATGCAATAAAGATATGGTTTATTGTTTAATAGGGTGGTTCTGCGGAAGTCGAGTTGGTGAAAGGACAAGCCTTTAAATTGTCTACCGATAAGGCTTACGCCGAAAAGGGTAATGCAACTACAGTGTACGTCGATTACGATAATATTTCTAAAGTATTGAAGGTTGGCAATCGTGTCTTCGTGGATGACGGTTTGATCTCTCTCATCGTCACTGCAGTCAGTGAGTACAAGGTCGTTTTACATATAAGGAAGTACATTCTATTACGGATTAATAATTTCTTTTCTTAATTCTAATCACAGGCCCGAATGCAATCACGACAACCGTTGAGAACGGTGGCATGTTGGGCTCGCGAAAGGGTGTCAATTTGCCAGGAGTACCGGTAGATTTACCAGCAGTTTCAGAGAAGGACAAGTCCGATCTGATCTTCGGTGTCGAGCAAGAAGTCGATGTAATTTTTGCATCGTTCATCCGAAATGCCGCAGCCCTTACCGAGATTCGTGGGATCCTTGGAGAGAAGGGCAAGAATATAAAGATCATATCTAAGATAGAGAATCAACAGGGTATGACGAATCTCGATGAGATTATCGAAGCGTCTGATGGTATCATGGTCGCCCGTGGTGACCTTGGTATCGAAATACCACCCGAGAAAGTGTTCCTAGCGCAAAAGTGTATGATCAGCCGATGTAATAAAGTCGGTAAGCCCGTGATCTGTGCGACTCAGATGTTGGAGTCTATGGTTAAGAAGCCACGTGCCACCAGAGCCGAAACTTCGGACGTGGCGAATGCTATTCTCGATGGAGCAGATTGCGTGATGTTATCAGGTATATATGATTTTTAGATAAATTGGTTTTTAATAGTTGGATCTGTACGAAACATCGTTGTTCATACTCATATTCGTTTAGGTGAGACCGCCAAAGGTGATTACCCTCTGGAGTGCGTACGTACAATGGCCAACATTTGTAAGGAAGCCGAAGCTGCGATCTGGCAGAAACAAATCTTCAATGATCTCTCGAGCAAAGTACTGCCACCCATCGATGCTACCCATGCCGTTGCCGTAGCCGCGGTCGAGGCTTCCGCCAAGTGTTTGGCTAGTGCAATCATTGTAATCACTACCTCAGGACGTTCTGCGCATCTTATCGCCAAGTACAGGCCGCGCTGCCCCATTATCGCGGTCACTAGGTTCCACCAAGTCGCGCGACAAGCACATCTTTATCGTGGCATTTTGCCGTTCTATTACGAAGGTTTGTTCGTGAATGTGTTTTGATTAGTCATAAAAGCTTGAGAGATTTTATAATGCAAGCGTACACATGGGAAGTTAAATGATAACGAGCTATATTTACAGATGCACCACTTGCCGATTGGGTGAAGGACGTCGATGTCCGAGTACAGGACGGACTCAAATTTGGCAAGAGTCGTGGATTCGTACAAGCTGGAGATTCCGTTATAGTCGTTACCGGTTGGCGACAGGGTTCTGGCTTTACAAATACTCTCCGTATAGTGTACGTAAATCCAGATATCAAACAATACCCTTATAGTTCTTATAGTATCATGAGTTCCGAAGATGATTTTCTTCGTCTTTAAACATAGTATTGTGCATGTTTATATGTATACTCCTTAACCATAATCCGCATTAACTTTTTTTACTTAAGAAGAATTAGTGTAACGATAAACTGCATAGTCAACTTTTTAAAATAAGATACTTTCAGTTTTTACGATCAATGCGTGTTACGTTCTCTTTATATCTAGATATATTAATATATTCCCTGTGTTTCAGTGCATGACGGATTTATAGTATTCGGAGATCGAAGTATAGTTATATCATTTTTTGTCTATATTCTAATCTAAAAAGCAATTGAGTTTTCTGACCTTTATCTCCCCTTCTATCTTGTCATATTATGTACTTGTTATTTAGTTGTAATTTCTTGCGATAACAAATTATTTATCTTTTAGGACGGTGGAGTGAGTTGCTACCGAGAATGAGTCTCGTTCATGATTTATTATTTTGCACAATGTTTACTCTTGCGCAAAATGATCGATCACTAATGAGCCTGATAACCTCCTGGCATAGAGAGAAAAATTACTTGGCCACAAATGTCATCTCGAAGGAAGAACTACCTAACACTTCAATGCGTGAGTTTATACAGAATCGTCTGTATACAGATCGTAGTAATTTCGTTGTAGAACAACGATCCTATTTTCTTAGTAGATCCAGTATTATTTTACTGCTGTTGAGGTATCCACGTGTGGCGTACAAAAAATATAAATATATAAATATATATATTTATATGCGTGTAGACGTTACCTGAGCGATGAAACAAAAAGTGTAAGATGAATAAATTATTTAAACGAAATTTTTGATTTTTATTTAAATCAAAAATACATGGTGAAGATGGTACCCGACGTACACAAGAGTATATATGACGTATATATATATAAAAAAAGACTGAAGAATTTCGATATAAAAAAAGTCAACGATATGTCATCTCTTCCTGTCATCGGTAACAGTAATCATTTAACCTCTTAACCATCCAATATTCTTGGCGCCGGAATGAAATTACCGTTTCAAATGGAGTATCATTAACGCAATGGCAAATATTTATAGCATACAAAATGCACATATATAATCAATAAAAATGACCCATTGAATAATTAAGCAACGTAGTCCTACAATAATCATACCGTTCCTAATATTAAAATGTTAAACAATCTCCGAACACCCTGGGTTTGTATCGATTACAGAATGTATTACGATCATGAGTATTTATTTTCGCTTGAAAATTTTAGTCAATGGAATTTGACAATGAAGTGTCAAACGATCATCAATTAAGTGCAGCGTACGAGAAAAATAGAATTAATCATTATGTGCAACTGGACGTTGACTCGCGTCCGAGACCGGTTAAACTTACTGGTGTAATGGTTACATTAGGTGTGTGTACTTTATCATTATTATAATCAAAGTTTAGTTCTTATCAATTTTTTAAATACCTTTATTAATTATTATTTTATTTATTTATCGTTTATTAATTATTACTTTATGAAAAACAGGCGTAACAAATTCCCACCCATCGGCTATCGCAGATATCGTCAACGCAGGTGCAAACATAGTTCGCTTGAACATGTCCCACGAAACGGACAAGTGGCACGTTATTACAGTTCGATCTGTTAGACAAGCTGGAAATAATCTTTACAAACGTAATAAAGAAATTTCCCCCATTGCCGTTGCGATAGATCTTCGAGGTCCTCAAATACGTACTGGTTTATTTCGTGGTAACTCGGAGTGCATGGTACAATAATTTTAAAAGTTATTACAAATCAAAGCAAATCCTTTTTTTTAAATATTGCGAGCGGTCTTAGAAATTATTCTACGAAACAATAGATGGCGCTGTAACTGCATACACGCCAGCTTGAAAATATTTTCCTGCAGAATTATGCCGTATTGTCGGAAGGTAACACGGTACGTTTATTAACGGACGATAAAGTAAGGCGAGCTGGAACTTCTACTTGCTTTTGGGTGTCCTATCAAGAATTACCGAGCGTATGTCAGATAGGAAACACGATTTTGATTGATCGTGGCACTGTGATATTGGAAGTTATTTGCATCGGTTAGTTATGAATAAAAAATAAAAAAACATTTTGCATTCATCACAAACTTTAACATTGCTACAATATTAAAGGAGATTCTTCGGTGGTATGTAAGGTAACGAAAGGTGGTATAGTAAAAAATGAAGAAACTGTTCAACTTGTTGACGCTATGGTACCATTACCGATGGTATCCGATAAGGACAGTGCGCACATTGATCTTGCATCGAACGTCGAATGCGACTTCATCATAGTAAATCAGGCGCGAAGCAGTAAAATGATTCGATCCGTTCGGAGTAATATCAAGCGAACAGGTTTGTATAGATCATTCAAATTCATTTAAAATACTAACGTATCTTACAATTAATCGCAGGTAGTAATTGGATTCGTATTTTGGCGAAGATCTGTTCGAGACAGGGTTTTGAGAATTTCGATGAAATATTAAAAGAATCCGACGGCGTTGTTCTCGAAAGGGCTGGCTTGGGACTTGATTTAGGAAAGGAGAAACTCTTTATTGCACAAAAATCTATAATCGCTAAATGTAACAAGGTAACAACGAGATCATCTTTAGAAACGTTGAGAATCTTTAAAAATCATACTTTAGGTCAGGAAGCCTGTTGTGGTAAATTTTCATCCGAAGATGGAAGACGTGCCGAAAGTTAATATGGAATTAATAGTAAATGCGATCTTAGACGGAGTAGATACAATTTCCCTAGCTACAGGAAGTTTGAACTTGAAGGATACATTAGAACTCGTCAAAGAGGTTGACGTTGCATGTAGGGAAGCGGAAAGTGCTCGATGGCAAAGAGAAATTTTCGATATGCTTAGTAATATGGTAACTGTTTGCAATTTATACATATTATTATTTTTTTTGCTGTTAACGGGCATAGGACTACTATACTTCAAGTTAAGATTGAGAAATTATTGAAGTTTTTTACATTCTGCATAATCATATGAAATATACAAGCATGTATAATATATAATAATATTCTCATTAATGAAAATGTTTTATTTTTCATCACTTACGTTGAACGGATAGACAACAATACCATTGGACATGGTACACACGATCGCCATCGGCGCCATTCAGACCTCCTTGAAGTGCAACGCGACTGCTATCGTCATCACGACTACGACCGGACGAAGTGCCGTGTTACTCTCGATTTATCGACCAAGATGCCCCATCGTCGCCGTCACGCGATTTGGTATCGTTGCTCGATACTTGCGAATCTATTTTGCCGTTCATTCCGTCCATTACAAGGGTAAGTTATCGTTACAAAAGAGTATACGAATTTTTATCCAAATAATTCTTTCTCATTTTATAATTAGCTTATATCACGGTCTGTCATATTACCTTTAACTCTTTATATAGTTCAGAATAAGTAAATAAATTCGTAATGGCGAAAGAGCAGTCAAAGGGGAGAAAAGGAAAATCAAAATATGAGCTTTATTCATAGTTAAACAGGCACGTTAATTCGTTCCATTCGTGTGTTTGTTCATCCCTTTAACGCGAACGCGTGTCATTGAGAATTAAACGAGTGGGCCGTAATGTGTATTTACGTTCGAAGAAAGACACGATGATGGATGTACTGCAATGATGGACATTAACGAGGAGTTCCTAATCGTTTCGTAGAAAATTAAAATGACTCTTGCTCTTTTTTAAAAAATCGTCGAAACTTCGTCTTTCTTTCTCTCATAGATGTCTATATAATTAAAAACCGCTCGTAGATCTTAAAGTCTCACGCCTTTTCGATATTTTAGGTTTACCACTTTCAAACTGGATGAAAGATATCGAAGCTCGCGTGCAAGCTGGTATGAATTACTTACGAAAGAGGAACTATATCGAAGTTGGCGACGCGATAGTGGTTGTCGGCCCGTCGCGACAAGACGGTGCAGGATTTACAAACTGCATTCGTTTGACGTACGTTTCTGCTGGAATGGTAAATAATCAAAAGAACAACACAAACGATACTAAAACAAATCGTACTTGATATTGAAAATAAAATTTAATTAAAAGACAACACAAAATTGATTCCACTACGAAAAAAAAATCGGAGATCGATTGCTCGTCGTTTTATCAGTTTTTCATTTGGCCGAAAATAACGACCGTGTAGAAATCGAAAGAATGAAATGAAGCGTAGGTAGTACGTCAGGGAAGTCCTTTCATTGACACATCCATGGACACGTTCAATGGACAGATGGCTGTGTCGTTGTACCGTCTAGCGATGTTCGCTATCTCCGCACTGATTAGGTTCTACGTCGCTCGTCCAACGATGGACAAAGTTCATGGAGGTAGATAAAACCCGATCGGGGGTTCGTTCCTGGTTACAATTCAAGGTAGGCACTATCGTGGTCTAGCTTTTTGCCTATCCTCGATGAATCGAAGAACAAAACGGATTTTTCGACGAAGAATGACGATCGAACCGACGTCCGACCAGCATCGCTAATAAACTCCAGAAACCTTACGTAACGTTGTCATTTTCTTTATTAAATATAATTATTTCAATGACAGGTAGTCAGTAATTTAAAGGGAATTTATTCTGTACGATTTCGGGCAGCGTCATCCACCTACGCTTAGGTACAGATTTATTTAACGTGTATTTTATTCTGTATTTCTCGGAACGAGAGGTACGGTATCTACTCTTTTCCGACCACAAGATCGATCGATATGTCTATTATTCCAGTGAGATATGTTTATTCGGACCATTAGCAGAGAATAGCCTCAAGTAGACATTAACACTAAAACGCATCGTCCTTGTAATTCAATACGTACTTATGAATGCCTCGACGTTCGACGAGAGGTAATTTAGTTTCAACGAGTGAAGATTTTCGTTTTGATTCACTCTGTCGTCGAACGATCGGTTTTATGAAGGATATTATTCGATATTCTTTTATTATTATTATTGCTGTGCCAGTAAAGTTTAATATACGACGTTGTCCACTTCTCTCGAAAGAGCTCCTTAGAAATCAAAATATTACCGTCTAGTGCGAAAGACGTAACTCTCAGGTACTCCCATTTAAATTGCATAAGGATGCAAAATCGACGAATGAATTTTTAAATTATGTTAAACCTGAATGGCTGGTCCCAGGCGAACGGTATATAAGAGAGAACACGCAGAAGGGGGAAAGTTGCTCGTAAATGGGCTCGCTCCTTGACTCGTAAGGATTAAAACGTTATGGAATCTTTGTTCTTAACACCAATATAGTCAAAATTCGGCAAGATAAACAATATATTGTTTATTTATGTTCGTACTTTGTTAACGGAAAAAGGTTTATCGTACTTGTTAGCTTTGATATAAAGAGCATCGCTACATACATTAATTTTATTTATTTTGTTTGTAAATATTAACTTAGTTTATGATGTTTCGATTTTAAATTTAGTTTATTTAAACATTTATTCGAGATTTGCTACGAATTTAAAATTTCCGAGTTGTGCCAGTGCCGCATCGGCTCAGTTCTGTCAAATTGCATCAGTATCAGTGATTAATAATACTGTTTTTTGAGAATCCCACTCCGTGAAGTTGAATCACGTTAGAATATTTCGAGGAATTGGCAATGATTGCTATAATTGTGGATAAGGACGAAGAGCAACAGGTGAAGAAAGGAAGATGGGTTTACGAGGCGGGGTAGATCAGAGAAAAGGAAACAAAATTACTATATAAAGAATATTTTCTAATAAATTAAAAATATATTTAAAAATGGAGACATGGCATAATACTGAGAAAACAATTAACAATTTGCTCGAGGTAAGTAATTAACATTACCTAATACTTGCTTAAAAACAGTGCCGCATAAATTAAGAGACCACTGTATGTATATAATTATAAGTCCGGAAAATAATGCTACAGCGGATTTTTCGTTATAGGTGGAACCGAATTCTGATGTTGGTCCTGATACGTTGGATGCTCGCGAAGTGATTCAGCAGATGTTAACAGCTGAATGGATGCTGATTTAGAAGAGGTGGAAGAATGATCGGATTGCGGTGTCACGTTACGATTAAAGTTTAAAATGGATCCTGGATACGAATGCTGTTCTTCTAACATTTTCATATCGTACTTCTGCACCGTAGCAAATATTTCCGATTTTGCCAAGTTTAAATAATAAGGATTTAATGTTTTTAATGTTGGAGCTAAACCAGCTAAAAATGCATCAACGGGGTGTTGCGTCGATGCGCTTTGGCTTTCGTTTCTTGCAATGAAGTATTCCATTATCTTCGCCGCAGCTATTTGTTGGGATACCGCTATTTTTGTTGTTGATTTTGGTTTCAGTAATTTTGTTCGAACTTCGATAGTATTTTTTGGAGATGGCTCCCTTTGTAAATCGTCACCTTCGTCCGTGTCAAGAGGTTCCTCGATATCAAACCGAATCTCCTCTTTTTCCTCATCTTCCGATTGTGTTTCTTGATCCTGTTGATCCTCGCCCCCTTGCCGACTTTCGATGCTTCCTTTGGTTTCTCTCTCGTCAAAATATTTTTTCAAGAAGCTTAATTGTTGGGAATATTTGTAAAGTTTGATTTTTTTTGCATTCTGACCGCTCTTGGTCGTATGCTTCTTTAGGGATTTCCTATAATTGTCTCGGATATTGTTCCATCTGCTTTTACATAATGAACCTGAAAAATTAAAATAAGAAATTGTGTACTAAAAGTAATTACTATTTTATTTTCAACTGGGATGGGGTTGCTTTCTTCTGAAGATCTTCCTATAGGATATTTCCTAAAAACGAAGATTTATTTTTATATACTTGGTTAGAGTACGTAATGAGGTTGATGATAGGGAGAACGTGAGAGTAAAGAGGAAAGGTATGCCGCGAGCGAAGAATCTAATCCGCGAAGAAAACTTTATCCAACAATAAGTTACTATACCGTGTTCATTATCGTACAAATAAACTGTATTTATCCAATAATACAGTTTTACTAATTATACAACTACTTACCATTAACTTTCATTTTTTTCCCTATATTATTCCAAATATCCAGTTTGTAACTATTGTCCATATATTTCGGGTCGGACAAATCATACAGCGCGGAATATTCACGTACCAATTTAATCAATTGTTCGTCATTCATTTTCTTTTTATAGAATAATAACTACAATAGGTAAAGACAGCACAATATATCGTTGATAGCCGTATGCAACCGCACGGTACGGATACTGAATTGACACTGAAAGTGAAAATACGATACTGCGTCGAAAAAGTACGTAAATAAGTCAATCTACGCACTTCGAAGAACGATATTATTTATCACTGACACTGATGAAATTTTACCAAACTGAACGAATAGGTCACTGATAAGTATGAAGAAACCATTGAAGGTGCCTGTCGTATCAGTTCAGTGTCCGTAGTATCAGTGATGTATCAGTGACGCCTATTTACACATTTTTCTGCAGTTTGGTTGGCTTAAAGACAGTGTTTTTTGAAATGGTAGTATATACACGAACCACTTTGATTAACTTCTTCGATATAGCGCTCGTTCGCTGCGTAGCGATGCTTGCTAATGCTAGCTTACAATAAAGTGCTCACAAGAGCCGTATCCGTTCAGTACCGTAAAATTTCATCAATGTCAACTATGAATAATATCGTTTCTTTTAATTAGATTGATGCATTTACATTTCTTTTTTAGCTCAGTATCTTATTTTAACTGTCAGTATAAGTTCAGTATCCGTACTATGCGTTTGTATATCGTCATGGACGATATTTTAGTTATTTCTCGAACGTATTATAGTCTAAAGTTAGTTGTCTTAGAAAATAGTAATCTCAAACTAACTGTGAGATATGTTTGTATGAATAGACATCACTGATGCGTCACGGACACTGAGCTGATACTGTACTGACACGGCACTGAATTATATGGGGAGATCTCTGGCTGAAATCGAGCTTCGTCTCGTCTGTTACGAATATAGGGAGGCTCTGTCGTTTCCAATTTTTCTTGATTCTCTTAGCCAAAATTCTTCGTTAATTTTGGTAAATAAAGGCTCGTTTAAAAGTTAATGACACGAGAAGACTTTCATAAAGTTTCTAAAAAAGGTTCTTTTTATATAAACATTATCTCTTTCGGCAGATACGATTTTTCTAAGAAATAAGCATTTTTTTTAAATTTAAAAAGGTCATCTCGCGTACTAATCTGTTATTTTTAGAGTGAGCCCTTATCTATTAAAATTGGCTAAAAATTATAGCTGGTAGGTTTCACAGTGCGAACCCTTGCAAACGCATCTGATGGTGAACTCCCTTGCATCACTGACACTGATGAAATTTCACAGGATTGACATGACACAGCACTGATATGTACGAGGATACCACTAATCGCATATTACTTATTTGCACGACTTTATCTTGATTTTTTCAAGAAAAAATTAGTATGATAATTTCCTCTTATTCTGCGATGAATAAAAGTTTAGCGAGCACGCTACTTCAGTTTTAAATTAATCTAGCGATAACTATTCCTTGATTGCATCGGATAGTCCAAGGAAATTAAAAAAAATTGGCAAGGGGTGACTCGGTACGTAGATTTGTCAAATAGAGATTTAGTTTATCGTGACTGGTAGATTAGATAACCGGTAGAAATATATAATATCTGCCGTCCACTGGATCTGTTACTCTAATCGAATTACAATAAGGCATGTTTGAACAGTTGGAATTTAAAAGAGAAAAGATTTTTTATTTTTTCTTCGAGATAAAACTGACATATCAAACAGTAGTTTATGTAACAAACGATACACATTCGTGAAGCGTGATATTAAAATTTCACAGGAGTAAAAATTAACGTGCAATGTTATGACTTATTAAAAACAACAATCGGCATCTTGACCAAATCGGGGACTTGGTTAAAATCAGTTAGTGATCTATAAGTGATTGCTTCTAAATTACATCCGAGAAACCTCCTCTTTCGCGCATTCCTGTAACCACTCATCTTATTCTACTAATTTTACATCCGGCCATTACGTTAATATTTCAAGTGGTGGTACCTTTATCGATGGTCGAAGGAACACGGAGAATTTAATGAGATCGTAGATAACCTTTGATTTATTATTACCAACTGTTCGTGCGCTTTCGCGTTACGTAACTATTCCTTAATTGCAGGAAAATACATTATTGTAAGAAAGAGATGCTTTATGCTATCGACGCGTTAAAAAAAAAAAAAGAAGGAAAAGATCTTTCTTTCCTATGCATTAGCTCTTCTTTCTGCAAATTATCGTTCTTTTTCGCTCGTAGAATTCTAATCGCCGTTAGAAAATGAGTATTTACTTAAGAGCGAAAGATTTACAAGCGTAGTTCAAATATTCTTAAAGTAAAATGTTCGTAAAATTAAGAAAAAATGTCCAAGAGCTTTCGAGCATATCGACCATTCACGATTTCAGTTACGAAAGTGTACCTCGTAAATTCGTATTTCTCATAGAGAAGGTCCAAATGAATCTGGCAAAGAGAGAGAAAGAGAGAAAAACGTAGACGGTATTTCGTTGCTTCTCTAAGCGTAGGTATGACTATGTAAGATTGAAAAGGGAACCGACCAGAGTCTCGTTACGGTAAAACCACCTTAATGAAGAAGACTCGTGTGTAAGGCATGTATTAATATACGACCCCTTACGCGTAGGTGTCTATATTTTTCGTCTGTCTTTAGAAATTAAAGACTTAAAAGTTTTTTGTCTTACTATGGTCATTGGGGGAGATAACGAAATCGATAATTGTAAGAAAAGGTAAAGGGAATCGTCGTGTTAAATTTTGAGGAAAGTTCATACTCGTGGAAGGTAAAATTTGTTTTTGAATTAATGTTATTATATATGCATATTATATGCGAAGTTGTTAAATCGTCAAGAGGGTCGGTGCTTACGTTATTAAACGAAGTTAAAGATATACGTCTAAAGTTGTTTCTGAATTTAGAGCAAGAACTACGAGCGATTTATCGAAAAATCGTGTATTTTGTTATAGAATACCTAACTTAAAAAAAAGAAACCTAAAGTAAAATTCACACATAAATATTCCAATAACTATTATTCCATAATAAATTTTATAATAAAAGATTTGGAAGTATCGCAAGTACCTCAAATTACTCGCCAATCTCTATAAATGAAGAATAATCCAATTTCAAGCTCAAATATACAGGCTATTTCTTCCCTTCTGCTCGAAACTCGAATTATTATGTAGTTTACCCCCATACCCCATTCTTTAACAATCGCCCTAATCAAAATTCCTTCTCCTTCAATTTTTATTTATATTCTCATACGTCACATGAAGAGCATTAAAAATCACCAAGATTATCAACTGAACAAATTTGATAAAAAATAGAGTTTCCTAAAAAATTTGTTACTCCACCGTTATACTTTCCAAAATATTTATTACCATCTGCATGTCTCAACCATGTAATAAACCTACCCTTATTATTATAAACGATACTTAAATAAATCGAATCTTAGATAATTTCAAACAAAATGAACATAATTAACAGTTATCACGCAATATTCGCCAACGCACGCATTCCGAATTCACGTTTAGACTACGTTTCTAAGCTAAAAATATTAATAACAATCGGACCATTTCGTGTAACTGACAGTCGCAGAAGTTAACGAGAATGATCCAAGGGTAGAAGGCGTCTTAGAAAACGAATAAACAGCACTACCTTCTTTACAACGACGACGCGATTACAAATACTTGCTCAACGAGGGAGCTCACGAGCGTCACGAGTATCACGAGCACCACGAGCACCGTCTTCCGCGTCGTTGCTAGTGTCAAGGAAGGGAGACACAGGGGGTGAGGAGACCCGACGACGACGAGGAGGGGGGTAGTGAAAAGAGAGAGAGAGAGAGACGAGGGAAACGGAACGCTTGCGCCTCGTAACCGCGTGCTGCTGCTTTTCAAGCGGCCACCTGTGCACCCACCCTCTTCATCCCCCATCGAAAGTACCATCGCGGCTTTCCCATATATATAAAGGGCTCCACGGCATCTCTACACTTCGCATCATTACCGCGGTAACGTGCGACTCACCTCATCGCAAGAAGATCGCTCTCGCTCATCTACGTCTTCTTATCCTCGATCGAAGGTCATCCTCGTCTTCTTTGATCTCTCCTTAAACATCGTTCTCGACGAATTTTTCAGTGAGTAATAATCGATATTGTTCTTTTTTTCTAAAAAATTATTTGCGTTTTGATCGGTGCGATTTTATAGAAATTTTCTTTTGGACTTTACGTTCTTTTTGTATTATTGCCATTATTATTATTGTTACTGCACGCATATCTCTTGATAGTAGTTTAATTAATTCAGTTTCTTTTTCTTCCTCATTCGTTTATTTCTTTCTATTCCGAGCTCGGACACGCCTCACAATGTTCTTAATTAGGGGCAAATAACTTGCGGTGACACGCAACTTTCGAACTCGCCGTGCGTAAAGCGCGTAAAAGGGTAGAAAAACGGTCGTTGAAGATTGGTAGACTTTGCGAAAAGTCTTTCCCTCATTGGAAGTTTTTGTCTTGTTTCGATGTAATTTTGTGATACCCTGCTTTAAAGAACACCGTTCGCTCATTATCAGAGTTTCTATGGGGCAAGAATGCGTCCTCGTAGTTTCTTAGTCTCCCTCAGTCGACGGGTTCAAGGCATTAACGAGTTTACAAATTATTCACACGATGTGCCGGTACTTCGTAGAAAGCTCGTGTGGCTGGCATGGATTTGTGCTTTCGTGTTACGCTCGAGAGGCGCGTTTATATGAAAATTGGAAACCGCTGGAGGAGTCGGGAGTTTGCCGCGTACAAGCTATACCGCCGCGGGTTGGATTAATAGGAACAAATGCATTGGGTATTTAAAAATATTCATAGCGTGCAAGAGTCAAACGTTATTTTAGAAACGTGACGCGGTCGATTGTTTCTTGAATTTTTAATTCGTTGCGGCGGGCGTTCCTAAAATTTTCATACAAAATTTAATCCTAACCAGTTGTATTAGCGTTATCAAAATTATTACCAATGTCGCAATGTTCATATAGTATTTCCTCAATTATTTTAGGATGAAATTTTATTTGTATCGTAATATCTTTTTTTTTTTATTAAATTTATAAAGATAATATGCGTTTCAAACAAACATATGCAGCTTTCAATGTGAGATAAAGAAGATAGCAATCGTGGTAATACGTAATGCTAGATCTGTAACGAAGCGTCGAAGTTTTGTTTAACACTAACCCTACTTGCCTAGTGTTCAGCTTTTCAACAAATACTTAAAAACAATATGCTATTCACTATCAGTATCAAAAATATATAAAATTATCTTTGTTATTAACAAAATTTAGAAACACTAAACCGGTCTTTTGATCAGTCGTGGTACGTTCAGTGTTAAAATTTAAATCAAAATGAAATCGATATACGTGGATTATCGTAATTCTCCGAAATTGACTATTTTTTTTTTCTTCCTTTGCCCAACCAACCGTGAAACATTCGTTCAACGCGAAGAAACAATCTACGGTCACCCCTCTCGCGTTGCAACCACTCGATAAGCCGTCGATGCAAGTTGTCCCTACCGGATGTGTCGCCTGAAATTCGTCCGTTCGTCCGGAAAATACTCTCGCGCGTGCATTATCGCGTTGTCGTAAAAAGTCAGCCGATAAAAAATAATATACTTTTAAGCCTGCCTTCCTGCCTAGGTTACTGGTTGCCCACTCCTACTCGTTCTCTGAGAATAGTCTCATTTTTCTAAATATATCCCCCCGTGCTGCCTGATCGTAAACAGTGATTACGGTTTTACTTGAGCGTACCTCTTTATGGGTTACGTCGATATAAAGTTATAGGTTCGGGGATATCGTTTTTTACCAGGGTGAGATGATCGAGCGAATCGAGTGTTTTCTTCCGACGGTCCGTGAAAAATAAAAGATCGTATTTGGGATTATAATTTTCGCGCAAAATTTGAATAAGTGTGTGTATTGCATAAATAGCATCAATGTCCGTACACCACCGGCGAGGTGAACGTTGATTATTTCATTATATGTGTGGGTATAATACACGTCACGTTTCAACAGAATTCAATTTTTGTTTTCTCGCGGCAAAATGGAAAAGCAATTAAATAGTTCACTTGTGTTCCATTTTAATCGAGATTTTTGGTAAGAAATCTATCGAAGCTTATCCGTTATCTACCCACATGAAAAAAATTATTTAACTGCTCGAATTTTTGTAGTGAAAGTTATATACCTACGAATAAAAGTCAAATTAATTGCAAAAGAACTTTATTATAACAGAATCGTTTAACTTATGAAATACTCTTACGAAAAAAGCACTTTTTTACATCCGATGAAACTTTAATGACTCCATGCGAGCACTTAAGAGTTAACCGGCGATTATTCTAAATAATCTTCCTCGTTTTTTGTTCATATAATACAAAAGACTTTGACTGATTGGCGAAAATTTGTCGTTCGCAGGAAAAGTCTCGTTGAAATCGCGTCACTTGTTGCCCGTGATGATACGATCGATGCGCGCGCGGCAGGGTGTTCATGTATTTATCTACGAAGAAGGAAGATCGTGCGATAGAGATTAAAGAGACCTAAATCGTCTCCGATTTATCGAGATAATTGCGAACCGCAATCGCGTAACGTCGCAGCCACATCGGAAACGCATACTCGATGAGATCTCGCGCGTATATGACGGTGCGTTAAAGAAACGAGTCAATTGACGTTACGATCTGCGGTTACGATGTATACTACATAATATATAACGCCGTGGGGTGTATACGCGTATGTGCGCCAGTGGAATATCGAATTTCGTTAAACGATTAATTACTTCTCTCTTGTTGATATTTTGATTCTAAAATTATTTAGGAGGTATACGAAAAAAATTATTTTATAAACCGTATCAGTTGTCTATAAAAATTGAGAAATGGAGTCAGTATGACAAAATCATTTAATTCGGATGAAATTTTTTATTACTTTATAAAAAATGTGTATCGAGCCGTCTAGTCTTCGGATATTCGTTTAATCCTCTAATGACTGCATTGGTACCCCATACCGATATATAAGAAAAACATTTTTTCAAATTATTTGCATTTTTCAGTATTCGAATAAAATAATGAAATTTAAATAAACTTGTTTTTCTTATATAGCCGATGTGCCCCGTTAGAGGGTTAATCCATCGTAAATTAGACATTTTTCTCTATCGTCTGGGTATAAATTATATACTTACCGACTTATGAACAATATCATATAAAATTATAGAAAGAGTAATAAACAAAAGATATATGTAAAAAATTAAATAAACAAGGGAAAGGTTACATCAAAGGCACAATGGCTCGGAGGGTGTTAATCCGACGTTGTACTTGACCGAAGAGAGACCCGATGAAAAATCGTTAAGTTTTAGGTAACCCGAGAGCACCGGCACTTTTACAATAAATATACGAACGTCGACGTACACAAACGTGCGTGTTCGTGTAAGTATCACGGTTGAAAAGACAAATTAGGTGGCGACGGAGGTGATACGCAAGAGTAACGCGCCTAGGGGATCTGCCGTTGTATTAATATGTCTCACCTAATATAGATCGTAATGTTTACATAAATATTGTTTGATCCGAAGGGAGAAGGAGTTAGTCGAAGCGATGTGCCTACCCGATATTGGATCTAAGTACAAATTCTCATCTAATTTTCATCTTATCCACCAAGAAATTGAATATACATATTGATCATCTCGTAACAAATGTTTTCTCCATTCTTTATCGAGCGACAGGCACGAAAACGTGCCGTGATGGAGAGACAGGCGACAGGATTACCCTATACTATAAGAGAAAAACAGGGAGATCAGAGGTTTCTTTAAAAGTTTACTACGAAATATCACGTGCGAGAACGATCGTCGACTGCAACGAGTACAGTCTCGTTTATGAGTAGGTACTTTATAATAATCATTTGCGTTTTCATAAATTATTCAACGATCGTGGGCTTCGTTTTCTTGATTCCTTCTTTTTTTTTTTTTTAGTTTAGTTTCTCGTTCGATACACTTCGTGATACAAATACCGATAACGCTCGTAGAGATGCGTAAGCGGTGTATCGAAGAGAAAGAGAGACGGCTCATTAATATTTTAATGCCGAACCGTGACGACGAAGTGTATTCAAAAATTGGTGCTTCCAACTTAAATGCGATATCGTGGGGGAGAGAATACGTAAGGGGATCGTCCGAAGAGATTATAAATAAGAAGGAAAAAGATCGAGTTTGATTGTTAGAGAGAGAGAATGGTATCGTTCGTGTTAACGATCTCGAACAAATGTAGAGACAAGATGTTCTCCGATTTTCTTCGATACCATTGACACCCTTATTACGTATTGTTATGAAAGAGAGAGAGCTTACGTAATCGTAGCCCATCAATGGAGTCTACCATTATGTACTTGCTTTCCATTCAAACGCGTAATTGTGCGACACGCGCATGACCCTTGTTAGATTATGTTACATATTTTGTTAAGATATCGTTATCTGCTTCATTATTTACATTTTTATCTAGTTTTCTACCTACGTTTTCTGATTCTCATGATCTTCGTTCATATGAGAACTGCATTTATACTTTAAGAATTGATTCGTAAAATAAAACTTATAACGATCTTGTCTTTTTATATAAAACTTTTGTCAGGATAGAAACGACTTTCTATGTCTTCTTTTTCCTTTTTAGTAACAAATTTGAAACAAACGAAATTAGATTTCGAAAAGGGTCAGTAAAATTGTACTTTAGTAAAGTTATTTACAGAGTTACGGACTGTACTCGTATATCGGCCGTGAGTAATAGTCGATGTTTCACGAACTCTCGTCGCGTTTTCATTTAACCAGTTGAAAATTCAATAAGAACAAAGAGGCTGGGGCAGCGAAAGCGTCAAAAAGCGACACGCGTACAACGTTATTTGCTTACTTTGTGTTTACTTCCTGTCGGACGGTCGACTCTCCGATGGAACTGAAGCGATTCTAAAATGTTTAACATACGTCTGTTCGATATTAATTCTCGATAATCGTTAAATGTCGATACGTTTGCTCTTTTCGTTGACAATAGTCGAGAATTTTCTTTTATTTGGAAATGATTTTCGACATCGTTATTAGATCGTGAACTTTTATAAATAAAAATGTTTATCGTTTTTTTTTTCAGAAAGTTCAACATGCGGACTGAATTGTGCGTGAGAACCAGCATCTTGCTCATCGTTATCGGTGTCGCGTGTGCGGCAGAAAATTACATGGATTACGCAGGTATGAATTTAATACTAACTACTTTTTTTTAAATACTGCAAGCGTTTATTTAACGTTTACTGTAATTTAAGAAATTCTAATCATACAAAGAGTTATAACATCAACGAAATCTCATAAAAGATTGCATGGCAAATGTTGTAAAACGTTATCTCTTTTAAAAAAAAAAAAGAGTAACGAGATTGGTATACGTCTATACTCTCGCATCATTATCCTAAAAGTACGTTCCTTCTATCCTTTCATTCGATCACGTCGAACGAAGCTTCGTTTACAAAAGATAGTCCTTTGACTTCTTGCGTTATCGCACAATAGAATCGCTGAACCATTTGGAAAAATCAAAAGGTTCGCGCAGTTTTTCAGAGATCGATGCATCGCTCATTCGAGTTTCGTATTTTTACCTATCAATGGAATCCATAGAATTGTCTATTTCCGTTCTCACACAATAAAGGGTATCACGCAGCGTCGCTATTCTTTATCCGTATATCGTTTCTCCATAGTTATTTTCCGTTTAATCATTCCTTTATCTTCGTCGTTTCTATTGTAATTTACACCGTTTTTTCCAAGGAGTAACAATTCGTATTTTTTTACAATTTCAATGGGATGAAAAACGTTGAAATTCGTTATATATCAAAGGACGAATTCGTGACTCGATAATTTGACACGGGAACTTTTGGCTTGTTTATTTTTCAAAAAAGCTGTCTCCGGTATAACTTTTAACGCAGAATTTCCAATACGCTTCTCGATTCGATCGGTAAATGCGACAGTATTTTGGATAGCATTAATCGTCGACTCGCACCGTAAATATTGATTGCGATTAATTAATTAATCACTTAATCTCTCTTATAGGGTAACGTAGGCTCGGGTACCAACATTTTTAAATATGTAGAAAGAGGCACTTGGAGAAAGAATTATAGACCATGCTGATAACACCCCGTTCTGGTCGCATCTGTGAAAGTGCTCCTTATGATAAAGCATTTTACACGATCATCAATTATTGTAGCACGTATACGGTATTAAGGACGAACCTTGCCCCCGACATTACCGGTAATGGAATACGAAACGCGGTCTCATGTTAATTGAGAATAAAACGTTAATGAGCTCGAGAGTCATGAAAAAGGATCTAGGAAAAATGAATGGCGAAATAAGAGAATAAACAAGCGAAACATACTACAGTGATGGTTTTCTGTAAAATATTTCAACAATTATGAATATTACGATGCATGGTTTACGCTCGTAATTACTATTTTTTATTCGACTGGTCGAAAAGTTTGTGCGATATTTGTTTTCATATTTACTCGTTCAACATTCTACGAACTTTCTGGTCAGCACACATTTCCCTTTTCTTCCAAAAATCACAAGTATTTTTTTTTATACTCACACATTAGCGAAGATGTAGTGAATCTACATAGACAACGTTCAGCTTTTTTTCTTGATACGTATATACGATCGCTCCATTATACTTATTGACAGTCCGTTTTGTAAGCAATTTTATCCTACAATCGCTCTTCCGGTTCGTAACGTCGCGTCGGTCGCTACGAAAAGAATACAATCGTAATAACGTAACTTTAAATTGGACATTCTTCTTCGTTTTATTCGACTTACGTTTTTTTCCCGATTCGTTTGACATTCGATAAATATTATGTCGCAGTAAAGAATAAAAATTGTGTATCGGTTAAAGAGTATATAGGAATTGTGCGACCTACGAGGAAATACTTGATTACAAAGTTTTATCAGTAATGGTATTAGTGATTTAAAATGCGTTCGCAAGCGACGGCGTACGTTTCGCGTAGCATGCGTATACGCATTAAATATTTGAAATTCTTCGTGCATGCGGTCACATTCGTTTTTTGTTCGTAAACGTTTGTATATTTCAAGATCTAATTACCGCAATGGCTTTCAAAACAAGCAAAATTATGAAAATTAGATACTTTTGACGGTTATAGCAAAATGCCGATTACAAATATCGCAATTACGATTGTATGGTTAATCTTAAAGCAATAGAGGTCGATAAAATCGATTATAATGCGTCATTCGAATTTTTATTAGGTTTTTTTTTGTAGTTTCTCGTAAAAATCATCGCCACTTTCCCGATCGAGCCAGCCCACTTCCAAAGCCTCGTTAGTTGTTATATTATTTATCGTTTATACGCATACCACGCATTTTTAATACCTGCGACCTTTTTTATCGTGGAGAACAATTTCCGATATAACGAAGAATGTCGCTTATCGTAAAATAATTTAATGACGCGCATGCATGTCTTTGCACATCGTTACGACGACGAAATTATTCAACTTCGTGACTCGTCGAACGAATGCCATGAGATTTATGAAAAAAAATTAAAATTTTTTTTTTATGTTCTACGAAAACATTTAAAATTAAAGTAAAACATAATATTTGTTTAATACGTGTGCCTGCCTCGGCGGAAAAACCCGCACGCTTTGTATATATATTTTTCCCATTCTCGACTTAATTTTTATAAAAAGTAAATATTTCTGAAACGAAACGAAACATAGAGTGCGTGTTTATCGATCCTCACGAAATCAGGATATACATACATACTTTGTACACGTAACTATACGCGTGTGGTATAAATTTTATCCTAACAATTCATTACGTCGAGAGTGACAAACGATATTATCAGGAATCGTTACCATGGGACAGCCGATACATCAAAAGATTCTTAGCGATATGAGAAGGATTATCCTCTTTTGGAAGACGTATTCGTCGCGTCACATTGAAACTGTCCGGTATTATACAGATCGTATACTTTTTTTTTAACGGTAAAAGGAAACGTCGATCATTCATCTTCGCTCTTTTTTTCATTCATCCTATCGTCTCAATTCACCACTTACGTATTTATGTATGTACCTACGGTTGAATAAAAATGCGGAAGAGGAAGCCGAAATAAATCCGGATTAGCGCGAAAGGACGGACCGTTCGTGATTCGGAGTGAAAATTTCTCTGACGATTAAAATCGTATTATTCCAATATCTCTTTTTTTTTTCATTTCTTTGCAGACGAGTCGTCCGATAAATCCCCGGCTGAGAATATTCACGAGCTCTACAGGCTCATCCTGCAACGAAACGCGTTGGAAAACGGCGGCTTTGGTGGAATTCCGCTGGAACATCTCATGATTCGTAAATCGCAGCGGTCACCGTCGTTGCGTTTACGATTCGGACGCTCCGGTCCACCTCATGTTTCGGTAAGTTATTTCATTATCTCGTGTGGGATTTCAAGTGCCGTCGACGCACGATTTAATCAAATGAATATATTTTATATTTAGCTTCGGGGGTTTTTCTCATTTTTTTTTGCCTTCTATTTTTTTTTCGTTCGAACTATACGGACCTCGCTTTTTCCTTTATTTTTACGGCAAAATAAACACTAAACGGTGTTTCGTGATCGGCGAACCGTACGTGTATTGGTCCTATCAAAGGCATAAGCTAGTGTCGTTAACGCTAGAACTATCAAGTTGAATATATAGGCTTAATTTCGTGATATCGTATTTCACGAGTACTTGAAAAAATATACAGTTTTTTAGTTCCATCATCTTTGTTATTCCGATAATCGTGAAACGGGGAATTTGAAACCCATTATTTTGAGAGAGCTCCGTCGTCCTAGCGCTAAGGGTATTACTCCAACCTGTTTTATCTATATTGCAAAAGTATCTTTGATGTTCATTTTCTCGGTATCAAACTGTTCAAAAATTATCTATTTATTTTGGAAAACAACTTAACCACTATTTTTATAAAACGTTAATTAGCAGCAACTTGACATCGTTTTGAATATTTGGCAATTAGTTTTCAAATTTAAAATGTTTTTCTCAGCCACGTGAAAATTCCCTCCATATAATTTTATTAAACACTATAAACAAAAAAACAAGAATATCCGTTGAAAAGTTTCCGAAAAAAAGAATACAACATTTAACAGGAGTCGTATACAAATGTTTAAACACATGCTTATATTATAATACATATAAAATATGCCTGCACGTTTCCTAATCCCTCGGTATACCCACCATTAAAATATTCCTCGAACCTTAAGAAATAACGTCACCACCGAAAAGTCAAGCGAACTCATTCGATTATGGCTCGATCGTTTATATATCGCGCGAGGGTTAGGGCTGGATCGTAAATCAGCTTCACCGAAGATTATCCCTAAAAGTACGACGAAGTCGAATGTCGGTGAACTTGTTCGTCGAGCGGTATGCCAGCTGACAAGAACAAATTCGCGTGCCCGCAGCGAGAGTGACAAGACGCATTACTGAAATTCTTATCGCTATTGCTATGTAGGAAAAGAGAGAGAGAAAGAGAGCGAATCCGGAGGGCTATCGATCGTGCGACAAAGTGACGCGTCTTTGAGAAATACCTTTAGGAAGGAACAACGGAGCAATTTCCAGTCTGTCGCGTGTGCGATCGTTCGAATCTTTTATAAATAGACACCGAATCTAAGCGGTCGGATACGAGCGAAATAATGAGCAGGATAAGGTAGAACGAAGAGAAAAAAAAAAGGATCATCGTGACGAGGGATGATAAATCATTCGCAAAAGGGCTGATCGAGCAACGTTTTAGGTGAAAAATAATAGCCGAAATGAGACCGGAAGCGATAGGCAATATATATCGACTCTTAGACGTCGGCAAAATATCGGGAGTAGCAAAAGTGTTTTTGGTCGAGACGAATAGAAGGGGAACGTCGGTGGACGAAAACAGCAAGATGAACTTCCTCCAAAATTGAGCCTCAATGGCAGGATCAATTGCTTACTCTTCATGGTTTTCCTCTATACTCTTCTTTTTCTTTCTATCTATCCCAACAGTTCCCCCCTTTTACTCTCACGATAAGTTGACACGAGCAGTCATCTCATCAAGCTGCTCTTCTTCTCTAATCAAGCTTGCTTCTCGATCGTCTCGGATTGTCCTCAATTTCTTGCTTCTTCTTCTTCCTCCTCCATCCAATAATGTTTCCCTCCTTATTTAGAGAAGAACTCCTACGACGAGGCGCGTTGTCTTCTTCCAATCTCAACTTCAATCGGCGAATCACGCGTGTATTCTGTCTATACTAGATCTTTAGGGATATTAAACTATGCTAAGATATTTTTTATGATCCTAATAACTTCTTATGTGACTTTCTCTTTCCTACGTACGAATACATACGCGTTCTCGCGACGACTATGACAACGACGGAAGCTCATTAGCTAGGAAAGAATTTTTTCCACGCGAATAAATCGACGTTCGCTACGTTAGGAAGCTAAGAGCACGAATATCATCAGTACGCTGGTACAATTAATTCGACCGGACGCGATCGTTCATCGATGCGTTAAGCTTTTCGCATGCAAAGAGAGTCGAACGTAGGATGGGTGGGAGAAGAAATGGTGATAGCTAATTAACGGAATCTTTGCAGCTTATTAAGGTCAATCATCCTTCGATTTATCTGTTTTATTTTTATTCCTTTTATTTTCATATTTCTCTTCTTGTTCCAGGCGGGTTTACTCTCGAAGCCAATGGCCGCGGTGGCGACGGGTTTCGACGAGAACAATTAAAAATACCGGTAAACGGATTTCGATCGACGATTCCTTTTCTTTTGCTATTTCTCATATAGATCGCGTTTAAGAAAAAAAATCAATCAATTGTGTCGTACCTATAACCTTGGGATTGTCATCGTCATCATCGAAGTGGTACATTTTTCCGTTTCTTCGCAAATAATGGCGACGTTCTTGGCTTCTATATCCGTATCGGCCATCTTTCTCCGCACGCATAAGCTCTCAAAATGCAACAGGACGCAACGCACGCAACACGCAGCTCGAGAATGTGGAATAGAAACGAGAAGACGGATGGCAATCAACGTTATCGTCGTCTTTCAACGTGGAATAAGTTTATTTTAACGAATGATCGTCTTCGTTTCGTAGTAACTTTATTGTGTTCGTTTCTAATCATCAATTACGGAAGCTAAGCGAGCGGAGGCATGACGAAGGTCCTGTGACCTAAAAAAAATTCGATGACTAATTTTAAAGGAAGAGATTCTAATCTTTCTCATTTTCTTCTTCGATTCGAATTAAAAAGAAATAATCTTCTCTAATTCTGTATGGAACGTTCCGATCGAATTCACTGTACCTTCGCGAGCGTTCCGCAAGTAAATGAATATTATAAATAAAGAAATATATGTGCCAAAAAAGAAAAGCTGTACGATGGTATGATTAATAAAGGTTCCGTATTGAGTTCTCAGTTCAAAAGCAGACAACATATGTTGCACGGATAAATTTATTTTCAAGCGGTTATAATAACAACGTGTCCTCATAATTATACGAAGCTTACGTAGATATATTTAAAATGGTCGTAATCAAAGGCAATTCTTTATGATAATAAAGAAGTTGAAAAAAAGGAAAAGAAAAACATTGTACGAGTTCTCTCCCAAGTCCTTCGATCGAACGAGATATTAAGATAATTGAAATACACGATTTTCGTAACGGCCGTTATGAATATAAATTCATTCTCCCGATCGCCGTTTCTTATTTAAAACGGGCAGATCGCACGGTCGAGCAAAGTCGTTTAATGGAGTTGACCACTTCTCTCTCCTCTTGGGAAAGCTCCCCGACGTTTTTGAATTCCGGACGAGAGAGTATCTGGCTACGAGCGCGTTCCATGCTCACGGATAATGGCATTGTCAATACCTTCTTCCAATTCGTTGCCTCGTAATTAGTTAGAAACTGAAAGCACAAAAACTTTAAGTGGAAACACGAGATACCGACGATTGTAATTTTCTTGAAGCTTAAACGAATTAATTTGATCGAGAATACAGGGTGAAATCAGACACGTGGGATTCGCAGCAGGTCCGAGATACAAAAGTTCATATCGTTATTTTTTCATTTAAAAAGAAGTAAACAAATACTCTAACTGTCGTAGAAAAAAATGTATCGTCCTTTCAAATGTCTCTCTTTCTTTTTAAATTGATCACGTGCATTAGTCCGAGATCAACATGAGATGATAAAACGTAAGAATGGTAACAACTTGGAAGCGAGATTAAATAGGACATGTATTTATGACGCACTTCGAACTTCTTTCATCACATTTGTGCCTCCGGTCCATCCTATCTCACCCCCGAATCCCAAATGTAAAGCCACACTCTGCGTAATGACCCGCCACTGTCATACATTCTTTCATTCACATTTCTTGTCTTCTCATGCTCGCGTCATCTAGTCGGAAACGTTGCCTTCTACTTTATACTTTCGCACGAGTGCACGCCCACCTGATCGAAATCAGTATCCTCGATGTGAAACATGATATGGGTTAGCGGCTTCGCCGTCAATGGAATTTCAGGGAAATCGATCAAATCTGGCTGGGCGCTGCTCCCACCGTGTCTCAGCCTTTTCAACACCCAATCGGAGCCACGTAGGAGGTACTCGTGCGCTATCTGTATGGTAAAAACTGCTGACAAGTAAGATCGAGTATGGGTCGAAAAGATAACGATATGTTTTAAATAGACGAAGGTAAACGTAAACTAACTTTTAAGGATCGTCGTCCCGTCTCTGTGAACAAGATCTCGTCGGTGTACGTTTCTATGATACGTGTCATATTAGATAATTCTGTCGATCTTGGATTTTCTTCCGCCATTTTCACGCTGTATTAAATTATTCATTGTTATTATATTAAATTAGAAAAAAAAAAATTATGAACTAATTATTTCTGATGAAATTGACAAAAATGTAATAAATTGCGAATTACGATCATGGCATTATAAGTTTGTATCACCGATTATTATTAACAGGTATTTCGTATTACCTCTCTTTAACTACTTGTGAGAAATAATCGATTTGTGTCGTATGCTTATTATCTTCATCAATGCTGCAAATTGCTTCAGCGAGAGCACTCGACGTAGCAGTTTTGTCGTACGAGTTCAAAAGGCCCGAATCAACGTTGATTTCCATCGCAGTCGTACTTCGCAAGTCCGATTGATTGTTCGTCGAGACGTCGAGAAATGCTGAATAAAGAGCAGCACAGAAGATTTGAAGAAGAACTGTACCACCCAATGGACGACATCGCGTTGGCACATTATCGTTAAGGGCGAGTGCGGTTCGCAAGATCGTTGTTGGGAGAGTTACGTGTAATTCGATGAAGCAACCTAACGCCAGAGACATCGCTTGGTACATACTAGCTCCTGTCTTGTATAAGAAATACGATTTTATATAAGTATTATTTAAATAGATTGTTAAAAATGAATTTTTCAAAAGAATAATTACTTTGACCGCGTTCAAAAGCGTTTCGACGATAGACGGCATCATATTCTTCAAGGGCACCAAAAGGGCATTTAACCACGGCGGTCTCGATTGATTCCAGACCTTGATGGAAGAAAGGAAATAAAGAAATGGGGGAAAAAGAAGCACAGAGAGGCGAAATAAAACGAAACTTAAAGGTAGAAAGCGCAAAATAATTCACGAGCTCGTTATCTTTGATGAATACCTGCTGCCTATCGAGATAATTAGCCCAATTGGGATCTTGCTTCAAAGCGGGTATAATTATATGCTCGGGATCATTAACGCTAATAGCGAGGATATACGACAGACTGTAAAGGCCTAAGCTCGCAGAGATCGTGGATAATTTTTGGCAGGCTGATTCGCTGCACAAGAAACCACCGCAATTATTTTGTCCTGAACTTTCCTTCTTTCCGTGTTTTTTCGTAGCTGTTGTGGAATTCTGATCGCTGGTGAAGCCGATGCAACGACGCACTAACGTGTTTAATAATATCTTGGCGACTGCGTGATCGTTCATTGACATTACCTGTACGATAACGAGAAGAAAATCAGTTTGATTTAGTGATTTCTACGAAAGAAAAATATCGTGCAATTACTTTCATAAATTGAGGCCAATTAGGCTGCGGCTGATTTTTGAGGATATTCAATTCCAAAATCACGGTTCTGTCTTCGGGTAGTTTCTGAATGTGTACGTCCAAGTCGGGTGCACCTAACAAACGTGGAGCGCATATTAGGATCCAAGGGGATGGGCCACGACGAGGTTGCAGCACCTTCAAATTATCCAATCCGGTTCGAAAGGCCTGGAGTTTGCATACATGTATGATTTATATCAAAGTTACATCTATGAAGATATTTCGAACGACACGATCGATTAGTGAAAAATATTTCCAAGCCAATTACCGACTCGTCCCGTTAACGCGATCGATATCGCTCGACGAGTCTGCTAGTTAAACTTTTGAAAGTTTTATCAAGTTCGATTGATACTTCTCTAAAAAATAGTAAATTATTTACAGATCTTATTTTAAATGCTGATGCACTTTTCCGTGGTAACGTTGAATTCTCTTCACGAGCGTGGAATATATTCATTGAATATTCAAGGAAAAAAATGATTAAACTATAAAGCGAAGTTATCGCGTACCTGATACAAGTCCTCCAGCGGCGTGCCTCGAAATAGCAAGCAAACGAGTAACTCGTTACACTTGGCATGCACGTCTCTTATAGCCGTTGGTAATTTATTCGATCGAATACCTATCATCTCCTCGCTCTCGGTGCAGCCAGCTAAAGCGAGATATCCGGTGCAACAAAGCACGTTGAAAGCGTCCGTCCAAAATTGCTCCGATCGAGCCAACGTGGGCCGACCCTGATACGTATCGTGGTATAGTAGGTATATAGATATAATAAAAATATTACGGGACGAATATTAATTTTATTCGCCTCGTTAGTCGGCCGAGTAACGAATAAAAACGAAAGACAATGGAATGTTGCAAACTTTTCGTAAAATCAGCTTTTTTACGACGAGGATAGTTGTTTTGCGCAATAAAGTGTATTCATAAAAAAGCTAATTAGTGTCTGGCTGTTTTACAAAGAGAAGCGACCCTGGTTTAGTTTAATTGACAAATGATCAATGTTTTTGTAAAAATGCTGATTTTACCACCAAAACAAAGATCTAGAGCACTAAATTGTAGTTCTCGAGAGTTGATTGGCTACGTTCTTTTTAATTATGATTTTTTTATTAAATAATAGAAATTTGAGATATATGATATTTTATTAATTCATCTTACGTAAATAAATCGAGACACGATGATGGATAAAGACTCGTTTAACATTCCTGTAAACACACGCTGTGCCATTTTCGGTGGTACACTCTCCCACAAGTCGGCTCGAGTTCCTACAGATATAGTATAAAATATCATATAAAACTTTTTCCTTAATTTTGTTCACGATTTCTCAATATGTACACATTACCTTGCATGTACAACCACCACATTTGTATAACGAAGGAACATCTCTCTCTTTCAAAAAAAGACTTGTTACTGTGCCAACCGAGGGAATCGGCTTCATTAAGTATGTATAAGGAGATTAAGCGGCAATGTAAATCGAGCAATCTCTCTGCAACGGCCTCTGCCATTTCGTGATAGGATTTGTAACAATTATTTATTTTTTCGCTACGATCGATGGAATAAGAAAAAACCAATTATTTTTATATTAATTTGTAACACTTAAGGAGTTTCTTTTATAGCGTAAGTAGCTCCAGTAAGCGAATACAATATTCATTTTGACAATATATCCAAATTGGATAATATAATATTCCATTTTGAATTAGGCAGTCAAACTAACACATTGAGATGTAATGTAAGGAAATGCAATCAATTTTTTTCCTTATAATTATGAACGTTTAAAAATTCGCACGATTACCTTGCTCCAGCAGGCACGGCGTGCTTCACCTGCTGATTGTAACACCAAAGGCAATTTCGTATCAATGCCGCAGCACCCAATGTAGCCGTGAGAACGGTCAAATCAGCATGATCCAAACACTCTTGTATCAGTGTGTGTAAGTGTTCTGAAAATGTTCGATTACATACATACGGAAGATGTACGCGTTACATCGATTCCGAAGATCGCGATAACCGGATCTAGTTATTCGAGACAATGAGAAATTCAGCATGGAACTGGCTATCGTTAAATTAATTCTCATAGGAGGGGAATCTTTCTATAATTAATGAATTAATATACAAAATTGTGCTATGTAAACTGAATACAATTTTGTTTCGAAGTATCGTGTTATGCAGGGGCTTCAGCAATTTTCTGACTAATGTCATAATATGTGAGGCTTTTAAGATGAACATTGTATACAAAAATATTTGTACAATTTCTTATTTGACGAATGCCTAGAATTATTGCAAAATTGCGAAATATAAGAGTAGGTATAACTTTGATTTAATGTTCAAAACATATTTATACCCTGTGCCTACTCAACAAGTACAACCCACACGTTATAAAGCACCGTATTATTGTTAGATACATAAATATAGAAGAGTCCTTTGTAAAAAAATTGTTACACATATATACCGAGCAACTGATCGGCCGTATCGACGACCATGAGAATAAATTCCGAGGGTTGAACATTTTTAACGACGCCATCCTGCGTGTCGAGCTCGGGCATACTTTTACTCTTGAGACCAGCAGTGCTCAATCCGGACGGCCGCTTGAACGTGATTACGAATTCAGCTTCCCACCACATCACGATCTTAATTGCTGCGAATGAAGCATGCCTTGGGAAGTCAAGTTTTCCGCCACTGACCCGAACGCATAAAGCTTCCCTCAGGACGGTCTGCATCTCCTGCGTGCGCACGTACCATACGTTTGTTTATTCATAGAGAAATTATTATTCCCTTTTTCTGCTAATCGTAGTTTGCGAATTTCCATTGAGAAGTTTTGACACCTTCCACGATGCAATCATAATACCAAGTGACGTTGCGGGTTCATGCTTCTATAATAGCTAAAGCTTGGTGACCGCTGACGAAGCTGCTAAACACGATCGGTCGCAATATTTGCCGGGCTTAAATGATTTAGTTGCGAACATGACCGAAACGAATTTCAAACTATGGGAAGGTAAGGGTGGCTTATTTAAACGTACGGTGGTAAGCGTGCTGATTTAATTATACGCCTTATACGTCTGAGTGCACCTCCTTTGTTGTCACGACGATGCAGCTGGGGTCGTTTATACCCGAAAACTTATTTAGTCAGCTCTTTTCCTACGACGTTGTACCTTTAGATTTGGGATCAATAATTTATAATAATCGATCGTGTGGGATGCGTTTAATCGAGGGAACTTTTTGTAATCGTTTTTATGCAGCTTCTTGCGTGCATGGAAGAATGGAAAGCTAGTGCTTGGAAGATTATATCTTGTCGTTGAAAGCATCGGTTGGGTGAAATTTATGTGCGCGTTTATTAGCTTGTTCCATTTATACTTCGAATTATTTAATTTCCAATAATAAGCATTAATTCGTATGTTGTCGTAATTCGTTGTAGTTATATGTGGCAAATGAAAACGGCGTGCTCCAGTTATGCCAGCTGATTAATTTGAAATTAGTAATAATATTAAATGCGTGCCGCATATTTCGTTAATTATCGTGCATGGGCTAAATTTACATTAGACGTATGGAATCTAAATATAACTGGAATTAATCCATTATCGATCATTTTTTAGTTACCTGATAATATTGCATATCGCGTTGCAATAAAATTCTAACGCGGTCTACCAAGTTCCCGTCTTCCATAATCTCCATGGCTGGTTATCTGTCAGAAAGTTGAAGTTAGTAAAGCTTCTTTTAAAATAAACATTGAATATCTCCTTCTGAAAGATATTCGCTTTGATTTATTTATAGGATTATATTTATAATAAAAATAAAAGGGTACAACTTGATATATCAGATCTTGTAAATATAAATTATTCGAACGTTTATCCCGATTGATTTTAAAAGAACAGCATTATGCAAGGAATAGAAAAATATGTTAATGAAGTTTCAAAGACAAGTACTTACATTTATATTTTACAATATGCACCAAAATGTTTTTGTATAGATGATACTTATCAGTAAATATAATTAAAATATATTTATAGGACCCTATCTTATATCCATTTAAAGGATATGTATATCACTGTACGAGATTAAAGCTTTTAAATTAAACAGTTCTATATAATTAATTACAAAACACTATCTCAATGTTCAGATTCTGCTATGTTACTCTTTACCACTGTACAAACAACTGTTAAAACACACATCCTGTTTTACTATAGATGGAATTTCATTGTTAAGTAGCTCGTGCAAAGTTTTTCCATCGTGCCTATAAATCCATTTTCCATTTATAAAGTCATAACGTTTTGGCCCAGACGTAGGAGAAGAAAGCCAAATTTGTCTGTTTGGCGTTTGTCGATTTATGACATACGTGCCATGTGAATCACCAAATTTCACAGTCAGTACACCATCCTAAAATATAACTTTTTAGATTTCTAATAACATTCTACAATAATACTATTTTTTAATGCGAGTAATATTCTATTACATACCCCAAAAGAAACATCAGCATCTTTCAGATGTGCAGCTTCTTCAATTACTTCGTCAAAGTATTCTGTTAAAGATTCAAGAGTAGCATCGGAGATCTTCTCAAATTCTACAAGACTGAAATTCCTACAAAAGTAAAGTTAATAATGAATTATCACAATGCAATATTTGTATTAGTATTTATATATAAGTTACAATAATTCTTACTCTAATTGCACATGATCAGCATATGTGTTATGCAAGACAGGTGGTACACGAAGTAAAGTATTTCTTTTTCTATTGACATGTCTTATAGAATATGTATTATTATAACCTCCAGAAATGTTTTCACAACAAATATTAATGTGTCGGGGTAAAATATCAGATGTAGTTTTAGCTAATAGTTTACTCGATATTTTTCTCGACACAGCGAACCGCGTTATTGTTAGGAACATGATCTATTTAAATATAACTTTTAGTATCGATCAAACAAATCATTCAATGTAAAATCACAGACAAAGTATAAGATAGACCTGACATGCAATGTACATTTTTATCCCACAGTCCGGGGGCATCGTAGCCCGCTTACCATTTTATTGCCGCATGCGACACTATCGGTTCAGAATAGAATAAGGCAACAGCGCTACCGAAACGGTAGAAACTATAACTAAACATATCGATTTTTGACTGAAATGAATTATAATTCGAATTAATAGATAGAATTGAAATTGAATGAAAACAAATCACAGTAGCCGTACCATATTTATCATATTATATTTATAAATTAATAACTTCTTTACTATATGTTACGATAAAATTCCGAAGTCACGATAATGTGTAGATTTCCGGTTTTTCTCTTACCTTCCTATTTAACGAGTGTACGTACATTGGGGGAACATTCAAAGCATATTTCATTTTATAAACTAGGAACAAGTATATTATATAGAAAATGAATAATTATATTACCTAAGCTAGACGCTAACCCAGACGCCATCCCTCACGAAGTTTTGAATTTTCAAGCCCGCCATGCGCAAAGTAACGTACTGCGCATGCGTGTCGCCGCGCCGTTCGTCAACCGTTTTTGCGATAGGAGGTGGCGCCATGTTGGTTCAGCGGGTGCCATCAAATTGTAACAGGTTTCGCGGTCTCCTTGTTAATTACAGGTAATTAACATATTTTTTCTAACTTACACCTTTCTATAGTAGATCAATCGATTGCTAAAGACTCGATCTCCATAGGAGAGTGTAGGCAAGACGAGCTATCGCCTCGTTTGAATAATATTCGCGATATTAAAATCGGTGTCTTGGAGTCCCTTCCGCGAGGTTCTGCGTCATAGTTCCCCCCTCCCCTTTCGATTCTCTTTCTCGCGATATCGATAGCTTTTTCATTTTTCAGTGTTATAGAAGTAATAATGAATTATTCTGTATAGATAATATATTGCATGTATATTACATTCTAGCTTGGTATACATGGCATATATATGCACACACGTACACACATACACACGTATATCATAATCAGTATTAATTTATTTTGTATTTTTTATCTTTCACAGTTCAAATGAATCGCCTGAATTCAATGCGAAAAAGGTTAGGCATCGTTTTCTATTGGAAGCTGGTCTACGTAATACGTAAAGGTAAGTGTCTTATAAAAAAAGTTAAAGCATGGCTCGATACAGATAGTGAGCAGTGATCTTTCGGCTTTCAGTTCCGAGAAATTCGTCGTCGCGCGAAAACGTAAACAAAGCACGGCCGAACGTTCCAGTTCGCTCGAAGCCGGCCGTGGAGGACGACCTCTCTCAATGTAATGTGATACTCCGGTGAATACAGGAGTATTGGGTGAGTTTCCCGTATAATACACATTTTATCTTTTACTCTAATATACTTAACTTTTATTACTAGTTATTTATTGTATTTATTAATGATAATTTTACTGTTACAGCAAAGTATAAGTACTTTTGAAGGGGTCACCAGCTATAAACACGGAGATCATCAGATCTCAGATCATCTCGAAATTGGAATCTGTGCATCATTCTCTAGACGTCGAATCATGCAAAGATTTACAAGGAATCGAGTAAGTATATGTCTATACTTTTTAAGTAATAATGTTTAAACTTTTAATTATAACAGAAGTAATAATGAGCTCGATTTTTGTTTTGTTTCAGATCATCATGTTTATACCCCATTGTAGGAAGAATTGCGATGTAGAATCATCAAGCTGAAAGAAGACTCAACCATCGAGGGACTGGTCGCATCCGTTATCAACCTACAACGTTTTCAACCTACTTCGATGTTGAGCTACCGCATTTTCAACCTCCTACGGATCATCCTCCCTCAATTTCAACCTACACCGCGGACGAGTGTTTTGGAGCCGTCGTAGAACTTCGGAAGTAGTGAGCTAAAAAATTTAAGTCCCTCCGGTGCCCAGTCATACCGAGGACGAAAGGTCCAAATCGGTATGGGTTACTGGTTGTAATTTTTCAAGTAGCTAGTTGACGAGCACGACCACGAGTAAATCCTTTCAAGGGTTTATTCGTGAGTAGAATATTTCTCTTTATATCTGTCTTTCTTGTGCATGCTTATTTATATTAGATTAGGATAGGGCCTTCTTGTTCCAACGCGATAATCTTTGTAATTAATAGCACACAATTATGTGCACTTTATTATTCGTTTCATTTTACGTGGAATTAGAGAAGAAATCGGATGTCTATCATCCGATTTCCTGAGGAGTACATGTTCAATTTAACATGCTTTGCATCGTGGTTAGCAATTATAAACGCGATCAATTTCGATATATCGATATCTTTACTAAATTGGCGAGAAGGCATTCGCGACAGATAGATTCTGGACTACAAGTTACAATGTATCAATTTTCTAAATATTAGAACAGTTACTTGTAGGAAGGAGTCGTCTGAGGATTTTTTGATAAAATATAATAAAAACAATACTTTTTAATTTACAAGAAATATTAAAGTTCACTTTTTTCAAAATAAAATCATTTTTTAAGTAGAGGTGCTCAACATAAATGAAATAAAAATTTAATTTTTTCAAGAAAATTCGAGTCATTATCTCGTAGGTCAAGTTTATAAGTTAATCTTTTTTAGTTCAGGATTTTCAGCATTTAATGTACTAATTCCCGTTTCTCCCCCCTGTACTTTTCGCGTTTTCATTTATGCGTGAGCTCAGGTGCTACCCGCATGAGTGAAGGCCGTTAAGTACAGGTTTAGTTTTAAGATGTCCCTTTTTTAAGCGAATGTCAATGCGTTAGCGATCGTGCACGATGTACCTTTCACCTTGTGTGTGCGTATTAGGTGGTGAATTGTACATCGCTACGCGTGGATTCGAATGTAATTAATTAATATGCGATAATGTGCATGAAAAATAATAGTTATTTATGATCGTTTGGATATTAGAGTCATCATATTGTAACAGATCAAAAATACTTGTACAGTACTAGTATAGTTTTATACTAGTATGTGCTAGTGTTTATATTGAAAGTAGTTATAATTACGCAATGGTCGCTAACCTTGACACTCGATTGCAGCAATTGGTACGTACCCTTTTAATATATCAGTCGCGAATTGAGCTAGGGTGACGGAGGTGCCCCGGGGTATTCTCTCTAGAGTAGGTTTTTGCACCCTGGCGGTATGTGAGAGAATCGTGGAGTGTGTGTGTTGGTGTGCTAGCTTTTTTCAATTTTTTATCCTACTCGTTCTAATTGTCATAGCAATATCGCGCATATATCATCTTGTAGGTTAGACTTTTGTCTATCTAACGCGCCATTAATCATTAGAATCGGCCGAGAATTCATGGAGTTACACAAGATTAATTGAGCACCAAAAATGCACTTTTTCAATTTCCATTTTCAACTTTAAACGTTTATATCTCTTCGAGTTCTCGTCGTACCTAAATGATACTGGTATGTACGCGTAGCTTGAAGTCTTAGCTTTCGAACGAGCCATCGAACGTAAAGATCGGCCGAGAATTGCGGCCTGTAGACGAGTTCGCGCGCAAAATGGACCTTGCGATAGTGGCGCTTGAAAGATTTATACTATAAATGAGACAATCCGTCGTTTAAAAATCCTTGCGTTAGTTGCGCTTGAAAGATTTATATTAAAAAAGGAGACAATCCGTCGTTTAAAATTGCTTTTTTTTTTTTTTTTTTCATTTTTTTCCAACTTTAAACGCTCATATCTCTTCGAGTTTTCATCGTACCTAAATGATTTTGGTATGTGCTTGTAGCTTGGACATTTGGCTTTCGATTGAGCGAAGGGAGGGGCAGATCGGCTAACAATTGCGTTCGTAAGAAGAGTTCGCGCGGTCAAAGTCGCGATCTCGATGTCCGAAAATCGACTTTTTGAGGATCCACTCTTTGGATTTTTTCGTCTAGAAAACCCAATCTTTGGCCGATTTTCTTGATCGATGGCTCGTTCGATAGGGGAAAGTTCAGAAAACACCGTCGCATGTCGACTTTTTTCCTATCATCTCAGCATCATCGTCGTTAAGCCTCGAAGTTTGCAAGTTTATGCTACTCGTTCTAATTGTCATAGCAATATCGCGCATATATCATCTTGTAGTAGTGATGGATTCAAGACAAGACAAGACAAGAATCGAACATACTTGTCTTGTCTTGATTTTGTGCAATCGAGAATTAGTATGTCTTGATCTTGACAATCAATTTCTTGTCTTGATTCTTGATTCTTGCAAGATTCTTGCAAGATTCTTGATATTTTTATAATATCTATAAATATTTATTTGCCATACGTTGATTTATTATTTTTGAAAATTTTTATAAAAATTATTCATAAATATTTTGTAAAAAATTCTACTGGTCAAAACAATTAAAGGAACAAGAAAATTCTTGAAATTTTTAGGTCATTTTCAAATTACTCTATATCAGCTACAAATGTTCGTAGTAGAAAATTTCTCACCATTGCGTAACGATATCGAAAAACAGACAACGGAACATTATTCTGCATGCTTTCTTCTCTAAAATGAGCCATTAAACATTGAAATCGGCGGTGGTGACCATTTTGGCAAAAATCATGATGCATACATCAGGATTTTTGTTGAAAATCGATCATTATCTGCAATGAAGCTACCGCGAAAAACGATTTTCTTTTTTATTTACTTTTTTACTACATTTTTATTACATTTACATTGATTCAACTTGTAATTCATGTCAGTGAAAAATAATTAACAATCGTTATGTTTAGTTATAATTCCTACCGATTTGGTAGCGCTGTTGCCTTTTTCCATTCTAAACCGATATTGTCGCATGCGACACTAAAATGGTAATGGGGCTACGTAGCCCCAAAACTATGGGACAAAAATTTACATTGCATGATACGTCTATCCTATACCTCGTCTGTGGAAGGGGCTCTATACATTGTCGATAATGCAGAGACATGTCTTATAGTTCTATTGTCCGCTAGAGTACGTTAACACACGACTTATGCAAGCCCAGGATAATTTTGAATTTTTGTGGAGTAAAATCGTCATGGTAGGCTGCAGTTCATCTGCTCACATTTTCCCTCGGGTCTCACACCCTAGCATCGCTATCGAGCGAAATATAGGGGACGGTTGCACGATTATTGGTGACCTTCTCTTTTTACATAATTACTTATTTCTATAAAAATATAACTTTAGTAAAAGAGAAAACTAAATAGCAAATAATATAAATTTGATTAATTACTTACTTTTCTAATTGTATATACAGATTCACTGCGCAAGTTTATCACCATTTAAAAAGGGAGCGTCGTAGTATTATTATCTTCCGTATAATGAGTATTATCGTGTAAGTATACTTACGGGGTGTTGATTACGCTATCTGGAGAATGTTAAACATGGATTAGTATGTAAAATAAAACAGAATAAGATGCTTAAAAAATAAGAAACAAAAAATGAGGTTGATTCCTAACGCGTAGAAAAAGTTCTGTGTCGATATAATATATGCTAAAATAAAAAATAAATAACGTATCCATATTGTAGAGCGTATTACAGCGAATTGTTACAAAAAACAGTGAAATATGAATTGCGCGTGATTCAAGGATATAATAACATAACAGTAAAGGTCAACAGCTGTTCACTTTGCCACGATACTTCGATTTGTTTAAAACGTTGTTTTGCTCTTAAAATATTCTTACTAGGTATGAATATGTACTTTTAGTATTCGTATTCATAATCGTGTATTATAGCTTATGGGCGATAACTATTACCTTGAAGTTCTAATACCGACTAATGCCACCGCTGGTACTTATTTCTAAGGTATTATCGATAATATAGAACGTGACGTGTAAATGATAAAAGGACCATACGTTTAGTAACTTTTGTAGTGTATGTGTAAGACTGTATATCTCCAGATCATTTGTGTCTTACTTACTCTAATAACATTATCAGCATGCTTGTCTTCCTCGTTTGGGGGAACCTGCGACTGGAGTACCATAATCCTTGTCTTTTTCAGTTGGACAACTTGCAGTTTTTCCGTATAACGTGTGTGGCTGAGGACGTGTACCGCATACGTTAAAATAGTAGTACGTGTGATTGCGATGAAGAGCATTATATGAGATAGGGGAACAAATTAGTCACGGCAATGTTAGAAAGATTAGTTGAGACGACAGATGTAAAATGGCGAAAATCGTAAAGACATCTGATACGGTGTCTACGATTTTAGTATGCGAATATTGTACTAACCTCACGTTTAAACACATTCAAGATTTCATTAGGTGGGTCTACCTGTGCAATGTCTGTTTTATGTTATGTGCTACTTAAGTATTTATTTTATTACTTTACAAATGAATTCATTATATTCACGTTTCTAATATAGTATTAGACAGTCAAATCCTTTTTACTATAATGACATTTCTTGTTTTTTAGCTTCAGTAAAAATGTGTTTCAATAACTTGTACTTATGTAATATATTTTAGGCATTTGAGAGATCAGCACTGTTCTAAGGAAGGTGGATCGTATGTATGCTTGTATGGTTATAATGGAGTATGTACTAGTCTTCCAGTGGAAGGTGTTTCGGATAAAGATTATGTAGCCCATGCAACAAAGCATGCAACAATGCAGCAGCAACGCAAAAGTAATGGACAATTGCCAGAACCTGGTTCCACATGGACCATTTATTCGGCTGCACAAAATCTACCTGCGGTGTTAAATGACCCGTTTAAAGGAAAACAAAGTAATTTCTTTACTCGTACGTGGGGAGATGGATTTGTGGAAAAAGTTGACATTCCAAAAAGCCCTTTTCTCCCTGAGATTACAATGCATCACTTTGAAATATATCTAAAAAAAATTGCACGTGTAAGCAAACAATTTTTGTTCAACTTCAATTTGTTGTAAAAACTGCATTGCAGACTGATCTTTTGTCTCTGTTTATAGAGGTACCGTAAACATTCGCGGATGAATTCTAGTGTAATTAGACCAACTACTCCGAATGAATTGCTACAAACTTTCCCAAATTTAAGAAGAGTCAAATCCTTAGGTAAATCATTTAAAATACTTTTAATCCAACAAATATATTGTATCCAATCCAACTCACTTTAAATTATTGATTTTCTCAGATCGAAGTCAATTTGATTTATCAAATGTCCCAAAGATATTTTTAACGCCGCATTTAGATCTCTCGCAAAGAGAAAACTTTGAAGCAGTGTTTCCATTTTCAAAAGAGGGCCTACTAGATAAGGAATACAATGTAGTGTCGCATGTTAAACAGATGCAAGAAAAGGTGAACTTGTGAATCTAAATTAAATGTGTGTATAAGCAATGAATAGTTTATAATCATGAAATATGATTTTAGCTGAGTTACTATTTAGATACGGTAGAAGTTAGAATAGCTGAACAGGTAGCTTCTAAATCCCAAGCATTTTTTAATGCCATGACCTCTCATGATGCTTTAATGGAGCAACTGTCTCAAACTATTACCGTATTAAAAGCACTTCGAGAAAATATCCATCAAGTTGACAAATATCTAGTCAAAAATTCTTTAGAAATTTTACGGTAAGCACAAATATTTCTGTATTTTAAATATAAAAACTTTTAATTTTGTACTTCTTTTATTAGGTTTGAGAGAGCTCGAATGAATCGATTACTAGTACATGAGAAATTGAAGCTCATGGCAACTGTACATCAAAGCCAACCCATGATACAATTATTACTTTCTACACCTGACTATGTGGCAGCATTAGATCTTATATCTACGACACAAGAGATTTTATTACAAGAGTTAAATGGAGTTCATAGCTTTCGGTGAAATTCTCAATATATTTTTTATACTTATTCTGGTTATATTAAATTTTAATATCTTTTTTACTGAATTAATTCATAGGCATTTGAGTTCACAATTGACGGAAATGGAAAAGCTTGTAGATAAAATGCTTTCAACAGAATTTCAAAGATATGCTACTGCAGATCTGAATAGACCATTAAGTGAAGAGAATATTGTTTTGGATGCAGTAAGTACATACCACTTTCTGAAAGGTACCTTAGCTTTAGTGAGTAGCAAACAATCTATCGTCCATCTTCCCAGTGAGATCATTTGTACATCCTCAACGAACAGGATAAACTTGTTTCCATCATTTCTGGACTACTGCGTCAAAAACATTTTCATTTTGTGGATACTTACAAAGAAGAGGCTGTGACGACCGTAAGAGCTATAACAAAACAGAGAGTTATTGAGGCTCTGGCAGCAAGCGATTGTTGCAGCGATCAGCAAGCAGCGGCTCTTGAAGTTGGTGGTCTTTCCCTTCCAGAAAGATTAACCTTGCTTCACAACACAATATATTCTCTTACCAAACTACTAGTGCGCGTCAAGGTACCATGCGTTTAAAATTATTGTATATTTGTTTTTCGAATAGCGATATATTGCAAATTATAAATTAATTTATATATATATAAATACAGGCTGTTCATGACGTAATGCGCGACACTGCGGATCTATCAGCTGGGCGTATGATTGATGGTTCATACGACGAATCTATGCCTGATCGTTTACTAACGCAAGATGAACATATTCGTGTAACTACAAAACTCACTGATATGCTTATATCTGTTTGTGATTACTGCCATGAGCGTCTGGGAAATCTGCTTTCTGCAGGTACAAACGAAAAAGATAAATTGCAAAGTGAGAAAGATAATATGCCTGAAAGTTCATTAAATAAAGCAGAAGAGAAGGAAGGTCTTACTGCAATTGAAAAAACCTCTTGGTTAAGCGATAGAGCTACAACAACTCAAGTTTGTCAGTTAGCAAGTATGGTAGAAGAGTTTACAGAAGTGTGTGAGAGGCTTTGTGGTAAACAGTGTACCGCATTGCGATCTGCATTTAAGGTAAATTACACTTTAATAGATTATTTCCTTTTCACCATACCAACATTTATTAAATACTATTTAAATCTATCTATTTTTGTAAAGGCACAAGCAAGCAAGTTTGTACAAAAATTCCATACAGAACGTAAAACGAGACTTACGCTCTTATTAGAATCTGAAAGATGGAAACAAGCTGATGTTCCACCAGAATTTCAGTCATTGATAACTTATATTCATAAAGAGAATCAGTTTCCACGTACGGCATTAAAGCATGATGATGAGGTGAAAAATGGAAGTACAGAACTGTTTATTGTAGTAGGGGAAGAGAAATTTGCTGTTGTTGCTACTGTTTTAATGCTCATACAGATGATACATGAATATTGCAGGTATGATTTTCTTAACAAATGTCATCCTAAGTATAGCTATACTAAGCATAATATAATCATACTTGTAGAACTAGCAGTGAGTTAGTAGCTTTATCAGGAACCATTGGTCGACAATTAGCAGAGTTGCTACGTCATTATAATTCTCGATGTTGCCAACTCGTTTTGGGCGCTAGAGCAATGCAAGTTGCAGGTTTAAAGACTATAACAAGTACAATTCTTGTATTAGCAGCACGTAGCTTAAAACTTATTCTATGGTTCATGCCGTATATTAAGCAACATTTTCAAGGTGAGATAATAAATAATATTATAATAATTTATACCCTCGAATAATTTAACGTGAAATGTATTCCTCGTATTTAGGTCTCGTTGAACAAAATCCTAGTCGAGGAGTTGTAGGTATGCCAAGTGTAAGTGGTGGAGTGGCATTATTAGATAGCGTTGAGAGAGATATACGAGCTCACGTAAGAGAGATCGAAGGAAAAATTTTAACAATCGTTGACAATTTGTTAGGCGTTCAAATATCCCAGTGGAATGCGAGGCCACCTGTACCATCGCGATCATTTAGAAATATTTCAAGGTAAATTTAGTAATAACAATAATTACAAAATAATTAGTAAATAGCTATAATGACAATAATTTTTCATTAACAGTTACTTCTCGAAACTCCACGAAGCTGTCTCTGGGATATTACCACCGACTGAAGTTGAATCACTTTATCGTACGGTAAACACGTCGTTTAAAGAGAAACTTAGGGAGCAATTAATAAAAATGAATATAGTGAATAATGGTGGTCCACAACATGGAGTAGTTACTTTAGAATTGACATTTTATCTCGAGGCATTAAGAAAATTGAAAGTTTTACCAAATGAAGAGTTAAATGATGAATGGATGAGTGACATATGGACTAGATAACATGCAGAGCGTGTAATATATTGCATTATAGAAGCACTGAAACACTATAGGAAAAGGTGACTAATCTATACAATTGTCTTCCTCCATACAAGCTATAAAATAATTGACCTGTCTGATATTCATGTGTATCAGAAGAAGCATCAATTATGTGGGGGTGATAACGAATTATTATTTGCACTGAACTTTTTCACTTTTGCACTAAACTATCCTATACCAAGGAGAACTATGTTCAGTGTATTTTTCAAGGGTTGTAGAAGATGAATTATTATTCCGTTTGATTAATTTTCATAGAAATAATAACTATCTCAAAGACGTGACTAAATGAAAAAAAATAAAAAAATATAAATAATCATAGTTTTTAAAAATGATGTTCGCAACATCCATTGTTTATATTCTCGTATTAAAAATGTAGCTCTAATGGTAGATTTGATTATACATATTTTATGTCTGTTAAACATTTCTACCTACCATAGTGTTCAAAGCATTGTGTCATAGGACAAATATAAAACACACCGTAGATGGGAAGATATAAATAGTAACGAGTATCGTTAGAGATCCGCCTATAAGCATTCGTTTTTTCATCGAATAACAAGTCGGTGTGGCAACAAACATCGCTATTATTGCTCTGGTTTAGGACTGAATGTATAATTTTTTAAATCGAATTAATATTACATAATATAGAATTTGAAAGGTAACGTAATTATATGATACAAGGAATATCTTTAGCTATTTAACTTCAGGGTACAAGCATTTGTTGATATTATCGATTTAATCATTTTTAAGTCAGTGTTTTTTTTTACAGTGTCTTGCCTGTTTTTGCTTTCTAAAATTTGTGCGATACTTGAAAGGTGAATGTCAAAAACAATGTTTGTGAAATAAGAATCCAACATAATTATTATTAGTCTTTGGAGTGTCGTGTATCGTATCAAATTCTTTTACCAGAATTGTTCGTGTTCTCTATATGCAATATGCAACACTGATATTACAATGTTTCTAACAAAGTTCACACCAAACGGAACCTATTAAACATACATTACGTTATAACAATGTATTTGATTAAAAATGCATATCTTACAGTTCTTTTTTGGACAAGTACTCGAACTTTGAAACTTATACGCGAGTATAATACTAAAGTTCCTTCGATACGTACTTTGAGATCAAGTCGTATAAAAAAAAAAGCCGAGTGTATATCTAATTACGCAATCCATTTCTTTCCAAGCGTATAATGCAATTATTTATTACGTATACTAAATTTAATGATTTCAGTTTCAACAAGAAGCAGCATTTATCCTATTTATCGAAATTATACCTGAAGCATTTGTGTTCATTTAAACGACCTTACGCAACGGCTGCATTTGTCGTAAGAATAATAATTATTGCCGTAGATGGACCAAGGATTAGGCACTAAACTATAAATTATGCGTATACTATCGATGTACTTACTCAACAAGATAACGTACGTTATTTCCGAACGAACCTTTCCCTCACAAAGGTGTCTTCACGAAAAGTGCTCAAGATATTTAGAGATTTGTGTCATGATGCTTCTGTTGTTTGTTCGTAAATTGGTAAGCTCGTATAATCTAACCGATCTTTCCTCGGTACTTGTTGCTAACCGTTCAAACTGTCGTACGTTATATTCAATTTTAAAGGTAACGAATATTTAATACATCTTTCAAGCTAATATTTATATAGTATCTTTGTGAACACTATTTCATTGTGAAGAGTACGAAAAGATTTTTATTGTTCGTTGTTCCAGTCGTTCGCTAAGCTAGCAACGTTTTATATGCTTATCTCATTTTGGAGTTCATAATGTAATTAGACAAATATCTGAAACAATCGTTATCGCCATCTATTTAATTTCACTTATCACGATTGGTGTCAAGAGAGATCGGTTACTACTTCGATTATATATATATATATATATATGTTATTTCTACTACGCTTGTGCTCGAAAATGTTTCGAATTATTAACGAAGGTTTGATTAATGTTTGTGGAACAATTTTTCGTTATTTATATGTATGTATATCCGTCGAGTGAATCGTCCTCATCATGATGCCTCTTTAAAATACGCGCTGATCGGGAATCGCGAGTATATCATACATTCCATCGTCTTCTTCGTACAGTCGAGTGTGTATATAAATAATGAATTATTAATCGATGAAATAATAAGCGAAATAATTGATTGTATTTTACTTTACACAAAACTTGCTAAACGTTGAGAATCTTGATACGTCATAGAGTTGCGCCCAGACACATAATGTTACGTACGTACGAGTATTATTTAGGTTTGAGAGGAAAAAGAGAAATTGTTTTTTAATCGATCGACGAAGGAAAAAGTAAAAAAAAGGAAGAAATATTCAGAACTGATCGCTATTTAAAAAAAAAGTATCCTTACGGATTTCTTCACCAAGACTGATGATCTGCATTAGGCCATAGCACGTACGAATCAGTTGTTTGTTTAGTGGGGTAAAACATTTACATGTAATAAAATGTACCTTATAACATCTTATATAATGTATTGCGAAGGCTATATAAAAATGAATAGTATACAATCTAGTGATAATTTCTTTTATCATATAGTATATTATAAATCCAATTATCCTTCGTACGAAGTACAAGAGAGTTATGGTGACCCATCGATTTTAGTTTTCATTTCCAATCCAATTTCAATTCCAATTCCGATAAGCTTTTAACAATCGTAGATGGGTTCGATTCTGATTTATATTTCAGTTCGAAAATCATTTGTCCCGGCCGTAAATGCACTTTATTCGGAGCTTCGCGTATGCACGTACACATGACTAACCCTCCCGTTGTCATAGTAACATCGTAGAAAACAGTAGGAGCTAGTAGAGAAGCAAGCATGCGAGCATCTGTCACTTTCAAGGTGCTTTCCGTTCGTATAGTAAATGGCATCGAAAATTTCGTGAGTATTTTCTGTTTCTTTATACGTGCATTTATCATCAAGGTCGCGTTAAATGGTCGACAATTTTACTATTACGACGGGGATTATTTTTTTTTATAACGAAATATAAAAATTTTGATCTCGACACGCGTTCTTTTTTTATTAATACACCGTTGTTGTTGTAAAATTATTTTTAGCGAAGAAAATGATAGGGAATCGGTTTTACGTGCTGCCTTGGAGGAGGAAAAAAATCGCAAAACAGATCCGAAGGAGACTCACGAGCGATCTATCATAATCATCGGTAGCAAAGGCGTTGTAGGTATAGGAAGAAGGATTTTGCAAATAGAAATTATTTCTCCCATAGCATAGTTATCATGATTTTGTTAAGGGGAAAAGCACGATGATAAACCGATTTCTCGAGAAGGACGAAAAACCGAAGCCCACCATCGCTATGGATTATTCCTTCGGTCGAAAGGCCGGCAAAAGTTTGGTGAGTATCCCGAGATTGTTTCCTGATTGCGTAGAACAGCAGCAACAAAAAAAAAAAACAATGAGTACGAATCGATTCAGGTGAAAAGCATAGTGCACGTTTGGGAGGTCGGCTATGTAGCTTCTTCTTTAATATCCGCCGCCATGAGTGGATCGACCTTAACCCATTCACCGCATCACGCTACGATATTGGTGATGTTAGATTTATCGAAACCAGAAATACTATGGTCCACATTCGAGGAGATTTTAGCGGCGATACGAAGTGCTTTAAAAATGAGTTACGAGACGGTGCTCATTAACGATTTGATCGAACGTAGAACGAGCGAGAGAAAAAGTACGGACAAAATTGAACCTTTACCGCTTAGAACGTTTATAATCGGTGGAAAATACGACGAATTTCAGGTATACGAAATTATCATCATCGATTAATTGGGAATAGAATTAACACGTTGACGGTATCACGAATTATACGAGTGGTCATAATAAAATTATTATTATAATTATAAATTGTGTGTAAAATATGGTTAACTAAGACAATATTTTTATAAATGGTATATTCATACAATTGGTAATTATTATCAGTGGCTGCCACGGTTTTACCGAAAGAACAGCTGGAAGTCACGGGTGATCACTACGATAGTCAACGTGTTAATACGTAAAAGCATATCGCTTGTTCCACTTTAACGATTCTTTTCCAAACGAAGGACTTCGACTCGGACAAGAAAGAAATAATAGGAAGGACGTTACGTGCGATCTCACACAGCTTAGGAGCAGGACTCCATTATCATTCCAGCAAGGATAAAATCCTTGTACGGAAAACGAAAGACTTGTTATCTCATATAGGATTCGGATCTACTCTTACGTAAGCTCGTTTCAGTACCTTTTTTTTTTATTTTTCTCTCGAGTCTCAATGTTTTATCGTTAAACAGAGAAGGAAAATTTACGAACTACGATAAACCATTGACTATATCACCCGGTGCGGATTCGTTCTCGTCGATCGACTTACAGTTACCTTACTCGAGACCATCGATGATTTTGGACACGATTAAGCAGACTTTCGTCACTCGTATACCGCAAGTTACGAGAAACGATGATTCTTCTTTGGAAGATCCGAGTAACGATCCGAATTTCAACGAGCCTATTATCGATAGATTGAAAGTTCAAAGGGAAGAGGTATCGGATAGTAATTACTTCGAAAGTTTATTTATGATTTTTCTAACGATCTAGAATATTTTTTATTTCAGGAAATCAACGTTCTTCTCGACGATATGCTGAACGATCGAACACCGCAAATTCCTATTCCAGATCCAGTTTAAATCATCATAGATCGTAAATTATGTCGGTAATAACTATTAATTTTTACCGACAAACAACAAATGCACTCGATCTCAATATTTTCTCTACTCGAACATGCATACATCGACATTCGATCGCGTTCGTAACGCGACGCCTTATCTTGGACGGTAAAACTCGTTCTTCGGGCTTGGACGGCTCGAGCTTTTACATTCCATTTACCATCGTAGTATAATTTTTAGTAACCGTATATCTCACGACAGTGCCGTTGTATGTAGTCGAAGTATGAAGAAGGATGACAGTAATATAATTATACGGAGATTCAATACGTTTACTACTGAACCAATTATACAGAAACTCAAACATTTATCTAATATTTGTAACAATTCCTCGTAAAAAAGATATTTTAAACAATTTATTACAATATTTTAAAATAAATGAAACTTGAAAATAATTGAAATACGCTCTACAAAATCGATCGTCGATCATCGATGACGAATAATATCGCTTCATCGAATAAAAATTCTTTTATAAAATAAAACAGTAACAATCGACATGCACATTATTAGAGATCGAATGAAATCATAAATATTATGACAGTCAAAACATTCAACGACCCTCGTTCAATCTTATATCAGACACTTATAAAAAGAAGGACCAACGCGCCGATCAATCAGTATCAATAATACGCTATCGATCATCAGTTACAATTTATCCCTAATCTCTTTTCGAATAATCACGAATATTATTAGTTTTTCTTTAACCTTTGGTATCCTCGAAATCTTTCTAATTAAATAAAAAATCACTTGGTCCAAAACTCTGAAAGAAACCGTATGAAAAACAATACGCACGTATACGTGAGAGCATGCAAAATAAAATTGTGTAAACGTCCAGTACCACGATTACGTAACAAGCATTGACAATCACGTACGTATGCACATCGTCGTTGTAAACGGTAGCACGATCGATCCGAGGGAGCATCATCGCGCGTACGCGTGTGTACACACACGTAGGGCGGTACTACGATCTTCTTCTTTCACCTCGTTCCACCTTACACACACACGGACACAGATCCTAGATTGTCCGTTGATCGTTGGCTAGAGAAGGTGCGATGTCTCGGGGCAGTTTAGGAGTTAATGGGTCAACGAGAAGATCGGGGACCGGTCGCTTTACGCTCGCGGCATTCGGTGATCTCGCTAAGGAAAAAGAAAAGAAAAAGAGTGGGGTTGAAAGATGATTTATTTACAGACTAAAAAAAAAAAATCGTAAAACGTAACGATCGAAGATTGCGAAGTGATTGATTGAAATTTGTTACTCGTACGATAGATAGATAAAAAGAAATATAGAACGAGAGAGAGAGAGAGATGGAGAAAGTCGCGCCTGCGCCGTAGTAATTTCCCACTCCCGTTTTCTTTACGCGGCCTCGGTATACGAATCGCGGAGAGTTTAGCGGCGTCGGCGTCAGCGACGGCGGCATGACGGCGGCGTCGTCGTCGGCTTGGCTGATAAGAGCCGACAGTAGGAACGGTGACGCGTGCGCGATTCGGTAACGGTGCGCGTGCGCTGAGGAGCCTCGGATCGCCGCACTCGGGCCGTGCTCTCGAGACCGATAGCCCGAGAGAAAGAGAGCGTGAATCGCCTTCGCGAAAACGGCATCTCTGCGGGTAGTAGAACGTAGTAGTAGCGGTAGTAGCAGTCTCTGCTACTCTCTTAGTACCGCGGTAGCCTCGAGGTGGTGGAGGTGAAGAAGGTGGTGGAGGAGGAGGTGGACTCCGCGTGGTGTCGTGCCCTCTTCTTCGTTAGCTCGAACTCCCGTCAGTGAAAATGCCGCTTCGATAGAACCACCTCCCGCGTGTTCTCTTTCTTCTCTTTTTCTCTCTTCTCTTTCTCTGTCTCTTCCTTTTCGTGTATTTATATCCATCCACCTTTCTCTTCGTCCTCTATTCCTTCGTTCACCTAAATTCGAATCACTCGGTCTATACTTTCTTCTTTTCCATCACTGTCTTTTTTTTTTTTCTCTTTCTCTTATTGTTCTCCACGTTCCACTCGGCTACCTGTCTCTTCGAACCACTCTTTTTTTTTTTTTATACGGGCAAGATCGCGAGGAGTGCGCGGAGAGTCGGATCTACTACGAGAGTATCGCCACGAGGTTACAGCGAACCGCGCGATCGTTCGATCATCGCAGGTGAGTCAATTTATTACAACATAACTTCTACGATCAAGAATTCCTTATCTTTCTTGTTATCTTTAACGAAATCTCTGTTAGTCAATCTCCTTACGATTCATCGCTTAGCTGTCAATCTCGAGAAAATTTGCCCGCTCCACGCTAGTACCCACCCCTCGGACGCTTCTTCCTCGCCGCCCACGCCGCGAGGAGTCTCTCGCGGTTATCGATTCCGGTGTGAACGCGCCCTCCACTGCCGACAGGTATCGGCCCTCTTCGCGTGACCTCCGTGAATTCCTTTGATTTCACCGATATTCTTATTTAAGAATCTTTGATCCTTTTTGGTCGAGAGAGAACGCGGTATCGATCGATTGGGTTTTTCTTTGATCGATCGGACGACGTGCTAGTTAGTTTGTTAAGTGATCGAGAGGAAAGTGTAATACTCCTATACCTTTCTATTTTGTTTTCTATCTTGAGATTAGACCGTCGAGGGAGAGATAAGGCACGAGCTAACGAGAAAGATGAGTTGGAAGGACGGTTAATTTGTTTTGTTTCCCTTTGAACGCGACGATTCATATCGTTCGATGACAGCGAATCGTTGCTCGATGAATTTATTAAGTCAGGATGTCTCTTTTGGTCTTATGGAAATTATTTCGTCGAGTAGTATGGTGATTTGTAACTTGTCGTACGTAGTATGTATGCGTTTACTTACATTGGCATCCTACTCGATCCTTGTCCTCCGCTCGTGTTGACTCTCGACGATGTAGAGCACGATGGAGAAATATTTTCAACCTGTTTCTCGTCTCTAACCTACTCACTTTACTTGTCCTCTAGTTGTCTGTGATATCTAATTTGAAGGATACGATGTGTCGAAGGAGTTTATCGATATACGTATATAATATTCGATAGATATGTTTTGCAAGATTCGTGAAATTTGCGAAAGATTGCAAACCTGTAATTCAGTGTATAATAGTATTTATCTCAAGATAGATGACAGGGTCGAGAAGTGAATCATTGACGTTAAAAATTGTCTGTATTAAGGGTGGCTAAATTACAGTTCTCGAGTAACACAAAATCGTTCTGTAGGCCTCTTGAGACAATCTTAGGTTCGGCTGTCATTCTTTCTAAAAATGTATATTAATCTATAAATTATACAAATATCAATATTAGCATTTAAATTTAACGTTGGATTCAAAACTTGGTCTAGACTATTCATATGAAAATAAATACGATACTTCGACTTTGTTCACGGATACTAGTCTTCAGTGAAAGTATAGATTCTTTACCAAGATTACGGATGATACTTCATCATGCTAAAATCCTGACGTAGTTTCGAAACAGCGACACGTCGAGTGTTTAGAGAGGAAAGAGTACGCGTCGAACCGGATGTCGCGTGCTTCTCTTTGTCACGGTTTTGGACGCGAGGGCCAAGTACCTCGTTATGGTCACGCATTGCTCGCTTCGCGCTTCCTTCTTGGTCTCTCAAACGCGCTTTGATTTTCATCTTTCGCCCTCTTACCTTTCGGATTTCTTGCACCTTTGGCACGACGACTATTTAAACTCGACGTGTTACGGTAAAGAGAGCCGGCTGATCCGAGATATCTTTCACGATAATCTTAGGGACGTCAAGTACGTCGATCGATATTTTCTATCCCCTCGTCGATTCGAAGAATATTTCAGCGATTTTAAATTGATTCTAATCTCTTTACATAATTACATGTCTTACGAAAGTAAATCTCGTGTAACACGTTCAATTCGTACCATGTTATATCAGTATTAACCTTTAGTACTCGATGTCGAGTGTGACACGATTAGATGGGGTGTCGAGTGCCACTCGACGTTCATCTGTTTTCATATTCGGAAATTTTTATTTCTATCTACCTACAAGAAACTCGAGCGACATATCATCTCCAAAAAGTGACCAAGTCAAAATTCATGAAAGAGTTAATATAACCAAGTCACTATTAAAAGTAATGTTTAAATTATTTTATGATTATTTTGACTCGGTCAGTTTTTATACCACGATTGTACATTTACCTGTCTATATATTTTTATTTTTCAATGTCATTTCTCCTTACCACGACAGATAATATTACCGGAAAAATGTTTCCTATTCCGGATAAAATATTCGGTACATTTAATTTACGTCCCTATATTTAACGCTCATCAATGTCTCGGTGCATCATTTATTTTCAGACTGCGGATATAAATTTCAGTCGTAGAGAGACGGTAACGGTAAAATAAATCTAAACGAGGAGGAGAGCGTCCGTACGATTTGAAAAATGAAATGGGAAGCGTGTCGGCGGGCGGGCGCCGCTTTCGTCGTCATCTCGTTTCAAAGTCGATTCGTTGTTTTCTCATCGTGAGGAAAATAAGGTTTCGGTATCGCGGATTTCGCGCTCGGGTGAGCACGGCTCGCGTATCATTCCTTTCACCTACGAGCGTAAACGTTCGTTCGTCGTGGAGAGCTGCGTGGGGCAGCCATTCATATCGAGGAAAATGGCCAATAAAAGCACGACTTTGCGTCGTTCGTACTTCCCCGAAGAACGGTCGCAACTTGTCCACCTTCGCTCGGGAACGACCCCGGTCGGCCTTGGTATCCGAGCAAGGTGCGATCGCTCGGAACCACTTTTTTTTAGTAATACCAAACGTTCTACGTAAAGTTCTTCGTTATTTTCGATCCTCTTGGATGGCGATGAGCGATCATTTTTTTTATTGTGCACTTGGCCAAATAATGGGTATTATTTATTACCGTGTTACCGGTGGTTAACGCGTTACAGAAAGTGTCCAACGGGTTCTTTTTAATGATTAAACGTTATATCGGAAGGTTAATTTGATAATTTAATATTATAACAATTTTCAGACGCGAGGTACCTTAATTGGTTTCGAGTGTACCTATAGTAATTGGTACAGCAGCTTCCTTCGTCGCCGCTACTTGACGCGAACTTCTAACATAATGAAATTCCTCGCCTCTCTCCAGCAATGTCCTAATAGAATAATTCTTAATTTCTAGAATAGCTTCTTTTTTGTTATTTCTAGCATACGAAACAGCGAATACACTTTCCACTGAGAATAATTACGTTGAATTTTTAAAGAAAATGAATGGTACTACAAAGTGTTAGTTAATTGAATTGAGTCACGTGAATATCACAATTACATGTTGCTCATCACTGTCCTAAGAGACTCGAGGTATCGACAAACGTGAAATTCTTTTGAATAAAAGTATTAGGCCAAATATTTGAGTCTAGAAGAAACAATGGACGCGAATGAGTGACCTCGAAGCCGTCTAAACGTCGTCGACGCTTTTATCCTTTTCATCTTTTTCGTCTCTTTCGATCGGGTCTTCTGCCGCAGCCTCGCTGACCTTGATCTCGCAGAGAGGACTGTTTTGTCGTGACGTCAGGGAACTACCCACGCGTCTATCGTGGTAAACCGGGCTATCGTTGCTGGTCCTCTCTCTCTCTCTCTTCTTCGAACTATCGATCCCAAAGAGTCTCGCTCGACCAACAGGTTCGCGAGTGTGTTAGTGCGCGCAGGAAGTCAACAAATCTAAAGGCTAACCTGCAAGAACCACACGGAGAATCGTGGCGGAAGGTGAGCCTAGCCGCAGGGTAGTATAATACATGGACGTACCTGGCCCCACCAGGTCAGGTCGCACCAGCTCGCACCACCTCGCACGCCAATGCGGCTTCTACCTACCTACTCGATCGAAGTCCGACGATGGCCCGACCTTTTTGCGCTCGCGATCGTTCGAGATCTTTAGCGAGATGTACCGAGCGCGATGAGTCGACGGAAAATTCGACTTTGCTTCGTTTCGTCCTTCGTTTCGATGGTCGACACGACATTCGGCAATCTTCTATAATTCGGAATACGTCACGCGTTTTTTTTGCTTTCTTTTTCGTCCCTAACGAGTCTTTAATTTGCATTTATTTATTTAACCGATGGCAATAGTCGTTAGAGGGATGTTAGATAATCGATGTTTTCATAGAGTGTGCTTAAGTCGGTGTTATATTTATGATAACGAGAGGAACACGCGAGATAAGTTGGTGTGGTTAACTGTGATTATTATATGATTTGTTTAACACAACATTTAGATATCAGAAGAGTGGTGACAGTTATTACGTAATATAACAATTGTATGAAAATTCGTGCAAAACAGTTTATTTTATTTAATTTTTTTTAAGGAAAGGTTAATAATAGATTCGAAGAATTGAAATAATTATTTAGAAGAGCAATTTGTCTTGTATCAATCTTGCAGTATTAATAGAGTTAATAATAGCTTAATGAGATATTTATTTGAAAAGAAATGTCAGGAAGAAATTTTCTCAGCTTTGCTACGCGAATGCTCATTATAATTTAAATCATTATTAAGACACCCGCGTTTATTAACAAAGGAAAGAACGGTGAAAGGAATACGTAAGAACTAGACTTGTATCAATCCTTCGATTATTTCCTTTCCTTCTGTCGTTTACGTGCAACAAATTCTTACGTCCCAGCGTGTTATTCTAGCTAGTAGAGAGCCATTCGAGCGCGCTACCGTCGTCTCTCAACGCGACTTACCACTACTCTTATCGACTGCTACCTGAGTATAATTTGCAGATAGCGTCGGTGAGTAATAAGCACGTTGGTGTTCGTAAAATAAACGGTGCCTCGATCTATCGTTGTTGTTCGAAACGGCTCCTTCTTTTTTATTCCCTTATTTCATCCGCATATTAAATCACGTAGCAACGTTTACTCGTGTATCGTATCTAAAATTTGAACCGTTTATTTTAAAAATGATCTAAGTCCAAATTTTGAAAAAAAATGTTAATATTTTATTCGAATACAAATTAAAATCATGAATAATGGACTTGTACCACTTTTGAAATAAACAGCTCATTTAGCACTTTTTCACTTGCCTTCGAAAAGTACGAAAGATTGCGGTCGACAATTTCCGATTCGACAAGATTTTAAATACTTTTTCGTTTTTCCTGTACGAGATGGCGAACGTTAGAAGAAACGCTTACGTCAACAAAATAAAAAAGTCGCCTAATGTACCACGTCGATTGAACGATGACGCGACGTTCAATCTTACGCTCGATCTAAAACACGATTTCAATTTTTCTCTCTCTGTTTCCTGCATCTACAAATAAAAAAGTTCGTCCAGGTTCTCTGTACCATTTTTCAATCGCGTGGTACACTTTCCTCGGTAACATCGCCGAGCATAAAAATAAGGACGTTATCGGTATAACGTGAACGATAACGCGAAGAGTGCGATAACGTTTTGTTTATCTTTTGCATCGAGTCGGTGACAAGGGATTTGTATATGAGGGATCGAATCTTCGGAAAGCTGAATCGAATTCAGGCTCCGGCCTACGCGTTAAAGGCAAAGGCGTACATTAATTCCTGTGTGGTCGTCGCGAAGGAAGCGAATTGGCAATTACGTTACGAAAGAGATAACACTTTGAAGCTGACCGAAGATGGTAGTAAGAAAGGGCGTCAACCGTCGATCGTTACGTTCGAAAGTTTCTTCCTTTCTACGTTCTCTTAGCGTATACCGTAAATCACAGTTTCTCTAATTCGACATCGTATCTCATCCACGTGTACTCTGTGCGTGCAACAATATTATTTTTTCTTTATATCGAGCAGTGCTATTTCGAACGACCTAATGTATACCAGACCACAGTATTATGTCTGTAATCATCGTTTCGAGTAATCGATATTTTTGATGTTTGTTTTCTAGAACAAACGTGTTCCGGTGGTACTGTGCAATAGCAGGGTAATTTTATACCGCTCATCGTGAAGTCAATTCATGAAACACGTACCATGGATTATCGAATTTCACATTTTTCGATATTAAACTCATTACGACACTCGTAACGATCGAAAGTGACCATATTTCTTCGACCAGTGTGACGCTTCGTACTTCACGAAACGGTCGAATAGAAACGGGAGATCGTTAAGAGGATCTCGTGTCCTCGATAACGATTTCGATGATCATCGTGCGACTAGGTGATTCCGCACAAATTGTATGGTTAGCCCCGTTGATGTGGAAGAAGCACGTACTACGACACGTGGCTGCTCGACAAGATTGTATACCATAACGAAGCGGACGCTTGTTATACCCGACGAACAATCGGTCCATTGTACATTGGCTGATGCTTCGAATCTATGGGATATGTTTTCGAGAACGGGACGAGTGCGATTTAGGTGCCGAGGAAATATAACTTCCAATTTACTAGATCGAGTTGGGTTTCGAGGAAACGCGAAGTTCAACAACGTTTTTCAGTTCTTTTTGTTGTTGTTTATTCTACTCTTTTCGCGTTTGAGTTATTTTTAGCTTCGTGTTTGCAGAAGCGATTAAATTTTTCGTCGAACGAGTTTAGAAACAGGAGGAGGCAATATCTTCGCAAGAAGTAGAGCGTGCTCGGTGCGAGATACGGTGGGACGCACCAAGATCCACCGCGTAAAATCGTTCGACGCTTCGTTGGAGCCCTTCCTGCGTATCTTAAGTTGACGTTCCTTCCGGCACTCCCTATTTCATAGAATCTATATCGTGTACGCCTGGCGGACTCATCACCGAGCGTAACATGTCTTAAATTTGATATCTTTGATTTTAGTAACCAGTTTTACTCTTTGATGGATTTTCGATACGGTTTTAGAATTTATTTCATAAGAGTCTTTCAAATTACGGTATTAAATGTTTATAATGATAATCTATCATATTTCTCATTACTAAATTATTATTGAAGTATGCAGTATTATCGGATATTTACCAATCCATTAAGTTAGTAAAAAATAAAAAATATCAAATCTTTATAATTCGATATGACAATTCTCTATGTTCCAAGCACGATGCTGTCATCGCTTTCGTTGCTATAACTCGGTAATCATTGTATAAAGTTGCACGGTACGCCAAGGATCGAGTCGAGCTGAACCTGCAGATTCCTTTATCGATAAGTAGAAGTTGCGGAAGATAAGCGTAATATGATTCTCTCTCTATTTACAAAGAGGAGTTGGAGTTTTCAAACGATCATCAACGACCAAGCTATTATTATACGAGACAATATTATTATATTTATCTTTCAGCACTTTTTTTTCTGCTCGTACAATAACTAAAGTACACTCACGGATAGTAATAAAAACATTTTATCGAATATCGAATATCAAACTTTCCTAGTTTTAAATTACTACTCGAATTTACGGAGTACCTACTCGAGACCAGATCAAATATTTGATAACTCAGCACTTTCGCAATAACGTTTTCGAACGGCCCGGAAAAAAAGTGATTGGTAAACGAGTCACTTTTCTCTCACTCGCACAAAACAAAACAAAATTCATCAGAGCGTGTTTCTATTCCCACTACACGTAATTTCCAACGCGGTGTTCCAACGTGCGGTGTCTCTGCTTACGCGTGACATTTATTATACGCTTATACTTCCTACATTACTTCGTTAGAAGAAGCAGGTATTTCACGAGGGGAGAGAGAGAGAGACAAAGAGAGCTGCAATGCAGACCATTGCGGCATGGACGTATCCGCGAAGTGGCCTTTAAACGTTGATTAAATTCTTTCAACAACAACAACAATAAAAAAAAAAGAAAAAGAGAACACGGAGCTTTGCGTTTTTCTACGATGGCGATGAAATTGCTCGAGACTGCACGACAGGCTTGGAAACGTCGGATGTAATATTTGCTTTTGAGTATCGGTTTACGTGGGTTGTCGCATCTTTTAAAAAGGGAAGAGAATTTTATAAATACTCTGAAAAGACATTTATGAATTTAATCGGGGATATCGTACACTTATATAATAGGGGAAACCGGGGCTAAAAGTCCCAGGGGCAAGTTGTCCCAGTCGTAGTTTTGGTATCTTAGGATGGAAGGGGAAACGCGTCCGGTGCATGGTGTACAGGCCTTAGTGAGTAAAAAAAGTATAGTGGTGGTCGTTGTGTTTAGTCTTCCCTGGTTACTTCAAGAGACGAATTTATATTTTGATAAGTTCAATTCTACTTTGGGTACATTACTTAAGCATCTCTAGGCACTAATGAAAATCGATTGCACACGAGTTCACACATGTAATAGAAAGAGAATTTTGTCAGCTTCATTTCCTTGCCAGAACTTTTAAAAAACTCCTTGATCGGGCTGAACTATGACCCGAGAAATAAACCTATGAAAATGGGGCAAGTTGTCTCACTTCGACACTTAAAATATTAATTTCTCATCATTGCGTAACGATATCGAAAAACGGACAACGGGACAGTATTCTGCATGCTTTCTTCTTTCTAAATCTTGATGCATACATCAGGATTTTTGTAAAAAATCGATGCATCTCGAATTTGCCCGATCAAATACTCGTTCGAAAGAGGAAAGTCTCTAATTTACGAATATGGCAGTGTGGCTTCGATAGGATGACTGGTTAAAAAGTTACAGCAATTTTTCTCTTGAAAACGACCCATACTCCGACACTTAAAAAATTTATTTTTCAACACTCCGCAACGATATCGAAAAACGGACAACGGGACATTATTCTGCATGCTTTTATCTTTAAAATGAGCTATTAAACATTGAAATCGGCGGTGGTGACCATTTTGGCAAAAATCATGATGCATAGGTCAGGATTTTTGTCAAAAATCGATGCACCTCGAATTTGCCCGATCAAATACTCGTTCGAAAGGTGAAAGCCTCTTCTTTACGAATATGCAAGTCGCGGTTCGATAGAATGGCTGGTTCGAAAGATACAGCAGTTTTAAGCACGAAAACGACCCATACTCCGACACTTAAAAAATTTATTTCTCATCACTCCGCAATGATATCGAAAAACGGACAACGGGACGGTATTTTGCATGCTTCCTTCTTAAAAATGGGACATTAAACATTGAAATCGGCGGTGGTGTCCATTTTCGCAAAAATCATGATGCATACATCAGGATTTTTCCTTGAAAATCTTGGAAAACTTGCCCCATGGCGTGAGACAACTTACCCCGCAGCAGGGCAAGTTGTCCTAAAAAACTCGGTTGCTTGAAATTGAAAAAAAACGTGTTAAAAACTTCCGAATGCAAGCGGAAAAATGTCCATGTATTGCTAAGAAGTTGAACTTTGATGGTCACCAAAAAATTCGAAAATATAAGCTGCAGAAATCTGTAGAAACAAAAAACCTAAAATTGGAACAACTAGCCCCGGTTTCCCCTACTGTTATGTAAATCACGGATATTGGGTAATTTATACGAAATCTGATAAATTTATTTAGAAAAATTAGAATTCTTCGTTTCATTAATCGTATTCAAAAGTATCGTTAGTCGATAAGCGTGATATATTGGATGACCGATGCTAGGAAATGTTCGAAGATACGCGTGGAATTTAATGCTCTCACGTGACGCGTCGTACTTTATCTTACGACGCGTGTTTTCAAAGGGAAGCCGTTCGCCGTAGCACAATAGTTTCCAGAGATCACGCACAGACGAGAGAATCGAGAAAGCTTTGTTCGAACAATCGTCCGGATAATAATTATTCGTTCGGAGTAACTCGTTCGTGGTGGATAATCGTTTAGAAAACGTCTATTCAGCTGTCGGCGGAACGATGAACGATTTAATTACGTCAGTTACTTATTCCAGTACATTTATCATACGTATGTATGTGGGCTATTCTACTTTTCAATGACTTCACACTTACCCACGTGCAGTAACTTAAATTTATAAAATATTATACAAATTGTGATATTTTTTGTTACTATTCTGACATAAAAGAGATTACAAACTAATATTTAAAAGCAACGATTAAAAAAAAAAGAAGTTTACTTTATATTTTTAAAAGAATAAATCAAAAAGTGGAATGATTCATATATTCTGGTTACAAAATCAACGACTAGAACCAAGGGCACGGAAAAACGTATAATTATTCGGTCATTTAATACGGACTATCGTAAAAGAAATTTATTATGCGCCCGGAACTTGGACATTTTCGTGTTTGATAGCGAAGCTAGATAGGCGTTTGCGACGAAATGTGTCCGTCGTCGAGCGTGCACATACATAGTTACATGTGTATACATTACGTAAACTTATGTATATACGTGTAATATCATTGACGGTGAACGTACGACGACGTTGGCGTCCGAGGAGAGCGGGCACGTCTACGAGCTCTACGATAGGAGCCACGAGGAAAGTCGATAGCCGTTTTTCGAGCACGTGAGAAAGTTCGACGGGTTCGTCAATTTTTGAGCGGCTTCTCCTTCTTCCGCTTTTGGCAAGGAATCGACGAGCTACCAACTACGGAGGAGCCCGTCTATCCTTCTCGAATTCAACGAAATAACGGGCTTCCCTTCTGCAACGTCGGCGTTTCGCGTACAACTTTTGCGTGGCTACGTGTTTACGTTACGAAACGCGTTCTCGCATTGCCGCGTAATCGTAAGAGCGTGACGGAAATCGAGCTACGTGGGTGACGCGACGATCTCTCTTTTCCTCTCTTTCTCGCTCATACGTGTAAGGATACACGGGTATTCTTTCCCTTTCTCTCTTTTGCACACACTCTCTTTCATACGAGCATTTGTTCGTTGGCCCCCTTCGAAACGGTACCGAAGAAACTTACGACGTCCTACGAGTTCTTATTATTTCACGTGTAATTAATATTTATATAATTATTATAAAGGTATTGTTAGTTTGTCTACGTCTTTTTAACTCCTTGTCTTGTAGTATCGATTGAGACTCGTGGTATGAATTTCGAGACGACGGTACGTGGCATGAGTCAGACACATGGTTCAATTCTTGAGTTTGTTTTTATATTTATTTTGTTTTTAGTGTCCATTAGACTTTGTTTGAACAATTCTCAATTTTTAATATTAATTCGATTGAGTGTCAAATGTACCGTTCATAGGTCAAAGCGATTCACTTCATTTTTATAATTTTTTTTTTAAATCGTAGTGCCAAATCACTTCATCTTCAAAATTGTAAAAATTATTCAAGTGTCTTGTCTTAAGAGGCTAATCCTACATATGTTGCTAGTAGAATTCATCGAGGCAAACGTCTATCACGTTCACTATAATATTGCGTGGATGAACGTTTACTCACGAGACTTTCACCGAGTTTTTAAGCAATAAAAGAGACAGGAAACTCGAGCAGGCGTATTCTATTGGCACGCGTTCTCCAACGCGAAGAAGCTTATAGAGCTACTAAAAAGAGAATGAAAGATGAAGAATATAAGGGAAAGAAACGTCAACGCATTTTGCTCGACGAAACCCCTGCTTTAGCGTAACTAAAACCTTAAATCTCCGTAAAAGCAGTGACCTCGTTGGCATTAGATCCGACATTACGCAAATTCACTACTTTCAGAGGCGGCTTCTGGATAATCCGTTATTCGAATCCGGAGAAAAAGATCAAGTTCTTCGCTCGTGAATAAAGAATGGCAACGATTGGTAAATATCAAGGTCATCTCTTGTTCGTCCGATGATCGTACACGATTGTATCTAGCTAGGAAATTTATTCGTTTTACTCTTGTTCTTTTTTCCATTGAATCTTATATCCTCGGGGCGGTCCCTCCGATCGATCGCTTATCGACACGCTCGAGTCCACTCGCAGGAAGTAAACGCGCGCACTTCGCTGACCTTTGCGGCATTTCATTTGCAAAATCGACATTGGCGCCGACTCATCGAGGTCTTGCGATGGAACCATAACGGGTTATTTCGTACGTAAATGTTTGTCGTTGGAAAAATACCAAAGTAGTTAAATTGATGAATGGTTTGCAATTATTTCATAACAATGTGGTTTTATTGCAATTTTCTGATCGTTATTATTTATTAATATTTAGAATATTATTTATTGTTTGGTACTGATGAAGAATGGATTGCTTTTTCTAAATATTCGTAAAATCGACTAATGCTGCAAGAATCGTAAATGTCCTTGCGAAAGATGATAAAAATAATTTGCTTAATTTCTGATGTTTTTAAATTGCAATATCTTCGAGATCATTATATGAAATAATTTTCAACTTTTAATTACTAAAGCTGAAGTTAATTTTGTTGTTAGTTTAAGTTTGATTTCATATAGGATAAAGTTGCGAATTTCTAACATATTTTCTTTTATTTCTTTTCACAAAGAAAGGAAACCATACGAGTTCACTCTAGTCGTTAGCAGAAGAGTCTAATACCAGACGACGGTAGTAGTCCTTTCACGTAAGGTCCAGCGCACGCTATACTCGCAGACTCTCTCGATTCTTATTGCGCTTTCCTTTTTTTTACGTCTTCGGGGATCCCTCTCATACCGGAGGAGAGGACCGAGCCCGTTTCCTCACAGACGGAATTAGAGAAAACGTTCTGCGTCATCTTGAAAATACGACGCAACGTTACCGTCGACCGAAACCAACCCTCTCGGCTCTTCTCTACGTTTCCCATTCGTAAGAGGAATAACAGAGGCTAGTTGAGAATCTTCCTCATTGCGAATATACTCAAAGCACTCTAAGTAATAACGCTCACACGCGAAGGGTGGACTACCATTTTCAAGAAGCATTAAGAATTGTACGCGATCTTTCCTAGGGGAGAGACTTGCCTACGCCGTAATCGGATATATTTCGCATAAGTCGACTTAAGCGGTACGGTAGTCACGAATTTTGATTCGTTCTTGAAGTAACGATAAAGTTCTTCACAACGAGCGAAGAGATATCGGCTTTCGTTCGAGTTCGTTATGATTTAAGATTAAAAATTAGTTTCATAATTTCTATTACGTATAATAAACTATTCATATCTTTATCGAAGAAAATTAAAAAATTCTTTAGGCGGATATAGTATAGACGCTCGAAATAGCGAAGCATATGCAGGGTAGATTGGGTCTCGAAGGTCTACGGGTAAAAAAAGGTTCACCATGCTAAACAAATTTAAATAATATACCTTATATAATCCCACGAAAGTTTGGTACTGAATTTAAAAGATTCAATAAGCCGTGCGATCTCCACAAAAAATGAATAACAATTTACTTTATCACTCGGAACTAAATATCGAGATCGACGGTAAAAGATTGAGAATTTAATAAATACAACTAGGTATAACTCATCGAACGATCCATTTCGCTTCATTTATTTCCTACCGTCTCTTTACTTTGTACTTTATTCCTCTCGTCGTAATCAAAGACGAATTACCTTTGCATGACCGGCCCATCCCGATCGAAAATATCGTGGAGCAAGGCGATTCGGCGTATTTTAACGGGACATTTAATCGACGAAGTAGAAGAGGAAGAAGAAAGTCGAGGACTTTTTTATCGGCATCACGCGCCCTTCGATCGAAGGCAACGAGAGTGGTTCTACTTTAAAAATAAATCCCAAGGCTCCGTTCGTAGTACGGATAAGAGCGGATCTCCGTACCATCGGCCTATTCAACGGGCAACGTAAATAAGCCCTCGAGTACCTACAAAAAAAGCTCGGCAGGGACCATAAATATTTACGGCACATAGAGCGAGTCCTGTCCCTCTTACGCACGCTACTCCATCGGTAATTTCCGTCTTCTTTTTCTTCCGCTCTCTCCAAACGACGGGAGTCCGGCGTCGTTCGAAGGGAAACGACATTTATTTATTCGACGAACGATGGAGACACAAAGCGAGGGATGAGCATCTGTGCGAGCACTCATACACCCCGAGGTGAATGTAGTTAGTCGTTACTCCTATTTATTTAACCCATTAAACGCTAAAACGCGTTACGACGTATACAGATAAGAACGACTTTCGTTTCTAAAGTGGATAAAGCGTACCTTCAACGAAGGTAGAGTGTGCAGATTACCTTCTTCTTCTTTTCCTTCGTTCAATTTTAAAGCAGAGATTTCAAGATGTAAACTTGACTACACCAGGATTTGCATTCGGTAACGCCTCGGCGATAGCATACGACGCTAATCCTTTTCGAGCGTTCCACTCGGGATTTGAGCGCTATGCTTATCGTCGTCGTACGAAATTTCAGAGTAAAGACGAGAGAGCCTGCCGTGCTCTTTAATTTAAATACACGAAAGTATGGTACCTCGAATTACGGATTTTATCACGAAGGCGTACGATGTTTGTAGAATGTAATCGTACATCTGTGTTTGGGAAAGACGAGTTATTTTATTTTTACGTGGAGGAATGAAGAGGAACCGGGAACCGTAAATTGTAAAGACAGTTTAGTAAACTTAATATATTAAATAAGATGTGCAGGGAGTTCTTAGAATCAGTTTCATTATAGAAATCAAACGTATACATTCTGTAAATTACATCGATTGGCTAAGCTGTTAAAGGACTCCAACAAATATCTAATTTTTGAGTGTACCAAACTTTCTACGTTCAGCAATTCGTAATCTACTCATTCTCGTATTAAAATTTTAGAAACAGGCGAATCGAAGAAAGGAGACTCGACTCGAACAGCTGGCCGATCGTGTTTCTCTTGTCCGAGCGCGTCGCGATCGGCGCTTCGATTGATCGGAGCGAGTTCGGAGTTTCAGGAATAAAAAAAAAAAAAGAAGATTATTTATCGAAAAGATAGCTTATCGTTAGAAGAAGAAATCAGCCGCTAGAGTACGCTTAATCGGAAGGACCTTTCTCGCAAGCGAAATACAATCCTTTCGCCGATAGAATCGATCGATCTTACTCCGTTTGCTATAACTTACTTGGCGCGGGGGTTAACCGTGATCAAGAAGGCGGTTCCTCTTGGGGGAGGCCTTTCCATTGCACTGAGGTTAGGCTGAACCTTGCGAATACTCCTCTGGTGGGTATGTCGAGCGCACAATTTTTGGCAGTCGGGACCTGCGTTCGCGCAGTCCCGGATACTTCAGTACAAAAAATAAGGTTAGACAATATTTTTCTTTTTTTTTTTCAAATTCCATAAAATTTAGAAATATTTGTGAGGAGGAAACAAAGATAGTTTTAAGCGTGTTGAATATATGCGTACCATTTTTTTAACCTACTAATCCTGTTTTTGATAAACGTGTGTGGCTTTGAAAAAATTTAGAAAACTTGTGTATTCAATGAGCCATATTAGAAGTTTGTTATACGTTGTCAATGCTTATCGGTCGGATAAAAATACCTATATCGGATTCTATTATAAACATTGAACTTTGTAGATAAAAGCTAGACATAACCTATTATGTCGATAAATATTATAATAAATCAAAATTGTTATTCGAGATAGAAACCTAGCCAAATTCTATTCTTACGATGACAGCGCGCACCTGTTTAACGATAAAGGTTATTTACGTCCGAGTTTTATAAATGCGTGGTATTTAAATGGATTCAGCTTTCGTAAAGATCGAACAAAAAATACTGCCCTTTGTCGAGACACCGTGTATAAATATATGCAACATACGAGCGCAAGTTTGAGTTTCCCGAAGCGTAAGATAGAATTCCACTCGAGAGAACGAGCATATGGATACCTCGTATCGGATACAAGTGTTACAAGATACGTTTTATACTTGCAGCTCTTTTTTTAACCTGACCTTTGATCTAAAGAACATTTTTGTAGTCGTCACCGTCCTACCGTCCAACGAATTATAACGATTAGTTATAACAGAACGTTGAATAAAAGAACCATCGAGTGTTCTGTTAGATACGTGTAATTAGTCTACGGGAAATGACGAGTTAATTGCTGTAAAATCTTTTTTATTTAATTTTTTTCTCTTCAACGTAGTTTATACAGTACATACATATGTAGTATATAGGCATAATATCTCTACGATCTTTCAACATCATGTCAAGGATGGGCCGAGAGATTGAAATTTTATTTATATATTTTTTCGTCCACCGTTACAACGCTCCTTTGCATTTTAATATAAAATCCGTGCCACCGTCGTTAACGCTCGAACGGGTTTTCAGGCGTCAGTCCATAATTTTAGTAACCCTTTTTCCTCGGTTTGGTGAATATTATCGATATATCGATTCGTTCCGAGTCGTGTAAATTCTATTAAGAGGCGATCGACGTAAATCGACGATAGGACATACGTGGTCGATAAATCGTTCGGTATATCCGGCTACCAATGGTCCAGTAATTTTTTTTTTTTTTTTTTTACAGTGAACAAGAAACTCGAACGTGAAATATTAAACGATTTATTGCTCTCTGACAATTCGGAGAAATTGAAAGTAATACCGGCATAACTCGCGTTCTCGTTTGTATCGTGATTCGCTTCTCGCGCGTGCTAATCTCACCCTCGTGCGTCGTCCAGCTCCTATGTCTCTCCGGTGAATCGAGTTTAATCGTGCCTCGCAGCCAAGTCGATATTGAGCCTAGGTTTTACTCCCGATACACCGCGTTTCTACCGTTCCTTTTTCTCTTCTTTCGTTATCTTTCACCTTCGGTTTTTAAATCGTACGTTATCGCTTCGTTATCAGAGTATTCAGCGAAAAATATTAGTTTTAGTTCGCAAGAATAGCGTTATTTTGCAAGCTCTTAGTAGGTGTGAATTTGACACAATTTAAGACTCTTGTAGACTCGTAGAAGAAGCGCAGTTTTATTTCTTTGCATTACTTTAGACATTGAATTCCAAGAAATACACAGTAACTTGTTTTTAATTAATAAAAGAATTAGTATTTTTTTGGTAAATTTCAAATTGGTTATAAAAAATTTGATTACCCTCGAAGGTTTCAGTTTTGATTAAATTTAGGATGGTTCATACTCGATGCACTTATCTAATATACCACGATAGGGCAAAGTTTGTCATTTTTAAAGTTCACAATCAGTTTTTGTTCTATGATAAACAAGGCCAGGGCATCTATAGGATTGTATTTTAGTGAACGATAACACATAGATCGAAGTTAACCTTTAGAGAGACGGAAGTTCCGAAATGTTACACGAACAAGAGTTTACGGTACTATGATACTAACCACGTTTAGTCACCGCAACTCTGAACGAACAGCTTCACAAGCACATCACTGTTTCCAACGTTCGTTCCATTTTCGCGCGTAAATGCGAAATGTTTCGCGCTTAGAACTTCGACGGACTCGTGACGTTTTTCTGAAACCTTTTCATCGTAGAGAGAATATAAAAAAAAAGTTCTACGTCGTATGTATGTAAATGATTCTCTATACGTGATTTGATAAACGTTAGGTCATTTCTTAATTTTTTTTCAATTGTATAACATTTTAGTAAGCTGCTTAAGACCTCTTACATGATTTATCAAATTTGAAACGCGACATATTTGGGATAATTGGGCCATACGATAAGTTCGTGCCAATTTTCAAAGTCTACATCGGTCTATTTTCTTTACTTGTTTTCATAGTACTCGCAACACGTGTTTCTCAGTGGTATAAATATTTTCAGTCCGTTCACAGACTCGAGATACTTTGTCCATTCGTAAGAAAAAAAGTTTTTTCCTCTCATAAAGACCGTACGAATGCTTTCAGCGTTCGTTGTAATTAAAAATGCAGCGAAGTTTTTCTTTGCTGAGAAAAGGATTTAACGAGGATATTACGATAGCCGGAGGATATGATAACGACGATTCGTACCATGTTTCCAAGAATTCGCTCGGTGGCACTTCTTGTATTCCAATATCCCTTGGCTTCTACCGAAATGAAACCGCATCTTAGACCGAAAATAGATCACCCAGATTTATTGTGTTTAATATTCTCGTGGTTTTAACGTTTCACGATACTTCCGTGATTTTTTTTAAAGGAAGAAAGGATTTATTTGATACACTTTCACGCTGGCCAACCGTACTCTATTATACGAGAGGTGTAATTAAAATCGAACGACAATGTTCTATTTATCTTAACGCTATAGCTACGTAGGAATATTCGCACGTGCTAGTTTCAAAACACGGCGATCGTGTTTCGGTAAAATGTCACCGGTTCGATCAACCGCGTCCAATTTTCGTACGTGTGCATCGTTAACGCATACGTTCGCTAGAATTCGTCCGTGAATTCGTCGGAACTCGGACGACACGAAGCGAGTAACACGATGCATATTATAAAGTAATAAGAGATTATTCCGTAGACAGGTTATATCGCGTTGATCTCTTTCCTCATTCATCGAAGCCACTCTTGTTCTTCTCGTCACATGAATCTTATTGTTCTTTATTTGTATTATTGTTCATATTTGCAAACGAAATATTAGCGTATTGTAATACTGTAGATTCTTTGTTGACTTCTTAAGCCAAGGAAAAGTTGCTTTAAAAACTCAATCTTTTTTTCTGTGAAAATTCACCGTGTTTCAGAGATAGAAAGGAATTATTATTGTTTAGTTAATCGAATGGTCCTTCGAGATTTCGTGTAGATAATTGTAAGTAGCAAAAAATTTCTTTGTTTCTACGTAGGATTTTTTTAGACAATGAATTAATTGCATGATAATAATATTATATTTAATATATATTCAAATGAGGATAGAATATACGTAAAAGAACATATTTCCATAATAAAACGATGAAGAAGTTTAACAAGACGTGAAATCGTCTTATCTTATTGAGATCGGTTCGATTATATAGATGGTTTCACGGTAAACGAAGCGTGCTTCCTAGTTTAATTCGATAAATATCGAGGAGAGTGCCGCAAACATTGGCAACGTTCGCGACATCATCTCGTTCCTTCCTCTCTTACACCTGCCGACGTGATCGCACGTAACACGGACCGTATTGATCGCACGGTAGCGGATGGCTACACCTCGATATCGCAAAGAAGAGAAAGAGAAGATAGGAACGACATTCCTACCATTTTTTCCCTTTCGGGTATCGTCCTTCGACGTTAACGCCTTTTGTTGCAACTTCGTTCGATTTCGACTAAATTTCTTGGAAATTCTCTGGACGATACTCGTTTTCGTATCTTGCGCAATGCGACTGTGCTTGTTTCGAATGGCTGCTCTGGTTCGCTTCGAAGCGCGACAATAGACACTCCAGGAAATATCAAAGGAAGGAGTATGTAGTGCGAAATGGAATCGAATTCCTCGAATATTCGGAATTTTGCATTTGCCTGTTAAACACGCCCGAACGATTCTATCTCTAAATGGGATTCCCAACGTGCGTTCGATAATTCTATCGTTATCATCTTTATTTCGTACTTGTCGTGTTTCATCGTACTAGTTTTCGGGAAAAACCCTAGTTAGGATCGTAATAATGATTTTTAATCCGATTACCACTTTGTTACTATACGAACAATACCGTTTACAAGCAATCTAACGCAAGAATCGAATTGCATAATATTAAACGAAACAAAGAAGGCGTCTCGTGGATTTTATCGAGACCGACCGGGAGAGTTCGGTTTGTATCTTGCGGTTTTAGTGGATTTGCGGTTACATATGTATCCGTGCACGTGATGCTTTCTACGCGTCACATCTCGTAAATAGGCAGATATGAGGACATAAAGGGTAGAGAGAAAGCTACTAACACTCAAATATGCGTTACGTGTGTATTCTAAAATGTAATTCTAGGTCGTTGATTGGACGAACTAAATTCTCGGCTAAATGTCGAACCGTTGTACCGAACACGCGGTGTACGCTTTAACGATGACGGCAATGCGTCGACGAAACGCGAGTAAACTACAGCGAGGCGTATCGTATGTCAAATATTAGTTTCGATGATCCAACCAAACTGATTTCATGCTCGTAGGAATTTTCTCTTTACGCGATCGATCGGAATACGTTCCCACGTGACATTACCGAAAAGTCGATTATGCTTCTCTTGCACTCGAAAGAATGAGTGTCGATTCAAACGTAGCGAGTAAATCGTCCGAAGAGAAAAGAGATCTCGATTGATGTTTATCTCGCGGAAGAGAACAAACGATCGGGTTTGCGAACGGATCTCAAAGTGTCTCTCGCTTGTCGCCGGTAAATCGAGTTGGAACGTTCGTGAAATTAGTCCTATTCGCTTTGCCGGCTCTACGAGCGTGCTTTTAAGGGAAGTAACTCGCGCGTTCGCGCGGAAAAGTGTCGTCGAAGTGTTTCCGTCTCGAGTGTTCCTCGCGCTCTTTCCGTCCATTCTCCTTCTTTTTCTCTTTTTCTCTCTTTTTTAAAGGACGTACAAGGAATTTTTTGGAAGAATTCATCGAATTTTTAGGCATCGTCTCACTAAATTTCAGAGGTTGTTACGAGACTTGGGTGGAAAAAAAAAGAGTTTGGTAGAGATCTTTGGCAAGAACGGAACGATCCACCCTCGTGACGTTGCCTGCTACTTCACGACTCGCGTAAAGGCGTGGCAAGAAGGACCTTCGACGATATATTTTTTTGTAGAAGAAACGACGCGCGCGTCGTTCGAAGAGTGCACTCGAGACGCACCAGCGTGTCTCGCGTGCCACTTATTTTCCTTTTCTACCGGCATTCGAGTGCATATCCCTCTTCTTTCTCTCTCGGTCTCTTGTTTTATTCTTCCTCTCTTAGTCGCTGCATTTCCTCGAAGATTCACGTCTACACTCGAGAAGACGAGTTTGCCGAGAGAAAATCCTCTTCCGGAAAGGATCATGCACCGTCCAGAGAGCGAGCCACTTTAGGGCTTCGTTAACGAAGAGATTACACGCCTTGTTTCCCTTTTTTGTCATTCATGCGATCGAGCGTACCGTCTTTCCATCGGTATCGGATTTTAAGTTTCACGTGACGAGTCCGGAAGAAGGATGGACAGGTTATCCTTATATAACACGGTAGTTTTATGATACGATATGAGAATTTCAAGGTGTATGACACGATGTGGAAATTATGGAAGCCATCGTATAGTACCTATGGTAATTTGAGAAATAGGTTTTGAAAGATAGAAGTCTGAAAATTGTGGGAATCCTCGTATAGCAAGATAGTTTGTGGATAGGATTTTGATAGAATATGACTTCAGAATTTGGAGTGCTCTGGTATAATATGATACTTTGAGAACATTATCTGGAAATTATGGAAGCCCTCTAGTAGATCATGATCCGAGTGTTACAAGGTGTTATCATAGAAACACGAAACGTTGGATGAAAGTAACGAATCCTCTTCATAAATCTCCATAGGTGATTTAATAGTTTTTGATATACTTCATATGAGATTTGATTGGACAAGTTTTTGTTCAATATAGTTTTGATATGGAATAATATAAATTTCTCGTAGTACAGGGACAATAACCTGCAATCAGATGTGATATTTCCCTTAGAGCGAAAGACGAATTATTAGATCGGTTTCCGTTCGTCGTATAAAAGTTGTGAGAGTACGGGAAAAGTAGGATAACGGGGAAACTTGTTCGTTTTATAAAACTTTCTGTAGAAACTTTTCTTATCTTCTTATTGTATTTCTCATCGAAAGCACTCCAAGCGTTCGTCGTTTTTATTAACGAACAATAGCGCGATTACGAATAAATTGGATTCACTTGAAAAGGAATTTTATTTGTTCGACGGGAAAGGATTTACAAAATAACGAGGCATCACTTTACTGTTTTTTTATTACTTATTTTTTATTTAACATAAAAGATGAGTTTCAATAGATGGTACATCGATCTTTACATGCAACCTTAAATGACTTAAAGTATGACTTAAATATGTACAAATGGAGCTACCTTATTACAATAATTATGCAATAATAAAATAAATATAGCAACAATTAACAAAATCTTAAAAAATTAATATCTACTAATTATTTGTAACAAGATAATAAAAGTTTCGTTATAATGAAGCAACATTGCCCACTGTCGAATTGAATAATCTCCTTTTCCAAATTCGGTTAAACAAAATTAAAAACAGAATATGATTTTAAAATAATATTTCCCATATTCTGCATCACTTGTATTCTCACAGACTTTTCTTTGCCAAAATAAACAAAAATGACACGTTTAAGGGTTAAACCTCTGGTCGATTGCCCCTCGTTATAGGCAACCGTCTCTTTGAATGGCAGTCGTGTAAGCAGCCGTGATCGTAAACAGGCGTATCGGCAACGAGCCTTGCTCACTAGGGTTAACGAACTCGACAAACGTTGCGTCCGAGTTTCTGCTGCGATGTGACATCACGCTGATTCACCTGCACGTTTACTCGTTCGTGGAACTCCTTTGGCATCGTGGAACATATTGCAAACGCTCGAAAACGCTCGTCGATATTTTTTCTGCAGGCTTCGCGATAGAAAGAAATTGGCTGGCTCAGCAACGTTTACGGACATGAGGAAGATACGATGCTGGCGTTATCGCAAACGTTGCTTGCCGATCTGTAAACAGCTCGTATGAATCGAAGTATCGTAGATGAAAGGTTCCGTAATTAATGTTGCTCGATAAGAACGAACGTCGTACGCGCGTATTGCTAAAAGAAAGGAGAGCTTCTATTGTTTTACGATAACGAATGACCGCGGAAAAGGTTAATCTTATTGTTATTACGTCCAATGCTAATGGTAACATTGACGTTTTTCAGAGAACTTTTATACTCCCTTTTAACGATAAAACGGAGATTGATAATGAGCAACCTGCAATGTTACGGAAATAAGTTTAATCTTATTGACATATTCTAGATTCTACTCTAGAAAGAATTTTTCTACTCGTTCTTTAACGATAAAACTGAGATTGAAAGAGAGTAGCTTATCGTTTAGTGATAAATCTCTTTTCTATCACGATTTCCTGTATCACGAAGGAAAAGAAGAGTCGTATTAAATTCGACCTCGTTTGATCGTACAAGTTGGCAAAAATTCGTATCGTCGAACGGTATTCGACTAGATCGTTTCCCGTATTGATAAAACGACGATCAAGTAGTTTATTCAGAAGCAGCTCGGTTTCTTACTCTCGTCTTCTCTTCAACCGGTTACATAACGATGTTTACTTCTCGCACTTTACGATATAACGCTTCTTACTTTCACGGTCGGTTCTTCACGCTTTCTTCACCCCGACGAAAAAAAAATGATCGATAGCGAGTTCGTACGTTAACACTTTCGTCGCTTGCGGCATCGCTGAGTAATTTAATTATTATTATTTTCATTATCCTTATTACGATTACTCATCGATGATGAGTAACAGCGTGGAGTAGAAACGGATCACTGATCTCTGAATCACCTGCCGAACGTATTACATCCACGTTTTCGTTTAAGTTTTAATCTCGTTACGTGTAAACTGCGATGGATTTTGTAGTATACAAAACTCGTAATTTTTAATCAGGATTCAGACGATATGTATAAAAAAAAAAGGAATCGTGGATATTTCGTATATAAACGTTAATTTATCCAAAAGTCTCGTTAACATGACGAATGTGTTATTTTAGTCGGTGATGTCATGAAAATATTTTTATTTAAATTTCCTATCTTTTAAAATTTATTCGTTATTATTAATAAATACTTGTTAGTAATATCAAATTTGATGAATTATTAATAGCAATGAATAAATTATCCTTTAATTGGCGGACGAGGTAGTAAAACTAGGTGTACATAAACCCTTTGCTAATTCTGATGCGTTTAAAGTGTTCCGAAGTGATATAGTAGGTAACGTGGGTTACATATCGCGCATGTCCAGCTACTCGACGTGAGATGACATTGATCTTCGATTAAAACTAGGCGAACAGGAACGTTCGACGTAGCTGAAATTTATCTTCCTCCTCGACAACTCCATTAGCCGCTTTGTCCGTTCCCCTCGCGCTTTAATTAGCTTCGAAGCTTCATTACGATGGCATTATTGTTTCGGAGTTCGCTCGACCGTAATCGCATTAACCCTATTGGTTAGTAGAGGAGGAAAGGTTGGTGGAATCTTTGAGGAAACTATCAGAAAATGATCAGGGATGTACCTCGTCGAACAAATAATAAAATAGGTACGTAAAGAAATAAATATATCGTGACGTCGGACAGTCTCGCGATACCAATCTTATGTTACAAAGAAATACGAGACTTCGATGTATCATCGAAGTTCGATCGTCTCCTTTTCGGCTGGTGGACGATGATCGAGTTTGTATCAAACCACGAATCTCGTTAACCACCTTTACGATAAATGAGGATTATGGTTAGATTTATAATGCTTCGACGGGTTCAAGGGTGGTGCCCAAGGTAGTGGCCAAAGTGGTTTCGAGGTTTTCGATCGTGGTACTGATACTGCTGGCGACGGTAGTCACGGTTGTGTGGAAATGATCGGCCATTTTCTCATTGACGCAAGCTTCGACGGAAGATATGACGGCGTTTACTTGGTCGATGAGTACACTGATGGACGACGTGGCGGAGCATAGAGAGAGAGATGGGATAATCGTGCCGACGAGATACGCCATTTTCGTGATGTTTATAATCACATCGGGGAGTTTCCTTGTTACGGCCCAAGTAGCATCCTTCATGGCCTGTATCAAACAAGATCGTGGTGTTAATCGTTACAAAAATTCAAGTAGGAAGCATTGATTTTTTTTTTGAAGTCAAGAAGCAATCACTTACAATGCCCAAGCAAGCAAAAGCCTTCATGGAACTTTCGATGCCGTTGATATTGGATGTACATTCGGCTGCTTTCTCGTTAATTTGGATGAGTTCGGACAGAGCTCCCTGGGATGCGGCGTTTATGCCCTCGATGTATCCGCTAGCCTGATCGATCTTGTCGACTACGCAATAACTCGCGTTGGCCATGATTGTCAGGGCGGTGGTCTTAATCTCTTTAGCCATATCCGTGCACTCGGTTACGTCGACGTCTTTGGCGTCTCCGGTTATTTTACCGATTCTATCGTCGACCTATGAAGTTTACACCTGTCCCGTTAAAAGGCTTCGTCGTGTCTCGAGTGAATCTTATCGCGTCGCGAACGTTCAATGGTACAGGGATTTGTATGTATCTCTAGCGTTACTAAGAAGGCATTGTATTCGAAACTTTACAAGTAGGCATTATAGCTAACATTGCGATACGACAAGCTGTTTTTCCGTTGTTAGCTCATACGTTCACGATAATTTTTTTCTTTTATGATTTTCAATAGCTACAAACTTTGCAAACGAGAGACAAATGATATAGGATCGAGACGATACGTTTTTTTTAGTAATCTTCTTTTGAGTTTCAATCGCTTTAAACTTGACAGAAGACACCAAGTTTCAGCGTTTAGATGGAATCGATAATTTAAGCTACATCGAGGTTCCCTTGAAGAATGTCTTGTAGAGACAACCGACGACGCTCAGTCTCGTTCAAGACGGTATCGTGGACATCTTTCGGCTTCATACTCACGTTCTTCAGTATATCGTTGATTCTCGTGTTCACGCTTTCCATAATATCTATGCCTTGCTTCTTTATATCAGCAGCTATATCGAGGGCATGTTGCTTGATAGCTTCGACTTGCTTCTTGAAATTTTCAATGGCACCGTTGACGAGTTTCGTCACTTTTTCTTGAGCTTGACTGATTCTCTCACCCCATGAGTCGAAGAGACTTGCCTGCGTCGAGGGGACCTGGAAAAGATAAATTTATTTCAATTGTTAAAAAAAAAAACGGATAGAGGATCGAAGGTAGATTGTATAACTTCAAAAATGTTCTATTTGTCTCTACTTACGCAAGCAACGGCGACGAGCAGGCAAAGGAAGATAGCTAATTTCGTCATTGTCGTTGCTACAGTTTCTTCGTTGAATCTACGTTCTTCGCTGACACGGCAGCTCCCTTTTATATAGAACACCAGATGATTTTTCAGGTTCGGGGATATTTGAGATATGATAATGAATTCTCAGCCACTTGTGTCAATGCTCGAGGCGCTTAATAGCCTTGCCTAAAGTCGATCGTTAACGAGCGATTATCGAAGGTTCAAATTAATTTACGTGCACGCGTGTTCAAGCAGATCAAATATGGGACTGGAGAAATCAGGAAGGTTGACAAAAAGTAAATTCCCCGTCGTCGTGATGCTAAAATGTTGTCAGATAATCATCACGTGATCGTTTTGCTTTTCTCGGTGATACTACCAGGAAAAATCGGCTAAGTCCAGAGTTAATTTGCTTTGTATTATCTTTGAGATAAAGCATCTCGCTCATAGAGACTCGCATCTTAGCCGTTAGGATTCCTGGAGAAAAATTCTTTCTTGCTTCAATAACAAATCTTATTTCCTTTGAATCGGTATCGAAGTTTGGGACGAAGGAGAACGACCGCGAGGAATCTTCCCTCTTCAGTTATGTCAATTTAAGGCGAGTTATAAATTTTCCCGGAAACGGATGTTGCTCGTAACTACTTCCGGGGTCATCTCCGGAGCACAATTTTTTCGTCTTCTTTTTCCCTTCCATGCTCTTTCTCTCCCTCGATGGATGTTGTTTCACGAAACTTCCATTGATTCCCAGGAAATATGCAGTTCGTGACGATCAACGATCATTAGTAGTATTAAAATGGAATAAATCAATATTCAGGCAATATGTCAAAATACTACATTCTGTGATTGATCGAATTCAAAAACTGTATTCAAATATATGAATATAAAAGGTAATTAAAACTCACCTGCGTGCAAAAAAAATGTAGTGCCCTTTTTCCATGATACAAGATTGGTAAATTACAACAAAATAATTAATTCCAATTAGAAAAATATTTATTTAGTTAAAACCAAATACCTTAGCATTAAAACATAAAGTATAGAAATCATCGTAGCGACTTGGCGCCTTTCCCACAACCTGCACAACCGCACGCGGCGGCCCTGCGTTCACACGTACATTTATACCACACAGACGATTATTTATAATACATATCTACTTAATGAATAACTCGATTAATATTTCTAACACAGTATCCAAGACAGTCAATCTTTCATTCCAAGACCTATCATCTCTAAATAAAACTGCAAATAATTAATATCTATTTTCGTCTCTAGCAAACGACCTCGATATCGAGTTGATCGTATTCAATCTTTATTGAAACGTATCATCGGAGTTTCACGCGCATGAGGCGCGAAAAGCATTATAAGCGTAATACAGTTGGCGTTTAATGACGAATTAAACGGTCCATTTCGCGGTGGTAGGGTCGACGCACGCATAATATGAAGTGGCATCGAGAAGTGTCAGTGGTGTACGATCGTCGTTAGGATTAGCTTCGCGAGAGCGTGCTCGCGCGCGTGTAAGCACCTCTACGATGAAACGACACACGTATACATACGAATACATAAAGAGACACATATAGAAAACCTCGCGTATTACGTGTCGACGTAGCTCACCCCTGTTAAGCGTTCCCATAGGATCGCGGTGTTGCATGGGGTGTCGTGGGAACCGTCTCGCTCGATATAAAGTGCCATACGCATTTTTATGGGGCACGTCCGAGGAGCGGTTCGAGGATTCCTTTGTAACGAATCGACATCGTGGTCTTTGCTCGATCTCCTTTTTTTCTGAACGGGTTCGTCGTTCGTTTGACAATCTTCTTTTCTTCTACGAGAAGTTCTTTGTGATTGTAAATAAATAAGTAAGGTCGTTGATACAATAAGAGATATCTGTGGATACTATTTAGTCTTTTGTAGTTCAACGTCGAGTGACTCGACAGCGGATGTCATTGCACCGAGTCCAACGTTGACTGTGACTCGACATTGTTTCCACATTGATTTTGCATTTATTTTTATACCGTAGCTTCGTTCGTATTTTAAACTGCATAAATGCATAATAGTACATGTAGTAGCATTGTGATACTTGGTATATGACTATCATGATAGCGTACTGGGGAATCAATTAAAGTTACTAGGTCGAAAGTAAATTTGGAAAAGTTCCAAGATTTCATTCGAACGAGACTATTGGGATTGAGAAATAAGATTTGGATTAGGAAGGAATAAGATATTGATTAATCATGATAAAAATTAGTGAACATTTTAATTTTATTTTAATATGAATTTGAAATCAGGAAAAGAAAACGAATGAGTAGGTACTATAAATTCTTGAACCGATAACCAAGGTCTTTGTAGACCCGATTTAATCAGCTCCGATAGCGCACTATACAAACGCTGCCCGTACGTGTAACTTTCGCGATCACGACTCACAATTAGTAGATCGTCGAGTATGCATGCGTTCTTTTCGATCGTGAGAGCATGTCGAGGGATGCTACGAGGGGGAATTTTCAAAGTGGAGGATCACGAAGGGGTGAGCTCGCAGGTAGGATGCAGGGGATGAGACTCATGCATTAAGTTATATTTAGAGCCGTTCGAGCGATCAAAGATTACGCTCTTGTTTCTATTTTTTTTTTTGTATTATATATATACCTTCTCAACGTTTATGTATATTAATATTTATTACATCTAATAATACAAACGGTTCTACGTTGAATCATTTTACATTTTTGATGCAACGTGAATATTTAACTAGAACGTTCTTCTCTTTTTCAGGCACTCCTGCTTCAGCTTCGTGGATTCGTGCTGTAAGTTCTTTCGGTGAGTTCTACTTTCGTAGCGAGCAGATCTCTTAGTTTTCAATGTAAATACATTTCTTCGTACTTCTACTACCGGAATCAAGAGAAACTTTCATAACAGCTGACGATGTTCTATATCTTTTCGTGGCTCGAACGTTGGAGCATCCACGACGATATAATTGCATCGTGAAATTCTTATAAAAGAGATACGGACAGAAGGCATTACACCTTTTCTGACTATTCAGAAACATTGGTTTCGATCCAATAACCTACATTCCCGAGATCTAGATTCAGAGATAAAATCACTAATGTGTTTTCATTTTCGACAACCTTAATGACGTGTCTTTGTCATTAGATCGATCCATAATAAAAAGTAGAAAATCAAACATAATGCATAAGAAGAATCTATGATTAATCTAGACATATCAAAAGATTCTTTATCGAAAGAATATACCACGTGCTACAACCTTCATACATAATCGATCTTATTTGCAGTGTGCAAAGCACCGGAAATTATTGCAACTACTATGTCTGGAAATTTGAATGTCTGGAAAGCTGGTTAAATCATCCAACACCTCCCCTCCCCCTGTCCAAAATTATCGATAAGCCCGACTAGACGTATTTTTCCATGCGTTTCTAACAGAACGATTGGGCGCTTAAGGTCGAAACGATTTCTTCCGTTTCATTCCCGTGTATCAAACGAAAGAACTCGCACGAATCTGATCGGTCAGGACGTTCCTTCGATAGTGGCATCGTCGAATCCAATCAGTGTTTAACGACAGCTAGGATGACTACGACGAAGGAGAAGCGTCGACACGCTTCGTTAATTGCCATAACCCGATTCCATAGCGTGATTAAGGCTACGCGTACGCGATTCCCGTCTAGGAACAATGCTCGCTCCGTGGCTCCATTGTTTGTACAACGCTTTATTGTGCGAACTGCCCGAACAAAACCATCGGGAGTGGGAGTGCATGGGAAGAATAACGGGAGGAGTAAAGGGGATTGGGTGCTTTCCCTTCGTAGGTAATACTCGCATCGTCGTGACGGGTTTTCCGCTGTGAGACTTTACCCTCGTTTTTTTTTTCTCCGGTGTGACGTTTCGACACAGGTAGAGAGAGAGAAGGATAAACGGGTAACTCGTTGAACAAATTTTATCTGAATATTTTGTTAAGAATCTTGAAAGATGAGTATCGTATTGTTTTATCCGGTTATCGTTTGAAAAGCAATATTTTTTAATCGATTATTTAATCTTCGAACGACCAGAAGGATACATCTGACCCACTGTTCGTATTATACCGATTTGTATGTTACGATTTTTTTTATGCGGTAGATATATTTATAAATTTTTGCAAAAATGTATTGTGAACTTTGTTAGCTACTTATAAAGTTTCGGAATATTTTTTTTTATGCAGTCCCTATTTCCCGCACAACAACAGGTTTGAGTGTATATTAGTGAAATATGGAACATGATTTTATTTTTTTTTGTTTTTACAACATATATACATTACATAGTTTTTTTTATGGCTATTTAAGGGTTAAGAGGAATAGCATTGTTGCTCGAATCACAGATACTCAATTCGACGTTTCAATCGACCAAATCACTTTCGCTAAACCTTCCCATTTTTCCTGTTCACCTCGAACGATTTATATCGAGAGAATCGTACATACGTCCAGAGTAACGGAAAGCCATAAGCGTGGAAAGCATTAACGAGCAAGCACTCGGATATTTACGAGTCGAGCATACCAAATCTTCGCTCGGCTGCTCGCGCTAACCGGCTTATCGAACGTCGTTATCTTTTTACGTAATACTTTAAATTTTGATTGACAAGCCGATACACCTACCAGTCCTTGCATTAGATACTCAGGGAAGATATCTTGCAGTGGATTTAATCCGTTCGATATTTAAAAATGTTCCATTATTTTCGGAGTAAAAGAATCGTAGCTAGGTGTAATGACGGAGATCGAATGGAGAGTAATAATAAAATAAAAAAAAGTACCACATGTTGAAGCGTTCGAAACTACCTGCCAGCTACGCGTGCATGGGAATACGCTGGCATGTGGTTTTATCTACCGCCATATGGCGCGTCCGTGAATGCACGTGCGAGGAGAATCGAGACGAATTGTTGTCGAGTGAGAGAGAAAGACGTCGATAGCATATTTTCTCTGTCCTACTCCTCGTAACAACGTGGATATACCGAGGAAAGAAGAGAAAGAAGTTCCATCGGTGCCAATTAAATTCGTCGCTCTCTCATTGCTTTCGCACTCCGTTTCAAATAATTCGTCTGGTCTCGAAGCAACGAATACTACTAGTAAAACTCGTATGTAGAGTCTCAAGTTGGTCCCCGTTCTCCTTCCATCCATGATGTTTCACCAAATTTCTTTCGTCGGATCCGTCGCGTGGAAATTTGAATAAAAATACTAGTGGCTTATGGGAACGACGAGACTGCTTCGATACAAAGGGAAATTCAAGTTTTGCGAGACGAAACGGTATGTTAGCGATACAAGTGTTTCGTGTAAGTAAACGCGAGGTAACCAGATTTTTACGAAAGAAAGACAGAGGGAGAGTATGCTACGCTCTTGGAACCGGTTATTACCGTCGGCATTATTGTTGTGTCGTGTAACGGTATTACCGTGGAATCGGTCGTGTCCGACACGAGTAGGATCATTGTGAAGACTTTCAAATTGATTTGGGATCGCGGGAATACTTGTTTTCGCATAGTAGAGAAATTCTTGTGAAGATCAAAGTTGGGTGGGACTTGAAAGGTGAATTTTCATCGTTAGATCAAAAGTCGTTAGAAAGGGCAGGTCGAACATCCACCTATGCTCCTACCGTTCGTTTCTCTCGACACCTGTGTACGCGCACGCGTCGTTGTCCATCGGGAAATGCTCACGTGCATGCGAGTTACCCGCATTGCGAGACTCCAGTGTGTACGTGTCTCAACGCATGCGTACGTATGCACGCGTGCGAGTAAACGACTAAGTATTATATAGGTAGAAGTACGTACGCGGAGTAGTAGTACGCGAAGCTAAAGAAGGTCGACCGAAATAGTCACAGCCGGTCGACGAACGAACTCGAAGCTCGCAACTCGACTTGCCGAACGCGACGCGAACGATATTTGCGGCCCGTGCTGAAATAAGGATCAAGGTCGGCTACGGAGTCGTGTTCGAGAAAGGCACGACCGTTTCGAGTTAGGATTTTTATTCGAGAGGGTTGTGTTCTGTTGATCGTATATGATTCGATGTAGAAAAAATCTTATTTGGTTGTATTAGGTTGTTGGGTCATTTTTGATTTGTGTAATCTTAAAAAAGAATTATTTTATGTTAACAATGTATTTTTTTGATGCTGCTAATCTGAAACTTTGCATATCACTCGAGTTGGGGTTTTGAAAATTTCATCAATAATAATTTTTCTAATTAAATATACATCGGAGATAAATAAAGTTTCAGTAATTTTGCTATTAGCAATATTATAAACAAATTAGGTATTACTTAGCTCTGTGCGAGCCAAATTAATTTTTTTCCCATTCCCGATAGTCCGAACCGAATAATCATTCCAATGTATTTTTGGCCTTTGCTCTAGTTTTCCTGTAACTATTACTATTACAATACTAGACATATATTATTATTTATTTATGCGTAACTTGTATTACAAAGTAAAATAAGGTTAACAAATATACAATTCAATGTACACAAATTGTCGAGTCGCACTCGAAGTTGGACTCAGTGCTTTGACATTTGACGTCGAGCCTGACTCGACGTTAACATGCGAAAGGGTTAATTAGGGTTACTCGTTACAAAGAATTTTCTACCCAGCGGGAACATCGTGGACGATGGAAAGCCGATAAATAACATTAACTTCATTGCCGATGATCTATCGTGCGAACACCTCGCACGCGATCCCGATACGCTTATCTCTCGTCTACGAGGTCGCGACTCCTCTTGATCACGCACGAATCGCTTCCTACGTATGGTATATCTACGTAGGTACGTGCACTTTAACGCACGTTCGCTAAACAACCTCCTCCGTGGATTAATGGCCGTGCGTGGATTCGGGACGGGAAGTTGTGGAGCAGATGTCGAGATTTCTTCCTCGTCCTTCGCGGTGTGCTGCGTGTCACGTAAAGTAAATCAACCGGGGGCAGCTGTCCGAAGAAACTACGCAGGCTACCATTCATTCGGCATTTTTCCACCATACGCATCGCGATCGTCGATCAATGGGAGTTAGAATACGACGTTGAGTTGCTATTTAAATTATTTTTAATTGTTTTAATGGGGAATTATCGTATAGGATACTTCAGGTTTGTTGTTAGCCATTTTTTGACAATTTTCAGGATTAGGTACATGGTAATAAATTTTAAATATAAATTTCGCACAACTGATTCCGTAAAATACAAATGCGATAGCATCGAAATATTCGAGGTTAATTTTTACGGTTGAAAAAAGCTATTCTAGAATCAACTCGTTTAAAATGCAATTAAAAAGGTGCAGTCATCAGTGTCAAAGTAACGAACGAATATGGGCTATACCAGCTAGTCCTTTACACTTCGACCGTTGCCTCTGAAGCGACAAATTTCTGACTATATACCATTTCATTTCAAATGATGTATTATTCAGTACGTTGTGAAAATTGTTCGAGTTACTCGTAGGTTAATTAAAGAAAAATCGACTCGATATCGTTTTGTTATCAAAATTGGTCACGTCGAGTCACACTCGACAAGTGCAAAGAGATTGAATATAAGATACGGAAGGAGCTACTTGCATGAGTAGTTAGGTATAGTTTTGAAAAGGGCCGCGTTATATCGATGCGTAGGTTGAATCAACGTCGAATCGCACAACTTCTTCGAAGTAACATGTTTATGCAGTTAGATCGAATCGAGTCAAAGTGTCTCGAAAGTACGCGATTCGCAAATCCGAGGGTGAACGGGTTGAACGAGCGGGAAACTCCGCTGGATAAATAAATAAGTTATGTCGTTAACGAGACGTACCTACAAGCGATTTGCTCCCCGATTACCTTGGTAGTACATTAAAGGCAATGCGACGAGGACGACGACGTATGCTAAATGCGATCTCGATTTTAACGTTCCCACCGTAACTAACGTACATGTCTAATACAATTTGAAGAACTTCAACCGCTTCTCGTGTTATGTAGGTCCTCGTAAACGATTTTCAGGTAGTATCGGCAATGATCGCTGTTAACTTAATCCGAGGAATTTCAAACTGGCTATGATTTCTAATCGAGTCGAGTCTACGGCTAAACAGGAATTGGTAGCTTGACAAGAGTAATATATTGGTACTCGTTCAAATTTGTTATTTATTATTCAGTTTTATCTATTTATTTTTTAGCAATGGATTGTTATTTTCGATGGAGTAATACATAGAATCATGGAATGTACTTCGCGTGTGCGTCACTCATTTTTTTTCCATTTCCATGCCCTTGCAGTTCATTCCTAGCATAATAACGAGCATATTGCGAATATACATGTTAGACCATTAAACGAAATACGGACCATTAACCGAAACATAGAAAAGGTTGGAACATATACGTACCTACGAATACTTGTCAGCGTGGTTCGCCCTGCGGAAAAATTAATTTCTAGCATTTTTCCACCGTACCACGTTCACCATGACTCGAATATTCAAAGTTTGTCTTTATTAAATGAAAGAGTTATATTCGTCGCGAAGGAAACTAAAAAGAAATTTGTAGTTTACGATAAATTGCATTTCTCGCGATCATCGACAAGGATCGTTCTTCAAAAACTTTATACGTAGATATTTTATTTTGGCAAGATGTCGGATATCGTAATTTCCCCGTCAACTTGCTTTCCAAACGAGCGAACTTCCTTCATTAACACATTTAACGCGAAACATAAGCGGTACTTTATAAGTTCTGAAACGTATAAACGACCTCGAAAGTTCTTCGCGCTAATGCAGAAAATTTAAATTTCATTAATCACGCGCTATCATCCTTCACACTTTGCATTTGTATCGGGAAGAAAAACGAAACTACATTTTCTTGATCGCGAGATCTTTCAAAGTTTAAAATTAGTCGCAGAGTCGTGACGTAAAATAAGAACAAGGAATAACGTTCTAACGATATTCTAAAAAGTTGAACAACCTTTAGAAATAATCAGAGAATTACTACATCATTTCCCTCGACTCGAAACCTGGCCATTCACCTTTTTCGATAACCGATCACCGAACGATCGTCGAACGCGGAAGAAATCTATGAAAAATCGTCCCTCGCGAAAGTCTTCCTCGCGCGGAGCCTACTTCGGAGTTCTCTTTTGGTCGAGTCTCTCAGCAGATGTACGACCATTTGCCATAGCAGCTGCTCTCCCCACCATCACCGTAAACCACGGCCCCATCTATCCCCGGTACCTACCTTCCTCTACCACGAGCTCACGATCTACGTCGATATCGATACAACGATATTCGCACGATCTACGCGATCTAAAATTCATGGATCTATACACGGTAGTCGCGAAATACTTGTTCCAAGGAAAGGCACTCGTTAGACGGCCGTCGATTCGTCCTTGCGGCGAGGTGATCTTAAGAAAAAAAACCGGTTCTCGCGTTGGAACGGCAGAAAACGATCGGGGCCCTGTGTACGAGCGAGCACGAACCTGGCTCCCCGTAGAGCCAGGGTAAAAGGCTCGGTCTCTTCGTGCTCTTGAACGAAGGAAGAAGAGGTTTACGGCCTTTTAGATACGCCGAGGAAGATTTCCGCGTGCGGGCTCGCGAAGCGATGAGAAAATTTCGTATGAACGTAGATTGGATAAAATCGTTACGTTTGGTAAAGAAGCTTTGGAGAAATTTAACAAGGATATAATGCTTTAGTAAAGAGAGAATAGATTGCTCTTTTTCTCATCTTGATTACTTTGTTTTTTTTTTTACGCTAGAGTAGTGTCGGGAACCAGGTGTAAACGGGGGGTTACGTAGGTCGTACAACTCGGTTAAATCACGAATAGGTGGTTTTAATTGATTTCCTATATAAACCTCTGTTACTTAAAATATATATGAAGTATTTTAACAAAAAAATTCATTAATGATACTTTAAAATTACAAATACTCGTCCAACACAATGATCATATGAAACATATCGAGTTTATACATAAATATATCTACTACATAAAAATTACGATACTTTTACTTTGTATCCTCGTAACTTTAAAGAAGGAGCAAGAATTCCTTCGAAACCGAAGGAGAAGGGATAGGGCCCAAAGTAACGGCGGCTCGTCCCTGAAAGAGTAAAGAGGGTAGGGTAGAGGGAACAGGACCTGGTCGAGCCTCGGCATTCGCGTCCGGTGTCTCGTCAGGGGGGGGTTCTTGCACGTCGACTCGACGAAAGAGTCTCGGACGATTGCTCGAATCGTAGCCGTGTATACTCGAACTAGTTAGACTCTACTCTCTCGAATTTTTCTCAAGTGAAAGTGACAATGACATTACGTGGCACCAATCAAGCTTGGACGCGACTTTTCGGTCGGTTTATCTCTAGTTTCGTTCAAAAAGTTTCCTGTTGAAAGAGTAAAAAGGAAGACTAAAGGAAAAGAAGAAAATAGAAGTTTGGAATTCCAAAAAAGAAAGAATACTCCAAAGCATCGAAGTACTACCGAAATTACCTGACTCGACGTGAACCCTCGGTTCACCAGGTGGCGCGATAAACGACCCAACGTTCGTTTGCCACTTCGTGCATCTTCGTTCGAACCGAACCTCTCCGAGAACCAAGGAACGAATACTATATTTTTTTCGTCATTTTTCTCGCTCTCGAGATCGTACCACAAAACTTCTACTCTCTGCCTTCTCATTTAACGCCATAAGAAAGAAAGAGAAAGGCCGAAGGAAAAAGAGAGATAGATCGCGAGCGTTTCCGAGTTCCGGTGGGGTCACCGGAAGTAGCCGAGCGTGACCGTGGTAGTTCTAACGGAAAAACGTGGGAACTCGTAACCGTACTCGTGCCGATCCCATCGTACCCCGAAGACACACGGTGAATCGAGTTTGGCGATAATCGATTCAAACTCGAGAGGACGAAGGAAATTTCACGGAACGAAATTGCATAGTTTCCTTTTTTTTTCCCGAGAGAAGGAGAGATAATCGAGTTAAAAAAAAGAAACAAAACGAAGGAATAAAAGGGACGTGAAAAAGAAGTGTCTCTCCCGACTACCCATCTCTCTCTCTTTCTCACCGTGGTACATTAATTAACGCGCGCTAAACGAACGCCGAGGTCAATCAAATTAAACGGCCACTATGGCACAGCTTCGCGTGGATACTCTCATACAGGAGTCAATGGGTTAGAAGAAACGGCGCGATAATTCGTTAACGGGAACATCGTTAAGGAACATCACTCTTTTCTATCTCGCTGTTAAACGTAACGAGAGATCGTAGAAGAAAGAAAGTAGAGAAAGGAAATTAAAAGAACCGAGCTTCTATACTTTTTATTACACCATTTTACGGACAAAGAATACGAGAATCAAAAAAGAATGCAATTACTGAGATTGGTAGAACGTCATCGTTTAAAAATACAAGTTTCCTACCGATCGACTATAAAAACGATACCAAAAGCCTAACAATCTTATACCTGTAGCGAAGTAGACCCAAAGAGAGTGAGATAGAAAGACACAAAGTATCAGATCTCACTCTAATAGCTTAAGTCGGTGACGTCAGACGGTTGGAGGGTACGACCAGTTCCAAGCTGGTGCAAAACGAAGAAGAATCTTCCTACTCGCGTTTACCTTTTTACCGGCCGGCTTCGAGGAACGTAGCAAGCGACGCCATGTTGACCGAAGCCTACATTTTTCCCGACGGGCGTATCTTCTTCTAACTTTCTCTCTCTCTCTCTAACACACGTATCAAGCTTGAAGTTTCTCGCATGGTGTCTACTTCACGGAGAGACGTCATCGTGATCGTCGACCTTCGTCATCGATCGCTCGGAGGAGGGGGAAGACGAAGAAGAGGAGGAGGTGGCGAGGGTGGTGGTGCTACCAGTGCTAGAGTACCTCGTGTTATATCGTAGTTGGTGTTGTTGTTAATGGTGGTGACTGTGTTGGTTGGTGTAGGAGAGCGCCTCGAGTGAGCAGCGTACGAAGAGGTGCCTCCTCGTGTCGCGCGAACGAACGATGCTCGACGCTGTTACCGTCGCTCTCGTTAGACCGTGCGAAGTATCGCGATGGAAGTCGGCCGTTTCGTGACGACTCGTCGCGTACGGTCGACCATCGGGAAGCCCGCAAGGTTCCTGCTACCTCGTCAAGTTTCTCATCGAAGAAACGAAGATATCTCGACGTTCAGTCTTCTGTCATTAAGATATTCTTTTAAAACTAAGGATATACCATCGTTGTTTACGAGGAACAGCGTTTTTATCGCGCTACCACGTTCTCCAGTGAATTCCACGAAGAGATTCTCAGTAGTATCGGTGACAAGGAAAAAGAACTGGTTTGGTGTTTCGAGTGCTTGAGTGCTCCGTCAGTGATCGTCTCTTGCCAAACAATATATTTTTTCTCTCGTTTATTCGAGATATTTGTGATATTCCTTTTTTGAGGAAGGGGGAAATATTTTGATCGTGACGAAAGTCTTGGATGGTGCTACGAAAGAAAGGTGAAACGTTTTCCTTGTATTCTTTGGTGATTCGACGTCTTCGTAATCGCTAGCCTTTCGATACTCGACGCGCTTACAACGATCTACTACGCGTCGTGAAAACATCGGTGTACTGCTCGAAGAAGAGAAATGGGAAACCACCCGTCCGCCCACCAGCCGCTCGAGAGGGCTACCAGCCATGCTGGAAATGGTCTTCGTCTCTCGGTACGTTCGTTTACCCGTTCGTTACTCTCTCTCTCTCTCTATCTTTTATGTCTGTTATATACCTACATATATTCACGTTTGTCGTGGGCTTTCGCTCGTCAACCGACGATCTCGTTCGACCTGTCGCCTGCAGGTTCTCTGCGAACCGCGAGAATACTCGTGGTGACCTATTCGAATCTGGTTCCCTCACCCTCTATTCTTCTGGAGAACTTTATTGTTTTACAGATTACCTGCCAAAACTACGATAGCGTGGACTTTGCACGGAAGCTTTTAGTCCTCAAAGTCGTTCACTCTTTCTTCGTTTTTGTGAATGGGAATGGGGGCAAGATATAGTTTTAGAAGGATGTCATTCTTCTTTTCTTATATTTGTGGATAACAAATGTTGACAATTTTAACAGCATTTTTGGAATCTTATTATTTGCGATTTTAGAAAAAATAGCGAATTAGAAAAGTATTTTTATATGAATAAATTCTCACACGATTGTAACAAAAGAAGAATATTCCTACAAAGTAACACGCTACGTTAATCGATAATAGTTATCGCGAAAACACAATTGATGGATCGTCGTCATTAAATATCGAATAAGGTTTATGACGTGAATGAAAACGATTCGGTGCGTCTATTAAGAACAAATCTCTAAAGTTTTGAGAGAAATTCGGAAAAGCAATTTCGCACAAACCATTCGATTTTGAAGTTTAATCGATAATAATTTTGATCTTTTAGAATAGGTTTAAGATTCTTGTCAAATTTTGATGATATAAACGCGTCGCGTTCCGTTGCGCATGACGTCAACGGTACGCCGCGCGATCCATCCTCGTTTGAATATCGTAAGAGGTTTCCTTTTGTCGTGTGTACGGCATTCTCTATATTATTCCGAAGAATGTCTGTTGACGCGCTAACGACGTGACCGTTATATAATGTCCTCTTACCTTCGACGATGATACCTTGGATCTTTGTCTTTCTCCCTAAGATATTATAAAAAAAAAAGTTATTAGGAAAGATAAATTGTGGTTGAAATGAAAAATCAATATGCGATCGTACAAGATTTTATTTATCTTCAAGTACAGAATTGAACATTTTATTCGCAATATCCAATAAATCAATTTCTACGAAAGTAATTTGATTATTCAAACAAATTTGATAAACTATTCCAACATGTTTCTCCCCTGTTAAAATAATTCAACAAGTTCGTATACAGAATTTCGGTCGGTTCGTAATTGTTTCAAGTAATATTACAATTCCTGAAGCGTTGAACGCGATCAAAAGATAGACCGAGAAGACACCGTCGGTATTGCAGTTTCCTACCATAAAATAAGGTCAGGAACTCCTATCAAAGTTTCGTAGAGTCGAGGGAGGTGTCATAAATCGACGACAGGGTCAACCGCACACGTATTTCCCAAGTGGCGAGCAGACTTCGTCGAGACTCAGCGAGTTTGTCTAGCACGAATCTTTCGTCGGGTTGGATCTTCGTTTCTACTACATCATCGTCTAGTTATATTTTCGTATTTCTCGTGAAATAAGAAGTCGACTATAGTCGTGATAATACAAACTTCGTAAATCACCAAAGAATGACTCGCGACTGAAAAGATAGTTATTTTCTTTCTCTTTTCACGAACTTACAATATTCGTATGGACCCTTTTAGGTCAGAAACGACGAACGATGTACTTCTCTCTCCGTTACGAGCCAACGAGTCGTATTTTTGCGTCCGTGAAAGTTCGCGTATGACTTTCGACGCGACGAAAGCCTCCTGGCTTTTCGGAAAGTTTATTTTTATCAGGGTTGGAAAGGAAGCTTTTAACCGACGGCTCTACAGCCTCGCATTTTAATCCCGGTAGAGATACACTATGCGTTTGTATGGTTTAACCCCGGAGAAGGGCTCGGAGGTTGTGGCACACGGGATATCATTCAAATAACTGGCCGGGTTTCGTCTCGTCCCTCAGCCGTACGCCTGCTCGTGGTACAGCTTAATTACATGGCGTCGTTACGCGCTCTAATTAGAGAAATTACCTATCTACCGTGCCGCTGGAACGAACTTCGCTTCGGTCAACCCCCGCCCTTTTCCCCCACTCTAACCCCTTTTTCCTCGTCACGGATCATCGTAATCGACGATCGATCGCGTGCCCGTGTACTTCGTTGCCACGCCAATGCGCTATTATCGCCTTATCGTTGGATCGAATGTGCCAATTTTTTTTCAACGACCGTGCCTTCCTCCTTCCACGATCCGATAGAAGCTCGAGAACGTCTTCCTTTTCTTCTTATAACTTATCTTGATAGTGGAACTATCTTTTTTGCGGTAATTTCATCGTCTTTCGCGAAGTACCCTCGATCTTATATAAGTATTTTTCCTTACATATTTGTGGTATTTATCATACTAATGTGATTAAGTATGGCTTTGGTATGTTAAACGTAATTTGTGTTACAGGGAGATACGGAATATCTACCCTTTGCGTTAAAATATGTTTCTGTCCTGGCATTCGCGTATTGCATGCAGATAATGACCTGACAAATCGAGCGTTTTTATCGCACACTTATAAGAATACTGGTAGTGTACGACATACTTCATTCTGGAGTAGAAACATGATTGCTTCGAATAGAATTCTGATTTCAATGTAATTAAAGAAATAGTATATGAATTTTGTTGCGAATAATGATATTACAATTTATTTATTTTATTTTAGGGTTTTAAAATAAATTTTTCTGTTTGGAGATCTAAAAATTTAATTGTAAAACGATATGTAAAATAATGGTTTACTTAAACAATGAGCCAATGATGCAAATTGGTGAATTTATTAAATTTGATCGAGAAATTAACGAGGATTCGAAATTGATTCAGTTTTCCATTACGAGTTCGAAATATCAAATATCGTATTAAAGTACGATAGGAAACGAAAGACAAACGTTCCGGATATCCTTTGAGAACGTATTTCTCTCTGAATATTTACTCACGATTCGTTGGATTTTCTTTGGCCGTCACGACGTCTGGAACCGTCCGCGCCGGTTAAAAACAGAAAAGTTCCACCACCACAGGCACTTCTTGGATTTCCCGACGTAAGAACAAAGTTCGACGATGGACTTCGTGCCGGATTCTCCGATTCGGTTCGTTAAGAAACTTCAGAGTCGAGTAATCGTTTCGCTAGACTGCTGTCGGCTAGAATTCTCGTTAAAATTATATTCTTGATCCTCCTTGACCCCGACAAACCGAAAAGAATTCTTTAAATTACATTTAGCAATATTTTATGCATTTTTGTTGGGAGAGAAATCGTGATAAGTTTAAAACTTTCACTTGATTTAACGTTTATTCGATAACACGAAATTACAATGGATACTTTAGTACATTTTTGGAATATATAAAATGCATAAAATGAGAAAAAGACTATTCCTTATTTTCTTTTCGTTTTGTCGAGAACAAATAACCGAAAAGTCTCACGACCCACGTAAAACTATCGTCGACCGTTCCATCTTAAACTACTATACGGTATTTTCGTGAGCTCGACGATTGATCAAAGTCCACCGGTCGAGACTTGCAATATTTTCAAATCCTGGAGAAGGTCAGGAACACCGGGGTGAAATATTTATGTCGTTCTAGAAATATCGTATGAATTTCGAAATTTTACGCCGTCACGATTTTATTAACGGTCGATTTAACCTCCTCTAACGTATCCTCGCTTTGCGATAACGTAATCGTCTACCTATTTAATCTTTGATAGATTAATTTCGTTTCTTTACCATGTGGCGATAGAAATTTTATCGTATAGAACCATAATAAAGTATATTGCCGTGTCATATATACCAACATCCAATTATACTCAAACAAAATTGATTTTTACTAATAACTTAGAAACATGTTTGAAAAGAACATACAAATGCTATACAAGATCGAAAAATGATCTAGGTCGTGTATTAAATAATTGGTAGGTGGTGCTGTTATCGCATGTCGGTCGATTAATCATAATTTAAAAATAGTTGCGTGTTCCATGTCCATATAATCGAAGCTCGCCGATATTTCTGGTAGAACGCGAAATGTGTGCTTTTATCTATATACTAACTTCGATATATGTATACCTACATATGTGCGTGTGTATAGAGGGATGCACGCAATACACGAAGAAGTCGACCAGCGAAACGAAAGAAAGTAGGACGTGCCAAAAAAAAGTTGCAGTCGTTAACTGCACGCTCGAATTTTCAAAAATAAAGACCCTTTTCTTTACCACGTAGAGCAATCTTCGCGAAAGGGGGACGAACTTGATTAATGTTGCTTTATCGCCGAGACGTTGACGTGCATTGTCACGGAAATGCAATCAACTCCCCCCCCCTGACATGTTATATAACAAGGCGAGAGCATCCGTAATATAATCGATTGCGGTGCAATCGAGACTACGGTCGAATAATTAGATGTGGCGATTCTGTGGTGTGTTCATTAATTTACGCTCGCACGTAGCTCGAGTAGGTACACATATACCTGCATACATGCTAGTATATGTACGTATGCTTTCATCCTTGTTCGCTGTGGATCTGTGAGTAAACGAGAAATCGTCCGTATGCAAGATTGAAGCGTTAGAACGGTAATCCGTGTTAATTATTTATCTCTTATCACGATTATGTAGAATGTGTAATGGGTAGAAAGGATTAATATATTTTATAATATTGTTTGAGATTTTAGAGATTTTTGAACGACGAGAAAAAGCTCTTTCAAGTTTAGATTGATTTTTATAATTCTTTGGAGTATTGTACAAATTTACGAGAGAAGTGCATATGTTAGATTTTTTTTTATTACTGTAATGAGATTTGATTATGTTTTGTTGATTTCTCTAATGAAACATTCAATTTGATAAATGTCATCATGTCATCTATTTAGAAAAAAAAGTTATTGGGTTTAGAAAATCACGTTCGAATAATTTCTGTGCTCGTAGCGTGTGATTGCAAAACCACGATTTCAAGGTTTTATTCCCACTTTTTTTTTATTTAAACGCCCGACGCTTGAAAAATCTCACGTTCTCGTTAGTCGTCGAGCATTGGTTTCCATATGTAGACAAAAGAGAGAAGGAAGAAACACCTTCGATCGTCGTAAGTCGCGCGGATGAGAGAAGAAGAAAAAGATGGCGGTAGTTAGCTCGAGGAAAGAAGTAGCGGCACTTTCGAACGAGTTAAGTCACTCGAACATTGACGCACGAGAGTATGTACAAACAGGTTTTTCACGAAGGCGGGAGAAACTCTCGGTGCTCGGCGACCTCTTTCGTTCGGCGAAACTGTTTTGTCACTGGAACGCACGGAAGGATATGCGTTCGACATCTTGAAAGATGTTCCGCGAACGTGTGTACACAATGTTCCAAGTTATTACTCCAACTGTCGATCGGAGTGTTTGTCTTTCTAGCCATTTCTCTCGTGGTCGCTTAGAAATACAATTCTTTGGAAGAGTTTCTCAGAATTCTCGAGGAAAAGATCTGGTTAGTTGTGAGTTATATATCGTAAAATAAAATTTTAAAAGCTTTTACTAACCAAATGTTTAAATAATTTACTACATTTATATTATAGTATGCAATATTTCTCTTAAACATCAAAGTTATATAAAATAACAATTTTGTTTAAAAAAAAAATTATATTTTATAATATACATTACAGAAACTGATATTATTTCGTCCTAAAAAAAGAGAGACGCAAACAACGAACTTTTACTCTCTCATGAAAATACCCGGCAAAGTGCATTACGTGAAAGTGCACCGAAAATTATTATAGCAATGCATTATCGTAACACACTATGGCGTGTATCGACGTAAGCAGATCACGTGGTGAACTTTTGAAAAGCTCAACGTAATGGTACATCGACATACATACGCGCGAAGCGTAAACGCAAGTTTGAGCCTAGCTACTCCTACCGTGGTAGCGCTCGAGCGAGGGGATCGAACTCAAGGATAACCAGTGGTATGCCGATGTCCTCTGGGTTCAGTAGCTACGAAGGGAGGGACTCTCGCTGGTATTTAAAATATCGACGTGTAGGTACCACTGATTCGAAGAACTTACGACGATTTAAATGGCCAACGGAACGATAACAAAGATCCATCTTATCAACAAAAAATCGATTGATACTCGTTCTTTGACCTTGGTAAACGTTAACGAGCGATGCATCTCTTTTATTATTTAACCCTTTCTTCTTACAATGATTTATGAAGAGCGACCCGTCGTTAGAGTATTGTAGGTCAAGAAGATATACATCGGTCTCACCGTTCTTGATTAATGCACCCGCATGTTTCCCCGTCAACTGGGTCAAAGTGATAAAACGAAAGTTGAGAAAATTCGTTGATCGTTTTCTTTCAAGGATCAAAAGCTGTGAACGAATTTTCAAAAAAAATTCGTATCAAGGTTCGTTCGAGCATATACCATCATCTTTGTCAATCTTTTGATATACGCGTGGTCGTTCGATCGAGACAAGTGCCGTGCAATAGGGAGAGGGGTCCAACGTTTGCTAGACTCTGACAACAGGACTCGTAGTACCTACCTATAGGAATCGAAATTGAGTTCACGTTGTATGCGACGTTGAGCCATGTTGCGGGTTAGAGAGTCCATATGTATGCAGATGAGCGCAAAGGACACAGGCTTTGTCCTCTCGCATACATTGCTGCTGCGTTCTTGCGTACCCTGTCTCTCTTTTCTCTTCTCTTTTCTATCTCTTTCTCTTTTTCTGTCAGTGTATACGTATTCTAGCATATTCAGCAACATCGCCGCATACGGAACACCTGTCGCGGTGAAAGGATTAAGCGTTCGTAGGTGCTCGTTCTATTGGACGATCGGACTCGCTGCCATTTCAGGTAACGACGATTTTCATATCCGTGCGGTATACCTAGCTCTATCGCTACTAAGCCAGTCTCCCCCTCTCTTGGAGTTGCTCGATCGGGGGATAAGAAACGTCGGATATATCCTACGCATCTCTCGAAGGCCGCTACAACTCTCGACCGTTTTTCTTCTCTTAGGATTTATAAATTGGAAATGAGAGACGTGCGATAGGAGAGATCGCTTCGTGAGATATTTTCTAATCAAGAAGATTAGGTATATGTTGTTTCTTCTATTTTCTTGGTAGATTTGCAAAAGTTAATCAAGAAATCAATCGAGTGCTTGGATTGTTAATTCTTCAATTAATCGTAAATTTCATCATTGATTGGAAAGGGAATATGTTGATTAGGAAACATCAAAGATAGAGTTGTCAAAAAGGTTGGAATGTACCTAATGAATGTAAATAGTGGAGATGAATATATCAATTTATTTGGAGAACTCGATGGACATGAGTAAATAGATGGGATAGTAATTAGAGCAGAACGTTGCACGGTCGTGACTAAAATTGTCCGTACTCGAGACAATAAGCCCTCGAAGTTGGTCTCGCGAAGAACTCGTCGGCACTCGAACATCGCCGCGCCCTAAGTTTCGACCTGCGGTCAACGAACTTGCGTCAACGTACTGCTCTAGGGCTACGAGCTTTCACCGATACTTTTCTAGGTCACTTCGTCGGCAAGTCAGGACCCGAAAGATTATTGTCTTCGATCGTAGAGTGTAATTCTGTAAGAGATCCAAATATTTCGCGAAATCGTGCCAAATATTAAATCTGTGAAAGATTTTGGCTGGCGAATAAGCGATAAAACTCATAATTCTTAATTGAATTTTGTGGTTAGAAAATATTTATTCGTTTCATACGCGAGATACACAAACGTAATCACCAGACTGAAAAAATGTTTAGCAAGGCGAATTTTATTCAGTCTCTTCAAATTTCCAACCGTTGCGAGCACGCAGTTTTCAGACGGGTTATATATTTTGAAATGCAAATAACATCTCCACCTCGTTTTCTATTTATCTCTGTCTTTTAGGTGCAGAGTCCACTGGTGAATTAATTGATGCTAGCAGAATCTAAATTTTCAAATAGTATTTTAAACGTGGTGCAAAATTATGCGTGTAATTAATGCGAAGTTAAAGACTCTAAGCCGTCGGACCTTTTCAAATCGTGCGAGAGAGGATCGGGAGAAATCTTCGGAGAATACGTCGAAAGTGTGAAAACAATGGGTTTGACGATTATGAAGGGATCTACCAAGGATTTACTAGAAAAGAGAGATAGAGAATACACGTAGCCGAGTTCCAAGATCGTCCGTTCCGAAGGAATTTCAGTAATGCTGCTTGATTAAAATTTCAATCGGCGTTATTCGAGCGAGAAAACCGAACGAAGGATTAATAGAATGAAAATTATCAGGGCATCATGATTTATTCGTACACGATGATTATCACCATGGTTCGCTGTTATTGTCATTTGTATGACTCATGGTACGATCGACACGTCATTCAATGTTGCATCGCGATCTCATTCCACGATGATTCTCGTTCCAATTTATTTATTTGCAATCTTTTCCAAAAAGCGAATCATAGTAATCGATTGCAAAATGGGAACGAGTTGTGCTGGAAATATTACGTAATATCGAGAGATAGGCCAATCTACATTTCGATTACTTCGAACTTGTTCTCGCGTATCAATATTAATAAATAAACACTGTTGACTGTTCGATGCTATCTCGATACTATTTTGACGTAACTTGACAATTTATTAAAAAAAAACAGGGTCTTCATTTTAAGAAAATAGTGACACAATATTAAAAGTAATATCTTTCTAAATGCTGAATTATTCAATCGAAATAAAAGAAATCCTTTTCTGACTAACATAGTTACATAATATTATGACCTCGGTTGAAGCTTAATTAATTCTGAAGTATATAAAAAAGTTCACTGCACGCATATTTCAAACAACAGACATTAAAACATAATATTTAAATAGTTTCAATTTTTGTATAATAAAAAAAAATTAATCGAAAAAGAGGATGGTTAAAATATAAAAAGTTATTGTCTTCCCAGTTTCATCGACCGCGTTAGCAGTACGTTTAACCTTGATTCGCGAACTCGTCACCCGACCTCTCTTTCAACGCGGGAGTGTCTCTCGGCTATAGCAGGAAATTGCTACGCTTCTTTGACCCGACCACGTTTGACGTACACATACGCTCACACATAGAGAGTACTCTCTGGCTTCTGCATCGGACACGCATAGCATGCAGAGGAGATGCATTCCCCGTCGCCATCTTTCCTTTCACGTCCGAAGGTCGTGTCCGGGCTATTATCATATACGCGATGAGGTAGGTACCTCTAAGAATTCATACGAGAAAGAGCTTCGATGAAAGATCAAAGAACAATTTTTATGCATTATAAATTATTATGAGGAGGTGAGAGAAATCGTGAGACGTTGGAAAATCGTATTGGAGAAAATTTATATGTGCAATATCGAGAGATTCTTGTTGCCGATAAATCAATAGAAGGGAAATATCATAAATTAACTGTGAATAGAAGAAATGGTTAAAGTTTATTCGTATGTAAATTATGATTACGTCATTCGTATATCGAATATATTTTATTTATAGTTTAATCATTATTCAATAGTTGGTATAAATTACTTCAGTTTTTAGATTCTTATAGAGAATATTTGATAAAGCTGTCGAAAGAAGATCACTTTTATTTAAAAAAAACAATTATTATTTCTCATTAGAATGCATATTTTTTTAATCAAGGAATTCAATATAAAACTCGGGAGTTTATGAAGGGAATGGAATTTTGTACAGGGACTAGCCTCGATATTTCGAATTCTTTCGTCCTTAGTCACTGTACGAGTCACGGATGAACTTTGGATAAGAAGAAAGTGGTTGAACTCTTTTCGAATTCTTTGGACGAAAGTACGACACGTGAATCATGAACTCTTACTTTTTTTATTCCTTTTTCTTCGCGTGTTCATTCTACAAGCATTAACTTCGGGTACGTTTTTTATTCGTCGATGTGTCATTTAGAAGTTTACTAGATATAAATTTTGTATAACAATTTAATACTAATAATATCTATTTGATAAAACACATAAAAGTATTATTTATTAAAATTACAAAATATATCGAAATCGTAACGTTTAAAAAAAATTAATCCATGTTACTTTGATCGAAGTAACGATAATAACGCTTCCAGTAAAAGGGTCAAGAAATTGCAGTCAACGATGTTCGAAGCACGAGGATCGTGTGTAAAGCTCGAACGAACCAGATACGTTCGAGTAATGCACCAGTACACTCACGTGCACCGCGTTGAGTGAAGTACATAGCCGGGTGCTAATAAAGCACGCCGTTTTATCAGGATCATTAAAGCGTACCGCATAAAAAGGAAAGGGGAATAGCAACTTGGAGCAGAGGAGGAGCATAATTCGATTGAACGAAATTGATAATGACGCGGGTTGATCTTCGCGATGCTCATCTCTCAACGCGAACGAAACGTTTACGCTTTTATATTTAACGGCGACGCTCGTCTTCGTCGATTTGCGTTCGTTTAATATCGAGAAGAACGCGGGGATCGTAAAAATATAAAAATAAATGCAGGCTTGGAATCTCGTGCTGGTAATACGCAGTCGAAATATCGTCTGCGATCGAAGACGATGAAAGAATATACGTAACTTCGGAGCTAAAAATACTTTCCCTTTCGTGTAATAAATTCTAATGATGCATTTATCATTTTAATAAATATTGATCTATAAAATATATGTCATTTTATTAATAAATAAAATTATATCTAATAGGACATTCTAAATGAATCGTAGGGCGATTTAAAGCTACCTTTTTTTTATAAAAATTTTGAGATCAACAATTTCACAGCATATTTCCGTTTGAAGACTTGAAAAATTCATGGGAGGCTTTGGAATTATATATAACGTAATGCATTTTAATACATGCATTCTATAAGCGACGTGTAGGGAATGGATATTATTTGCGCACGAACCATGTACCAGAGGACCTACAAAAAAGAATTAGTCGAAAGGTTCTCCGTTCGTAGAGCCGCTTTTTGAATTGCTAATGGCCACGATCCTTTCTCGATAGTTCTTTGAAATTCGCATACCGAGAAAAACTGCATAATTTGATATCTTCCTGTTAACGTTGAATCGTACACGTTACTTCTCATACTTTTATTATAGCCTGTCATTTTTAGGATTGGTTCTACACTAAAGACAGGCTTTAGCAAAACTCCGCTTACTTCACAGTTCCTCGAATTATGAAATCACACCAGGATACTCATACTTCCACCTTTAAAATCATACGGATATCGATATCGCGATTGACATAAATTCAGTGATACTAAAAATTGTTTATGCATTCTGTAATATTGAATAATTTTTAGGTAATACAAAAGTGAGAGAATCACAAAACGTGTATAAATAAAAGCTATCCTTATTTCCATAGTGTGTTAAGGTTATACCGGGTTCGTAATATACAAAGTCCATTATTTATTTAAAAACACATCTATTTCTTAATGAATGCTTATGTGATATTACCCGAGTCTCTACAGACCCATACAGCTTTTAAGGGTTAAAAGCCTATTCTATATTTTTCATATTTACAAAGATCATAGACTATATTTTTAATACCCTTTTCGTATTTAAACCCGTTCCTTTAAAAAAACAATACCATGATACGCTTAAAACATCAAAGAAATAAAGAAATCCAATTGAACGCGACATGGTAGTTGGTCTCTCACTGTGCGAGCAACCGGTCGAAACCGAGCTTAACCGACGCGGTCTGCATTCTAAAGGAGTGTAAATGGCTGGATGGGTACTGTACTCTACGCAAGTGTTTATTCGAGAACGATTATAATCATTGTTGCAAGAAGGGTTGCGAAGAAGGAAAAAAGACAGACGAGGGAGGGGGGTTGAGTGGTTCGAGTCCGAGATGTAGATTCGTTCTGAATGGACGCACGACGATGAGAGATCCACGCGACCGTTTTACTCCGACGCATTGGTAAGCCTATTACCTTTGCTAAGTAAACACCAGTGGGTAATCCGATTGCGTCGAGAGTGCTTACTTTCGCACGTTTTAACCATTAGCGAGTCGTTCTTTTCATCCTAGCAGAGACTCGAGTACCTACCAGCCATGGATATATATCGTTCTATCACGGAGGGTGGATTATTTTCGTTCTTTCTTATTTTTACAAGAGGAAAAAAAGAGAAACGAACGAGTGGGAGCAGACGATGTATCTGGGATTCTCGTTTTGGTCTCTCTTCAGTGACCGTCGTAACCTTGCGAGGACGAGGAACGATTCCGTGGCTCCTCTCGTTGATCTCGATATTATTACGTGCGAGAGTGGTCGAAATTACATTGGAGAATCGTCTGCTTTACCGCGAACCGCGTTAATTTTAATCCTCGCCTGGTCACACCGAAATAGCGACTCTTTTCGATCGTGCTCTCGTTTGAGACTTTAATTGTGTTTAATCAAGCTCTCGTAATAACTAGACCGATCCGTTCGAATCGGATTTAAGTTACGAGAAATGGATTTCTGAATTATTCGATTGTTCGACTAATTTTAATATTACTTTTCCTAATTTTATTGATATTGCATCGAAGCTTTATCTGTTTTTTTAAAATGACACTCGTGTACGTGAAACAGTCATTTACGTGACACGAAACGTAATTATCCTTTAGAAATTAGTATTATACTCGATCGATTGGGACTTAATTCGAGTGGAAGTTGTGGAAACGTTATCGTGTACAGGAATTTGACAGCATCAATCTTTATTTTTTCTTGTTCAGGTACAAAAGAAAAAAATCGATAAATGAGTCGAATAAAAAGTGTCAGCACCCCTGGGTGACCGAGTTCCCATGTCACGTACACGCTAGCCTGGGAATGATATCAAAGGGGGATCGGACTTGTGTCGTACGTTTTGTCGATTTTTTCTGATATTTATTAAATCCTAAGCAAGAAATACGAGTGGGAAGCTATGGTTTAAAATCAGGACTGCGTTATTACGAGCGTGAGATAGATAGTCGGTGTCGCTTATCTATCCTAGACCATGGAGTTACTACCGGCTATCGCATAGCCTATTTGCTTATCCATTACGTGATGCCCGAGGGAATTTCGCAAGACAGGTAAATAACTTTACCCATCGTGATCGATCTTTCGCGCTGCGCAAACCTTTCCTAGATTTTCTTCTCGAACGATTACGTTCTCGTATGAAAATAATCGTTCGCGAAATTCACGTGGGTGTGAAAACTAGTATGTTTCGAGCAGCTTTGGCATGATCGAAATACGCAAACGTTTTGTAAATACGTATTGATAGTCTCGGATTAATTCCAGTGGTCTGGCGAGAGATCGTTTTTACGAATCCACGCTTGTGTAAGTCGTTTTATAAGGTATGTAGCAGATTAAAAGGCGTTGGTTGATTTATTATTAAAAAATCTGGATTATCTGATCGATTTTTATCTCAACATTTACGGAATGTGGTGCGTTCAACTTGTTTAGGTGGTGGAATGTGAAACTGGTATTTAATAGGGTATAAAACGTAGATAACCGTTCGTTAGCTTATTTCCAAATAAATCGAGATTATATCATCGATTTGTACTACTAGCCATAGAATAATCTGTTAAGATTCAGGAATGTAAAAGAACGTGTCGGTGATTCGTTAAACGATCATTTATGTAATATACAACATCGTTATGTGCGCTCTAGTTCATTTCAAAGAGAGTCGGATCATTTTAAATCACATCAAACGCGAACATTCATCCGATATTGGAGAAATAAAATAACACTTTCATGATTTGAATGATAGCTATTTTTCAATTTATTTGGAAAAATCTGGATTATTTTATCGACTTGGATCAATGTGATATTGAAACTATCCGATCAGTTTACAGAACAGGTGATACAAAATATACATCCCTAAGTTGTTTAGAATAGGGAAGATGGAAGGGCAGATTTTGGGAAGGTATGAAATTAAAGTTAAGAAAACGTGGAAACGCGGGAAGGACAAAGAATAGTAAAAGGAACATGACAAAAGAATATAGTACGTAAGTCGAAGTGAGCGAGGAGGGTACAGAGAGAGAGGAGATTTCTCAGTGGGTCCTGGTTCTTGATCCCAACCGTTAGCTCTTAGGGGCACCGATTTCGAGGGGATAGATCCATGCTCGGAATTAGGGGAGAACCCTGAGGAGGGGTCCCGATATAAAAGATTCTTTGGGAACCAGCCTCAAGATTCGATCACAGGGGCTTTTTATATATCGCCGAGTCGACGGTGGCCGTTGGCAGAATCTGCCTTCTCGCACCGGTCACTTTCTCAAGGTTTTCGAAGGCTACAGGGTTTTAACGACTCATCAGACAAACTCCTGCCGTCTGAGAGTCCTCTGGGAATTTTCCTCGAGATCCTTCCGTCAAGCTCGAAATTCCATTATAGGTCATCTCCCCTTCGAACGGATCTCGATACTAGCAAGTTCCGGTGGTATTGCGATATCGAGAATTTCGTTTTACTCAAATATTGATCAAATTTGTTTCAGTATTTAACTGGAATTGGATAATTAATTCGAAGTTAATTAAGAGTAATGCGAAACTTTGTTTCATAGTATATGAGAATATAGAAAAAGATGGTACGAGTTCTGTTTAGTATCCAATGACTGCAAAAATTATTTTTTAAAAGACAAGACTGAGAAACTGTGAACAAATGCACTAGATGATGTATGACAAGCATATTTTCCATTTAACTGTGAGTGAAACTTCTCTTTTTTATTTTAAATTTAAAACAACTTAGAATTATGTTAGCGAAAGCTTATTTGTTAGAACAAATTTGCATGGGGCAAAGATAAATTTTAATAACGAAAACAAAAGTTCGACTGTTTTAATCTGTTTTTTTAAATTTCGTCTACGAAAGAACCCTTCGTTAATTAAATCAGGTCTCGTCTCCTCGCGTCGCGTCGTTGGCTGTCAACGTCAGAAACTCGCAAGAGTCCCAGAATCCATCGTGAACTTTCACGGTTGGGCAACCACAGGGTAGAGCATTGTCTATGCTCACGACTACGGTATAATAAACGCCTATTATTATCGCGATGCGTTGCATTATAATCGTTTTTGTCGTTGAGCATAAGTTTTCGTTAGAATTATTCTAGAAACAATCGCGAGAAAAAGCAATTACTGTCCCGTTCATCGATCACAGACGTCTTGCCGCAATTCTTGTGAATTGGGATTACGTAACGTTACTATATCCTCGTTTTTGTATATTTCTGAAACGTTATTATTCATTATTTATTTATAGCGAAGGTTTATCATTTATTTATGACACAATATCGTAGTAATAAATATAGTACAGATTGCTTTATTCATTCATGAGGTTAAAGAACCCTTTTTAATATACAAGTATAAGCGTTTAGCAAAGTTCAAACTTATTTTAATTCTTGTTGCATATTTTTAAATAAAACAAAAATGATGATTATATATAAAATGTGTATTTTCTGTAAAGATAGACAGAACACATGCAACATAATCAATTCTAAGACTCGTGAACTTAGTCGTATTCCATTTCAGAGTTCAAAAATGTACAAAATAGAACATAAAGTAAAACTTTACAGCGAAATACATTACAATAGCAGAATACATTTAATAGGGCAACCGCGATCGATTTTCTTTGCCCATCGGGATATTCGTCACCCCCGAGAGTAATTCGACCATTCTCTCTCGAAGAATTGGAACTCGAACGTACTTTTCCGGGGGTGGCGTCAGTCACGTTTAAAGAAGATAAATAGTATTTTCACTTATTTTTTTTAACCGATTTTTTGCAGAAGCGCGAGAGGTCGCCAGGGAAGAGGATGGACCGGCTACGACGAAGCTTTCGGGATAGTTTTCGACGGCGGAAAGATCCTCACGTACCGGAATCGAGTAAGCCTCATCAATGGCAGGCGGATGAGAGTGCGGTGCGTTCCGCAACCTGCGCTTTTCATGTTAAGGTAAGCATCATCGTTTTTATGATTTTATTCGAGAGGATATAAACGACCACCAGCGTACATCGGGTCAACCCGTTGAAGGGTCTGCCTCAAAGGAGTCCCTTATCGCCATCTGGTCGACTCATCGTGAGTTAAATCAAGGGTGGCTCCCTGGAGAGAAAAAGAGAGATCGATCCAATATAAAACTGTCGATTAAGACTTCTTTTTTTGATTCTTTTGTCATTTTTAGCAATCCTCGATGGTTGTTTTAATGCAATAATTGGGTGTGAGAAATTAAAAAAAGATACAAAGAGAATAAATTAGATTATTGTAGAGAAGATATTTTTGATTATATTGATACTAATTTTGGGTTTTGTTTTTACAGTATTTAGGATGCGTCGAGGTATTCGAGTCGAGAGGTATGCAAGTTTGCGAGGAAGCTCTGAAGGTGCTCAGGGTTAGTGTAATGATTTATAAATGGAATTATTAAATGAATAAAAGGAATTCTTTTCTAACGATTCGTTATATGTTTTGTTTTTTAGAATTCCAGGAGAAGGCCCGTGCGTGCGATCCTTCATGTGTCGGGTGATGGATTGCGAGTAGTCGAGGATGAGACAAAGGGATTGATCGTCGATCAAACGATCGAGAAGGTTTCATTTTGTGCTCCGGATCGGAATCACGAGAAAGGGTTTAGTTATATCTGTAGGGATGGTACGACCAGAAGGTGGATGTGTCATGGTTTTTTGGCGTTAAAGGAATCGGTATGTTGGAATTCTGTTTTATCGACAATAGTAATAGGGTGGAATTGTCTGGGAAGTGTTAGCACAGACGAGGTATAGGATAGACTTATCATGCAATGTAAATTTTTGTTCCACGGTCCGGGGGCTACGTAGCCCCATTACCATTTTAGTGTTGCATGCGACAATATCGGTTTAGAATGGTTTTTTATCGGTTTATCGGTTTTCGCCGATTTCAATGTTTAATAGCCCATTTTCAAGAAAAACGCATGCAGAATACTATCCCGTTGTCCGTTTTTCGATATCGTTAAGCAATGATGAGAAATTAAGCTTTTAAGTGTCGAAGTATGGGTCTTTTTCAAGCTTCAAACTGCTGTATCTTTCGAACTACCCATCTTATCGAAACGGGACTTACATATTCGTAAATTAGAGACTTTCCTCTTTCGAACAAGTATTTGATCGGGCAAATTCGAGATACATCAATTTTTGACAAAAATCCTGACCTATGCATCATGATTTTTGCCAAAATGGTCACCACCGCCGATTTCAATGTTTAATGGCTCATTTTAAAGATAAAATCATCCAGAACAATGTTCCGTTGTCCGTTTTTCGATATCGTTAAGCAATGATGAGAAATTAAGCTTTTAAGTGTCGGAGTATGGGTCTTTTTCAAGCTTTAAACTGCTGTATCTTTCCAACCAGCTATCCTATCGAAACGCGACTTGCATATTTGTAAAGTAGAGATTTTTCTCTTTCGAATCATGTGCATACATCATAATTTTTGCCAAAATGGTGACCACCGCCGATTTCAATGTTTAATGGCTCATTTGAAAGAGAAAAGCATGCATAATAATGTTTCGTTGTCCGTTTTTCGATATCATTAAGCAATGATGAGAAATTAATCTTTTAAGTGTCGGAGTATGGGTCGTTTTCGAGATTAAAACTGCTGTATCTTACGAACCAGCCATCCTATCGAAACGCGACTTGCATTTTCGTAAAGAGGAGACTTTTCTCTTTCGAACGAGTATTTGATCGGGCAAATCCGAGATGGATCGATTTTTGACAAAAATCCTGACCTATGCATCATGATTTTTGCCAAAATGGTCACCACCGCCGATTTTAATGTTTAATGGCTCATTTTAAAGATAAAAGCATGCATAATAATGTTTCGTTGTCCGTTTTTCGATATCGTTAAGCAATGATGAGAAATTAAGCTTTTAAGTGTCGGAGTATGGGTCTTTTTCAAGCTTTAAACTGCTGTATCTTTCCAACCAGCTATCCTATCGAAACGCGACTTGCATATTTGTAAAGTAGAGATTTTTCTCTTTCGAACAAGTATTTGATCGGGCAAATTCGAGATACATCGATTTTTGACAAAAATCCTGATGTATGCATTATGATTTAGAAAGAAGAAAGCATGCAGAATACTGTCCCGTTGTCCGTTTTTTGATATCGTTACGCAATGATGAGAAATTAATATTTTAAGTGTCGAAGTATGGATTATTTTCAAGGAAGGATGAGATTCTCGTCTTTTATCGCAACAGATCTATTGATGTTACCAACTTCGATTATTGGGTCGAATATGATTCCTAAATTCACCGCTCCATATGGTAGAGGGCGTAAGTAAACGTCTGTTGTTTTGCACGATCGGTATTTCAGTACATGGGACACGAAGTCCCATAAGATGATAGGTCTATCCTTATACCTCGTCTGTGGTGTTAGTTGCATGATCGGTATAGACGTATTTGATACCACTCGGATGGTATAGAGAAAGAGGTGAATGAAATTCATTCTATCGTGCTGATAAGGTAGTCTTCTGTAAAATCCTTCAGCTTTATGGTAAATAAAATAATTTTATTTTTTGTTCTTGGATAAAAACTTAGGAAAAATAGAAACATTTAGGAACTTGATAATTTTATTTTTAGAGATAAGAATGCAGGATACAATCATGTCTTTGATTCTAATGTATTCATTCTTTCAGGGTGAGAGGTTGAGTCATGCTGTCGGATGTGCGTTCGCTGCGTGCTTGGAGAGAAAGCAACGTAGGGACAAGGAATGCGGCGTAACGATGACATTCGATTCGAAGACGTCGACCTTTACGAGAAGCGGCAGCTTCAGGCAACCGAGTCTTACCGAAAGATTGCAGGATACGCGTGAGCGTGCCGTAGGTCGGTCGTGTTCTATTAAAAATGTTAATAAACGCATTGTTCTTTAAAATCTACGAACAAAAACATTAAATGGTTAGATTAAATACATTTTTCGGGTTGAATTTGGAACATTCGTAAATGTTTATTAATATTTACAAGAATGTAATAAAGTTAGGGCCTACTATACAAAAAATTCAATAGAAGATTCTTCACACAATTCTGGATTTTATTAAATGTTATTCAGCTTCCCTAAATAAAACAGTCGAATAGAATATTAATGACCTCTTTCTCCTAATTTCAGATGTTCCTCCGGTCAAGCAAGTGTACAACCCCTTCGCCATTGAAAGACCTCACGCAACGCCCTCGATGTTAGAACGACAGGGTTCTTTCAGGGGCTTCACACAGTTGAATCAAGCGTCTCCGTTTAAAAGGCAACTCAGTTTACGCGTAAACGATCTTCCTAGTAATCTCGAGCGCACACGCAGTCATAGTCTCGAACCTACAGATTTATCTCGAATGCCCCCGACTATGCCGCACATCGTACCGTTGAAACCTCCAGGTGAGTTTTATTCAATCTCGTTTCCCCATCCTGACGAATTTTTATTTTTACTAAAACGGACGAACTGGCAAAAGATATAATTAAGTCGGTCATTGTTTCGACAATTGAATAACGATATGCTTCTTCATTTTTATAACAGAGTACGAAGGATATGACGAAGGTCATTACAATATTGTCTTCGTTCATATTGCCTGCTCCCTCGATGTTTTGATCTCTTTGATCGTGCTCGTTTATGTTACACGTCAGTTACCTGCTCGATTGCGTTTGAGAAGGTTCGAGCGTTAGTTGAAGGAACGAACGCGTAGCTAGATCCGAGATTTAGCGAAATCTCGAAATAGCCAATACCCCTTCGTATTTGATGTTACCAAACGATACACATTATTATTATCGCACACAGAATATCCTATACTTGCGTTCATTCTTGAATTACTTTTAGGCGAACAAGGTAAGCCGGATATCCTTGGGTTATAAAAGTTCGATTAACGTTGGTTCGACTCACTCTCTCGATAGATGGAAAAGAAGATACTTGCTTATTATAATTCTGATATAAAAATATATTTTCTTTATTAAGCAAAAATATTCGAGCCAACGTTAAGATCCTTTAAAACTTCAGCGACTCCTAGCTAGACCCTCCTCGTAGAGTCCACAATGTTCTCGTTTGACAATGACAGAAACACTAGCTTGTACACGAAGCATTTGTTACTCGTGCTTCGACAATAACATATTTATCGTTGGGCCAATGATTTTATGCCGTGTATCTCCTCCCCTTTTTAGTTTCTCGCTTTGTTAGACACTCCCATGCGTGGTCCGGCATGCATTTCGATAGTAATCAGCACTAATTCGCTGTACTTGTTCGTTGCTCGACGTATTATCACGAAGAATTACTATCAATGTTAAAGGAAAGTTTTCGTTTCGACAGTGAGTCCGATACCAGAAATATCGCCTGGTGGACAGGACAGCGTCTCGGTGATGTGTCAACAATTATCCCGAGGACTTTCCTTGCTCTCAAGCAGCGATGATTACGGACCATTGCCTTCCCAAGCTACAACGAGTTCCATCGCGAAGCAGCTTTTCATGAACACCAATAACACACCTTCCGGTAAGACTGGACAATTGTATTTGTATAACTAATGTTTATAATTAAGTGCTTTAGTTCATCACATGATATTGACTGCCACGAGAATTTTATTCTAAGTAATGAGAATAAAATGTTTTTTACTATAAGTCTTTAATCATCAATTATGTGTAATATGAATTGAGACAAGTGCATTTATATCATACATGGTCCATGATAGTCTTACTGAGAAAATAGGTGGTGATCATGAGTATCCAGCGTGGCAGTCAATGTGTGAATAAATTAAATTGATAATAAATTTCTATAAAATTTACTTTGTCGTTAAAAAAATCGACAAACAAGATATATAATCGGCCACTTAACCGATCGTAGGAAATCCAGTGTTAATATTACATTTCTTTTCATGACACTCGATTCCTATCGTTTTCAGTGACAAACAGCAATTCGCTAGACGACATAAAGCTGCAGAATGGTCCGAATTTGAACAACAACAACATTAACAACGACAAGAACGAGGATCTCGCAAACTTGAACGACGTTAGACCGAGTTGGCAAGAGTCATCGGTCTCACCGATTCCCATAATAAATCCCAGGCTAACGCCTGTACTTAACAAAGTCAGCAACCTGAGTCCCGTTCTTCCAAGGACGAGTACAGCTACCCCCGTGGTAATGAGCACGCCAGCGTCAAGCGTTGGCGTTTTCGGGACGCCACCTCTACCTCCAGCGTCTAGTCCTGCCTTCAGCACGGCCTCCACATCCTCGCTTGGTAGCGCCTCCACGGCAGTGGCGGTTAACAAATCGTCGATTCCACTTAACAATCCGGTTGCTACGCCGAGGAGCACGTCTCCTAGCGTCAGCATAGCTTCGGTTTCTTCCTCGTTGTCTACGGCGATCGTTAGCGACGTTTCTGGGATTTGTCCGATTCCTATTCCTACGACTCCGGTAAGAGGGCTTCTGCAATTATCTGCAATTCTGAATTTTGAGATTCCAGATTTGTTTCCAATTCCAATTTTTCCAATCCAAGCTTTTTAACCTGTTCCAGATAGCTTCGAACATGTAAGATAATTTTTTTTAACATGACTCTAATGAACAATTTAAAAACTGTTATATAATACCTAGGTATGAACACGTTATATCCATGTAATCTCCAATAGGATTTTGCGTTTATTTATAATGATCGGCCACTATAATCAATTTATCACTTTAAACTCGTAATTCCATTATCCTACAGTACATTACCCAAGCAATTATAAATAATCTCCAATTAATAACATGAATCCAACCAGACACCCATCCAACAGATATCTGGTAACCAATTTATATCTATTCACCCAATCGACCACGTTCTCTCTCTAATAAAAATCACCTCAAAATAACAAACTTTTCCTCTTATACAGGTTCAGCCCGTAGCAGCTGCAGGTACTTTGCCGAAACCCGAGCAATGGTTAGGTAGTATAACGGGAGCTGTCCCAACACCATCACCACCAACGGCACCACAATCGATCACGTCGACGTCTCATACATCGACGAGTCCACGAAGAGCACCACCTCTTCACGCTCGAGCTCTTTCGCTTGGTTCAGCCGCGATGAGTGGGCCAGTTGGCAGAGGTGGTCCTTCGGATCCTTTCGATGCCGAATGGGCGGAAATAGCCGCAAGGAATCTTAGGCAATCGACGACGACGAACCCCTTCGTCGTTCCTAACGCGACGCAGGCCTTTCAGGTGCAATTGTAGCGCCAGGAGTTCGTGAACAGCGTCGCCAAGTACTTTCGCTCGAACACATAGTGACGGCTGCACGTGCGCTCGCGCCTCGATCTTATCCACGATCGGAGGTATTACACGTGAAGAGGGAAGAGTTGAGGATGAAAAAGGAAGGAGAAAGAAGAACGGACTCGTCGTCGATCTTTTTATCGTCTCCCTCTTTTTCCTCTCGTGGCCGTAAGACGAGCGAAAATTCTTGGATCGATCTTTTCTTTTTACGAATCCTCCACTTTTTTTCGCATAAACGTGTCTTGTTACTAAACGTGGGGGATGTTGGAAAAGAGACGACGAGTGGATAGCAACGAAGAAAAAAAAAGAGAATATATAAAGAGAGAGAGAGTGAGAGAGAGAGAGAGATACTATCGCTTAGTTTGTAGTTAGAGAAACAAAGTATGCGCACACAGCCTCGACAAAAAAAGCACGCGTTAATGTTAGAAAGGACGTTGATGATGAGATAAATAAGATGATAACGACGATGCCGTTGTTTGAGAATCTTCTATACAAAAGAAGGACGTTGAGAAGAGAGGAGGCGTAACGCGCTTTTCAAAGTATATACATATTATATATATATACACAAACAAACACACATATATCCTACGACCGATCGTGGAAGAAGAAAAAAAAAAAGAAGACTATAGACGACGATACAAAAAGAAGAGTACTTACGCGCATATGGAGAGTGGTCGAAAGACCTCGTATCCGGTAGTTGCATATTTAAATGTTCGTCCGTGGACGATTAAATATCAGAATATTAAAAATAATATCGAGATAGTCTAGGCTCCAGCCGCGAGCGGTTATCGTTGTTCTGCATGAGACGCAAAATTGTACGCACCGAAAGATTACGCTGCACCGAGTCTAACTTTCCTACGGCTCCGTTTCTTGACGTTTCTTTTTTTCTTCCTTTGGTTTTTCGTACGATTGAGAGAAAAAGCGAGAGGTAAAGAGAGAGAGAGGGAAAATTCGAAGGATAAATCAAATTCGTGATATATCGTCGATGGATGAGTGTTTTTAAATCTAATCTATTCGCGATAGGACTGTGATATCGTATCCGAAACGGGCAACGTTTTTTTTCATCGCGATCGAACGGACGAAATGTCAGTGAGCGGCGGTGGCAGGGAAGGAGGTACGATCGCGAGAGCTTTCACGAAGCACCGACTAAAAGAATAAAAAAATAACAAAAAGAAAACTCTACTACCGCTCCCTATCCGGCAAGAAAAAAGACGCACGTAGTTACTTAAAATAAATAAAAGTAAAAAAGATTAAATTTAGATGTTGAAATTAGAGAGCAGTACATCCTACAATATCGTTGTCTATTATACGTATGGTCGAATTGCATTTAATATTATCAAGGACTGTAGAGGTACGACGACAAGGGAGAAAATACGTATTTTCCACGTGTCCGTCGTGGATACGTCGTACGATGTATTATGATGACGTGGGGCGTCGTTGCATATCGTTAAAATTAGTTAAAACGAGAGGAGAGTGCGAGAAGAGAAGCATGCTAGAGACGTGTTCGTTAAATTTGTCTGTTTGGTGTCTGATCTATGTTTGATCTATGTCTGATTCACCCACTAATACAAAGATATGCCTATGCTGACAAATGTTAAGGACAAATCTAGTGGACACGTCTGTAGTGCGAACGTTGAGCTAAAGAGTGCAAGTGATAGATAAGTGAGACGATCGTCCGAGTCGACGAGATTCTTGTCGAGAAAAAAATATTCAAGAGAGATACACAAACATATTCCATGGTCAACGTGTACTAGAAGAAGAAGAAGTCGGTAGTATTTCGTCTCGGGGCTTTCTGTCTTTCATTATAAAACTGGTGGCTACGCTACGCTTTCGTTTCTTTTTTTCGTAACGGATCGGAAGCGAGGGAAGTCGAGGAAGCATGGTCGAAGTATGACGAATCGAACGAATTGTATGCATTGTATATAGAATAGTTATTTAAAGGTAAAACGAGATTTAAAAGAGAGAGTGAGAGAGAGAAAAGAAGAAAAAGTATCGAAGAACGATCGAGCTGGCCTGCTGAGAAAACGATGATGAACGATGAATCTCTTAAAAAAGTTCGACAGAATCTTTTATATCGAATAGCATATCTGTGTTAACAAGTTATATTCTTAAAACATCACTCGTGCAAGAAAATACACAGTTTCTTTAACGAAATTGTCATATTTTTCGTGACACTTGTGCATACCGAGAGATATTTTACCGAACTCAGATTTTGTAGGCGTACATGCAAGCAATAGAAAAACGCATTCGATCTCCAAGATTCGTTTTAATTATGTTAAATAAATTATTTTCTTAAAGAAAAGTTCGTCTTCGTAGTTTCTCAGAGGCCAACGTGGATGGTTTTCGTGAAGCCACCTTCCGTCCGTCTCGAAAATCAAAAAAGAGAGATTGTGAAAGAATAGACCGATGAAATATGAGAGAGAAAGAAAAAGATAGAAGGTTTATTAAAAAAAAAAAAGCACAAGCGCGATCGTTATGTATTTGCGGCTGTACTTATAAGAAATGTTGGTTAGTCAATGTACTTAAAGAGCATCGAATAATAACACACACACACTTGATAAAATAAACACATACACACATACACACAAACATATAAACACATACACATACACAGCAGAGAAAAAGAGAGAGAGAGAGAGACATATCCAGTCACGATCGCAGCTCGTAAATCGCGAAAAAACCAGTGCTACGAATTCTGTTGGCGTCCTTCTCAGTTTACAGTCGAGCTTATACTTTAAGCTTTTCTCGGGGAGCGCGAGTGTGCGTTAAAAAAAAGAACAAAAGAGCTCAAATAAAGAGAGAGAGAGAGAGAGAGAGAGAAAGAAAGAAAAAAGAAAGAGGAGGTAAAACGCAGTGTATATAACGCAGCCACGGCGATTCGTTACTGACATTTCACGTCTTAGGTACTTATTATTATAATAACTATTATTATTTTTATTATTACTATTATTATTATAATTATTATTATTATTATTATTGTTTTATCTTCTTCGTTTACTCTTTACCCCCCTTTTTGTACACTACTTTTTTCATCCCCCCTTTGCTCCACGCGTACGTTACGCAAGCACGTGGTTTCGAATAATTTACGAAGAGTCGTCCGATCGAGCGCAAGCTTCGTTTTCCTGGCAAAGAAAATATAAAATGCATATATATATATAATATAATGTACGAACGTTTATTCAGAAGATTACACGTTCGTTACGGGCCAATTTTCTGTACTTACTACTTTGGTACTTATTTTGCTTTTAACTCGTGAAAAAAAAAAAAAATAAAGAGACACAAATTTCTATCGTAACGAAAGTGTTAAGGAGAAATGTGATGATAGAGAAGGAAAAGCTCGACATTCTCCCAATTTTTGGAGCGTTTACCTTTCTTCGTCCTCTCTCATCTCCGTGTCGCATCTTCCGTTGTTTGTTTCGCACCAGGAAGCGAGCACTGCGCGTTTCGGTGTCCCAGGTAAAAAAAGGACCCTGAGTAATAATAGAAAAGAAGAATAAATAAAGAACCAACAACAATGGGACAACCGAGATCGTAAGATCGATAGGCAAGTGTACGTACCGCGTGCCAAATTCGAAAGTGCAACCGCGTTGGCTGCCGATCCGACGACGTTTTATCGTTGCGCGCGCGCTTTCGTGGTTGCGTTGTTGTACATAGTGTTGCCGATGATCGATGATGATTCCTGGATCAACGTACATACGACTTAATGCGTGTATATTTGGTAAAGAATATCCTTGTTCATTTTACAATGTATCTGCCCCTGTAAAGATACGGTTTATTATAATGTCTGTTGTGATTACGAAATAGTGTTTTCATTTGACTTCTCTGTGGCTATCTTTTTCAATCCTAGATCATTATACTCCTAGTAATCGTTGGCAAGCAACTGAGAAATGAGATAGGCTAGTAAAGTTCCTTTTTTATTATAAAAAATTTGTTCATGGTTTCTTAGGATTTGATGCGACATTTCTATCGATTTATGTTAGAAGCTTTATTGAAATCAATTAAAATCGATTAAGGTGTAATGGAGAATATATTGAATAAATTGATTATATAGGATATATATTTTAAGTTGAGCCAAAATAGTATCGAATCTTGTTAAATCGTTTATTACGAAATCATCTTGGATTTTCTATATTACTTTTCATTCGATATTATACTCCTCAAACAAGAAATAGAACGAGATAGTAGATTTTCATATTGTTTCTTATACATTACAAACTTCACACGAATATGTAACTTATCAAAATTAAATGTAACCCGTCGATCCATCTAAATTGCCAGTTTTAGCACAATCAATTCGAAACGTTATGCTCGAAGAGTCGAACATATGTCGTGAAAACGTCAACCAAAATGGCATTGAATCTCACAGAAGCTCTCGTCCAATTTCCACCGTCCGTTCCATCGCGTTGCTGTCAAAGGCCTCCTTGTAAGGATCCAGCTTGTCCACCGTGTCCACCTTGCTTACCTTGTCGACCAACTTGTGGACGTCCGACGTATAGCGTCCAGTTTCAGCTGACGTACACATGTGATAGGTAAACGAGCACGGATGAACATTTTTTAAGCTGTTCCTTCGACTTTTAAATTTGTATTTTAAAATATCCATCGAGTAGTACTTTTAGTAGTATGATCTTTATCGCACAGATCAACTTACGAGCCATGCTATCGTCCAACTATACCAAACTGTACCCCACGTCCAAAACCGATACGAAAAGTACCATGCTGCTGTCTGAAGTGGTACGACTGTTGCGACAATTTTGTCGCTAAAAGTAACGTCTAGAGAGCATGATCTTTCAGCTGGTATCACGAATGAAAAAGCTACGTCGTTTTAACGCGAGATTAATATCGTTTAAAAATCGAGCTCGAAGAGAGAAGCTCACGAATGGCGAGAAAAAGGCAAGATTTACGGGACGGCCGTCTGAAGTAGGTAATTTTATCTCGCGCGAGAGAAGCTCGATGTGCTTAGAGTAGGGAAAAAAATGAAGAAGAGAAAATAAAAAAGAAACGCGAAGACATCGAGACGCGACAAGGACAAAGCGTCAGTTTACTAGGAAACTTTTTCTCAAAATGTAACCAGTAATTAATAATCGTCCACATTTCTCATCGCTTTTTCCAGCCTCATCATAAAAGCTTGACCGTAAATCCGTAAGGGGGGAAAACTTTCAACGAGGATTTTTCCTTTAGAACGGTGCGTGTGCTCGGTATTGTGTGAGAAGAAAAATGTCTTGTCAGAGGCGTACAAGCACTTTACCCCCGGTGTGCTGTCATATCAGACCAGCACCGTTTTGCTGTCCAAAGGATGGCTCTCCACCGATGCAGCAGTGTCCACCTAAGCGTTACCGCTGTTCCACTACTTGTCCACCATTAGTACGTCTAGAACTTTTTCGAAATCCTTGAAAAATGTAATTCCCGCTCGTGATTCTTCTTCGTAAGCAGCAGAGGTTTTTGTAATTCTATTCTATTTTCTTTTCTTTACAAAAATTAACTTTGCAAATGGATGTGAAATGGAAATCTCTATTTCACGTGTAACCAGATACACGCGTTACCGTGTAATTAATATATCCGTGTTTTAATTCGTGCAGTTTTTTATATACGTGTAAAAATAAGAGGATATTTTCAACCTAGTAAATCATATATTTCTTTTAATAGTCGAGTATTTTGTTGTACATTAATAATCGCACGAAGTAAAATATGAGTAAGGTAATAAATGTATGCACGTGTATGTTTAATACACGTTTTAAATCTTGAAAGATATGGGATGGGAAAATAAGAGATAAACTTGACAATTTTTAGAAAACGTCTTTATTTTGACAACTATTTATTATTATAACATATAGGACGTTCTATTTCGTTTGTAAAATTTACAGTAGGTACAATACAATCTGACTTAATTCTATAAGACATATTACATTTTTTACACAATTTTGTATACTAATTATTTGATCGAGAATGGCTATACCAGTCTTATCTTTTAGCAATCGAAATCGTTTCCACGATACTTTTCCAGCTCTGACCGAGTCTAATGAATTTATAGATCTGCAGAGAACGGCCCTGTCCTCCACCACCACCGCCAACCATATGCATAGCAGGACCATGTCCGATACGTCCTTGTCGAATAAAATTGAAATGTCCACCACCACCTAAAATACCACCTCCACCATCGTGCGTTCGATTTTGCATTCGCTACACGTGCGAAGGATCAACTTACGCTCCTTGTTACTTCTCCCCTCTGCCAAAATGTCCACGTATCGATTGCTGCTAACCCTTTTCACGCTAAATTCGTAATACCTTGATATTTTTTTTAATCGATCGAAACAAACCTTTACAACTTCGCTTCAAAATGTTTTAAACATCTCGTGGAATATATATGTATATATAAAATCTATTAGACGTGAAAGGGTTACGAGGTACCTTCGATTACCTCTCGGTTATTACCATAGAAATACAATTTAGAGAGCACGATTCGCGGAAATTTTGGTTCAAATACAACGGTTCTCGGGAAATTCGATGGATCAAAGCGAGGGAAAGATTAATCACGTAACTACGAAGCCAAGAAATCGTACAATTTGTATAAACGCGATTAATAGGTGCCTCTTATGTAACATAATTGCAACGATGTTTAAAGGGAATCCGAGAAACATCGTCGATATGCTACCACAACGTACGGTCTGGCAACAAACGTGGTTCGATAAAGGCAAAACTCTGTTGCTAGCGTCCGTTGTTAGAAAATTATGCAATAAGAAGCCCCATCGAAAGCTGGGTTCTGCCATCCGAAACCGGGCAAAGTTTTCGCGTGCACGCTCGCTCTCAGCTAATGTCCCGTTTCGGTCTTAACGTTCGAGTTGTTGTCTCGTCGATTTATTATCCGACGCTTCGCCGTATATACCGTGGCTTAATCTCCTGTACAAACAAACTAACAAACGGACGAGTAAACGCTCGAAGACGACGACGACGGCCTTCCTTCTCTGCACGATTTCGAGAGCTCGTACATATCTAACGTAACGTTGTCGTACATTGCACGTTACGAATTGAGCTTTCCAGCTGACGATAAACCCCATCTCGATATATCACCAGCCAAATTTAATGACATTAATTCTCTCTACTTGGTGAGCCTTATTAATATCGTAACCTCAGACTCGGGAACATTATTTGTCGAAAGGATACTCGAATTTCTATATCGGTTTTTTAATTTGTAATTTTGGTCAAGTATATTTTTATAAACTGTATAGCGATTGGTAGGCTATAAACGGAACTCCTATATAAAAAATAAATACCTTGTATTCGAGCTTGAAATTTAATTATAGCTCTTTTAGAGAGATTGCAGGATTTCGATCTCTAATATTTTTGTTTGTGGTTTGCCAGGTGCAAAAATAATTCATATCCTATGGATTTTAGTGTGGTCGTACTAGCAATTTTGATTTATCGAATAAGTTTCTTCGGCTATTGCAATTCGAAACGAATTTCAGTCTACAAAATGGTATCAAGATTAATTCAATTTTTTCTTTTTCTAATGGAAACCTTTAATTTTATTTTATATCTGATCGATACAACAAAGTTTAATATCTTGCTATTTAATTTAAAATATGCAAACTCTTGCTATAATCACAAAATAATTAATAACAAATTAATATTGTATTGGAATTAAATGTTTAAAGTAATATTGGCTTTAAAAGCTTAAGTAAAGTTTAACCACCTATAATACAATATTATTCGAAATCATCGAGAGAGTAAATCCATATATTATACGCGTACAAACATCATCGAACTTTGGTTTATCAAACCAAAGCAAACCAAAGTTCACTTTTTTACTACTAAATGTTACGGCTACATCGATGAACTATGTTTGGGGCCGATACGTATACGGTATGTAGGGTGCACGACGAAACGTCGATCACGGGCAATTTGTTTGGTCGATGTACGCGCGACTGTTAAGCCGATTAATGCAATCACACGCGGGCATATAGAGATCGATCGTGAACATACGTCGCCCGTATAATACCTGCATTATCTGTCATTAAGCAAGCGTAGGACCTTTCGATCCCCTTCGTATCACTCTCCCCCTTTGCTTTCTATATATATACCCATCCATATTATACAGCCGTGTATACATATCTATATACTTTTTATATTTTTGATTCATACGTCATCGTACAGACGCATAAGCAAACTCGTCATTGAGATACACGTATTTTCTCTTTTTTTCTCTCTCTCTCTCCCCCCACTTCCCGTTCCAAAGCCGAGCGAACTTTTTCGTCGGTCCACGTACTACACGGTACCGTTGTAGCTACATATTTTACACCTATCAGGCGCGGTTCCCGGAACCCGCTTTAAAAAGTTCTCTCGTCAATGTTTAATCCATCGGAGGGCCGTTGCCGCTATATTACAACCGCGGACGAATGGAGTGCTTTTATGCGGTTCAACTGCACACCGACAAGCAACGACGACAAATGGCTACGAGTGCGCGCGCGTACCTTTGCGGATGGAATTGAAATCGAAAATAAATTGAAAGAATTCAATTTTTCGCGGAGATGAAACGTCATTATTTACCTGGTAGGGCGCTGTCGTTTTTTTTTTTACCTTCTCCCGTAATCATCGACGATGCCACGCTGGACAACGTGTCGTAAAAGTGGACGAGTTTTTTTTTTCCTTTCTCTTTCTCTCTTTTGTTCTATTCTTCTTTATTATTATTTTTTTTTTTTCAGTTTGGTTACAACAAATTTTTCGGCATCTCGAACCCATTTTTTTCGCTACCCCGTTGATCCTTTTGTCCGTCGCGCGTGTTTTCTACAAATCGCAACATTTCAATCGCTGCTTTTTCGATCCCCCGCACACACGTGTTTCGATTGACGAGGTATCGGCAAAGTTTTGCCTTTCCCTGTAAAATTGCACAGGACGAATAAATATTTATACGATGATGAAAGGTTTGTAAACTTTTGCTATCGATATCTATTCAGCTCGTCTCGCGATCATCTTTTAATTTGGAATTCTGTATATTATTTTTGCATATCAATTCTACCGAATGGCTATGAACGGACAGTTCGAAATATTGCGATAGTCGACCGGGTGAAAGATTAACTAACGTGTCGCGATGGAATTATTGCGTGACGTTGAAATATTTAATGGATCGTAAGAATTTAGGAAAGCCGAATGTTCGCGTATGAAATTCTGGATAACTAGTTATCGTGGAAAACGATGCTTTTTATCGATGCCAGCATACGTTGCGAAATCGAAATCTATCGCTCTACATATACAGGGTGTCTCGGTAAACTAGGGTATCTTAAATATTTCATTTTTTTTCTTAATCTTTTTAATCTTTGTATTATAGGTATTTAATGCATTAATTACCCAACTTCTGTGAAATTTGCTTTACTTTCGATGAACTTACTTTACTAAAAAAAATTCGATGGCCTTGAAATCTTGAAGAAAATGACTTCGAATGAATTGTTCGTCTATTATAATAGTAAGTCTTTCAAACATGGCAATTTTCTCCTCTGAAATTTTTTGTTATCATAAAAAATAAAGGAGATTGCTAAGATTTTCTATTAGTACTGTGACACCCTTCATATCGATCGTTGTTAATCAGTTCAGCTGTCAAGCTCGTTACAATGCAAAGCATGACATTTTCAAAGAGTGAAAATGTTTAATTCGTAAGAGCGCATTATCGAACGAATCTTGCGCGGCCGCGTTGCGTAGCGTGCTTTTTAATACCACTTTGTATCTCGCAATTACATGATTCTGCAATGGTCATACTTGAAAACACACCATTGAAACGAAACATAATGAGAAACGACTGGTTTGTTCGACCACCTACCTTGCATGAAAATCGTAACGAAGGTAATAAATAAATACGATTTATTGTAAGCGATTATCGATACGGCAGGAACGAATATTGGCTGTCGTCTTTTAATTAACAGGAAGAAGGTTTTTAGTTAATAATAAATCAATAGCCTATTTGCCTATCCTCGATCGAACTGGGATGCTATGTGTAAATACAGAATAGTTGAATTTTTTAAAGACAGAATTTCAATAAACCACAACGAAATAATTTGGGTTTGTAAAAAACGAAGTAAGATTTAAATATACTTGATTTTTATATCCAATCTTTCAATTATGCGTGACTTCAGCAAGTATAAAGAAGTCCAAATTCTTTCTAACTGGTTCGATATCAATTTTTCTGTTTTATTAAGTTCTTTTATACAGATTTTTGGTACAAATCTTCTTTTCTAAATATTTTGAAATTGGCGTAAATATTTGCACGAGCATCGAGTGGTGAACCGTCATAAATAAAACGCACGTCTATTTAGTCGTGAAAATCGGCAATGAAAAACATTATAGATACCACAGTTCTGATTCCAGATAGCGTGCGAGGTAGGTTTATACGATTCGTTCGAAATATCGAAATAAAGTGAGTTTACGAGCGACACAGGCAAAACCGATGGGTCCACCGAGACTCGTAACAACAGAAATCAATCGAGACTGCTTTTCGCGTTTCTGGATACCTAGAGCGTATTTTGAGTTCTCTTCCAGGACCGTTTTTCATTCGTATCAAGCCAAATCTCAAGGAGTTATCGCATATCAACCAGGATAAAAAAAGACACGTGCATTCGTAAACACAGTCGTATATGCATATAAATGGAAGAGATCCAGCAAAAAGATCAACAGCAAATATGGATGAACGAAACACGCATATAGATGTAATGATAACATCGAATATAATTCGAAAGCAAATACACATACACAGTTTGTGTAAGAGAGATAAATAAATCCCAGCAAAAAAATTAAAAGAAAGATTTCAATGACAAGAATTTTTGGTAAAGGTAGAAACCTTCGTCGAACATTAAGAAGATCGACGGATAGGCTGGTTCTCGAGCCTCTCTTCCTTCTCATTCTTCGCTTTCCACCAAAGCCATAAGACGTTTTGTTCTACCGTCTCCAGAACTTAGGGGGATAAGTTTTCGCATTCTTCAACTAACGGAGAACGAGATCGTCGATTACGTGAAACCCACCATGACGAACGGTTGCTTAAGAGTGACGTAACGACTTGACCCTTGACTCCGTCATGCTCTCTAACGACCATGATGGAGATCGATAGATTCTGGTAACTTGTTAGAACGTAGCTCTCTATGTCCCTCGCTTTTTTTTTCTTCGTGATTATTCTCGAAAACTCGAAGAAGGTTGGTCTCCTTTACCGAAGACATTTTTTTTTATCACAATTCAATCTCAATTTTACCTACGAAAATCAGTCAACAAAAAATTCCATGATTAAGGAAAGAAATCAAACACAACAAATTTGTCCTTTACTTCATACAATCTTATAGCATCGACCCTGACCTTATGAAACACATTTGGATGCTACTGTGCAAAGTACATTGATTTCATTATACAAATGCACACTTCCCAGCTAGTTTACATTCTCTATTTACTCACCTAAACTTGCTCTCTGTCCATCAAGTGTGTACAAGTTCTCTGCCGAAGGTCTTACAGTTGCAACGTGTATTTATTAGAACAAATAAGCAGCGTATCACAGTCGAGATTTTATTGGCCCGGAATGGGCGAGGTACGAGCACAAACACAAGAGGCGTTTCCTAATTAAAGGATGTAGTAGAAACGCTTGCAGAGTAAGAGAGAGATAGAAACAGAGAGAGAGAAGCTGGCGAATGTTGGTACTATAATTCCCAAGGAAGGATACGAGACTCGCGTAACGTTCGCGTGCATACCTACTCGCTAACACGGTGAGTGATGTACGACGTTGAAGTCCGCCGGTTCTAGTGAGCTTGGAATACGTTATGACGACGATAACCCGAGGAACGGCACGTCCTGAGAAATGTGACGGAAAAATGATCGTCCCCCATCAATTTAATCAACGTGTAATACGTGTTGAGGCGTAAGAAACAGTTAGTTATACGTATTACGTGACTGGCGTTTTATAAGAGCGAATGCTTTACCAACGATGCTTTGCATTTGACGCGCATCGTGAATTCAGCGAGTCGTATCGAGCGAAGAGACCATTATGCTACATCCTCGAATTTACATTAAAGTCTTTTGTACCACCCACCCACCCTTCTCTCATCGTCCCTTCGAAGACTCGAGCCCCGAAATATTATGTGCATAAATGGAGAGAGAGAGTGGAGCTTGAATGGAGAATACGAAACTAGCAAGCTGCATAGCTATTTAAAAAAATCCATGATATAAATTGTAAATGAAACGTAAAAATTCGTAAAAGTGAAATTCACCTTCGAGGAGACCCAGGTAAAAGCATTTCGGTTGGAGAGTAGTATACGGGAAATCTCTAAATCCGTATCAAAGGGAAACGCCAGGATCGTTTAATCGGTCGACCAGCCGAGTTCGATCGGTTTCCCCTCGTACGGTAATTTACTCGGTATTACGTTCTCTTAGTTACTCGTAAATTTAATTAATCCTTTCGTATCAAAGTACGTATCCGGTCGAAGGGATGAACGACGACGATGGAGAATAGCGTGCACGGAACGTTACGGTTTCGTTGCTCGAGTTGCTCGCTCTTTGAACCCCGACGCACTCGCTTCTTCACTGAAGTAGCACGGACGAATGTTCAACTTTAAGTGGACTCCGGTTTCAAGGAGGGCGGAAAACCACCGTCGCTTCCTTGCCTGGGTATATATCCCTCTCTCTCTCTCGTTCTTTTTGCCTTTGCCAGTGGAAGAGGCGAAGGTAAGGAAGAAACGTGCAGTCGAGTTTCTCGAGAAATTACTCGGTCCCATCGTGGCGACCCCGTCGCCTCCTTTACCACTCTACGATTCTTCTGTTGTGCCTTCTCTCTCTCTCTCTTTCTTTCTTACCTCTTTCACCTCCATCTCCTTCATTCATCTTTTCTTCCCTCGCCTTCGTACTTTCCGCTCGCTTTTCGCTTCGCGAAGAAACTGTTCCTCGGCGAAGAAAAGTTTTCTTAATACCGTGAGAAGCGGGATCCAACACAACGAAGCTTCTCTCTCTTTTTCTTTCCTTCCGACTGGGCCACGCTCGTATTATCGATATTACTCGTATGAAAGTTGGAAGACGAGTGCCGAGCTAGAGAAGATATTTGCGAAGGTGTACGTACGTCTCTCTCTCTCTCTTTCTTTCAAAGAAATGGAACAACGTATCTCACCGAATCGTAAAAGGAACGCGTCATACTTTGGACTATTGCAAATCACCTTACCGTTGTCCTCGTTGCTCTTTCGTCATTTTCAAAGAGAGGAAGCGAAAGAAGGTTGCACAGAAATTCCATAAGAATATTTCTCAGTTTTGAAAAATGTTATTCGACGATGAAAAAGCTTTCGGGTAAATTGAGAAGAAGTCTCTCTTTAAAATCGCGCGTAATAGAATCCAATTTTAACGCACGCTCGAAACTCTTGATTCTCCCACCCGTCCCTGAATTAATGTAATTTTAAGAACAAAAAGTACGAAGGGACGACACGCTGGAAAATCGGGCCAGAGCTAGCTCCGTACGCAAAATGCCGTGTATCCTACTCATTTAGCTGAATAATTGGGTCCTGCACTTTCTCCGTGTAAAGGAACTCACATTTTCCTCCCTCGGTTTCTCCCTCCTTCTCACCCTTTTCGCGTCAACCCTATTCTCTTACTCTCTCTCTTTTTCTCTCGTTCGTGGAAGTCGCCTTAATGCAGTTATTGTTAATACAATTCCAGCGGGTTTTCCGCTTGATGGTTGCCTACCTTTCATTGACAACGCAACGTCACTTACCTCCAACATATACGTATACGTGAGTGTTACCGCGTAGCACGCACGCGTGTATACCGTTACACGCGAGTCCTCGTGCGTATCCACTCTTCCGCAGACAAATTGAATTTGTTACCGGGGGGGAAGGTTCGAGTATACGGGAAAAGAAATATGCTTACGCGCGGCCTGTTGATCAAGAGTCGCTCTAGCGACTAGACGCGTAGTAGATGCGAGTGTACGCAACGTGTCTGAATTATCGCTGACTCGACTACGCATTTTTACGTATTTATGTGTATTGATCGGGTTACTGCTATAGTTTTTTTTTAAATTTTGTTAGTATTTTTATTCTGTTTTTAAGTTCATTCTATTTTCCAAGTATTTTTTTCCGGTCTATTGCGAGGACCACATCCTTGTATCTATTCTTTTAAAATTGTGACATTTTATTTAAACCATTTTATCGAAGGTAAAAGAAATTTCTTATTACAGATTACCTGCAGTTAGGCCTGTCCGTCGCAAAAAAATAGTAGGGGAGACCGGGGCTAGTTGTCCCAATTTTAGGTTTTTTGTTTCTACAGATTTCTGTAGCTTATATTTTCGAATTTTTTGGGGACCATCATAAACTTTAACTTCTTAGCAATACATTTGCCCCGCTGCGGGGTAAGTTGTCTCACGCCATGGGGCAAGTTTTCCAAGGTTTCCAAGGAAAAATCCTGATGTATGCATCATGATTTTTGCGAAAATGGACACCACCGCCGATTTCAATGTTTAATGTCCCATTTTAAAGAAGAAAGCATGTAGAATACTGTGCCGTTGTCCGTTTTTCGATATCGTTAAGCAATGATGAGAAATTAATTTTTTAAGTGTCGGAATATGGGTCGTTTTCAAGCTTAAAACTGCTGTATCTTTCCAACCAGCCATCCTATCGAAACGCGACTTGCATATTCGTAAATTAGAGACTTTCCTCTTTCGAACGAGTATTTGATCGGGCAAATTCGAGATACATCGATTTTTGACAAAAATCCTGACCTATGCATCATGATTTTTGCCAAAATGGTCACCACCGCCGATTTCAATGTTTAATGGCTCATTTTAAAGATAAAATCATGCAGAACAATGTTCCGTTGTCCGTTTTTCGATATCGTTAAGCAATGATGAGAAATTAATCTTTTAAGTGTCGAAGTATGGGTCATTTTCAAGCTTTAAACTGCTGTAACTTTTTAACCAGTCATCCTATCGAAACGCGACTTGCATATTCGTAAATTAGAGACTTTTCTCTTTCGAACGAGTATTTGATCGGGCAAATTCAAGATGCATCGATTTTTGACAAAAATCCTGATGTATGCATCATGATTTAGAAAGAAGAAAGCATGCAGAATACTGTCCCGTTGTCCGTTTTTCGATATCGTTAAGCAATGATGAGAAATTAATTTTTTAAGTGTCGGAATATGGGTCGTTTTCAAGCTTAAAACTGCTGTATCTTTCCAACCAGCCATCCTATCGAAACGCGACTTGCATATTCGTAAATTAGAGACTTTCCTCTTTCGAACGAGTATTTGATCGGGCAAATTCGAGATACATCGATTTTTGACAAAAATCCTGACCTATGCATCATGATTTTTGCCAAAATGGTCACCACCGCCGATTTCAATGTTTAATGGCTCATTTTAAAGATAAAATCATGCAGAACAATGTTCCGTTGTCCGTTTTTCGATATCGTTAAGCAATGATGAGAAATTAATCTTTTAAGTGTCGAAGTATGGGTCATTTTCAAGCTTTAAACTGCTGTAACTTTTTAACCAGTCATCCTATCGAAACGCGACTTGCATATTCGTAAATTAGAGACTTTTCTCTTTCGAACGAGTATTTGATCGGGCAAATTCGAGATGCATCGATTTTTGACAAAAATCCTGATGTATGAATCAAGATTTAGAAAGAAGAAAGCATGCAGAATACTGTCCCGGTGTCCGTTTTTCGATATCGTTGCGGAGTGTCGAAAAATAAATTTTTTAAGTGTCGGAGTATGGGTCGTTTTCAAGAGAAAAATTGCTGTAACTTTTTAACCAGTCATCCTATCGAAACGCGACTTGCATATTCGTAAATTAGAGACTTTCCTCTTTCGAGCGAGTATTTGATCGGGCAAATTGGAGATTCATCGATTTTTGACAAAAATCCTGATGTTTGCATCATGAACAAAAACCTGAATTCTGTCGAGAACTAATGATAAAAACAAACGTTACAGCAAAAAAAGAGGATGGGGCTAGTTGTCCCAGATCTCATTGTCGGGACAACTTACCTCGACGTGTGAGACAACTTGCCCCATTTTCATAGGTTTGTTTCTCGGGTAATAGTTCAGTCAGATCAAGGCGTTTTTTAAAAATTCTGGCAAGGAAATGAAGCTGACCAAATTCTCTTTCTATTACATGTGCGAACTCGTGTGTAATCGGTTTTCATTAGTGCCTAGAGATGCTTAAGTAATGTACCTAAAGTAGAATTGAACTTATCAAAATATAAATTCGTCTCTTGAAGTAACCAGGGAAGATTAAACACAACGACCACCACTACACTTTTTTTTACTCGCTAAGATCTGTACACCATGCATCGGACGCGTTTCCCCTTCCATCCTAAGATACCAAAACTACGACTGGGATAACTTGCCCCTGGGACTTTTAGCCCCGGTCTCCCCTATTAACGCCGGTGGTATATTTACAGCAAAATCGAAAATTTCAAGGGACGGGGAAACTTTAAAATGCTAATATTTCATCGATGCGAAGTCCTACATAATTTTGGTTTGTTTTATCATAATCCTGGATTATAAATAACAAAAGTATATTGAAAATCGCGAAAGTTTTGAGTGCAAACATCAATAGAAATTTGTCTCTACGAGTCACGAAGGTAATAGATACTTGAAATATTATTCGAATTATCACTAATTTTCATTCAAACATTTTTCAATCTCACAAAATGTAATTGAAGCAATGCTTCATTAAATTTTACATCTTCTTTTCTCGTAAAAGTTAGCAGACAACGAAGGTGGTAACCGAAGATAAGGGAAAACTTTTCAAAGGCCTTGTCTCGTTAAACCAGCGTTGTTTTGTTCGTGTCCAACACGATCCTCTGACTGGCTATCGCTTGTCGGTATACCGTATCAGACTCTTGCTACGGTGCACGTATAAAGATGGTCAATAACTTCACGGAGTATCGTTATACCTAATTATCAGCTTCATGGATTAAACTCCAACGTTGGAGTTGGACGTAGTCCGTTCGTTGGCTCGAGTTTCAACCTTAAACAATATTGGCATGAAGTCACGATGAAGGGTGTCACGCGTGGCGGATCTCGCAACATTGCTAGATGCACAAAGCTTTGGAGGGCTGCAAAAGGAGGCTACCACCACGACGTTGACGATGTCACGAACGTGGTGGTTGGACATCTGCCTTTTGTTTCTGTAGGTGACATAAATAGTGACCCACTTTCGACCCTCTACTTGTAACATGTAGCATTCCATAAAGAGGGATACGATGAGAGGTGTTTTAAATCTTGTAAAAATGTATTATAAAAATGAATTTATGGAACGAACGTTTGTGGAACTTTTGCAATCTCACATTCTTTTTTCATTTTTAAAAATCTGGTTCGTATGAATATTGGAACTTTGGTCATTTATTTTCAAAGACAATAACTTTCATTGATTTTTTATGTAGGTATTATTACTAAGGTAAAGGACAAATTAATAAATTTATATATGCTATTCGATACGTTAGACTTGGTGCAATCTTCAGGAACGTGATTTTAAAGCTAACATACGTATGTACTTAAATTTTATTTTTAAAATTTAATTTATTTAAACTCTTACTTTGACAATACAAGAATCATTTACTTTTTACTGTTGGTTCACATAGTTTTTTCGTTTTATAATTTACAGGAAAAACAAGCAGAGGTACAGACAGGTGATTTCCCTTTAATGCTTTTCGTATTCGACGTCAAGTCAGACTCGACGCGTTGAATAGTAGAAAGCTAAATATATCTGGTTTAACAATTAACGAATCGACGTCGATCGAGACAGACTCATGATTTTGAGATATCGCTATCTATAGAAATTCATCGTTTAAAGATGGATACGCGTTAACATAAACTTTCTAATAATCTCGACAAAGCGTGCAATCTCGAGGCATAAAAGATTATTAGCAAGGATAATTATATCAACCCTTCGTTAATATCGGCTCTATTTAGTGGCTTTAATGAAGATCTTTGGGAGCATACATTATCCTTCATTTAATGGACCTCGTCGATCGACCTTTAGCCGGAATAATGAGCAGCTCGTCGTATAATAAACGCTCGTCGATGATTCGCCGTGATCGCTCGTAGACGTGACTTTTTTTGAGAGGTCAAATACCATTGAATATATATATATATATATCTAACGACAATGATGACGAAGGCAAATCGGTCGGATACTTTTGGAGATTTCGATAAAAATTGGGCCAAATTCCGTGGGTGGCAAAGTATTTCAACGAAATCAATGGAATCCATGATCGGTTGGAACGATGCTTCGGAAAAAGTTCGAACTAGAGGAAAGAGAGAGAGAGGGGGGTGATTATCCGGGCGAGTTTCTCCGAGAGACGTAAAACTTTGAAATCCGGCCGATTAATTTGGTTTACCGTTGACGTTGGGGGAGGCGACGTGACGGGATCGAATCGAAGGATCGTTCAAAGCAGAAGGCGAAAGGTCGAAGCTTTCTCTTTTTTTCTCTTTCCGTCCTTTCGCTTTTTCCCTTTAAGAGTGTGCTACGATGAAAGAAAAGAAATCCACTTATCGAAGTCATTAACCAAGGTGGAGTGTGGCTCGAAGTTTTATTACGACCGATAATTCTTTATGTTACGTCTCACCTTGCGAAGTTAAGGGCGCATGGCGCTTTATGGCATACGAGCACAAGTTTTCCTTCTCTTTCTCCCTCTTTATTCTTGGCTCGGTTCTCTAGCAAGGGGAGGTAGGTATCTCCGTTGCAGAGCTCTCTCTTTCTCACTCACTTTCGTTCTTCTCTTCCATCGTGTCTCTCCTTTCGTTTCTCAGCACGCGTGCTTCTCTCTACTCTTGGCAGGTAGTTTGCGAGGGGGTCGTTTATCTTCGGGTAGTCTACAGACCGGAGAAAGTTCTGAAGAGGCGCGAGAGAAGTTTGGTCTTGCCTCGTGAAGATAGTTCCGCAGTGAAGGGTTACGCCAGCGGATGCGTCGCGACGACGCCTCGGATTCTTAAGCCGCGCCACGCAGTTTCGCGTTCGCGAGATAATTTCGGTAGGGAGGGGAACACCGCCCTTTAAACTTTTTGATCTTGACGTCGTCGACCCGCTTTTGACGTTTTAACCGTCCTTTCTTTTCTTCCTACTTAAATAGAATTGTAAAATGATAGCTTCGGTTTAATACGAATCAATAAATAATCTTGATACTTCGATTAATAATTTTATTGATCAATTCAAATATTATTCATAGAAAATATTTCGACTAATTTGTACAATTATTGAAATTACTATTCGAATAAATCAGTCTTTCCTAACCAACACCGAAATAAAATAAAATCTTAGACGAAAGAACAAAGATTTCAACTTTTGATAATTTATATTAAATTTCAGCTGATCCAGACTGTCCGCACGTACGAACGTTCGATCGAACGAGAAAGTGGTCGAAGAAGAAAAGAACGATTTTCGGGGATTTCCGTGTAAGCTGCCTTCTTCTCTTCTCGCGAGCGCCTCGCGGCACTTTTCGTTGTCGGAGCGTTCTCCAAGTCCGCGTGGGTAATCCCTGCCTTGAGCAAGCTTCCTTTTCTCTCTTTCTTTCTCTTTTCACGATAGTAGTCTGTACCTATGTACCGCAAAGCGGCGTGCAACGAACTGCGCGTGGTGTACTCGCAACGTGGAGAATAGAAAGAGAGAGAGAGAGCACGAGTATCGAAGTTTCTAAACTAAATATATAGACTTGGCACGTGTGTGGGAGTTATAGGAAAGATAAAGGGTGAGTCTGAGAGAAAGAGAGGACAGCATCTAATATGGCGTTTGTGTGTTCGCAGGAGAAGAAGCCGAGCACGTTGGACCAGCGGCAGCAGCATGGCACAAACAATCCTCTCATTCTCCGATATCGCTCGGCACAGTCCCTCGGGAGGTGGTTAGAGACAAAGACGGAAATAAATCGCCGTCCACAATACCTTCTCCCCTCTCCATTCGTTCCCCGAACTTCCGTACTCTCGCAATGTCTTCGCCACTTACAACAATGCTCACCGATAATCAGGAGAGCTTGGATCACGCATTGTGTGCGCTACTCTTCGAGGAGAAAGTTTTCCTACGGACGACTTTCTTCGTTCTTTCGATTTTTTACCTTGAAAACACGACTTATGTACGCTTTATTTCGATTAGACCGAGGTCGAACGTGAAAGTGCATCGTTTTCTCTTCGGGAAGAAGCTGTTTATTATGGAATTGCAATTCGGGTGATGTTTTATCGATTATGTTGACGTTTGGACAATCTATGCATTAGGTTATTATAAAAATCGTCTTTAATTTATTTAGTATAATCGATAAGAGAATACTATATTCTTTAAAGGGTGACTTAATAGAGTATCAGGTTTTTATTGACCACATTCTACTAGAAAAAATAAGAAAATAATTCTATATAAACGTAGGACCATAAATGTGTTATTACAAAGTTATACTATTGTTTGTAATTCCATATATCGTAGAGAGAGAGAAAGAGAGAGAGAGAGAGAGAGAGATTAGCCGTAGGTATTGATATAATCTGTTTACATAGACTGTGTTTACTAAGATCGTTGTGGGTATTATCTAACGTAGCTCGTGTTAGTCGAAGTAGATCCACATTTAGTGTCGTCACGTTGAACGTAACAGACGTCTAAGCTCTTACTGGTTAGAAAAATTAATTATTCTTTATTATTTATTAATGATAGTGCCAAAAATGTTATTTCTTAGTACTCATTAAATAGTATTAATAATCGATTTATTTTCATTAATTAAAAGGATTTCTCGCAAGACTAAAAATGAAATCATCGACATAAAAGATTCCAGATCGACTTAATCGGAATCACTTATTATCACGATATTTGGAACGTGATCGAAAGGAGTTCGTCGAAAAGAAAGAGAAGGAAGTTGGCGCGTATCAGGAACGATATCGTGTCATCGGGACACGAGTCTCGCTCGTTAATGCAGAAGAGGTCAGCCATTGAATCACCAGTCCACATTACGCATTCGGCAAACAACTCGGTCATCGTAAATCGTACCTCCAGTGGCCGACGCTCATAATTTAGCGGCACGTTTCGGCCGCGCGTCCCACGCGACCGCCACTTCCTAAATACGGCGCGGGTTATGCCATCGTGACGTTACGAATTCAGCAGACCAACCGAGATTCTTGCTTATCGATCTTACCGTTCTCGCGTTCAACGGAGAAACGTTTGAGCAACGACCAAGATACGAGAGTAGTCACGTCGATCTCCTGACTTTATAATCTTTTTTTCGATTAAAAAACACATTTGTTATATTTTTGTACTCTTTTCTTTCATGTTTGTAATAGAAAGGATTTGGATGAGGGAACAAGCGTCGGTTAGTCGATGACCAAAGTATAAGGTGATTACGAGCTAGGATAATGCGTGTTACTGATTGAATGAAGTGTCGAACTATTCGAATACTCGAATTTAGAAAATAGTTTTAATTTAAAGAAAATAATTTGATTAAATTATAATAGCATAAATAGATTTAGTATTTGCCAAACACATCTTGATAGCTTCATTAATATTCTGATAAACCTATGTTGACTATATTATAATAGAAAAGTTCAGAGACAGCTCTATGAAACAAAAGAAATTTAAACACCGTTAAAATTCTACCGTATTAAGTTGGTAGGGGAGACTGGGTACGGTTGTAACAGGTTGCGGTTGTAACAAATCGATTATCTGTGAAACTATAAGTGCTACGATGATGAGTCCAAGGAAAAAAATGAGCATCTTGCTTATCTGGATGTACTTTAGAGTGTTAGATCAGTCATCGCACGCTGTAACTGCTTCCAGGAGGCCTTATTGTATTTTGGTAACCAAAAGTAAGTATTTTCAGTTGATTTCTTTGTCGAATTGCTGCTATAATTATATAGATAGAGTATTGAGTTTTTTTGTGGGTGTTTATTAGACTTATGTGAGTAAATAAAAATTGTAACTTTTTGTCTAGGTTAGTTTTTCTCGATACTATGAATATTTTTCTAACGACAGACGGGATGGGTACGGTTGTAACAATTTTCGTGGGTACGGTTGTAACACAAGTAACTCTTTTCTTTTGTCTTGTAGATGCCCAGAAAACGAGAAAGAAAAACTTTAAGAGGTCGGTGCGATATAGTTGACTATGTGCACGCTACAGATACACAGATACAGATACACAGATACACAGAGAAAGAGGCTGTAAGGAAAGAATATGAAAAAAAACAAAGAGGATTAAAGAATAAACAGGTAAAAAGAAATATTATTATAAACTTTGATGAAAAAAAAAGCAAAGGGAAAGCAAAGAAAAGGAAAGCCAGTACACCACCAGTCTCATTAGATGAAGAAGAATTTTTCTGTCTCGGTTGTGGAGGACCATATTCTGAGAGTAGGCCTGGGGAAAAATGGGTGCAATGTCAAGGAAACTGTCGACTGTGGTCTCACGTAGAGTGCACAGATGGTAAGCGACATTACATCTGTTATAACTGTGAGGAGTCCGAATAGATATTTAATCCAGGATCTCATAATTATTAAGATATTTATTTAATTCTTATTTAACTATTTGTTTAACAGAGGTGCTCTTTAATTTTATGTGAAAAATATTTATTTGTGTTATGAACAAAGAACTAAGATTAAAAAAAATTAAAAAAACTGATTTAAATATACGTATTGAGTATTTTTTATGCGTGTTACAACCGACCCCAATCACTGTTACAACCGCCCCTGGTATGGGGGCCGGTTGTAACAGAGACAGACCTTTACTAAAACTGCTCCTGTGAGAAAACTATTGTGTGTGGGCATAAAATTCCAATTTCCATTTCAAGACAGATGTATAGTCTAACATTTAAGACATTTTTCATAAAGCTCACTAGTATAATGTTGATATTATCGGCATTCAAAGCAAAATTGTTACAACCGTACCCAGTCTCCCCTACCTGAATTAGAACCAAAACACTTTTCTCTCAACCTATCGGATTTCATCGACGACAGCGATAATAAAATGGAAAGACAAAAAACATATTAAAGATGTCAAGAATGCAATATGGATAGCAATGAGTCGTGACGTAATGGGGTGCAAAATAATGACGCGGATCGATCGTTCGATCCCTTCTCGCGTTAGCTCTCGCGGTATTAAATTGTACGTCCGACCAACGTCTCGTTCTCCAGCGGTTGCGGTTATCGAGTTATTCGAGAGGTGAGCTGTCCGTGTAAGAACCGTCTCTTACTACTTCGGGCTTCGAGCCGTCAAACCGTTTCGCCATTAAGGACAGCGACCTTATCTGCTGCGAGATATAACGCCGAGAATTCGACGGGGCAATCTCATTACGCGGAACGCCATTATCTCCGCTCTCCGTCGGGTAATTTAATATAAACGTACTAATTGGAAAACTCTGTCTTGGACGCGCACGCCTTGATTTATGAATTATGTGCGCATACATCGTCGTGGGCACTATCGTGGTGTACGGCATCGAGTAATTCAAGAAGTCTGATATGCAGATACCTTTCGGACGATTAAGAGTAGACAAAATTCTCGTAGTAAAATTCTTTCTTATGTATCTTTTCCTCAGGAACTTCTTAGCCAATTTTAATGAAGTTTTGGATATTCACTTTTTCGAGTGTGTAATGAATTTTTGACAGAGGGATTTGTTTCTAGGTTCAACATCTTTTATTTAGTATATGTACCTTTTTCTCGGGAAGGACCGAACCGATTTGAATCATTTTTTTTCTGATATAGTAATGGTCGGGAATCATTATGTTTTTTGATTGCTTTTGACAAAAAAAAATTTAAATAGAGCAAAGTAGTTCACATTTTTTTCGAATTTGAAGCTCGAAAAAACCCCTCTGTCTAAAATTCACAGCACACTTGAAAGAGTGAATATCCAAAATTTCATTAAAATTAGGTATATAAGTGAAGACATTCTACTAAGAGAATTCAGTTACTCTTGTCTACCCTTAAATCATTTCTGGCATAAGAATATAATTAGCAAGGTTAGCATATACAAGAATGATGACGTTAAAGCAACGAGCGTACATTCCACACCAATCTTATCTACTTTTCGTCTACTTATTCAACTCGTCTCCACCATCGAGAAGAAACTTTCGATCAACGTCTCGACGTACGATTTTAAGCGTATTGAAAGTTAATTGTCGGTAAACGTCGTGGAACGAGCACACTCTCGATAACCGTCGTATTCGTCGAGTCGCTTTAATGAGACGAGTCAAGCGAAGAGAGGGAGAAGTGATCTCGAGTGAGAACCACCGTGCGGACGTCGAGCTTCGACAAAATGAAACGTAAATATTGGCCGAGCTACTTCGGTAGGCGAACTTAAAACTCTTCGCCCATCCCCACTACTATCCGCGATCCACCCATTCCACCTCGTATTAATAAAGATGAGCGCATTTCGCACACCCGGCACATCGTATCCGTTTTCTGAAACTCCGAAGCTTTGCGATCGTTTAAGATCCAAGAAAATACGAAGATTCGACGTTAAAGTGGTATATATCTACCTACTCGCGACGAAGCACGAAAAGCACGCCGTTCCTTTTGTCTTTCTGCTTGCATCTCACGATCATTTCCTTTCGGATCTCTTTGAAATTCTTTTTCGACGTCTCTCTTTCCGTTTCGAAGGGAGAGAAATTCGTGACGAGAAGATCGTGTCTCGCTCGTTCGAATCTTTTTTGACGAGGAACGTTCGATCCGAATGTCTTTACCGAAACAAATCCAATTGAACGATTTTTCTTTTTGTCAAATTTCAACCCAGGCAAAACGTTTACCGATATATCGAGTACTATCACGGTTTAGAGTTGATCGTAATGAACATACATATAATTCTCAGAGGTTATCTTTGAGGTTTAGACGCTTAACGAGCATGCACACGGTGTGTCATTATCGAATCACAGAACGACGGTGGGTTCTGGTAGCTAAACTTATATAGTCATTTCTTGAGTACACAGTAAATAGAGGTAAGGGAGTAGTTCGGGTTAACCGTTGACTAATTGCTCCTTAACCAAGTTAAATCGCACCCTGGTTATTACAGCAAGCAGGGATGCTGCATGGTGCGCGCGGTCTTCGATCAAAGAGACTCCTGGAACATGCTCGAGTCTATCTAGTCGCACGGCTTTGGATATACAACATGTCGGAAACGTATTACGGCTTATTGTCCGCTTCATTGGATACATCTATGCATCTTCGTGTGGGTTCCCTCGAGACTAAACCGAGTTCTACGTTCTATGAAACTTTATTTTGGTTATATTGGATTTCTTTCATACAAATTTCAACCAAATGAGTATTTGCGAGGAAGGACTAGAAGGATTTAATTATTTTTAGATGGGAATAGAAAGATACGAAACCTTTTTTGATATTTGAAATAATAAATTTATTGATTTGCAAGACATTGTAATAAAATAATATACATGATAAAAGTAAACATAACGTTGAAATATTTCGTTGACTACAATAAACAAAATTTTATATTATTTAACATGTAGACCAGAAAGTTGTGTGTAATTATTAGAAAAAATGTATAAATTAATGTTTAATGCTGATTTACTTTCTATACAAAATCGCAAACGTCGATGCAAAACATTTCTAGATAAAAGTCTACTTTACTTTGATAAATGAGCATATAAATGGAAAAAGAAACACTTATCGTTAGCTTAGAATACGGCATTCAGTCGAGGCGTCGTAAGGAAGCGTGCAACATTCCCATATTGCCATATGGCATCACCAATTGCCGTATAAACCGTGACCTTATCAAGTGCATATCGCCTAGCCTATTATAGATTCGCTTATTGCTAGTCTCGAGGAACGAGGTAAGCCGATTTCCATAATTCAAGCGCACTCGGCTAGTTTATACATTTGTAGATCGGAATTTAATTATCCGCGACGGACCGGGGTATATATCGCTCCTTTCCATCTTGCGTAGTACTTTAGAGTAGGATTGTAATTCGTAGGTATTATTCGTAGACTCGCGAAGAATGTATTAGCCCTTTTATATGCAATCTCTTTCCTTATCTTTTCCTGGATCGCCCAAGTGAATCTTTGATAAGTTTTTACGGCCGGTGAATACAACGGTATGGCGTTGAACGAGAAAGAAACGAGCTCGAATCGAAACTTTATCGTGTCTAAATAAAATTACAAAGCAAAGAATAAGAATAATAAAAAAAGCTGTAGCTGATTCGATTTCGCGGCAGATAATCTTATTTTCAATACTACTTATAATTATCTTTAGTATATTCCTGATATCGATCACATTGATATAGAGTACATCAGAGAAGGGAGAGTGATATTTACACCGATTTTGAGCACGAGTAACTTTCAACAGGCAAAATAGAGAAGAATAGAGACGAAGTGAGCGAAACGGGAATGAGGAGAACGGAAACGCGTGGTAACAATGACGGAAAAGGTCGCATCGGGTTCTGGCAATGACTTTTCTTTATTTTTCAGCGTAGTCATAAAAGCAGTGGCATCGTCATGCGATTCGCTATTCGCGAACGGCCGTAAAGTCTCCATTTCCGCGCGTTTACATTTAAATCGGTGCATTAGCGACTGCAATTTCATTCCAATTTACAACTCCACAATTCCAGCCCTCCGTCGTTTCACCGGCACATTCGGCGCTCCGGCATTCGCCTACGTTCCCGCCCGTTCGAATTTTCCCTCTACCTGCGCGATCTACCACCTCTTTCTCTCTCTCTCTCTCCTTTCCATCTACCGCCTACGCATCGGTGATGCTCGAACGAAAGAATTCCAGTAACAATTTTCCGATTTCATAACGGCTGGACCGATAACCGGTCGTTTTATTAATTAAACGGCGGCTGGATCGTATCGAAGTCAAACAAAATATTCTCCGCTTGTATTAACGAAAGAGAGCAACAGAGAGAGAGGGGGAAGCATGTAATTAATAAAAAGGATTACATTCCTCCCTAGATTTAAAACATATTTCATTTATTACCATGAATCGGGATTTCAAATATTAACTTGTATCAATCGTATCTCGTAATGGATTGGACGATCATTCAATTACCAAGCACTATATCTTTATCGTTTCTATTATTATTCCTTTGGTCGAAATTCCATGCTATCGCAGAAATTACCTCTCTCTCGCATAATATATACGTTAACTAATAATTTGCTCGCGTTTATTATAAATCGTGAGATAATTAAAAACGATTTTAAGCGATCGTATAAAAATCTTGAAATCTCTCGTTAATTGCAGTTTAATTCATATTTATTATATTAAAACAATACTTAAGCAAAAACATGGTATTTGCAATTATTAATAAATAATATTGAACAAATAAAATTGATGATAAATTATTACAGAAGTAATTTTGGAATTAATAAGATTGAGACACAAGAAACGTATAATCGGACTAGTGGTAGGTTTAGTGTAAATAAATATTACCATCTGATTCGTTCGGGTCCGCGAAGAGACCTCCCTACTTACCTCATTATTCTTCAAAATACTAGAAGTTGAGTGGAAACGTAGTAGTAACCCGGACTCTTTTGTTATTCATATTCGTAAGGCGAAGTTCGCTCGCGGAACGTTTCGCGGCGTGGCGTACCGTCCATTCGCGTTATCGTTTCGCGTTAGAGAGGAAACAGTTCAAATAAAATGCAAATGACTATTACTCGATCTCTCGAGCAAACGAATACGAAGCAGGCCGTACTTCCAGGACGATGGTTTGCTATCTATTACCTAACGACGGCTCCTCGACGTCGTCGTTCTTCTCCTCCTCTTTAGTCTTCTCCCCTCTTCTCCTACTCCTTTTCATCGCAGTCCTCGTTCTTGTACAATTATTCCTCGGCTGTTTGATGATCTACTTGAGTCGGAAAAGGGAGAGAGAGAGAGAGAGCGTGGCAAAAGCGGTTTAAAATATCTTTAAGATATCGTTAAGGTCGATGGTTCTTCTTGCTGTTGCTTATATTCAAGAGATCGAGTTATTCATCCGTACTCTCGTTCCATTCGTGCTCCTACTTTTCGAATAATTGACGACCCTCTCTTTATAATTATAGAACGGTCCTCCGGTAAGGATTCTTTGTCGATCGTCTCCACCCATTCTCTACCTGATTTCGAAGTTCCACGAAAATTGGGGATAGATATCTTTAAACGTTACCCTGACTACTTACCGTCTCGATAAAGTATTATTCACGAGTCACTACGTTCGTTACGCGTTCACCTGATTTTTTTCCTCTCTCATTTCGAGCTGATATTAACGTTGCTGATGAATAAAAAACTTCGAAGAATAGTCGAACCCCCGAGAAATGATTTCTATTTAGTCCGTCGTATAATGGTTAAAAGGGTTTTGTTAAACACCCACAATGAGCCGTTTCCTGTATCAACTCATTTTGTATCGTATTATCAATATTCCGAAAATGAAGCTCCCAACGTTGAAATATTCACTTCCTGGCACAGTGTAATTTCCTGCCTCTGCGATATTGGAAAACGAAACGAAGTATAGTTCGTTATATGTATATACATGCATATACGAAAGAATTAAAATGCCGATATCGTGTACAATCTTAATCAGACCCATTCGGATTGTTTAACAACGAGAATTTATTCGTGTTACGTTCGAATGGTAACGAGCACGAGCATTATTAGAAATATTCTGTTCGTTCGTTCGAAACAGGAAGATAGTTACCCCTTTTCGACAAAAGGGAGAGAAATATCGTATACCTAGGAGAATATGAAAAGCGAAACGGAAGATAACGAGGGTAGATCATAATAAGAGGAAGTAAGGTTTTAACGATGTGCCATATAATTTGACGAAATTAACGCGGTTATTTCATTAGGCGTTTACTTATTAGCTCGCGTGTACGCACTTACGCGTAACGATTTCTTCATAGCGTCGAGAGACAGGAAAAGAGGTGAACGAACAAAGGAAGTAAGGTAGTAGAAGCTGCTGCTTTAATCGCCATTACATCCGAGCTAGCTATGAAAACGGTTATCGTAGAGATCATACAACTTTTACAATGGCTTGGAGTATTAAAGGCGCGTAATACGAGACGCAAGCAAGACGCGTTAAGTTTAATTAGCCCTAGGTCTAATGCTCTTCAAATCTTTCTCTCTCTCTCTAGCTTTCTCTTTTGCGGAAAGCACTACTGTGTAACGATAATAAGCGTGCCGTACGCGAAAGCTCCTCAAATATTTGTCGGGGTATCGAGCACGAGGAGACGCTCGAAGATATTTTCGTTTGGCTAGAAAGGAAGCTTCGGACTCTATGCTTTTCGACGAGTTCTTTTCTTCGAGCAACTTTTCAAATTCTCGTTACCTTCTTAGGTACGTAGGTATTATTTCTATTTTTACAGATTCATGTTGAGTTATCGGTTAATATTTTTATGGAAATCGTGGATATAGAAAATAATTGACATTTTTTATAAAAGTGTTTGATAATTTAAATCGTTCGTGTTAGAAATTATAATAGAAGAATTTGAACGTAGAAAGAACCTACTTGAGAAAGGTGACTGGAAAAAAGTCCTCGCCCCTATTTTTTATAAAAGTGTTTGCAAATTTAAATTGTTCGTGTTATAAATTATAATAGAAGAATTTGAACGTAGAAAGAACCTACTTGAGAAAGGTGACTGGAAAAAAGTCCTCGCCCCTATTTTTTATAAAAGTGTTTGCAAATTTAAATTGTTCGTGTTATAAATTATAATAGAAGAATTTGAACGTAGAAAGAACCTACTTGAGAAAGGTGACTGGAAAAAAGTCCTCGCCCCTATTTTTTATAAAAGTGTTTGCAAATTTAAATTGTTCGTGTTATAAATTATAATAGAAGAAATTTGAACGTGAAAAGAACCTACTGGAGAAAGGTGACTGGAAAAAAGTCCTCGTAATACCCAATTTAACGTTAATATCGGATGGCGTTCGTGCGAGGAAAAGGGACAACCACGTGTCCGGACTTTCCTTACATTTTATGATGCCCGTCGATCCTGTTTCGATACTTTTCGCGAAACTTATAACTTCATATCGGTTGAGAGAACGTGGACAGCACGATGATAGTTGGACGATGGCTAAATTTTACAATTTCGATGCCGCTTCTGTTATTGGTATAACGCTCTCTATTACGGAACGCGTTATGTATCGATGCATTGCGTTGCGCGACTTCCAAGTTTCTTCAGTGTCGAGAAAGTACGCTGGGGGATTCCAAACCTTACGTGGTGGGCGTATAGTTCGATAAAGAAAAATATATATCATCTTACGAGATTCGAATACATCGACAAGATTTATAAAAGCATTTTTCGAAAATTCAGTAGGACCCTTGTACAACATGGGGAATATGTTTCGTGTTATAAGAATAACATGGGTTATGTATGGACTCTGACCGTAGGGTCCAATTTAAGGAATGTATTTTTGCTTTTGATGGTATAAATATCATTGATATTTTAAACAAAATTGTATTGAGGTATTTATAATAATTATTGTTTGTTCGGAAAAGATTTGACGAGTTACATATTTAAAAAAAAAATAATTAATTTTTAAATAACGAAGGTAATAGTAGTAAATACGAAACCAAACTAGAATATAAAGCAAAAATATTATCTTTACCTAACGCGTTAGCTATCCGGATATAGATTGAATAATTTATACAAATTCGCGTTAAAGGGCACCTCGTTACATCCTACATCAATTTTGTATTCATTTTTTATCTACTGATTACATCAAGCTCCACAAATATATTCCCAAAACATTAGGAAAATCCCATTTTATCGAAAACATTAGATCTCCTTGTATAAAGTCGACCGACCATCCGTAAATCGATTAGTTTTCTATCGTTAGATTTCTATCGCATCGGGGAATACCACGAGGAACGTAGGTATACTCCTAAATAGATTTCCCTTGGCAACTATTAATTAGTCAATCGTGTATATACGTAAAGTACGGACGAAGAGCGCGTAGAACCGCGAACAGGTTACTTTGTAATAGCTAATGACGTAGGCTAGCAAGTACGATGTATTAAAATGTACGCGTGACAGGACTATAAGCGGCTTACTCTCTGCAATACGGACGCGGTCCATATTTAATCGGCGCCTAGAGCCACGTGGCTACGGCCTAATGAAGTCGAAACTGTAAGAGGATCAGGGCTCAACCGTGGGGAATAACCTCGGCCTTCGTAATAACCGACCGAATTTCGATCTCGCTCGTTTGCCAATTGAGAATTCGAACGAAAAGGAACGAGAGATATTGTGGGCCTCGCTTTAAAATTTCATTTTTATCCGAACAGAATTTTGGGACATTCTTTTGTCCCAATTTCATAAATCCATCAAGAGATTTAGTCATTTTGTTAAAATAGTAATCAGTGACAGAAAGAGAGAAAATGCAGCTTCGTCACACTTAAATACAGCTCGATACTCGTGTAAAATCTAATTACAAGGTACGCGTAATTGAAAATTCATTTAATAATAATTCCGATAATGCAACATTAAAGCTTTCATCATCGGCGAGTATTTCATTCTTTAAATGGTTTATCGTCTGTCCGTGCACGTGATTTTCGAAACGGCACGCGACGGACGTAACGCACGCGAGGCTCTTTTCACGGTTGATGAATGTGCGAATCGTAAGGTAGACCTTATCTCGTGTCATGCTAGAACTTTTACACGGGGCCACGATGTCGTTTGTAAATCCCTTAAACGCTTAACGCTAATGTTTCCTGTAACTTGTACGTGTTAACGATACAACGTCGAGCGTGTTTCGCGCGATTATTAAAGTAACCGTCGATGTGTGTCATTTCTTATCGTAACAACAAAGAGTAGTCAAGCTTTCGCGAAATTTTTTAGATCGTATCGCTTAATCTGTCACGGTTCCATCGTCTTGACGTTTGTTAACAGTCGAGAATACAGGGTGATGTACTCTTTTATAATAACTCCTTGTGATGAGGTACCAAATATTTTTATAATGCAATAAAAAATGGATCACAAAGTGAATGCAGGATTGAATTAACGTATAGACGAATGTCTATTTGGAGGGGCCCAGATTCAATCGAGTTTCATGCCTAAAAATTTATATATTAATTTTTTTTTTTATTATAAAACTGTCAAAATTATGTTGTCTCACTAGGCATGGCTTTTTTATATTCCATTTTCATCACCGATATATTTTTTCTTGTAAATGTATAAGTGGACCATACTCTATAATGCAAGATTACGCATCATCGTCGTTTTTCTTTCGAAAATGGGAAAAAACCGAGTTTCTTCAGTTGTAAAACGCAAAAAAGGTCGTTGCAAAATTCTCTCGAATGCTTAGGTACATGCATTAGCACTTACATACATCTATATAATATTATACACACATATAAAAGGATCGAACGCGCATCGATGCATCTTGTCCGCGTCAATTCGATTTACCCACGCATCGGGAGCATCCGAAGGGTGGAATTTTTCCGGGAGAACGAAAGGCGGCCACGATTTCTGGGCATAACGGGCACGTTTAATCCCTACGGAACGAGTCAATTTTGTTGTGCCACGATGCGAGGATAAGCTCCAGCCGATAAACCACGAAGTAGGAGCTAAAACATTTCGATTTGGGTACATACGAGCGACGGAAAGATCGTTCGTGAGTGCGTCCGGCGAACGATTGATTCTTTCCTCTCTTTTCCCTTCTCTTTTTCTTCCAGCATTTTCCCCAGTCGAAAAATCGACGCAAGCAAGGAAGAACTCTGGGTGCTTTATCTTTCAGTTTACGTACTTCCCGAAGTATAAGCTCTCGCCGTAATGTCAGCGCGATACAAATATACCGAGCGTAAAACGACGTTGGCGTTCTTCTTCGCGGCCGAAACTAAACAAGAGCGACATTTGCATTTTTATTAAGACACGTTTCAGCGTAACCCACTGGAGGAGATTCGAATGAAACAAGCCACGTTGGATTAACCCAACGAGTTCTACTATAAAACAGGTCGTAACGAAAAAAAATATGTTACTCTCGGCACGTTAAAACGAATATCATTCCCGGGGCGTTGTTAATAAGTGTGACAAGGGAACGTTTTATAAGTACCCCTATCTATCCGTTCGTCTTTGGCCACGAGCGTGCTTCCATGTCCACGATATTCTCTCTTCTATCCGTTCGCCATTAAAGCATCGTGCGAAATTAAAAAATAATATTTCATTCCGTGTTTAGAGTCAAGCTTCCTCTCTCTTTTTCTCTCGTCCAACTCGATCGTGGAGTAGTAGCCTTCGGATTTTTAATAAAAAATTTCTTCTCGAATCTTCTTCCCCTTTTCGCGATCATACATCAGCTCGCACTTAACGGCTGGAGGGGAATATCGGCAGGATTAATTATTCGTCAACGGTGAATTCTTTCGCGCTATAAATTCCCCGAGTAAGCGTATACCTACGTATGCCCAAAACGTAGGTATGTATGTATCTAACTCTACGTACGTCGTAACGGGATGGAGAACTCGCACGAAGGATTTGATTTCAATTTTCGTTGGATCATGGAAATCGAATTGCCTGTTGTGAGAGGGATGGGCAAGCACAGAGGGGAGAAAGAAGAGGAGGAGGTCGTCCTATAAATCGAGGGAACGCGTTTGACGACTCGCGAACGCGTTCGCTTTCTATACGAGCCCGTTTCGGACGCGTGTAAACGTATTTACAAAAGTACATCGAAGTGGTGATCTCGCGCGAGCGAAAACGGGGTTGCTCCTCTTTTCGATTGGTTTCCGAAAATAGATATCTTCGATCTTACTGTTCTTTTATAGTTAAAGCAATACGGAAATAGATTTGGTTTTAATTAGTAAATTGAAAGTTAAACGTAGTATTATTGGCAATTCTATTTTGAGTTTAGAAGAAAATCGTAAGAGAGGATAGATATCGTTGGAATTACTACACTTTCGAGTTCGTGGGTTATAACATATTCTTACATCTGGCAAAATTAGGAAGAAATCATTATTTTGCATAGAGTATTAATTATTCTAGAGTTCACTTCATATAGTCGAACTTATTAATATAATAATAAAGATCGAAGATTTAACTAATTTTTTTATTATTATAATGCTTTCTATTCGTTCATTATCTCCAACCGTGAAAAAGTCTAGGCGAGATGTAATTTCTGTTAATATACTTTTATTCTCTCTCATATTCAACGGTCCGTCTAAAAAAAGGAATCCTCTCGCTTCACATTTAATAATATCTCCATCTTCGCGCCTCAACTATCTTCCTTTCTTTTTTCTTTCTATAACATACATTTTTCATCCACTAGCATCCCGACACGTACTACATCTCGTTTAATATTAATGCAGATTGTGACCTGGAGCGTCACGATTACTTACAAGCGTTGCTAATTCTGGTAAGATAACGTACCTACTATCTTTCCTATTTTTAACTAATTTTTACCACACATATCATATATTTTACAATATTCTTACTTCCATGTAAACTCGATTAGTCGAATTAGCGATGCCATGTCCTCTCGTTTTTCGAAAGATTCGTGATCCGAATCGTTCGAGTCTGGATAGAGAGGAAGAGAGAAAAATAGGTAGAAAGAGAACGAATGTGAGAGAGTAGATACGTTTCTCTCTGAAATTTTTACAAGCTCCACGCACGGTGCTCCGTTCGTTCGTACCCAGGTAGCTAGAAAAACGAGATAGAAAAATGCTTCTCGTTATGAACCTGATAACTCAATTGTTCCGGTCCGAAGTCAACGTTAGTTTTCTTGCATCTGATCTACCGAAGCAACTAGCTCGCCTCTGTGCTTTCAAATTCTCTTTGCCCTCCGAACTCTCGCGTTAATTATTCCGACGATACTTTAACGTATGTGAATCCTGGAACGCGCCAAGGTACCACGCGCTCGTTAGCATTTTACGTGAAGAAGAGCGACGGCCGAGTAGAGCAACTCTTGCTCTTCTTCTCTACGTTCATCTCTTTCTCAACGTTGATAATATATTCCCTCTTGCGGCCTCTTCCGCTTCGACGATAAACCCTCCTATAGTTCGTCTGAGAGATTTTTCCTCTCTTTTTTGCTTCTTCTCTTTCCTTTTTTTTTGTAATTATCTCTTCGTCGCGAGATGAACTCGTGAGGCGTATCGAGACAGGGGAAGGTCGACACTGAGAACATTATTGTTTCTCTCCGCGTGATATCGGAGCCCGTCCCCGAAAACGGAAAACGAAAGCTTTTGTTCGTTCCTCTCGACCGGAACCGTCATCCTGCCGCGCTTTTTCTACTTTTTCTTTCTCTCTCTTCTCTTTGCGTGAATCGGACTTACGAGCGACTCTTCTTCATCCTAGTCGGTATTATAATTAAAAAGTAGAATTGAAGGTCTCACGATTGGGAGAGGGCTGAAAAAGGGGCGAGAAAAAGGACGAAGGTGTTTTATGCACGTAGGTATACTGGTTTGATTACTTTTAATGAATTTCTAAGTATGTATGCATATGTGTATGATATACCCATGTCTGTCACTCATTTACTTAGGCAACATTTTTAAGACAACTACTTGGATAGTCTCTAATCAATATTATTTAGGTACTGTAATATCATATCATAGTTTAATAATGTTAATAACTCTTTCCTCTAGTAAAAAAAAAAAAAAATTCTAGTTATGTTATACAATACTAAACAATCGTTTAAGATCCTCGAACGTTGGCGCTCGTCGAACGTAAATATCGCGTGTGATTCGTTCTCGAAGATCAAAAGAGACCGTGATGAGAAAGAGCGGGAATAGTGGAAAAAAAAATGAAAAAGTTGGCAAAATTTTTTCACAAGCCGCGCGTATCCAGTGATTGGATTGAAAATTTCGAGTAGAAAAATAACAGTGAAACGAAGGATCGGGGTGAGAGGAGAATAGAGGAGAGACAAAAAATGGCAGTTGCATTGGCCTTTATTAAGCTCTTTTATAACGAAAAGTACAATGCTCTGCGAGGATTCGAAGAATACTTGCTACGTGGTCTGACAATGGCGGATACATTAATTTTTAAATGCTTTTTATGATTAACAAATAACACGCGTTACATTCACTGTCATACGTACGTACGAAAATGTATGAATCTTTACATGTGTACAATAAGTAGTCGTGGTACTTCCATTAGTGCGTTTTAATGTTGAGTTCGGCAAATTGATTTAGCGTCGAAGAATAATCCTTTGGTAATCCTCTTCCCAAGAGAATACCTTCCTGTCAACGAGTAATGCAGGACGCGAGCACGGTGGCTCTAATCGCGAATTAAGTCTCCGGGATTACGAATCGCGAATCTTTTCTCTTAATCTCGCAAAAAAGGGAGGAACGGAAGGGTACTTGATGGAAATATCAAAACCGAGTGGGTGAAGGTCCGTGTAATCGTATTATTCACGAGTGCAACTTTTAAGGAACTTTTAGTTAAAAAAATAAAACATTGTTGCATACCTTATTAAAATTACGACTGCAAAAATTTGACTTTACATTCACCTAAAATCTTTTACAATTATTTGCAAAATAATAATATAAAAATTCTCTCTTTTCTGCCAGAAAATAACATATTCATAAGTGTCGATAAAAAGAAATTAGAAATATTTCAAACGTTATTTTCCAAGATTGATCATTAGTCCCGGTGACTCCTATGGTACTCAACGTGGTAACGGAACTCGTTATTTAACAAGTCGATAAGTCATTTTCATAACAATTTTAATAAAAAACAATCATAATCGTCTATTAACTTTTACACAAATCCCAACGTATCTCGCCCTAGGAAAATCGGACGCTTTTGTGAGCTCAAAATTTACTTCGCTCTTTCCTGGCGATTACGATCGCGAAAATATCAAGTGCGTCGTTACGAGACGAAGGGTCGAACCAACGGCGATCGCTTTTGTACCAGCTCGAAAAGGGAGTAGAATGCTGGGGTTTGAGAAGGAGGGGGGTGGGACTGGTAGGTGGGGGTGAAAGGGAACGCGGTTTGGGGGGAAGAGGAGCGGAATGAATGCAGGTGGCGAACGAACGTCCGAGGCAGCTCGAGATTAATTAAACTGTCGTTCGCGTACAAAGGGATTTGCAGGTTATATTCGAAACGTCCGTTTGCCTTCTATAAACGTTCGCCTCGCCGTTGCATAATGTCCCCGATCGATCCTTTTTATCATGAGCGTCTATGTACGTACGTAATCGCGCGATCGTTGCCGAATACACACGGTTTTTCACGAACGAACGCACTCCGTCGATCGTTCTTATATGTCACGTGCATCATATTTTGTTATTCAATGGTTTTTCTTTTTTATTTCATTGTAGACTAATGGTGCATATATTGCACATTTAGATCACAACTGTAACAGCTCGAGAAAAGCCTTTTTTTTTAAATGTCGGAACACTTATGGTCATGTCACTATATGTCATAGGAGTTTACTGTATTTCTTTGAATGGATAATGCATATTAAAGATGTTTTGTGGGTTCATGCAACTTTGTAGAGTCCGAATATATGATTAACTAAAAAATTAAAATTGTTTAGGGGTGCTACGAAAAATAAACACTAGCAATTTCAAAAGACTATCGCTACAGCAGCTTGACCCTATCGTCTCGGTAGCTTCGAACCATCCCGTTCGCAAAGGGTTAAACGAATGTTGACCTAACGAGAATTTTCATATTATTACACGACTTTATTGCTTTTTGGGGCCGGTCACAAACTATTACTTTTCATATTTGCGTAGTAATATCATATATTTATCGCGAAAATCCATGCAAAATTTCTTTGACGATCGTCGACCTTTATTGGTACAAAGAAGCAAGCTCGCGTACCGCGACGTTGAGTCGAGTGGACACTCGAAAGATCACGGAACTTGTGCTAGCGTTAGTGTAGCGTTCACCTAACAAAATAAAATGGATGAAAGTTTCTTTCATCGAGGTTAGGAGACAACTTCAAGGTACGTAACGACTTAGAGTTTGGTTTATCGATATATTAAAGTGTAAGACGAAACGATATTATTTTAGAAATTGATCGACGATTGCAAGGATCTATTATTTAAAATGATTTCGTCGATGTTGTGGAAAGTCGATACCCGTAAGCATCGAAGATCATCCATGCCAGATATCGTCATAGTGAGTAAACGTAATTAATTAATAGCACATTTGAATTACCTCTTCAATTGGATAAATTTGAACGTTGCAGAAGAACGAGGAACACGACTCGCAAAAAACTCGAGTCATAGAACCTCCCAAGTATCCTCCTTCGGATAGATCGTCCTCCAGTCCAACGTACGTTTCCGTTCGAGAAATTCTCGACGATCGAGCAACTACCGCGAAAGACTACCAGACGAGAAAATCGATTTCAACGAGTTCGGCTCGTTTCCCGGAGGAAAATGTCTGCGAGACGTGCAAGGTAGATGCACGAGAGAAATCAAAAGTCAGAAATCAAGGATTCTGTGGTTGGGTCCAACCGAATCGATTTTATACGTAGATAAGCGTCTTCTCGTGATGTAACGTAACTTTGCGAAAGGCACTAATTATTATCATCTTTCTAAGATTTTTTTGTAATCGTAATACTTTAAAATTCAATTTTAATATTTATTAATAATTTAGAATCGATTTAGTTTACTTTTAAAATATCTTCATTTAAACAAAAAGTGATTACTAAATATTACTTAATATTTAATATAATATTAATATTTATTGATAATTTAGAATCGATTCAGTTTGCCTTTAAAATATCTTCATTCAAACAAAAAGTGATTACTAACCATATTCTTTTAATTAATAACCAGGAAGAACCTTCACAGACTTCGCAATCATCGTCGCATGGTTATCACGAAACTGAATTATATTCAAAATCACAAAAATCTCCGTACAACGAACCCCTCGAAGGACCAACCCTCCAAGATCTAAATAAGGTAGTAACGTAAGAAAAATGAAGGTATCGCGATAGTCATAGGCACTCGTAGAATTCACGAGCTATCAATTTTAGTCTTCCACCGACGCGGCACACTCGTTACGCGGATTGCATCTTTGACAAATAACGTCGCGATATGGAAAAGCTACTAGGTCGAATCTATCCTTACCTTACGAAGTAATTTTTTATCCTGTCTCTTATATTCCCTCATAAAAAATTTACTTCCGTCTTCCTTCGTGTGCAGATGCTAAAGATGAAGGCCGAGAAGGTGGCAGGAGGAGACTCGTTAATTTCTGTAATGGGAAAACGTAACGACGGATCGTGTATGCGAGAAGAAATAAACGACCCCGCTCAAAAGAAATCTACCTCGTTCGGATACGCTTCAACATTATCCACGGAGCGTATGAACGAAACGCAATTTTCTCGAATCGTAAATCCAAAATGGAACACCGTCGATGGAGTATACGAAAAGAAACGCATCGACTCGAAGAAAAATGACGGCAATGTGTCCGATATCTTAAAAAATCATACGCTCGAGTTACAAGAAAGAACACGAGCAAAGAGTACGGAGTTAATTTCAAAAAGCATCGTCCCTCGTGAAAATATATGTCTAATCGAAGAAAAAACCTTTCTCACCGTACCAACAACGAAAAGAAAGCTATTTCGTGCTCGTCGTAATAAGAAATAAGTATAAAATAATAGATAGTCAAGAATAAACTTTACAAACGACTCGATTAATCCGTAAAATCTTGTATTTACAAGCTCGATTGCCACTTTAGTCTTCGTTTATTTTACAATCGTATCGTTCGGGAAAGAGAAATCGTGCAGACTCGCGCGAGTCATCCGGTAGGTTGGTTATCGACGGTAACGAAGTTATTTGAACGTCTGTGTCAAAGTTGGTGGAAAGAGAAGACGAAGTTAACGGTGGTAGAGGTCGATGAAGTGGGTCAACCGGACTATCGGGAAAATTTGGTGAAACCTTCGGGAATCTATTCGTTCGCGATTCGAAAAGGTTTCGAATGGAGACGAATGCCACTCATTTCGAGAGAGGAAACGATCGAGAGAGAGGCTGGGTGGGTGGACATTGATATTCGCGTGGTATGCCACGAAAGCGACGCGAACGAGCTAGGGGCGAAAGACGAAGAGAACGCAAAGGAATGCAAATGAGATGGCCGTGGTGGTACAAGGGAGAAACGTGAAGGAAAGAGCGAGTTAAGTGAAAGTTTTATGGATGGATCGATCTACATTTCCGTTGATAAAATCTTTTAGCCGATAGTACGGCCGAACGTGACGTTCGCGAGGTTCCCTTTCAATCCGCTCGGTCGCGTTCTCTGCTTTTAGTATCGATATCTCGCGATGAAAGTAACGTTTAATTTACCAAGAAGTTGAGATCGATCCGTGTCGAGAGGGTATATACCTTTTTTTTAAATTTTTTTTATTAAATAAGCAGTGAGACACACTCGAGTAGACTTTAATTTCATAGATATACATGCCACCGGAAAACGTCGACGGATAATTACGTTTAATTTATAATAAAATTTCGTTCGCATTCCCCGTTACGGTTATAAGAGGTTCGTAATGGAATCGCGTTAGACCCTACCCCGTAGAATTACGTTGTAATGAAGCTCTTTGTTTTCTATATAACGGTGAAAAAATAAAAAATATACCTCTTTCGTGCATGAAATAACGTGCGTTAACTTTTGAAGCACGCTTCGTAATTAATTGTTCATATATATATATGTGTCTCATGCAATCTGCGGCAGTCTACGTCCGCGTATATACGCGTGTACAGGCGATATCATATTACAGAATAATTAATTTAAACTTGATTAAACTAAATTGCAATTTAATGTAAAACTTTGTCAATTGCTTATACGCGTACTTTGGAAGAAGGTAATATACGGTGCTGGTAGTATCTTTTTTTTGATTAATTAGAAATCACGTCATAAACCGAATCGATCGTATCCTTAACATAGAATCGTTCTATTCCAGACTTCACTCGCATCCACTTATTCTGATTCCTTTTTTTATATTTAACGTTGCTAATCGATAACACCGTAAATAAATTAGAAAGACGAACTAAATATGGAAAAGAACGAGCGAACATTATCGAACTTTATTTGAAATACTTTAAACGATGGAATAACTCTCGATTGGAATGAGAGTCGAATTGAAGAAGGCTTTCGCCCGGAGGTAGGATGTTTAAGAGATTCGTATGAAACACGGATTCGTCTCTAGCTTTTCAGAGGAAGGATATATTAAAATCTTGGAGTAGCAGGTACTAATATTTGCGTCGAATGGAAGAAAATAAGGAATCCAAGGTGCTTCTCATTAAACCAGCCATTATATTCGCGCGGGCAGAGAAATAAAGTCGTCGAGGAGCTCTCGGCTTACCACCGTCGATTATACCGATATTCCCGTAATTAAAGTCGAAGAAGCACGGAATGGAAAAGCGGACGCGTAAAAATCGAAAGAGCGTGCCTGTCTCGCGGCAGTCATTAGTTGCCGACACGGAGTGCTGCAACGAAACGAATAGGACAAGAGGGAGAGAGAGAGTACTGTTTTCCAACGGAACGTGCTTTTCGCCGAGACAAATCAATTCGGCTCCGACAAAACGCAGCGAGCACAAAGTGCTGAGACATCAGGCTGCCTCGTGCCGTCTCGTTCGTTCGTGTCGACCGAACTGACAGGCCGGAAATGCGGAAAGACTTCGCTCTCGCGTTATATTCCATTTTTAACGTTTTTCCGAACGTGCCGAGGACCCACCTTTGCAAATATTTTATTTATATTCGATTCTCAATGGTAGAGAAAGAGTCCGTGAAATTCTTTCTTTTATACAAATAATTTTCTTTTATTTTCTATTCCTTTTCGTGTCTTTCCAAGCCTTCACTAATTAATCGTGAATCGTTCGATAAAGAAATATAAACACGCGTAATTTGCGAACCGAACGACAAGAGAGCGAGAGGATTAATCTCCCACAACTTCCAGGCAGTTTAACGTTCCCGATTTAATGCGATTATCTTCTAACATCCATTTAATTACCTTCCCTGTTGCGATAGTTTCGACTAACCGTTCGTCATACCAACGTACGACTATTTTAGATCCCGCAATTAAATCTCATAGATAGCTGGATCTAACGGTGATAAAGGGTACCGTATTACACCTACCACGACGTGGAATTCGCAAGACTGCAAGGACTGGAGTCTAGTCGAGATTATCGTAATGGCGCAACAACGGTTCGTTACGAGCAAGAAACGAGGAGTATTTTTATCAAAAGAGAAGAGTGGATCAAAATCAGGAAAGGATTTATCAGAAATTTGTCTTGTCCTTGGACTAAGAGAAAGTGAGACGGATGATGACGAGGTTGAAGAGAAGGTTTCGTCGACACGCTCAGCGAGTATTTATGCAAAGCTTTTATGACTAGTCAGAAGCAACAAATTTCTGACGTCGTTGCGAGTTTCTACGGAAACTCTACGGAAGTTGTTCCTGAAGGAGCAGCTTTCCTGAATGTACCACGCTTCGGGCGAAAGTTGTTACTCTCGTTTCTCGTAACTTCGTGGACCTTCCTTCCCAGTTGGTCGTCGAGAGAGTACTTCAATGGAATGCGAACGATCCGCGGCCGAGTCTTCGCTGAAGGCGCGAAGAACGATTTTCATTTGTGGTACTCGTTAAAGCAAGATCGTTGGAGTCATGATGTAATGAGAAAAAATATTTTCAAGTAGCTGGTACAAATATATGGACCAGTCTTTCCCAACTTGTGAGTCTTGACCCGATATTAGGTGCCGTTACATTTTTCACTGGTTGGATAACCAGTCATAAAGTTGACAAACCTGGATATAAATGATTTTGTTTTAACGCATCGATAACCACTGACGTAATTCCAATCCATTGAAAAATCCATAGCTAGACGACTTTAACCTACGTTATTTTATATTAAAAGCCATTTGAGCGTATTTTATAATTATTGGAATTGTATAAAGAAATATTGTTCATTTTCACTCACTTTTTAATCCCAAAACCCGTGCGATATTCATTTATAGAATTTTCAAAATTATGAACAGCGGACAGTAACGTATTTTCATTGAAAATCCGAGAGAAAGTCAATTAAAAAAGGTTTGCGTAAAAATATTTGTTAAAATTCGAGATTATCCAACATGTACATACTACATGCAATTATATAAAAATAAATAAATAACGGCGGTAAGGACAGAGATGGATACAAATAAAAGAAAAAAATTCATTTGTGAATAACCAATTTAATTTCGATCGAGTTAAATGATATTTTTACTGTTAATTCAGTCGTGATGAAACGTCAGAATTTTTTTAAATAAAATCAATTTACCTTCCGAAGCTTGGAAAGAGTTAAAATAATTCTCGACGAGGTCGACGAAGCACGTTGTCTATTACCAAGACGGTACTTTACGTTTCTCATGTACTTCTTTCCATCGACTTATTCGTAGAAAACGCTCGAATAAAACGGACTTCTTTTTAGAAATGAAGATAAATGTATCGCGATACGCGCGCGGAACTGTGTAAGCTTCTCGAGATTAGTGTGGTGCATGTCTACGCGGGCAAACGTCGTGTAACTTCGCGCGAGACATAAATCTCTCGTTGACCCGCGCCTGTATCGCGAGATACACAGGGAAACGTGGTGGAGAAACCTTTCGGCACGAAACTTCACCGACGAGAGTTGCCTTCCGGAAAACGTATGCGACTTTTGGAACGATTCGCCTCTCTTTGTAGTGAATTTTTATGAAACGAGAAAGCCGAGCCTGGGACAAATTTCTGTATTATCCTCGTCGAGTTTCTAGCGACACGGTCGTTTGAGACACGTGATCGCGATGTTTCAAAGTTGGTTGTACTTTATCCTCGAATGAGTCCTTTGATCGAACGATTTAACTGTGTGGCACGGGTGTTTGAAAAGTTTGCCTTTTAGCTGACTGGTAGGTAGGGTGGATACTAAACGTCGCTCGAATAACGATGGAGTATATATCTCGTAGATACCTCGTTAAATTGCATGTAACGACTTCATTTCCCGATCCTAAAGTGTACTACTAATTAACATAGTTTTCAAACCAGTCAGATCGTATACAGAGTGATCTACCTAACTATCTTCTTTATTTAGGATGACATAACAAATATTTTTAATGCAATATAAATGGTATCCCAATTTATTTCTTTTATTATTTTTTTGTCTCAAGATCATTTTTTTATCGATAGCTACATTTAGATGAACCACCCTTTATAATAACTTAGTATTGGTTATACAAAAAAATTTTTAAAAATTACCCTTTCTCTGTCTTCTCATATTTAATCCTCAAAGTTGTTACGCCACTAAGATTAGCTATATACCTTGTCGGTGTACCAGAACGACGTGGCATTTAACAGATTAATTGTCGAGAATAGACTGAAATTCCAGATGGAACGCGTCTGAGTACATATTCGACGGTCGTATCGTAAGTTCAGACGGTATTCGCGTGTTAAAGTCATCCACTTTGAGCGGGCGACTTCGTCCTATCTGATAGAAGGGAAGAAAGAGAGAGAGAGAGAAGGATGGAAGTTGGTTCGCGAATAGTACACGTGGTAGAGAGAACGCCTATCTCGCTTGGAATCATCCAGGCGGTATGAGCACTCTCAGTTATTAGAAGCAGAACAATGATCTTAGCCGTATGCCAGGCAGCGGCCATAATGGTCCAGGAGCGAGAGGTGCAGTACTAGACGCGAAAGGGCTAAAGCAAGCACGCTTCCCATCATCCGCAATAAACGGCAGACGTATCTAAATGCTCTTTCTTCCTTCGCGCGACACGCGCGTGTAGTAGTCGAAAGCAATGACTCCACCGAAATTTCGCGTCTAAGGGGAATGGCTTTTCTCTCTTCGTCGTTCTTCCTCCTCGTATAAGCCCTTTTACATGAGTCGCTACGAAAGTCCGTTCTCGAGTCTGCTCCGAAATTGTAATTACGTGCTCGTAGCTACGCGGGTCTCTTGCTTTTAGAAACTTTTTTTATTTTTGGTCTGTGTGTAAATTTGTAAGATCGAAGATCTCTTGCTTTTAGAAACTTTTTTATTTCTGGTCTGGTTGCGAATTTGTAGGATTAAACGATTGGTCTTTGGTTTGGAAAAAAATAAAAGTATTTTTAAATATTTTGCTATTATATTTTGTTATTAGATGTGGATTGGAATTATTATGCTAGCTTGAATTGACAAGGTGAGAAAAAGTCATGGATAACGGTCACTGTTTATGGATCATAGCGATCAAGGTTGAGGGAATAAATAAATTACACAGTAAAATATGTGACATAAATATCTTTTATTTTCAAGTAGTCAATGTAGGGTACATTAGGTATATAATGAATAACACTCTAAATAGAATATACAGAACTTAGCATTTGAGCGCAGTTTATTAGCAGAGATTGCAAAATAAAATACAATATTTGTGACACGTTGAGGTGAAGGAACGTTATAGATATTTTCGTACAATGGATTAAATGTGGTACCAGGTACAAAAAAAGAACTCCAAATGAAGTTTTAAAGCATGCAACTCTTCCAATTCGTTTTCCATTTCGAGACTGTCAATAGACTCTATACGTGGCTAGTAATAGCACAATTGATCCTATTAGTTTCGAACGAAAAATTTTAGAATCGGTATTTTCGATCGATATTAACGAAGTAGTCGACGACGAACCATGGGTACTGATCTTCTCGAAGTAACACCCCGTCACGTTGTCGAACTTCGTGTAACAAGATATGAGACATTGGAAGCGGTCCCGTTACGCGAGATCGATGCTTCCTACGCGTCTTGCTAACGTATTTAAGGGGCTCCGATTGAAATTCGATCAGAGTCGAATATCCACCTCCTCACGACCCCCTTTCTCTTGCTAAGCAAATAATTCAATACACCCTACATTGTAATTAACGAAAAGTATTGGATTCGATGAAATATAGGGATCTGTTTACGTATACGTAACGATGATTATGAAAGTGAAATAATTGTGAATCAACAATCTAAAAGGTGCATTACATTACATGTCAAAGTAATATATCCTATAACTAAATAGGATATAATATCCCAAAACTGGAAGGAATGGTAGGCTACTTTAGTAATCACTGTCACATTACCAACATATCCACACAATTCCTTAATATTCCTACATTTCTTATAACTCTGACCTATTTTCTAGAACCCTCTGAAAAAATGACTTAACCTTCACATTCTCTATCGTAACACTTAAAACTCCTCATCGACGAGTTTTAGAATCAAAAATCTAAAAGGTGCATTACATTACATGTCAAAGTAATAGGTATATCCTATAACTAAATAGGATATAATATCCCAAAACTGGAAGGAATGGTAGGCTACTTTAGTAATCACTGTCACATTACCAACATATCCACACAATTCCTTAATATTTCTACATTCTTTTATAACATTGACCCATTTTTCAGAACCCTCTGAAAAAAATGACTTAACCTTCACATTCTCTATCGTAACACTTAAAACTCCTCATCGACGAGTTTAAGGTCATAAGAAAAACGAGGTAAAAATAAACGAAAGAGAGAGTAAAAACCACGAGGAAACTTCTTGATTTTTCGTGACTTATCGTCTTCTGCTTCGCGCTCGTACACTTCCGTTATTGACCCCGTCTTTCTGTATCCCTTCCTTCCTTTCTTCTCTCGTCGACCTTTTCAACGTATCGGACGGACAAGTCAGACACTTAAATTGCTTCGTTAAATCGACGAAGGCGCCGTCTAGCGTAGCCAGCTCCCCTGTGTCTCTAGTGCCCACCACCCCTAGCTTCTCTCCGAATTTTTCCAAGCATCCCCTCCTCGACGATGTCGCGCCGAAAGAAGAGTATTCGGATAAAGGAAAGCATGAATAATGTAATCCGTATAATATCGAGCAAGCAGGCTCGAAGGATAGACGTAACCGGATATAAAGCACGAGGGTGCATCCTCGACGGGTTAATAAACGAGGAAGAGACATCGGCAGACACCAAGAGCATTTTTCCACACGATTGGATCCAAGCCAAATGATCATTTTCCTTCTTCTACTTTCTCTCTATACCGACCATTGTGCCGACCTTCTCTCTCTTTTCGAAGACCGTAGTCAAATCAGCGAATTCCTCGATCTTTACTTTTTACCACGAAAATTGTTTACTTCTTTTACTTTTTGGCTGGTCTCTTTAATTTGATTAAATTATTTTTTTAAAAGTGAGTTTAGTACGTTCGGAACATTTAAATCGTTCGGTGTTATTCGTACTTCGCAAAGATTCTTTATAGATAATGTCATCTCTTCGACAGACGTTGTGGCAGACATAATATCCTTTATGATATATAATATTGTGTCGTCGTATGTATTCGATGACGGTACGTCTATCGGTGTGGCTCGTCGATAGACTCTGTCGTGTAATTTCCGTTACTTCGTTCCCTGACGAAGAGCGGTAGGATGTATTAACTACATTCATGAGTGAGATCAAGTAGCTTTTTATTTCATTATCAATGCTGATCGACTGGGGATTATATTATATAAAAGAGATCAAAATGTTATAAACCAACAATTTTTTTAGGTATTGAACAAATTATCGATCATTTAATTCTCTGCAATTAATTTTCTATAACAGAGATAAACGATCTTTTTTTCCGTTCGAGTAAAAATTTAAAACCCAATAATCCATACGGGCCGTTATAATTGCAGTCTTGGAAAATTTAATTCGTTCATTTCAAAATTATTAATTCACGCGATGGAATTTTTATTTTAAACGCAGAAAAAATGGTAATACATATTTTATCTATAAAAGTTGCAATTAATTAGTGATAATAAGCTTTTTTTTAAATTTAGTCGACACTTGCTGGTATCGTAATACGTGATTCATTTAAATATAAGCAAATAACTGAGGTTACAGAAATATAAGGAGGTAGAATAGTAAAGATTTTTTAAATTACCATGAGAATAATCTCGTACAAGATTCTCAAGAAGAAAGATTTCATCTATTTGGAATTTTACACGCTCGATATAGGGAATACCAAAGTCTCCTTATCGATATTACATCATGCTCAATTACGCGTATACCGTTCGCATACTTGTCCACGAAGTTGGAGCACGTTATTAGTTTCGCTCCGATGCGACTCCAATTGTATGTCGCTGATAGTGAAAGCGTCTAGGTGAATACAACATGGGTAATAATCTCTCAACGAAAGACAGTAAACTGTGTCAGCGAATCTCGCGTAATATGCGATTCTCAGATGCCTGTCGTCGTCCTAGTCGTCGAGTCTAGTGTTTACCATGGCAGGAAATAATAGCGATCTTCTCTTCGTCTTCTTTCCCGACAGAAATTGCTTGTTCTCCATTCATTTCTCCCGGTATTCTCCACTTCCATCCTATTCGATTCTTCCAAACGAACGCCGCGTAGGGTTATTCCATATCGCGAATCGCGAATATTAAACTGACATCGTAAACGCGTGAATGGAAATTTCTTTGGTGGCACGATCGAGAGAAGGGTGCATAGTAATCGGCATTATAGATTCAAGACGGACGGTAAGAGTCAAATCGAAGAAGCTTGGAAATATTTTTCGAGCTTCCTTTTGTCTGGTTCTTCGTTAATCCTCGTCTGACTTCGTTGAATCGAAAGTGACTTCAAAGTTTTGATTAATAATGCATCTTTTTATTAGTATTAATAATATAAACAGCTTTTTGTTGGTATTAATAACGTCGTTTTATTGTATTTGCAATCCAAGTTTAGAATAAATTTAATAAATAATGTTTGCAAAAACACATTAACCCCTTGACTTATAAAGCACGAGTTGCACATTTTTAGGAGGTTTTTAGGTCCTCGTTAGTCTTTATTTAGGCAAGCTTGGAACTGTATTTCTTGTACCTACATTCTTTTTTTTCAAAATTTCTAATATGAATTTCATTGTGCATCAAATTAAATCACGAAGCTGAGGTTAATTGATAAAGTTATTTAGAAGCTCGGGATGACAGTTACGTCAGCAAAATTTAGGAAAACAGCTGATGGTTAAAGAAATTATTCTAATTAGGTACCCCGTCGACTACGTTCGATAAACGCAACGAGCTCGCGCCTCGCCGTCACACTTTCGAAACAGCGTTCGATAAAGCGACGCTAATAAGGATTCCTCGATAGTGTCGCTCGCATTAGAAAACAATTAATCACGCGACGGAAATAAATCGGTACTATAAGGAGAGGGATTAACCTCGTGAGACAGGGCAAGAGCCGGAATGATAAATCGCTCTTCTTTCCCGCTTTTTCCTCGCGCGACCATTTATAATATTGGATTACGCTATCCATCGAAGTCACCTGGAACTTCTGAGATACACAATCCGCTCTTTAAGTCGTTCCACGATGGCTAGTCACTGCGACTCGTCCTTTCCGAGAATCACGGAATGATGCATCGTCCTTTGGTGATTTCTTCTGAAACGCGCCAACGCAAAACCTTCTCGTATCTTGATTTCAAATTAAGAATCGAAAGTTTCTTACTCTTTTACGTTTATATCGAGGTATCGTCCGTTTAGAAAAAATTATTTGCAATATTTATACTCAATAATTTTTTAAGGGAGGATGTATGTCATGTTTACACAATTTGGAGTTAAAAAGATAATAATTTATATATGATTCTTTTCATAGGTAGGTAGGTAAAGAATTAATTTAATGCTACAAATAATTTCAAAACTCAGAATTTTTATTCAGTCTCCCAAATTTGTACAAAGTATATTATTTTATATAAATTGGATAAATTTCGAAAGTATAAATACGTTCATAGTAGAATTAATCCTTCGTAAACATTTCCATCAAATTATAATTATAATATACGTAGTAATCACGATATTAAACGAAACAATTTTCGTAGATCGAATCTCTGATATTTTTCAATAGGCGAACTCGATCAACAGAGATCCTCTTCAACTTGTTACTACGTTGCACATTTCGCTGAAGCTAAGGGTAATCCGATTACGCGAATTCGACGAAAAAGCATTTAGATAGTCGCAGAGAGGCGATCGTTCGCTTTACAAACTCACTCGCTTCCTGACGATTGCCCTCAAAATTGCTTCTTCAAAATGAAACGTATCTATACATAGAGTTGGTCTCGAGTGATCGAGAACGATCAAAGAAATAAAAATACTTTCTTGGAATACGAGTACTGCAGTACGACGATATCGAAGAATCAAATAATTAGTCTGAAATAAAGTCACACAAAGTCGTGCATTGGACGATGATACTCTATAAACGGACTGAGAAACACAAAGTTCAAAGAAATATCAAGAGTCGTGATGTTTGTCCAATAAATTTTCTACGCCTCGAATCGGTGTGTGTATCTACTTTAGATTTATGAAACATCGATAATATATGTGTATATGCATAGAACGGTTTATCCGATCAGAGTGAACCAATCGATCGTTTCACGGATCTTTCTCCATTCCATTCGTCCAGTCCCATTTCCTCTCCTCTTTGACTCTCCCCTGCCCCTTGACCAACCGAGAAGATTACGCCGTACCGCTTGTGTTATGAACCAAGTAAGTCGGGTACACGCAATTTGGGACAATTTCGGGTTTAGTGGTTTCTGCTATTTACGGGGGAAATTGCGCCTGCCGATGTCACATCCGTAAACTCTCCTCTCCCGCTATCCATCTCTCTCCCTCTAGTTCTCTGTGAAGCGTTCAATTGTTCCGCTCGCAGCCACCGGTCGATCGCATATATAGTACCTCTGTAACTACCGTGTGTCGTGCCTCTTGTTCGCCTCGTCAGGGTTCGCCAAAACCCTTCTTCCTGTCTCGAGGTCCTTCGAGTAAGGTGAAGCAATCGACATGGATCCTATTTTCCTATTCTCCTTTATACTCGACACGCCAGCCGAATAAGTAGATAGAAATTACTTTAGTACGTGCATCTCTTTAGGAAGAGGTAAGGACGATAGAAAAAAAAAAGATCATTGGTTCGATCGAAAATTTGGCCATTCGTCGAACATTTCGTTAAATTATTCTCAAGCAATTGCATCGACTTATCGATTATTAATTCGAGATTCGTGCATGAGCTCGCGATCACCTTTTATCCCCCTTTTCTCTTAGTGGAAGCAAGCTAGGTTACAACTCTTGCTGGCCTTTTACAGTTTCACTATTAAATTCGTTCCACGAACGATTCTCTCTCTTTCTCTTGCTATCGTATTTCTTCCTCGATTACCTCAGTCGGTTGCTAAAGAAAATCGTGCTCCATCCGATCGTTAAAAATGAAACATAGCATCGATTCGTGCCGGGCCATTATTCCCAGCCGTGGCACCGATAAGTCGTAATAAGGTCACGTAAGAAGAAATTCCTATCGATACAACACGATGAACTCGGTGGAGCCAGCCAATGGTCGGTCTCTTTCGGTTTTTAAGGGAAAAAGTACATTAACCTTTTTTTCCTGTCTTCTACTCTTTCTTTGCCACTTTATAAGTCTCACCTAGGTTTCGTGAGAATCGGAGACGTAAAATTTGTACGTGGAATCGTATCTTCCTTTTATAGATTCTTTCGTACCGCATGGACTTTGGGGAAGTATTAATAAATATCGGTAAGGGGTTCGGGATGAGGTTTATCTAATTTGCGAGGTTGAGACGAGAACGAAGACTTTGGTAATGATCAAAGTTTATTTATGAACGATAATGATGCAGCTGTTATAATTAACAAATTAAATCCTCGAAGTGGAAGTCCATGCTATTCGATGTATCTACATTGGTTAAATCACGTCATGTGATCAAATTTCGTTTCATCAGGTCTTAATAGCATGCCTCTGTTTATATCTATTAGTTAAAAGTATAATAAATGACGATATCGAAGATCGAAAGTTGTGTAAAAATCTTTTCTTTCTCATTGTCCATAAAAATCAAGACTTCTTCAAGATGTGACTAAGAAAAATAAGAGCCAGTCACGATGAAAGCAAGCGATACTAGCCAATTTTATACGACTTCCTGAGTATTTCCTCATGTCAACGAGTACTCGAAGATTCGACCATTAAAAAGACTCAGAGAAAAATGGTTCAAGCACGTCCTTACTAAAACTAAAAGATTCTATCAAGAACGTTGTATTATTCTCTTTAGAAAAGATCTATTTCCAACCAAGAGAAATATTTTATTCTGCAAAAAGAAGACAAACCATTTGAAACTTCGGAACAACCCTTAAACTACATTAATTTCCTAAAAAACGATAGATCGCTACCCTAAAGTCCTTAACAAGAATCCTATAAAAATTCTTTTATAAAACATCCATCGAACGGAACAAAGAGTAGGACGTATTAATAGCAATCCCGTTGCATTCATAGACAGCTGACTTAATGGGACGTACACGAATAGACGGATGACACAAGAGAGAGAGAGAGAGTAAAGCGAGGACCGCGAGCAAAGCTGTACGAAGAGAAAGAGGAGGGTGAAGCGAAGAGAAGGGGAGAAACGCTTCGAAGGGCCGGAGAAGGAGACAGAGAGGGAATTCAATTCCACGGTCGATTATGCAGCCAGTCTGCCGGATTACTGCCGGTACGCGCTTCCGTTTTGCGTCGATGAAGGGATTATCTTGCGTGCAACTTCGATGTGCGTGTTACGTACACGTGCAACCGAGATGCAAGCGCGTACGTCGCTATTTGCGGAGCCGAACGCGGATTGATAGGCTTCTAGTGAATTCGTGCTCTCGTTCGCGAACGAAGCACGTCGTCGATTAGTTCTTTATGAAATCGTATTGGGATTCGACGATGCCTTTTTAAAAGATTTCCTTTTCTTCGACAAGTTCATAAATGTTTTTTTTAAGAGATCAGTGATTACTAGACTGCGGATCTTTATACAAATACATATTTTTCTTATTGCGTATGTTTTTCAAATTTTAGGGTAAGGTTGCTCAAGTCGTACCTGTGTTTAAGTCGTACCTGTTCTGTATTTTAGGGTCTTTTTTTAATTTAGATTAATTTATATGACAACCCAAAGATTTTTCAGATTTGTTCTAATAAATAAAAACAATATTTACACTAGAATCGAATAGCAGATATAGTTTTTACATATTTGCTAAATACTCATTGTTATGCAAGTTTCTTCTTAGGGGGTACGACTTAAGCAACCTTACCCTACATATAAGACAAACCATTGAATATGTCATATGTATCCTTTGTATTTTACATATTTTTATTCATTTATCAGCTCTACTTGCAATATTTGATGAATCATGAATTATAATTTATATGAATTTGCATAAAGATCCGCAGTCTAGTGATTACAAAGAAATTGGTCAGAACAAATTAGACACCTGTGTATATGTATACATATTGTTTTATGATTCGAGTGAATTTGATAAGTGAATCAATTGCGGATAGCTTATTAGGATTAAAACTCTTGTTGATTGAACTAACAATCGAATTTGCGTTAACACGATAATTGTATACATGTAATGTTATATTGGCTAATGATTCTATGATCCGATGTGTGTCTTGTCGAGGATAATAGGGAAATGAACGAACTCCTGTTAATTAATAGAAACATCGCTAATTTTGATGATTTATGGTTACGCGTTTGACGGGGGATAGATGTGTGAAATGATTCGATTCTATGCATGGTACCTACGTTTATCGAACGAGACGGTTCGGAATGAGAAATGAAGTTTTGGTGTGTAGACATCGAAGAAAAACAGACTATGGTGGATAAATAAATAGAAATTCTCGTGGCCTAAAATCGGATGTCCTCTTTCGAGGGATTCGGACAACGGGTGTCTATCGTCCGCGTTGGTACAGATTTATCGTGCGTAATAAACTTCCCTTGGTATGACCGTCACTTATAATAACTACCCATCCCTCGGTTTTCACACTGTATTGGGAAAAAGGGAAAGAAAAACAGAAGGATAGATGGAAACTCGATCTTTTTGCTTTCTCAATGTTGTTTCATATAAACGTAGGTAAACGATTGACAATTCCTAAAGTCTCACTATTCATTTTTTCTTAAATAATTACACAAAAATGGTGCCATGGAAGTATGAACCATCTCTATAACAATCTAACCAAAAACGCCCAATTGGCACTTTAAATTACAAAAGAGTTCACCCATTTCCATCTCCAAACTTTTTTCATCCATCTCCAAATGATCTTATAACACAGTTTCAGCAATTAGGATCACTCGTTCTCCGTACGTCCGAAAATTTGGTGCAGGATTAAATTTAATTACTCTCTCGGTGTCGCCCGCGGAAACCGAACGGATTATTTGTGGCAAATAAAATCACTTAATTAAACGAGCCCGTGGCCATTTCGAAATCTATTAACGAAGCGAACGGAGGCGTGGTAACGCGCTAACGACGTCCCCTTTATCCCGGAGCATTTCGCGAGTCCTGCCGAGAAAATGTCGCTCGGGTTCCCCGATATAATTTTTAATCGAGGATCGAATCGACGATAGATATTAATGTCGTGTAACTGGTATATATAGTACCAACGTATAGGCATAAACGATGCAGGTGGATATAAAGTCGTGTGATACTCGTCGACCATGTAGGTACTATTTTGCATTCGTACATTAACCGTAATGCCGTGAGCGATGAGGGGAGGAGCCGAGGGAAAAAAATTAGAGCCATTGCCGTTGGGTCCTGCCGCATGAAATCCGCGCCGCGTCGAAACGCATCGTACTTTATCGTATTCCCGAAAATTTATTGGCTCGAAACGCGGCCAAAACGCGGATATCTCTCTATCGCTCGAAGCGTGAACGAGGATACGGGATTAGTCGTTATTTTCAATCGTTTTTACGAACGTCAAGAAAGTTTTTTTTTATAATTAACCCTTTGCACTCCGCTGTCCCCTCTGAGGCATCATATTTCCAACATCATATCATTTAATTTCAAGTGATATATCATTACTCATATTATAAAAAAAATTGTTTAAGTTGTTGGTAGGTGAATTGGAGTAAAATCTGTGAATATAAAAAAAATTGTGCGTCGAGGAGCAGTCGACATCGTATTATCCTCAAAATCGGCCTTGTCGAGTCAGACTCGACGCCGAGTGCAAAGGGTTAAATATATCGGGCAAGCGTGAGGCATCGTGTTAATTCATAATTAGCTTGGTACAGAAGTTTTCTTTTACTCGTAGTAGTTTAAACATCTTCGTATTGGAAATGCCTCGGTTCGTGGCGGAAATATATCGTTGCGATGTTAAATAAGTGATCTTCGAACGAAGCTACGATACGTGTCAAACATAGACACGGGTGACACGCGTGACAACGAATGAGTGACAATCTTATATCTTACCGGAATATATGTATAACTGGGATCTCGTATGGATACCGAATTTGTTAAATATGGATTATTCTGGACCAGCTTTGACATTTCATGATCTATATTAGATACTGATTTGGAATTTTTATGAATCGATCCTATATGGTGTTATGCGATAACGAGTTGACCTATATTTAAAAAAAAAAATTACTGCTTACTTACAAAGATATTTAGGAAGGCTGAGTGGTGTAACTCGAATTTTAGAAAAATGTGGGTTGACTCTTTATTACATAACACCATCTATTTGTAAGTATAATCTTTTATAAGTTTTATTTACGTATATGTGCAAGAGACTAGCCATTCATTTGAAAGAAATCGTAAAAATTAGGTCGCTGAATGCACTTTGTGCAGAATCGATTCGACGGATGACGTTTTAAGAATATATGCTCGGTCTTTCCATAGTACAAAATTAGTTCTTCATTAAAAAGTTATTCAATCTCATCTGTAAAATCGTTTCACCGTAATTTAAAGGTAACTTTAAAATGAATTTCCTAAATAATACGAACAATATCGGAATCTACGATGACACCAGCTACGTACGTTGAGAAAATGAATAAAACCGTTCGAAGGTTAATTAAAACCTGATATGCAATTTTCACCGAGAAAATTGATCGCTAGGATGAATTCATTTTCCGAAAAGAGATCTTTCATCTACCCCGAAGGAAGACCCAACGAGTGGAAAAAGTTCTTCGACTCTTTCTCTCGCTCGCTGGAGCCGAGCAACGCGTTTGATTATATTCTCGCAGTGAGATTCTTTGTAAAATTCATCTCCATGAAATTATTACACCAATTAAAACTAACAGAAAGTACGATGGTGGTTTATCAGGAAGCTCTAGGTACCTACCAACTCGAGTTGGAAGGATCTCTTACGCTTTAACCGGAAGTTGGAGTTCGCTGAAAGTCGTTTTTCGTAACGAATGCGATGCAACGGTCGAAGAGAAACGAAACAAAGAAGCCCCCTGTCCACGCGCGAAACGTCGACTTTGTGCTTTCAATAACGATCTCTCTCTCTTTCTCACCCCTTTTTACGAAGACGACTCTATTATCGCTAATTACCAAGAGGACGATCCCTTCCAAACGTTTTTCCGCGAACCTACAATTCGAAGCTACGTATACGTAGGTAGAAAGTCGTCGAGAGAGGAGAGGGGTTTGCTCGGTCTAGCAGATAAAAGTGTCTCGTTAATAGCCCGAGACATTGTAACGCGGGAGGATAATACCAATTAGGCACCAGAAGGCTAGCCACTCGGCGGAAGAAGCCGAGATAAGGTTATTTATTTGACGGCTTAATTTATTCCGGATAAAAAGAGCTCAGCCGTGGCGACGGCAGCGACGGTACGGGTTGCTCCCGGCCGGATGCGCGGATACTAGGATTAGAGCTCCAATACGAGCTCGTGATGCGAGAAACATCGTTCTCTCCTATCTCGTCTCTTCCATATTTCACGGATCTCTCTTAAGTTTCTTTCTCCGAGCGAATAAAAGAGAAAGAAAAGAACTCGTGAATTCGAGCATACCAAACGCGCGAATATAAAAGAGAAACGAATATAGAACCCCTTCTAATCCAATCTAATGCGCGCTTTTATTTCGAGGTGCGATCGATTCGTAATAGAACGAACATGGTACTAGGTACATCTGTGTATACAGGGTGTCTCACTAGAAATTTAACACCTAAATATGTCATTTGTTTTTAACAAAAATGAAAATTGTTTAGACGATATTTAGATAGCCCGAGGAAAGAAAAAACACCCGAGTTGTTTTATAATTTTACATTTTCGGGGTTTAAAGTCTTGATACAGGTATACTCAAGATACAATAAATAAACAAAATATACAAGTAATTTTGACAACTTACAAAAAAATGATGTCAGTAAAATAATTTAAATAACATCTAAACAATTTTCATTACTATTAATAACAAAGTACATGTTTAGATGTACAACGTCTCGCGAGACACCCAGTACATACATAGTACCTCACGCAAACTCTATTCATAAAGCGAGGAACGCTTTTATCCGGGTGTCAGGCGCCCCCGCGCAAAGCTGCGGCGCTATAGGTCGTGCGCGCGCTCGCTACTAAAGTCAAGCTCCTATTCCCTTATACTTTCCGGCTTCCATCGTCTTTCCAACGTGGCACTGTTTCTCTCTATCTGCTTGATGTCGTTAACGCGCAACGATAAGGTCGGGTTGGGACGGTACGACGAGAATGGGTGGAGAAGTGCTGACGAAGAAGCAACGTGAGAACGAAGGGAAAGAGATAGAGAATATAGTATAGAGGTCGAGTGAGACGAGTGAAGAGTAAAAGGAGAGACTCGAGAGAAAGACAGAGAGAGTAGTAGTTTGAACGTATGCATGCGTGCAGGCGCGTTTCGAAGCTTGATTCCTCGCTGAGAATAAGCGATATCGTCAGTCCAGGTTCATCTTACCAACTTTTAAAGTGTTTTCCTTTCGTATTCACTCTTCGAATAGATTTCGTTCGAGCGTGTTATATAAATCTCTCGTGCAACAGCATTGTTGTTAACCGATCGAACCACGTGTTTCTTGAAAAGCTCGCTCGTGCCTAAATCGTGTCCGAAGATTCGTGGCAAGGCAACGAGTCGTGCGTTGGTTCTCTGAAACCTGTTGCAAAGTCCAACGATCCTGTCGCTGCTACTCTTGCGGTACCAGTACTACTACTATCGTTAACCAACACATCGAGAAACTCGAGCTGGAGTTTCCTTCGTGTTTCCGGTATAGAGGCAAGCTTCCAAGAAGATTTCCGAGTTTCTCACGCGAGTGCCGAAGTGGAGTACAGTGATTGGTCCTTTTTAGTCGAAAACTTAACTCGATTCGTTTTGTATCAAGCTTTTGTCGCGAGTGATTCTCTCGTGTCTCGATTTGATATTCCGTCTGTGGCTGATAAATGTGTCAGCTGGTAAAGCATCGGACACGCTCACCTGTTGCTGTTAATTAACGAATACACGATGGCGTCACCGACGTCGTCGTTGGCTTTATGAAAAGTAAACGCGAGTGCCTTCGGACGAGCCTAACGCTTGTTAGAGGAAAAAAAGGAGGAAGACAGCTGGTGACTCTCTTTTACCTTTGAACTTGCGGTAAAGCGATGGATTCACGTGTTCAGGTGAGTAATCATAACCAATTGTGTCGGTTTTTCAGTAAAAGCATGCACGGAATCGTTAATTAGTGTGCAGGGAAATGTGTTATACTTGTTGTGAGCTTTTTACAGAGAATGGCGAGCTGGGATTGTTAGGAATTTTGGTTTGAAGATATTTATATAAAGATAAGTTCGAATTCCGCGCGCGACTACCGTAAACAATAGAGGCTGGTAACGTGCTCTTCTGTTTACAGGCGTGTAATGTTGATAACGACTTCATTCTCGACTAAGATCCGAAGGCGAACGGACGTGCCAGCTTTTATACAAACTCTTGTTATCGTAATATAATAAATCCATGCGAGTTAAGACATAACCAGGAGGAATATGGAAATAATAGGTATAGTTCATATATTGGTCTGGGCTTTTTAGTTATAGTTAAATCGAAATTGTGTGTTTGAGAATGGTTTCTTGCAGATGAATTTTAATGGAAGTGTCTGGAATGGATAATCTTCGTCTTAACTAATTAACAATTCGTCTAGAACGTTTTTACTTCTTCATCATTTTAGAGCATACCTACCAATTAGAAGTCACGACCGGTAATGACATCAATGGAAAATATTCGATCGGAATATTTGGAATAGCAAACTGAATCTCCATCGATTTCTGTCTACCACGCTACTCGTCTTTTTCAAAGTCGTCGTATTATGAATAATAGTGTCACGTAAAGAATTCACTTCTCTGTGCTACGATAGATAGCGTCTAGAAGTAAAATATCTGGGAATAGAGTAATAGCGTCTGTCAGGGGGTTGCTTTTCAGGAATTTTCCTTTCCCGAGTGCCCTCTATTATACCTTTGTTCGTATTTTACAATAATGTGGTCATAATTTTTGTATAGATCGAAGATATGATTTTATGTAAAGACCACAATGCATTCTAAATCTCGATAAGCAGTCATAATAAACAACTTCGTGTCTTGGCTGTGTTTAAAGAGTTACACCTCCTTTGATATTACGTTTTTTTTATCTGAACACGAAAAGACTTAGCTCGCAACAGTAATATCGCGTTATAACATTTTTTTAATACCTTAAATATTTATGAAAAATTTTTTTTTAACAAATGTATCTATCTATAATTTCACAAGATCATATGTGTCACATTTCCACGAAGTTACAGCATATAAAATTGTTTAATTACAGTAAAAAACGTCGACTTAAAGCAGCAACATAGTCCCAAATTCGGATTTGCTACCTTGTAACAAATACCCTAGTAAAAAAACCTATCCATACTCATAAAATCTCAGAATTGTGTTCCTAATTCAGAAATCACGCTAATGGAATAACCAACGACAAGAAGAAACATACGTCCATCAAGAGTTATTATTGCATCGAAATTATCAACAAATAATTTTGGCGTCTCACATTCTTCGTTTATCTTCCTTTCTCTTTTTCTCGTAGAAAGTTGAAGGTCAATCGATAATACCAGCGAAGTACGCGATGTGACGGCAGACGTGGGGCATCGATTCGAAGCGTATCTCGTTGATTTCTATGTCGGAAGTTCCAAGGGAACGCGACTCGTCCTTGAACTCTCCTACGACAATGGAACCGAGCAGAGCGAGACCGCGTATAAACGCTATCCGTTCGTCTTAACGTCGCGTGCTGTTTTTTCGAGGACGGTCGATGTCGCGATTTTTATTTCTTGATTTTCTTGGAGAAAAAATGAGAGAAAGACGTGTTATCGTAAAGCTTGATAAGAAATATACGTTCTTTGAAAGAAAATTATCACGTCCGGCGTTCGATAGGAAAAACACCCGTCTCCGATATTACGCGAATGCCTGGCTCAGCAATTTCGGGTAAAAAGGGAGATATCAAAAGGTCAAATTATGCGAAACGAACGAGTAAAACGCGTATATTATCTCGTTGGAAGCTTCGTGGCTCTCGTTCCGATGGAAAGTTAAAGGAAACTATAAAACTCGAGAGTTTATGTATCCGTAATTCCGTGATGCGAGTTTACGCTCGGTCCAACTACGATTAAATTTCAAAAAAAATATACATTACATTCAGAGAGATTTGGAGAGAACGTTCGTCGTTGTAAATTCGGTACGATTAACTCCGTCGGAAATCAAAATACATGGACTCGGATATTTACCGGTCGAGTCATTTCGAAAGCAAAATCACAGAAACTTCACGATTTAGTATACTTCCCGATTTCCTTGATTTCGAAGCTTACTACCAGAATCATTAATCGTTTTCTAACAATTCTCAGACTTCTATATCTCCCATTTGCCGAAAGCATCGAATTCGTACAATAATTATGGTCCACGATAGACGTAATATTCGGTCGATATAACGTTCGTATCGAGTGCAGCTACATCCTATGCGTATTAAATACCAAGGTAGCCCAAGCTTAGTTCATTGTAAATCAGAATGACCAACTCTATTTCGAAGCTGCCGGGGTTGCCGTTAGCTTACCTTCTCAAAGCTCGGTATCAACGGATTTTCTTCCGTAATAGTAGCAGGTATTCGACTCTCTATCGGGTTATACGCGCTTCGAGTGGAAATTCGCAGTACGACCAGCTGATAACGTAGCCTCGCGAGCACGTAACCTTATTCGAAGCTCGACGCTCTAATTACCGGCGTTGCTACGCCACGAAAATATGATTCGCCGACCGCTTCTCTTCGTCGTCTACAACCACGGCCGTCTATCTCGCTCTATATCTGCCTTGCCCGACTCTCTCTCTCTCTCTCTCACTCACACACATACACGTTCTTCTCTTATTCGCCGTCGGGAATGCGATTTCGCAAATTCCGCTGACTCCGCGACTTCAGGAAATGATCATTTCCGCGCGATGGAAATCTGCGCCCCCGCGTGTTTCACCTTCGATCGAATTCCTCCGTGCGGTTTCTCGACGTCGATGTCACTTACGATCGGAGCCATTTCGAAGAGTCGACCAAGCGAACGGCTACCCTACTTCCGGACTATCTCTCTCCCTCCAATCGTTTATTTCTATCGTTGGCCGCTTGGAAACTTCCCTTTTTTTGTCCCTTCGAAGTCTTATTAATCGACGATCGAATAAAGAATCCTTGAATCGAATTGGAGATCTTATTAGGGAAGGATTCGATAATAAATTCTTTCGTGAGAAAGAATTAGAAAATTTGTTGGATACATAAATAGCAAGAGCGTTTGATATTTCATTTAAAACAAATTTAAATAAAAATCAAGCTTTCCTTTGGGATATAAATTAATTGATACTTCTTATAAAATATGAATAAATGTTACGTTATCGATATTGTGGAATTAATGATTTAAAGCATAAATATATACCACGGTATCGATAAAGTGTAAATAATTAATTAGAGTCTGCTATTTCGAACAGAATATTAAAAGTAACGCGAACCGCGAAAAGTTAAAAATGCAGTAATCGTTTCATCAAATTTACGTCTTCTACATTTTATTAACTCAAACGGTTGAATAATTAATTATTTTCAATTTACCTGGAATAACTACTTGCGATTCTGTTAAAAGCTGCCACGAAAAGTAGTTAAGATCTAGAGAATGAATAATAAATCACGTTTCGTTAAATATAACAAAATATAAAGTCGTTTCTACCGTTTGAGATTTTGGTACAGAGCGATATTCTTGGTGCTTAAGGAACATATCGCGAAACGACGATCCGTGAGGCAACCCGAGAAAGATTAAGACCGACAGCCGCGAATGTCTACAAAGCTAAGCGAGTGTGTCCAATTTTGAAGCGTCTACGATCCTACGATAGACATGCTCTCTCGGAGTCATCTTGACGGATCTCCATCCTACCATTAATATCTATATTCGTGTTAATTGTACTTGAGATAGTTAGGTACTCCCAAACGAGCCGTTCTCTTCGTTACGGTACGCTACCTTCCAATTATGATAATTATCTAAGAAAATATCGGATTACTAAAAAAGGGAAAGATTATATTTCGAACTAATTATTTACCGATAGAAATATACAGGGTGGTCTACTTAAATTTCCTCTTTTATTTGTAACTACCTAATAAATATTTCTAAAGCAATGTAAAAAGTATCGCAAGATTATTTTTTTTAAAGAACATTTGTTATGTCATCATAAATAAAGGAAATATTTATGTAGTCCACCCTATATGTGATTCGTAACTTTTCTCAACAAATAATAACGCCAATGATAAAAAGATCTCCGGTAATACCACGAAGTTAACGCTATCGTATCCCGGTCGAAGATGCGTGCACCGTCCGCAAATAACCCTGCTTTAGCTTTTTGAGAAAATATCGTTGCCCTCGTACCGTTTGTTTTGTTGCTCGAGAGTAGCACTGTGTTTGCCCGGCGATAAGTCGAAACGCGAGAGCGGCATTATGAAATGCGCGACGACGACGAAACGTATACTCGCTCATTCGCGTCTCCTGGCGTTTCGCCAAGAGTCGCTCGGTTAGCGTGGGCGTTTCAATTATGTCCCTGCCGGTTACCTTTTTTTTTTCTTTCTCTCTTTATCCCAAGCATAAATATCCATTTCGTTATCCCGCGAATGGCGTAACGACGACGTCTCTTTTACGTCTCTCTCGAGCCTGTTTTTCGACGATCTCGCGTGATATCGTTAAAAACTAAGGGAGAGGAAAAAGACGTATCTTTACGTGAGAATCTAACCTAAGAAAAAAAAAAAGAGAATTTCGAGTGGTACCTCTAGAACGTTAACACGTTCGACCAAGTCGAAGTGAAACGAATGATTTCGTAAAGGTAGACACGATAACGATCTAAAATTGACCGATTAAAAATGAATATCACCGATCGATGTCTCCCTTCGTCTAGTTTCTATGCAATCTTTTACTCCGATTCCATGGAAAGACGTCGGTTTTCCTTATTTCCGCGGACTCGATTCCGTCGATCGATAAACGTGGAAATGGTGAGCCACGTCGTGAGCCTTGATGGCAAGTAGAAAATGGGCACGTAATTAATTCAGTGGATACGAATCGATTTTGGTTCGCCTTGGTATACCCGGTGAACTACGAAAACACGTACGCTTCCGTGCGTGGTTGCCCGTTCCTCGGCATCTTTAAAAACTTACCTAGCTAAGACTTACGAACCTTTCCTCAACCTTCCTTTCTAATTTCCACGAACGATCTAATCGAGTCTCTTCACTTATGTATAATACCCGTGTTAGTATCCATCCTGTGTACGTCGAACCACAACCTTTCTCTTATTACCTCGTTTTTGCTCGTCCGAAAATACTCTCGGACGTATTTTCGCGTATTACGAGATATCAAGCGCTTGCAATTTTCATCAGGTAATAACGTCCGACTTAAATGCTTTTACCAGTCGTATAGGACTGGAAAATGAGCTGTACAGAATTGTTTGATACGTGGGAAGAACTTTCTTTCGATAACTTTGATCTCGTTCTATTTAACGATAACGACTCTTCGTCCTTTTAAATATAACTTTAGGAAACTAAAGGAACGATTATGATCGATCGTATCGTAGTGTGTCGTTTTGTTGTACCAACTTGGGTGAAGCGTTACATACCTGGTATACACGGTAGCCAGATATAATCAATGATCATCCCGATCGTAGTCTCGTTTAGTTATATAGGTCGAGGCAAACTCCGGCTAAATGCATTCGGCAAATACGATTGAAGCAAAACGATTGGGCACCCGGAATCAGAAATCTACGTTGGTAATGGTTGGTATACTCGTTTATAGCTTAGCGTTCAATGCCCATACATAATTAATACGTCTTAAAAGCGGGCCACGCTCGTGTACTCTCAGTGCTCGTAGCGGCTTGTCTCGGCGCGTAAAATTGACCTCGACTCTGGCACGGCTAACAGCAAACTCGAGCGAATATTTGCTAGATCGAACGAAATTCGGGGTGAAGTAGATGGAAGGATGATCGTTTCTCCGAACGAATGGGACTTATTAACGAAATGGTGAGAAGTAATTATAAATGTGATCATTAGGGATAAGACTATGCTTGGAAGTTGATGGTTCATTTATTTTCTAATACTAAATATAGTAAATGTGGCAAATAGAGATCACCATAAAGTTAACGAGAAATATAATTATCTGTGATTATAAAATTTTTACTTTTTACTTACTATTTAAAAAAAATTAATTTATCTTTTATAATTAACGAAAAAAATAAGATATTTGTCAAATATTTATTAGGAGCTAGTATTATAGTCTATATTTGCTTATAATTATTTTATAATAATCCTATACTTTTAATTAAACATATTTATCACACAACAAATTAGAAAATTAGAGGATTATTACTTTACAATCATGTAACACGTGTATCCTCGATCCTTTCGATATGCAATAACTTAATCGTTACGTTTTATCGAAGTATCCCTATTTCCGTATCATAGTATCCTTAAACGAGTTAAAACAACGTAGCGAGTGCCAAATTGGCCGATAAGTCGTACACGGCCAACAAAATATACGATAGAAGAGTAAATTAACGAGCTCGTTATTTTGTACGACATCGAGAGGTTCGATACACCGAAGAAAAACCGGAACGATGAGGGGAAACGCGGTGGCGCCTCGTCGATACCGTCACTCATGATAACGATAACTGCGTGGATGCTGCTACGACGAACGCCGCATTGAATTGCAATCTCCTGAAATAGCGTCCCTCTTTTCCTTTCTCTTTTCTTCCTCTTGTTCTCTTTCCCATTACGACAACGTCGTGCACGGGCCTCTAAGGATCAACGTCTATCGTCGTTGCTACGACCATGCGTTCTAATTTTATCGGTATCCGTCGTAAGATCACTTATTGATTAGGGTGAGATTTTTTTTGTCGTTTAGCGATAGCCAATCTTTACAATACGTTTCTGTTATTATCCATCTTGTAAGGCAGTGTTTATTCTTTTTTAGTTAGACACTTTAGTAATAAAATAACAAGTTCCTTTTTAATAAATAAATCTATTCTAATACGAATTTAGTAAAAATGAAGTGTTTAAAAACAGTTTTAAATGTTAACAATATTTTTTTAAAAATCCCGTATCATTTATAAAACGTGGTCCGTTTTTTCCAACGTGTTTTATAAAAGAAATGAGATATAAAAATAAAGCGTGATAACTTTTTCCAACCGAATTTAAAAACGATCGCGAAACCTTTCACTCCTCGTCTCTAATATAATGGGAATTCGATGATCGAAGATATGTCAAGTATTAATTTCGTTCCTATCGATGGACAGAACTCGATGAGCAATAGTCACATCGATTTGCATTCAACGATCGAGGCGCGTGCATATCCTACATATTGTCGTTGACGCGCTCTGCCAATTCGTTCGTGGAAATCGATGATATCTAGGACGATTCGTTATCGGTTTCACGGTTCTTTTTAAATCAACTCTATTGTTTCGCAGTTGAAACAGCTTCGTAACTCTATTACCCCTACAGATTATAATCGTAGTAATATGGTATCGAATCGATCGTTTCATCGATATGGATACCCTATATTTAACGCAAACTATTGCTTTACTATATAAAATTGAGACAAGGACCATTATACTTTTCGATGATTATAAACTCTTTAATATTAATTATTAAATTCAAGCTATAAAATATTTAAAAAGTAAGTAAAATTCATATAATATTTAATGCTCATTGATGAAACGCTTTGACAAAATTTTATGATAGAATTCTTAACTTTGATAATATAAAAAATAATATTTTTGGCTGACAATTCGATGTTATATGCTTTTAATTGTTGACTTATTTAAACAAAATCTAATAAGGATGCTGCAATACAAAAATCCTTTACTAAATAACGCAATTATTTAATTTCTCTGCTTTCGTTAAAATAAAGGTTAATTAATACTGCTCGTTATAACGTTCCACATGGTAGAAATTAAAAAAATATTATTCCAAAGCAACAATTTCGAAAAAGGTGTTTATTTTTTATTTTAGTCCTGCTTCCAACGTATACATCGAAACGTAAAATGGCTCATAATCGATTAGAGACGAAGAAAATTATTTTCAACGTAGCCCCATACTTAAATCGATAGCTGCACGACGTGCATAGGCTTAGATAGATATATATTGCATTTCGATGACTCGTGCGTTAGCCGTAAACGGCGACCCCCATTGCCAATTATCACGCCTATCGCTCAGCCACGCCCGCTTATCAAAACTTGCCTAAATGCAGGAGCCACCCTTCCAATTAAAACGTGTAAGTAACCCGTCACGCGATCTCGCGTAACACCTCTCTCTAACCTAATTAGAAAGTGAGTTTACGTCCGTTCATGACTGAACGTACGTGTGTATACTAACTTGTATATAAGCTTTAACACCGAATTTAACAAATTTTTCGTGAAACTTCCTCACGTATTATACTCTCTTGTTACGAATTCCAATTTTCAAAATGCCAGAAAGACGATGAAATATCAGTTAGAATATTAGTAGTAAGGAAGTATCCGAATTTTTCAACAATTGGTTCGAGAATCAAAATTAAAAATGAGTGACACGAAAGATTTTTTTTAGGTGTCTGATCGATAGGTATGTTGATATCATTTAATATGTAATTTATAATAAGTGGTAGGAAAATGCCCAAGCTCGTAGTGAAAAGTCGCGAGAGCTCAGTTTCATACACATAAATCTATCTCCGAGCGAGCCATGGAGAACAATGGCCGAGTGAGAGAATCGTAGAGCGTGAATAGACACCGTTTATTTTCGCAGAACTTCCGTTGGGTGACGTTGCCGAGTTTGGTTAAGATGTTTCTTGTAAATTGGTTTAGGAACGAAGTCAGGAGGTTGGGGGTGGTTGCAAGAGAGAGGAGGAACTGCGGTGACGAGTAATTTAAATAGCACGAATCCTAACGAACTTCGCCATTACGCTCGATTTTTACTTACTTCTTTAGGTATTTTAAATCGTGAAAAGATAAAAAGGTACATGATTCTGTATACTTAATAATGAGATATTATATCGATGCTGCAACAATAATGTAACTCAAAAATCATAATGTTTTTAGAAAGAAAATTTGAAGTGATAGATACTAGGATAACAGTAGTAAAATATTGTTATACATTGCCATGAATTCTTACTTATCCTTAAAACAACCCCTACTTGGATTAACGACATTATCGTATTTTTGATAATCTACAGATTATTACGAACGTTAGAGCCGTCAAAGGCAACCTAATCCTCCGAGTCACGACTGCTTCTCAACTATAATTACAACCTTATTCTCATTGTTCCATCTTAATGATAGGGGAAAAAAAAATCGTCCACGCGAAAGTATTTCACTGTCCCACCGGATGACACTTCCGGTGTGCCTAACCCCAGGCAAAATCTTCCCATCTGATTGGCATTTTTAATTTACCATTCGTTCCGGGAACAATCGAGCCGCGGGCCATGCGGGAATGGGTGATTCGAAAATTCGCTAAAAGTAACGCCTGGCCTCCGGTGTCACCATCTCGAAGATCTTTGGGGTTTACAAGCTACTCTTTGAAAGTAAAATTGTCGAATGTAAATTAATGATTTCATCTAAGTTAAACGAATAATTTCTCATTACTAGACCGCGGATATTTATGCAAATGCATATTTTTCTTATTGCGTATGTTTCTCAAATTTTACACATAAGACAAATCATTGAATATGTTAAATATATCCTTTATATTTTACATATTTTTATTTTGTTATCAGTTCTCTTTGCAATATTTGATGAATCATGAATTTTAATTCATATGCATTTGCATAAATATCCGCAGTCTACTCATTACTCTAGCATCTGATAACTCCATATATATTAATATAAATTTGGAGAAAACACAAAAATATAACAAACGGTATACTCAATCTTCAAACTGTATTGTACTTGAAAATAATATAAAATCTATCGATTATACTAGCGATATCCATTTAGCGAATGAAATAATAAAAGGTACGTCAGCGATTTGATCAACGATAAAACCCCCGATCGATCGAAATAAAAAGAACGCGAGGCGATTGGCGTGTACCGGGAAGCGTGGAGAGCAAAAGAAATATATCGAAGATGGAATAGACGGGAGGAAAGAAGGAGGAGAGGAAAAGAGGGACGTTCGATGGCGGAAGAGCGACGGCTCGCAACGTCTATGCGCGTCGCGCTCGTGTCAAGAAATACGTCGTGGACGACTAATGCTAGGAGTCACAGGCATGGTGCGCGGGTAATACGTATTGTGGGCCCAAGTCGCGTCGTGATTTTCACCGTGGAGACGTGGCGGCGTTCCCGGGGGCGGTCACGTCTCGCGCGAGATTCAATTTGCCGCCAACCCCTTCTCCCTCCCATCTCCGCCCCTTCCTCTCTTCAGCCGTCGCGTTATCCTCTATCTTCGAACACCCCTGTACCTTCCCCTCCTTCTACTCCTTATTCACCCGTCGACTTTGCTTCCGCGAGCTTCAAGAGAAAGAGAGATGGAAGATACGCGAACGACCGCAACACGAGAAGGAAAACTGGATGCCTTTGGCCCGTCATGACGAGGATCCAAGATTTTCTTCGACGATACGAAGAAATGTTTTTAAATTATATGAAAAAAAAATTTTAAAACAAGATTTTATTATGTGTACTAAATATTTTTTTTTAGTGGGATAGTGCTGAATGCTATTTATAAGTGGTCATAGTTTGAATGGGTGGATCCTAATAAAAAGTAGTATCAAAGTAACACATAATATAATATAAATGTATTGTCATCCAAATTACGTATGTGTGCAAAGTTTCAAGTCGATTGGACGCTACCATATATTGCAAGGTTTAAGATTTATGAAAGACGTATCGTTCGCGTAAAGTTTTTCCAAGCTAAATGTTTTAAGTGTCTTGGGATTGTCTTCTAAAAATCGTTTCTACCGTAGACACTTAGCAAGCTCACGGACTTAGTTTTTCTCGAGCCAAGAAACCGTCGCGTAAATGGTCTTTCTCTGGCAATAAAGTATTGGCCCAGCAGAGTCATAGAAATTCTTTTAGCGCAACGCGAACTATCGTGGGTAGACTTAATCCGAACAATAGTTTCTTTTTCTTAATTTTCTTGGAATCTTTAGCCTCTTCTTTGTAAAGAGTAGTTGAACTTTGAACTCGCTCGGGAGGATATTACACGACAGTCGTATTAAACCCGCACAAAGGTTACACTAAAGTTATTAAGGTCTCGTTACAACTCTCTTACAGTCTCGTGCATAGTAAAACATTGTCGAGTTATTTAGTTATATTAAAACTCTATTTACATGATACAATTTGTGGTATATTAAACTTGTCCCGGTTTCTAAAGAAAAAGCAAAACGGTTTAACTTGATTTAACAGAATTCCATTTATTTGTCTACATTTCCAATAATATTGGTACGTAGAGTACTCAAATTCATTAGGATGGAGTTCAAAGAGTTAATATGGTACGCGAAAGACCCATAAAATGTAACATCTGCATCACAAAAAATTGATGTCTATAATACCTCCACTTCATTTCCACATTTTTTTTTAATAAACCTACACATCTCTAATCGATTGTCATCCCAACTTCCGGAGCAGTGTAAAAAAAGATAAATTTAAAATGCAATCATCTCTGTAATATAATATTTCGCGTCCACTTGATCTCCTTCTCTCTCTCTGTTTCCCTTTCCTTCTTTCTTTTTCTTTCTTCTCCATTCCACGACCTGGAGGCAATTGCGTGGGAGGATACATTTGTGGCAATATCGCTAACGAGTCTCGCTTTACTTTGCCGGTACAACTCGTTGCAACGATGCCACTCGTAGAGAGATTAAAGAGACCTCGACATCGTAAAATTGAGAGAGAGAGAGAGGAAAGCTAAAAACGTAGCGATTGAGTTTATTAATACCAACCGTATACTATAAACGAAGAAAAAGATACTCTCAATTTACTCGTGCAAATGTTTCCTCAATCGTCGAGGGCGATCAAATCGATACTCATGCTCGGTGAAGCATTACTATATTCGTTTCAGGATGATAAATATGATTATTTCCATTAGCAATATAAATATCACCTTTCCCATGTTTCGTTAAATCCTTCCATGGGGTAAAAAAGAAGTAGAAAAACGTTGTCGATGCGAAAATCTCGTCCGTTCAACGCGTTTCACCTCGGGCGTTTTTTAATCTCCGAGAAATTAGAAAAAAATCTGTTTGACCGCGACGCGATAGCTCATCGCATCCGTCGAGCGTGTTTACCCGGAAATTTCTTTTTCATAGGAGACCCTCGAAGAGAGAGAGTTCTTCATTCGTCTACTCTCTCCTACGAGCGCGAAACATCGTGTCCCGTACGAAACGAGATCGTTACCGCTAATAAACGGAAAAGTTAGAAGGAAACGTAGGAAAAAAAGTATAGGAAGGATGGGAAAGGGCGAAAAGGGACGAAAGTCGTGAGAACAAAAGAAAAGACAGCCAGTCGACTACCGGAGCGTCGTCGTGCCACAGGGTAAGGCATTGCAGTAAAAGGGAAAGTAGAGAGCATCGGGAACGCTCGGACACGGGTTCTGCGCGCAGTGGTATAGAACAACGTACTCCCAGGCACGCGCTATAACCTCTCACTTTCAAAAGTTCTCTCGCTAGTTCGGCCAGGACGAGGTGATTACGTTAAAAGCACTTTACACCTAACCCTCCCACCCGACGCGTTCTCTACGTGCCGTTATAGTTCTGGCTCGAATGCCGATAAAATAGAGAGTAACGCGTTAGTGGAAAACGTCCTCCATCCCTTCGACTAACACCCAACCACCCTTTACCTCTATGTTGCCTTTGTACCTTCCCTTTTCTTTTTTCTCTCTACTTTTTCTTCCTTCTCCCTCTCTCTATGTTTCTTTTTCTTCTTTGTCTTTCCATCTCCGCACGTAACTCTCCGTCCCAGCGGTTCCTCGTTTCTTCTTCCCCTCGCCCTAACGTTTCGACTTCTTCGAAGAGCAGGACACCCTCCCTCCTTTTTCTCCCATCTCGTAGGAGGTAGCTCCTTTTCATGCTTCTTCGCTCCACCTCCTCGTTTCGCTTCGACCACGTCTCGTGGTACGCTTTAACAAGAGAATCAATGTCTCCGCGCTTCGAGCACGTTCTCCAAACGCGCTGGCGCTTAAACCCCACGCCGAGATATATCCCACGTGTCAATTACAGTACCCGGTGTACCCCTTATTACGCTTCAACGTTCGTGACCCGACTGTAAATTTATAAGGAGATACCTCGCGTCACCCGAGAGATAGTGGTAGGTACGTCGTTGTATGTACCATCTACCCCGTTGCGAGAAAAGGGAAAAACGGAAAGGCAAATGCGAGTGAAAACATATCGCGTGCTTATTTCATTATTATACGGAGGGAGAATGTAAATTATGATAAACAGGGTAAAGGAGAGTGAGAGAATCATCGTGTGTATTTATAAATTATTAAAATTCATTTATTCTTCTTTCCTCACTCTCTCCCACTCTCTCTTACGATTTCCATAATATCACGAGAACGCGTGCTTCAGAATATTGTCGCTTTGCCTCCTTTCCGCACCGTCCCGCAACTTGATAACTATTCACTATTTTCCAGTCTGTTGCGCTTGAACGTTATAATCGAGTTATAAGTTTTCCATCAAGGGTTTGCTTCTTCCCTCATTCTCTCTCTGCCTATCTCTCCTACCTTCTCTCTACCTCCTTTAATTCACTGAACCAGGATCGTCTTCTTATTGTTAGTCGCCTCTCATCGTGGCCAGAATTACACAGAGCCCACGTCACTGGCGCGTTTCATCGTTAATAAGCGTCAACATGGATAATGTACCTCATATTGTGGACCGTATATCGAATACAACATATATATTGCAATATCGTCTCTGGCAAACAGTTGCAACGAATTTCGAATTTAGCATATATTACAATCAAATTCCAATATAAATTTTCATACATTTAACGTTTAAAGAGAGTCGTCCTCAGAGACTTCTCTTAAATAATTCCATATTATCAAACCTAACTTTGTTTCTGATATATTGTTGCTGTGAATATTGTTTTACATATTTAAGGAAATACTTGTATCATTTTTTGTTCAAAGATATATAACATATCGTAAAACAGTGTTCGGTGAAAAAAAAAGAAAAATATAGATAGAATTGTCTCTTTCTTATTTGTTCACAGATATAGAATATATCGTAAAACAGAGTTCAGTAAAAACAAAGAAAAATATGGATGGAATTGTCTCTTTTTTACATTTGTTTTATACATCCAAAAAAAAAAATGCTGCTAAAATATCGCGAACGGTATAAGATCGTTAGTACTATACGGATACTTAGCAGGGTTCGCATTAATCGGTGAGGTCCATCGATTCTACGATATCTATCCTTCTCTCTCCTCTCTCTTTCTCTCTTTCACCAGCGAATTTCCCAATTTATCGTGGTCCCACGATAGGTATACGCGATCTCATAGCGTCGCCGCTCCGAGTTCCGGAGTACGGAACGTGCACGCGTTGCCGCAAACTCATTACGGAAACGAAGCGGCCGATCTAGGTCGTTCGATTCCGCTAACGACGTCCTATAAAGAATTCACCGCGTGTTTGCTGGTTTCACGTACCGAGCCCGCGCTTTGTCGGTAATACGCCGCTTAATCGCACTTAAATAGGGATGATTGCCTGACCGCAACTAGCGTGCCGACACAGCCCAAAGGAAATGGATAAATCGATCGAGGAAGAGAATTATGGTTAAAGAGTATACGGATGCCATTACTGTCGGTAATACTCTCTTTGCAATATGTTTTTTTGAAAATAAATTTATACGTTAGTTTGGTATAAATAAATATATTTTATCTTTGCATGTGTAGGTATCAGTTCTTTTTATATAAATATGTGTTAGGCAATTTGGTATATAGAGTGAGTCAATAAAAATTATTGTTTGAATTAACTTTTTATCTATTAGTTGTATTAAGAAATGTTTTAAATGTGCAGAATTAATTCAAATGTAACATAATTGATTGATATACCTAAAAAGTTATTTTAAATAATTATTGTGATTTATTCACCTCGTATTTTTGAAATATGGGTATCAGTTTCTTAAGTTCTTGTTTTTAATGTTGGATATGTCAAAGCCTCTATGATATAGTTCAACGAAGTCGATCGACTATCCATCAAGTGGATTGGACGAATAAATTTCCTATTCTCGATGGAACGTATACATACATATACATCTATATATTCTTTTACATAACCGCTGCTATAAGAAGTTTTTGAATAAATCATCAAAAATTGCCTCCCCACGATCGGAGGGTCGAACTCTCGAGATTTCCTCCCTAAATCATCTGCCACGGATCCCGTTCTTGTCCCTTTTCGAATAATTTCACGGTTTCTTAATGTGTCCCTTTCGTATATACCGCTATTATTTATAATTAATATCGCGATACGACGTGACCAAGTCGTGGAACAAGTTATGCCATATATCTTTGTGCGTATGTACAGGATTGTTTAACAAGTTTAAGGTATTTCTACTTAAAAAACGAATAACATGCGATGACACGTTTCCTTTGATTAATCAAATAAATTTCGATAAATGAACACGAATATAATAGAACATTAATTATCTCTAAATGGATAATTTAGTCAAATAGGATTTATTTACCATCGTAGACTCTATCGTATACTCTTTGTTCCTACTCACTCGACTATAACTTCATTAAAATCAATTTAATGGAATCATAAGTGTGAAAGTAATTAAATACGGTCCGTCAGTTTCATATTCGCACAAAAAAGACCTCTATCTTAAACGTTGATCCCATAAAATCGATTGGAAGTAGGTATACGGAATTTCGGTTGAATTTACAAAAAAGCTTCCTTTTTAAATAAATTGAGGATGAATCCTTAGATACGATCCGACCAAGAAGAAGGTATCGTTAAAAGAAATCTCTCAAGTACCTATAAATAAACACTGACAAGATATCTAGAAGATTTACTAAAACGACCTTCGAGTTAAAGCACCGAAGGAAATTGCATAGAGATCGCCAAAAAGCCGAAAATCGAAGAATGACGTCTTTCACAAGGAATAATGGTTTAGCGAGCGTGGATGACCCTTACCGGACCAATCGCAACCTTCTATCGGCGATTTGAGTATATCTTTCAAGTATCGTCGAATTTATCCTTAACACCACGGATTTAGGTACAACGTTTGGAACGAAAGCAAAAGCGTCCCTTCTAAAACGAGTCCTTCGTATTTCATAATTCTTTTTTTTTCTAGCTTATGGATAATATATTTACGACATGGTTCAACTAAACGAGCTATTTCGAAGGTTCCTGTAACGCGTAGCGATACATCGCGAACTGAATTTAGTTACCGCTAATAGTTATTATCCTTCCACGTTGCCCAGGATAGGAAACTACGCGCAACATACCGACATACAAGCACCGTACAAGAACGGTGCATCCAATGGTAGACACACGAAGAGATTCGCTCGACGAACGATCAAGCACCTGTTGCACGGCAAGACCCGAGGACGTTAGTTTTCGAGCACGTGTAATCGACTTTTGACGAAGAATCGTCTTTCGAAGATAAATATACGTCAAAGTTTCGATCGTTACTTACGTTCCATTTCTCGTTCTCGAAGATCTAGCTTTAACGCAAATTAAACAAATTTTCATCTCGGTTGGGTAATTCGACCTCGAGATGGGCTAAGACGAAGGTAGACTCATTAAAGGGAGAATAAAAGAGAGAGTAAGAGAGAGAGAGAGTATACGTTACAGAGTCCACGCGGAAACGTTTGCGGCGAGTGGTCGCGAAAGAGGATGCGCGAGAGACGGCGAACAGAAGGATGAACGGCGCAGAAAGGGCTGGGGGAGACACGCACAACGTCGAGGGAGGTAGGTAACGTTGGTGGAAAGGGGGTAGCGTCCTATGAAATGGACTTGCCATTATGCCCTAACTAAAGCCGGCTATTCAGCGATCCACAAGCTTATTAGTATGCAAGCGAGCTTGTTGCCTTAGGTGGCTTGAAAGCCCCGTGTGTCACATTCACGACGTGTTTCCCTAGACGCGCAACATACTGCGCTACGGGACGATATACTGGAAGCAACATCCTCTCCTCTCCTTCTCTTACTCCTTCTCTTCCATCTCTAGCTTCAACCTCATCCCCAATCTCTCTCCCCCTTCGGTCCCTTGAACCCAACCTTCTCCAAGCCGATACACAACACGCAGCATCGCCACCCTCCGCTCGCGTGCACACGCAGATACACGAATGCATTCGTGTTGTTCGCTTGCTTACCATCCCCGTCCTTCCTAGAGACAATTCGAAGTTAATTGCACTAATTGCTTCTTCGGTATATTCCGTATACCACGGATATTCACGCTAACGAACGTCGATTGGGATTCTCTCTCTCTCTTCATCTCTCATGTTCAAGAGAGAGAGTGAACGATATCTACCTACCATCGTTCAGCATTGGCAGCATTGTTGGCCCGCGCTTCGATTTGCTTTCTTTGCGCTTCGATGACTCTTTACGCGCGGTATACGCCCAGCATTTTCTTTCTTGCTTCTGCTTCGCGTTTTCCGAATACCCTGCTCGTTTGCTCGTGGAACAAACTGAAAGAAGAAAGGAAAAAAAAGAAGATAACCGTACGAACGATCGATCGATCGGTTTCTTTAAAGGAACGTGTTCGAATCGATGATCGTTGACCATATTCTAATCGTTCGGGAGTGGACTGCATACCGTGGTAAATCGTCGATGGCGACTTGCCAAGCGCGAATTTAGTAGAATCGAAGATGAACGAGGGAAGAATTGATATGTTGGTCAATAAAATTTAACTCGATTATTTCCACGTGCTTACTTTGACGCTTTATTATCCAACGTCGAATGTGACTCGACATTATTTCTACATTTAATTATTACTCGCGACTTTGCACGCGTGAATTATTTTTGGTTATCATAACATATGTTTTTTCATAGTTTTCTGTTAAAATTATATAGATTCAGATGATTTTTACAAGATGTTACAGTTAACTTTACCACCTTGAATATCTCGTTTATATTTTATGATAGAAAAAAATGTTAGAGGATTTATATTATTGTCTTAGAAGGGGCCAATATTGTGATGGGTAACAAAATGTTCTCAACATCTTTTTTTCGAGCACTTGTGTTATTTTACCACTCACATCAATTTCCTAATAAATTGGAAAACTTTAGAAATCAGGACTAGACTAATGTTTAAAATAATTTTATTGCCAGAATATTAATTCATTAGATTCATTTCTCTATACATTATAAGTAATTTATTCCATCGTGTCTCTCGTAGATATCGACACCGTCAAACCGAGTCGATAAGGTAGAGAGGCAGCTTGTTCTCCGTAGAAGAAGAGCGCTTGTTTCTCTCGCAGAGTACGACGAAGATGAGAAAGAACGAAGAAGGGAAAAAGACGACGGCGTCGATGGCTATCTCGACGCCTTGAGCGCGTCATTAAAAAGATTTTCACTAGAGATAACTCTGGATAAGATTAGGCAGCGACCTTTCGCAGCTTCCGAGCAGCTTCGTTCGTCAATGAAGGATGAAAATCTTATCGCGAGGAAGGCGTACCTATCTGCTTTAGATAACGCTATGTCAGCGCGCGCGCTGTACTTGTGTTTGCGCTCTCGATGCCGTCGGGAAACTGCATTCTTTAGACCTTTTTACGACGTATGCGACTTTCGTTGCCGATAAGCTTACTTCTATTACGAGGCGTATAAGAGTCTCATCGTTGGTATAATAAAATAAATGATATAAAAATGTATGTATCGAGTATAGTTTGGAAATCTAACGAACTTAAACTGATCAATGATTAGTTATTTTGAGCGAAACAAATGTTTAACTGTATCTATATTTATCTGTAGGTGATTATAAAAATTGTGTAATTGTAAGTAAATTTTCACAATATTCTTTAAAATACTTTTCTAAGATGTTCTCAACTATGGTTTGTCTAATCCTAAAACAGTTGGTCTATGAAAGTTACTATGAATAACTTTATTCCTATCTAATATAGCAGAGACATAGAGAAATCAGAGTCTTTATCAAATCCATTTTGTTATTCCATCTCTTTGCTTACCTGGATTATAAAAATCAACCACAATTTGCTACAATTCCATGTTTTACAAAATTTCTAGAACCATGATAAAGACGCTCAGTTAATTATATTCCTGCAACATCGTCAGTCTCGTGTCAAGTAGCCAACCATAATTTCGGTCGAAATTTTAATAGAAAGCGCGAACATCGCGTATTTTCCGCGGAAACAACGAAACGGCGTAACTTTGGTTAATCTCGCCCGCTTAGTATCCTTTCCTATACAGTCATGATGAACGTTACCATTTACCATCCGCGCTTACGAACGTGCAAGGTTCGCGTAATCCGCCTAATGTCATTACGTGGCACTACGTAGGATTAAATTGTTGCTACTGCCCGAAACGAGGTCACGTCATAAACTTTGCATATGTCGTATCACGAATAACACGGGACAAATTTTCTCTGACACCTTTGACCATAAAGAAGAGAAAAGGAGCACGTCCGAAAGTATGTGCAAGACTCGCTATTGTCTCGACGACGTGCGAAAGAGCTCGTGGTCTTCCCCGTGAAGCTAATTACGACGAATTAAAATAATGAAGATACTTTTTGTTAGAATACAAACGAGAAGAGCTTTATTTTATATTAGGTTCGTGTAACCTTTGCCGACGAAACTTGTTGTCGTTGCATATCCAGTGGGAGTTAAAAGTCAGACGACGATACCGTGAAATTGGAAAGATGTGATCCAGATGTGTAACGTAGAAACGTAGTTGTTCCTTGAATCTCTCTCTTTTCTTCTAAACTACCATAATTCGACGTCAAGACGATACCAAATTCCAAAGCACTCGAGCAATTTGCATTAAACGCGATCATCGTCTACCTGGTATCTCGAGCATGCCGAATCGTTCGCTTCGAAAGCCATGGCGATAAAGGATTAATTGGCAAAAAGGAAAAAACCATCATAGAGCTTAAATTCAACAAAAAATCCAATCGTGATAGTAGAAAAAAAACAATTTTCTAATCAAAAAGTGTAATTTCAAAACTGATTCGAAAGTTTGTAACTCGCGCAGAGACTCTCGGACAAACCCAAGCAATTTTCATGACACGAGATTATAGGACGAGGCGAAGCAATGGCCCGGAATGTCGGAGACAAGCCGTAGGTCTTTATTGCTAAACACCTGAAACCGCGCAATATCGGTCCGGACGTAACGTTAACGCACGACGGGCGTGTGCGATCGCGTGTGATGTGGCGAGCCATCGGCGCTTTGTTGCACGCCGCCGATATTTGCATCGCTGATTTCACCGATCCGCATGCGTTCGACGAACAACCTGAGCTCTTGTGCCATAACCACACTTTCGATAAAAAGTACGCGAGAAACTTGAGTACTCGCGAGATTTCGCATTGGGTCTTATTACCGGCTGAGAATGATTGTCATTCTGAATTGTTAAATTTACTAAAATGTGCCTATGTTAAGAATTATTTTAATCATTGATTATCAAATTACCAGATCTTTCTCAATTTTCCCTTAACACGTCATTTTTTCAATAAGACTGTGATAGTCAATTGCATTACTAAAAAAAATCTAATCTCGTCTAGTCATACTACAAATAATTTATGAATAAAAATTGTCTTACGATTACCTATAATAAAATTCGCGTAGAAATTAACCCGTTAATAAATATATTCCATTGTACTAATATTGATCGTTAAATTTTTGTCAACATACTTTCGGAATCATCGGAATAAGACACGAGGTCTGATACATCAACGTCTATCTCAAACTATCCTGAACTCACGCACGTATCTTTTACCTTCCAAGAGGGGCTATAATTGAATCCTCGATGGGAAGTTACCGATCGGTCGATCGAACGATCGATCACTCTCGACGGATGGTCCCTACCGCAAAGTTACTTCTACAAAGTATAGTAGAACTTATATCGAAGACGTCAACTCGCGATGATGCTTCTTCTTCTCGAAATCGAGGCAGAAAATATGAAAGTTCCAATCGTTTCTATTTACACGAAGAAAGAAGAACGGTTGGTTGGTAGGTACCTAACTCTTGTTAGGGCGATCGTCGCAATAGAGACGCGATGGCTTAAAGGGAAATCGGTATTGGAAAAGGAGTAGAAACCGTGGCTCGTGTTTCTATCTCCCTATTGCCTCGAGCGTATCAATGAAGTACATCGAATTAGCTCTCCGTCGAAATAAGATTTCCCAACGGCGAAGCAAGCGTCCAGTCCTACCCCGAGGGCTTGCTACGACTTGGACGAGAAAGGGCAAAGGACGAAGGAGAAATGAACAAGAGAAAGAGAGGAAGGGAGGAAGTGAGCAAGAGAGAGAGAGAGAGAGATAGGAGATACGCCCAGGTCGCAGCAAACATTGGCAATATCCCGTTTTTCCAGGACTGCGAAATTAAATATTTGCCGCGGTGAAACAAGAGTTACGTCGCAGTTCGAAGCCATCTCGTGGGGAATCGTCGGATAGCCCGGCCAGCCAGCCAGCGATACTGCCGCTTGAGTGCCCTCCGAGAAAAACCGATATATGGTGGATGACCAATATAGATACTCTTCTGAGATCTATAGAATCGTTTAGTTAATAAACTTTTGCCAGGTGCATTCGAACCGAATATTCTTCTCAATTTTCGATCCTTCTCGCGCTATCTTCTAACTTTCTAGATTGCCCGTAATCGAGATTGTCGGGAAAAGAGATTAGGTGTATCAAATTTTTGTTATAAATGGGACAATTGCTTTCTTTTGATTGTTCACGAATGAAATTTTTAGTAAGTAATAAGAGTGTAAGATACAATTACATGAAACTCGTAACACGACCTAGTTTCATTCATTTTCTTCAATTTTAAATGTCGCTTTATTAAATTTTGTTCTTTGGAAATAAGAAGCACCGTCCTCGTAACGCTCGAAAGTTCGCCGTTGCTTCGAAAGATCCAAAGAAAGAATGAAAACTTCGAAATGATTTTCTCCTTCCATGAATTTTAATAACTAGACACATCCTTTAGCTCGTTAGATCGCAAATATTTTAATATCGTCGAAGTTTGCCACCCATAGAACCGTTACCAAAATTATATTGGCTACCGTGGATAGGGGAAATACGTCGGTGCGATAGTCGAAATAACCAACGAAGTAACCAACAACGGAAACTCGTTTAAAATAAATAGCATACTTTTCGCGATTGTTCGCGTTGTTATTTCTAAAGCACGGTATGCCGAGTCCAAGCGAATGCTTGCCCCTTTTTTCGTTAAATTTTTGTTTAATAGAAATTCCGTGCCCCTTTCTACCTTTTTGCTGAACTTTACAACGGAAATATCAGCGTTCGACCCGAGCTTTGTTTCGATGTGATCGAAAACGTATGAAAAACGAACGATTTTAATAGCCTCGTTGCAAAAGCGTAATGATTTTTTATCTTTTATTCGGTATGACGAAATGTCAAAATGAACTTAGCCTTTACATCAATTTTATTTTATATTAATCCGTTCTTGTATATTAAATTTTTTCGTTCGGCTGACAAAGTAAATTACTACAGAAGTTTTACGGGTTATAATAAAATTCAAATTACTCGTGAATTATTATAATAATAGTAAGATCTGCAGTTTTACAAGACCCTCGCTCTATCTGTTCGAAGTTCACATCGCTACTACTCGTCTAATCATCGACCATACCAGGATGACCAAAAATATCCGCGAATGGAACGTTTCTAAATTCAGTTTGACGTTTGATTTATATCGTCGTAAACGATCATCGGCAGGTTCGATCGAATTATTATTAATTTCATAGACAATTAATGTCCTACACAATTACCTGTAATCAATAACGTCAAACGGGAACGACGTAGAGAATCAACGAACAAATCGAACGTAAGTTCGTCTAGCGAATCGAACGATATCATTCGCGCCGGACCGAAAATTGTCGACTATGAATTCGATATATGAGTACATTGAAAAATACAATTCTTTTTTTTGTCTCTTTCTGTCTACGCAATTTTTTCATGCGTATTCCGTAAAAACGATCGGTGCTTCAATATTTTGCGACGGTGGGCCACTACTTTTATTGCAATACAGAACGTTCCGTCACTTCCGGCTGAACGAGTATGCAGTCAACTACGGCATGACTCTCCGCCCTTTGACGAGAGTACCGTGATTGAACTCCGTGAAACTATGCAATTCCGATTGTTGTTGAGCCGTACGACAAAGAGAGAAAGAGATAAAAGAGAGAGGGGGTGGGAGAACTCGCGTCCGAGTTCGTCCCATCCCAACTAATTACGACAAAACATTTAGTTAAGCGCTCACGGCCGATGGGAAAGCGAGCGTCCGCGCGCATCGTTGGAATGGCAGGGAAGAATTCTTTCTGGATAATCAGGAAATATTTGCAAAATTTCTCTCGGTACTCGATATTCCATTGCATTATCCACGTACTTTCTAAATTGAGACGTACTTTCCCTGATTAAAGTAAGAGAACGGGGGTTGGTTGGTGTCTCGACACTTTTTTCGTATATCCTATGCGTTTAATTCTTTTTCATTATCATCATTACTATTATTAACTCATTCTCTCTTCATCCTTAAAGCTTTTATCCGTAGAATACGAATTTTTGTTTCGAGCCCCAGCGTTCGTAAAAGCACGCGCGCGATATGCTTCGAATTTCTACACTTTGCAATATCATGAAAGAGATTCCTTTTGTGAACGGATTTCCAAGGGAATGAGCTATTTGAAAAAATGCGACGTACTGCTAGCAGTAAAACCTTAACTACTTTATCAAACTTTCGACGAAAAATGTCCATATTACGCCGCGTTGTGAATAGGAAGCGGGAACGTTTTTTCTGAACATGTCGTTTGGAGCACGAAATTAATAAAAAAAACATCGAAAATTAATCAGTTTTAATTAACAGGACAGTTTGGTATTGCATTTAGAGAAGAAACAGGTTTTACAATATCCATGGAAAGGTAATAACTTAAAAGTTGGTGACTTAAACATTTTCTTTCAAATACACTTTTTACACGAGAAGATTTCTTTTAATTTTTATAGAGATCAATTTTAAAATATTACACGATCTTTTAAAAATAACATCAAATGTTACATTTTATCTCATTTCTATTCCCCTCGTTATTAAAAATACATCTCCCAACCCAAAATCGATGTTATTTCCTTTTGATAAAAATTCTTCTTCCCGAGCTATCGATTTCTTTCACGCAGCTGTTTTACAGAAAAAAAAGAGAAAAGAGGGACGTTGGGTGTCGCGGCGAACAACGGCATCTCTAAATTTCCGCCGCAAACTCCGTTGCGCTTCGTTGATATATGAGAAGCAAAGGAAGAGACGTACGAACAAACGAATTTGGTTGGTTGGAAGTTCCCCCTCTCGTCGAGTTTTGATTTGTGGCCATTTATTTCCACGAGCTAATTTTGTTAGCAGCATGATCGTAAAGACGAATGAGCATTGCTGCTACCAGCAATTTCCACGGAAGCGTTCCTACGTGTGCGAGTATCAATGTGTATGCACGATCGTAGCTCATTGTCGAGGTCGTTTCTCTCTCTTTCCCTTTTTTTCCACTACGTCAATGAGGTCGAGCGACAATAGTTTCGTTACCGTGAACGAAAATTCGTTTGGCTGGACTATAAACGATGTGCGACGAGCGACGCGGCTCGTTCGCCGCGTGGAAAGCCGCGTATCCGAACGAAATGTAAAACCATCGGAGGACGGACGCGTCGACCAACGAATTCCCTCTCTCACTTTTATTGCGAGATTTGTCATCGAAACGAGGCTAACTGAACTGCGCTCTTTACAAATGCGTTCGTCATTTTAACGACGTGCCTACTCGATCCGCGAACTCGCGGCTAGCTCTGTGCGAACTCGTCAAGTATGGAACACGGGGTTCTTTTGTAGAAGCTATCAGATCGATTTTCTTTCTATCTTTCTCTTTTTTCGTTTTGTAACATTGGAACTAAAAAACGTTTGATCTTCCTCTTGTCAGTAACGATATAAACAGATACAGTTGCCTAGGAAAAAAACGCTTTTTTGTCATGACTTAAATATCTATACCGAGTACAAATCTAGTTTCATTCCGATCTTTGATGAAATTTTGATGTGAAAACGTGAGAATTCCCAAAAATGTCTTATTTTCTATCCTTTAAAGTATCCTATCGATACCATGCTACAAATATAAAAAAATGACGAATTAATGTAAATGATCCCAAAACTTTATAGAAACAACTATTAGTCTATACTTATAGAAATGTTACCGAAGAAAAGAAAGAGTATTGGTCAAAGGAGGACCAGATAACAAGTACCGTACCGAAGCATGGGGTACCGCTGCTACTTCGAAACAAAATTGAAAAATCTTTTAAAAAATCCGGGACGTATTACGAGAGGCGAACGCTAATCTATGAAATTTAATTCACGTATTCGCGGAAGCGCGGAAGAAATCATGAAAATAGAAACGCTCCGCGAGTTGAAGCGCCACGGGCTGCGAATAAATTATTTACGTGACTGCAAGGTAAAACAGCATAAGTCCATTTTCCGTAAGATTGATATGCGCTTGCAGGAGGTGTAGAGGTATAAGTCTCGTAGAAAATGGACTTGCCTTGTCGCACATCATTCGCATAACTTTCATTTAGAAATTGGTTCGAGAATATTTCATTTATTATGTACTCCAAATATATATATTTGTTCGAATATTATATGAACTAACTACCAAGGTCCGAAACATTTAACCTCAATCCGAATAAAAAAGTGTCTGAGGTTCTTTTATTACTTCATGATGAAAAGAATTCCCGAAAAAAAATAGTTTGTAAACCTATATGTATACCGTATATCTTAAGAAAAAAGTATAATATATTTTTTTTAAATATTTTATTCCATAAATAAAATGAATAAAATAAAATATTTGTAATTTTCAATTTCATGCATTCTGTACAAAGTCACCGAGGCTCTTCTATCCGTTCGTGTTATTATTCTATCCCGATGAAGGTTAACCACGTTCCCCGTGACGAGACCTATCTCACCTGTCGGTTCGAAAGCAGCAAAGAACACTTACAAATGTTAAATTTTTAAAATATATTTTCCCTTACAACCCTGATCGATTCTCAACGCGTTAGAAAGGGACTCGCGAAATTCCGCAGCTTCCTCGGGTGCAACAGGTCGCGAAGTTTGCTGGTAAGAATCCCACGAGCTCGTTAAACTATTACCCACCTCCTAAATTCATATGCATAAAGCGGGTGAGCACCTGCGCGAGAGAGAAGAGCGTCGAGGCTTCGCACAGGAGCGAATGCAGTCGGTGAAGTTGAAATTCCATTATTGTACGTTAACGTAGCGCGGCTAGGAGCACGTTGAGCCAAGCATTTCGTGTCGTCGGCGTCGTCTTCCACTTTCGCTCTATCGCCTTTCGTAGTTCACCGTGTCGCCTTCCAACGAAAGCTCGACGATTCCTTTCCTGGGTTGCTCGTCTACCCTCTTTCGCCTGTATGTGTACCAGTTTCGTAGACGTGAGCGTAACTCATTTGCATTCTACGATGTGATAGCGAGAGCGTATCGAGGACAAAGCTGGGAGAGAGAGAAGACCGTTTGTTCGTGAATCGAAGCTCAGAAGGATAAAAAAAAAAATGTAGCCAATGTGAAAAAGAGAGAATATCCGTCGAAAAGCCAATCTTCTCTTTTCGACGAGAAAAGTGTTTAAAAAGGAGAAATCGCAACGTTTCGCGATAATCAAGTCGGCCAAGTTGATTCTACCATCACCCCTCGTAATAACGACGACAGAGCCTTTCGAAGGGGATACGCGAGAGGGCTTGGAAAAAGAGAAGCGATTCTTGTTGCGCTTGGAAAATTGTTTCCTAAATTGAGCCGAGTTCTCCCGCGAAAGGAGCCGCGGACTTCTCTTTATTTTCTCCACATTCTAATATCCTCCCATTTATATACGATTCCCCTTTCGTTTCTTTCATTTCTTTTCTAGGGGTCTCGAGTAACTATTCTCGTTCTCATTCGTGATCGAATGCGATCACCATACACGAGTTCGGTCTATTCAAATTTTAGTAACGATAAGTAGTTCTTTTATTAGGTTTCTGAACATTTCTCATTGCTTTATTTAACTTTTGCTGTGTTTTTTTCAAACGGGGGTTTGACTTCTGTGAGACAGACACCCTTCGTGCTTAGTATATTATGTAGATGCAGGTAATTTAGTGAGAGATAGTCTTAGGGAATAATTTAAAAAATGCAATGAGTATAAGTTGATCAAAAACTAATCTATATTAAATATTCTTCAACATTTGACAAATCTAATACATCCTAAAACAAAAAAAAAATATGTGACCACAAGGAACAGCTTTCTTTTTCTATTTTACCATTCGATTAATATTCCTATCAAATTATTTTCTCAATAAATCTATATCGTTGATAGTAATAGGTACCCATAAAATAAAATTGTATAAATGTTACAAGATCGATTTTTATTTCAGAAATCTACCATACATTGTCATAATTTTTGTCATTCACCAAACATTTTTATTCCCCTGGCCCAACATATGACATAACATGAATAATTAAAGAGTGCGAACCAATTTTATCGAGCATTTCAATTGGAAGCCCTTAAATCGATAACGAACAAAGGCGAGAGGTAGTTCACGCGTCGAACTACCCTAGAGAGAGAGATGGTCGATGTGCAGAGATCGAGACGGGCCTTCGAGCAAATACCCCGGCATCTGCCCTTCTCTCTACACCGGAAGCAGCGCGACGGGATCGGCTGCCGGCCGATAGGAAGTGTATAGGACGCGAAGAGGGTGACAGGAGGGATGGAGGAGAGCGAGGGCGCGAGGACTCGCTTCGTCGACCGCAACTAAAACGCAGCCTCGACAGAGAGTTCAGTTGCCAACCGGTAATGGGATTCCTCTGTTTCCCGGAACAATGATACGCTACGTCGCGGTATGAATTACGCATAATATAGCGCCGGCTGGTCCAAGAGTGAGCGGGCATTTGTGCCTCTTCCATGTGTATATCGGTGAGATGCACGTATGGGTATCTGTGTGTATGCATACTTGGAAATGTGTGCCCGTGACTCTCGTAAATCCGTATCTCCGTGTAGATGTGTCTGTGTAGATGTGTCTGTATATATATATACTATATGTAGTATGTACGTGAGAGAAGGAGAAGTTGCAAGAACTGAAAGAAAAGAGAGAGAAGGAAAATCGTGCATACTCCTCGGAATATGAAATTCAAATATCCTTCGGTCGGAGACAGAGAGAGAGAGAATAAGAGGAGAGAGAGAGAGAGAAAACAGCCCTTTCAGAACTCTCCTCCTACGCGAAGAGCGAAACCGACGTTTCTCCTCGAGCCCACTCGAGGATGCGTCTCGCGAGGATGCAAATCGCAACGTTAAAACCACCGGTATAGCGATCGATTTCCCTCCTAACGGGCTGGCCCCTACGCCTAACTTTTAGAGTGGGATTTGCGGTATACTGCTTATCTCGTCGACTTCGTGTAAATAAAATTCGAAAAGGGGGTAGAAGGAAGTTCTTTCCTAAAGGGGGGTGCGTGCTCGTTACACGCTCGTTTCACCGTGAACCAGGATTGTAAGATCTTTGGGAAAGCCGTGAAGAAGAGGGGCCGAGCCCTTCGTGAAAATCGTGCTAGGATCTTCTTCTCTTAACAAAGCAAAAAGGGAGAATGGATTGGTAGTTTATTTAATTTAATACTTGAGAGGCTTTCCCTCTAAGGCAAGACGGTATAATCCGTTACGTTACGTAATCGCATAAAAATCGCACCCCTTGTGTAATTACAGCGAGGATAGAGAAGGCTTGTAGTATAAAGTTCCAAAAAAGGATCGTTAAAATTTGTTAATACGATGGACGTTGCTGAGAAATGAGAAAGCGTTCTGCATAAGTAATAATGGAAACCTTCTCTGGAAGGCTTCGCATGAGAATTGCATATTTCTTGCCACGAAATGCACTATGCGGGAGTTCAACGGAGCCAGAAACTGCGCTGTTCGCACATTTTGCTGGCAAAGATCTGTGTAAGCTTTGGGTAGCTTCAGCTTGCGTACATATACACATATATACATCGATCTCTACGATACATGCCTCTGCAATATGTCCGGAGTTAGAAGATATTTGTTTTATTCTTGGATAAATCATGACTGTGTTTAACGAGAGTTGCTAAATGAAGGAAAGGAAACGAGGAGAATACCTACGTGCAAAACTTTTTGCCTGTTATTTAACTTATATAAAATTATTATTATCAATCAGCTATCTAAAGTTTTTGACCGGCTTCTATGAACAAGGACTACTTTTTTCACGTATTGAGAAGATCCCCCCTCCAAAAAAGAATATATTTATATTAAAAAAAAAAGAGAATCTTAAAATGAAACTGATCTCCCAAGAGTACGACGCAGAATAAGTTTTTAATAATTAAAATAAATTAAACTTTCACAAAGTACCATCCTCCTCTTTACCTTTTACCTTTGAGGACGACTTTGATAATACCAGCAAAAATGGAACCTCACCGATAAGTAGAAATCGTTAAAAAAGACTACGAGTATCACCCGGATCGATGAATCTTTGATAAGGACGAGCAAGAAATCGAGACCAGCTGATGATTTCAACGCTAGCGACTTTGAAAATACGGAGAATAGAGAAAGGTGCGTCCACATCGCGAGGTATAAAAGGGGCCGAGTGTGTCGAAGAGTAAACGACGCAATTTGAATTTTTATGAAATCGAAATATGCTCGTCGAAAGGTACGCCGCGATCGAACTCGACGTTACCTGTACCATCTCTTCCTTTCTCTCTCTTTCTTTGCCGCTGGGAAAAGCGTAACGTTGCAGTGGCTGTGTGCACGGTAAGGGGCTTCCTTTATTGGCTACTTCCAGTCGAGACTTTACATTCGCACGGTAAAAGGATACTTTCGCAGGTAATGGAAATACGATTTTCTATGGGTTACTGTAACGTGCACCGAGCGAGCTAGAAAGAGAGAAGTTAAAATAGGCGCCTCGACGTCATTTGGACGTCGTCGATAAAGACATCGAACGGAAACGATCCTTACTTCGGTTTCTCTACAGTGTAAAAAGCGGAAGCAGAAACGACGCACAGTGGGGCCAAACGCGAAAAACGTGATCAAAATTATTTTGTCTTGTTTTTTCTTTTGAAAACGTTTAAACATAATGAAACAAGCAAAAAAAATGATTCGCGAACCAACTCGAAAGATGAAAGGATAAAAAAGTATTTGTTATTGTTTAAAGACTACTCAGCCGACGTGCAAGATATAAATTCAGCAGCAAATAACACCACCTTAAAGAAAATTGTGTGCTCTTTCTAATGGTGTTCTGAAATTTGCACTACCTTTAATACTTTCCGACTTATAAGCGATTTCACAAGGGAAGGACGACTAACTTGAAGAAATCATAAAATGTAAAATAACTCTAAGACGGTTGAAAATCTTATCATGGTATATTAGAACTTTTTTGTTATATTTAAGGTGTAGAACCACCTCCCAAAGTTTTTCAGATTTATCGCTAGACATCTTGTAATGTACACTTTGTAACGAGCTATAACTTTGTAAAAGGCAAAGCGCCAAACTTCTCATGGGTTTAAACAATAGTTTAGGATATGGGTAATTGAAATCAACAGAAATTTGTTATGGCGCTTTGCCTTTTAAAGAGATATAGCTCTTTTGTACACTTTGTACACTTTGTAACGAACTATATCTCTTTAAAAGGCAAAGCGCCATAACAAATTTCTGTTGATTTCAATTACCCATATCCTAAACTATTGTTTAAACCCATGAGAAGTTTGGCGCTTTGCCTTTTACAAAGTTATAGCTCGTTACAAAGTGTACATTACAAGATGTCTAGCGATAAATCTGAAAAACTTTGGGAGGTGGTTCTACACCTTAAATATAACAAAAAAGTTCTAATATACCATGATAAGATTTTCAACCGTCTTAGAGTTATTTTACATTTTATGATTTCTTCAAGTTAGTCGTCCTTCCCTTGTGAAATCGCTTATAAGTCGGAAAGTATTAAAGGTAGTGCAAATTTCAGAACACCATTAGAAAGAGCACACAATTTTCTTTAAGGTGGTGTTATTTGCTGCTGAATTTATATCTTGCACGTCGGCTGAGTAGTCTTTAAACAATAACAAATACTTTTTTATCCTTTCATCTTTCGAGTTGGTTCGCGAATCATTTTTTTTGCTTGTTTCATTATGTTTAAACGTTTTCAAAAGAAAAAACAAGACAAAATAATTTTGATCACGTTTTTCGCGTTTGGCCCCACTGTGCGACGTCGCGAAAAAGCAATCGCATTATGAGTGATCAGTCTCAGAAGATAAATCGACCGTTCGACGCGATATCAGTGGAAGGTATTCATTCGCTTGATGGACACTTCAATTTTATTGGATGGACGATTCTTACATAGCTCGCCAAATACTTATATATCTACCATCGACTCGCAGGAAGAGATCGTTACGAGCTATCGCTATTGGAAATATCCGTGGGTCTTGCACTTCTGCCAAACGTGAACGCGCACGTTCATCGGGGGACCTTACAATTTCCTTTATATCTCTACAACTGCACTCTCATTGTGCAGATTCACCGGACAACAATTTCTATAGATTTTGTCTCGAAAGTATTCTTCGGTAATCCGAAAAGTTCGAAGCAGTTCCATATGGTGGTCGAGTCGTGAGCGTTATTATATCCCAGCTGGGATCTTAAGGTCAAAGGTGACGTAACAAATTTTATCAATGCATGTTCATGTTCTGCGTTGGTTAGTCCTAATCTATAGGATCTCAGAATTGCTTCTTCCTAATCTTAATCTAACATAATTATATCGACTCTGAATTTAGAACGAGTTTTACCTAATCGAGTAAGAAGAAGATTTAAAACCAGTTTGGAAATATTTTAATTCTCAAACCCTGCGGTATTCAGTTATGAACTTTTCAACATTGTGAGTGACACCTACCAAAGTCTCTCACCTGTTACCAAACTATTAAACTCTATAACACCGACAAACTTTAAAATAAATGCGATAAATAGTAGGTTCTAACAAGGCAAGAATTTATAATTGGGTCATTTTAAACCCATAATATTTAACCGATAATAATATACAAGACTCGTTAAACGCGTTTATCACTTCCACAATTATTAATACGATCGCCACAAAGTTGCATGTTAATTTACAAAACCTTTAACTCGTTCTTCATCGATCGAACCAAGTAACGATGCATGTCGACGATAAACGATCATCCCTCTTACTTCTTTCCTATCTTTGCATATCGCTTATTTTTACTCCGGTCTTTGTCAAGGTAAAAACAGCTTGTTTTTCTACCGCGTAGCTACGACATAGAGATCGCGAGCGATTCGATCGATGCCGACGAACTTAATAAAGGTCTCTCGATTCGTAGTCACGCGTGAACGTGCGTGTGAAGTAATAATGCGTCAAGAAAGTCCGCACCCACGCGTGCGTCCACAGTCCCGTGGGAATTTTCCTCTTCGTACATAGCGCGTACGTGTATGTATGCGTACGCATCCGAAAGGGGGAGGGGGAAGGGGGGACCTGTGACACGGAGATAAGTTCGATGGGCTGGCAATATTGACCTTTTGACCCGCTGCCGTGTAAACTCGCGAGCGCTTATCAACGGACTCTTATCGGTGGACTGGAGTCCCAGAAGAGCATGGAACTTTATTATATCCACGAAATTAATGTAACTCATCGTCGTACCCTCGTAATATTCCGTCGATCGTTCGGTATACGTTTGATATTCGAAGCAATGCTATTTAGAGGGGGATTTATAGTATGTAATGAGACTTTTTAATAACCCTTAACCCTTCTAACAGGAGAACATCCTGTGTGAAGAGGTGGCATGAAAAATTTGAATGCTTCCTGATACTTTCTTCGTTGAAAAACCATTAGACGAGAGGTTTGGACAAATAAGGGAATTGGATGTTTAATTCAAGGTTTTAATTAAGAATTCCAGTATTTGTTGTAATTTATCTTAATATTTATTCATATGAATTTGATATAGGTACATTTTTACAAAGAGTTGAAAAGTTATATAAAGTATGCAGTAATTCTAAGTTTCAATACATGGGATGTACTTATGTTATAATGTATAATAATTCTTATCGTAATTAAATATGATACTACTTAATTATTATCCAAATAGACATAAAATAAATAATAACATATTATTATATTGCACTTTATAAAGAGATGATTCTTCAGACTTTCTTCTTTTTAAACAACCGTTGATCGTGCAAATCCGAGATGGATCGAATTTTGTTGATTTTCCTGATGTGTCAAGAAAAAGCATCAGAAAAAGCGTAGAGATATAGGTAGAATTCTATTTATATAAATGTGCACCTATGTCATAGCAGGAAAAGATATTATACGGAGACCGCAAATGTACGGGTTATAACGGAGAAAATATTTGACAAGCGGTATGATACATCCGTGCGGTCGGTCGTTGTCGTAAAAGAAGAGCTTCGATCTTGGTAGGCGATATGGTGAATCCCCGACGCCTACGTATGTGTTACGTACGACAAGTTGGGGTCATATACAAGCTGAAATAAATTTCTTCGACAAAGAAATGCCGTCACGTCGTCGGCGTCGTTCGGACAATTGATCCGGGAAACGTTCAATTGCCAGCTCGCAGTCGACGAAATTGAGTAGGTATCGACAAGTATTGGCCGGACGTGTTCTCCTTTGACGAGCGGAACTCTCGCGAGATCACTCGTGAGGTACTCCGGCCGATACGAAATGCCATGGGGAGAGAGGACGACTGGACCCGTTCGATATTCATGGACGGATCAAACGATGACACTTGGTCGATCGAATCGTCTTCTTCGTTATCGACACTCTCGAAACTAGGCATCGAACCACCGATGAGATACTTTTAAAGACTGCTAATCCCCGTGTAAAACGGCGAGCCAGCAATTGGGCCCGGTGGGCCTGGGCTCCGTCGGTAAACGCATCTTGCGATGATGGATATTATCGATTCAAACGTGTAATTATATTATTTTGCTTCAGAACTCATTAAACCTACGATACTGCACCATTTAGTCACGCTATCGTTGCGGTGCGATGAGAAAGAAATTTTTTAAGTGTTGGAATATGGGGCATTTTCAAGAGAAAAAGTGCTGTAACTATTAAACCAGCCACCGTATCGAAAAATGACTGCCAGATTCGTGACTTAGACACTTTCCTCTTTCGAATGAGCGTTTAAACGGGCATAGTAAAAATTCATCGATTTTTGACAAAATCCCTGATGTATAGCCTTTGATATTTTTTGGGCTAAAATGGAAACCACCGCCGATTTAGATGTTCGATGGCTTATTTTAAAGATAGATGCATGTAGAACACTGTTCCGGTGTCCGTTTTTCGATATCGTTGCGGAGTGATGAGAAATAAATTGTTGAAGTGTCGGAGTATGGTTGGTTTTTAAGAGAAAAAGTGCTGTAACTTTTAAACTAGCCACCGGATCGAAAAATGACTGCCAGATTCGTGAATTAGACACTCTCCTCTTTCGAATGAGCGTTTAAACGGGCATAGTAAAAATTCATCGATTTTTGACAAAATCCCTGATGTATAGCCTTTGATATTTTTTGGGCCAAAATGGAAACCACCGCCGATTTAGATGTTCGATGGCTTATTTTAAAGATAGATGCATGTAGAACACTGTTCCGGTGTCCGTTTTTCGATATCGTTACGGAGTGATGAGAAATAAATTGTTGAAGTGTTGGAGTATGGGTAATTTTCAAGAGAAAAAGTGCTGTAACTATTAAACCAGCCACCGGATCGAAAAATGACTGCCAGATTCGTGAATTAGACACTTTCCTCTTTCGAATGAGCGTTTAAACAGGCATAGTAAAAATTCATCGATTTTTGACAAAATCCCTGATGTATAGCCTTTGATGTTTTTTGGGCCAAAATGGACACCACCGCCGATTTTAATGTTTGATGGCTCATTTTAAAGAACTAAGCTTGGAGAATACTGTTCCGGTATCCGTTTTTCGATATCGTTGCGGAGTGATGAGAAATAAATTTTTTAAGTCTTGGAGAAAAGGTGGTTTTCAAGGGAAAAAGTGCTGTAACTTTTAAACCAGCCACCGTATCGAAAAATCACTGCCAGATTCGTGAATTAGAGACTCTCCTCTTTCGATTGAGCGTTTAAACGGGCAATGTAAAAATTCATCGATTTTTGAAAAAAATCCCTGATGTATAGCCTTTGATATTTTTTGGGCCAAAATGGAAACCACCGCCGATTTAGATGTTCGATGGCTTATTTTAAAGATAGATGCATGTAGAACACTGTTCCGGTGTCCGTTTTTCGATATCGTTGCGGAGTGATGAGAAATAAATTTTTTAAGTATTAGAGTATGGGTCTTTTTTAAGAGAAAAAGTTATCAAAAGAAATCAAATTGTAGATTGAAATATATTGAATAATTATATAATTGTAATATTATACTGTGGGATGTGTGAGAAGTATACTGGAGAAGAGCTAGTGCGTAGTTTTAATTTCGTTAAAGCATGCAGATGAGAGCATCTCGAATTCTTTATAAATATCTTTACAGTACTTTAATTTGTATACTTAGTTTATTATAATATACTAAGTTTATTCATAATTTATTAGTATATTATATAAGTGTAATATTATATAATTTAATTTATATTTTATATTATAATTTTAAGTATCTATATATTATATTAATATATTATAAATATTGTAATATTATACTTTAGTTGGTATACTTAGAAATAGTATTTCTGCACATTGTATATGAAATATGTAAGTCGTGCGGTATAATTTATAAGTAATAAATGCGTATTTAGGCATAGTTACATACTGTGTATCTTTCAATGAGAATTATTAATAAATATCAGTCAAACAAAATTATGAGTACTTAATGAAACACCACATCTAAATTCCATCATCCCTACTTTCCTCATGCGTTTAAGAAATTCCTACGACATCGTCTATAGTTACAAGTTTACCCCTTGTGTTCATTCAGTGAAAATTTCATGTTCGTTAAACTCTTTTAAGAGTTCATCGATTTTATGGCACTTAGAAAGATCTTTTTCTGAAAACTGGCGCCAATTTCTCGTCGGAATTGCATGCCAGCGCCATCTAGCGGTCAATAGAGGAACCTTGTCGCAAATTTCTCGTCGGTAATGTAGGCCAGCGCCATCTAGCGGTCGATCAAGGAAGCTTCCGTGGAAGAAAAAAATCCGCCAGATGGCGCTGGCATGCAATTCCGACGAAAAATTCGCGATTTTCGGTAAATTTCTCGTCGGAATTGCATGCCAGCGCCACCTGGCGGATTTTTCACTGCCTTAGCAGCGCCATCTAGCGGTCGATCGAGGAAGCTTCTGTGGAAGAAAAAAATCCGCCAGATGGCGCTGGCATGCAATTCCGACGAAAAATTCGCGATTTTCGGCAAATTTCTCGTCGGAATTGCATGGCAGCGCCATCTGGCGGATTTTTCACTGTCTTAGCAGCGCCATCTAACGGTCGATCGAGGAACCTTCCGCGGAAAGTTCCGAAATCGACCGCTAGATGGCGCTGGCATGCAATTCCAAGGAGAAATTTTCCCGTAAACTTGGATTTCTAACAGGAGAACATCATGTGTAAAGAGGTGGCACGAGAAATGCTAATTTTCGCTAATGCTAATAAAATTAAACAACGGAGATTTCGTTTAATGACCGTAATACGAGAAGTTTGATCGAATGTGGAAATTGGACGTTGAATTCAGGGTCTTAATTAAAAATTCCAGTATTTATTTCAATGTAACTTGGTATTTATTCATATAAACTTTATATACATTTATACATTTTTACAAATAATTCGAAAGTTATATAAAGTATGCAATGATTATAATTTGTAATACATCGGACGCTCTTACATTATAATGTATAATAATTCTTATTGTCATATTGTATATTTCTTATTGTAAATAAATACGATACTTAACAACTATCCAAATATATATAAAATAAATAATAACATATTATTTTATTGCACTTTATACAGATATAAATCTTAAAATTAACACTGCTATAACTTCCGAACTGGTAATGTATCGAATCCGCACTGCCATATTCGTGTAGACGAGACTTTCCTCTTTCGAATGAGCGTTTAAACGGGCAAAGTCAAAAACCGTCGATTTTTTAGAAAAATCCTGATGTATAGCCTTTGATATTTTTTGGGTCAAAATGGTCACCACCGGCGATTTTGATGTTTAATGGCTCATTTTGTAGAAGGAAGCATGTAGAATACCGTTTCGTTGTCCGTTTTTCGATATCGTTGCGGAGTGATGAGAAATAAATTGTTGAAGTGTCGGAGTATGGTTGGTTTTTAAGAGAAAAAGTGCTGTAACTTTTAAACTAGCCACCGGATCGAAAAATGACTGCCAGATTCGTGAATTAGACACTCTCCTCTTTCGAATGAGCGTTTAAACGGGCATAGTAAAAATTCATCGATTTTTGACAAAATCCCTGATGTATAGCCTTTGATATTTTTTGGGCCAAAATGGAAACCACCGCCGATTTAGATGTTCGATGGCTTATTTTAAAGATAGATGCATGTAGAACACTGTTCCGGTGTCCGTTTTTCGATATCGTTACGGAGTGATGAGAAATAAATTGTTGAAGTGTCGGAGTATGGTTGGTTTTTAAGAGAAAAAGTGCTGTAACTTTTAAACTAGCCACCGGATCGAAAAATGACTGCCAGATTCGTGAATTAGACACTTTCCTCTTTCGAATGAGCGTTTAAACAGGCATAGTAAAAATTCATCGATTTTTGACAAAATCCCTGATGTATAGCCTTTGATATTTTTTGGGCCAAAATGGTCACCTCCGGCGATTTTGATGTTTAATGGCTCATTTTAAAGTAGGAAGCATACAGAGCAATGTCCCGTCGTCCGTTTTTCGATATCGTTGCGGAGTGATGAGAAATAAATTGTTGAAGTGTCGGAGTATGGTTGGTTTTTAAGAGAAAAAGTGCTGTAACTTTTAAACTAGCCACCGGATCGAAAAATGACTGCCAGATTCGTGAATTAGACACTTTCCTCTTTCGAATGAGCGTTTAAACAGGCATAGTAAAAATTCATCGATTTTTGACAAAATCCCTGATGTATAGCCTTTGATATTTTTTGGGCCAAAATGGTCACCACCGGCGATTTTGATGTTTGATGGCTCATTTTACAGAAGGAAGCATGGAGAACATTGTTCCGTTGTCCGTTTTTCGATATCGTTGCGGAGTGATGAGAAATAAATTGTTGAAGTGTCGGAGTATGGTTGGTTTTTAAGAGAAAAAGTGCTGTAACTTTTAAACTAGCCACCGGGTCGAAAAATGAATGCCAGATTCGTGAATTAGACACTTTCCTCTTTCGAATGAGCGTTTAAACAGGCATAGTAAAAATTCATCGATTTTTGACAAAATCCCTGATGTATAGCCTTTGATATTTTTTGGGTCAAAATGGTCACCTCCGGCGATTTTGATGTTTAATGGCTCATTTTAAAGTAGGAAGCATACAGAGCAATGTCCCGTCGTCCGTTTTTCGATATCGTTGCGGAGTGATGAGAAATAAATTGTTGAAGTGTCGGAGTATGGTTGGTTTTTAAGAGAAAAAGTGCTGTAACTTTTAAACTAGCCACCGGATCGAAAAATGACTGCCAGATTCGTGAATTAGACACTTTTCTCTTTCGAATGAGCGTTTAAACAGGCATAGTAAAAATTCATCGATTTTTGACAAAATCCCTGATGTATAGCCTTTGATATTTTTTGGGCCAAAATGGAAACCACCGCCGATTTAGATGTTCGATGGCTTATTTTAAAGATAGATGCATGTAGAACACTGTTCCGGTGTCCGTTTTTCGATATCGTTACGGAGTGATGAGAAATAAATTGTTGAAGTGTCGGAGTATGGTTGGTTTTTAAGAGAAAAAGTGCTGTAACTTTTAAACTAGCCACCGGATCGAAAAATGACTGCCAGATTCGTGAATTAGACACTTTTCTCTTTCGAATGAGCGTTTAAACAGGCATAGTAAAAATTCATCGATTTTTGACAAAATCCCTGATGTATAGCCTTTGATATTTTTTGGGCCAAAATGGAAACCACCGCCGATTTAGATGTTCGATGGCTTATTTTAAAGATAGATGCATGTAGAACACTGTTCCGGTGTCCGTTTTTCGATATCGTTACGGAGTGATGAGAAATAAATTGTTGAAGTGTCGGAGTATGGTTGGTTTTTAAGAGAAAAAGTGCTGTAACTTTTAAACTAGCCACCGGATCGAAAAATGACTGCCAGATTCGTGAATTAGACACTTTCCTCTTTCGAATGAGCGTTTAAACAGGCATAGTAAAAATTCATCGATTTTTGACAAAATCCCTGATGTATAGCCTTTGATATTTTTTGGGCCAAAATGGTCACCACCGGCGATTTTGATGTTTGATGGCTCATTTTACAGAAGGAAGCATGGAGAACATTGTTCCGTTGTCCGTTTTTCGATATCGTTGCGGAGTGATGAGAAATAAATTGTTGAAGTGTCGGAGTATGGTTGGTTTTTAAGAGAAAAAGTGCTGTAACTTTTAAACTAGCCACCGGATCGAAAAATGACTGCCAGATTCGTGAATTAGACACTTTCCTCTTTCGAATGAGCGTTTAAACAGGCATAGTAAAAATTCATCGATTTTTGACAAAATCCCTGATGTATAGCCTTTGATATTTTTTGGGTCAAAATGGTCACCTCCGGCGATTTTGATGTTTAATGGCTCATTTTAAAGTAGGAAGCATACAGAGCAATGTCCCGTCGTCCGTTTTTCGATATCGTTGCGGAATGATGAGAAGTAAATTTTTTAATTGTTGGAGTATGAGTCGTTTTCAAGTTTAAAACTGCTGTATCTTTCGTTAGAGGGCGGTAGAAAACAGTGAATTTTTCTGGCTCGCGAAGTCCCATAAGGCTCTCAGTCTTTAGCAGTATCTCGTCGGTGGTCGAACTTCAAAATTAATTATAAGGATCGGCGACTATCCTATCGAGTGATCGTTCCACAAAAGTTCGTAGGTATAGTTTTATATCTATTAAAACGAGACTCCAAGCGAACATTGTCCGTTCAAATTTTGTTATATGAATTATTACAAAGAGTAATACGAGACTAGATATTTTATTTTTTAAATTTACAGAAGAGGCTTTGTTGCAAGGACGATTTAATTATATTAAAAAAATTCTTTGTCCTAACAACTATTTATCGCTTCCCTTAACAATCCTTTTGAAAATATTTTTTTTTCGAAACTGGGTCAGCTATAGAGCTGCGAAATATAAAGGGAAATCTCTTGTTAATTATCCGTTTTGTGTTATACGAAATAGTAAGAAGAAGTTGTCATTTGAATATCATCGATGATTAAGTTTATGCTAGTACCTATTTATCTTGTATAATATCAGGAGAAAAAAAAACAATTGGTTAAAATTCTTTTCTAAAAGTTATTCAGTTTCAAGGAGATTACGAATACTTTCTACGTTTGTACTTTCTACGTCTCCACCCATATGTACAAACGAGAGTATTATCAGCGGTGGTGATCGTTCCACAAGTTTTTCACGCCGCAATAGCGAGCGTGGGAGCGCGAGGAGGAAAAGGAGGAAGGAAGGAAGAAGCAATTAGATAACCCGTCTGTTTTCTCTCCGGCTTCTCCAACCCAGAGAGTACGAAGCTTATTCCAGCAACGAGGAAAACTTTGCCGGTGGAGTGGGACGCAACGCTCGGTGGTTTACGGTCTGTCACCTTCGACCTTCCAAAGGAGGAGCGTCGGAGATCTCGTTGCTCACTGCCCTCTTTGACCACCGCCTACTAGCAGCCATTTCCACGTCATTGCTCGTAGTTTTTCCTAGGAAATCGTCAATCTAATGCTCGGCTCGAATATGACTACAGTTGGAAGACTAAAATATGTTTTATTATTTCGTAGCATGGAAGCTACCGAATGAAATCACGTACGGTTTGAATGAAATTTACAATCATTAAATCTATTCTAAATACGAATAATAAAATTAAATAAAAAAGTGTTAAGTATGATCAAAAAGATCAAAAGAAAGAATAATAATAAATCGATTAAAGACAGTCGCGTATCCGTGTCACAAACTTAGTTGATTTTTTATCAAAATAGAAACAATCAAACGCTCGATTCACCCGTCTTTCTTTTCTCCCACATTAGTATCTCGATTCATCGAGCAGAGTCGATTCTCGTCGAGATATTTATATTTACGATATCTGCTCTGGAACCACCGACCAATTCCTATTTAATAAGCGTACATATTGACTCTGCCCGTTAAGGTAATATCGTGATTTCGTTTGCAACGTTAAGTCGATGGCGAAAGCATACGGGCTAAATTGATGTAAGCGAAGAGGACTTATTTAAATTGCTTCGTTAATTAATGTTCCCTGTATAATTTTATTAAAGGTATATAAAAAATAATATGGTACACGGTAAAGCTGCATGAACAAAATATACGTTCGCGTACATTTTTTGATAAAACGCGCAGTAGGTAATGATCGCTCAACGTAATGAATCTTTCCCGAATAAAATGGTCTGGAGCATTTACCGTTATACGAAACGTTCGGATATTGATGCTCGTTGAATATAATCTTTTGATCGAACGATTTTAACGTGTCGATTCTGCGCCGGTACTTTTCGAATTTTCAAATTGCCGAATGACGATGCGATATAAAGATAAATACGTATCGAATTATTGAAACATCGGAAATGTAACAGGAAGATACAATAACGTATTTGCAATTGAATATACCGAACGGACATAAAAGAGTGTTTGCAGATTATTTCCCACACTCTCGATTCCCGTTACCTTCAACCCTTTTAACCCCTCGATCGGGTAGCAGAGGTACGTTGCGAGCTTCGAAATGTCACCGGTTGCAAACAAATCGTTGCTAGGTAACGAGAATATCGATTTGCATCGTTCTAAATGATTCTTTTGCTCGAAAAGACGAACGACGAGAAAAATTGTCGAAAAATATCTATATGTATACGTAAGACTGTTTTCGGGTAGATCTTTACCGTAGCTGTACCAACCTACGTGCCGCTCGACGATCGTCGAAACGTCACGTAAAAGTACTAAATTGAATTTCCAATTCTGATGGCGTCCCATCGATACCTGGGGTACGATTTAACGATGCCTTGTTGAAATACGCTCTTCCGTATTTTGCGAGGTACGATCGTATCGTCGAGGATTTACTAGTACCTTTTCAATGAATCCGAATTGGAAGAAGAAAGAAGAGATGGGTGGAAGGTTCGATCGGTGAAACCATAGCCCAAAGCGAATAGCCAAACGTACGAGTACGAAACGTGAAAATTAGTTTGACTATACTGCTAATAATAATCATCGATATCATTCGATTCATTAATGTACGATAAGAACCGACGATAGGTATTGTATTTAACGAACGATCGAGTATCGCTATAGACCCGTCTGAATCTCATAGAATCGACATTCACGTGCCGACACTAATCCCGCCAATTAGCGAAATTACGTTTAACGAAGGTCAAAATCACCGAGACTATCTCTCCGAATAGCCCGGTGTAGGCTTTGTTTATTAATCGATGCCCCTTTTAACTGCGAACGTCCCGATGTACCTAGCTTTACCTATTTCCAGTCATTTTCATTCCCATGCTTCGCTGCTTTTTTTTTTGTTAATTATCCAAATTACAGGAAAAGCACCTGTGATCTACTAGACTGATCTTTCGACGATTACCTAACCTAAAAAAGAATAAAAAAATAAATCGAACGAAGAAGCAAAGAGGTAGAAAATAGATTCTTCAACGTCACAAGACGTCTAATCTCAATACGTGAAAGGTCCCCGTATTCTATATAGTTTCTGAATAAAGCACTTTTAGTAAACGATGCTCTCGAATTATCCGGGATAGATCGTGGTATTGTACCACGAAGAGAGAGAGAGAGGCTTTCTTACGTCAGCAAAGTCGATAGAAGGGATGTCGGTAGTTCTATCCGAGGACTCGTGGGTGGGTGAGAAGAGTAGGAAGAAGAATAGACAGGGTGGATGATTGGCAGAGCGTAATTGAACATAACGCACGTCTCCAGGAGAACGATCGACTCTTTTCCTAACTCCGATTTGCCGACTACGCTACGTTTTCTCTCTCTTTTCCACAGCCCTCTTTTGTACGTTTCGCGTGTCTAACGTAGACGCACGCGTGCTGCAACGTCCCGTCGAGCAGATTTAACTGCCGCAGTTGAAGTAAAATCGATCGCTTTGTTAACGCCTCGTTGAAGCCCGTCGCGAAGCGCGAGAAGCATGCTATAGAGAGAAAGGGTGAGAATAAGAGAGAAAGAGAGGAAACGTGTGAGAATGAAAAGAAGGGGGTGGGAAAAGGGTGCTATAGCATAACGGTCACGCTACAACGAATTCTCTCCTACGTCCAATCGTATGACAGGGTCGAAGTCCGCCGTTAATTAAAGCTCGACGCGCGTTTTCATCGACTAATGAAGCGAGAGACGAACGAAGATCTTTTCTATTACTCGCGCGCGCGACGACGTAAGCTCATCGTTTCGCGCCTTTCCATTCCCACGGACAAAGAGGCTCGTTTCAACGCGATTCGCGATTTAATGGATTTCTTTCTTCTTTTTTTTTTTTTTTTTAATTACACCGCGGACTCGATCGAACGGACAATGCAATGTCGTAGTTCTCGGTGACGCGTGTTCCAGCTTTGAAAATGATTTGATACTTTTTTTTCGGATTTACATTTTTATATTTCGTTATACTGTTTTTGAATGTTCAACAAAATTGCAATACCTTTTTTAAAAAAAATTCTACCCCTTTTCGATGCAACTTTTTCCAAACACGTGAGGAATAAAGGTGCGCGAGATTGAGAATTATTAGTCGGTCTCTACGCCGTGTATTTCGATGATTATTCCCCCGATATTCGATATCATTGAAAACCGTGGCTGTGGCGTTGGAGCGTTCATTGATGGCTCGCGCGCGCATGCTCACCTCGCATTAAATATAATAAAAATCAAACGAAACGTATCGGCTGCGTCGAGCTCGCCATGTCGCGAATAATAACTTTTCAATCAGAGCGATACTTTCGAGAGATACGACGAAATTCCGGTACGGATGCGAGTCCTTGTTTTCTGAATTTTATCGAAACGAATCGCTTGTATCCGTTCTATCGAAAAGCATGGCTTTGTGTGAGTGTACACGTGTAGTAGATAGGTTGCATATATATGTGCTGTACGTAGACACCTACGTGTGTAAATATGGACGTACGTACGCAATTTTGAAACCAGATATCGATAACCTGAGAAAATCGAACATTTATGATATATGATATTTGAGAATAACTCTGCGGTCGAGGGCTAGGGACTATTTTTGTGGAATTTGAAAAAGTTACTCGATGTAATCTTGTCGACTAGAATAAAAGGGAGGATGGCGAGAGTAATTTTAGCTTGGTAGTGAAAGAATTAATTATAAAGAGGAGGCAGTCTGTGTCTTTATGTCTTATTCCGGGATCACGTATTAGAACTAAGCATTATCTAAGACCACTATTTTTATTATATGAATGCCTTGGTCAAGAATCTTAGTCTGGAGCATTAAAGGTCGACCAATATTGCCAGTTTATAAGTACAAATGATTTATCCGGTATATGAACCCAATTTAGATGCTGCTAGGTTCTATGCACTTATTTAAATCATCAATATAGGATAAGTTAAGGTCTAGTAAAAATTGGTTAAGATGACATTTGCCAATAAGAAATTCATAAAATGTTGTATATAAAACACATTCTTGACTATACATTGACCCTTCTCAAACTTCATCTATAGAAGGGACTCGGACGAACGAGGGAATACAATTCCAAGAGTAAATTACGAATAGACCGATGGAGGCACGACTGCTCTGATGAAATTCACGCCGAAGATCTTCCCCGTAGGCCGAACGTAAATTCGAAATATCGGAGAGCCGTGAGAGGGGGCATCCGGGATTTATTACATCTTCGTCCCTTTGCATTATTAATCCCGAAAGATATCGAGCGAAACGCGCGGGAATCCTCTCGCGGAATTCTTAACGCTCGAAAGGAATAGTATCATTAATAATCGGAATTACCTTTTATCTCAGTAGATTGCGCTTCGCTTCTTCCCCGTTGGTTATTTTCCTCACTTTTTACCTGCCCTCGTACTCTCTCCCCTTCTTTACCATAGAATACGAGAAAACGAATATACCTCTTCCTCTTTCGTCGTTTCTACCAATCGAGTCCCACTTTGTTTCTTTAATAAATCCATGATACCCCGGTATGACTCCGTGTTGGAAAGACCGAGATCGGGGTATCGAGTTCAAGGCCGATGCCAATCGGTCGACCGGCTGATCTGGTTTCTTATCCACCCCCTTTTTCGTCGAACGTGTCCTCGCGAATGTATTTAATCGTCTCGTTCGTAAAGGGTGGAAGTTTGTGTAAAAGGGGAAAAGAAAAAAAGAAATGTCACAGGGAAGGGTAGAAAGGATGGATGGTCGAAAAAGAGAGAAACATTCTTACGTCAGTCATTCGAGAAAGAAGAATACGGTAGTGACTCAATCTCGAACCCACCCACGGTTGGAAAGAGGAACGAGCTTCTCGATGCTAAAAAAGAAAACGAAGGAATATATATGTGTGTGTAGGTTTGTGTGTGTAAGAGACCCTCCTCTCTGCTCTCGAAGAATTTCAATAACCGCTCTTTATTTCTATTACGTTCGTACGCGGACGAAAATATCTCGTTATCGTGGGACGCGAGAAGTAAAGTAAACGGCGATACGAGGCAGACGGGAAAAGGACCATCTTCTTCTCTCTTTCTTCGACTATGACGAAGGCGAAACCCGTCGTAAAGGTAGTGTCTTTTTTCCGTCATATCGACGTAATGCGTTACGCGAAAAGGAATGCGACTTTTCCTTCGGTGCTGAGGCAAAAAGGGAAGGGAACGACAGGGGTTCTTCGAGATGTTTTTTTACGACGGTTGCTTTCTTCCTTTAGAGCTAAAGTTTTTTCGCCACTCTTCGTCCTCCTTAAGCACTCGTCGCAAATGGACAACGAAGTGCTCCTCTTTTCCTTCGTAGCGACTTCGTTATACTTCGGACGTATTCGACGAGTCTTCTCACCATTGTGTCATCTCTGCCAGGTTCCTAGATAGGTTATTCCCTTCTTCTCGATGATGGCAGCTTCGAAATTCGCGAGAAACTTACGTCCTCGAGTTTCGTTCGAACGAGACGCGAGATTTTCGAGGGTGCCGGGATCGTTCGCGAATCGATACACGGTGTCTGTTACGGAAGTGGTTTCGCTCGTTCGACTCCAGCCTCGAGATACTTTAGAGACCTACGAGAGAGAAGGAACGATAGAGATGATGAGCCTGTCCAAAGCAGAGTCTCGTGCTCAAAGGAAACGCATTATTGTCAAATAAATGCGTTTGTTTACTTGCGAAATCTACTGGTGCGTACTTCTATGGATGCTGATATGTTTGTGCAAGGTTAGACGTCGTTAAATTGATGAGATTAATCGGAGAATTAGCTCGTGTGTTTTTAAGATGAAAAGAAAGATGGTATCGTTTATCAAAAGTTTCATATCTCGTGTCTAACTTTCAGAACTTGCTACAACAAATTTGGATGGAAGTAGTGATAATGTGTAAGAAATTAATTGAAATTTTGATAAGTTTTTTGGAACAAAAATACATAAATACATAAGTTTTTTTCATAACCCTATATGTTTAACACTAGATTTACGGATGTTGTTTATATACCTATTTTTACTTAAGTAAAAAAAGAAGAATATAAAGAGGAAAGAAAAGAAGAGGAATCAACATTTACATATATTTCATTACTTAACTAAAAAGCTACGTATGATTTTTTTTAAATAATTGTAAAGTTTCATATATATATAGTAATCAAATTTTTAATGAGTCAAATTGGCTCAGTCTGTAAATCTAGTGTTAATATAAATAACTTATCTGGGCCCCAGTCATAAATATATTTTTGGTCGTAGCAACTTGGGCTATCAACCAGAGAAGTATTTGTTATCAAATAATCAGATTTGTATATAATTTTATGAATGAAAAATGCCATACCTAGTGAGACAACATAATCTTGACATTTTTATCACAAGTATAATATAAATTTAAAAAAAAATATATAAATTTTCACAACCATGGGACCTAATTACGAACCCTAGACATTTGTCTTATTTGTCTATTGCTTAATCTACCCCCCGACCGAATATTTCGAACACGTATAATTTTCTAAAGACTAATATCGAACACGACGTATCATCGTCGTCATCTCGAGGTACCTTAGCTCGCACGAAATCATACGACGTGAGAGAATTCAACGTGCCAAGACGGAGTCCGTCCCATGGATTATCCTTGGAAAATTTATTCAATCGACGGAACGTACATATAACGCCGAGCGAAAACGTTCGCGTCCTTTCTCTCCCACATACACAGATAGATACACGCTCACATAAACGGACTATGTCATCTACATACGTTCGATACCACGTACGTATATATGTACGTAGGTCCCGCATACACGGCGACAAATCAATCGAACCGTAACAACTGTCACGTCCTGCAACGTAGAAAATGCATTATAATGCATTGCGAGACGTGAGCGCGATTTCAATCGACGGGGCGCCGCACACGAATTTATGACGGTCCAGGAATGCGTTCAACCCCGTACACCGCCTACCCCTGTCCTTTTAAATTGGCTTTCGCAGGGACTACGCGCCGATCTTTTTCCAACGTTCCACACTTTCTTCTTGCATGAAAACTCTTTCTCTCTTACTCTTTTCTTTCGTGTTTCTCGCGAGGTTTCTTCGTAGCATATAGTCGAATCGATACGAAGCGAGCTCGTGATACGAAAATTTTTCCGATTCGCGTGTCTTTTATAAAGATACGAAGAAAAATCCGAGAAGAAACACAAGACAAAACCACGGACCTTCCTTGTACGTATGACGAATAAAAATCGAGTAAAAATCCAAGTCTGCGAGACGATTCGTGACAGGGTAGAATCATCGGAAATAAAAAAAAACGTATACAAATATTTCCCCATGACGGTGTTCGTCGTACGCGTCTCTGATTTATCGTTCAATCGAAACGAAAGCCGTAAGGATAATTTATCGCTTTAATTCGCTCGACTCTCTCTCTTTTTTTTTTCTCTCCTGTCTTCTCGTTCCACACTCATCGAAATGTACCTACTCGTCAACCAGAATCTCCCCTTCGCTTCTCTTTCACAGTCTTGCAACGAATCGACTTTGAGAGAAGAAGATGCAGCCGACGAAAAGAAGACTGGATCAAAGTCGAATATCGAGTTTGATAAGAGAAACGATCGAGGGAGCGTCAAACGGCGTGGTTTTTCCTCGATCGACGCGAGACCTATCCCTTGTGCCTATATGGTGGATTTGTTTTCTCGGTATGCATAGCTACGCGTATATATGTATCTACTCTCAACGCAACCGCGTTGTCCCTGTGGATATAAACCACGGGCGGACGTCGTCTCTCTTTGATACGAAACCGTGCAACCCCCTACTCATCTTCCCCCCAACTTCGTAGACTTGTTCTATCAGAAAACGTATGGCAAAGGATCTAATATTGCCAAGGCAATAAGTATACGGTGATATCTTTTTGGTGTAGTCCCTTTTTCAGCCGAGAGATACCAGGTTCCGACGTTCCTTCTTTTTTCGGAGAAAGAACGTTACGAATTTTCCTTATGGATTCCTACGTCTTCTATGGCAATTGAATATTTACCGGCTTCTTCGATAATAATTAAGTATTGCTAAAGTGGTGCTTCTTGTTAACGATATCTCTCTACTTAATAGATTTTACAATTAGAGTCTCTATTTATTAATATTAAAGCTACCGAACCCGTAAAAATAACGTATCGGATGTTTATCGATTTATTTAGAGAAATGTATTATACAGATAAGTCCATTTAAATAAGACCACATAAATATCTCTTTGGGTTATTTTCATGCAACAAATTTTTATTAGGTAATATGCATGGTGTCAATGATCCAATATCCGACATATCTTATCCACTTACTCGTCAAATAGATGCGATGAAAATAACTATACGTTTATCCAGGTTAAACTTGGCAAAAGACTAAATAGAATTTAGAAATTTTTAATATTTAATATAAATTGAAGAGTTGTCCGATTAAAATAAATCATATTAAATCGAACTGGAATATTTTAGGTATAAGAAATCGATCACTTTTCATGTATAACGGATATAAATATTCTAAATTGCTTTTAATCGATACTTCGTATCAATCACCCGTTATCTTATCCGTGCTTTTTCAAATTAAATTGTGATAGTTATCACTGAACAGTAGGACATGTTGGCAGGCATTTGACATTTACAACCGAAAGTCGTTCGCTCGTTATACCAGGGGCTTATCGCATGGCGTGATAAAACTTCGTAAAAGGAGCCACCATAAAACGAAAGAAACTCGAGCAGCCGCCGTCGTCGTTCGTGGTCGGTGCTCGCCCAAATAAAATGAAGAAAACGCATTATACTTAATGCGTATATTAACTGCAGCCGCAATGCGCGTCTTTGCCGTGCTGGCAAGAACCTTGTCTTGTCTGCATTTGTAATTACCATTGCTGGTTCAACGCGTTCATTAACGATATTCAACACTATGAGACCTGTTACAATTGATTGTATTGAGTAACAAGGCCTAGACTAATCAAATTTCATTAAAAAAAAATCCCATTAGACTGAGGCTAGATTTTTAGAGTATTCCAACTTGAGAAGGAAGATTATGTATGACTTCTGTAAACCTCAAAGTGTTAAAAGTCGGGTCAAGGTTTTCCAAAATGATAAAAATAAGGTCGAAGAAGAAAATTATTAGAATCCAGCGAGATCCACTCACATTTGATATGAACCACTCGCTCGAATAAATATTACACCCGCGTACACGTTCCTCCATCGATTCTTCGAAGAAAAAACTATAAAATTCGTTTCACCTCGATCGCCTTTGGCGTGCGAGGAAGCGAGAGGCATGGAAGAGTGGCGTTTCTCGAAAATGACGTACCGCCCTTGTCTTATTCACCAGACGTTTCTGACGTTTTCCCTGGTAGGTGTCCTATCAATGATGGAGGGTGCTTGTCAATTCCGTCGGAGTGGAGAAGCAAAGAGTCGCCGCTGCCTCATCCTGTTTCCACTTTCCGGATAGCTCTCGCTCTATAGCCTCGCTACGCCGTCCGTTACTTATTTAACCGTTATTTCACCCTCACCATGACCCTCCCTCTCACTCTCTCTTTCTCTACCAACCACCCACGTCGTAGCACCCCTTTTGCGGAGCGCGCTTCGACTGGCCGGTCGTTCTTTCACTTTGGCAGTTCTCCGTCGAAATGATACTCGTACTCGTGGACGCGAAATATTTTATGACCCGCTTTCTCGCTCCCACTTTTTCTACCAACCATCCTCCTAAACCCCCCTAAACCCCCCCTTTTTCGCTTTACTTTCTTTCGCCCTCGGAAACTCTCGGACTCTCCTCGTCTTTCAGTTCGCGTTAAAGATCGCGTCGTTTTCCTTGCCCTTTTTCTCTCATCTTCCTCTTTTTATTTCTCTCTCTCTCTCTTTCTCTTAACCGTAGAACCTCTTTAATGCAAAAGTAGTCGTCAACCCTTTAACCGTAAAGAAACGTCTTATTCCCTGCTTCGTGACAGAGAAACGTCCCTGGCTAGACTGATCGGGATTCTTTGGTTTCGGATTTACGATCGATTCGGAAAGTTCGCTCGCGGTATCGTCGAGCTAAAGATGTTAGAATTTATAATATGGGTAAACGATCGGATTATCGAATCGTAAAATGGTGATCTTTGATTTTCCACCGTGGATGTTTTATTCGCGACAAAGAAAATCAGTCGTGAAATTCACGTTTCCCTAGCGAGCAACGACGAGTTTCAAAACTTGGCTGAAACTTTATTTCGTTGGAAGAGAATATTCTTTGGCGTCCAAGAATAACTGCGCTTGCGTTTCGCTTCGAGCCTTCCAACCTTTTACATCCACGTCGTGCGCCATCCATTTCGTCGCTTTCAATCCGCGTGTCGGTTGTAGATGCATCCAGCACCCCGAATCTAATCCTAAAAGTTACGTCGTAAACGTACCACGTGACTAGCAAGGACGTAGATCTAACAGACTCCAAGTGGATACCACTCTCTACGTTTCTCTCCTATATACTACGTTCGTGGGAACGTGACGGTACCGATGTATCACCGATTCCTACCAATTACTTCTCAACCGTTACGTTTCCCATACCTCCACCCCCGACCACCCTTTTCGCCCGTGGCATCGATGATAAACGTTTTTGTTCTGTCGCCGGCTTACAAGACATAAATCCGGCTTCCAGGATTATCGACTTTCGCGGTATCGTTCGACTTCTCTCTCTTCTTTTTTTTATCGACTCACCCTATATTTGTTTCACGAGCCATCGACAATGATCTATCCGTGCCCGCAGCTGAATTTTATCTCCTGCTCGTAATTGTCTTTGATTGTCCGATTTGAAAGATAATAGTGAAAGATTTTTTTTTAAAATGGTTGCCGTGTTTCTAATTTGACACTGAGCTTTTTATTTTTATTATTAGTACACATATTATAAAGTTTTGTAAAAATCATCCAGTATTCGACTAATATTGGATTTTCTTTTACCAGATAGACGAATTTGGTGCAAAGTTTAATCAGTGCAGCAAAGATTAACTACATTTTACAAATATACTACGTACGATATGATCAATCTTCTAAAAGTATTTACAAGATATTTCGTGAAAAGAAACAATTTTACATATACAGCCATTTTTTTTTAAGTCACGTATAATATATATTCTTATTTACAAATTAAAATTTCATTTAGCAATTAAATCATAATAAAATTACTATTATACAGTGTCTTTGCATCACTTTTATATCAAAACGACTCACGTAACATAATATATGCACAAGCGTATACATATCTACGTATCTTCTATGCACGAGGAAGGTATAAAGATCCATTTGCACCATAGAACTTTCCATCGTCAGAAATTAGATTACTCTGGGGCCTTCGTCGTTGCGTAAGATACAGAGCGAACGCTATACGCAATGACGTACTGCGTCTTATTACGCGGACAGTACGCCGTTAATCACCTGCATACTGGCGGTATTGGTTATGCACCACGATTGGGTTTTGCATGCATCTCGCTATGAACACGTATAGATTGCCTACTACCCTCGTTGGATTGCCGCTGTATCAGACTGCTTACCCTCCGTGGATACGCGTGTGATGCTGTTATACCGCATGAACGTTCCAAGAGACAAAGGAGAGAGACCTATCTGTAACGAATATATGGATGTATACAAATAGATGAAACGCGTAGAAACGTGTTACATGAACTACGAATAAATTTATACGATCGGTGGAAGCTTCGTCTAAATAACTTGTTTATCGTTTTTATGAATAATTATGAATTCCAATCGATGTGTATAGAAGTATAAAAGAAGAAACATTTTTTATCAGATATATTACATGTGTACGATTCTCCATTTTGATTTAATTAAGTAACGGCACAAGAACGTTAATTCCGCGAGCGCGTGTAGCGGTTTGGAATGTCTTTTAAGCGGACTAAGAAGAGCTAACGAAGACTTAGCTGACTAGAGAAGAGGAGGGCGCTTAACCACGGCTTAACGTGTCTGCCTACAAACACGAATCTCCACCGACGAACGATGAAAGTTCTCCTTCTAGAGGCAAACGGTTGCCAACGAGTTTAAAGTCAGTATCGAACTTCTCCGTTTATACTTTAAAATACGACACGTGAGAGCCGGTAAGAGAGATAGACTATTGTTTTAAAATCATGTAAAATATATCGACATGGGATTATACGAAGTTCGTCTTAAATAATTGCAAAGTTATTAAAATTTGTGACGATTCGTTAAATTTATATAAATCGTCATTCGATCCAACGCTAGTATAATCGTGTACGAGCTCGCGTAATAAATACAATGGAATAAATTTTCTATGATATTTTGCCCGAGTTCCCGTTACGATATTAAAACGAAACTCGACGGTACGCGAACCACGCGGACCAAGCTTCATTAGTCGTTTAATTGGATAGCATATCATTATGATGCGGTAATTCGATTGAAGTATAAAATTATTGAATTTCCTGCGAGTTACTTCTCGAAGCTGTTATTTTTTTTAACGCAATTTTTTATATTTTTTACACGGGGCAAAAAAACAAGGCATGCTTTACGTCGAAGCGAGAATTCATCGATGAAACTATGCACCGGATAAAATTTTAACATGGCGCGTTACGGTATCGCTATCGAATAGACGTATATTTTGAGAGTAACGCGACGAAATATTTTGACTCGATCGTCGATGAAGATGATCTCGCATCGTTCGCATCGTTCTATGAAAATACATATCGCAAATACTGCAGATATTCTCCGCACGGTTAATTATATAACGTCATATTATTCTAGATCGATATAATAGATGGTACTATGTTACGCGTGAGACAATGAACGGTACACGATGAATAGGGAATGTTATCGTTAGAATCGCGCGAATAAGCCGACTATCGTGTTAACAAAATTTTAAAAAAGAAGGAAAAAATAAAATATGGAAATAATGACTGTCATGATATCGATTTACTTGTATTCCCATGGAATGTGAAGAAAATAGAATTATAACTAGAGGTAGACATTTAATGAATAATAAAATAGGAATAACGAATATACGTAAAAAAAATTTTTTCGTACGAGGCTTCGTTGATTTAATTATGTACTTATTTATAAAGTCGCATCAAATAGATTGTCCATTCCGAAGAAATTCCAAGTTTTCACCAATAAAACGAAAGAATCGGTTAATAAAAATTTAGTTCGTAAAACGTAATTGTGCATTCATCGCTGCAGGCCACGTTTTCAATATCCGTGATAATAAAATTTATCGTAGGTTAATATTCTGTTTTATTGTGTATTCATGATTACACGATACAATAAACACAAAATCTGAACCAGGCCAGTAACCCACAGCTAGATACAGCATGTCGAGACACGCGTATCTCCTCGGTAAATATTTAAAGTCGATTTTCTCGAGTGCAAACCTCACGCGACAACATTTTATTCTACATTTTCGCCAAACTTTATAACATAGAATTACCTCCATTCCGACTGTACAACCTACCCAGTATAATACCGCACCGTAAATATCCCGATCGATTCGTGTTCTCTTCTCGCGAATCGACATAAAGCAACGAAAGACGAAAATTTCGAAACGAGGATTGTTAGGAGGAATCGTTGGGCGTTCTCTCTTCCGTGTATCTCTTTCTCGATTATTCCATTTTAATTAGCGCTTCATCGTAGGTACCTACGCTATAACGTTAATGAAATCTGACGCTTCGCATGCCGGATAAACGCGTTTCGGATAGCACCAACCAGCCCGTATCTTTAACGTTCTCTGGGGAAGGCAGGAAGCCGAAGGTGGAAGGAAGAGAAAGGAGGAAAGAGAATATACGAGCAGCAATTCGAAGGGTAGGTAGGTAGAGCATGGTGCAGCAACGCGTTCTTCGGAGAATGGGGCAATAGTTCGTCGTAGGATCGCAAGAGCCGAATCGTTTTCTGCCGGGACTATTCGTTTCGCTGCTGGAAAATGCCATCGTTCGAGAGAGGGTCCCTCGCGAGCTCGCGAACGTACTATACTATATATACATACTTACTACATATATATGTATATACAAGGTCCTCGACCAGGTCGACGAAGCCTAGTTAAATCGGCTTTTGTACCAGCCTCCGCGACACCTCTACCCTTTTCATCCCTTTTTCATCCCTTCCACCGTTAGCCGCCAGCGGACCACGCTGCTTTCTTTTCCCCCCTTTATCCACTCTCCCCCCACCTTCCGATCCACCCCTACACGTTACTCGTTCCGTACACGATAAACCCAGCCGTAATGAGAGACTTTTATGCCCAGGGACGTCCTAACGAAGCGGACCTCGTAAACGCACACGAAGCATCCGCGCTACAGTTACGACCTTATGCGCCTTCGAGTCTTCGAATTACACGACCGTTAGCGTGCAATAGTGTGTTGGCGTTCAACCCTACACCCTTTCGCTCCTTCTTTCAAACCCCTTCTCGCTAATACGACGGTTTACGGACCGGCCGTGAAAGCATGCCAAAAGACTACCACCTTTTCTTCTTATTGGTTCTGATAGTCGATCTTTCTTCGACTCGATTCGTTCTTATACTCGTTTTTTATTCTTCTTCTTCTTTGGGTGAATCTTTGGTTTTTTTTTTAATTATATGAAAAGGTTGTGACACTTTATGTTAGGTTAGAAATGTATTAGGTTTTTTTTGTATGACTTCTTAGAGAATGCTTCTTGGGTAAATCTTTTTTTTAAGTTATCTGAAAAGGTTGTGACGTTAGAGTGCATCGACTCTTTGTTTTCTTTTAAGATGGACAGCATAGGATTTTTCTCGATGACTTTGTAACGAACTCGTTTATTTTGTGAGAATGATTGATTTTTTTTTATGAGATGAGAATATCATATTTCGACGAGACGTTAAATTCGCATATTACAACGCGTCTTTCCCCATTTCATAACGTCGTTTCGAAATTTCGGGAAAGGTACCTTTGTAGATGCGTGGAGGAAAACTTGCGCAAAGGGCAGAGTCACGTGACACGGGCAAACGATATTGAAAGTAAATGCAAATATGCAGCCGGCATATTGAATTTAATCGTGCGGAGAAACGGAAAGTTTACGTTATACGAATATTCTCGCGGATAACGAGACTTGGATTCTTCGAACGAATTTCTTCACTTTGTAAAAGAGAAATTCTATCGGGGCGCTAAAAATGCGAAACAAGAATTTTACGTTATGCAATTGAGGGAATATAGAATAAAATTAAATATGTTTATATTAAAATCACTTGTTACTTAATACTAGATTTAACAATCGAGACTTTTATTTTGAAAGTGGTATAAGTCCTAGACCAATTATGGACTATAATATAAAATATAATCTCAATAAAACAAGAATATTTAAATATTCGTAAATCAATTCAAGTCTACTACGATACCATACAGACATAACTTATAATAAATAAAAATGTCCAAACTAATTGGTATAATTACCAAGTGCAACGGGTTACAAACTGTTTCGTTTTCTCCAACGAAGGTACACAAATCAACGTGCGACGTCCAAAGACTTGTGGACTCTAGACATGCCAAGCCAAGGAAAAAGAAACCGATAAGAAGTTTGTTCGTAGAAACGAAATGAAACTACCACATACTTTCGTCCATTCCTCTTCTTTTTTTAATTGGTTCACTCAAAAAAACAACACCACATTTCAAGCAAACAAATAATTTCGTAAGAAAGATCTCGTAAACGAGATCGAAGCAAGTTCGGAACATGATGCGCGCGAGAGATCGATAAAGAGCGCGTTACCATGGGACACCGCGCAGTAAATATCGTTCGGCGTTAAACGGGCCAAAAGCCATGTGACAAAATCGCTTCAAGTGACATTTTTATATAAACATCTATACATTTTTTTTTTCACATCCCTTTTCACTATTTTATCCCCCATTTTTATATTCTCCTTTTATCCGGCCTCCTTGCCATGTATTAGTTCGCGGCCTCTCGCGCGCGTTTCAAAATTCGTCGCCGCGTTTGGAAGTAACGGTTACGTGGTTCCGTGTAACGCGTGAACGAGCACGAACGTCGTCGACCTCGTTCTTCGTCACTGGGAGTCGCATAACGACGGTATTCGACTAAAAAAAGAAAGAAAAGGGAGCAAAGAAAGAAAGAAAAAAAAAAAGAACAAGAGGAGACCACCGGTTGTCCGTGACAAGGTACGCTCAGAAACGAGATACGTGATTCCAATTGGAATCTCTAGCTTCTAACCCCTCGTGGATAATTCGTCTTCGTCTCGTAAAAACCGCGGAGTCATTCGCAATCGAAAAAGCATCGCGGTTAGCCATACGGAACGTTCGCCGATGTGGAAATATTGGGGGAAAGCGTTAAACGTTCTCTCCTTTTCCGTCACGTGAGAAAATGTTCTTTCGAAAGCGTCCGTAGGGAGGAGGAGGAGGTTACGGTTCCCGCTTCTCCGATCACGCGTTTCACCCACCCTTAACGCCTTTCCATCGCCTTTATCAAAGCTACGAACGAATTCACCGGTTGCCATTTTCGAACGAGAACGAAATTAAATTCGTACAAATCGCTCCGTGACATTATGCGCGGTTAGCTCGGAAAATGATGGCGATTACGCACGTCACTGCACGTTAATCACTTCGCTCCGAATAAAATTACGTCCTGTTTTATGCGCCACGGCCCTGCATCGTATCGCGCGCAACGATATAATTACCTATGAAGTTTCGAGCCGCTCGGCCGCTCTCTGCCGCGTTAAATGTGCATGTAGATATGTATATACGCGGGATATTCGTACTACTGCTAACCTCTGGAGACCATGGTTGAAAAGGTAGTCTCGCTATTTAACGATAGATACTTCGATCTTGTCCGAGGCACGCGTTATTTTAATGGATTCAACGAGTACGATGGTTTTTTTTTAGAAAGAAAAGAGATAATTCGGTAATGTTTATCATTCGTTTGGTATACGGACGTTCGATCGTTAAGATGAAGTTTTGAAAGCGTTCGGGATAAGCTAGGACAGAGTTATCTAATTTTTGGTCCAACGGTGAATGGATTTTTAGAAAAATTTCCATTCTCCTGGATTAGTCGATCGAAGTTTAATTGGAAAAAAATATTGCTTTAAATTTCATTTAATCTCACTTAGATCGTCGAGCATATAGCATAATATATCCATATTTATGAGGAGCAATAACGAACCGAAAGAAACTCGTCCGTCGTCCAGGATTTAATTGCGAAACTTCGATAGAACCGGGATACCGAAGCGCAATGTCCGACGTTCATTCATGAGGCTTTCAAGGCAATTGATTTTTATTTTCATCAATCACCTCGGCCCTTCGTTCGTCCGTCCTGTATCTCCTCGCGTCGTACGGCTCGGGCTGGTTTAATTAGTCGACGAGAATTACACCAGGGATAGGAATTGGACGGCAAAGTGTATTCTCCGATAACGCTAAACGAAAATAACTACGGTTAACTACCCATCGCTCGTCTCTCTCTGACTTTTCGATTTTTCGCTACGAATCTTTTTCTCGATACGCTCCTCTCTTCTTCGCTCGACGTATCCATTTTCTTTAATTATCAGCCATTATCCTTCGATCCTTTGCTCCGAGCTCTTCCTTTGCCGCGTCTCCGATTCCAGGATTCTCGATTGTACGCGTCATGCTTTTTTCCAGAGAGCTAATGAAAGCGACGATACTTCAAAACTTTTAATTACAGACGTATCTAACGAATGGTATAAATAAAGATTAGAACGTTTATTAAATAAAAGTATTTCATCGTTTCGTTCGAGAGAATGTAAAAGTTGGTATAATCGACGATATTAAATCGTAACTTCGACGAGTTCACGGACTATCGTCCGAGTCGTATCTGTCAGGGATATCCATGCAGCTTCTTTATTAAATTTATCCTACCTTTCGAAAGATCATTTCGTACCTACGGTTAGAGATAGGACCAGGCACGAAATCAGTAATGCTCAAGAGACGAGGATGCGGCGCGTTCCTCTCGAGTTTCAACACGGCTAGTTGATGCTTACCGGAGCGAATTGTCGGTATCATGGAATTAGTAGGACCTTTGAATTATTCATCCAATGTTACTGTGCCATTAGTATCGTGCTACACAATTTGACACAGACAGCAGACTAATTTGACACTTGACGACTGAGATATTCAGCCGTAACGGCACGTCTCCTCTCTCATACCGCCTTTCTCGTTCCCATTTTCCCTCTTAGCGCGACCCTTGCCATCCTCCGAATAGACGAGTTGTGAAACGTATCCGAAACTTTAAATACGCGAATCTTTTACCTTTAAAACGACCGTTTCTCCAATGATGCGATAATAGCACCAACGAGCGCTCGATAGAAAACGTTCCGAGAGATGTAAAAATAAAATTGAATCAATGTGGGCGGAAGCCGATCAACCTTTCGCGTTATATTTTAGATTTTGCGTTCGGAATTAAACGTGGTAGAGAATTTTATCCAAAGTACAAAAATTTATGGAAATACGAAATATTACGAAGGAGAGAGACGATCGAATATGCGAAAAAATGTGTTTCGCTAAAAACGACTTCTTTTCAATTATATCGAAAGGATTCTTTTTAATCCGTTAATCAAATTAAAAGAAGATTAAATAATAAAGTAGTTAATGGTTTCTTTTAAAATTTTTTCCGTGTAGCAAATCTCCGAGATACCCTGTGTACTATTCATTATATTTGTTGATGTAATAAATAAAATTACAGAAGTTTAGTATGTTCGATTGTGAAAACAATATTACGTCAAAAAGAGATCAATTTCGCATGGAACGGTTTAATTCTGTTTTCACGATAAATTTGGTTCTCTAAATAAAAATAGAATTTGTCATGCAATCCTTTCGTAAAATTTGATATTTTTGTCATGAATTTGTCACATCGCAAACGACCGATCGGAGAACGCGTCGGGTGCCTTTTCGCGTGTTGAATTTTTCCAAGGTCACGATGGAAAATAAAAAGGCAAAAATGGTGAACGTAACGAGCAAGGGCAATTAGCTTTGATCACTGGTGCTTCGTTTGGCGTCGCATTCGTAAAAGTCCTCGATGAATGCCTTCAAAGTGAATCCCAAGGAAGAAGACTACTATGATAATACTCCAAAGGTATAAAGCTTAAAAGCTTACGTTTACGAGGGGTTTGCTAGAGCGACATAAGGAAAATCGTAGCATGGAAAGAGTCGTAGCTTTCAGCACGAATGGAGTTCGCTTTAAACGAGCGAGGTTAACTGCTTTATAAACGAGAAGCGAATGTAAAGAAGAGAAAAAAAGATTTTGTCTCGGAGTGTAATACGCATATACGTGCTGTTTATGTCGCAATCATTTGCGATAATTCGTAGTTATAGATGAAGACTAAAAGTAACTCATTAGATTAATAAATATTGTAATGAGCAGAAAATCTGGCTCAACCGCGTCTCGTTTTACCTATACATATAAACATTACTACATTAGAGAAAGGACTTTTAAAAACATTTTATTTTCATTTTTAAATGAAAAATAATCAGATTTTTATGAAACTTCAAAAATATCTCTACTGTGTCGACCATTACCCTATGCCAAAGCTGTGCTACCACAATTTATGAATATTCAAATCAACCACAAACTTCATAGAAGTTATAATTCTAATTTATTATAATATTTATCGACATACCTAGACCTAAAATTGAATGATTACATACAACTACGACAAGTATACGCGTGAAAACTCCAGTTAGACTGGCCGATCCGAAAGAGCAACAGCAAAGAAACAAAAGATTAATTGTTAAGACGTGCCGAGATTAATGTGCATTAAATTTTCGTGCCTCGACAAAAAAGGGGGGACGAACAAACGTTGGCAGCGTCGGTGTCGGTGGCGTCAGAGGCCATCACGATTTTATAACCGACGTGGCCGCATCTGTGATCGACTAAAGCTCGATGAAAAATGATCGGGTATCGCGCGTTCGAAGGAAATAAAAGAGCCGCGAACTTCCGCGAAAATTCGAGCTACCGCAAAAAGTAAGAAAGTACAGGTCGGGGTGGAGAAACGAGCGAAGAAGAAGCAGGCGCGTGGCTCGTTAGCGATAATTGACCATCTCGTTAATAAAGAATATACCGTCGATTGGCAGCAAGAGAGAGAGATGGCCAAACGATGTAGACGGGAAATTATTTATCGCTTCGCTGAGTCGATCGCTCGACTTTCCGTAGAAAAAAAAAGTAACGAAACTAAATATAACAAAAAATGGGGAAGACGAAAGAAGATAAAGTGATACGACGAAAAGGATAAACGACAAATAATCGTTAACGATTCAGAGCTTGATTTGAGCAAAAAAAAAAATATGGATGAGTCCAAAAAGAGGTGATAGTAACATTTTGTATTAATTTCAATTAGAAATAATTATTCTATTTTCATAATTTGTCGAAGAGTTCATCTTATTTATTTTTATTTTATTTATGTATGTTTCAACGGGAAGAAATCCCTTTAGTATATAAACAGTATAAATAGACAATCATTGGCAGAAAGAAAAGAGAACATTTTATAGAAATCTAAAGTCACACTTTTATATTGTCCTTGCTTGAACATTTCCATAGAAAAAAAAAGACATGAAAATAAATATAAAAGAGAACGAAGGAATGCAAGAAAATAAAACTAATCTTAAAAGATTGAAGCTGAGATCGAAGATTTTTCTCGGACGCGCGATCGTTTGGGAACGACGACGATCGGTCTGATGCGATCCAGATTCGAAGGATGACGCGTCTTACGTCTCTCGACGGGGACGTGCGCGGCAAATGAAATTTCCATCCTGTCGGAAACAAGTTTCATTCCGTGGTACTTCGGGCCCCGATAGAAAGACGGAGAGTGGTTGAAGCTTTGGACCTTTACGGTGTGAAAAGCGAAGGAAAAGGGGGAGTGGTAGGAGTAAGGTACAGGAGGAGTAAGAAAAGGGTGGAAGAGAGGGAGACGTCAACAACGTCGCGTACTCTCTTAGCTGCGTCGACGGTTTTGGAGTCTACGTTGACGGCGTTGCCACCGTGTCGAGTTCCCTATTCTTCATCGATAGTTCTCGGTAATTCGTTTGAGTATCACGCCGATGTACGTACTTCACTCTTTTTTTTTCTTATTTACTTCTTCCTTTTTTCTACTCTCATCCTCTTTTTTCCGTTCCTTATCTCTCGCTTCATCATTCCGTTGACGTTGCTCGAAAACTTCCGACGATTCTTTCTAGGTGCACCGTCACGTCTCTTATCTCTCTCTCTCTCTTCTTTTTCCCTTTTTCGTCACGTCTCGAAGTAATATCATTACGATTCCACGGCAATCGACTTTCTCTCACCGGAGGGGGTGAGAAATTAAGATCAAAACACTTTCCAAGGCGATCTCGAATTTATAAACGAACGCCACTCGTCCGAGATTAAATCGCTCGAGAAACGATCTCCGGCCTCGTTCCGGTGTTCGTCATTTTTCTTTCTCCTCCCACCCGTTTCACCCTTGCTCCCATCTCGCTACGGAGGAGGCAAAAGTGAGAAAACACGTCGTCCGTGGGACTAATTAAATTTCTGCATTATTACGAAAGCGTATTCGCGCCTTTTCTATCTCTTTCATTCGTTCTCTCTCGTTTTCACCAACGAATTTTAATCTCGCCGAGTAATATCTTAGGCTGCATTAGGTCTTATCCTTCGTTCTACGATTTCGAAGAAGGCGAGAAGAAGGTACTTTCGAAAGAGAAGCAAAGAGAGAGTGGGTGGGCTTTGGTTATAGGGAACAGAGCATAAGCCGTCTACCTGCTGGCTAATCAATGATTCAACCGGCCAATTACGAAGGCGCCTCGAAAAATATCCTCCCCTTCCTTCGTCCTCCTTGCCGATTTGAAATATTCACGGACCCGTTTCAATTCTATCCTTTTACCTATGCTTGCCTCTTTCCTTCCTTTCTTTCTTCCTTCTTTCGTTCTTCCCGTCCTTCTTACTCCACCTTTAGACGATCCACTCTCCGAGAACGTGCACGTGCCAACGGCGAAGCGTCCGCGCGTCTACGCAAACAAATCTCGAGAATGACTTTTTTTCGTCGAGACGCAAACACCGATGGATGTTGTGTCGGAAGCTCGAGATACTCCGGATAAAGGATATTGTCTCGCCCTTTCGAAATTGCGAAGGCATTGCTTCGAGCCTTCGACACTCGTGAAAAGCTACCTGCGTGATAAAAAAATAAAGATACGAGGTTGAAATAAAGGCTTCGTTAGTTAATCAGGTTGTTTTATCACCAAAAGATGCAAAATGCAATTAATTATATAAGAATATAGCGTTATATACGATACGTAGCTTACTAGTTCCGCCCGCTGTCCTTGCTCGGAAACTACTGAACACCATCGTAAACAAACGAAACCGAAGAATCAACACAACGACCGCTATGTGTATATTCACTATTCAGTTCTTATATTAGAATACATTATTTATAATGATTCTATTACGCTCGAATGAAGAACAAAAATATCGTGGGAATACCTTTAACCTATTTCAAAAACTAGATTTTATTTGGACGATAAACGATTGAAATCGAATTTAACGTGGCTAATCTAGTTACGAATTATGGATTGAACCAGTATTGAGTGGCATAGTTTAAGAGTAAAATAACACAAATGAATAATTCTTATTTAAAGCATACTCTTATCAAATGTTATAAAAATTCAGTAATTTTAGAATAAAAATGCTAATCTCTTCGTACGAGATTTCTCTCTCTATCTATTTCTCTGTAATATTTAATGAGAAATCGAATTGCAATGACATTGGTTCGCGGCAGAGGCACTTCGTTTTCGCGCGATTTCCCGGATCAAATTCGCCGCGGTGGCGAATATGTTCGAACGTGCAATTTCCGCGTGGCAGGGAAAACGTGACGATGAAAGTGTAATTCGGGTCAGGACGAAATGTTACGTTGTAGTAAAATTGAAAGGGAATAACACGTAGAAGGGTGGTTTCAAGCAGCGCAACAATAGGCCTCTTTTCTCTCTTTGCCGTATCATTCTCTCGTTCCTCTACCTATAGAAAATTCATTCGTTGCCCTGCCAGTTATTGCAAATTTCTTCGCAAAAATTTCATCAGAATTTATCCATTCTCCCGTACGACGTTCCTGCCCGAAGTACGCGCCCTGTACGTCTTTTCTTCCTTTCTACGCGTTTCATCTCGCGAGGTATCTTTGCGAACGCTCCCGTCTGATCTCAAAGGTTGGGAGAGAAAAAGACAAGGAAGGAAAGAGAGAGAGAGAGAAAGGCAGGAATGCCCTTTTTCCTTAAGGATTTTATTATATTCCTCCGTGTCATTTCGCCAAAGGAATGCCAACAAATCGAGACAACGGCCCGTGTTGCTGGGAAACTCAACGTTTCCCTCCGCTAATATCTGTTCACCCTAAATTACAATATTTCCTTGTTCTTTTACTTAAAAAAAGGCAGTTTATCGTGCCAAAAAATAAGGAAGGAAAATATTTCTTTTCGCAAAGCTTTTGAGAATCACAATTTGACCCACTGTAATATAAATTCTTTTACTATTTTAAATAGAATTGATTGACATAGTAGTTAATACCATGTGTAAATTAACGGATAAATTTCTGTCGAAAAATATTTATACTCCAAAAAGAAGTTTTCCTGAAATTCTTATGAAAGGTATTACAAAAATTGTAAAAAGTATAAAATTAAAAAATATATACATTGTAATGTCTTACCAAATCACCAATATCTTCAGCAAGATCCTAACTCTTAATATTGTCTGTTTCAGTGATTCGTGTCTCCATCGTATCGTCGTAACAAGAATCTCCCGTTCACGCGTCCGTAACACTCGTTTCCCTTTAAATCGTCGTGTACCGTAAAACGTTGTCTCTTTGACCAAATTTTTATCTCGTACACTTTTATCATCGAGAGTGCTCGGTCCTGTCGAGTCGCGTACATCGTCGGGTTCATCGTTCGACGGCTCGTCTCTGAAAATATACATCGAGGTAAGTAAAGTTACACATTTTAAACACGCGAACGATTCACGTAAAAAATATCCGTTGTCTCGTTCGCGTTAGATTTCTTTCTTTGCTGGCGTACAGAAACTGGGAGAGAGGGAAGAGACGAAAGGGATAGGGAGTTTACGAAAACTTTGTTAAGTCCCTTACAAAGGGGGCAAGCAAGGCGACTCACACACAGTCAGCGGTTAAGCGAAACGCCTAACTTCGGCTTACTTCGTTATCAACTTCGAGTTGAATAATGCATTTTTATTATTTACTCACACCGCACGGAGAAAGAGAATAAGTCTCCCGAGAGACGAAGAACGAAACTCAATGATAGATAGGATAAAACTGCTCTTCGAGTGCGGACTTTAAATTGGAATATGCCCTTCGTTGGAACAATTTCCGTGTAATCTCTGGCGCGAGAATAGGCCGTGCGGTTGCTTGCGAAATTTTTCCGAAGCTTCGTATGAAACTCGTGAGAGAAAGAAAAATATGGATGTATGGTTTATTGGTCTGTTATTAACGAGATTGCGTTATTAGTTCTCGTATAAAGTATATAAAACAGGAATGAACGATACAAAAGTAAAATAAAACAATTAAAGTAAAAGAAACTAGACTAAAATAAAAATTACATAAACCAACATGATATAAAATAAACCAAAGTAAAGTAAAGATAAAAAATGATTGAATAAAAAGAAATAGATAGAAACAGAATTGAATGAAGAGATTAAAAATGTGAATTATACCAAAAAAGAAATGATATGCAATGACTCTTCACTATATCGTTTCCGGTAAATTTGCGAGGAACGAAGCTTTCAAAATGGAGAGAGAGAGAGAGAGGCAAGAATGATTTCTTCGGACTCGTCCATCATCTTGCGACGTTCTTTTGCAAGAGAACCCGTACGAGACGTAGCGTCGAGCTCGATTACGCGTGTGCTCGCGTAAATCTCGTGACGTGACGCGAGCGCGTGGAACTAAGGGGCGTTTCGGGGCAGGACAGAAGGACGAAGCCAAGTTATGGCTTAATTTATGAGACGGTACACGGCATAACGGAGATTTCTCGTCCTCGTTAACCCTCGAATGCGCGATTTAATAATAATAGCCGGAAAATATATATATTTAATAATTTAAAGTTATTACTTTTCAGCTAAAATAAATAGAAAAAAATGTAGAAGCAAGGAAAGAAAAAATATCCAAATGGAACTGCGATAATGGACTTTACATCTCTTCTAAACATTATTACTCAACGTATTTTCCTAAGGGAATGGTTTTACAATAGTGCGAATTTCAGAGTAAAAAGCACCGACGTTAACTCAACTTTTATCCCAACGACCTTACAATTTAAATTAAAACAAAGTCTCGCAAATGGATCCTTCTCTCGTATAAAACGATAAAAGATCATTTATTTCGGTCCATCGATGAGCGAAAATCTGAACTTTATCTATAATATATCGCGTCTAAGTAACCCGAAGCGAGTAAGAAAATGTAAAAATTCAATCGCAACGGTTTTTTTTTCCAACGTTTCTTAAAAAGCTCGAGAGAAAGAAAGCGTCGATGCTATTCATACGTAACGAGACGAGAACTTGGGAAGAACTACTTCTCGCGTAACGGACTCGTTTTGTCCTCCCAACAACTTCGACGAGTCTTCGATATCGAGCTACTTGGCGTTATTTGTAAAACGACTCCTCTCCCTTTTTATCTCTTTATCGTTCATCCCTTGTTCTCCTTTCCTCTCTCTCTCTCTTAACATATCCCTTTATTCTATATCCATCCTTCTCTCGGTGCCGCGGAAAAACAAGCGCCCGTCTCGGTATTAGATATTCGACCATAAAGAGGCGACGTAATACTGTAAGGAGGATGCCGTTGTGTATACGCGAGCGTGGTGTGCCGTTAGTAGGAAAAGAGTAGAAGGAGAAGAAGTAAAGTAGTGGGGAGGCTTGGAAAAAGGGGCCGTGGGTGAGGTCTGCAACGAAAATTAGCATTTTTTCCATGCGACCGCCTTGCGTAGCTAATATCGTGGATATAAAGAGGAAAGAAAGAAGGAAGAAAGAAGGGAGAGCAATGTAAAAAGAAAGCGTGAGAAAGAGAGAGAGAGAAGAGAAAAGGGTATAGGCGGAGAAAGAAAAGGGAAAAAAAAAGGAGCCGTATTTGCTGCGGAAAGATTAACGTGTAACGAGCTACCGTGAACAAGCTGACGTTAAAGTTTATATAAAAACGTACGTTGCTTTTTGATCGTTCGCTTCGCTTTAGCGACGCCTACGAGCTAGCTGAACGCGAGTTTCTGTACGAACGCGTACGAGCAACGATCCGCGAGGCACACGAGCCTTCAAAAGGACGAATATAAAGGGATATTGCGAAAAGTCCGCGCCCCTACCCTTAATCCATCTTTTTTCCACGATCATGGTGGGTAAGCGATCCCGATCGCGTTTTATTTCTTCCACATCTTTTTTCCCCTCTTCGAACTCGTATATATATATATTCTTTTAAGTTTCATTCCGTTAAGGAAAAGCGGTGCTAAAAAGAAATGGCTTTTCCCTTTTCTTTGGAGTCCTTTCTTACGGTTGGAACGATACTTTCGGAATCGGTGATTACGGATCGACCGTGGGCGATATTTTCTCGTATTTTCGATATACGTTAAATAATCGTAAAGTCAGGTTTAATCTCTGTAACGTAACTATTAGGATCTTGCCCAATTCTATTCTTTTGTTTAATATTTAGTTAGATTATTTAATTCATTTGGAAATAATTGACTAATTAATTGGGTTATAGAAGATTGAAATAATGTGTAAATACGTAGATGCATAGGACGAGTTGCAGTTGGTTCGCAACGGAATTTCGATATTCATACCCGTAGAAAAAAGGTAGAGAGAACGAGAAGAATTTTCGTTGTCCCAAGACACCTGGTTTCCATCTCCGCTGGCAAGTGTTTCAGATGCTTATTATATCGCCCCCGAGGAGTTTACATTTTGGATCGTAATGCATCATTTGCATATTCATCGACAAACTTTCCGGCCATTTTTCAATTTCCGCGTCGTGAGATCGCTCGTGTCGACGAAAGGCGTGGGACCGCCCGTAAGTCACACCCACTTTCACGGTGTTCTTCAAAATCCTGCTACGGAGCCATCCCTTCGCGTTCTATCGTGTTATCCTTCGAGAATAGAGATCGTCAAAATTCCGCTTCGCTTCCTGTTTAACCCCTTAACTAAACGCACGCCCCGAATCAGGCGATTAGGTGTAAGGAATTTGCCAACGCTTCAAAATTAGTACCGTTAACATATTGGTATCTGCTGACGTAGTTTTACGGAATTTTATATTTAATCCTTACAGTGACACCATTTTTTCTGTCATTTATTACATGGCTTAGATAATTAATTTTTTTTTAAGCAAAATTTCGTACTAATCTACTATTTGTTAGTACAGAAAGCCAACAATAATATTAATAATAATTTTGGGGGAATAATTAAATTATTAGAATGTAATAAAAATTATTTATTATTAGAGCTTGGGGGTCTCTCAGGCCTCAGGTGTTACTGTAAGAGATGAATCCACTTGATCGTATTTTTCTAATTATCGGAATATTATGCCTAATCAATTTTTCACTAATATTCAAATACTGATTAAAAAAAAATGCGAAATACATTCGACTTTTGCTTTAGTACCTATTACCATCGATTGCTAGAGCGTTACTTAAAATTTTCGTTTACAAGTCTACTCCCTCTAACATGCTTCCATCATAGTTATCACTCGTAGTTAATACGTGTATGACACAGTATTCGATAACTATAGGTCCCATTACACCCTTTCCCCCTACATATGGATTTAACGATCAAACGATGTATCATACTCTCGTCGCTAGGACCATCTGATTCGACGAAATGGTACGCGGAATGACAAATTGCAGAAGTAGATAAACGTAGAAAGGGAGAACGAGCTAGCGTGCGAGCGATCCCGCGTGAATACCTGGCCGCAACATTTACTATTGGGCGACGTTTAATAATTGATTAATCGGATCATTAGCAAAAGGATCGAATGATAATGATGCATTATTTAAGGTAACTGATGTGCATTATTAAGCGACGGCCAAATGCGTTTAATGGCACGCTTTAAATAAAGGTGTCCACTTAAGTTTTCCGTCTACGTTTTTCATGTTCTTTCAATTAGATGATAGAAAAATTCTGTAGAGGTAAAATTACGTTTTTCATTGCTAAAACGAGCAAGTCGTACGAGTTACATTACAAATGTTATCGTGATTAAAAATATCGATCGATTCGATATGAGCATCTGCTTTCATTTCGACGATTCGAAGATTTTATAAAGGCAGAATAAATTGTTGTGATATTTTGCAGTAAATTTTGTTTATTTTCTCTAAAAGTTTCTCTAATCCTTAACTAGTACGACGATCGACGTAAGACGTCTCCCTAAATCGATTCTTTCGTGGCACGAGCTTGAAAAGCGACTGCTAGTGGAGATAGCGAAGAAACTCTTGTACAACGTGCACGCACGTACGTGGTAGAGCACGTGGATGATGATACCACCTCCCATTGTCCTGGTCCCTTGTCACTCTTGCGAAATATCCACATGATACCTGTGGGAAGCGAACAAATGTCTCCGAAGGACGTCCTCCGACTCGGCGTTTCTCCTTTACTCTACCGTCTCCCTAACTCCTACTTTCTACTCTCTCCTTACCAGTGCGAATCGTCCTATATACGACAGACCGTAGACGACGTCCATCAAGCACTCTGACGTTCATGCGTCGGCATGCCTTTCCACGAGCCATTTTCTCTTTTACCAAGCCTTTTCGTCCCACTCTCCCTTTTCTCACCGTCGGGACTGTCAAAGACAGCCTACGGATCTGGAAAACCCTATCTCTTTCTTCGATAGACCCAAGGATCGTGTTGCTGCTTCGAAAAGTTAATGTCTAGCACGAAGAGAATTGATATAATAGTAGATAATTTTGATTTATTCTTTTTAAAGCTACTAATTGTAGATCTGCTAACATTATATTCTTTACTTGAATCAGACGCACTTTCACCCTTTTCTGAACGTTGAATAATATTTAATTTATCTTCTATTTTAAAAAGAACACATTTCGTTCGTTGTCATTAATAAAAAATAATATCGAATCAATAAAGTAAATAATAAATTACAATAAAAATAACATACTCCCGGCATATTGGTAGAACGCTCCCAAAAAAAAAAGAAATATTTTTAAATATTTAATTTATTCATCGTTCGTATGATCCTAAAAATCATAAAGACTCATTAACGAGTTCGACCCAGTAACTGTAAGTACCATCGCCGAGCATCGTTACATCTATGTAAATTCGATCGTGTATATTCGACAAGATCCGTAGTCTACGTCATCCGCATTTCGATGAAACGATGTCTCTGTAAAGCGAGCTTCCCCATCCTTTTATGAAGAACGAAAAAAAAAAAAGAGAAAGAAAGTAACAACCTTTACAGGGAGTAACGGTTCAGACGTATAGATTTTATGCATACATTTGCAAAATATCGGTCGCAGGTGCAAGCCGGGTAGCGCCATTTGTGCGAAATGTTACTCCGTGCTCGTAGCTGGAGCGACAACGTCATCGGTCGAAAGCGTCGAACGCACGCGACGCTTTTCTCGTATTCGTCATTTTTAGCCGAAAAAAAGAGGGCCGATGAATTTCGGGGTTGTGCAGGTGGTAAACGAAAATGGTGGTGGTGCAGTGAGAGGAGGAGGAGCTAGAGGGAAGTGACGAGGAGCGATAGGGCCGATAAACCGTGACTGAAATTCGCGACAAGCGAGGGCAATTAATTAGATATCGTCTCCTCGTCGCACGTTTTTTCTCTCACCTAACACAGACGACAGGACGCCCCCGCAAAATCGATGACGTACGTCGTCCAGAACGGTCGACCGTTCGTTCGTTCGGTCGTTCGTTCGATCGTTCGGAAAGCGTCGGTCCGCTCGATCGCCCTCGGGAGGTTGAAACCGTTTTACGCTAAATCGCGACGATCTTTCAAACCGCCGACTGGGAAAAAATGCGCTACGTCAAACCGGTTATTCCTCGGCTATCTCAAAACCGTCCGGCCCCCCCCCTCCCTCCTCGCTTTCAACCTGCTAACTCAATTCAAAATATTCTATGGCGGCATCGAGTTCGATGGAATTGAAAATAATTGTGAGACGTTCGAACGCGCGATTTTGTTCGATGTTGTCACGAAAAATTCTCGGTGATTACTCGAACTTTATTTTATTTTTATTCATTAAAACATTAATGTTACCATATTCGTTATAACGACAGTTTTAAAATTAACATATGGAAGAATTCGTTATCACATCTTTCAGACCTCACGCTTCTTACGACCGATGACTATATTCTCGTAAATATTAATAAACGTTATGAATAAACGACTACCATGGCACCGAACGTGTTAATACTCAATTTTTGTTTCCTAGCACATCTTTCACATTTTTCACGTACCATCTATTTTACTTATCTTGTTTTACATTCATTCTGAAAAAAACGGAAACATTATCATCGTCTCTATTTCAACACTCAGTACACATACATCTTTCCTATTGGTAAAATTCCTGTATAACTCTTTTTTACTTCCATTTAAATTCACACATTTCTTATCGACCTTCTAAGCAATAAAATTTCACGGTGGTAGTCGATACTTCCGGCGAAAGCGTACGGCTTATCGTTCAACGACACTTCCTACCAGAGCTCGGTAGAACATACAGAAACATACCGTGTAGTTGATGCAATTTCTCTCTCTCTCTGCCGAATACAGGTTAAAACAATGCTCGTTACTGGATCGTTTACGTTTGGTACGCCTGCTATCGATTGGCCTCGAGCGAGATGCCTCGAGCTCGCACAATACGCGCTGCGATAAAGTCGGCACGAGTGCTCGCGAGGCACGGAGTCCAAGTGTATGAGTGTGATAAATTAGTCGGGCCTTCATAAACATTTCACAGCTGCCGCCGACACCCCTGGTCCGACCTAAACCTCCCTCGACACCTCTATGTTGCACTCGGTAACACCTCTCCCCCCCTCCTCTTTATCCTCCTCTTCTATCACCTTCTACGGTCGAGGAAGACAGAAAGTGGGAGGAGAAAGTGAATGAGAGAGAGAGGGATGGGAATTGTAGGCATACGATACTTTATAGCTTTGCGCCGAGTTCTGCGGTTTGACCGGTGCCAGTGAATTTTTTCCCAGCACGGCCAGTGGCGAAGCTCGACGATAAAACCGACTGACGAGCGATTTATCGGCCGACGGAAGGGAACGCGAGAACTACGATCGTATTCGTACCCCCTTTTTTCGATATTCTATTCAGAAAAGTTGGAATTTTATAATAGACTGATCGAATCTGGAAGATTTATAATTTATTAGGATTAGTAAATTAGTGAGAGGTTCGATCGATAAGAAAGTTTTCGTAATTTTTTTGTAGACAAATAAAAGTAGGGTATTAAAAGAATACTATTTAATATTTAAACTCTTTTGACTGTGACAGTCATTTTAATAAATTATTACCTTCTAATATTCGACTTATGAAACGTGAATGTGATATAAATAAAAGAAATCGAATTTTCTTGGTAACATTTAATTCGGTATAAGGATGATCGATCACGGCGCGAAAGAAAACCAAGGACAAGTACGCGCGGATAAAAGTCTCTCGAAAAGTTTCGCGCGAATTAACCTCGTAACCCGGATCGATGGTGATAATTAGTCTATCGGCAGTTCGCCAAAGTTTTGAGATGTGCCGGTGAGACGAGCAACGTTAGAATGGCGGTGGTGTTGCTTCGTTGGCTTGGATTAATTCTGTTTTTCAAAAGAGAGTGAAAAAAATAGATGAAGAAAGAGAAGGAAGGTGGTGGGAAGGAAGTCGTGGAGAACTTTGTCGTTCGAATTCGAGGCGAAAGTTCCGCTAAAACGGCTCGTAATTCTCGCGAGTCGTCTGCAAAAGGGACGCGAAGCGAGAACGAGCGAGCGAAAGAAGCGAGAGCGTCGAGGCGCTCGACTTCCCGACGCCTTCCACGTAACGATCTGTAAATTGCTTTCCTTTACCACGATTCGCTTTCTCCGCAAGTAATTATATGGAAATAAAGGCCTTCCCGCGGGGTACCGCGTACGTTTTCCTCGCGAATTGCGCTTAAGCTCGCTTCAGACTCGTAACGCGATGTCTTCCATAAAACTGAGAGAGAAAGGAAGTAATAGGAAGTATCGACACGTCGATCGAGAATAGAAATTTCCATTAAAATTTTCATACCCCCTTTTTCGCCTCATTTCTTCGTTCTCTGTCACTCGTGCCTTTCAAAGAAAAAAATTCAATGTTTCCGAAAGGACAAAACTGAATAAGAAAAATGATTTTTATATGTAATTATAAACAATTATTTTAAATGTAGAAGTTTTGATAGAGACTGTAAATTATTTGCAGATATTTGTTTAAGAACATAAGCCTTTTATTTGATAGAAAAAGGTAGCTATATAAGAAAAGAAAAAAAAAGAACTTAAGATCTTTGTTCTAGGTATGCAACTTACCCTACTATAAGTTTCAAACTAAATTCAACCACATATAACCTACTTTTCTCCTTTTTTCCAAAAAAAGTTCTAACCTTTTATCAGTTTTTATTGAATCCAGTTTTCTTTTACCACCCAGAACCATCCCAGCCTTTGCTCGATAGCAAAGGAACGCGATGGCAAACGCGTAACTCGAGAAACTGATAAACAAGCCGGACGTCGCTTTATAAAAGATTCATTGGAGGCTGTGAGAATAATTTGGAAGGTTGGAGCGAACCAGCTGTACGTATGTAGGTGCAGGCGTCCAATAAATATAAGCGAGCGAAGGTGAACAACGTCGAGGGGTTAGGGGGAGGTCTCGCATAACGGTGGCTAGCGAGAACGATGTTCTTTAACCGTCCCTCTTCCGGACCGGAATTCTAACCGCATCTTCCGCGCACGGTACAGCTCGGTTAGAACGAAACACCCGGGTGCTCGTTCGCAAACGGGACACACGTATGCACGTATACCTCACCCATTATTATTTCGTCCACATTCGGCCAGCCATTCGGTATATAAACGCGAGTCGGCCCTCGAGCCGCATTCCAAAATAATCCGAGAGATTGTAATCCACGCGATATTAAATTTAGTTTCCCTCACCCTTGGCAGCACCCCCAGAACCCTGCTACACCCCTCCTCACTGGCCTGGAAACCCTGGCTAGTAAGCACACGGTTCGAGTATTAACTTAAATACCGTGGTTAAGCTGCGTAATTAATTACCGTCGGAGCCACATACAACGTTGTTTCACTGGACTCACGGTCTGTCCACTTACGTTACTCAATCGTAGCCCGATCTTAAAATTTTGCTTTGCAAGCTTTCGTGGAAATTCCCTGATAATCACGGTAGATCTCTGTCTCGACTTACGAGTTAATTAACTTTGCTCGATTCGTAGGGTGCGAAAGAACTGTTACGATCGATCTTGATTCCGTTCTAGTAAAAAAGTCACGAGTAATCGTCGGAGATAACGCATTTAAAGATATTTATGAGTAATTTGTAAAAATGTTGCCAGTTCATTAAAAAAATAGTAACCACGCTATTAAATTTACGGATACGCGAAAGAAAATAAAGTGGTCGTGGCTGAAGGCAAGAATAAAAGAAGAAAAAGATAGAGAGAGTGGTTGTTCTCGCGCGTGGTACAATGGCAACCGCGGGTCTATTGTACGAAGGTAGTAGTGGAGGGTTCGCAAACGATCCAACGCGGCCTGGTACCTACTCCAGACGTTTCGGGCGATAATTTCATCGTTCCGGTGGAGGAGTACCAGAGAGGAGAGCGACGGAAGTAACGCACTTTTCTGGGGAAACGCGTGCGCGAGACGAAGTAATCGGGTTTTCTACGCTCGCCTAAAGACGACAACGGAGGGGATGTCTCGAAATTGGGATACGGAGGACGCATCTGCCGCGGGCCACGTTATCGAATCATCCCGGTGACATCCATGGAACGCTGCTCGAAGCCATTCAAGATCCCCTTTCGTCCTTCCTGTCCGTCTTGCGGCCCTTCTCTCGGTCCTTTTCCTCTCCTCTTCATTCTCACGATACCTTTCAGTACTCTGCGGTTATTCTCCTCTTCCTTTTCGCTCGTCCCTTCTCTCTTCGCTTACGTTCCACGTAATTCGAGTTCTCCGAAACCATCGAATTCGTCTCGAGTGTACTTCGATTTGTTCGAATTACTCGACGATTCCCGAATTACCTCGTCGGAATACTCTTCCCGGACGACCGAGATACCACAGTCTTCTCTTCCTCGCCAGGAAGACTTAATCTCGCGGCTTTCGTTCGACAGTGAACAACCACGAGCCTCGAAGAAATCTAAGATACTTGGTGCTTCGTACCAGTTTTAGAAGGATAGCTCGATAAAGGTCCCATCGAAAATGGAGAAGTCGACGCTTTCATCGGGGATTCATCGGCATATTGCGCTTTTTGCGAGAGAGAATACTCTTTGTTCGGGCTTCGATAAACTTCAAAGCTGCTGGACCGAAGAACGAAGTCGAGTGCTCGGACGAATCTTACGTATTTTCGATTCTACGATCCTATTGTTCGCTTTTATATACTCTAGTATTATCTTTGGAGTTTATTTTTTTTTGAAAAACTAAAGTCTCCGTTTTCTCGAAGGTTAGACGTTGCATGGAAAACACAAATAGAATATCCTATACTTAAACAGTTTGGTTTTACTGTTCTAACGAACGGGATAAGTTTGAGCAAGTTTATAACCACCGCGTGTGTCTAAAACTTTCTCTTCGTAACCCATCGTTTCCTCTTGCTCCATTATTTTCGTGGACGACCAAGATTAGGACAAAGATTTTTTGGAATCTTTAAAAGACTTTGCAACTATTCGTAAACCTCTTAAAACCCATCTCTATCGAGTTACAACAAACTAATCTTTAAAATCTTTTTCATCCTCGACTTTTAAAAAGTAACTTACCTATCTAATACAAGAATTCACCTAGAAAAATATTTAATTGTATAAAAACTTTGCTTATTGAAACAACACTTTTATTACTTTGCGTCCCAAAACGATCGCTTTGTCCTCATTGTCGTTGTTGCACGAGTAGCCGGCGTAAAGCCAGGAACGCGTAACCTCGAATTTTGGCTAGTTCTAAGATACTTTGCAAAGGTTACCCCCGAGACCGGTAGTACTAACCGATTTTAGACCGAGCGCCCTACTAAACTGACCCGAGTTACGCCGATCTACCCGACTAAACGGCTACGCGCTTTTGCTCCCGTAGCGGCTCTACGGCAACGATTTTACCAGCAATTATGTGCTTTTGCGATAACGTACTACAATCGCGCTTTATAACTGCTACAGGGAGAGAACATTTTGTGCTAGGGGAACGCTCGACCGCTTTACCAAGCTTATGAACAAAAGCGAACAACGAATTAAGGTCTATTTACTCGAAAGCCGCAAAAGCTATCGCTCGATAGAGTTCAAGCGTGCTTCGAGCGACGCGTGTACATTTTTTTCACATGAACTTGGAACTATTCTAAGCTATTTTAAAGTGGGCAAAATGCAAGAGAAATAATTACATTTTTTTTTTTTGTAAAACACTATCGAGCGAGAAAGAAAGAAAAACTTCGTGTTCCATTTATTTCCACGTCTTTTTTGGACTCAAAAGAGATTCTTTCTCGGCCGTCGGTATCAAAGGACGAGAGAGAGTTCTAGCCGGGCACGCACCGTTGCAACTCCATGAATAACCTTTTCGATTATTACGAGGTGAAATTTTTTGGAGCGGAAGGACGTATGACCGACGAAACGTTTTTGGTCTTTCGAAGTAACGTCAACGAAAATATGCGTTATAAAGTGGCGCGCTCGAGTTTGTGGAAAATTGAGTGAAAGACATTTTATATATAGGTACTATTTGTTGCGAATACGTCCTCTTTCTCTCTCGTATCCTTTCCTCTACGAGCTTGTTAAATATAGTTAGGAACGCACCTCAAAATTGCAAACGCAGGGAACGTAATTTCTCTTGTAACTACGTTACATTCTATTAAGGCACTGCCTCTTTCACGATGATACTCGCGAACGTGCCCGACGCACAGCCAACCACCTGGGCGCTCTTATACTACTACTTCTTCCTTCCTTAATCGATCGAGCTTTCGGAGTAAGCCTCTCGACGTAGAAAATGAGCCCCTTTATTTTCCACTCCTTTTTGTAAAACGTTACCTACCTACCTATCGTGGGAATTGCTTTCGTTAGAAAACGTATCGCAATTTAATGTATATAACGACGTATACTTCGATAACGAAAGCTTTATGAAATTGTGTACCTTCGTGTAGGTCAAAGTGGAAGTTCTTAATTTTATTTTCTCTGGAAAAAAAAAAAACCGTGGGATATTGCAGAGTTTATATTTTTTTTAACTTGTGATACATGGACGTCCACGCTTGGAATGTAATTACCCTTTTTTCTTGTCACGAGTGACACTCGAAACGACGTTTATAAACGGTATAACAGATTTTGCTTCACCTTTTAGACCGACAGCTGGTCTTGTTATTATTATTTGCAACGTGTTTTAAAACAAGTTGCTTTCTATTACTTTGTAGAAAGTAATGTTGTTACTAGAGAAGATGTTTTTCTAATTCGTCTAAACACGTTTCATCCCTCGTATTTCGAGAAAGGAACGTTCGACAATTCCCCCGTACGTTATCGCCGATCGTTAGAGCGTAAAACGAACGGACGTATATCGTACAGGGACGCGTGATTTTTTTTCATTTTATTTTTGTTCGAAGCCTTTTGCTATTAATTTACTTCGCGGCAGTCTAATTCCGGTAGAGGCATCGAAACTCACTGACACGAATCGGCGAACGGCATTTTCCGCGGGTGCGGAACTCGAACGACCTACTTCGTTTCAATAGTTATTTATGACTTCGCCCGAAGGTAGGAGCAATCGTACGTTAATCGAGTTTACGAGTCTGCCCATCTACATTATTCAAATCAATCTGAGTACCCATAGATTTACGTTGACAATAAACGCGAGCTTCCCTTCCATCGACCATGCTTCTGGCATTCGTTCTCGCTTCGGAGGCAAGATATTTCAATTCGAGAATTATTTTTCGAGGAAACACGGAAAAAGTTTTGTATTTTTCCTTAAAACAAAGAAAAATTGTCAATATCTTTGAATATTTTAAACAAAATGATTAAAAGTGTTCGCTGTAGGAGAAAATGGGAAGTAAACGTTTTAAACAATTTTTGAACAAATTAACCGAGAGTGCTATGCCTAAAATAGAAAATAAATTCTGTAAAGAGATATGTCATAGCGTTGTAGTCACTTTAGGACATTTTTAAACGTAATAATCGAGAGTGCGATGCTTCAATTAAAAAGTTCGGTGATACTTATCGACCGCTTTATAATCGGACGGTTCATCGTTACGAAATTTCATCCTATATCCTATTTAAAAGTTCTCGCATTGCATTAACCAAAGTAGGGAATCTGACAATCGCCATAAACGTAACCAATTCTCGATCAGCGTTGTTGCCAGCTTCGGCAAGCTTTAATCTCGCTGAAAATCCAATTAAACTACTTTGCGACTGCGGCGTATCTCGCTACCCGACGTCCACGCTAAATTCTCGTCGATGCATGCTGCTTTCGACCGTTCCTCGCAAAATCATACACGTAAGGATAACGTTCCTTCGTCCCTCGAGCTATCAATCCTTTCGATAGAGATACGTACACGCGTGCAAAGTCGATCGTTTCGAAATTAATTGATTACCGATGTAGCTTCGGAACTTCGTCGAAACGATAATCCTATATACATATAATATATAAATTTGATTAACATCAAAGGCTTACAAACTCGTACGTTTATAGTAGTTACGATAATTCGATACCACAACTCTGAAAGGGGAACATGATGATATATTTGCTATATTCTAAAACGAGTTGTCTAATAGCTGATAGTTTAATTGATTTAATAATACCTACATGTTTTATTAGATTAATCAAGCATAATGTGAAATATGTTACAAAAAGTTATATGGCACTACGTACCTACCATATTGTAACGTCGAGTATTCATTAAAATGAACCCATTGAAAAGATCCATGTAAAATGTCTCCAACTTTAAATAAAAACGTTCCCTTGAAACACATCGATTTTTCGGATTTCTGGACGCGACCTACATACAGTTCGTTGAACCACATCCCGTAAATCACAAAGACGGAGGGCACTCGAGCAAAAGATGTAGATGTTACGCGAGTGTTTATGTTTACGGGGTATCGTGGAAGGAGCAAAAGCTGCCGGCGGTGTAAAATCCAGAACGTAGATTATGCTAAGTTCAAATAAAAGCGTGCAACGTTGGGTATGCTGGAGGGATCCGAGTTAATTATTGCGCTTCTCGCCGTTTAATTTCACCTCGTTGCGGAATTACAAGGTGGAACGCACGTACGTTGACCCTCCTCGTTAAATTCGCGAGCTTTCGTGTGGAGGACCGACTTCTCTCTCTCACGACTTTCGAGAATTTGGTCGGCGTTAATGGTACCAGCCTGCGAGAAAGTCGAGGAGAATCAAGAAGAAGAAGAAGAAAGGAAGACGCAAAGGAAGGGAAAGAACGTTTTCCCCCAACTCTTCGTATCGATTCGCGAAAGCTTTTATATAATCTCGAAAGGACGTACCACGCTTTCTCGAAAGGGTCTATCTTTAAATCTCGTTTGTATGCGCTTTGTCTTGCCGGCTATTTTCTTTGAGGGATCGATGTTTTCCTATCATCGCGGTGATACGTACGATTTCGAGAAGCGGTAACCGTCCTTGGCGGACCTATCTACCTCCTTTCGGTTTTCAACCTACCAGACCGCGATCCTTTCGTTCTCCTTTATTCGATACTTTCCTAGCTTCGATCTAAGCCAGACTAAATCCGCTGCGGATGTTACCTTCGGAGCTCACGGAAATAAGTGGATTTGTCCAGCTGCCACGGACTTCGACTCCTTTCTTACACGCTTCGCTCCCTTGTGTTCTCCACCGTCGTTATAAACTTCGAGTGAAAGTTTCGATAAAACTGGACAACGCGCGATTTTTCCTTTCACGGTTGTATCTTCCCCCTATCTTACCCTTTTATCTTCCGTCTCGATTTTTTTTTTTCACTTCGTCTGGAATCTTGTATCGTGTACTTCGTTATGAATTTATTGAGGAAAAGAAAATTCTTTGTTTATTCTCTCGTTCGAGCTTTAAGACATATCTTATAGGTAGTTTATAGGATCTGTGATTTCAAAGCTAAGAAAGCGCGCTTTTTATGCTTTCAAGAAAAAATTCCTTTAAGAGCATTACTAAGAAACGCGTGAAAAAAGGGAGATGTTCTTCGAAGGCTTCCGAGACAACACACACATATATACATACGTATAGAAGATACTTCCGAAACTTCAAACGTTAGCGCGTTTTTCTTAGGACGCCTTGAGTCGTGAACCACGGCTTTACCCCGCACCACGCACTCGAACCTACTTTGAGGATAAGGATGAAGCGTCGGTTTCTGACGGTGGTGCGAAAAAATAAGGGGTTCGCGGACTGGAAAGTGTTAGAAGCGAAAAAGTGAAAGCATGACGCGCGTGATATCGTAGAAGCGTGCGAGTGATTTATGAGAATGAATATTTTTTAATTATTTCCGTGCTATTATTTGAAATGATAATTAATACCTACATATCATTTAAATTAAAGTTTATACTAACTTGATAATGAAAAAAACAATGGATCGGTCCATTTCTCAATTTACAAATCATTTTAATTAATTAACGATTTTTGCCTGATATTTATTTATTAATATTTAATTAAATTAATTTTCTTGGATAATTATACATTTAAAGTTCATAAGTTATAACTAGACTGCGGATATTTATGCAAATGCATATTTGTCTTATTACGTATGTTTTTCAAATGTTACATATAAGACAAATCATTGAATATGTTATGTGTATCTTTTATATTTTACATATTTTTATACAGTTATCAGTTCTCTTTGCAATATTTGACGAATCATGAATCATAATTCATATGCATTTGCATAAATATCCGCAGTCTAGTTATAACGATAAATAGATAGAAACCAATGCGTAAAACGAGTGACATCATTCTACATTGACAATATTATTTTAAAACAAATCAAAAGTTCGAAAAAGATAGTAAAGTCACGCGTCTAACCTACGCGCAAATGTAGAAAAGTTGTCTAGGATTGTTAAACCCGAAGGTAGAGTCGATGCGCGTGAAAGTTTAATGCGATCGAGTTAGCCGCAGTGCAGCAGCAATTTTGGTCCCTACGATTCCCTTTCCCGTGGAAAATCCACTCGGTGGATAGCATAGCTTTTCGAGCCATCGAAAGTCGTGGATTACCGTTCGCGTTTCGTTGTGTAAGAATAGTACGGTAGCACTTCCGCCCTCGCGAAGAAGAAAAATAGATCGCGCCCGGATATACTCTCCAGGGAGATAACTTTTGTATTTTTGAAGAAGATTCTACCGGTCGAAACTTCCTCGCATCGATCTTCTATTTCTTTTGAGAGCTTATCGGAAACTTTCGGGACACCGTATGTGTATATATATATTTTTAGTCTTACTATCGTGCGTGCCAAATAGAGAAGAATGGAATGATTCTCGTTGTTCCAACGAACGTACGATTATAGAATAAATTTACATTCTTCTTGATGAAAAAAATAATTGTTAATCCCATGAAATGAAGGAATTTAAATTTCCACCAGGTTGAAGTAATTTTATCGAATACTTTTTTTCACGATTTGTAACGTACTCACCCGATATATTTTATTGATTCTTTTTTTCACAACCGGGATGTCGACTTCGGCTCGACATAGCAACACCGAGAATTAAAAGTATCGATGTAAAGTAAAGAAAGAGTGCTCGATTACGCGCTCGCACGAATCCTCTTTTCCCTCTTTGTTTTTTCATCCTCCTCCAGGTATATCGGTTCACCCAGCCGATTTGTCTTTCTCTCGGCAGTGCAACGCAGATGCGCGATGTAAACAACGGCGGCGGGCCCGGCCATATTTGCATATTTGCATTAACAAAACGGATAGTTTGATTTGCATATTGAGCACTTTTCCTCTTCCTTCCTTTTTTTGTAGGTAGGGGGAGGAAGGGAGAAAACAAGATCATCATATGCATATATACGCGCGTATACATTACGTTAGCCAGCGTTGTGCTCTTAAAATCGTGTGCTACGCGCGCGTGTAACGAAAAAAATCGTGGTTATTTTTTTTTTTTCTATTTTTCCGTTATCTTTTTAATCGATTCGACCTCATCCGCTATCTTTTAACGTATTATCGTATACCTTGCCCGATGTACGCTCGTCGAACGATTTCACAACGATCAAAACATCCAATTAAGGTAACGTAAATTGAGTCTCGACAAATTTGCTCGATTTAAAACCAGGAGGTCGATTTCTACAAAAAGAAAGAAGAAAAGAGAGAAAAAGACAAAAATATATATATATAAGCCGATGAAAAACCGGAAAGGAGAGAAGGAAAAAAGGAGTCACATTTCGAATATAAATTCGTTCCTTTATATGAAAAAACGAGCATTAACTCGGTCGCGATCCAGATAACCGAATGCATCAAATATCTCCCGTTCTCGATCGTATTGTAACGTTTCTCAATCTACGGAGCAATAAATTCTTTTCCTCGCCTCCGAGAGCGATTTTCAATGCTTTTCCACGAGGTTACTTCTAGCTCTTTCACTCACTCTCTTTTACTTTCTCTTTCTCTCGATATCGTTCCGTTCTGCTCTTTTCAAGATCGCGTGGACCGGTAGATCGCGCATGGTAAAGTAAACACGCGTGTACTCGTTCGCGAGCACGCGCTATCGTAAATCTGTCGATGAAGCATTCATCGGGAAAGTTATGCATCTCGAAAGTTTTCCTACGGTGGAAGTCGACCGGGCTTGAATGGACGCATCGATCACGTATTCCAAATGTGTCTCTCTCTCTTTCACTTTTTCTTCCTCTCTCTCTTTCCATCTTCTTCTTCGTTTTCACCCCGCGGTCGCCACCCCTCGACACACTCTTCCTAACTACGGTCGTTCGCAAATCGATCCATCAAGGCTTCGTGAGTCACGAACACCGATGTGGAAGATACTTCAACGTCCTGACAACCAAAATGGGCATCCGCGTTATACCCATCGCTCCTCCGACGAACTCCACCCTCGAGGAAGAAAGAGATGGAAAGACTTTTTTCTAAGTAGACCGGAGAAGGAACTTTTTAATCAGGGAATAAGTATAATTTATTGTACATCGGGAAAGAATAAGTGGGAGAAAAAAAGGGGAAGACACAAAAGATGACCTAATATTATTTTAATGTTATCGATAAGACGAATGGGAACTTTGGTTGAAGTATTTTCGTGTCGTTCGTTTCCATTCAGTTATGGATTTTTATGATGAGATAAAGTAATCTAAAGTTTATTGATCGACCAAAGGCGAAATTAGACTTTTTATCGTTAATTCTTTCGCTGCGAAGTATTGATTATTATTAAGTACTGAAAATAATGAAAATATGTCAAATTTCATTTATCGTTCGTGACATTTGCTATAATTGAATGCCTCTCTCGTTGATCGTTTGTCATTTAAAATCAAGTACCGCTCTCTCCTAAAATAAATGTGTCAAAAAACAAAAGAACGATCGCATTAGCCAGATGCGAAAAGAATAAACAAGTTAATGGCGGTAACATCGTCGCCGTAGAAATTCAAATAACACGAAATTAATTCGATTCCCTGGTTGAAACGCATCAACGACCGACGGATTTCTCTTCGTTGCGACTGAAACGTAGTCGTGGTGTTCGCTTTTAATTTCATTTTCCGTTGATTTTATTAAATAGCACGGTGAGATAGAAATACGCGTTGTTCTACAACGCGACCGAGAGAAGGAAGCTTGCGGAAATACACGGATATCGTTCTGAAGTTTATAACCTTGAATGAGAATTATGAATGGATAAATGAAAAACGTGATATCTCGTAGCGAGAGATAACAATGAACATTCGCGAAGTGGCTTCTCACGATTTTTTGGAGAGTACTTCAAATCTTCGTTTCTTATTAAAATGTAGGGGAGACCGGGGCTAGTTGTCCCAATTTTAGGTTTTTTGTTTCTACAGATTTCTGTAGCTTATATTTTCGAATTTTTTGGATACCATCATAAACTTCAACTTCTTAGCAATACATAGAAATCTTTCCGCTTGCATTGAGAAGTTTTTAACACGTTTTTTTTTCAATTTCAAGCAAACGAGTTTTTTGAGACAACTTGCCCCGCTGCGGGGTAAGTTGTCTCACACCATGGGGCAAGTTTTTCAAGGTTTCCAAGGAAAAATCCTGATGTATGCATCATGATTTTTGCGAAAATGGACACCATCGCTGATTTCAATGTTTAATGTCCCATTTTAAAGAAGAAAGCATGTAGAATACTGTGCCGTTGTCCGTTTTTCGATATCGTTAAGCAATGATGAGAAATTAATTTTTTAAGTGTCGGAATATGGGTCGTTTTCAAGCTTAAAACTGCTGTATCTTTCCAACCAGCCATCCTATCGAAACGCGACTTGCATATTCGTAAAGAGGAGACTTTCCTCTTTCGAACGAGTATTTGATCGGGCAAATTCGAGATGCATCGATTTTTGACAAAAATCCTGACCTATGCATCATGATTTTTGCCAAAATGGTCACCACCGCCGATTTCAATGTTTAATGGCTCATTTTAAAGATAAAATCATGCAGAACAATGTTCCGTTGTCCGTTTTTCGATATCGTTAAGCAATGATGAGAAATTAATCTTTTAAGTGTCGAAGTATGGGTCATTTTCAAGCTTTAAACTGCTGTAACTTTTTAACCAGTTATCCTATCGAAACGCGACTTGCGTATTCGTAAATTAGAGACTTTCCTCTATCGAACGAGTATTTGATCGGGCAAATTCGAGATGCATCGATTTTTGACAAAAATCCTGATGTATGAATCAAGATTTAGAAAGAAGAAAGTATGCAGAATACTGTCCCGGTGTCCGTTTTTCGATATCGTTGCGGAGTGTCGAAAAATAAATTTTTTAAGTGTCGGAGTATGGGTCGTTTTCGAGAGAAAAATTGCTGTAACTTTTTAACCAGTCATCCTATCGAAGCCACACTGTCATATTCGTAAATTAGAGACTTTCCTCTTTCGAACGAGTATTTGATCGGGCAAATTTGAGATGCATCGATTTTTGACAAAAATCCTGATGTATGCATCATGAACGAAAACCTGAATTCTGTCGAAAACTAATGATAAAAACAAACGTTACAGCAAAAAAATGAGGATGGGGCAAGTTGTCCCAGATCTCATTGTCGGGACAACTTACCCCGACGTGTGAGACAACTTGCCCCATTTTCATAGGTTTGTTTCTCGGGTCATAGTTCAGTCCGATCAAGGAGTTTTATAAAAATTCTGGCAAGGAAATGAAGCTGACAAAATTCTCATTCTATTACATGCGTGAACTCGTGTGCAATCGATTTTCATTACTGCCTAGAGATGCTTAAGTAATGTACCCAAAGTAGAATTGAACTTATCAAAATATAAATTCGTCTCTTGAAGTAACCAGGGAAGACTAAACACAACGACCACCACTACACTTTTTTTTACTCGCTAAGACCTGTACACCATGCACCGGACGCGTTTCCCCTTCTATCCTAAGATACCAAAACTACGACTGGGACAACTTGCCCCTATGACTTTTAGCCCCGGTCTCCCCTACTACGAAAATGTTAGAAAGAATTTATTTTTCAAGTACCAACATTTTTGGAAAGTTTGTTCTATAGCTTTTAATAAAATTACATATTTTTGTCACGTATCCTCATACTTTCGACGCATTTATGTTTACTCCAGAAATAACATGTAAATTCGGTTTTTTAATATGTCATAATTTGGGTACTTCTAAAAATTCATGCCACATCATGTTCAACAAAAAAGGGAGTATATGCCTCACAAGACAAAAAATAAGAAAACTTTCGAAGCACGTTTTCACCCTTTTGAAATCGGGTCGCTGCGAATAAGAAAAAAAACTGTGTATTTGCTTTATTTCTGGCTATTCCATCAGCCTGTAAATTTTGAAAAGGTCAAGGGCATCTATACCACGAGCCCTCCCACCAAGAAGAAACTCGAGAAAAGGAAAGAATACTCAATGGAAATCATCGTTTAAACTCAACTCGATCGGATCGATAAATCTTTGAAGAAAAATCGAAGTCGTGGCCACGAAAGTCCGAAGAAAAGTTGGTCGGTCGTCCTTGGACGTCCTCGTTCCACCCGTCCCACGTTTCGGTGGTGGCTGGTGGTGGCTTTTAAACGGAACACCCGACAGTCGTAAGGTTCGGCCGTGCGGAAAGCTATTTCCGCGTGGTAGGGCGCTCGTGCGCACGTTGCTGCCGCAGAAAACGAGCGGCACTTATGCAGGAAGCCAGAGGGGAAACCGCGTTAATGAAATTGCCGGAGCAAACACGAGCGTAATTCGAAACCGCTGATACAATATTTAATTGAATTCTTAGCGTCGTAGCCTCGAGACCGCTGCCCGTTCGCTCGTTTTTCCGCGATGAAATTCAACTTCAAGGTCGTGCGTTATCGCGTATTCGTCTCTAGCAAAGATTAAACTCGTGATCGATCGCGACATAACGTGATCGACGTGTGGGTATAAAGTAGGTTGGGATATTAAGTTATTCGAGATTATATCGCGAAGAAAATGTCGACTTGGTAATTGAAGCGAATAAAAGTTCTTACGAATGAAAATAAAGTGTGTTAAGAGTACAAGTATCAATTTGTGTATCTATTTTCTTTTTTATTCAGTTGATCTTGTCAGTCATCATTTTATTATTTATTAATACTGAAAAACAAATGAGAACTGATAATAGTTTTAACCTAATGTAAAAAATGACTACATTTTCTCATTAGAATAGTCGAACAAGCTTTACGGATTTGTTACGCAAACTCACATTTCTCTACTATTATTCATTGGTTGTCACTAAATTATTATTCCTGTTACTTGTCAAACTTGTTGCTCATTCATAATATAATAAAAAATAAAATAACAGGTACTGATTCTCTTTGCACGACTTATCGATCGCATAAAAATACATCAAACGTCTAACAATTTGCATTAAAATCTTCCTGTTTCCCCCTCTCGTTCTCTATCTCTTTTTAAGCACGTCGAGCATAGCCATTATTTGCGTTCCCTTCCCAGAATCTAAGATGAACGAAAAAAGTCTCCTCGCATTCGAGAAAGAGTATACTTGGCTTCTATTACGCGTAGAAAAGAGGGGAACATCCCTGTACGATTGACACAAGACGCGAATCTGTCGCTAGTAGACAAACAAAGCAGCGGCAGCAACGAACGCGCGCTCTGCTTTTATCGTTAATGCTAAAATAACAAACTCCGGCCACGAGACAGTTTATTTTTCCTCGTAGTACCTTTGAACTATCGTCCTCTCGTTTCTGCTTATGAAATCAAACATGCAAAGGGGATAGGAAAGAGAGGCGGCAAAGGAAGAAAATTCAAAGATGATGCGGAATACGTTTTCTCTGGTTAGACATGAGACGTAGTCGAATTCTCTTTCTTTTCTATCTATCTCTTTCTCTCTCTACTTCTTTCGGTATCTCGTATATCGATAAGCGAACTTTACCATTCAGATTCGAACGAGGAAGATCGTAGAGCTCGATGGTTGTTATCGGAAGGTCGGCTAGTTTCGTGAAGCAAAAGATTTAATGGAATCGACGGAATACGTTACCCTTATCGAAGAGAATCTAGATTTCGTTGAAATTTCTCTGGCGGATGTCGTTCGGTCGATTTTTTAAATTCGGGGAAACGTTCGAGAGCTTATTCATTCGGTATTCCGGTAGATACGATAATTTTTATCATCTTATGGTAGAAGGGATACACTGGAAATAAGGTCCATTTGTTATGAGTACACCTAATTTTGTTTTTACGCGATAGATACGTTCTCAAAAAAAAAAACAGCGCGAAAAAAGATACGATAGGTATTCATATAAAAGTAGGGGATTGGTTCTACATTTGAAAAATGTGAAGAAACTGAAATAATCTCATTGAAGTATATAAATTTATCGTTTTTACGTGCGTTGCACACTTGTTTTATTTAAATATCTTATAAGATATGTTTGTGAATAGAATATTACATAGGAGAACCGAATCAAAAATATCAATTTAACAAAAAAACAATTCATTTTAGTAAAATAAGAACTGGCCATATATATCACAAAGCGTTAAATCCAATTCGTGTAAAAAAAGCTCCTGTAAGACCTGAATTAGATGTATAATAATAACAAATTCCTAGAAACTCTTTCTCTCACATATACTCGTAATCCAGAAACAGTCCATCTAAAGTCACTTCTCGATCAAATTTACACCGAATAATAAATGAATTTTTTTTCTAATTGTAGTTACCGTGTAACAAATCGATAAAGAAAAGTTTAAAATAACTGGTATCCCGATTTATCGCCGGTCCTCTTTCTCCTTCTTCTCCTATCCCCCGTAGAGCGTGCCAAAAAGCGTTGCCGCAAAACCATCCGTGCAAGAATCTACGCGCGGTAGGAGTTGCGGTCTACCTATCGAAGCCTTGATAAACAGCCGACCCTCGTTACCGCAGGGCCATTATTGGAAAAATTAAGAGGACCATTCATCCTTCGAACTATACTTTCGGGTTGTACCGAACAAACTAAGAAAAAAAAAAAAGAAACGCGAACGAAAATTTGCCACGTCGATATCGCAGTATTCTATGTTTAACTCTATAAAATATTTCTTACCATGACACGTCTACCATTTTACAATCAGTTTTTATTTCTTTTCTTAACATATTTCCCATCCAGTAATAAGCATTCTGATCAATGAATGAGCCAAAGTTAAAAGGTTAATTGGAAAAGAAAATGTAAAAACCTTTCCATACGTCCCGAGGATGCTTCTGTGCTTTCGTTTATATTCTTATTCGTCTCACGAAGGAAATATTCACGATATACCTCATATAGGTATGTACTTATATACCTTAGACTACGACAAGGACGGGAATAGAAACGTACCTCGTTCTCTCTAAAAGAGTACGAACGTGAGGACGTCAAAAGATTCCAGGTAAATCTGCACGTGAGACTTCTGCCACGCTTTTGTGCCAAGATTTTCACCTCATAGAATACAGATGAATCTGTCGGCACTTTTCACTTACCTACGTATCCTAAGAAACGCGAGGTACCTCGTCGAACGAGAGCAGCTAGACTATCGTACCTACTTACGAGCTATTTCTTTCTTCCTCTGTCCGACAATATTTTCTTCTTTCTTCCATCCTTTATTTACTGTTTATATATCTTACAAATTTCTCAAGATGTAATCTTTTCCCTCAACTCGTAAGAAACGAGTCTTCTCAACGAAACAACGTACTCTCTGTGTGATCCTCGTGTGCCATAACCCTTGGATATCTCCTTGGTGGCTAGAGAGTATTAGGAAGGGGCGAAAACAGCCTATTCAGAGTCGAGCAGCCCACTGTCAAAGGGCAACACGACGACGGTATCCTGCGTGTACGCGCCCACGCACCCTTTATTAAATTTCTAATAACGGAAATAATTGTTATTGAGATTCGACTCGACGAGAGGGTGATGTTTGGCCGGCCGAAAGAGACCGAGAGGGAAGCTCGAGGGGAGATCGGTACCAACGACAAAGAGACGGCAACGAGAACGAAGACAACGGACGAGGACTATACCGGTTTATCCGAAAACCCAGGGATGGTTCGATAATTCCATTTAATGTCTGCGTTCTTGTCTTCAACGACGACGACGACGAGCGAAGACCCTCTCGACCCTTCCTGCGTTTCAGGGAAATCCTCCTCTTCAGACCGAAATCAAACACAATGCGCGAGTCTATGGACTTAAGTCGAACCACATCTTACTAATGGCGACGCGATTTGCGAAGCTCGTATTATTGTACAACGCAAGTAAGATATACAGGGTGATACAGTAACTGTTATCACCTTAAATACAGGGTGTATTCGACCATATAGTCAATCGGGATTCCACGTGTAGCCAGCAATAAATTGAGTCGAAATAAGTCATAAAAGTTAACATAAGCCAGGTTAGTTAACGAGTTATTAATTATTAAAGATAGGGCGAAAAAGCGGTAGGCGGCGAGCCGCGGCCATGCTAATCTGATGGTGAGCGGCGAGGGGAGCGGCGGGCGAGACAATCGAGCATCGAATTGTTTACTTTCGCTCTTCCTTCCTCTTTCGTTCTTTCTCTCTCTTCCTTTCCTCCACGGCGCTACCTTACGTTGGCGACTCACGCGGACTCTCTCTCTCTCCCTTCCTTTCTCTCTTTCTTCTAGCGTCTCGCCATCAGAATAGCATGGCCGCAGCTCGCCGCCTACCGCTTTTTCGCCCTATCTTTAATAATTAATAACTCGTTAACTAACCTTGCTTATGTTAACTTTTATGACTTATTTCGACTCAATTTATTGCTGGCTACACGTGGAATCCCGATTGACTATATGGTCGAATACACCCTGTATTTTCATTATTTGTATGAATAAATATTATGTACAAAACTTGTATGATATGAAGAGAGACGTAATGTTGGCACGATAATACCTAGTAAAAAAGATGATACTTGTTAGGATATGGGTAATGAAATGTACTAGTCTTTATATAAAACAAGTCTTTTTAATATTACTCTTTCTTTATAAGAGCTCGAAATAGAAACGTCTTTAGGCTAGTACGATCGCTGGAGGAATGAATAGAAATATAAAGGACTGCAAGCAGCGTCCAAACCCAAAGCATAATATAAACAAAGATTAGAGGACCCTCGTTCAATCCAACAATACTGATAAACATTATTACGTAAAAAAAAAACTGAATGCTCTACGTAGTTTACCTTTCCAAACAACACAAATATTTTTGAACAGAATCAAGATACAACAAACTATTGTCAATGGCAATATTTACTGGTTCACCCTGTATATAGACTAGTATATAATAGTATATATACTAATCTACTAGTAGATACCTATATATTCTAGACGTTATAGAAATTACGGTCGGCAGGTAAATCCGTGTTAACTCGATGAACCGTAAGACGCTCGTATTACTCGCACTGTATCTCCTGTACGTATCGACGCGCGTACATACGTATATTCGGGTGCGTTCCCTGCTTAACACGCTTATATCGTGATAATGATCAATTATCGGTAGTAATTGATACCGTAGCCCGAGATATTGCCGTCTAACGATATAATTCATAACATACGATCGATCTAAATCACTTCTCTCGAAAGTAGGCTTCTACTCGTAGCCTTCTGGTATTAGAGGTAGCAGCTCCGTTTCAATCGGCCGATGGCAAACTACGATACATATGCAAACTCGTTCAAAATTTCATAACGACGAACCTCACGTTGTTTTTCATAGCATGAAAACTCACGCTTGATAATACGATCGATTCGTACAAAAAGTCGACTTCACCAAGAGAGAATTCCCTAACGAACGAAGAATCAACGAAATTTCTGGATAAAAGATGAACGATTCGTCGCGAGTTTGCCGCGTCATCGCGTTCATTCGCTTTCTCGCGAGGGTCGTTTCATTGGCATTGCAGATGACAAATCGTGAGTAGTATAGAGCGAGATCGCAGTCCGAGATCACAGTAAACATAGGTTGCGGCGTGCCATTAGTCGGTTAGAGAGGAATTCCGTGTTGCTCCATTCTAATCAACCGACGTCGGCGAGCGTCAGCGTCGCCGCCGCGCCAATCAATTGCACACTCCGAAATCTCCCTTGTGGCGCCCTCCACCCAATCCTCCCTCTCTCTCTCATACCTTTGGTCTCTTTCACACGTACACGCACACTCTCTCTCTCTCTATCTTTCTATCTTGACGCTTTCCTACCCCCCAAGCCTCGCGGCACTGTTTTACCCTCTAGAGGATTAGCTAATGGTCCGTCCGCTGTTTTATCGAACAGATTCCCACCGCTCCAGGCTAGAGAACGTAAAATGCAGAGTGAAAGGACGCGAAGCGAACGCGAACGAACGGAAAATCCGAGATACTCGAGGAAGCGAACCACGGAGACCCTTTCGCCGCTCCTCTTATGCTGCAGCCCTTGCTCGCTCGCACTTCTTTCCACTCTTGCCCTTCGACCTTTCGTCGCTAGTTTCGCACCAGTCAGCCCCCCCTACCACTCTTTCCAGCTCGTAGAAAAATTAAATTCTCCTGCCGTTCGTCCTTTCGCGATTCCTTCTCTCGGTTTTTTTTTTTTTTCTTCTTTTCCTCGCTCGCCACTCACCATCGGAATATTTCTTTTCATTTCACGTCGTTTCACTTCGTCGTATTATCCTATTAAAGAGAGAGCGTATACCTTCTACAAGATCTCCCTCGTTTTTCCTTACGATTTTATGTTAAGGGTAAAAAGAGAAAGAATAACGTACGAATCCTTGTCGTAAAGTTTGTCAGAAAAGACCGGACCGTTATCACTTGTTCGCATTTTCTCTTGAATTTCGTGGTAACCATCATCTACCTTACGGGAAAGATTCCTATCGAGAGATTCAACGGGGTATTCGAAAACAAACGATTCGACGTCGCTTCGGGACAGAGAACGAATCGGTTTCCATTGGGAGAGTCAACCGAGCCGCTACTTTACGTATTCCGTCCACGACAAGAAGGACGCGAGGTGAAAGAGCGGTCGAGAGGGCTACCGAGAGAGAGAGAGAAGATTTCAATGGCAAGCAAATAGCACGAAGCGTGGCCAATGGGCTTTCCCTTTGATTAAATGTAAATTGTGCGGGGAACGCGATTAGTACTCCCGGCACTTCGCCTCCGGTCTTCAATCGTTCCATGCCCGAACGCGGTTGTACTCTTACTATAAGCGTAAAGTGCCTCGGCCGAGATAGCTAGTGGGAAGACCTCGTTGGCTACCATCGGACTGCATCGACGAAGAAGAGGGCCAACCAAAGAAGGGAAATCAAATTGATCGGCACGATCGCCTCAAAAGTCTACCCATTACGGTGCTCTCCACCACCGACCATTCATTCCAACTAGCGAGAGCGCGAAACCGAACTTTTACAGGCCACTCGACCGGCTCGGAACTTCAAAAAGCGTCGGATTTTTTATCATTAACCTCGAGTCTAACCTTCGATGGTATACGAACTTCCTTCGTTTCGTCGGGCTAGCTGATTTTTTGTTCGAACGTTCTTCTCGCGTACTGAAAATACTACGATAGCGTAGGAAAGGTTCTGGCGTAATTATGCTCGTCGAGTCTCCGAAGTTTTTTTCGGTAATTGGTCGATGATTTTTAGTTTGAAATAAGAGATGGAAGGTTTTTTAGTATTTTCTTCTTTAAACGTTGATTGGTATCGACGAGACCACTGGGAATGTTTATTATAAAGAATTCAATTTGTAATAAGAAAATGTCGATATCAATCAGGATTTAAGAGATATTCAAGTTTCCTTTATTATATATTCATGACGAGTCTACGTTATTTTCATATAAATTGATATGACAAGAAAAAAAAAGTAATAAATTTGATTGGTCTTCTTTTTTGTCTCCTTACACCCTTTCTTGTAATCAAAATCACGCACAATTTGTCCTCCACCATCTGATTTAAGAATGACAAATAATATCGAGATACCAGAAAAAAAGGATTACAAAGCTTGTTGGAGAATGTATCCTAAAGAACCCAAATCCGTGGCGAACGAAGGCACAAATAAGAAAAAAGCGGGCCGTAAGAGCCTGCCGAAAAAATTTGCATTTAAATCGTCGTGGCGTTTACGCGTTGCACCCTCGAACGTAGGAGGAGGGGGATGACGAGGAGGAGGAGGTGGAGGAGGAGGTGGAGAGAAGACAGAAAAGAGGGGAGGGGACGGAAGAGAGAACGGGAAGGCACGAGAGTGTCCACTCGATTACGTTTCTCGGTCGAAGAGTATACAAAAGGGCTGTGAAAGCGGGACATGGAAGTGACGGTGATAAAAATCCGGTCCGTGTAGGCAAGAAAGGCTCGAAGAGAGGGAGGAAGGATGAGAGGGGTCGAGGAGGAGAGGATGGAAAGCTCGTCGAGAGGAACAGCGTTGCTCGTTCTCTCTCCTTTTCTCTCTCGAGGGGAATGAAAGTGTGGCTGGTCGACGGGGTGAGTCGGAGAGAACAACGATGGAAGCGAATAAGAGAGAGAGAGAGAGACAGAAAATGTGGACGTAGAAAGAGACCGGAGGCTGCGCTTATTATTCCGACGTGACGTCGTTTAATAAATTATCACGTACGCACGGTAGGCGCGCGCGTTCAAAGTGGCATTTCAACGGAAACAAAGCTGAAATAAATAGCTGAAATCGAGGCTGGCGCCGTGTTTATCGCGCAAAAAGCTCGCCGAGAATTTTATGAAGGCAACGTGAATTCGTCGTCGTTCGTGCGAGTTCGCGCGTCGGATTTAAATCGAAGATCCTTTATTTTCTCCGTATACGTTTATTAATAAAATGAATTTCGTTACGGAATGATGAATCCTCGCGTTGCTAGTGGATGTATCGTTGCGTAAGAAAAATAACAGGGGAACTGTGCGACGGCTTTCGATAATGAGTGCCGTCATAGGTGCTCCCTTGTGTCTCTACGAAATAATTAAACAATGAACGCTTTTGAGATACGCGAGTCGAAGTGGTATAAACGTGACGAATGAGTTTCTATACCGTACGAGCTATAAAAGACTAATAGTATGGTCGGGGTACGAAGCGTTGATAGCCGAATTATACAAATGTAGAATATGAAGATATTATAGTCCATGTTGAAAATATTCATACGCTCTTCGTAAACCATATAATATCTTTCATAATTAACAAACATCCCTGATAGCGTGCAGGACTTTTAAAAATTTATCAATCGACGCGTATCGTTAAATTAAACAAACGATATTCGATACTTGCTTCAGCTTTGCGATAACAATTACGAAATGTGGATTTTAAACAAGTTGTTTTCCGAAAATTATTAATTTTTAAAGAACGTACTAATATCTGCCATGCTTATGTGTGCGTAACGTAAAGAAGCATAGCGTGAAATTTTAATAAACTTAAAAATGTGTTCCATTTATACTCTCCAAAATTGTATTTCCATGCTCGAAACATATTGCAGCGTGTTAAAAAATTGATCGACGAGAACGGAGTCTCTCGCATTAATCTCGAACACCGTCGCAATAACAACGATGATAGGATATTCGTCGATGGTGATGAACGGAAAAGAGAAGCAAAGCCTCTCTCTCTAACTGAACGATCTCAACCTACTCTGGAAAAAGATATATATAGATATCGATCGATCGACACCATTGTTATCGCCGGGAAATTGGAAAGTTTTCGGAGATATCGCGGTCGAACGAAAAGAGCCTTCGTCGTCGACTACCGCGGGATTTCTGGAAGTATTACCACACTAGCGTGGCCTCCTTCTTCTTTCGACGAATGAGAGAAACACGGATGTATTTACGAGGGTGGCGATCGTTTGTTTCCAAGAGACGATTGACGAAAACCATAGCCGAAAAGGTTTTATACCATTTTGCTATTTCGCGGTATTAAAAGTGTATGGGTATTGGAAAGGGGAATCTTCGTTTTACGAAAAATTATTGATGGAATCTTTACGTGTTGGAGAAAAGTTGGTAAAGTCATCTCAAAGGCATAAGCAAATCTGATGAGGCAATTCACATAAATCGTGTTTTTTAACAAGTTATCCTTATAAATATCATTATTAACAGTACTAAATTATAAATAAAACGAATGAAATTAATATTGATAACATGTATTACGGTTAGAAAAATAATAGAAATTCAGTATTATTAAGTTCTCAAATAATAATGGAATAAATGATCAACAGCATCCCCTACTAGGTAAACAGTAATTTCTACCTGAATTCGACTTTTCTACACTTTATATTCATAATCATTATACCTCCATAAAAGTTTCTCCAAAAAAACTCGAATTAGGGGAAAGGAAGCCATAAAAAAAACCTACACATTCGTACACGAATATGAATGGAAATAGAAAAAAATAAAAATCCCATTTCTTGGGTTATCGTGTATATCGTAAGACGGGACGAACGGGAAGAAAAGTATATAGGATGACGCGTACGTAGATATCCGTACACGCGCGTGCGATAAAGAAATTTTCATCGGGCGTATATTCCCCCCTTACCCCATCTTTCACGTCGGCCGGTCTCGTTGCAATTTTCCTTGAAAGCCCTGGCGAAGAGACGAAGAAAGAAAGAGAGAGAGAAGCGCGCGCGCGCGCGCGTATGGCTCGGCCAAGGGTACGCTCCATCTTGATTTTTCGTAATTTCAGAGAGGAGGATGTCCGGAAGATGGCTGCTTGCGTCGCTTTTCTTGCCTTCTTCGATCGATAGGCAGCCGTCTATTCCCTCGGGACGAAGATAAATATCTATATTCATCCGTTCGCGCTCTATAATCAGAGAGCGTCCGCGTGGAGCGTGGCAGGAGACACGAAGAAGAGAGTCGCGACGCGTCGTTGTCGTCGGCCTCGGGGCTTCGGATAGCATCTGTCTATCGGTGCCCAGTATTGTTTACGAGAGTGACGCCGTCGCGACGTCCCGTTCCCTCTTTTCTCTCTCCATTTCTCTCTCCCTTTCTCTCTCTTTTCCCTCTCTCTCTACGCTCTCTTTCTCCGGAAATTAAATACCCCCTGAAAAGCGACAGAGAACGAAAGAGAACGGACGGAATTGCGGCCAATTCGCTTTCCGATTTCTCTTCGTGCTGCTACCGACGCGTTGCCAACGCTAAAGCCACCTTTTTCGATCGACGCCACCGAACAATGACGGCAAATTTCTTCTCGCCGATTCATTCGGACGATCCATCCGATATTACACTCGCATTGCTCGTTAACCCTTCCGGTTACTCGGTTTACGCAAACGCGATGCGGTTATCTCTTCTTTGGGAAAATTTCCATAAGTTGACTTTTGTACCTATATACGGCTATTGCTATAATTGTGTAATAAATTAATAATTTTCGTATTCATTAATGAATAGTTGAATAAATAATACATAATAAATAATTCTGAAAGAGTTAACTTGTTAGAGAAGAAATTTTTCAAAATAAGAACGATATTTTTCTGCCATATCAGAAAAATGGAAGTAGGTAACCAGCGAAATTAGGAAAATCAAGACAAAGAGGGGCAAACAAAATATCGTAGAAATTGAAACGGCCTTCGCTTAGACTTAAATTAATTCGCACGAAAGGGCTTAAAAGTGTACCGAGGTTATATATCGAGACGATTTCGTTCTTATTTTCCCACTTCTTTCCATCCTTCTCTCCCCTCTTTCTTTTCTCTTCTACTCCACTTTTCCTCTCTCTCTCGCTCTGTCTCTTTTTACGAAGCATTTCTGGGAGGGCTGACTGACAAGGTTTCGCCATTTCCGTGGCTCGTCCGGTAACGAACTTCGACCTCGATAAACTGGCAAAACACTTCGCGCCACTGCCATAAACTTCTTCGCCGTCGGTCTTTTATTATTTTATTTGCCTTTTCTCCGGCCACGGCTTCGCCTTTCTCATCAACCGTTTCAAAACTTCGATACCCTATCCATCTTATTTTCAATCCCAGCCAGCCCCCCCACCCACCAACTGTGCGCCATTGTAAAATCGAATTTTACCCTCGTCGCGTTTCTTGCTTTACTCTCGCGTTTCGGGGCTCCGCCAGACCCGATAATATACTTTCGCAACGTTTTCATGAAATTAATTGGAGAAAGGAGGAACGGTTCTTCGAGGATCGCCGAATGTACTTACGATCTTTGCCGAGAACAATACGGCGAGGATTAAGGAATGCTATTTGGAAAATGGAATTTAATAGATGGGGTAAGACTTAGTTAATCGGTTATATCTAGAAAATGGGTTATTTTGTAAGAAACATTATTTTAAAAAAAGAAAAAACGTCGAATGGAATTTACACGTCATTATTACTACACTTCTTTGAACTTATATGTTGTAATTAAAAGTAATTTATTTTCCATTTCTAATATGAATTATTTTTTTCTACTATTTTCTTCTATGATTAACTTTTGGCACTCGATGTCGAGGGTGACTCGAGAATACCGATTTTTAGGAGAACACGATATCGAGTCATTTATTTATGGTTCTAGATGATTTTTCTTCGAATCACGTACCGGTAACTCGAACATATTATTTTTCAAAAAAGAGGACACATTACTTTCCTTTCTTCGATATGGATATTTTACCCAAAAAAAAGGTTTAAATATCATTGATTAACCAAGTTTTAGCCTACAAAGACAAGATAGTTCTCCCAAGATTACAAAATACCTACTTGAAAGCAAAACTTTCCCCCGCAATGACCGAAATACGAAACTTCCGGACTTCGGTTATCGTACCGGGCAGATACCAGTCGAGGAACGACTTAAGTCAGGAAAATGCCGCGGCCAAGAAGATTCAACGAACCGGATCGACCACCGATGTCGCTCATAGACGGTAACAGTTTCAAGAGAGAACTCTCCGAACGAGCACCGCGCTAGCACGGCAGGATTAAAGTGGATTCGAATCGAGGTACCGACTGATGGATTAACAAACGAGGACTTCGTTATGAACGCACGGCTGCATCGAAAACCGCTAAAAGTTTGTTTCGTCCTGCAGACGTCGTTCGTGATAGGATATCGCTCGTACGATAGAGAAAGATTCATTTTATAATAATATAGTCGATATGCAGCAAAAATCACTTTGACAATGAACATATTACGAATGATATTGCTAATACAACATAACGGCAACGACTGCCTTTTTATGTGTCCACACTAAAGGGATTATTTCTCGTAGACAAAATAAATAAATAACAACATTCTTTCAACGATCAAACACAGCTCAACATTTCTAAATGACATAACAATATTTTCCTTTAAAAAATACCCTCACAAAAACGCTTATTCGAATATTTCTAAAGGAAAACGTCTAATATATTTCGATCGATAACTCAAAGCGTCCGCCCCATCGTTTTATTCCATATTCACTTATATTAACTACCTCATAAGCGAGTTCATCATGGCGGTTTCTCGATGCACCATTATAGCAGGTTCATTATTAACTCGTCTTCGATCGAACGAGATTAAATAGTCGCATAACGCGGTTTAGACCAGACGCGATAATATGGCAATAAATCATTTAATTGCGCGGTGCACTCCCAAAGCGGCTTGCTTGCTCGTTCGCTTCGCCTACTACCATCACCTACAGCCCTCCTCTCTCATCCTACCGTTCCTTCGACTCTCAGCAAGATTCTCTCCTTCGCATGTTGCTAAGATAACAGGCCCGGGGGTTAATTGTTTCAAAGTTGGAGCTCGCGCGACACGAAACACCGCACACTATTTACTATGTTTAATTAATTTATACTCGCGTGAGGCCCAAGCGCTCGCGTTTTAATCGTGTCACGTTGAACGAGGAGCTGGTGTCGAAATTTCACTAAACCGATTCTCCTGGAACTTTCGTCCTGTTCTCACCGAAAAATCGAGAAAGAAAAGAAGGTAGGAGTTCGTGTGCCGATCGAATAACGATATCGAAGATTTTAGTATGATGGTGAAGGAAAAAAAAATTGTAAAAAGTTAACGTCCTCCTCGATAATTCGACGAGATGGGTATAGAAAGATTTCGTTCGCCCTACCAGCCTATTCGAGAATGAACTTTTGAAAACGTTTCGTACCCGATGCGTACCCTTCCGGTGTAACTCTAAATGGTTCAAAATGTAACTCACTCTCCTTCTCGTGCAAACAAACTCTTCGAAGCGCGAATTTTTAATGATGTATTTGGGAAAATCTAAATGCACGTATAAAGATTGTAATTGCGAGTGGTGAAACAAGCGAGCGAGAGAGTGAGAAAAATAGAAAAGGGTGCTACGAGACATCGTTGAAATATTTTCCGAAACACGAAGATCGTGCCAACGTGGCACGATTTACAACGATCACGCCCCATTCCTTTTCTTCGTTCTTTCTCCCTCCTTAGTTATTTCCATCCGAAATTCGACTATATCGGAAAGTTTCCAGCCCTTTTTCGGGTGTACGAGTGCCCTTTTAGGCCAGAAACTCGAACTTTCGACGTAACTTTTCTTAACCGAGTGACGGTACTTTCTCGCTCGGAGATAAGGCGCTCGTCATAACCGCTACGTCGAGATTTCGAGAGAGAAACTTTTTCTCCCCGAAAGCAAATCCAACGGCGAGGACGTTCCACGTTACCCCTCCCGCGTTTCTCTCGAGTTCCCACAACGTTCGCGCGGGATAACTTTCAGTTTTAGACTTTCGTAGGCGGCTTGCGATCGGACAAGTTATTTCGACGAATTATGCGAACGTTTTTCTTTTTTTGGGATTACGTGATTCGCGATAAAAAAAATCGATTCGAAAATATAATTTCTCTTTTAGGTACTATGTCGAATTGGAACAGAGACCCAGAATATGAGTTATATTTAAATTTCGTGGAAAAAAAGCTATTCAGAATTTAAAATAATTTAAAGTCATCATTAAATATGTTTTTTTACGAAATTTAAATATAACTCTTATTTTTGGTCTCTGGTTGGACTCGACAGTTTATTTGTGGCATTAGGTAGAAAAACATTTTATAACACCAGAAAGTTTGTTCCACAATATACAATAATAATAAAAAATGAATAAAGAACTAATTGTCGACGGTAACACAAAGTGCAAATGATTAATGTCACGATTAATTTCCTGTCAGCTGGACCCAAAATAGTAGTCCGTAGTCTGAAACGAGACAAATGCCACGTACATAACCCGATAGATTTATTAAATCGTTTCTTTCGCGAGAACAAAGCTTCGTGCGAAAAAAGGGATATTCTCCAATCTCGACTCTCTCTCTCTTATCACGACGTTCGACGCCTCTCGCACATAGATATATAAACTACATCTTCGTTTCTTAGAAAGTCGAGAACAGGATTTGAAAATGTACTTCGATAACTTCGTTGTCGTCGAGGTTAAGGAAACCATCGAGGAGAAACGTCGAATCCGAAGAGGATCGATCGTAAAGAGATTGATAATCCTCTTCCGAGAGACGCGCTACTACTCGCGAAAAGGAAGGAATCGTAGTTTATTTCATGCGGAAAAAAGGAAGAAAATATGCCGTGGACGAGATGGAAGGGGTGGAAGTAATTTTATCAGGGCGCCGATAAGATTTCGTCGGCGGATTAGCGCCCACCGTCAGAACTTTTCCCGTCCACCACGAGGAAATCCGAGTCCTAAATTCGGTGGAGTTACTACTCACGGGTAGAAGACGTCTTTTCTCGATCTCCCATTTTCCCGGTTGGAAAACGTAGACGTACCACCGGTAGTGGATCGACCGAATGGATTAGTCGCTCGCTCGTCTAACTACCGGTAGTAGAAACGCTTTCGAGGCACCACTACCAACGTGGTCCAGGATTTCAGAGAAGTCCGCTCGTCGTCTAGGGAATATCGTCTAATGTGGTTTTAGATGATATTCCCAGTAAATCGTGTGCCCTTCGAGGTTCGTTCTGTCTTCCCCGAGTGGGTACGGTTTAAAGTCTCTCCCAAAGGAACTTAGTAGGTAGATGCATATACGATATGTTCTCTCGTTGATATCCATTCGTTTTGGATGCAATTTCGAAACGATATTTGAACCAGGATATTGTTGATTCTATTTTTTTTTTTTTGACAAGAATCTATGGCCTTATGTATGTATCGAAAGTACGCGGTATCGATCGGTCGAAATACGAGACAGTTCGCGAGTGGTAACGAACGGTGGTAAAAGAAAGAGTAAAAATGCCGTTCTAACGGACGATACTCGGCCTTCGAGGCTGTGGTTAACGTGGTCTTTGTCCGGAAATTGGATGATTCGATCGACCATCCCCGTATTACTCTTTAACGAAGCCGAAACACCGTAGACAGCCTTGGAGCTCGAACTTCCGCGCAAACAGGATTGGAAGAGTTTGGATAATGGGTGTATCGTGAAACTCAATATCTTTAGTAACAAGCACGGATTCGCTTCTCTATAAGGATAGTAATAACCGAAGAAGAAAAAACAGAAAGAAATAACGTCCCAATCGCGTCCTATCGACGTTCTCGAGTTAATATCGCGCGAGTTTATTAAAGTGCTTATCGATGAATCGAGTGCCAAAAATGGGATAATACCTTGTCCTTTCGCGTGTCATTCGGTTTAATCGATTCTTTTGTTAATCAGAAAAGTTTATAAATAAATGGTATTGACCATAAGTAACCCTCGGTCCAAAAAGAGAGTAAAATATAATATCTCAAAATTCTACACCATAATGATATATATACCATCTTGTAGCTTATACTTTTAGCTTTCCATCAAATCATCGTCAAAAATGATATCCTATAAAAAGATTCTACCGATCTATAATCGACGAATCGTTTAATCTACCTTGATGATACATCAATCGACAATGATCGCGACCGAATCATTGAATTTGACATCCGTTTAAAATCAATTACTAACGAATCCATTAATTACATATTAATATAATTAGTTTCTATACACGTTCGTATCGTCGAGATCGTAGAAACATGATTTTCACCGAGCAATCTATTCCTCGGGACGATATCTCATTATTTCGCCGTCAAAGCAGGTTAAAAATACACATAAACCGCGATTGGATAACGTTGGAATCCCCATTAAAGTTAGCGTCCAAATTATACGCATTCTATCGGATTTCACTTTGGCTGCTCTCTTGACAAAAAGTTTTCCTCTTTTATCGAACGCTAAGAACGTTAAGGATATATCAAATTACGAAAGAGAGTGAGAGAGGAAGAAAGCAAGGAAGGGGGAAGAGAGAGGTGGCGAGAAGGGAAAGGAGAAGCATAAAAAAAAAAAGAAAAGTGGGAGAGAGTATGCAACAAAGGTTTCGTAACTGCTATTCGCGAAAACTTGGTAGAACATCCTATCTCCGGCGAGTGCGCGAACTTGAGTCAGCTTTTTATACGAAAAGAAGTACTTGAAAAGCTTTCGCGAGAGGTACCTATCTACCTACCTTCGATAAAAATGGATTAGCTCGGACTCCCTCTCTCTCTCTCTTTCTCTTTTACCGAGAGACGAATTTGTTTAAGTTCTTCGCGTGGCTGGCTCGAGCCTCTCTCGGTTTCACTTTTAATTGCCAAAACTTTTCCGAAACTTCCCGGTACTTTCTCCTACTTCGCGTAACAATCCCTCGGGCGAGTTAGACTGTCTTGTTCGTTAATCGTCGGGAAGGGAAAACGAATCTCCGCGTTACGAATACACGCTAGGAATCAAAAGGAAAATCGAAGAGCGAGGTGCATTTTAACTCTCGAGCGTACGAGAGTCACTCCCGGAAGAATGGTTGGACTTTCTCGATTAACGGAAAAAGTGCGGGGGACACGAAGACTGCATCGGTAATAAGCCGAAGTTTTAATTTCGCTCGAGATGCATGGACTGCTGGCGAAACTAGCTAACTCGCGGAAAGAGAGAAGTTTGAGCTCGTAACGATTCGATAGAAGAAACCGAAAGAAGAGAGAGAAAGAATCTGTTTGATCGATCATGGTAAATCGTTCGATGTACTACGAAGGGACAGTTTATTATTCTACAGCCGTGAGGCCGCTCGAAGAGTAAAACTCTTTTCGAAAGCTGGATTCTTCTTTCCCCCGTTTGGACACCCCTCCATCCTTGTTCTCTGTCCTTCAGGCCCTTTCTTTCTTTTCTTCGAATAACGATGTCTTTCTCGACCGTCTCCTCCATCCCTTCGACGATGGGCTTCTTCTCCATCACCGACACGCCGGCTGGCCCTCGTTTCGCTCGGATTCCGTTTGCCGCGCACTAACGAGACACATCGATTCGATTCGATTCGCAAAAGGCGAACTTTCTTCGAGGAAATTCGTCAGCCCGTGATTAAGGCATAGAATTACGGAGGAGCACACGATAATGAAATTTAATCCTTCATTAAGAACTATCGCTTCTACCCCCACCCTCTCTCCATGACCAGTTAATTATCGTCCGTTCCGAACAATCGGCTGCACCGTTTGACGTGAATTAAAACTAAATGCCGCTACCTCCTCCCGCTACTACTTCGGCTCTTTCAACGAGCTCGCAAAAAGAGGCTCACGTTACAGGAAAATCACGTCGGCTTTTAACGATCAAATAGGAACGAGTAGTACGCGAGAATGACAGGACAATACGGTATCGTATGACACTTTGGGAATGAATCTTTCTAGAAAAATGATATCGAATGATATTGATGATATAAATCATATATGAAATGATAAAATTCGAAAAATATTATAGATAGGTATACTAGATTTTAAATAGTTTTTTTAATTTTTATCTATCTCTTGGAAAATTTGTTAAGAGATACGATACCACTTTTTAAGCCATAGGCAAAGTTTATCGAACGTTTTCACCGGTACCATAAACAATTCTTAATAAATATAATTTTAATCTCATTAATAAATGATGCAAAACATTAGCATAATAATGAATAATTTATAACATATTATAGAATGTTTAATTCAGTGTTATTAAACGACCAGTACCGATACGTGACAAATATGTATAAATAGAACTTCGTTCGATAAATTGTACCTACTACCTATATTTTAAATTCATCTCGTTTAAGAAATTTCTAAGCACGGTTTATAATCATCTCGAACGAATCTATACTTATGCCTACTTACGGTATCACGCTTAGATTCGTTTCCGTAACTCATTGCCCGGTCTAATCCCGATGCCGTACGACTTCACTATGGTAAGCCACAGAAGCGTCAAGAGCAACGGCAAGAGCCTCAAGCCCGGCGGTGTTCGTCGATTCCATTATCGGAAGACTTATCTCCGTTCGCTTGATTAGTTCCTTCCGTAGCGACGAAGAGACGAGAGCACATTCGAGACGAGGATCACCGTACCGTTCACCGCAAAGCAAAGTGCCTTCGCCACCCTTTTCGTACCTTTTTTTTTTTCAATCGCCGCTTTGCAAAACCGAAAGTAGAATCGGTTAGAACGGTGGCTGAGATGATCGTGCTCAGTCTTTTCGAGACGGAAATACTTTTTTTATTGTGAAACGACGATTAGGGATTTTGTGATAGACCTTTGTTGTTGGTCATATAATTTTTAGTTTATAATATAAAATAGCAGCTTTGTGTTAAATGCTAATAAAATAACAACAATGAAAGAAAGAAATAAGATTCGAAGATTACATATTTTACAGAATATAAACTGCATAATTTATACTGCAACATTACTCTACCATGGCACCAAATAGATCTGAAAAATTCTACGAGTACTTTCAATATCTACTTTGTCCGTACAATGCAAAAAGAAAAAAGAAAATTGTAAGGAATCGATTAAATGAAAATTAATTCGAATCGATGACATTTCATATTCTCCAACGATCTCTGAAGAAAAAGCGAATAGCATTATCCGTTCGAATAGATCATTTTTAGTCGACACTTATCTTCGTTCCGTTTCCAAAAGCGTCGAGATCGATCGAATATGCTACGCTATGCCGAGGCGAACTTCGAATATCGTGCCTACGATCGAGCGATTCCATTCACGGGTACCCGGGGATAGTTTATAGGATGGATTAACTTGAGAGCTTGTCGAGAAAGTTCTTAATGTCGTAATGAAAACAGAAAGAGTAGGAGGGGCAGAGAGGGACAAGTGGAGGTGAGAGACAGGAAAAAGGAAGAAAAAAAAAGAAAGAGAGAGTCGACCTGCCGGGATTCGGCCGAGTCTGCAAAACGAAGAGAAGAAGACGAGCGCGGCTGAAAAACTCGAATAATGTCGACGACCATTGTTCCCCATCCGCTCTGAAGTGCATTTAATCCGATAAAAGAGTAGAGGAGCCGAGTTTCTCGAAACGATGTACACGAATTACCATCGAGCAATCCGGGCATCGCCGTTGCCCTAAGAAGTTAAGTACTTCCCACCAGAAAATTCTCCTTACCCCCGAAAAGAGCAATCCCTTTACGTTTATCTCTTCTCCCCCCTCCCGATAAAACCATCGACGGTACTTCATTATCCCGTCGACTCATCGATGAATTCTCCGGTGCGTAGTACATTTTCGCGGACTCGTCGTCCGATAAGCGATTTACATGCACTTCGTTTTAATCCGCGAGCGTAAAGAACCCTTTTCACGATCTATATGGGAATTAAAAAGTAACCTTTTCAAATATTAAACGATACTTTTAACTTGGCACCCCTACCACCTCCAACCGAGAATCCCGTTTCGTCTTTTTCTTCGTTACACCCTCTCCCCACCCTCTCATCGCCATCGATGGTTTAATTAAAGTATAAAACTTCTCGAATATTTACGTAAATCTAAGCTGCATAAGACTTTCGGTAGGAAGGAGAGCTCGTAAACCTTCTCGACGCCTCCTTCCTTTAAACTCATGATTCTTGCAAAACTTTGACGCGAAAGCGGATATTGTAGGCGGTATAAAGAGAATCTAGACGCGTAATCCTCTCATTCTTTCTCTCTTCCTCTCGTTTTACCTTTTTTTACTTCCATTAAATGGAAATAAAAGAAAAGAGGAAAACGAGAAAACGGGGGCTTGCCCGTACCAGCGGATCCTCAATTTATGCGACGATCCGTCCGCGCTCAAGAAGCTTTCGCCGGTACGGTTTCGGACGTGAAAATGAAAACGCGTATATAAAAGAGAATGACGAGGTTGAAAATACCTGGAATGGGCTTTTTAAGAATGCACTCATATCGAAGCAGAGTGGCGCAGTGGAAGCGTGCTGGGCCCATAACCCAGAGGTCCGTGGATCGAAACCACGCTCTGCTAGGAACCAACCCTTAGGGTTCTTAAATTTTTTTTTTTTAATGTTCCCTAACAATGCTCGTATTTACGTACGGGCGTTGGTTTGCATTTTTTTGTGTAAACGTAGTACATTTTTTTCAATAAAAATGCTATAAGATTGGAGATATTACCCTCTGCAAATATTTTTATAGTGGTACCTACAGTTTTTTGTTTACATCGAAATAATTGTGAACCTTGGTGTTATTCATGGTGGCATAAATTCCTATCGTTGGAATCACTTTGCAATAATTCATTGATCGAAACCACGCTTCGTAATGAGTAACCCCTCGCTCCTTAGGTTTTATCTCGTCTATCTGATGATTCTCACAGTTATTTATCCTACAGAAATTAATGTAGGATTAAAAATACCTGAACTGTTTCCTACAACTATCCCACATTTGAAATACCTATATCTATATTCAAAGAAAAATCTTATTGGCAGTGTGCTCTATATCTTCAAAAGTACTAACAGAGGTTCCTATTGCTTCACTAAAATTGTAAATCTTTCGCACCCTAACAACACCCTAAAACATTTCCATAAGAATACCACTTTCACTATGCATCTTCATACATGGTGTCATTTATACATTAAATAATTTAAGAAGATCTTCAAAACTAAGTACAACCAGTTTCCATCAATAAAATCCTATTGTACCGATTCATTGAAATTGTTAATCACCCCATACACCATGCAAGCATACGTTCCAAGTGTTCTTAACCAAAATTCGATTGAATTTTCGTTGAAATCATAAGGCGATTCCACGCCAGGCAATAATCCTCGACGAAAAGGCAAATTGAAACGTTCGAACGTGCCGCATGTAAATTAGACCAACTGGTAGACTGCGTTTCCGCCTGCGGACCCTTTTACCGAGTCTACTACTTGACGGCGGCGGCGACGATGAAGGCTCGCGATCGAAAAGACACACACGCGGGGACAATAGAGAGAGAGAGAGAGAGACGTAAATAGACCTCGAGAGAAACCCCTTTTGCCAAATCGATACTACTCGCACCAGCAAGCTCTCACGCAGATATACTACTCTCCCCCATTCGCTCCTCTCAGACTTGACAATTGCGTCGTCTCGTCCTCGTGCTTCGTCCGCGTGCCGACCCCGTCAAAGTACTCCCGTCAAAGGCATTACGGACTAGATTCACGTAGATACACACGTACGCGTGTCTTGTTGTATTAATTTGTAAATATATACGTTTAACGAGTGATCACGGTAACGATATGATTTTTATGAGAATGGGATAAAAAAAGTTCTAAATGCTAATTAGTCTATGGAGGGTCGAAATTAAATTGTAATCATAATATCTATAAATACATTTGCTTGAATAAATTATAAAATACACCATAACTTTTTAAAATAATATCATATACTTTTTCTTACTTGGGACAAAGTGGTATAAAATAAAGTTTGTTTGTTACTAAGAAAATCGTTTGTAAATTTAATGAGCTTCCTTATTAATATTAATACGAGTTACTGATACTTAATAATAACTAGATAACTATCGAAGAACGATAAGAAAGTTCTTTTCCATTCGTGATTAAAAAAAAAGATACCATTATTCTCGTGCAAACGTTTCTCTCCTTCCGAAGCACGTGATTATATTAGAAAAACGATTTTTCCTAATCGACGTTAACGTCGTTACTCTCTATCACGACAATTTCTTACTTACCGGCGGAACATTCACAGCCAATAACACGCATACACGGACAGTGAAAGAATAGCCACGAGTAAAACGATCCCACGAGCGAAGAGCGATGACCGGAGAAGAAATAAAAGGTAGGCGACGAGTACCCGTGGCATGAATAGTATGTACATTGTATTATCTTCTGCTGGAGGGGAGGAAATCGATAAAAAAAAAAAGAAAAAGAAGGAAGTATATCGAGTCACCACGCGTCGATCAAATTTTGCAAGATGCATGGCCGGTCGCCATGGCCGTCGGGCACTCTCGCGATAGAAAATTTTTATTACTATTTTGCTCGACGCGCCCGTTCCACCGTAGAAAAATCTACCCGCGTGGCAGATTGCCCGGTACTGCGCATGATCGGTCTACCTTACTTCGGTATCGTTGTGTATATTCTATATACTTACTTACCTAACTTGCTCCTGTGTCTCCTAAAAAATATGATTGATCGAGAACCGAGCCCCCAGACGAGGTGGTGGAACCTTCGGTACACATAACCGGACGAGCGCGCCCTTCGTCATCCTTCTTTCTTTCTCCCTCTCTTTCAAATATATATATAGTATCTACATATATACGTGATACATTAAAAAACTCAAACAATGAAAGCGAGCAAATAAAACGTATAGCCGTGCTCTGTTTTGTCAGCCGTACTGCTTGTTTTTCCGTCGGTGAACGACGTGTCCTCCGAGCAAACTCCTCCATTACTTTCAAGTAAGTACATTAAAATCTCTTTCGTATTCCTCCTCTCTCCCTGTTTCTTCCTCTCCTTTTGCCCTTTATCTTCATCGTTCTCTCTCTCGTGTCCGATAACTTTCATCGACCCTGTTCTTCCTTCCTTCTCTCTCTCTTTCTCGTACCATCCCCTCGTTTTCCGTTCGGTTGCCTTCGTTCTAATAATTTTGTCGATACTTGCAAAAATTTGCTCTAATTTCTAGTAGATCGGGGATCTTTACTCTGGATATAAAAGATGATTTGTTAGGAATATCGATTCTATGGAAGGTAAAAAGAGATTTCTTGTTTCTCGAGTAAATTCGATAAAGGTAGCTATTTGTTTCGTTGATCCGATAAAGAGACGGTCGATATATAATTTTTCTTTGCTTTTTGAGAAAAATACAGACTATATTCGATAAGGGTAATTCTTGAATTCGAGTCTCGGAAGATCAAAGAAAGATACGCGAACCGGACGAAACTCGTCGATTGTAGCCGTTCGTTACATTTCTTTTTCATCGTAAAACATGTCGTACAATCGTAGGCTTCCATTGCTGAACGCTTGGCCGATTCTTTCGAGAAGCGTAATCCTTCTCTCTCTTTCGCGGCTAAATGAAAGTGGACTCATGAAAGCAATATCCATAGAACAAAAGAGAAGCTAATGAAAAGTGTCCGGTAGCGGCAGGACCCCTCCACCGGTAGGGGTTCCTCCTAGCATCGTTGTCGTCGTTTGCTAACATCGCCTTCCACCCTTCCACGACATAGCAGGACCGAGCAAAGGATAGCATCTACCTTTCCTTCTTTGAGGGTGGACCACTCATGGAATTCAGTCGAGGTTCTTCGCCGACCTTTGTTTCGGTACATCTGATAGCGCGGGACCTTCGCGCTATCTTCTTCTACTCTCTTCTTTTTATTCTCTTCCTTCTCTTTCTTTCACCGAAGAAGTACATCCCTCGAGCGACGGAACTTTCCGCTTCATCGAGGAAGCGTGGAGGATCGAAAAGAGAACGCAAATGAGTAGGAAAGAGACGAACGGGTGCCATGACCTGTGTAAAAGCGTATGCCTGGTAATTAAGACCCAGCGAAACGGACGACTGCGCGATAAAAGATTCCGCTAGGAGTCGTCTTTCAGTCATGATCATGGTGGACGAAGAAAGATCGACCAAGACCAATGGATCTTGAGTTTGTCGAGAATGATAGTATGTTTTACTATGTTTCTCATTATTTTGTGTTTGCTTCTACTCTTTTTCGACGAATAGGATAATTGTAGTTTTGAATCGAATGTTTTCACGATCAGAGAAAGCTAAATTGTTCGCCAAGGGTTAATTTGAACGTGTTATTTAAAGTTATTAATATTGTCGTGGAATGAAATAAATATATTTATCTATTTTCCCGTTAGCAAACATATTTACACCGACGTGGTCAGAATTCATTGAAATAGAGATCGCTAACGAAGGGTTAATAATTGAATTTTTCATTTCATTATTAACAACACTGTCAACAATATCAAAGTGTAAAATTAATTACATCATACCTTATTATTAAAATACAAGCATGGAATACTCTAAATTCTCGTTATTTCAAATTAAAGGAACCATCGATTACTAATAACTTCGTGAATGAGTTCAAAAAAGGCCAATGTCGAAAGTGTCACTTTTCAGTAATTAAAAACAATTATTTAAACAATCTCAAAGTTTTATACGTTCCAAATAGTCAAAACTTGCCAATAACCTGATTGATCACACCCGTTCTCAAAATCATCCTATCGAACCACAATGATTATGTAAGACCTAAGCAATTGAAAAGAAAAAGTCAAGCGAATAAATCGAGCATCCCTCGTCATTACCACTAACAGCTGATTGTACTTTTATAATCGTTTAACCAACCTCTCTCTCCTTTCTTCAGAATAAGTTCGACCGATGCGTCGAGCTCACGTTTTCGGGGCCGATGATGGACATATCGCGGCACAGCAGGCGAACCCTCGTCAAATCGACCTTTTTTGCGTCCGACTTTAATACGCACGTGCGAGCTCGTTCGTCCCTGCGTACATATACACACACATATACGAATACACGTGAATGCATACGTACGCGCACCTCCGGGCGAACGAGTACGATGCAGCACGAGATAACATTGGATTCGCGAAACGTCGCGACAACGCGTTAGACTGATTAATCTTCTCGTGATTAATCTCGGACACCGGAGATCAACGCTTCGTCCGTGCGCAATAATAACTCTCGTTCCCCGCACCCGAAGACAACCCCCGTCGTGCATTCTTATCGGAATAATTCGTTATATTTTCTGTGTATAATTAGAACCACGCGAAGATATCTAATTTTAACAATTACGATATGATCATTTTCTATGATTTCTATGAGAAATTTATGAGGTCGAAATTGATTTAATTCTGGTACTGTAGAATTAATTGAATTGGCGTTAATGGTACTCGTCTACTTATAAGGTTTATTTTAAAGTTTGCTCCAAATTAAGTTTAAATGTAATACTTATTAAAATATATAATATTAAGTAAAATTTTGGCATATTTGAACCCAAAAATAATCAGGTGATCAATGAAGAATTCATTTCCATTCATCCTCGATTAATTTATCGAACGAATAATTTCATGACTCGTACTACTCCACTCTCGAAGCGAGAAATTAATTCCATCCTCCACTCGGATATTTCTATATTATTGATTACAGCCCGGGCTCGTATCGTTGGAAGATGAAAGGGAAATAAACGGCTAGGTTAGAATAATTCTGGGATAACAGCGGTAACGCTCGCGACGTAGAGTACGATCGTTCCAGGCAGGCTGCGGTAGTCGTTGTGGCTCGTGCACGGCGTTATAATAAGAGGATGTTGCAAATCCGTCTCATTGCCGAGGAAACCCTACTTGGAGGCGGTCCTAGCGTACTCCCAGCCCCCTACGCGGCATCAATCGCGGATATCGCATCATCTCCATCTGCCCATAAAATCTGCCGTAGCTCGTTAGCCACGCTTGTTACGTTCCGCACCCCAAATTCGCTCCCGCCCCCATACGCGTCATCCTCTTCTCTCACCCACTCTATCTTGCTTTCTGTCTCTCTCTCTTTGCAAACGACCGATCGAGCTGTCTAAAAGAGCGCGCAGCGACGCGAACCTCGTACACCAGCTACAACCACCCCTAATTATTTCGGCTCGAATTCGACGAGAGGCCGATCGGTGGTGGCGTTGTGGTTGGAAATACATGGAATACACTTGAGAGAATATATTGTGAGAAGCTTACAAGGATAGGAAGAAGACGATATAAATGGGAATAATCGTAGGAAACATATTGAAAGCTATCGATAGGATAGATTTCATTTGGTGATCACACGTATTTTGTACGTTTTAACCTGTGGGATTACAATTTAGTTTTTTTTTGTTAGAATCATGTAATGGTGAATTATTTTATTTAATGATGAAATAGGATGATATTTTTATAGTGAGATAAATTTGACTATTTTCCTTCTCACAAACATGAATATTTTATTACTTTTAATTCGTTCTCTTGAGCATTGGCAAAAATTAAGCAAGGAAATGTATTATTTAGTAGCACAATTAATTACTGATAAATTTACATTAATTCGAGCACGTTATTATATGTCGAATCCGCGTATTAAAAGATTTACTATCGCTCTCGTGAACGGGGCGGGCGGTCGCTATCCGCGATAAAGATCGTTTAATAAAACCTTTGATCTTTGATTCAAGAGATACAGTGAGAAAAAAAAGAAGAAGATAAAGAACACAAAGTAAAGAGAGAGAAAAGTTTCGTCCACAATTAATAATTACACTCTCTAGTCATTTAATTAATTAATTTTTGTTTCACGCCGTAATTCGAACTCTGGCACGATTTTCAACATTGTATTAATATAATTAAAATTAATTTTCCTATCGACTATATCTGTGCAACGAATCAAAACCCATCGAGAAGAGAGACTAGACAGGATTGTCCATTTTATCATGCTTACGGAAATGACAAATTTCTTGGAAATTTGTGGAAAAAAAAACGAACTACTATCTTTTTAAGAAAACCAGCAAGAGAAAGAAAGAAAGAGCTAGTAAAACGAATCGTGTAATTCCCATACGTGTCGTGTAACGAAAGTGATGGGCCTCATAACTGCAATTAATTGGAGGAAAGAACGACGAGGGATTCTTTCACGTTTTTTTCCTCCACCGACACGCGAATCGAGCAATCGTGGAACGAAAGGAGGTAAACCGAAGGTCTGTTACGACTAATGAACCCTCCTCACCCTCCTCGCCGTCGAACGACGCTTCTTTCCATACTCGCGTCGTTGTCTATCGTGATAGAACCTACACGACTTGTCCTTAATGACCGATTGTACGGCGCGCACAGTCGACAAATTGAACGCGAGGCTCATTTGCTTAAAACGCATCGCGGGAATTACCGACGGCGTAGCACCTGCTACTCCATTATAATAATTATTATCAGTCCCTCATAATTTATAGCGTTGAATACGTACGACTACCACTCGCCCCCTCCGTTACCGAGACTCGTCTGTTACGCGTATACGTCCTTGGACCGCAACTTTTTGACGTTCCCCTTTAAAATGACTCCTTAAAAGATTTTCTTCTTCCCCTTCTGTAGATATAATCTCCGTGCTTTCATAATGTAGTCGGTTTTTTACCGGTATTGATCTCGTATTGAAATATGATATTTAGAGTAGCTTAAAAATTACATGAAACATAATTCCATACTTTTTAGGTGTAGAAGTATGATCAACTGTTAAAAGCTATATGGGTCCATAGAGACTAGAAAAATATTACATATTATTATATTTTGTTATATCTTTAAAAATACAGTAAAGTAAAAATTTTAAAATCGTGCATTAAGAAATAAATATGTTTTTACATAAATAATGGACCAGTGCAGCTTTTAATTGTTAATTTTTTGTACCCAGATTTTTTCGAAACTTAATGCATATGAAGCGACAATTTAAATTCCAAAGACGTAAAAACAATGTTAATAATCATTTTCTTCGACAAAACGAACTTTGTTATATTCCCAAAGGCTTTTTCCAACGATAAGAGAAAACATGTAACACGTAATTGCCTGATAAAGCGTTTCTTGCAGCTCAAACTTCTAATTTATGTACAAGGCTTTAAAGAATGAATCGTCAAAGCCGTTGTTATCAACTTCGTTATTCATCATCGTAAAGTAACCTAACTTCACGTTTTCTTTCCCGAGAAATCCATTACCGATCATATTTACGAGCTGCCAAATTACGACTTGACATTTTTTTTTTTTTATTCTATCGAGTAAATTCGTCTTTTCTTCATTAAACAACAACGGAACGCAACGTAGCAGGCTACATTGGGAAAGATGGAAAACGTTGAAAGCTTATAAAAAGCGGAACTTCATTAACTGCAAACAAACGCGGCAGTGAGAAGGGGGGTTACATTGGAAATGTAAAAATTAACGGCAATTGTATAGAACTTCCGCGTACTTATCCTCCCCCATCGTAAAGACCCATCGTAGAAAAGAAAAATAAGAGTGGACGGATGAAAACTCATTTGGAATACAAAGGAGTTCGTTATCCGCTTTCTTCGGTTCGTAGGTATCGAAGAAAGCCAGTACCATACTTATATATATTATATACTATACAGCTTACTGAACTTATTCGAAGTTATTAGAAATGTTTCTCGATTGGCTAAAGTAAAAAGGAATTAAATAGCTTTTTTCCCTTTCTTCCCAGAAGAATAATAACACACGGATTAAAGGGAAAACGCGAGAAACGAGTTTTACCAAATAGAAAACGATTATTAAAGTCCGTTCGTTGGTCGAGGTAAAAGGATAGCGTGCGTTAGTGATGGTAAAAAAAAGGGCAAGATATTTCTAGGAGAGGCGTGCGCGTACTTGGCAAACCCTAGAAAAGTGCCCTTTAATCAGAGAATCGACCCTTTGAAAGCGGCGGAGCGTCGACTCTCGAGTCGCTTTGCGTTCGTATTTATTCTTCGTCTTTTGACTTGTGAAAAAGTTGCTCTCTTGGCACAGCCGTGAGGAGTAAACGTGAACAAGTTCGAAGATTCGTTCGAGGAAAGTGCGAGAGAGAAGAAGAGTGTAGTAGGAACGAAAAGAGCCGAAAAAAATAGAGAGAGAGAGAATTCACGTGTTACGCATTCGTGGAACGCGCCTGCGTGCAAGCTTTTCCAATATCGCTAATGCGTCTCGTCCGTCCAAAACGCGGTAAAAGCGCGAGCCCCGGCCACCAAGTGATAAAGTCGCAAAAGTGCGCGCAGCTTTAAAGCTTGACAAATGCGCCGCACCGAATATCGCATATTTCGATCATGAATGACGATAAAGCCTACGAGAGCGTGGCTGCCGGTACGTACTACTGCTGCTGTTCGTACGAGATAATATAGTAGAAAATTGTTTCCATTTCAAATGCGCGCACTGCGGTAAATATCGATTCTCGCGCACAGGAACTGGTACTCGTACTTTTACATTTTTCGACGATATCGTACACGCTCGGTGTAAACGTTGTGGCACACCGTGCACACGATCGGCACCAGGAGAATTAATTATCTCGCGAAGTAACGAGAGCACACCGATTTTATCCGGATGATCTCAATTTATTTTTTCAGATTCGACTCTCTCTATTTTTCTCTCTGTATCTCGATGTTAACGGCGATCGATACGGGGGTTGACTGCTGGTCGATGAATTTTTGGGGAGAGAAGACGTATGAAAATTGAAGGCATCGGGTAATCATCGAACAGGTAACTTGCTGGATAGATATTTTCAAACGAGATTTTGGCATCGATTGTTTTATGTAAGTAGTTTGGGATGAGAATTGAATTTTTAATATTATTCTCGAAATTCTATAAATGATTCCACTTGTATTTGATCAGTCTTTCGAACCTGCCTTATAATATCGATTGAGGTTCGATTTATTGTTTATGAACTATATTATTGCTAATTACATTCGTTTTTTTCTCAATCTCTAACGTTAATCTCACTCAGTGTCGTATTAAATCATAAGGCGAAGGGTTAAAAACTTTGATTAGAATTTCTAAATCTAACACAGGATCTTGTCGAATAAAAACGAGTCGTAATTTCAAGCGACGTATAAAAACTTCAAAGAAATTAAATTTTCGAGAGTCAAACTGAGGTTAAAATTTCGACGGAGGTCGTCTCACTTTTGAATCACGTTGAAAAAATGATGAAATTACGATAGCGCGAAGCTTCCGATGCAACGTAGCTCTTTTCGCGAGTAACTACGACGTAGGAAGTAAAAGTCAAGGTATATTTCCATTTTATTTCCATCGTGCTGTTTCTCTCTCTCTCTTTTTCTACCTCTTCTGGAGTATCGCGTTACGAGATAAAACGAGTGGCTACCGGTGTAAATTATATTTTTCTATACCTGCGCCAGAAGTTTACGTGTCGCGTGATCGATGCGTAACATCGAGTGCACACATTCGGCAGAAGAGCCGAAGTGCCGACAAACAAGTTCGAAATGGTCGAGAGCGCGTAACGAAGCAGCGCGCGTTCGTCCGAGTACCGCCACCTACGCGTTTCGACATCCTTCCTTCTCTCTCTCTCGTTCTCTATGCTCTTCGTTACAAAATTATTTTTATGACATCGATGCGGCGATACGTCTCCGTCGACGGCACGTGCTCCATGCCTCGATGGGTGTGAGAGAGTCTTTCATTTATGATCTGTCATAAAAATGCGTGACGCGACTGACGTCCCGTAGGATGAAATCCAACAAAAAAAAAAAGAGGAAAATAAAATAACAAAAAAAGGTGAGAAGAGTGTTAAAAAAAACAAACGAGGGAATGAGGACGAAATGATGAGGGAGATATCTGCCCTTTTCACTTGCAAAATGTATACTCGTCTCGTTTAACGACGATACGCAGAAACTGACGTTACGAATGGGAATATCCACTCCATCGTTCTTCACTTTTATCGTTATATGGCTTGTCGCGTAAAAAAAAAAAAGAAAGAAAAATATGAGATGATTCTAGGAGGACTTCGAGTGTCTTCTATGAAATTGACTCTATTTGTCGTTATTTAGTTCTTTTAATCTCGTCAGCAATGTTACAATTATCATTTATATTTGTGGTATTAAGTAAACAATTATCAGAAGTTTTTTACCATTCGAGCCATCGAAATTATTTGATATTCTCTAATCGTAAGGAACGAGCAACGTTCGCCTACCTTGACGTTTACCTATTCCACTTGATTTCTCGAAGTGGATATCCGCGCGGAGGAAAGCGAATGCGGCCGAATGGAAGGAAATCAAGCCGCTTCTCGATTTATCGTTCGTAAGCTCGCGATAACGTATGAAGGCGACATTGTTTCCGCTTGATCACATGGGAGGAAGTCTCTTGCAGTGGATATTATGCACGGCGGGAAGGAAGAAACAACGGTTCGGTATCCCTCGAAGGATAACCCCGTGAAATTCCTTCGTATCGATATATGTATATATATTATAGCGTATATATATAGTTATACATGTATCAGCCGACCGTACGTTTACCACTGAAATTCATAGGTAACATGTGTCTTTATGGTTTATGCGTCTGGCCTTACCGTGGATGAACCCTCGAGAAATAGGACCAACGTTGCTCACGGGATATTTTATTGTACCTCGATTTCGAGTTTCCATACCCGCAATAAACTACATCGAGCCCACAGTTCCGTTCGTGATACCCGGATAAGGTTTCTCGATTGATTTTCTATGCGTTCAACCTGTAGCGTCGACGAGACGATTGGATCCAGAATACGAGACCTATGGGAAGAAAACTGGCCGAATATTCGTTTCGTTTAGTCAAAATTATCATTTATGGGTAGAAGAACTGCTGCAAAAGCTTTGCTTGTAGGAAAAAAAATTATTTTAAAAAATTTGAAACTTTCCTGTATCTCGAACGAGAGAAGATCTCGTAGAATCTCGCGTATCGTCTCGTAATCAATGATCGTTCGCCACTCGAGAAATCAGATGTGTAGCAAAAAGCAAATCCAAATCTCGTATGGTGTGTCATTAGTTCGCGGGAGATAAGATAACGCGCTTTCGCCGAAATGAATTACCCGTCGTTCCTTATCTCGAGCAGGTATAACTCGCGGCTAAATTCTCTCCATCGAATCCTCCAACTAATCCCCTCGCCCGAAGCCGCCGACACGAGGAAGACGAGTGTGATAGAAAACTAAAGATACGAGGTTGAAACAAAGGCTTCGTTAGTTAATCAGGCTGTTTTATTACGAAAGGATGAAGAATACTATTAAATATAGAAGATTATAGCGTTATATACGATATGTAACTTATTAGTTCATTACATTCACTATCCAGCTCTTATATTAGAATACATTATTTACAATGATTTATTAAGTCCTTGACAGGATTTAACGAGAGCAAATGAAATTTGCCTGTTATTCGTTACGAATTATTTATTTAAATAAATATTGTATCGAAGAATACCCACGATTGGTATCGGAAATTCGTGTAATTTTTAAAATCGAATAACTTTTAGAGAATTTTCAAATTTCCGAGATTCACAAAACACATTTATAATTGTACTCAGAAAAGTTTTCAGAATATTTTAATAATTACAGAATACTAAAAAATGTTATTAACTTTCAAAAATCCTATTTATACTCTCACCGAGGGCTGCACGTCATTCCATCATCGAGCAAAATAAATCTCTTATCTCATAACCTCTTTTTCTCGTAATTTCATCGAGAAAAATGAATTAGACTTTGAGATATCGCTTAGCAACGACTTAAATCTTTTCTCACGGAACAATTTCGATCCATCCGTTTATAAGGACCGATAGTAATACTTCTCAGACCGGATAAAGAGACGGACAAAACGTAGACGTAGGACGAGAAAGCTTATACCGGACGATATCAACGTCGTTCTGGCCGTTTGCCCAATACATCGGAATCGTTTTCACTTCGCGATGCTGTTCCAGCTTGTATTGACATCGACCACCGCAGAGACGGACGGTTAATACGCTTTCGATACTCTCCTTCATCGTTTCTAGAACCTAACATTACATCCCAGGCTCGTCGTTCCTAGTAGTTCTCTCAATGGAAAAGGTTTTGCGGTCCGAACGATTTGGCTTAGCACAAAAACATCCATCGAGAAACGTAACCCACCGTAACTTTAATCCTTTGATACATACCGACTGGAATTGTAACGTTCGCGAAAAATCGATATTACTATTGTTATATAACATCTTCGATATCTCGAATACTTTTTTTATCGATTTCTACGTTTATGTATTGTCACGAGGAATGGATGATCTTCGTTTAATGAAAAAATTCGTATCGCGTTATATCGAGCACCTTGTTAACTTTTTAATCTAAAATTTGGCATTACCTCGAACCTTTAGGTACCATAATTGTGAAGTATCGAAGTATCTTTTGAAAAAAAAAGTAGGCGAAAGGGCGAAGGAGACTATTTTGAGCCAAGTAGTTTAATTATCATTAGAAGAAATTCCATGTCATCTCTCGTAGAAGTTGAAGGAAAGTCGGTCGTATAATTCATTTTCTCTGTGAAGGAAGTTATATTAAATTGCTTTTTTCCTCGAACATGTTTTTAGCCCTCTCTTAACTTACAAAGTGTTCCGCTCATCTTGACTTTACTTCCCTGTAAAAAAAAGTTTCTTCCCTGTTATGATTTCTCGTAGGGACACCTAATGGCGCCAACGACTGATGAATGAACGATCACCCTGTAAGATTTCCAGGTCATTCTTGATTCAACCGTAATTAAAAAGATCCAAAAATGTCAAGTGTAGGCTATAAAAAGTACATATCGTGATAGAAAAATGAATATTCAACGATCAAACCAATTTTTCATGACATTTTACAAGAACCATTGAAATTCAACGAGAAAGTCTTTCGTTTGCATGAATCATGGCATCGCTGTCTCTTTCTCGTCGGCAAGATTTTCGGAATTCAAAATTTCATGATCGGTTTTCGAAGTTCGCGCTCGAATAAGATTACGCTCTCTCGAGGAAGTTGGTCCGTAGCGGCCGCGGCGTGTGGCAGTAAATTACTTATCTGGCATAGAATCAAGGAGGAATCTTCTAGTCACGCCACATTATTTTCCGCGTTCGACGGTGTACAACGACGCGTAACGCCAACGACCCGAAAGAAACTTTTCCTGCCAATGCGAGGCGCTGAGGCGTTACTTTTACCTCGACGGCGTGCATCCATAATTCTGACTGAAAAGAACAATCGATGCGAAATATATATTGTGTGGGTACCTGCGTGAAAACTGTGTAAATTTTATTATCATAAAATGTCAATTTGTGTGTTATTCGAAGCCTGAAATTTTGTATTGGTGATTTCAAAAGAAAGAAAATATTCTTTTTTTTACGATAAGAAATAAATAAAACAGAAGTTAACAATTTATTCCATGTGTATGATGCAAATAAAAGTGAGTAAAAAAATGGTAGTTTAATTGATTTAGAATAAATATACCGTGACCTAAAATTTGCGTGATTTCTCGTATAACACAAAACACTGCTAAAAATGAATGAAAGTTTCTCACCAAAAAGATAACCAACGTTTAACACAGTTTCGATGAAACACTTTACAAATTTTCACGCTACACAAATTTCTCTAAAATAATAAATAAAAGATTTAAGTAAGCTTGTCCATACTCGTAATATCAGGTCAACCCCTCCATAAAAGCACGCAGCGATTTTAATCCTATTTTTCGTGGCTCGATTCACCTCGACGAATTACAACTTTCGATGACGAATCCAATTTTCGTTAACAAACGTCATATCGTTTTCGTTCTCGCGTAAACGTGCGAACGTGGTATGTCACAAGCAAACGCGGACGCGCGCGCGCACGGGGGGATATTGTATCGCCGACAACTCGACAAAGCACGAAAAAGCTTTGCACGCGAGACGTTCGACCTGACGGACCCTCGACAGAGTCATACGATATTTAGTCGGACGTGTAACTTCCCCCGCGTCCGAGGGAGCACGCACGCAGCGTGAAACTAAAGTTGCTTTAGAATTTGCTCGCAGGGCTCCAACTTTCCGCGACATTCGAATATATAGTAGGGCCAACGATACAAAGAGGGAGAGACGACGCTATGAATCGGCGGATTTGGAACGCCACAAAAGTTTTCTCCTCAAAGCCGACCTGTATTTGCCGTGTTGATTACAACTGCCGTTGAATGAACGCGTGCGCGCGTTGATATTAACCGATACGTTCCCTGCACGACGTTTTCCGAGTGGCGAACGAGGGAAAAGGCACCCTTTCTCTCGTTGCTTTTCAAAATCCACGAGCTCTCGTACATAGAAAAAAAATATATCGGTATTAATAACGTTACGGAATAATAAACGGACTACTGCTCCGATGGATTCCATCTTTTATCACATCCGATTCGATCCTGCTATCCGACGCTTCGTTATACTTGTTTTTTTTTTCATTCGTAATGTTAGCCGTAAAATCGAATAATTTTATCTGCCTGGTTTTATTTTATTCTCATATATTTGTTCGCTGTTGCTTTGTCGGATTCGAAAGTTATAAAGCAACGAGGATTTCCGTGGAAATTTTAATATTTACACTCTACGGTCGTTTAAATACGCGAGAATAGCAATGGTTCATTTGGTACCATTAATGGATACAAAAGTATTAACCCTTTTGCAGTTTACAGGTTTTTTTTTTCTAACTGATAATATGAAAACGGATAAATGACCAAAGTGGAATATAAAGGATAGTAACTTATTTTAAAATAACCGATAATAGCTTATATCATTTTATATGATCTGGCAAAAAATCTTTCTACGATCACCTGTGTTGACATTCCCGATAAAAAATTTTTGAACCCAACAAGGTTGTCATTTCCAGTGCAAACAGTTAAAAAAAAAAAAATCTTTTTCGATGACAAACACACGAGATGTACGAATTATTTCGATGATGGAACGATCTCGGTGTTCTCAACGTTCGTCTTCGTCACCCTTTTTCTTTCAAGGCGTTCGCAATTTTCGAATATTATGCGTTATTTACTCGGATATAACGTCGGTTACGCGGTTCTATAAAATGAGATGTATACGTTAGCCCCGGCACGTAACACGGGGAGGCAACACCGCGCGTTACATTATGTATTACTTCGCGATCATTTGTACAGCTCCGAATATTCCCTCGGTCGTGCCGTTCCCCTCTTCTCTCTCTCTTCCATATTCGAACGTTCGAAATTCACTTCCGGAGCTGTTTTCGGAATCGTTCGCCGCGACCTAAAACCGAATAAACGTCGAGCCAGTCGTGGAATGGCCGCCGCAGCGAACTCGATTACCTTCGATCGCCGTCACGAATTATCGCGCACGAACTACCACGAAAGTATACATATATACTCACACACCTATGTACATATATCGTTGTATCCACGAAAAGATTTTTCGATACAAATCCGGTTGTAAACAATACAAATTTAGTAAATATAGCAATAGCTCGAGCGGGCAAGGATCGAATTATTTTTGAACTGAACTAAAAAAGACAACCAACGGAATGGTATTCTGTTGATAAAGTAGGGGAGACCGGGGCTAAAAGTCCCAGGGGCAAGTTGTCCCAGTCATAGTTTTGGTATCTTAGGGTGGAAGGGGAAACGCGTCCGGTGCATGGTGTACAGATCTTAGTGAGTAAAAAAAAGTATAGTGGTGGTCGTTGTGTTTAGTCTTCCCTGGTTACTTCAAGAGACGAATTTATATTTTGATAAGTTCAATTCTACTTTGGGTACATTACTTAAGCATCTCTAGGCAGTAATGAAAATCGATTGCACACGAGTTCACGCATGTAATAGAATGAGAATTTTGTCAGTTTCATTCCCTTGCCAGAATTTTTAAAAAACTCCTTGATCGGACTGAACTATGACCCGAGAAACAAACCTATGAAAATGGGGCAAGTTGTCTCACACGTCGGGGTAAGTTGTCCCGACAATGAGATCTGGGACAACTTGCCCCATCCTCATTTTTTTGCTGTAACGTTTGTTTTTATCATTAGTTTTCGACAGAATTCAGGTTTTCGTTCATGATGCATACATCAGGATTTTTGTCAAAAATCGATGCATCTCAAATTTGCCCGATCAAATACTCGTTCGAAAGAGGAAAGTCTCTAATTTACGAATATGACAGTGTGGCTTCGATAGGATGACTGGTTAAAAAGTTACAGCAAGTTTTCTCTTGAAAACGACCCATACTCCGACACTTAAAAAATTTATTTTTCAACACTCCGCAACGATATCGAAAAACGGACAACGGGACAGTATTCTGCATGCTTTCTTCTTTCTAAATCTTGATCCATACATCAGGATTTTTGTCAAAAATCGATGCATCTCGAATTTGCCCGATCAAATACTCGTTCGAAAGAGGAATGTTTCTTCTTTACGAATATGCAAGTCGCGTTTCGATAGGATGTCTGGTTGGAAAGATACAGCAGTTTGAAGCTTGAAAAAGACCCATACTCCGACACTTAAAAGCTTAATTTCTCATCATTGCTTAACGATATCGAAAAACGGACAACGGAACATTATTCTACATGCTTTCTTCTTTAAAATAAGCCATTAAACATTGAAATCGGCGATGGTGACCATTTTGGCAAAAATCATGATGCATAGGTCAGGATTTTTGTCAAAAATCGAAGCATCTCGAATTTGCCCGATCAAATACTCGTTCGAAAGAGGAAAGTCTCTAATTTACGAATATGCAAGTCGCGTTTCGATAGGATGGCTGGTTGGAAAGATACAGCAGTTTTGAGCTTGAAAACGACCCATACTCCGACACTTAAAAAATTTATTTCTCATCACTCCGCAACGATATCGAAAAACGGACAACGGGACGGTATTTTGCATGCTTCCTTCTTAAAAATGAGCCATTAAACATTGAAATCGCCGGTGGTGTCCATTTTCGCAAAAATCATGATGCATACATCAGGATTTTTCCTTGAAAACCTTGGAAAACCTTGGAACAACTTACCCCGCAGCGGGGCAAGTTGTCCTAAAAAACTCGGTTGCTTGAAATTGAAAAAAAAACGTGTTAAAAACTTCCCAATGCAAGCGGAAAAATGTCCATGTATTGCTAAGAAGTTGAACTTTATGATGGTCACCAAAAAATTCGAAAATATAAGCTACAGAAATCTGTAGAAACAAAAAACCTAAAATTGGGACAACTAGCCCCGGTCTCCTCTACCTACAAAAATTGCCTTGATATCTCTTGATCCCAGAAATTCTCTTGAAATCTATTGTTACATCTTCCATTCCAACCAATCGCTTACAATAATATTCTTGTAATAGTGCATACCAATAAGAGCACAAAAATTCATAAACGACGTACATCCATGACGAAAGAAAGCAAAATAAAATGCGACTTCGAACGATTGTCTTAAATGACGCGACAAGGTAAAGCATTGTGGTATCGAATATATCGGAAGCATTTGCTCGGTCGAACTTTACGCGCGATTCGAAAACGCGTCGTTTCCCTTCCGGCGTCTGGAGCTCGATGTAACGCGTTCGATCGTGAACGCTGCTTTCCTCGGTAAAAGAAGAAGAAAAGAAGAAGAAAATAGAAGAAAGGAAAAAAGGCGAGAGAGAGAGAGAAGAAAGCTTCGATCGTAACGTCCGTGTCTTGGTCGGGCCGTTTCCCTTTTGCCGAGAATCTATCGCGTCGGGCCATCCCGCCGTATTACCCTCCTCCCCAACGTCGGCCGTTCTTCCTTCGACGCGTTCACCTTTCTCGCACGCTCCACCCTTATCGATTTCGGCCGGTATACAAATCCACCTTCAGGTAACATTAGTCACTCAGCGCTTCCACTGACACACAGCACTGTTCCGGATAGCGGACCCTGCAGAGTTAGACTCAGGGGCCGTAGAATCGAGATCCTCTTCCTGCCGTTCCTACCAGCGTTGCTATATTCACGTGGTAGTAGTGTAATGGTAGTGGTGTACCAAAATGTATATATATATATATATATAGGAGCTTGTGAGATTACCCTATCGTTTCGTCTCTCTTTGATCCACGCGATGCTGCAATATCTCTCTCTCTCTTTCTGGTTGCCTTCTACCAACTAGCTCTTACCTTCTCTATATATCTCTATCTCTCTCTGGCTCCTTCTCTAGGCTCAACCTTCGAGCCTCTATACTACAAACATATATATACGTATGTGTATATATCTCTATGTATGCGTACGCGTGTACGGTCGTCCGTATACTTGCGTAGGTATAGGCCATCTCTCTTCCACCCCGGTGACAGTTACAAACGACGCGTTATCTATAAGGATTGTACCCCGAGAGGGCGAAAATGGCGAGCACCTGCTCGCTCTATATCCAACCCTCGTGTCAAACCCTCTCCTCCCCCGGCTTTACCCCGTGCCTCCTTGGCACTCGCTCGCTCGCGTCTTCCGCTACTCTATAAACTCGTGTCAATGGGAACGCAATCACCTCCAACCCTTTTGCGAGTCGCCCTTTCGAGAAAGAGAGAGAGAAAAAGTGTGAGGGTTAGAGAGGGTGTTGGGTGAAGAGAGAGAGACGACGACGACTCTTGTATACAAATGGGGGAGGCGCCCGTGGCTCGAGATTAAGTCGAAATGTCGACGGGAGAGGTCGAGCACGAATTTCTTCAGATTTTCCCCATCTCTTTCTCTCTACCCTCTCTCGCGCATCATTGAGATACTTTCCCAAAGTTCGGCCGACTTATATTGAGATTTCTACGTGAGATTCCTGCCGAAAAAGCGATGATCGGAGGAGCAACGCGCGACTTTCGTTCGACGATTCGACGAACGACTAAATCCCAGTTTAATCGCGTTCTCGATCCCTGTGGGTGGGAGGGGTTGGATCGAACGACGATTACTTCCCTTCAGTTCAAATAAAAGTCTTTCCTTCTCTTGCTACGATGAGACGGTCGATGAAGATTTAGAGTCGTTCGTGACATCGATGAGAATGGTGGCGCGTTTGCCATCGTCGTAGAAATAAAGTCCACGCGGTGTCGCAATTGGCGAACTAATATCTTCGAATTCGCTTGGACGATGCCAAGTAGCTCGACAATGTTTCCCTTGTGGCGCAAGCCGCGATTGTGCAACTTCTTCGTTCCGATATAGGTAGTTCGATATCGTTAATCGCGTCTCGAGGTCGTGAGATTCTCTTACGCGATAGGTATCGCATCCATGCGTGTCTAATTAGAAAAAAATAGATTTAAAATAGATTCTACCGTGATAATATTAATATTAGGTAGAGTGGACTTTCTTTTTGGAAATTGAACGTTACCATCAATTTTTCTATGAAAAAGTATGTTGTTTGACAGACTTAATGCGTTCTTGACTGGATACAAATTAACTCGTGTTTCGTCGACCGACCGCTACACGGCTTATCATGTTCCGTGGGTGTATCGAAAGACTTTGGCAAAACGTGTGCCAAGTTACATATAAATTAAGTCGAAACGATTATTGACTTGCACGGTAAATGACAAGTTCGACGATACATTGTCACAAACGCTGACAAATCAAGTAATTTTTAGAAAAATTCCTAGATAATTTCTAAATAAAAACGTCGAAAATTTAAATCCTCTCCTAGAATCTTCTTTGATACCTCAGGCTAACACAATAAGTTTCAACGACGCTGTTACGAACGAGTAAGAATTCATTTGCTCATAAACGTAACTATAACGGTATCATAAAATTAGGTACGACCCACTTGTCAGAGAGACACCCCGTATATTCGTGGTAGAAGCTCTCGTCGCGTTTCTCCTCGAAATTCTCTCTCTCTCTTCGCTCGCTTTCGGAAAAAGCGAAAGGAGAGAATAACTGGGGAGTAGAAGGTGGAGCTTGCTCGCTCGACCACGACGCGAGTAAAAGCACGGGCGAATCCCTTGCCAATGCACCCGAGTAAATATAAGCGTGACGTGGATCTTGGCACGGACCGGCCGAAGACGTTTTCTCCACCCACACTTCATCCATTATTCGGTCGAACAGGTGTGCGTATTATTACTGCGAGCCTAGCATGGAATTCGCACGTCCCTCACACATTCTCCCTCGCTTATTCACTCGACTCCGCCTATCTCTTTCTCTCTATCTTTCTTTACCCCACTCACGACATACCACGCGATCTTTCTCTCTCTCTTGCCGACTCAAAGGTGTCGCGTGCGAGCATTTTGTCATCGTCGTTGTCGTATAGTCGTTTTTCGAATTATTAAAAAGGAATACTGCTAATATTTTTCGAGACACTTGCATGGGAAAGAGATCGAACGAAAGTGATTACGTTCCTTTACTCTTGTTAATTTATAAAATTATGAAAAATTATGCAATATTTTTGGGAAATGGATACATACCACTTTCATTTACTATTTTTATTTTATTTTTTTTATTTTATTTGATTATATATTTACTATTGTTTATTTGTATTTAGTAGGATATTTTTTTACCGTAACGAGTACTGACTCTTGTTGAATAAAATGCAGGAGAAATTAAATAAACCAAGGAATATGTATAAAAGTGAATAATCGGTTAACGTTATTGGCACGTGTCATTAGTATCTTACATAATTACGCAAAACCATGAAAGAACAACTTGAAAAAACATAGTTTTATGAAAAATTAACAAAATCTCAGTGAGCATCGTTTCACGTTCGAGAAAATACCTCGAAAATGATGATAAAACATGTATTATGCTCCGGCAAGCGTGCAATGTTCGCGAATAAACGTGAAAAACGGATAAAGTGGATAAATATTCGTCGAATAGATGTGTTCCATACGAACGGATGACCGCTATCGAGACAGGCACGAGCACGCCAGTAAAAATAGGCGTCCGGTCGGAGCATTCGCACAAACGGGACGAAACGTTCCAGTAAGATAGCCGACGAGCGCTGAACTTTCGACCTCGTTTGTATACGTAATGCTTGATAAGTTTCACTATATACTTGGCCCCAACGGTTCGTATCCTTCGCTTATGTATGTCTCGATTCGAACGAACGTCTTACGGATATTTTCACCACACGCGCGCGCGAGCCATGGATTTCCGATAAGAGAAAAGGCAAAAAAAAAGGTTCGAGGTCAAGTTCATAAACTTTTTTTTCTCAATCCTCGTTCGACAGAAACTACGCGACTCGTACGATTAACCGAATATGAATGCACTCGAAACGACGACCAAAGTTCCCGATGGGGTTAGAGGATTTAAATAGAAAACCGTCTTGAGAATAATGGTCGGTCGTTATTTGGGAAATCGTTTTCTTTCGGAAAGCATTCTGGTGGCCAAAAGAGAGACGACTAGGAAACAGTGAGAGAGAAAAGAAGAAGAAATAGAGAGGGGGATGCAACGGTATCCAACTTGCGGATGCTTTCGTAGAAGGAATGGCACGGAAGGAGATAGCTTTCTTGCGAAACGAAACTTTCACTATTAAATACTAATTCGGCCTAGAATCTCCGAGGTATTGCTCCTTCCCCTTTTCTCTCTCTATCTCTTCCTCTATATACATATATATATCTCACTCACATTCTTATTGAAACTCGAGAGCCAGTGCGGATTTACTTCCACGACCGCGACGAATCAGGCTAGAGTTCCCCGCGGGAGCTTCGCTGATCTTGGGATACGCGTACAGACATCGGTAATTGCTCGTGCATTGTTGCTAATTCGCTAATAGATCGGTGGATAGTTCGAGCCGATCCCGTTGGGAGCTCGACGAAAGAGAGAAAACGGAGTCCGGTTCGCAGCTGCGAATTCTCTCTCTCTCTCTGCGAGTTCGTGACGCGAAATTTCGCCGAGAAGTCGAACAATGCGACGAACAATGGTCGAAGAGAAAATTACGACGACAACTGGAAGCGCGAGCGAGTCGTAGAGGGCGCGAGGAGTGGAGAAACGCTTTCGTCTCGAAACTTTTCGCATCGATCGGATCGTCCTGCGAAATTGAAAAATTGCGAAGAAGAAGTAACGAATAAGAGAAAGAAGGAGAGGTAACAAACTCTCTTCGAGAGACGTAATATCTCTTCGATAAATGACGAGAGCACGGAGATGATATCAAAGTCCTTTGAAATTGCAAGACTATAATATATATGATTAGAAACGTCCTCGTCCACCCTTCTCGGTGAAAAGACTTTAGTTCAAATAGTCGAGGGTTCCAGCCGTTCGTTTATTCATCGAATAATTTCGTGGTGATTACAAAAGACGAGAGGAAGACTGTACACTACACGCTACATATGTGAAAGCGTTATATCGATGGGTGTTTCATCAAAGAGATTCGTCGCGCACGCATCGCGACCGTCACGAATTAGGGTCATTTTGATATAGGAACCCTTTCTCCTACGTGACGTCGATAAATATCGATTTTCTACCGCATGGAGGAAGGAGTAAGACGACCAGTCCCTTTTTTTGCCTTCCATTCACCCACTCTCGATATGTTAAACCATCCTAACCAAAAATCAAATAGAATTTTGTGACCATGGTAACAAAGAGTTAAAAAAAGAAGACAAGAACGTTCTCGAGAACCACGACCGTCGTTCGTAAATTTACAGATAATATTTCGGAGGATTCGTTAACGGCGATAAGTGGAAATTAAATTATCGATGCACTCCATATAAACACGAACGACGTTGATGATTATAAATAAAGCTTCGCTCGTTCGAACTGACGAGTGGTAATCGCGCTGTAATCGGTTTTCCCGAATAAGCGATTCGTTCGGAACACGAATATAATTACTTTCGTTTCGATATCCGTTTCAAATTCGATTACGAAATGATTCTGATTTTCTATGCATTAACGGTACGCCTCGGTAGCGTGTATGAAATTAATTAAAGCTTAAGCGATACTATTAATAATATTCTAACTCGCTCGATATAATCTTAAATCGTACGGTCACCCGTCAAATTTCCGTATGGATAACGTAACACGAATAAAGTTCCAAAAGTAATCGTATAACAGTCTCTCCCTCCCTCCTTTACTGTTATATTTACATAATTTACTGTTATACTTTAATTATATTTTAATTTACTTGTAAATCATTGTAATATATGTAATCAATCGATCTACTCATCTGTAGGGGCTCTTGTCCAAAGATGTAATAAACTCTAACTCTAACTCCTTTATCTTTTAAACGATATCAGGTTATTCCTTTCGCACGACTCGACTATTTTCCCAAGCTTCCGAGTACTTCGATCGGTATCGTTCGCCGGCTGCAGTCCTCGTCGTGACTGCATCGCGTAAAACGTTATCGGCGGTCGCGTATATAGGAAAAGAGAGGAAAACCGAAAGGGAGGACTCGTGGTTGCACAATGGCCGAAGTCGTTCGGACAAGGACGATCCGAAGAATCGACATTCAGCGAGTTCGACGAAGACGATAAAGCACGCTTCTCTGCCGGCGTATCCCCGAGGACAAATATTATTTTCCATCGTGGATGCTCTCACTCGGGTGCTCTAAGAATCGAAAGAAAAGACATGGAAAGAGAATGACAGATATATATATCTTTAAAAGGAAAGAGAGAGAGAGAAGAGCTTAAGCATCCACGACATACGTTTTACCTCGTGATGCGATCTATCACGGTTCACTTAATTTCTCATCTCGGTGCGGCTAGACCGATGACGTTCTCGTTACTCTCCTTCCAGCTTGTATAGTTTCGAAAAGGATTTACCTTTCGTCTCATTTCCCTCTCTCTTTTTCTCTTATACCTCTGTCTTACTCTCATATGAAATCCGCTTCAGCAAAAATGCGAGGTGTCTCGCGTATAAAACTTTTCTTTCCCGTTTAAATCCGAAAGTACGTATAAGACACGAAGAATCAGGGAATAAACTTCGCGTACGAACCATTACAAGAATTCTTCTCTACCATATAAACGTACATACGTAGATATGTCTTACGGTGTAGTAAGCAAAAGAGAGTATGTAACGAGAAAAGTCGCGAAAAAATTGCGTAGACTCGTCTTACGAGTCATGCAAACGAGGGAGGAATAGGGTAAACGATAAAGGATAGAATGATAAAATAAAATCGCTAAGGTTCCGAACGGCATATTTTACGCGTTCGAGCGCTCTCGAATCGAAAAATCCGCGGGCGGAATCGCCTATGAAATATTCACGAGCACGATGCCGACATGGCATCGTTACCGAGACGCATCGTGCGAGAAGTACCTAGTCCTCTTCTACGAATTCTTGGTACGCTCGCCTAGAAGAATAAGGAGAAGATACCAGGGGTGGTCGGTCGTTTGATCTATTTCACGAGCACTTACGAACCTCTTCGGAGTGCGAGGGAGGAAGAGATAGAGAACGTCTTGGTGTAAAAACAGTCGTAGAAGCTGAAAAGCGTTTTCAATTCATCCCGCGATGCGACTTCTCACGGAACTTCGACGATACTCTCGTGGCCGAGTTTGTTGGATGAGGAAAAGAGAGAAAAAGAGATGGAACGGTAGATGGCTAAAGGAGAAACGCTTGATGCGGCAAAGAGGTGAATCGTCGGAGTCGAACGCTGGAAGGGAGGGTCTGCGAAATATTTCGCCTAGAAAAAGCTGCAAAGCTCTATCTCTTTGTCCTTGTCTGATTCATTCATGCAGCTTTTACTGCTCTCGTCACCGAATACCCTCTCTCTCTCTTGCAACCGTGCTGACACCGTCACAGCGCTTTTGCAACGCGATAGAAGGCCGGACGGATAAAAAAAGAAGAGTTATTAAAATATATGTCGGTGTTGCCGCCAGGGAAAGACGTTATGAATATTAAGCAACTCTTGCTGTCGGTAAACTATACGTGCACGATCGAGTATCCATTCTCGTTTGAGGTCTCCTTCCTTCCGTGATATTGATTCCTTTTCTTTCACCAACGTGAACAACGAACATCGTCGGCTCTGCGTTCTCCTACGTAGAACAAACGAGATCGATCGGCGCGTGCATCATCTTTCGAAAGTATGCATCCGAGCTCTTTGCTCCTCGAGATCGTTCGTCCTTGTGAATTCTTTCTCTCTTTTTCTTCCGTTCGAATATTTTACGTTACATAAATATTCACGCGAAGTTGAAATTCAAAAGTTCCGCGCAACGAAAACCGATACGCCTCAAACGTCTCGGGGCTTCTTGAATTTTGCCCATCCTAAGAAACTATTCTTCTTTTTCCTTCGCTTCCCCTCATCCGCGTTCCTGCTTACTCGACGTTATTTCATTCTACCTCGAACACGATATCTTATGTAGGTATATCGAAATGACGAACGAAACAAAAATATCAAGTAGATTTTATTTGTATTTTAATTACGATTGTACGTTCCTTTGTTCTAAATTTTCTTAAAGAGATACCAAAAAGAAGGCAATATCGAGAGGGACGCGAACAAAGGGAATACTTTCGTGAAAGGGACTTCCCTATGGTGTCTTTATTGTAAAGAAAATATAGTACTCTCTCTCTTTTTCTACAGTGGAAAAAGGAAGTAGAGTCCGTTCATCGAGACGATACGAGTCACAGATTGGTCCAACGATGCGCGAGAATAATACAAGAGAAAAAAAATTCTTTTCTCTCTCTCTCTTGCTCTCAATCGTTCTTTCATTTTCTTTTCACCCCTCCTTCGTTTTCTCGCTCTCTTTCTCGTGAACGGAAAAGGAAGCCTTTTGTTCCTTTGCAGCATGCCTTCGTCCGGTACGGAAAGAGAAAGGGTTAATTAATGCAACGAGACGAGTCGAACTTTAGCGTCGTTCGTAGTCGTTTGCTCAAAAGCCATGCAAGCTATGAAGTACGCGTAGAAAGGTGAGCCTTTCGCGTGTAACGGTCAAACTCGTGAGAGCTTGTTCACGCTAACTCGTCGTGGTAGTCATCGCGTCGGACGCTCCGTTACGGAAACTTTGCGAATCCGTGTGCGTTCTTGTAATATGCTTCGTTGAAAGATAAAGAGAGAGAGGAGAAAGATCAGAGTGAAAGAGAAACAGTATAAAACTCCTAGCCACCTTTTGGCATACCGCGAAATTGCAATTTTGCAGACGAAAAGTTCCTTCGTTGTTTGATAATGAAACGCTTTATCAATTTTTTTTCATAGAATCTTCGATATCGAAACGATTTTTTAGTATTTTAGATGTATACACTCGTACGATGCAACGAGATCGAGAATAAAATAATCTGGTATCGTCTACAGGAACGTTGCGCATGCAGAAATTTCTCAAACTTCTCGCGTAGTCCAATTAGATAAAACGCATCGCTCCGTATTTCGTTCTACAACAACCGAGGAATAAGTACCAGTCTTCGGTGAGTGAATATACCTACACCGGAACGTATCGTTATTTGTAACTTTGGCCAAACAAAAAACGAGTTCAATAATACCGCGAATATTTTCGTTACTGCCAAAGCGAGAATTGAAATCCGACGTGCTAGTTCCGCTAGTTCTATAAAAGATATTTAAAAAAAAACATCGTTGGTATTACAAGAGTATTTTCAGCGAGTTACCCCGATATCAATCGATATTTCTTCTTATCTATTCCTGTACGGTGTCTGCCAATCGAACGTCGAGTTTGGAAAGTTTTCGAACTAAAACAGACGAGAGAAAGAGAAAAATGTCTTTCGCAAAGAGTGTTTCCTCGTATTCCTTAATTGAGGATGAAACATCGAGTTATAAGTTCTTATTAGAGAGCCGGATAAACAAGCAATGGATTTTTCTAGCGTTACGGCCGTCTCTTTCGAACACCTCTCTCTCTCTCTTATCGCGGAAGCCGGAAGCTTCGATTCCCCAGAGTTGCTCCGTACCCGAGGTAAGGAACTTTTGCGAAAAGTTTCTCTCCGTACCTTAACTTCCGCGTCAACGACGGGGGATGATCCATGCTCGATCTCCAATGGATTTTTAAAGCGTTCGAAGGAAGAAATCCACATGTACAGGTTCTTCGATACTTTAACGTGAGTGAGAGAGCGTTATTGTAAAATTCAACGTCTCTACGGCTCGCATCGACAATAATATATTTCAACTTTCCCATTTGTCGTATCGTACGTTTTATCGGGTCATCTATCGTTCGGGCAATGATCGATATCCCTTGAAATCCTATTATCTCGCACGTGCGAAAACGCGTTAATTAAGTACGGTAAGAATCAATTAATTCTGGATTCGTGGGATCTAGATGGAAACTCGAATTTATTTTCTTTCACTTCTAATTGACTGGTAGTCATTTTTAACGCTGGATGACTAAGTTATTTGAAAGTAACGTCACTATCTTCATTTTTACGAAAGGTAAATTATCTAGGATTAAATAAGTGTCAATGTATTTCTTAAATTTGTAAATTATTTCCTGCAAATTAAAACTGGATCACTAGATTTAAATCAGTGTTACTCTGTTGCTAATCATTCGACTACACGTAAGAATTTTTGAGAGAGAAAGTGGACATAGGCTTAAGAATTTTTAGAGTTTCAAGTTTCCTTACGGCATCCTGATCTTACATTAAACATTAATTAAAAAATAGAAAAGAAATGAAACAAACTACTGAACAAATCTTTAGTAATCTAGAGTTAAATACCCGATAAGTGCTAAAAGACTTTCCACCCTCCTACTAACGCATCCTATAATCCAAGAGTCATCGATATTAGGGATGGAAATTAATGACCCACCAGTACTAGAGAAATTAAAATCATGTCCGAAATTATTAAATTCTTACCTCCACGACGATGAATCAATCCGAACGTTGAACTTTAAATACATCTACATACCTGCGTAACATGCAAAGTGCGGACCATGTGTAAAATTACCACAATACACGATATATATCGGCTGAATTCTCCATGTAGATATCCATATACATATACGGCACATATACGGTACATATGTAGCCAGCGGGATGTAACGTGCGCTCGGTCATTAAACGGCAATATATTCGATGTGAACTGGCGCACGAGGAGTGACGTTATTAAATGTGCATAACAGTAATAATTAAAGGAATATTGGCATCGTGGCTACTTCGACGAACGCAAGGATATTCTATAGTAAGGTTAAAGGAAGTTTCGAGCGAACCATTTAAATATTCCTTGTTTATTTATACAGACAAACGATAATAAATATAAAATACGACGCAACAACAACGGTTTCCGTATCCATAAATCATCCCGTAACGAAAATGGAGCATAAAAACAAATGTACAAAAAAAAACAAGTAAGATATATGCATTTACTAAACACGTCGATCAGATTCGAGCGATTATTTAACGCGTGCTCGCGTAAACGTGCCTGTCCAAACATTTTAACCGACTAATCAGCGGATTAACTCCGTCAAAGTCGTAGCGCGACTCAAAATTCGATTACTCTCGATATAAAGCAATAACTGGCTGCCGAGCAGCGACGAACCGTTTTCCCTCGTGAATCAAAGCTTATATTTCGCTACAAACATACGTCGCGTAGAACGTCGCGAGTGCTAGTTGCAAAGCTTTTATCCCGTATAAATCCAACGTTAATGTACAACGGTCCGGTCGCTCGGCAAAGTCGGTATAAAGCAAAACACCAGCGAGCTAGCCCGGATATCGGTGGTGAAGGTTGAAGAGGAAAAGATCGGGAGAGTTTACGGATACATTAGCCGGTAAACACGCAATCATGAGCGAGGAAGGAGACTTTAAAGGTCACTCGAATAGACGCTTTATGCTTTGCTTTGAAGTAACTCACTTTACGACCGTAAAGTATCATAAACCAGTGTTTTCTTCCGCGGCGTCTCGTTTATTTATCCTGTTATTCCAAGCATCGAGCCTTTCCTACGTACGTTAACTTCACCATGGCACTCGTATAAATTTAAGAGTCGTTCCTCTTGAAAACGCGCGTATATTTTCCTCCCTAGCGGTCTCCTCTTACTCCTCAAACAGTTCTCCTCGAACTCTCGTTTTCCTTTTTGCCAGGAAGAGAAGAACCTTATTGTCACGCCTTTCGGAATATCGCACTGCCGATGTGTCTGTACGATGTATACGTAAGTATACGTGTGCGAAGCATAAGCTCGCGAATAACCGAAGGGAATCGAGGTGATCGTTAACGCGTACGACGTTATTTACGAGCGTGGTTGACCCGACGTTACCGTTCGTAATTGTTAATTTAATTAATTTACGAGCGATTACAATAAGAAATCGATAAAGTGTCGCTGCCAATAATTGGACCGCACCAATTTCGATATCCACCGTTAACCGTTTCTCTCGCGGCCTCTCTCGCGTACCCCCCGAGTACGATTTTGTGTGATTTTACGTTTCTATATCTCTCTCTCTTGCTCTTGTAGACGAATACACGTAGAAATTGTACGTTGGAGGTGTTATCGTTATGCGAAACGACTTGCTATTGTAAACTGGTATAAATTGGAGGCGATCGATCGTTTGATCCAATTCCAGAGTTCAGAGTAGTTTATCCGGTCGGCCTTGTCGCGATGCACCGAATCACCGGGATATAGTTTTTCTTCAAGTTTATGCAAAATTCGAGAACCCCGGTGGAACTTTGGGAACTTTCTCCACCCTTGTTTTCCATCTACTACTCTGTACGACCAAAATTCTCTGCATCGGTAGGTAGATATGTATGTTTCTATGTAGATACGTCGTGTACGTACGGTCGATCATCGAAAACATGTTTACGACGGGACGATCGATTTCTAATATATGCGAAGTCACGAATCGCAGCATATTATTGCATGCGTAATGCAAATCAGAGTACGGAATGACAAACGAGCGGAAGACCGATCGTATGTCAGCGGGGACGTTATATCGAATGCTATGACAGATACGAAAGACCTCTGGTATAATTAAAATTGCGTTATTATACGAAGGATACGTTGCATGATTAAAATTCATTTTAAACGAGAGAACTTTCCTAATTTTCAGTTAAATTTTCGCACGATTAATAATTAACGGAAATGGACCAATAAACTTGGTCGAGGAATACGCGTAAATCGATCGATGCAAAACTTAAAACGGCGTAATTTAATCACGCGTCCATCTATCGTACACGTCGTAATCGGACGTTAAACCTTATCGCGTTGGTCGCTCGTAAAATTTCCGCGACAACGTTGTCCAGCCGCGCGATCTCGAACGAGTTAATTATCGACCGAACGATATGGCTCCGTGAAAGTGGAGCTTCTCGCGTGGAACTGGAAAATTTTTCTCGGGTGAACGTAACGATTCTCGATCGTTTGAGTATCGAGAAAAAAAATTCGTGAAGACCTCGTGAAAATCGGGAGTAGGGAGATGTCGTTAACAGTCGGATTTATGATCCATCGGAGTCGAGAGATCGATCTTTACTCTTTTCAGAGAGCAACTGCGTAGATTCAAATCTATAAAAACCAATAAAAAAAAGTAGAAGTTTAAAAAAAAGCGATAGGAGAGTAAGTGGTATTTGGTCGAATTTCGTACCAAACTTTCATATCGTTTTCAAATTACATACCCATTACTAGAAAAATACGCGTACCTACAGATCTCGGATTTTTCTTTTTTTCTTATATAAATTTGTTAATAAAACAAAAGACTCGTATAATTCAACAAAGTTTGCACTCACTGTTAAACAACGTATTTCAAAAAATTTATTGTGGGGATGAGAAAGAGAAAACGGGAGAACGAGAAAAAGATGAATGTTTGTGTGCGTGTATGTACCTATTTAGCCGAAAAACTATGCGATAAGACATAGCGCGTTTCGTCGAACGAGATCCGATCCCCCCCTGTCCGTTCGCCTGAGCTGATGGCGGCGACCGTCCGGCGACACCTTTGTCGGCCAGGCGCGGTATTCTCTTGTTTCGTGTTCGGCTAGATCAGTGGTTGAAATTGGCGGCTCTTCCATAAATAAGATTATTACAAAGTCTAATTTTATTCGGTTTATCTAATTTCAACCAACTTCCAAAAATAGGGTTCTTGTAAAGAAATTTGGCTCTCAAAAGAAATCTAAATCATCATACCACTGATATTTGGCTCTTTTGACTAATGAGTTTACTGACCACTGGGCTAGATTATTGAGTGTATGTGTGTAAGTTGCGTGCTTCCAAAAAAAAATAAAAGTTTGGAAGATTGCGAATCAAGAGAAAAGCGAGAATAAAGAGATTTTGTCTTTATCTATATTTCATTGACACGTGGGATTTTTATTTATCTATAAATACCCAAATCTCACATTATTTATAACTACAGTAATATCTCTCACATTGCCCCAGAGCTTGGAATCGAATTGGTACAGTTTGGGTAGAGAAGACAACATTTCTCGGCGCGCGGCTCGCCTTTGTAGTTCGCCGAACGAAGACAAGGACAACCAATGTAACAGAATATGGGGTCGGGTTTCGCGGCGACCGAGAGATTAAAAAGCAGTGTACCAAATACGACAGTAAAGACAATCTAAACTTATTAATTGTTTATAACAAATAATAATAACATATTGATGAGATCATTCTGATTAAAATGATACCAAACATGATATAATTTGGACCAGATTTATTTATTAATATTCATTAAATAACTCGTTTCATTTTCTTACAGCTTTGATTAAATTGCGAAAAGGGGTTAATAGAAAAACATATAAAATATCTCCATTCGATGTCCGTCGAATGTAGGCTCCTTCCTCCACACTGTCCACCGTTTCGTGTCTTCTCTACCGACACTGTCCACCGTTTCGTGTCTTCTCTACCGACACTGTCCACCGTTTCGTGCCTTCTCTACTCACACTGTCCACCGTTTCGTGCCTTCTCTACCGACATTGTCCACCGTTTCACGCCTTCTGTACTCATATTGTCCACCGTTTCGTGTATTCTCTCTTGACATTGTTCATCGTTTCGAAGTTTATAAGTGTAAAAGAACAATGTAACCCCTAACTCAACTATATGATAAGTAAATATGGTCCAAATTATATCATGTTTGATCTCATTTTAATCGGAAAAATGTCACCAATATGTTAAAAACAATTTCAGATAAGAAAAAGTACAATTAATAACGTTATAGCGTTGTTTTACGAGCTGCGAAGCTATGAGCTCGCATCAAAAGAAACCGCGTCGCGTATTCCATTAGCCACATCACACGCTTGGCTGACTCCGACGAAGATAACATAGGCGCAGGAATAACGTTTCCACAGGCGTAGGAATAACAGGGTGGACAGTGTAGAGGGAGCTCCAGGTGGGTCAATGTGGGAGATATTACTGTAAATACAAAAGGTAGCAAAAACGATTTTAGTCTGCAACGATGGAAGAACTAGATCGACCATAGACCCCTTTCGACGCGAGATCGTGCCTCGTTCTAAACGACTTCCACTCGTCATTTCGAAAGTAACGCGGAACAGAAGCCGTTTGTATCGCCGGTGTGTCACCGACTCGAAAATTGCAGCAAAAGTGATGGCACTACGCGCGAAAGAGAGAGAGAGAGATAGAGGGGGTGGGTAGACGTGCGCGCGCGCGCACCGCGGAGCCGGCGCATTAACTAGCAAACTTACGACAGTATGACAAATGATCCCCGAGGTCATTCGCGTGCGGCCGTTCGGCTACTGTCGCGGCATAGACGTTCTCTCCCTCGTGTTACGCGAGAGCATCGTAATGATCGTACTTAGATTATCGAAAAAGCGCTAATAGCTCGGGCGACACGTTTATTCGAAACGATTAATCATCGAACTCTTTCCTATAGAAAGAAAGAAGGTAGAGCATAATTTCGTTGAATCCCGAAGTCCGTTACGAATTTTATATTTCGAAGACCACGTGACCGTCCTTCCGTAAATTCTAATACGACGAATTTATTTTCGACGATTTACAGAGAAAGAGAATATTCACCCACGTCAAAACTTGGTTTGTTTGCGAAAGAGATGCTTTCCGATTACTTTGTCGGTAATTAAAAAGTCAGTCGGTTGGTAGAATCGTTTGGTTGGAATTCTTTGTAATTTACTAGTAATTTTCAGACACGATTTTTGTTTACGTAATTTCCATAACATTTTATCAAAATTAATTACACCGACGTTTCTCTGTACGAGACAAAAATATATACGTAATATTCAGTTAATGGTATTTCTACCCTACATATCAGATTCGAATATGAAAAGAAACAAAACGATACGAACTTACCGAACCCGTAATGATCCTTCCTTCATCAAAGAACATGAAATCACCCACGAAAGTCAAGAAATAAATCTCTAAAAACACTTTCCCGAACACTCCCGTAAATAAAAGATCACGAACAAACGATCGAAGCATTCTCCATCGTTATGGTTCACCAAGCGTAAGAAAAGTACGAAGGAACTAAAGAAAGTGCAGCAATCTAGTTTGGAAATAGAAAAGTAACCCCTCGATAGCTTAGCCCGACGCAACAAGGGAATCGTGGATGAAATCGCCCGCTAACATCGAAGAAAGGATGCAAGTTTGAAGAAGCATAACGGAAGAAATCGTTGGCGGGGGTGAGAGAGCGTACGAAAGAGAGATAGATAGATAGTACTGTTCATTACATCATGGGCAAAGCTCGTAGATGAACATGTTACAATGCAATTAATTACATGAATTAAAATTAGAATTAAACTTAAAATTAAGATTAAAATAAAAATTATAATTACAATTAGAACTAAAACTAAAGATAGATAGATAGATAGTACTGTTTATTACATCATGGGCAAAGCTCGTAGATGGACATGTTACAATGCAATTTATTACATGAATTAAAATTAGAATTAAACTTATAATTAAGATTAAACTAAAAATTACAATTAGAACTAAAACTAAAGATAGATAGATAGATAGATAGATAGTCCTGTTTATTACATCATGGGTAAGGCCCGTAGATGAACATGTTACAATGCAATAAATTACATGAATTAAAATTAGAATTAAACTTAAAATTAAGATTAACATTAAAATTAAAATTACAATTAGAACTAAAACTAAAGATTAAAGATTAAGAATAACAATAATAGCTGTAGGCAAACCAAAATAAGCATGCACACACTATGCATTAGAAATTTAGCTAGAGTTCGCACACTAGGGGGAGAGATCAAGAAAGAGAGAGAGAGAGAGAGAGAGAAAGAAAGATAGAAGCGTCGGTGGCGCCCTCAGAACCGGCGGGAGAGTTTGCCGTTGGCGTCGTCGTCGTCGCGGCGCGCCGCCGTGAGCTCGCGTATCCGAGCGTAGCGGGGGGTGGGTGGCTCGCTGCGTGCGATGCCGTGGAGAGGGGGGTGCGAGGCGTGAAGCGCCGAGACCGATCCACCTTAGTCGACGTCAAGCCGTCGCGACGCGTGCGTCTTCTCTCATTGTCGTTTTCTCGTAGCTCGCGAGACTCGCGTGTTCGGCCGTCGCGGCGCGCAGCGTGTCGCGAGCGTGTGCCCACCTGTTCGCTCGCAACACCGGAACACGCTAGAAGAGTGAGACCAGTTCCTCTCTCTTATAACGCGTATCACATCTCGTGGTTCACGGTTCATCGTGTTACGGGACCTGTTTACTCGTTCTTTCAGTTTATCGAACCTATCTATCGTGATATATCGCGTTCCTCGTCTCACCAATGTCGTAATCGTGCGCGAATAATATACCAACGACATTTTTTCAGTTGTTTTTTGAACTATTATTCGAGTGGAAAAAGGGCAAGAGGATTTTTATGCTCAACTTGAAGAAATCATTGTTTTGAAGAATAGTGAAAAAAAATAAAAAGATCGTCGTCATGTCGTCGTTGTTACGTACGACGTTCATTTATTCTTCGTCGTCGTTCGTGACCATCGCTTTCTGACCCGAGTGATAGAGTCTTTTCTATTTCACGGATTGGACGCGATCATAGACGCGACCCGGTGTTTCTATCGTGCTTTTGATTAGACGACGAGGGTGTTACCGAAGAGAATTTTTAGAAGAGAACGTCGTGGTAATTGAAGTTCGGGGATCGTTTATTATGGTCATCGGGTATGTACGTTTATTTTACGTACTTTGTTTATAATTTTTCGTATATATTTATATGTTATCGAGGTGGTTCCAGAACGTTTATGAGAGATGCGAAATGTATATATTGGGTGTTGTGTATAACTTAGACGGTGACATTGCCGGAAACGAGTGGTTCGCGCTTCTTCGTAGTTAATTCAATTCGTCCGTTCAAATTACGGCCGCGTTCTCACGTCCCATATCGCGCTCACGCCGCCACGCGTCGCTTTTGTCTTTTTTTCGTCATTTTGTACGAACATCGCGTGACCCTTTTTTTTTTTTTTATTCGAACGTCTACAGCTACTCGTCTCTTTCGCGATTGCCGGTAAAAAGCTCGTGACGAACCAATCCAAGCTTCGATTCGATCGAAAGTTATGTTCTATTGACATATCGTGTTAGAGACTAGTCGAATCGTACGGATATATCATACATTTCGGATAACGAGATATGTAGCTCGATCGTGTTTGTTACTTCGAATTTCTTTTCAGGAATATTGGATAGAAATTTTCAATGGGTATTATCGAGGAATATCGTTAGTTTCACAATTTGGGAACGATTTGTTCGGATTACGAGCATGTAAGTAGTCAATTGTGTGAATTACAAATTATAAGGATTTTTAAAGGTTTATAAGAACTTGTACGTATTACTTGGCAAGCATTTATTATATAATAAGAAATATAGAATATTGCAATAATTCTAAGAGGTTCATCGTTATCAGAGTTTCGAATAAATAAGTAGAAAGTCGTTGATACAATTCATAAATAATTTAACGGTGTCAGGATTGAAAATAAATACGTAAATCGAACAGATGTCTCTTGTCGTATGTTCCTGCACGAAAGAAAACGTTTTCTTTCTTTTGTGCTCCCTCTTCAGTCATCGACCACGTTTCCATACGGTGCGTCGACGTTCGATACTGCTCGTCTTTTGTTCCTTTACATAATATCTATTAACGGTCCACACTCATGCAATAGCATAACAGCATAGACAACGCGGAGTGCCGCGAATGATGAGCGACTGTTTACATCGACATCGGTGCTGGCCTTCTCGCGACACGATTATGTTGTCATAGTTTTCTCGACGGCTTTATCTTTGTTTCGTTATTTCCTTTACCAGATCGATCTCTCGATTTGCTCTACTTATAAAATTTCATGATTTCGTTAGTTTCGTCAGCGATAGATAAAAAATTCGAATAATTACGAGATTTCTTATTATAAACTCTGTACTTCACTGTCCTTTTTAATACATATATGAAATCTAATAAACGACGGTGATAAGGAGTGAAAATACTAGAAAATTATCGATTTGTAAACAGTCAGCAATACTTTATATAATTAAGCAGGATGTTTATTACTAGTTGAGTTGTCACGTGTATTAGAACAGATTTGTAGACTGTTGTCACTTAGATCGAAGCATCGCGATATTCACAATAATTTAAGCAGAAATTATAAATTATGAAGAATTAATCGATTTTGAGAAAATAGATGTAAGATCGAGATGTTGTAAAAAAGATTTTAAGGATAATGTATTCAAAGAAAAGATAAGTACAAAATCGGAAAAAAATAAGAGTCTGTTGGCCAGTTCCGTAAATTTTCCAGTAGCTAACGGTTCGTAAAAAATTCTTACATATAGATTATGCCGAATACAAGAGATTCGAATCTATGAGACTCGCGTTGTGACATAAAACGATCTTTTTTTAAAAAGAAACCTCGTGTAAGATCTACGACGAAACACACCGGCTAGCGAACGAGATGGGTTATTGTTAGTCTTACGCGCGAATCCTTGACTCACATTTCTATTTCGTTCACGCGAAAAATCGTCTAAGGGTCGGCCCCCCCATCCTTTGTTTCTGCTGGCACGTAGCTTTATGGAGACACGTGACGTTTGTGCAAAAGTAAGAGAAAGAGAGAGAAAAGAGCAGCGGTAGAAATTGCCACGGTGGTCGTGGATCGTCTTTTTTTGTTTTCTCGAGCGAACGTTGTCGGCACGAAACGAAAAGTGATACGATAGTTTTAGAACATTGCCCAAATCGACGAACATACTTTCGAAATCGAAGAGATCCCGAGATTTCTTTATTTTCTTATTCTGTTGCCAACACGAGCAACGTTTTATATATTTGACGTATTTGATTCTTTATGATTACTTCTATATTATAAAATGTCTAACGTTATGTATTGTTTTTTTAATTTCATTGAAATTCGAAGTGAATGTAATCACAGTTACTTTTATTTTATTAATTGATACAAACAATATATCGTCGAGCAGTATCAGTGACTGCTTTTAATAAATATCGACAAACGTCCCTCTTCAAGAAGTTCTTCTTTGTTTGAATACTTTTATAACAAATTTAATTACCATTCAGTAGAAACTGTCAATCGACTATCGCTCTTATAATAATCATTAAAACTCAGAGTTGATATTATCTGCATTTTTTTCCACTGCTCCGCCAATCTTTCGGACGAATCGGGACGAAACCGAATAGTGTACACGATAAATGAAATATTTGCCTCGGTATATACGCAAATTCGTATCGCAGGTTGCGTCGACGTTGCACGATCCTAATTACGTCACACACAGAGACACGCATCTATCGTACGTAGCCACGTCTGCCACGAGCAACGCCTCTCATAACGATTCTTATCGCCGATACGAAAACAAAGCTGCACGTTGTTAATTATCCGATAGAGAGGGGGAGTTTATTCGTGAATTTTGTATTTACCGATGAATTAATGGAACGAGCGATAAGCTTCGATGTTCTTTAGTGAAAAAGCACTGATCTAATTTGATGATAAGTAAAGCAAAATTCTAAACAAAAGTTTGTCAAATAAATCGGGGATTTTCTTCGCTATAGATTAGCTTCGAAAAAATTCGTACGACCGTCGATGCGTCAAATACACCCGATTAGCTCGTGTAACTAATTATGTAAACGATTCTTATCGGCAGATTATACATAGCATACGAGGAAAGCCAATATCGACTCGATGTTTTCAATTTCGTTGATTCGTGCCGCTATCGTTTGCAATAACTAACATCTACGTACGTATGTTCATTCGTTTTTGCATCGTATTAGATAAGGCTAATGAATGCTACAAGCTTACTTTCGATTTACCGTTATCTCTCTTTCAAAATATTTAAACAGCGTTTTGAAAACTATGGTTTTAACGATTTCAAATAAATCGATATAACCAGTTGATCTTTCTTACATAATTCTTTTTAAAAGTCAAGAAAATATAAAGTGCAGGATCGTAACGTGACTTCGCATAACAATATTTAACCCTACCCACAGCGGGTGTATTAATAGGCTTTTTCGACAGAGCTTATCGACCGGGTGTTTATTAATAGTCTCCTTCCTACTACACGTTCTTACGAGATAAGGAAACTCGAATTAGCCGATAGATAAATATAACTATCACGACCTTGTACATATCAACTAATCAATTTCGCATACATTTCAAATAAAATTTCGGGTCACAGACGTTGAAAATGATAGTCGCGTGGTCTTCTTCCCGAACAATAAGTATTTCACGATCGATACGAAAGTATGACGAACGAAAGTAAAAGAAAAGAACTTGTAGAAGAAAGAAAAGGGAGGAGAAGAACGAACGAAAGGAAAGTTACATCCGGGCACGCGGACTTCTGCCAAGCAATTCCGCGTAACGGCATCGATAATGTTCGACATTGCGTCTCGCTTCGGAAATTGAAATTTCGTAGTCGTCCTCGTCTTCCCTTCGTCTTTGCCCCGTCGTCGAATACTCGTCGTTCGAGGAAGGATCGGAACGGAACAGAAGGCTGGAACATGAGGGGAGAGACATCGAAGGGTTTCCTATCTAACTCGGTAAATTAGACGACGAGACTTAACGATCCTGCGACCGGGAAATGATTTACCACGCGGCAAAAAAAAAGAGCCCGATCGGAGAAGATTTTCTTCCCTTCGTTGAAATTTTTCTTTCCTTTCAACGTCCCCTCCCCCTCGGTTTGCTCACGGTACGATTAGATTCCTCAAAATTATCGAAAAGAGATAAATCGTTACGAAATGCGTTAAACTTTAATAGGGTAGAGGGGAAATCAAATTTATAACAGTTTCTTTTTTATGTACCCTTCCTTGAAGAAGTTATGGTACTGTTACCGATTTAGTATGGAAATTATTATGTTTAACTGTGAGATTTGAAACTAAGAATAGTTATTATTTGCTCTTTATTCTGTTAAAGATGATAATACTCATTTTTGGCTTATCTATTTGATCAATATTCATAATTTCATTACCAATTTTGAACTATCTGAAATTTTACTGAAATCATGTTAATAATTATCTGCAATTGTTTAATATTTTATAATTATTGGAAAAGTTTCCAATACTAACTGTACACTAAATGTAAAAAAACATTCGCAGTTATTAAATTATGAATATATCTATAAATGAAATCATGAATACTATAAAAACTATGATATGTATATTACTATGGTTACAATCAGAAGAAATTATGACCACGGGAAGAAACAGGAGCAAGGGGTGAAATAATTGTAAATTGCGGAACTTCGCGTGGCAGGGGATGAGAAATAGCGTTGGAGAGGAGCGAAAGAGTCGAATGATTCATAGCCGACGAAAGGACAGCGTGTACCAGTGCAGCAACGCACGCACGTTTGGCCTAAATCCAAGTCACCGCCGTCGTATTCGTCAAAGTTTTCTAAGGAACGCTTGCTTAACCGCGATCGGAGTCGGAGAGTGCGCACATCGGTCTCTCGAGTTGCGGGAACTCGTGGAAAAGCGTTAAAGCGGATGTAACCTTTTTTTCGCGGGATACGTTTCTCCCTAACGAACGAGAGAAACCATGCACGGACCGAATCTCAAAACTTGTTTACAAGAGAAAGAGGGTAAACTAAAAATAAAAAAAAAACAAGAGTGCTATTTAAAAATAAAATCTGAATAGGATCCGACGGATGAATGCGATCGGCTGTCTATCGTATACGTTCGAATTACATCGATCGAATGTAAAGCGAAAAAGGGTACCTTTCTCGATCCCTTTTGGTGTACTTTAGTATAGGTCGAAATGCACTGGTTCACGTCCGAATTCTAAGTTGAATCACGTTACCAGAGTTACGTTTCCATCTAACACGTTGTATGCTGAGCCAATTTTAAATAAAATTAGGTGTTCATAGTCTTTTATTAACAATTTTTTTTCAGAATTTACTATCATATTTCTTATATTAAACCTCACACTCTCGATGACCGATGGTTATATTCTTATAAATATTGATAATCAATACTAGTAAAAATTTTAAATGCGGTATAACAAATCGAGTACTGGTCACCTGTGACCTAGCAGTCAACGTATTAAATAAACAACTTAACTACGATTTAGAAATGTTTTCTGGTATTCGCGTCACCGTAGAATCGATCAAGAAGCAATGTTTGAAAATTTGTTTGAGAAAGGACGTATATCGACGAGCATTGCTCTTGGAAAATTGATTATGTGATTACTTTTGCTTCGTTATACCGGATCGATGCACCTTCTCTTTTTTCTCATCGTTCGGAAGGGTTAATCGAAGAATTCGCGGTATATCAAGGACGTAATAACCATTTCGAAACCAAAGTGGCTTACACATCTGCGCGTCGTGGAATCTCATTTTCTTCCTCCGATTGGCTTTTTCATTGTTCCCGAATTAATCGTAAAATTTCACAAAGCGAGAGAGACATAGGGAAGCCTCGCGTTTCGCGAGACAGCCAATCTACCCTTCCGACCATAGATCATATCGCGCGCGTTGAATTCTTTCGCGATCTAACCGGCCATCATGCGAGAAGGAGTGAACAACGGACGGTGGAGCTGAACCGAACGAACGAACTCTCATGCGTTACTACGGCTTTAATCACCGTCTGCCACAAATACGCGGAGTTGCTAACGAAATTACTTTTTAAATCGCAAACCGCATCGCCGTTGGCCGATGGGGCCGATTATCGAAAGGGAATATTCAGTTTCGAAAAGGGAGTATTAATGTACCGGGTAATTTTGGATAAAGCCACGATGGTATATTTATGCGGTAAATTGGTGAGCTTCGGAAAAAGATATTCTTTGTTACGAGAAAATTAAAACAAAATTCTTCCTTTTCTCTAAATTTTTGCTTTTATCCGTGCAATAAACATATCGGTTACTTGGATATCTCTCGTGTATTTGGAAAATCGATGATGCTACAGGAAGTACATTATTGATCAATTCAGTAATTCCCGTAGTAAATAACTAACGTTATTTTACGCTTATAAAAAGGAATACTCGATTTCCTAACGAATATAGCTGAGACGAAAAATATAGTAAAATCGAAGATAATAATGGTAGTTTCTTGATTAACTTTCAATTTACGGATTCTTCCTACCATTATCATATCGTCTATCCCTGATTAAACATCGTCCGTCACGGTCCATTATTATCTTGTCCGACAGCGATTATCTCTCACTCGCGTCGCGCAAACGACGATGACGCTTAGCAATATCCTAACGTCGGTCGTCGCACGATCGCCTTGCTAGTAAATCGATAGGTTCGTTCGCTTTTCGTCCGCGAATTTCGATCGAGTATACGCCGTCGAAGCCAGCTCGAAATTGGCAACCTCCGTTATTTGCATTGCAAATCGAGTGGATTTTATTTGATCTTCTATTTTATATTTAAACGCGTCACGGTCGTCTCGTTAACGCCTGCCCGAGTGTATTTCATTTGAATTTATTTTATAAATCTACGGCAATTATCATTTGTCGCGTGCCTTTACGGTTGGACCACGAGTGGAAAGTCGAAACGATCGACGACGAAAAGGGAAAGTTAAATGCCGAATCTGCCGGTGGTCCTATCTTGGTGTCGTCAACGTATATGGTATAACGATACAAACGAAAGGTGGGAAAGGCGCTGAGGACGGTGAAAAACGCAACGATGCCTATTGCGACGAGTAACGATGTGGCTTGCGGTTTTAGCTGCGCACGAATTCCACGAGCGATGTCTGGCTATGTACGCGAGGAAAACCACTTCGCTTCTACCACGCAAAAGTGCTTACGTTGCTCCAACGAAAAGGGAGAGAGAGAGAGAGGGCGCCAGGGAAAAGATTGCGGACCGTCGAGGTTTCGGCTTTTGCCCTTTCTTTTTTGCCCACTTCCTACTCTTCGCCTCTTCTTACCCCCTCGTAAAACCGAATTTGTGGTGGCCCTCTTCTTTGCTCGGCCGTGTTAGAGTCGTCTCTGTGATGTTGTTAAGCGATGCTTTTCATTCGATGGTTATGATCTTCTTTTCTGTACTTGGTAATCTTTATTACTGCTTTTTAAATTCCAACAAATTTTATTCTATTATAAGGATAACTATGTTAGGTAGAGGATCCTTTAACACAATCCATTTACTATGCAGGAACTTTATTATACGCTACACTTCTTCCAATTTTCATTGTTATACCCACTGTTCATTATTTCTATAAATTAATTACTACAAAACCATATCCATATTACCTTTAAAGGTAAACTTTAAAATATTTATTATAATACATTCCTAGTCAAACTAACACATACTAATGTAACAGTAAATTCTTCTACTACTTTTCGATAATAATCTCAAAAAAATATGACAAGAAACATCGAGTGTAAGGTTACGGATAAATCGATGAGCCGGACAACGCGTTAAAAATTCCAAGCTAGTCGTTACGGTCACGGAGGTACACGTCAAACGTAAAGTCGTCGATCGTAAATCGATAAGAGGGAACTAGTTTCGTGCATTTAATGAATCGAGGGAAACCTTCTTCCGATTGGCTCTCATGTGAAGCAGCACGTCGCGTGTCGCGTCCAGTATGCAGAACTCATTTGCGTCCACCGATATGCGTGCGGCCCCTGACAACGGCATCGATTGATTCCATCGTGTACGTAATTCTGATTGCTCGTCAGTTTCTATCGTTGCCAGCGATCTGCGACGTCTCTGATTTCCGCGTTGCGTCAACGATTTGGCGACGTATAGCTATCGTTGTTTTTGTAGAGATTGAAAAAGAAAAAAATATTGCAACTTCGTGCAAAATATCGTTCGAGACGATAGGTAAAACGCGTTCTCCCGGTTATCGTTCCACGGCAAAAACACCTTTTTAAATCGAAAATCCATTATGCGTTATCCCTGTACGATCTCCGAGTGGTAACATCGATTTTCGAGTATGTATGAGAACATTCCGTATGCAAATGCACTTTCATAGGTTTTGCTGACACAAGACAACAGGGATCGTGACTACACGCGCGTGCGCCCGCGCAATCTGCTTCTTCTCCCATCTGGAGATATCGCGTTCGCAATTTTCACGACGCTCTTAAAGCCGATAACGGCCTAGCTTGAAATTTTTCGGTGGTTTTCGTTCATCGGTTTCTCGTGATCTAGGAAATTAAATGTAAACGTCGTTTGTTAACTTCCTGCAACGTTTTTTAAAAATATTATCGAAAGTATTTGACAGAGCAAAAGTACAACTTTAAGACCAGCCAGACTAATTTATTTTTTAATCATGATTTTTCATACTATGTAATAAAAATTTTTTTGTGTGTAGATTAATTAACGTTGCTTCTATGATATAAAAAATTTCAGTATTACCTCGAAAATCGATCGATGTCAATATATTCGATATAGGAATTAACGTATTAAACGTACTTCGCAGACCGGTTCGAGAAGCTACTCGTAATTTATAATTAGCAGGGACGCGTTGACCCAAATGCCGAGGCGGTAGAAAAATAAATTCCTATGTTCGATGGGAATATTGACTTTTCGTCTAATTACACGGCTCGTCCCACGGAAATTGCGTTGCACAGGATTTGGTCCCGTTCGGAGAAAAAAAGACGATTATTTCGTTCCATTTACAACGGTGAATCGAATCGGAAGGATATTTCGGTTTTGTCCGAGCTCGGCCGCTCTCTCTCCGTTCGTTCGCTTTCGCGAGCGTATTTTTGGTCCTAGCTACTTCTGCTTTAACAAAAGTTCTTCCATGGTTCTACCATTTTCGTATTACTTCAACGTAAGGGACAACCTTTCTCGATCCATTATCAAAGACGTAATATTATCCTCCATTCAATATCGTCTACCGGTGTACATCGAAAGAATATTAGAACGTTTAGAAAATATCACGTTGCTACTAATGTGTTTCGAAGACAGCTTCCGACTGGTCCATACAACCTCCAGTCAAAAAAATCAAAGTAAAATAATATTATTAATAAAATAGTGTACCTCAAATTTGTAAATTATACTTCATCATTTACGAATTAAAAATACACGTTAAATCTTAACCGGATTACTTAACCCAATTAAAACAAAATGAACAGCTTATTTCTCATATACATTTGAATAAAAACTCGTAATATCACGAGAGATACGCGTGTTACATTTGTTCGGAATGCCATAGAAAGCCGGGTATTTTAACAAAACGCGCTACCATCCCTGAGTTTTCTTAGGACAAACTTTTATTGTAAATTTACCTACGTACGTAATCCCAGAGCATCGAAGCTGCCCGTTCATTATCCATCCTCAATGGCAATATTACGCGCATCGATATCCGTAACGTTTAACGAAGCACGACGAGCTGTGTCACCGCGGAAGGATCCCGCGCGTTTTCTGTGCAAATACGTCCGTAAATATTAACTTTAAACGGGCACGCATACGTGTTGTTCCATGGGTGTATGCCAGCACGACATGGACGTACGTATGCACGGTAATTTCAGCTGAATCGACGTGTAATTTCTACCGCGGCTCTGAATACACAGTGAGCATCGCTCCTATGGTATATATACATACGTACAACGTATACGTATCTACCTCTAGCAACTCTCTCTCTCTCATCTCTCTGTCTTTTTGTCCCTTTCCCTTTTCCTCCGTTTCCCTATCCCGCAAACGGAGTATATTCCCTCGCGCATACTCTCTTCTCGTGCGACGAGTGCAACCGAAGTAAAGAGCGAATAGAGAGGGTTGGAGAAGGGCAGCTTTTTGCTTCGTCACGCTGGCAGAAAAGTCGAGCACGACGAAGCAATTAGTCGTTGGTAATACGAATATAGCGTAACCGCGGCTTTAATCGCGTTCTCTCTTTCTACCTTCCTCTCTCTCTCCTTCTTCTCACTTCCCTACCCAAGTGTCTACAGATTACGAACGGGAGTGCGGTGGGATGGAAACAATGTCCGTAGGTTGATGCCAGCAGAGATAGATTCTAATATAAACGATGAAATTTATACCGTTGCACGGTTAAAGATTTCTATAAATGGGATAAATGTTTTATGCGATTTTTAACATATTTTTGGAGTCAGACCATTTTTTGTGATCACTGCACAATATTATTCGTATCATTTTAACTATAATTATACTGTATGATCATTGACAATAATAAGAAAAAGAAAATGTTTCAAAAATAAAAGTAACGATAGCGTAGTCCAAAATATCGTTTGATAGAAGTAAGAAACGAGAGAGAGTCGAATCTCGTTTGAGCCTTCTTTTCATCGACGGGCATACGGTATCTGAATCCGTGAGATCACTTACCGAGCAAGTAGGGCAGAACGAAGCTTTTTCGTGAGGATCTTTCTCCCTTTCCTCGACGAGCCCTTACCCGACAGATGCTCCCATACACGAGGTACATGGATGTGCACGCGTACGTAGTCTCTCTCTTTTACCCCTCTCCAGTGTAGCTAATCCGTAAGCGTGTAACGAATATACGTAAGCCCGTCTCGTTATAACTAACAAGCGATAACGATGCGAGCTCATATTTCGGACTGCCCTCTCTTATTTTCTCCGAATGACGGCTGGCTGTGTCACTGTACGCCCGCGAGTATACGTTGATCATTTCTCCATTTCTCAGGTGAGCTATGGTTTCTTTTGCAAGGTATTGTGACTTATTGTGATTTATTCTTTCAATACTTTTGTCTGTTACTGGAGCTTTTTTACAAATTTATCTGCTTATTTGTGTATTACTCTGAATATTTTTAACGAGTATTCTGTTACATGATTTGTGTCTGGATGATCGTAAAAGTTCAGATTATAAAGAATATAAATATATGGATAAAGCATATTCTCACTATTTTCTAACTAATTGTAAAATTGAAGAGCAATTAACAAATTAGTGCACACATTATAAACTAGTAAATATTTATTATATTTGTTAATGAAATCATCTTTGAATCATCCTACATAAAATTCCAAGCCTGACCCAAGTATAAATATTAATATAAATCAAAACGACGTATATTAATTAATTCATCGTTCGATGCTTACTCCTCTCCACCTCGAGCTCTCCCCGAAGTAGTGATAATTACGGTCATGTTATAACGAAAGGAAATTTTTCAAGCTCCGTTCTTTTTCCCTCTCATTCTTTTTCATCCCCAAAGCAAACATGCGCTTGTCCGAGAACACGAGCGTGCACGAAGGGGCAACGTCAATGCACGAACAAAACATCTCTCTCTCTTTCCCTCCGTGATGCCACATCGAGCGGCTCGCAGTTGATTGTTCATAGTCGGGATATCCGCGTATATCCACCACCCAGGTACTCTTATAATAGTACATACACGCGTACCAACGGCAGGAGGAGCGAAGTAGAGCACATTCAGCATTATCTGCCACGTGGTAATAAAATACTCTTCTGCGTTCCCCTTTCCACGCGTGTATCATCCGTCCTTCGTATAAACGCGAATGGTATACACGCGGCGGACGCTCCGCCCGATCCCCGTTTTAACGACGACGATGCGTTCTTTCGGCGCGTCGAATTGCGCGTACGTTCGACTTTTGAATCTGCCTGGCACGTGTCGGCCCTCCTCGAGAACAAAAAGGGGACGATTTTCAAATTAGTCTCGTTCCAGTGAAGTTGAATTTTATTTTTTTTTTGAGAATTATAAAGAAAGGGAGAGGTCGAAATTGTGGTTAACTTTGAAAGACGAACGGTAATGGAATATTTAGTTTAAAGTTATGAAAACTCGAAGCAAGTTAAAATCTCGTACGCGTTCGTTGTTGAAAGGTCTTCTTTCATACCGCGCGTAATATGATAATGGAAAATAACGAGGCCCAAGCCAGCGTACGAACGACTCGTTCGTTCGTTCGTTCGTTCGATAATTACTTTTACATCCGTCGGCGGACGTAAATTAATTGAACTTGTTTTTCCTTAATTAATTTTCGATCGGCCGTGAACGAACTTTCCGTTGGGATCAGAATTGCAATTTCGAGTTGGGGGCACCGACGCTTTCCGATCACGGCTGGAGTTTCTAGTGCATGCATGAGACGGATTCTCGTAAACAGGTGCCAGCCACTCTATCAGTACGTGTAGTACCTAGCGTCGATAATTATTGGCAGGTCAGCGAAGCCGAAGTCCGTCCGCGAAAGTTCGTTATATAACGCGATGCTTCCCCTGTATCCTTCCCGTAGGCGCTTCCCGTTCGGGCTGCTGCTGATATACGAGCGGATGTTGTCTACGACGATGCCAACCCTCGGATAACGACCATCCAGTAGCGTACGTTAATTATCCTCTTTTTCCGAGCGCAACGCATTTGCCTTTTGCTCGAGATCTCGTACAACTTTTTGGACATCCGTATGGGCGTACAATGAGCAGCAATAACGGTCGGACCGTGAAAGGGTACGGTTCTTTTGTTTTTCCCCTTTATTACTTATTTTATATATCTATACGATCGGTTCTCTTGATTTAGTGAAATATGAAACGTGAAATATTGAAACGTGTGCGTGTTGGCGACAGAATAACTGACTTTATGAATCAGAAGTCGGTAGATTCGAGCGTGAAAAATCGGTATATCGGTAGATTAGTTTAACACTTTGACTGCCACGCCGGTCACTGGTGACAACCACTTATTTTTTCAGTGAGACTAGTGATTAGAATATAGTCTTATTTAACCATATTACACATAATTTATTATTGTATACTTAAAATAATGAACATTTTATTATGATTACTCGAGGTGAAATTCTTACAAAATTCAGTGGCAGTCAAAGTGTTAAAAAAACACAATATCCACCTCATGGCTTCATCATCAGTTCAGTTCGATGCTACAACATTATTATATTGTTACATATACTTGCAAAGTTTCAAATCGATACGACAATTAGAAGTAGGTTAGATCGATAGGATTGGCATCACTGGTCGGCGAGTATGCACGTCCGTAAAAAGAGCGATCGCGTCGTAGTTCTTAGAAATCTGTTTGTCGAATGTTTCAACTCGCTGTCGCGTTGGTGCGCTGTTTTCTGTTTGGTCAGGGCCACGCGTCGCCTGTAAAACAAACAAAGCCCGAACAGACAGTCAAAGTCAAGCTGTCGTAATCGAGAGTCGAAGTTAAACTGTCGTAGTTGGAATAAAACTATTGGTCACGTGTGATGATAAGTCAAGTCTTCGGTATGGTGACTTTTTTTATACTTTTAAATATACTTTTCTTTCATTTTTGCAATGGAATAATATATAAAGATCATTAGAAACAAATTCGAATTATTTTAATAGACCTCGAACAAACGATTCGGAAGTTTGGTCGTTCGTCATTAATACAAATCATTGTATTATAAATTTTTTTTATTATATACAAAATAGCCTAAATAAATAAAGAACCGTATTAATTGATTATTCAATAAAAACATGTAAGACGATGCACGTAAAAAAAAAAAAAGGAACCGAATCAGTTACCCATCTTTAAGATACAAGAGAAATCCCCTGCTAATTCCACCCAACGTTAACTCAATAATATCTTGGTAGTAGAAAATAGACGTATAAAACCCATTCCCACGGGTAATACAACCAGACATACTATTATTTCTCCCCACGGTACATACGAGCTCGTCGTTCACCGATTAATTACCATCCCCCCCTCCCTTTACTCCTCATCGTATCTTCGAACTCCTTTACATCGAACGAAGGAATTACACGGCGAACTCTCGAGGCAAACGATAAAACTCAATTTTACGTGGGAATCGATATTCACCGTGTTACTCTAGCCCGTTTTTTTCACGTGTTTGCCTAAGCTTCTTCTTCCTCATTCCCTTATTACTTACGGCGAGTACGTCAAGTTTTGTAACTCTTGTTTTACAATCTACCCTCCTACCACCACCGTTCTTTACCAAGCTAGCTCGGACGTAACTTTCGAGCCCGTCCCTCGCGACAATGTTTTTATCGCGAAAGCATCGTACGAACGTACGGACGATGTCTATCGATCGCGAGCCACGCGATCATCGAATTTCCTCTGCTCGTTAGAAGAAGACGATAGGGAGAGAGAGGGGGTGTACAGGAGGAAGGGTAACGTCGAGACAGTCGATATCGGTTTCATTCGAGAGATACGGAAGAGGAGGAGCCGAGAGAGCGAGCGTGCTGCTCGGAAAGGAGTACGGTGTAGGGGTGTACACCTTCGTATATATGTGTATATATGTGTATATATGTGTATATATGTGTGTTTCTGTGTGTGTTACCGTCCATGCGTATCCTCTACGTGGTACAAACGTGTGTGGGAGGCTGTGGCGAAGAGGGGAGAGGCGGAACCGGCACGGGACGTTAAATTACACGCTCAACGGCAAATGCACGGTCGCTCTGCACCCGGTTGCCCGTCGTTTATCCCACGTACCACCACCAACGCCGTATATTACGTCCGCACGGCGTATTAACCGGCCGCGTTGCCGTACACCTGTTTACTTTCAGCGCGTCGTATTATTTCTATTAGCGCCAGAGAACGTATCTGCGAACGAGCGAGCGAACCGAGTAGGTTGTACGGCCCGTGCGAGATTATCGGAGCATCTCCGGCGTTACTTCGAGAAATAAGTCTTAATATGGTAGGGACGTGTACCCGCTTATCGAGGAAAACCAACCGAGTATCTTTTTACACGGGAGATAAAACTTAACGTATTTCTTTTTAGTATCGGATCTTTTCTCGGTGTAAACCGTGTGGTTTTGATGAAAGGAAGATGCATCGCCTTTGACAAGCTTTATGCGAGTCTACTTTTAACGAGTCGATTAGAAGTTTTGATAAGAATTCTTTGTTGAAGCTGGTTCTTTTAAATTGAATAACTTTTTTTATTAAATAATAGAAGTGACACGGAATTGCGAAGAAATTTTTGGAAAATTCAAGTGACAGGTGCGGTAATAGGAAATATACTTTCTCGTAAAAATTTGGTTTTATTTCGGTGAGAAAAAGATCCGTCAAAAATGATTATTCACTTTTATAGAGTCTAGGAGTACTTTATATATCGCTTCACCATATAATTCGTAGTGCCAACGTCGGAACGATCGTCCGACGATACTCTTTTTTTCCTTTTCCTTCTTTCACGAGCACGAGAGAAAGAGAGAGAGTCGAAAAGTTTCTTCTCGTTTTCTCATTCCCTTTTCTCGTTCCTCTCTTCTTCTCTAAAAGTATATCGAACGTGCTCGAAAAGTTACGTCCTTATCATCGAATTGCGGTCCACGAGATTCGCCGACTTTGATTCTTTCCGCTCGCATTTCGGATAAATTCGCGGATGGTCCAGTTTACTTTGGCTACCGTCGATTTTCCAGGTACTCGCTTTCTGGGACAGAGAGAGCCTCTCTCGTCATTACAGTTTTCGGGGCAAACAAACGGAAACGCGCGCACGGTTCGTTACGAGATCCTTCGTCGGCTGACATTCGTCGAAAGTTTGTTTCTACGGGAATTAAGCGACGCGATACGAGAGAAACCTGAGGGCTCGGTTTTGTTAACGATAAAAGGGCTCTCGTATCTTTACTTTTCATCTTAATTAAACCTCGATGGACTTCGAATAGATCCCTGCCAGAGGTCTAATTAAAATAAGAGTTCGATTACGATCGCGTCGGTTCATCGAACCACCTTCACCTTTATAAAAAAGATATATTTGTCCAGAAGAAAAGTGATCTCGGGGAATTGCAGTATCGTCCATCTTCGTTTCCTCGCGAGTAACGTAGCCTCGGGAGGAGACGAGCGGCGATCGAACCGGGAGTTCCCGCTTAACTCGTTCGGTCCTTGAACTTATCCGACACGCCTTGTGTGCACACCTGTGCGATCGTCTCGCAATTAGCCGTCGAACGAAAGTAAAGAGAGAAAACATCGCCCCCCGCTGACGTCCGTCGTAAATTCGATCGGGTGCACCCTCGATGCACGTATAAAAGCAACGTGCGGGAGAATCAATTTTTCGTATCGTCTCTCCGATCGTACGTTTGTTTTTCGTTCGTGAATAATTCTTCGATATAAAATACAGTGTAACTGGTGATAACAAAATAAATTTAATACGTTTAACAATTTTTTCGTATCAATTAAGTCGTTGATACTCGAACTTGCATAACAATATATTTAATATTGTTCACGTTAGCCACTCTACATTTTTTAACAAACCAACCCAACAGTTTACTACCTACTAAATATTCAAATTCAATTATCCCAAAGCATAAAGTCTCCCACGCAAAAAATATATTTCTTCGCGTGTCCGATCACCTGATCATCCCAGCCATTACGCGACAGCCCGTACAAATTAATCGCGTCCTATCCTTCAGACTCGACGACCGTAAAGATAATTTACTATTCTCATGAGAGAAGAAGAAAAAAAAGAGATCATCGTTGACGTTTATCCGACGGTCGATTAGCTCGCTACTCGCGTTCGGCGATAGTCTTCGCGATCGTACCTACTCGATGCGCGCGAAAAGTACGACACGACAATGGCGGATGGGTAGCCGTCTTAATCCACTTAAGCCGCTTAATTCGCGGGAGCGCAGTTACGTGAAATATTTACTCGTAGCGTAGGTACATATACTCAACGGTGGTGCACAGGTGCGCGCGCGTACGTGGAAGTCCGCCACCCTTCTTCCAGGCCCACCCTCCTGGCAACCCAGCAGCCAGCTCGTCGCGACGAGTAGAGAGACGGAGGGAAACCTTAGCCAAGAGTTACTAACTCCGTCGGAGCGATATAACGAACACATGTTCCAACGCGGGTCTACATAATCCGCGACAAGCTATATAAAGATGTATGCGAGTTTGTGTGTGGAAAGAGAGAGAGAGAGAATGTATGAGTGTATACGCGTGCACGTTTCTTCGTGTGAGTGCTGCAACGAGAACGCGTTTCCCATTACTATTATCGACTTCGACTTTGCACGATTCCCTCTCTCTCTCTCCTTTTGTACTTCTGGAAAATAAGAGTAATATTTATGAATCAGGAAATTACAGACACGTTTCTCCTATCGTCTGTTTTAATAAAAACTATTTATTCGTATTATCGTTCGGTCGTCGGGTCAACGCACCGTTCTCTTTCTCTCTCTCTGTTTTGGAATAACGTAAAGTTTAGTGTCTATCCAACGGTCCTTGAATTATTTCATGAATTTGGAAACTCTCTAGTCGAAGACACTTCTTCCCGGATCGCGTGACTACCGAGGTCGATGTTCGACTAGTGCTTCTTCCGATACCGAAGAGTCGATAAGTGCTGGGAGGGAAAAAAATTCTTTTTTGTTCTCGATGTTTGACCCAGTTCAGGGTTTTTTTTTTTGGGTCTGTATTAAAATAAAAGGGAGAAGAGGGAAAAGGGTGGAAACGTGTCAATAACGCCGGGGTCGCGTTCGCGTTGGTTTTGGTATCTCAATCAATGTTCGTAAAAGTGGTGGAATATTTTTGAGCATTCGGATATTGTGCTAATCATTCTAATTGAAGAGTCGGGAATCTGTGTTTGCGAGATAAAAGTAACGAGCAATAGAAATTATTTTACTTTTATTTAGAGGCAGAAGAAATAATTTAAAACGGTGTTGAGCTTTACTAACACTTATAACAAAAATATAGATTATTTTCATTGATTAGTAAATCCTTTCAAACAATCTTTACCACAAGTACTACGAGATTTTTCTGATATCATCTAATATAACCAAACAAATCTATCTTGTCATCAACATTGAATATACTGTTAATCATCCATCGTTATTACAATCTCCCTAAAAAAAAAAATGGGCAATTGTCCCTGTACAGAGTATAAAACATCGAGAATTTATCGATAACGATTTCTACCTTCCAATTGAACGGATAACACCGTGACGTCACTCGTTTGCATAACAATGATTATTCTCTTGCACAGCTGTTCGAGCTCGTTACGATCGCTTAGCTTCTTTCCATCGCGAGCGTTGCCACGCGCGAAGGTGTCGGGCTATCGGAAACGAGGTAGAGCATTTGCGAGTTACGTGCGTGAACAACGGTATGTCCGGTGGTGGTGTCTTCGGTGGAGGTAGACAGGTAGTAGAGGTGCGCACGCGCGCACGGTGGTCGCACGGGAGTAGAACGAAAGTGCACACGCACGAACGGAGGCGATCGCACGTGACACGCAGCTTGATGTCAGATACACGCTATGCACGAGCGATTTCGCGCACGTACGAACATCTGTCGCAAGAATCGAGTTTCGATCGGGCCTAATAGCTCCGACTCGTTAACGAAATTGTTTGTGCTTCGTGATGCTCCTGCTAAACAAACCCGCGATCTTGCGATTCCACCTATTTTCTCTCTCGTCTTCTTTTTTTTTTTATTTGGGATAATTCGATTCGTCTAGACGATTTCTTTAAAGTCGGAAGGAAATCCAAGAGCGAGGGAGAGGTCGGCATTAATTCCACCGCGATATCGTATCGTTGAAAGAGGTCAAACATTCGTAGCTCTCTCGATAACGTGCACTCGTACTGTAACCGTGTTTTGTGATTTTCAGTGAAATCATTTCTTCTTAGTGCGTTAACCTTTTTTTCACGGCCGATGATAGATTACTTTGATCTTTTTTTTTTGAGAGACAATGATAGATATTCCTTGAGAGTTGAATATTTACGCGTTTAGAGCGTCGATAAATTACGAAGGCACGGTGCTAGCGTCAGCCAATATCGAGAGAGGGAACAGTTCTCTTCCCGACAAAGGAATATTTGTCGAAGTAAAACTCGCGTTTCGCGTCGAAAACGATTTTTATAAGTGTCGGTTACGCGTATTCGAGTACAAAGCCTTCCATCGTCCCTCTCTCTCTCTCTCTTTTTCTCTTGGTTCTTCGACGTTCGCGCTGAACCGAACGGTAACACGAACGGAGATAGCTTTTTGTATCGTATCGCGTTTCAGTACGATGCCTTTGTAGAGAACGAACGATTGGCGTGACTTTCGAATCGAAATGCATCGGACTTATCGATTTTTGTTAATCGAGGCTCGGCCCGAGTTAGAAAAGAAAGAAAGGAGGAGAAAAAAGAGGCTGATAGATAGGCGGCACACGCAGGATTCGACCGTGGACTCGAACGAACGGAACGAAATTCGGATGAAAATATATTTGGTCGCTGGAGAGAGAACATTTTTGGGATTCGATATACACGATTTTGTAGCTTATTAATCGAGTTAACTTATTTAATAACGTGAAGTTTCAAACTGTTTCGTGATGATGATGACCGATCGAGACAATGCCGATTAATCCGGGGTCAATGACGCTGGATCATATCGACTCAAGACGTTTTTAAACTCATATTTCTCGACATGACACAGTTGTTGGACCTAAATTGAGAATTCGAGAACCCACTAATTTATTTAAATATAAAACACAAGACATTTTCAAGCTAACAAAATATAAAAATATATTTTCAGAAAAATTTCGTAATATCACCTATACCAAACCAAATCACGTTTTCCAGAACTCGAGTCTTCCGAATTCGCTTCGATCGAAAGTTCAAAAAAGTCTGAATTGTCGCGTCCTTCTCATATTTTCCAAAAAGTCAGAGCTATTTAAAAGATCGTTCTCCTCTACCCTAAAGCAACGAGTTTCGACCCAAGGACGACCGTCGAGAACGTGCGCGTCTAACGTTACGAAAGAGCAAGGAAGGAACGAGTTGCCCTTAGTAGGTCAAATTTGCAGAGGCTGAAACTACAAAGTTCGCTTCTCTCCGGAAGAGAGCTGCCAGTGTAACCGGTAGCAGCTACCGGTTGGTAGATTTCTTCGTAGGAAGAGAGTGGATCGCTTTACGCGCGTATATCTTGAACGATAACGCGCTAGAGACGCCAACGCGTTGACGCCGGTAGGTAGTGCCGTAACCTGGTCACCGGTAGTCGCTTCATCGTACATGCACGAGACACGATATGAATTGCAAATGGCTGAACGTCGTAGCGACAAGAAACGTAGAGAGAGAGAGAGAGAGTCGAGTTATATGTAATATCGTTGTCGCGAGCGATGATCCAGTTTCCAAGAGAGAGAGTACCAACCATACTGGACCGAATATCTCGTAAGTCATTTACGGATTGCTACGAATAATCTCCTTCCTTGGCAGAGGATGATACTTCATTAGGGTCGAGGAAAAAAGGGCGGAGCGGAAGTAATAATTCTTCGAGAGTGCTGCTTCTCTAGTCGATGTCGCGCATTCCGATGAATCGCGTGGATGATGGTCGTAAGAGAGGAGGGGGTGAGATATGGACGGTGAAAAGAAATCGACGAAAATGAGGGTAGAGGGAGGGATGAATAAAGGGAGAGAGAAATGTTCGTAGCCGGAGCGTGGCCCGATAATCAGAATTTTTTTTACGATCGACGCTTTCGAACGAAACGAGAAGCAACGTGGTAGTATCCTCGAGGGGTATTTCCAGCGGATCGAACTTTCTGCATAATATCGATGCGAAATTCGGCTCTTCTCTCTCTCACTTTCCTACTTCGTGTATAACGCGTTGTGGGCAACGCGCGCGCTTACCGAAGTACAAACGTCGAGGATCGTGAATTTTCTCTCTCTCTCTCCCTCGCGATATTTCGGTGGCCCGGGTTCGTTTCCTTCCTGCGTCTTTCTCTCTCGTCTTACTTTTATTCCCCGTTCCCATTCCGAGCAACCATTTCCGCGGAGTTTTACTGGCTACGTCTCGAAAAAGCTCGAGAGGGGACCGCACGAGAACCACCGTCGTCGTCCGCGGAAGAGAAGACCACGTTACGTGGCCTTTTCTCCGAACATCAAAACCCTGAATTTATGGCGGCCACCTAAATGTTCGCTCGAGAAAACCTCGTTTAGATCCCGCATTGTACTTCTAAGAGTCCGTTCTCCTTTTCGCGGTCCGCAGGAAAATAATCGTTCTACGGCCTTTTTCGACCTTTTAAGAAAAGAGACCCTGGTTAAAAATTTTTAGGAACGAGAGAAAGATCTGTTATTTTCGTCTAAGTTCCCGAGTCAAAATTTTCATCGTGATTTGACCCTCCAAAATGCTTTCTTAGGAGTTTGGGAGTTAATCTTTGTTAGTTAATAACTATTTAACTAAGACGAATTTCGCAAAATATTATTAGACTTTTCGATTCAAGTCATTGATGTGTACATGTCATCCTCCGCTTGACTACATGGAACCGGACACCCTGTATATTGTGAATAAACTTCGGTTTCAGCCTCCAAATGGCAGTTATGTCCATTTTTAACGATTGGAGGGTCAAACCAAAGTAAAAATTTCGACTCTGATTGAATCAAAAACAATCCTCTATTTATTCACTAGATCAACAGAGAAATATATAGATATCAACGCGTAAGATTTTCGCCAGACGAGTTAAATCCCAGTGCGATATATTCCGACGTTCGATGTGGCAACGTGCCGCGATCTTGAAGTAGAATTAAAAGGCCCCTTCCGAAGTCGAGGGAGGAGGACTCGAGAGCACGTCCAAGTATACTCGGAAAACGTACGATAAGTAGAAGTGGGTCGCGCGAGCCAACGAAGAGGAAGCGAGAGAGAGAAAGATAGAGGAGCAAGACCAGAGAAAAAGCACGTGGGGGTGTATAACCTCGAGGGTGGAGAAGAGAACCTTTCCCTCTCTCTCTCTTTGTGTTCTCTTATTATTACGTAATCTCAACGTGTAAAAGCCAGGACGAATTTATTTGCACAAGGGCAGCCACCAGAGCTACCACCACCGCTTGCTACCACCGCGCTGCGTTTGCTTGTCTTCCACTCCGTGGGATCTTTCGTGAAGAAAAGGAGGGAGTAAAGATAGAGAGACAGAAAGGAACAACGGTAGAGCGAGTTTTGAACGAAGTGTGCATTATGCAGCTCTCGTACACTCTCTCTCTCGGAGGGCTCGTCCGAAACTAAACGGTGGACCTTGAATCCTCTCGCGTTTTACCTTCTTCCTACTACTCGACGACGAAAAGCATAGAAGAAGGAGCATAAAGAGGAGTAACAAAAACGCGCACGCGTGCGTATGTTAGCTCGTGTGGGCCAGTGGTATAGCAGAGAGGTAGCGCGGTGGCTCTCTCGTGCAAAGCCGTGTCATTTTAATTAGTGCTTCAAAGTAAAGCGTTTACCGGTTTCTGTTGCCCGAGTCTCTACGCTAGAAGAGGGAGAGAGGCGGTGAGAAGCTTTTCGCGGAGTGGAATAACAGACCGAAGTAATTACTTCCGGCTACAAAGGCTCGAACTTCGAACAAAGATGTCTCGTGGAAGTACGAGAGAGAAAGAGAGAGAGAGAAATTACGTAGGGGTTGCAACGGCTCGTCCCACGGTCCGATCATCCTTTCAATTTACATTTTCGCGATGACGAGGACACCCTACAGTTTTCTAGGTATATGTTATATCGTTCGTCCAGCCTTGCACGGTTTCAAGAGGAGCACGTTTTCAACCACGGAAAAGAGAATATTCCGTTGGTTACGCAAACGGTGCCGGTAGTACGATGCGAGTGTCGGAAGGACGGAGAAGTTATTACCTTTGCGATGGATCGATAACCCGACGAAAGTTATTACGAGGACGGTAACGGAAGAAGCCCGGGATCGATAGAATCGTGGTTGGTGTACCTCGTTACCCGCGTTTCGTCAAACTACTTGAAACAGTGTTGGAACGTAAACGACGATTGTGCGTGTGATTCGAGAAATGGTTTCTTACGAGTCGTGACATTCTTGTATTTATTTGGTATTTTAAAAATGGGGGCATCGATAAATAATCGATTAACACTAGATTTATTTAATGAAGAATTATAGTAATTGTATACGGTATGTGATTTATTTTTTATTATTTTGGCAATTTCTATTTCTATTTGTCTACCACTCATTCCGTGTTACATATTCATTTATGCACTATACCTAGATGTACCGAAACGGGTTATTTTAATCCAACATACAATTCGGTTTATCACATTAAGCTCACCGTTGAGATATTTATGCTAAAAAGACAAGCTAAAAGAAGCAAATGAATATTTGACACACTTCGAGTCTCTCGATTGAAAACTGAAACATCCGTCCAGAAGATCGTCGTTTACGTAAATCCTTTAATAATTTCCTTATTCCTATAACGGACAAGCGTATCTTTATTAATCAAATTGCGACGAAAGAATTTCCGTGTAACGTCAGTCGATGGCAGTCTGTCGCGAAACCCAGCAGCAACTTATTAACATTTAACCGGAACGCGCTATGAATTAAAAATGAGCCCCGATGCATATATACATGTACACATATACGGAAACATAGGTATACATTAATCTCCATTCATCTCTCGTTGGTCCCTGGGTGATATTTGATACGTCATCGATGACCTTGTCACCTCTTCGAACGAAATATCCGTTTATCGTTCATTCTCATTGTGCTTTTTAGTAACACGGTGAAAGCCTAAGCACGCGAGTTATGCATGTAATACGCCTAATGTGTCTCAAGGTGAGCATAAAATAGTGTAAGAACTGGTCGAGGAAGTCGTCGAGGTCGCTTAGATCAGCCGTAAAATCGGACACCTTCGGAAAGACGAATCTTTGGTGTCCCCTTACGCTCGCCCGCGGATCAACCTTCTCGTTCAAATAAATCACCCGACACCATCGGAGGGTTCCACTGGATTTATGCGCTACGACGACTTTATGATTCCGTGTATTAAGCGAAAAATTGAATTCGCGAATGGGTAAAAAAGGCCCAGAGGTAGTAGACCGCTTTTGTCGAACGGTGTGAAAACATTTAAGTAGCTTTAGTCTTGCGATCGATCGTTTATTCGAGGAGTTTCCCTAAGCTTTAAGGTTTAGAAGGAAGAAAGAGATAGAAGGCAACGAAATATTTTCGAAATTTTAAAAAAGCAGTCCAAAACTACGAGAGACTTAGCGTGACACTAATTTTTATACAATAGTACTGTACGAACTTTTATTCTAGGATTACTTAAAATTTGACCTACCAGGAACCCATTAACAAATTTTTTTATAGAACACATTTTTACGACATAAAAGCATGTAAGCTTCCATTAGCAGACAGGTAAACAGTTAATATTATTAAAATCTATATGACTTTACTTAAAAAATACAGTATGGAATATAGAAATCTAAATAAACATATCCGAAATAATATTTCTATTAACGCGAAAAATGAAAGAAATGAATAATAAAAATGATGCGAGATATACTCGTATCTACTGAAAATTAGATATTCGATCGAAAGAGAAGTCAATTAAGCGTGGACGAGCGTGGTAAGAGGCGCGACGAGACACGGGGCGGAAGAGGGGTAAAAAGAGCGGCTTGGTTTGGCGTAAAACGAAACGTCGAGGTTGGAGGCGATAAATAACGTCGGCCGGTCGAGTCGATCGGAGCGAGCCACCGGCAGCAGCAGGCAAAGCGCAAACATAAACTATCAATGGCGTGAAAGGGTGTCGAAAAGGGGGTGGGTGGGGGCGTAACCGGCTGCACGAGCGCGCGCGCCTTATCTCGACCGTATGGCCGGATTGTATGGCTACGTATAGATTATAACCGAACGCCATAGCTCTCGACATCGATGACGGACGCCTACGCCCCTCGCCATTTCCGTCCTCTCTCTTTTTCTCTCTCGTTCTTCCCTAGCCCGTTTATTTTGAAGAACATCGATTTCCCGCATTTCATACCGCACCGTTTTTTTAACCAAACTGCCAGTGATAAGATCGAGAGAAACGTTTCAACAGATTGAACTTAATATTTTCCTATAAAGTCGTCTATGAGCTTTGAATTTATTTGCATGGAGTTTAGTAGTTTATTATGTTGTCTTAAAAAGAAGAAGAGAATTTTATTTTGAATCTTTTTTTTAATTACTCTAATAAACACAGGTCAGCTGATTTTGACAGCAGGTCGAACTTAATGCTTCTCTATAAAACTATATATGGGCTTTAAATTTGTTTACACGAGGTTGATTAGTTTATTGTCTTCCAGAATTTAATTTCGTATCTTTCTCTTAATTACCCTAATAAACACAGCTGATTTAATTTTGACAACAGGTTGAACTTCTCCATAAAGCAGTATAGAACCTTTGAAATGATTCGCACGTAGTGTATTAGTTTATTTTCTCTTTCAGAAAAAGCAAGAAGTTAAATTCGCGTCTTTAAATTGCTCCAACGAAAACAGCTGATCTCTTTATCGTTCGTAATGATACCAAACACTCAGCCCAAATAATTCTACGCTCTTTTTGACGAGAGTAACTTTTTTTTTTTTTTGCGGGTGGAGGAAACCTTACTTTCGCCTACAGGGGGTAGGGTGAGATTCTTACTCACTAAAACCTCCACCCGTTTGACCATCGGTGTGTCGTGCAAATACCGATGGCCAAAGTGCCAACTAAACACTTGACATATGCACAATGCATAAACACACGGTTCCGTGGATTCCTTAAAGCGTCAAAGTAAATTTCCGTCGGTTATCGTAACAAAGTGATCGCCGAGGCACAACGAACTCCAGAGAGCACCGAAGCGAGCGTTGGTCGTTCGCTTCTTTGGATCCTAGCGGAGATCCTCGTAGAGTTTCTGTCTAAAGCTGACTCGGGGGATGATGCGGTATTCGCACTTGGAACCGCAGGCAGTTGGCGCGCGAGGTCGAAGACGCATAGGAAGATAGAGATACCTTCTCAAGAAGGTGCGAGAGAGATGTAAGAGAGAGAAGGAGAAAGAAGGGTCGGGTGGAGTTTGGAGAAGGTGGAAGGAAGGCAGGCAGACTAGATTGCTATGAAGTTAGCTGGTTAACTCGACGAAACAACGGTAGCAAGTTAGCGCGAGAAGTTGGCGTCAGTTGGCACCGGCGACAGGGTGCAACGGTACCGATGGTGGTGGAGAATAGAAGAAAAGCTACAGAGAGAAGAGGGGAATCTAGCGTAGACCAGTGCCTCTAACTATTTCATTGTTTCATAATTGAAGCATTTGCGGTTTCACCGTTACGCGTATATCTACTACAGAGATTCCAGCATCTACCCTACCAAAACCTCGTTCCCACACACGAAACTAAAACCCTGAGCGTTGTCGAGTATCGTTCAAAGATATCACCATCGATTTCTTCCTTCGTTGCTGATCCCTTTCCCCACACTTTTAGGTCACAGCTGCCCAGACACGTTACGTACCTACATACGTACACGTTGATCAATTTGAAAAGGTAAACGGTGAAGGAGTAAAATCCGATTTAATGGAGTCCGATGGTTTCGACTGTGGGTTCGTCCGAGCTGAATTAGTTCCTAGAGAAGCGCATTGGGAAGACTCGATTTATGTAAATCGGTTTAACGTCCTCGGTCGTCCGTACATTTCGCATTATCGCGAATTCCTGCTTCGGCGATGATCGATGCGTCGGGTCCATTGTGTCGACCGCCCGATTAAAATATCCTAGTATATTTACCTTCTATCCAAGCTTCTCTCTCTCTTTCACACAAGCACACACACACACACGTAGTTCGTTCTCCATCTCTCGGTCATACCGTGCTCGCGCTAGTACGCACGCTCGATTCGTTTCGCCGTTTTATCGAACGGCAATTCGTTCTCGGCGATCTATCATCGCGTCACGAAGAGGTGTGGGTAAGCGACGAGGAGCAGGGGAGGGAGGGACCCATCGACGATCGACGCCTCTCTCGAGCGGCCGAGCGCGAAACGACGAATACTCGCCGAGTTTCCATATCGGGTTTCGAGCTAATGTTGATTAACTTACACCCTCTCACCCTCCATTAACCCTGGCTCCAAACCGTTTCTGGCCTCTGACAGTCGTTTAATTACGCTTATCGGCCACGTCGAACGATACACACTTTTTTTTTTTTTTTTTACAAACTATCGAGCCGGTGCGCGCCGCCACTTTACGTCGATGCGTTACGTGACGAATTTACGCGTGTGAATGGGAGAGAGAGATTTAGGTAGGAGGGGGAGAACACGCAAATTTTCCGAAATCGATGCGATCAAATTTCGTGGTGGTTTTCGCAAAAGTGACCGTTCGGTCAACGCTCGAGAGAAAAAGTGTGGATTTAACGGGGAAATAAAGGTCGATGCTTTTTAATTGTCGTCTACGACGAGCTTTCGTGTCCTCGTTTACCGTGAATTTTTTTTTTGTTTTTCCAAACGTTATCGTTTCTGATGATTGCCGTTCTTTCGTTGGAGAATAAGCAGTTGTACGGTCGATGGAAAGTTATTTTTCGTTCTCTTCTCTCTTTCTCTCTTGAAATTACCGTCAGTGTTTACATCCAAACGATATGCCACGGTGTCGAGTAACACGAAAGATAAAAAATAAAAGGGCGACGATGCTCATTTCTGTATCGTTATCATACCCGTTCGTTCTACGTAGAGCGCGGCATGCTTGCACTCGGTTCTAGACCGATCGTTCCGACATAAACATGCCCTCGGGCGTCAGCCCACTATATCTGCTTGGCAATGAATCAAAAGCCAATGTGAAAAAACGAGAGAATGAGAGAGGATGGGAGAATGAGATGGGGGAAATAGTAGACGTGGCATGAAAATGTTGCGAATTCGAACGAACGTTTAAACGCACGGCCGACGGAATGTGCTCTAAAAGGGCAGCACGTAAAATCGAGATGGGAAACATAGAATTTAATTTCGTTCAACAAAAATTTTACCTACCGGGGGAAACGCTTCCCGTTACACGAAATATTTTGCGAGTTACTATATGTCATTATCGTGTTGGAACGTAATTTATTATTTGTCTCGACGCGTTACCCAAAATCGTCTCTTGCAGAATGGATGGAATAGAAATGTAATGGAATAAAAGGGAATGCGTATTTGCGTTTACATGAGTGTATAAAACGTATGGAAATTCGAAATGGAATAAGTGACAATAGATTACGAATAATAAATTTAGTGTAATCGATTCGATGGACGATGCAAATTAACCACATTTTTTTCATTATCTAAACATCATATAAAAAACAAATCATTTATTTATTTATTTATTTAACGGGTAAACCCTTTAATACATATCAATGCCACCAAGTGGTGGTGGTTACATATACGTGATTGCAAAAATAAATCAGCGATAACAGAAAGAAAAATAATAGAATATACAATATAAATCATGCATATAAATGTTAAAAAAAGCAACTATACACAATACCAACCTAACAACAAAATTACAAAAATAAAATTTCCCATAGAACAAACCTAATACAAAACAAATAAATACTTAAACAACGAGTCAACTTCGCTATATAGTATAAGACAAATCGAGAGAAGAGAGGCCACGTCCATTCTAGTTTACGCGTATACGTGTCCTCGAGGAGAGAGAGGGATTTGGGGGAGATTTGGCTTTAGCCTCGAACGACGTGAGACTCGTATCAGGACGGACGGTACCGGATCGTCGTCCTAATCGAGCGTAGGTGGTAGTAGACGACGACGACGGGTACAAAGACGAAGCCAACAAATCTTTCGAGCAATTATTCGACGAACCGTATCTAACCGAGGTACCGTAACCACATCGGCCAGCCGTTAACGTATAATCCTAAACCATCCTCGATAGTCGAGCAAGCGTGCACCGTGCTAAACCGTACACCGGCTGTACAACCATGGAAGGGACGCATTAGTGAATTAGCGTTTCCTGCCGTTGCAATCACGGTAATGCGTTCGTACGGTACGCGGGCCATGCTCTCTCTCTCCCCTCTGTCTCTTTTTATGTACACACACATATATATATATACATCTCTGCCTTCCTTTATCTCCTTCGTACTTACGGAAAACACGTCGTTCCTCCCCGATATAGTCGAACGATTAATAATTGCCATCTCGTATCACTTCGATTTTCCCTGTCTCCTCGTGATTTTCTCTATCATACAATCGACTCCAATTGATTAACCATATTTTGCGATTCGTAATCCTCAATTGCCCATCGACTTGAACTAACGAGCGTGTTTACGTATGGAGCTGATATCGACTTAATGCTAGTTTCGAACGCGATTCTATAAAAATTTCATTGCGATTGAGACTCGCTTGTCGTAGAATATTGCATGAACAGCACGAGTTCTTTTTCTATTTGATGGAATAATTTGAGCGTGGGATATAAGGATAATTCGGTTGGAGTGTCTGTAACTTATTCATTCGTCTTTGCATCGAGTAGTTAAGAATCGCTGCGGAATTATTCCCGATACGATGACTTCTCTGTTTCAACGTTGAATCTGTCTATATCTGTTTCTCTCTCTTTCCACGCGAAAAACAGCTATTTTCTAACTCGCGCGGTAACATCGAGCGCTCGCAGCGACCGCTGAAATTGAAGTGCGCTTAAAGCGGAACTACGAGAAAGAGAGAGATATCATCGTGCTCACGGCTGCTCTTTGATGGTACTTCGACGTTGAACGTTCAAATGAAATACGAAATTCCACAATTTGTGTTTTTTTTTTTTGTTAATTTATCGTAATTTTCATGATCGTAACGTGGTTATTTGTGTAAGGTTAAAACGAGGGCAGTTTGTTTTAATACGTTGAGTGTTGCTAAATGTTAAAGATTTCGTTTGAAATATTTATCAGTAGACAATGTAACTATCGGTCATAAAAGCAGTAGAATCTAATATAAAAAATATGATAATGTATATTAATAATTTGTTCATTAGGAGCTAAGCACGGTGATCCATATTTCTGCGTGCTAAGGAAATACTTGATCCAACCGTAAGACACTAGAATCCCTCCTGCTTCCTTCACGAGCATTCCCACTTTTTAAAAAGCTTTCCAAACAAGCACGATCATCGTCCCGGACTTCCGAAAATATCCAGAAGCGAAAACTTTAACTCGAACGTTAGCGTTAAAGGCAAGAGGCCCTCTCTCTTCCTCGTTTCCTGTTTCTCGACCTCTTTGGTACGAAAAATCTTTGGCCGTGTCTCGTTAAAACTTTTCCAAGGAGAAGGTTCGTGGAAGAGGGTCCCTCTAGCCAAAGAAGGTCGACATAGCCTACCACCCCTTTTCCGTTCGATCCTTCGCTTCACGTAAGGATGCAGTCCGCGAAGAGAGATACCTTACTTGTAATATTGCAAGTGCATTGGGTTCAACTTCTCCTATTTTTTGAAATATTTCTTTGTATTTCGTAAGCTGGGAATTTATTTATTAGTATAGTATTTGTTAAAGCTATAAATTGTATGATTTAACGAACTAATGAATTTATTTCATAGTATAAAGATATTTCATAATGAAAAGTTACAATAACATGAAGCAGAATCCATAAAAGATAGCTTATTATGGAACAAATAATATGAATTCTTGAAATTTATTTTCGTAATAATTATATTTCGAAATACCGAATGAAAATTGTATATTAATGTATCGAAAACGGTACACGCAGCATGGAACGTGTTGAAATGCGATTGAAATTTACGCGAGTCTTCTTTTCTTCCTCGTAGATTCGTATAAGATGCATCACGCGAACTTATCTTTTTCAAATTTCACTATACACCGAGTTACGACGTCGAAGAACATTCCTTTATACTTCGCGCGAAGTAAGACGAAGTTTTGTAGCATCGTCCGAAACGAAGAACCCGTTATAAGCCGGTCGAACTTATATACCCTTTGTAATTTATTGTAAATAAAAGCGGTTGCGAGAATAGTCCTTGTAACCAAAGAAACTTCGCGCGAACTTCGGTGAAGTAGACTATCGTCCGAGCAAGCAGCTTCGTATCTTCTTTCTTCGAGCGAAGCCGATTCCCAAACTAGGTTTTGATAAAATTACTAACTTTTTCGAGAAAGCGGATTAGAAAAAGATTGGGATTGTTTTTTGGAAACTCTTAAGCCACCAATTTTGTATAATATAGATATTAATTAAAAATCCAGCGAATGTACTTGCTCAGCTCCTTTCAGAATCAGCTGATTTCTTTCAACTGTGGTACAAAGTCGTGAAATTGGGGCACAAAGTGCAAAGACTTCATTTTAAAAACAATCTTTTTAATATTAATAAACGATAATACTGATTACTATGGTAACGATAATAGTACCAATAAAAAATATAATAACAGCCTTAAACGTCCAACAACAAAAAATGAAGTCGTTCGAGCACGACTTCCCTAAACATTTCACTTTTCCTGATCTCTCACGATTTCCGGATAGGAATTTCAAGGTATTCGGTCTCTCGGTGTATTTCTACATACATATATATATATAATCTACCGATCGTTTCTCGATCGTTTCCGCTCGAAGAGGTTCGGCCTGGACGAGATCCAAGGAGAGAACACAGCGAGTAGAAACGGTATGGCACGATCCCGTCGATGGGGTATCCCACCGGCAAAACGTAGTGGTATATACCCTCCCTCGATGACGAAGTACGTCGAGGAGAACCAACGAAGCCCCGTTGGCGAACGTGGGGCAATGCTCCCAAGGGACAAAGAGCACCCAAGCGGATCCATAAAAATGGAAATCGACGTGTATGGTTTTTCAACGCTTGCCCTCGATCGTGGTAGTAACGGTGTTAGGTAGTACCACGAGAATCGCTACTACAGGTACCACCATCTTCGTTCTCGAACCACCGAACCGAGCTGGAAACCATAATCTAGCTATTGTGTCGAGGCTGCGACGCGTATACGCAGATAGAAACGATTCGGCCACTGCGCCTCGGTTATAAACGCAAATAACGAATCGAAAGTTCATGCCCGTCACACTTTGTGGTACGCTCGAGTTGGATACATCCTTCTTTCCTCTCTACCGTGGCTTTTTGAAATAGTAACTTTTTCAGAAATTCGTCTGAATTTCGTGCAATTTTTCAAGACCATTCATCGTCTTTTTATCTTTGTAAGACTCGAACTTGAAGAAGATCTTGTAATTAATGGTATTGTTGTCGTCGTAACAGTTTCAAGCTTTAACTCTTTCGTACGGGATTGCAAGAGTCCGTCTTGTAAGATCCCGCGATAATTCACGTTGTTGATGTCCAGTGGTAGAAAGGAAAGGGATAGAAGGCAGTCGTGTTTACATCGCCAAGTCCCGGTATTAGAGGTAAATATGTGTTACCACGAGGGATAGGTAGCTCGCGGGCGTAAGGTTAAAAGATAGAGAGGAAGGAAGGAAGGAAGGATGAAAACGTTTGCGTCGTTTCCTTCTTGTTGTCGTGGATGGTAGAGCTTTGAACATTGGAAAGTACGCAGACAAGGGGAGTTCCGTGTTTGAGGCACGTCCCGGAGAATTCGCATGACGTTGTGTACAACTACCGAATCCATATCGCGTCCCGTTTCTACACAACAAATACGAACGTACCTGTTCTTCCTACCAACGTGAGTCTTCTCTTTCTCTCCTTCGCGTATCTTATCGTTTCCTCTTCGTTGTCTGCGGGTCCGTCCTACTCCGGGCAGATTCACAATACGAAGACGTTACAATCTCTTTCTCTCTGTTTCTCCCTCCTCCCTTCCATGCCCACGCTCTTGTACAATGTGTGTTATTGGATTTGTTTGAAACTTTTCAAATTCGACCCAAGGATGTGTCTAAGGAGGAACGTGCCGAGACGCTCGGGACGCTTTCGAGAAACATCTAACGCACGACGAAGGAAGTACTTTGAAACGTTCTCACGATTGCTACGACTGACTTAAGAAATTCCTGCCACTGTTCTATTATTTTCGAGCGACTCTATCGTTCTCGATAGTTTCGAGATAATGGACGAAATTTAATTTTATCGTATTCCAACATCGATCACAAATATTTTTTTAGTATTTCTTCGTCTCCTTCTCGTAGTGTGTTGTTCCGTACCTGTTATATGACTTATAACATTCCGAAGTATTAAAATACCGAAACTCGTGCCAAGTTTCGTGTAAACAAAGCTATTAATATTAATTCGGGTGCATATATTTGAAAATTGATGTCGTTTTGTGTGTAGTCTCAAGATTATCTAAATTAAAATCTAAAGATTTTCTAGAATTAATCGATTCCCAAGCGAGTCTACTTAGAAAACAAATATGTTCCGGTTCGTACGTAAATAAACGTTAAGGTTACTTCGAATCGACAAGGAAGGGAGAGGTTTACTGCTACAAACGTTCGCAGAAGTACTATCGCGTGTACTAATATCGCTTCTAGAGTAGACGCTGCACTGTTGACCTGTGCAATTTACCTATCATCGATTAAATATATATTCAACGTTGAAACGCATGTCGGTGCATTAATGACTACTGCTACCCTTCCTGTTTGTCGACGGATCTATCGATACGTAATCCCGCAGCTTTCCGCTAGGCAAGATCGCAAATATTTAGCAAAACTACGCAAGCTTCGTTCAAAGATCTCCTTCTTGTTTAGGAAATACCATTAAACTAATTTACTTTTTACCGAAGCGCGCTAACCATCCGGTGAATTAGTTACGACCAATGCTCGTTAGGAGAGTTACCTTTAAAAGTCGATCGTTCGGAAATAGATCGAAAGAGCGATACGAAGTTTGTTTGAAAAGTTGACGAATAGAACTGTTGCGTGCTACGAACGAAGTTTGGTAAATAAATAGATATTCTTAAAGGTAATTTTTCCTAATTGTTTCGTTTAACCAACATACAGTTTTTTGCACATTTAAATGTTTTAGAATATAATTGAAAAATAATTTGAGTTGGAAAAAGGTAAATGGACTTCAAATTGACTAAAATCTAAAAAAAAAAAAACATAAAAGAATTGAATAAATAACTTCGCAGCTTTGTCTCACCGAAATGCCTTTTGATGTCTTCACAGAAGTCATTGCGTTGTCGCGGTACCGTGTTTTTCGAGTAAAAGTCGAATAAAAGTCGACTCTCGTTGCGCTCTTTTTGCCACTCGTTAATTATCGCGCGACGCGGTTATCTGTGAGCAAGTTAGAAAGGGCGAATAGTCGTTTAGCCACGGAACGTTTGCATTTCTTCTTTTACTTGGAAGCGAGCGACAACGGAGAGAAAGGAAGAGAGAGATGCCTTCCCCGAAAGCTCTAAATCTCGGGAGGTTCGGTTACGTAATTAGTGACGACAGATCAACGTAGAGAGAATGCCCTTTCATTACCGCTTTGTACCGGCTAATTGCCGTTCGTGTAAACTCCGTAATAAAAAAAGAACACGAGGAATCGGAAAAGGGAATATTACTTTCGAGGGCCCTTCGTATCAAAAGCACGGATAAAGAACGTCTTTAAAGAGTCGTAAAAGAGAGCAGACGCGTCAAAGATAATGAAATATGCTGACTCGGCGTTCCCTTTAAACGCTTTAACCGCGACTCGCTTCGATCGTAGGCTACAAGCCGTGTACATGGAAACGGGACACGGAAAATTGATCAGAACTGAAACATCGCATAGAAACTACGTAACGAATCGAATGCATCTCGATTAATTACACGTATTCCGTGCGGCATTAGTTTCAACGAGATTAGGTAACGAATGAATTAAAGGGCTAGCTGCTGCTACATCGACGTGGTTAAAGAGGTTAGACAGAGAGATACTCAGAAACATATAAGAAAATATTTTGTCATAGGTTGGACAGTATTCGCGTACGTACGAAACGTAAACACAACATGTCCGTGAAATATGGTAAAGATAGAGGAGGGTAGCGAGGAGTAAAAAGCGTAGAAGGAAAAATTTGCATTTATCACATTTTTGTCTGGCGGCTCTCGTCGAGAGATTTTTGTTTATAGAAGCAAGCCGCCCCCTGCAGCTCCGAAGTTGCACGTTTTCTATGGTAACGAGATACATGATGGTGGCGGAGAAGAGCGGCTAGCGAGCAGACGGCGGCAGGCCGCGTTGCTTTTTTTCTCTCTTCTTCTCTCTCTCAGGCGAACGTGAAACGCAACCCAGACGAACGGACGATTTAATACTCCGAATACGCGAATATATTTCTCCGTACCTTCTTTTCTACATCGAGCTACGATTTTCCCAGGTTCGCATTTATCGTTAACGCGCGCGAGTCGAAACTCGACGAAGCTCGGAGAAATCGTTAAAATTCACGTCGTCGTTCGTTCGGCCGTAGCGATAATTGTCGTCTCGTCGAGTGCTCGATGCTACCTCGTCAGACAGTTCCTAAGGATACTTCCAATATACGTCCAAGAATGTGACGAAGCTCGAAGATTTCTCTCTCGATCATGCCAATTATTGCTTCAGTTTTTAATAGGATATCGATCAAAAAAGAGAGACTTTTTATTGTTTCGTGCCCGAAGAGAGTATTATAATTTGTAACTTTGATTAAATTTATCAAATGTATCCACTTTATCCGAACGAACTTTTGTTTTATATCAAGTATCGAACTGTATTATCATGGTTTATTCATGTATCGTGTCGAGGGTCACCGGTGACACCCACAAATATTACCATTTATTTGATTAAAATGTTTTAATTAATTCCTACGATACCCTCGCGGTGTCACCGATAAACTAAGCGTCGGTTATCACAGACCGACGACAATTAACGTATTAACTAATTAATCATCGATATTTCCACTTCAATCGGAAAAAGCGAGCAATCCCCTTTTTAATCTCGTTTCATTTTCTTCGTTTTACCGAACGATGCTTTGTGTCATAGCTACGTGGAAAAGAAAAGAGAAAAAGATAACGTGAAAGTTCGAAGTAAGAAGAAAATCGTCGAATAAAAGAGAGAAGGGGAATGGGAGCTAGGAAGTCACATTCGAGCAATCTCGTGATTGGAGATCCACCGTTGGAGATTTCGTGCGTGAGGGTTTGTCCACTTGCAGGCTGTCCGTCGAGAGATAAACCTTCTTCTTCTTATTCCCCAAGGAGTGCGAGAGAAGGAAACGCGTTTCCCGTTTATTCGCCGCTTTTTCCTTGATTTCGCGACTCTCGTCATGGGGGGTGAGTATCTCGAGTGTCTTCGACCGAAGGGGAGCGAAAAACGAGCGACGTTTCTTCTCTTCCCAACCGACCAACCGTGGTTGCATCTTTAAAGCGATTATCTTTTTAACCTCTCACGGTTCCCTCCGAATCTCGGTGGACCTTGCGGATCGCACGAAGAACGAACGAACGTGACCTTTGCATATTTTAACGCGTTCGCTCGGACGAATATCGATAAAACGATGCCTTCCTCGTCCCATCTTAATGACGTAAATCGTTGAAAGAGTAGAGCTGGATGGAAGAGGGAGGGTAAATATTTATTCGGCGAACGTTTTCCCGAATAAATTTTTATTGCTCTTAATATACTACACTCGCACAAATATATCGTGCTTCGTAATTAGAAACGCACCCTCGAAACGTCGGAAATTGCGGAGCACGTCTAACGAGAGAGCGAGAGATGGAAGAGAAAAAAAAATTTATTACGACTGCCGCGCACGCGCGTCGTTTTTTTCCCTCTTTTCTTTTCCCTTTTCTCTCTCTCTCTCTCACATACACACACTCTCTTTTTCAACATTATTTTCAACTCGGTCGAGAGATATCACGAGCACTCTTCTATCCCGGCGGACCGTCGAACGAGTGTGCCTGATTAAAAATAACATATATATATATATTTTATATACGTAGGTCTAACACGTCGAAACACTTTCCATTTTATTATCGCCCGGAGTCGAAGCGTTCCACGTTTCGACGATTTAGAGAACGAAACGTGGATCACGCGTTATCGCGACGGTTTTTTTTTTATTATTATTATTAATAGCCATCCGGTGAAAATTTTTACGCGCTCTCAAAAGTCGGTTATAAATCAAAATAAGATCGTATAAACTTTCACACCGAGTGGCGCGTACGTTAAATGGGAGAAAGAATTAAAGGTCTTTTCGAGCGATTCGAGGAGGATGATTTATCGATGCGGCGGTGTAGCGTTTATTTGACGATTTAGCTACCGCGTTATATCTACAACGAAATTCGAGGGGGATATAATTTCGAGTTTGGACGATCTATCTCGTTGAGAGATAAACGAGAAAGTCAAACAAAAAGACAAAGGTTACGTTTGAAAAATTTTTTTTATCAGGGGATAACGTTCGATAGATCGAAATATCAAAACTGACCAATGTTTCGAAGGAAAACGTACGATACCCGTTTAAAGTGATCGAAGAATGTCGCAGCCACGCGTCCGACAGGTTCGGTTTCCCGTAGCAACCGGGCAAGTCACGCGATGGATTTCGTAGTAAATGGTAAATGGTCGGTCGATGACAAACGGCGAGTGTGGTTCTCGTGGAAATACGCTTCGGTCGTAACGTACGCTCTCGAAGCCGAACCGAAAACAGTAATCCATCAATACATCCTGCTAGTACGGGACGGCTTTCCGTCGCTAATCACTAATTAGTCAATTAGCTCACGCAGTTTTGCTAATAACGACGAGCACACCGAGTTACCAACTGGCTCGATGGTGCACCTGCTGTTACTGCTTCGGTCGCGATGCCATGGACGACGACAGATTTGACGAGTGGCACTGTTTCATCGATGGTATTTCGATTATGGCCCCTACCGTAATTACTATTGCATCGACAAACTTGCCACCTTTCGTAACGCACCCCTCCGATTCTATCGACGGCCTAAAACTCGTACTTCACGCGGAAGCGTTCGGAACGATCCTTAATTAATCAATTGATCATGATCATCGCGTACTCGACCGTGTTAACATTCTCGATTATGATCATCGACACTTTCTAGTTCCCTTTTGAGTGATTTTTGGACTTGATTTTATTTTAACTAATTTGTTATTAATGTATTACAATTCTTTTATATAAATGTTTTCGCCTCGGTGCTTCCACGTTATGCAGTGCACGTATTCATTTTCCTTATATTATTCATCTCATAACAAATTAATAAAATGATCAGCAGCTATTTCTATCGGAATATATAAAATATAAAATAATACAATTTCTCTGGTCGTGGTACTCGTGGAAAATACATATATTTTGATAAAGAATATTTATAAGAAATTTTATAAGGTATAAATACATATTACAAAGATTACCTACCGATAAGGCGTTCCTCGAATCGATATTCGTCTAAGAATATTTTTCCCCAAGATCACAATAATCCAATAAAAATTTATCGACGATAAACTCCGTAGGTTATATCTTAAATATTTATTCACGCGAAGGCATGAGTCTAGCAAATTCTTTAAATAATGCACGCAGCATCCGATACACCAGCAACGTTTGACTCTTCATCCTTCCGAGCGTTAAGCTCGTTATCTCGCTCGTCCGTGGCACCTGCTCCTGCAATCTCATCGACGGCAAAACGACCAGTTGCGCATCGAGAAAAGCGCAAAGTAACGTCGAGAGACGCGATTCGCGGGGGAGTCCTACCGTGGCGTGTAAAAGCATAAGGAATAAAAAAGAAAGAAAGAAGAGAAAAGGTTCGAAACGACTCCCTCGATGCCTTCGGCGATTCGCGAGAGTAATAACGCTCTCAGAACTTTTCTTATCCGTGACTCCGAGTTTCGCGGTCTTACGTGAAACATTTGCTTCACGATTACGCCATCTCGCAAATATTTACGCCATGGAAGCGATACGTAGCGTTCGTCCGTTCGTAGGATGCGTTAACCACGATAGAAAGTGATCGATACTTTGGCTTGTCTTCGACTTTCGTGTTTGCACTTTGTGTACGCGATACTCTCCGGATGTGACTTTCTTATAGATCTTACGCGAGTGGCAACTCTATCCTTCGAGTTAATAATTACCTGCAACTCGATGAAGATCTAACACTAATACTTGATTAATTAATTATTTAAACTTCTCGGTAATATTTTTCTTTTCTTCTTTAACACTTTAACTGCCACACCAGTCACCGGTGACCACCACTTATTTTTTCAGTGAGACTGTGATGATTGATAATCATGGATAACTACCAGTGATATAAAAGCACTAGTGATAAGAATATAGTCTTATTTAACCATATTACACATAATTTATTATTATATACATGAAATAATAAAAATTTTTAATCAAAGTTTTTAAAGATACGACTCTTTCGAGAGAGAGACATTTTTAAATAATAAAAACTACTTTAATTTTGAACTTTAGAAAGATTATGCCGATTTTGACGTTTCTACTCCAATCTTATTCTCTCTCTCTCTCTCTCTCATCTTCTTATCGCAGTTTACTAATCGTCCTTATCGTTATTGCAATTATCAAATTGCTCCGAAAGTCCGTGACGCGTTCGTATATTATATCCACGAGACGTAGATAATATACATACACGTCAGAACGTTCGGGAGTCTCAACCGTTTCTGTGCTCGCGAATTCTTGCATTAGGAATTGTCTGCAGGAACTTCGCCGTGAAACTCCAAAACCGAGAACATGCACTAGGGCTTGTAGCGCGTTAACTCTAAAAGCGCGTTACCACTAACGGCGAAGTGGAAGGAGGGAGAAGGTGGGACGGTGTTGGATGTGGGGGCGATGGGCTGGTGAACGTAGAGTGTGACGAGAGAACGCGAAGGAGTGGGAAAAGGAGCCGAGCTTTCGGGAGAGGAGATAGCAGAACATAGTTGCTATCCGCGTTCGCTCTGAATTATAGTCGTCACCGTGGCGAAGTAGGAACTAATTAACAACTGACAACGGCAACAGGATACTCCGCGAAATCTCTCGTCGAAGTTACCGCACTTACGACGTAAAATCATTTTCTACCGACGACTTTCCTTTCCTTCTATCTCCGAGCTCCTTTCGCGTTTTCGTAGTCGAAGAAGAGAAGGAGGGAGAGAGTATAATACTTGTTATTGTACTCGTTTGTTTTATTCTTTCTTTTTAGTCGTTTTGTAGTAAACTCTATACTCGTTGGGTTGGCAAGAAAGTAATTTCGGTTTTAATAAATAGCGTTATGTTCATTTTCAATGACTTCTGTCACTGTTATAATTTTTTTTCTTTTAAAAATGATATTATTCTAATGAATTGAGTTTTGTTTCACCCTACAAAACCGAAAGTAAGTTTGCTTATTTATATAACAACCCAATACATTTATTTTAACGCTAGATCGTCTATCACAACTCTCTCGGGTAATTAACCTTGCTCGTTCGTTTAAAAAGACTTTTAAGCATTAACGCAGTCATAGATACAACATAGTGATTATGTACCGAGTTAACCAGTAATTTGAACAGATACGAATAACGATTAGAGGCTTCTAAACACCGGTTATATCGTTTTAGAATCATTACGTTATCTTCTCGGCCCGCGATACAAAAGATTCTCGGGTATGCGAAGTTTCTTTTAAATTGACGTCACGACTCGCGTTAACTTCGGCGTCCTTCACGAAAAACAAGGCAAAGTTATAACGATTCTTTTCTGCTCTTGCTTTCCACGCGAGTACACACCCGTACGCTTAAGGGCCGTGAAAAATGATACCACAGCGAGAACTGTTGCTTTGGATCGGGTCTAAAACAGCAGCAACGACGTCGGCTACTCCGTGGTGATATTTTTCACTGTCGCGTACCACGACAAGTATTGTCCTATTCGTGGAATCTTGCGAATGAGTTCTTCCCTCGGATTCCATCTCTACTATCGATAAGACGGCTTTGCCATCGAAAGATTTGTTGTCCTCGACCTCGAGCCAGCTGCGACGATAACTTATCGAGCAACGTCGCCGGACTTTGGGACACTTCTTGCGAACTTTTCACAAATTCTGCTGGGAACTCTTGGACTCTCCTCCACCTTCGTCTTCTTCTCCCTTCTTCTCTCTCTCTTACCGTTGAATTTCATCATTTTCACCCTCGTACCGAAGAGCAAGGGAGGAGAACTCGCGCATCGACCTTTGACTGAATTACGAGGGAAGAATAAATTCGGATTTCGCGGGACTTCTCCTCGGCTTTCGACTTTACGATCGTCGATTCTTCGACGTCGAAAGTCGCACTGCGCTTTATCATGAGGGGGTATTCTAGGAGATTCTCCAGCGGCAGACTTTTCGAGAGAATAGTAATCACGTACGATTCACGTCCGACGAAACGCGAAACTAAGACGGTAAATTTACTCGGATTTCATCGAAGATATATCGATTATTTTTTAACGCGTTTCTCGTTAATCTCTGACGGTTCTACGACAAAGTTTTCATTCTGGACATTAATGATTTTTATTATTAACGCTTTACACTCCAAATTACATCTCCATATTATAAAACAAGAATTGCTCGTATGTGAATCAAAAAAAATTAATGTCAAGTGGTACTCGATATCGTGTTACCATCAAAATATGTCTTGTCGAGTCACATTCGAAGCCAAATGCAACAAATTAATACGTAGAGCCACTGGAGGTTGACATTTCGAAATTAGCAAACTCAATAACATCGTTTCATTTGTTTAAAAATTAACGACAACCCAAATATAGAAATTCGTTCATGACTAGTTTATAATTACTAGGAAACGATCGTTTCTTTACGAAAATCTCTCAAAATGATACACTCGATACGCTTAATAGGTAATATCGATCAACGAAGCGTACAGACATAATTTTCTCGAGCGTAACGAGAAGATCGAAGGATTCTCTCTCGAAAAGCCGAAATCCGCTACGAGTCGCACGACAACGATGAGGACTACGTTCCTCGACGTCGACCATGCGTGAAGTTCGCAATACAATGTTGAGTTAACCCCGTGTAAATAGCAGCGGCTAAAGCTAGATGGATACCGTGTCGAACAATACCTCTTTGTCGACTCGCAAACGCCTGTGTTTCTGGTCCCGCAAACAAATGGCACTGCTTAGCTATGCAATAACGATATCCACTCCACCGTCAGTATTGTTATTTCTATGAGAAAAGCAACGGCGGTGCTCGCCAGCCCTAGTCGACTTTAGATTCGTTTCTCGATACGCGTAGAGCTTTTCCTACCGTTAAAATTAATCTTGGAAAACGTTCGCCTTACGAGGAGCTTATCGTACTCGAGATATCGCGATAAAGACGCGATAAACCTGAGTTTACACTTTTCGGCTGAGTTTTGGCTGTCTTACGATTAGTATCGTAGGTGTTGGAAAGAAGGGGAGAAAAGGAATAAAGTCTAAGAAGGAAGAGCTCGTTACTACGATAGGAACCGTTTACAAGCGATAGCTATTAACTTTAAGAGGCAAAGAATGGAGAAAAGAGATAAAGTGATATAGATTAGTTTGTTAAATTCTATTTCAAATATAAATTCGAATAAACATTGTAAAATGCATTATTATCAATGAAAACTAGACATTTTTTATTACAGATTTTTAGAAAATAATTAATAGAATTAATCGCACTAGCCTTCAATAAATTATTTATTTTTTACAGGTCACAAAAACATGGTCATTTAGTAGTTATTTCTACTATAAAAAGATAACTGTAGCTTGAGAACGGCTCATATACCTTAAAAAGTATTTATATCCACAGTTTTATTTAATCAAACATTTAACTAGACGTTTTATCAATGTTATAACTCACAGATTGTTAATCTATATGATTACTTTAAGGACCATGCACACGTTCGATTTTCATAATAAGACTCGATAAGAAACATGTGAGAAATGTATATCATACTTTTTATCGCTACAAACAAGCAGGCTATTTTCGAAGAATTCTTGATACAAGTTATTTAGTACGTTCTCTAAATCTTTCAAGTTCAAGGTACCAGCAACTTCGTTTTAAAAGAAAAGACCCACTCGGTTTTAAAAAGGAGCATGAATACTTTGAACTTTCGCCATACGTACACACCGTACTCCACTTTTGCTTTCGTGACGTTTCGCTTTTAGACGAGACGTGTTTATGATTCTGGACGTAAACCGTCGCGTGTAGCCTTCTAAAAGTGATTAGGCATGTCGTTGTGTTTTATGACCGACCAACACGACGTCGTAGAAAATCACATATACTACTAATTCGCATAATCGTTTGAATGAACGAGCGGAGAGGAGTTCAAGTTTTCTTTCTTATTTTCCGCTCGACTTATCGCTCGTTCTTCGGAGATGATTGAGGGAAGAAAAAAATCGTCCTCGAAAAAGAAAAAAAATAGCAAACTTTTTTACTTATTAATCACGCGAGTGGCGCCTGGTAAACGGTTCGTAAAATTCTTCTCGACCGTAAAGTATGTTTTCAAGCATTAAATATTTTTATTGTAAACTTTGAAGCGATTTGCGACACGTGCCGAAGAATGACTACATTTACGTTCGTCGTTGCAACGTCGTAAACGTCAAAAAGAAACTCTGGAAGGTCTCCAGGCCGACGAAGAAAACGTTTGCTCGCTTATCTAATCTTTGTGTCGTTTTTATTCCCTCTCTCTCTCTTTCACACACATATCTCATTTCTCTCAAAGTTCTAACGCACTGACTCGTCACTCCATTACGATAATAACGAAGAAATATTTATCTACGTGTTACTTACCTTCCAATTCTTAGACAATCCTTCGAAATATCACTACAATTTATCGTTATGCCGTCTACGAATCTCTCGCGATTAGATCACTTTTTTTTTCTCTTCGTATTTCTATCAAATAAAAATCCACTCCCTCGTTTTCCACGATATCGATATTACGAGTAGGAAGCGATAGTGTAAGAAATTCTGGAACGACTGGAACCACCTCTTTCAAGGCTCGCTTAGAGAAAGACGTTTGAAATTGTCGAAAGATAAGAAGGGAACTAACGATGAGAATGACGCTCCTTGCAGATGACAATGGCCGACACTACGAAGTCTTCTTCCTAAGGGAGACAAGGACGACGACAAGGTTTCTCCGTTCCTTCTTCCTCGTTCCAGAGAAGAAGGCGAAGGATCTCTCATCGTTCGAGGAACTCCACAAGGAGTGTAGAAGAAGAGAGCGCGCTTTTTAAACGCGATTCAGTCGCGCTCTCTTCGCCACGTTTCGTCCTCCACGAAAACCGGCAGGACTTTTGAATTTCCCGCCATTCGAAAGGAACGAGTCATCCGTAAGGAAGGACTGTCACCACTCGAAAGAAAGGAAGGAAAGAAGAAGAAGCGTGTAATCGTGGCTATCGTGAAATCGTGCGCGCTAAGCTCAGCTAACGGTGATCTCTCGGAGAGGTTCGCGAAGAGAAGGAAGAGGAGTCGTAGACTGAGGAGAAGGAGAGTTGGGAGGGGACTCTGGGTACTGATAAGGGCTTATCCAGAGAGATACGATGGCTGCCGACCGGGCCGTTCTCGTCAGTCGTAGCGTTCAGGTGCCGTCGATGAGATCGTCGTTGTTCCGCTTTAACTACGGTGATATCGTCGCGAGTTCCACGACGCGAGTTCTCTTCTACCAAGTGGTATGCTGACTTGTCGTTCTCTAGACGGAACGACGAAGATAGATAGATAGTCCCAAGGATATAGATAGATAAATAGATAGATAGTCGAGAGAGAGAGAAGAGGAACGAAGAAAAAAATCACGAAAGGTAAAAATAAGAAGAGAAAAAAGAGGTACTGCAAGAGCAAAGGACGATAACGAACAATCGCAACCGTGGGAGCCCCTAATCGTCGTTTTCACGGCGCCTCGAGTTTTTAATTTGACGCTTTAGAGCGCGAAGTGGCCAGCGGCAAAGAGAGCCGACGTTGAAGACTAGAGAAAGAGAGAACGAAAGTGAAAGAGAGAAAGGAGTGGGGGTCGAGAGAAGTGAAGAACGGCGAAACGCTAAAGAGTAGAAGAGCGAGAGGTGCGAAGGACAAAAGCCTTAAGAGCCGTCCCAAGAGACGAGTTCTCTTTTCGCGCGCGTACTCCTCTCGGCCCGCGGGCGGCTCTTTTCCTCTCATGACCATCCCCTCGCACTCTCTTCCTCTCAACACTCTCTTTCTCTCACTCGTGTTCTCTCTTACCCTCTCTTCGACGCGCGAGTCGCATACGAGCTAAATTATTCGCAAGCTCTTTTCACGATCGACCGCGATCTTTCTTTTCCGTCGATCGTCGCTCGTTCGAATGAAAGTTTTACAAGTTTTCTTTTCTTTTACAAAGTTTCATGCCTTTAGGATCTAAGGTAGAAGTTTGGGAAAATTTTCGCGACTTAGAAAATGGACCATTCTTTTCCAATCTCGTGTTATATTGAACTTACCGATGGAAGATGCCACGTAGTTTTTTCGAGGTGCTATTATTTTGTTCTTAAATCAATTTGTTTTTCAAAGTTATCGAAAATATAAAGTCAGTAGTAGGCTCTGTCAATTGTTTTCAAATATCAATAACAAATGCGACAAAACGTGTACCAAGATAAGTAACATTATTTTTTCTTAAATTGTTCCTTCGTTGGTACTTTATTTATTTAGTTTGATTCAGTTCAAAATTGCAATTAATAATAGAACAATATTTTTTCGGCCTAATTAATTACGTTATATCACGTCCATCAATAATACAAAAATTTAAAGCCAAATAGTCAGCCAGTAGTCGGTACATCACTAATCCATAGCAAAGCAGTCTCCCAAAGGTGTCAATTTTATTTCATACATCAGACAGAATATAACAAAAAAAAAATTCTTTTCTCCTGTTTCTTATTAACGCGAATAGTCGAGACCGCCCTTTCGAAGGACACAAGGAGAGAACAATGGAACTCTGTAGGTGGTGCTTCGCGAGACACGAGAGGAAAGAAAGTAAGATCCGGAAAGACGGAGAATGAATCGGATAGGGTGAAAGAGAGAGAGAGAAAGAGAGGGAAACGTAAAGAGCAGCGTCTCTTCCATTCCTCTTTCTCTCTCTTGCTCGTCCTCCTCTCCTTTCGCAAGCACACAAGCCGAGTTTCTAATTAAACTTAAACTTTTAATTGACTCGTTGTAAAGCAGTTTCTCGTAAAAGGCCCCGCACGTACGAGCGAGCGCGCTGAGCTCGTTCCCCGTTCTCCATCGTCGTCTTCGCTCGTTTTCTCTGATATTCCATCGTCGTCGGACCGTTCGCTTCCGCTTTTGCGTCTTTTCTGTATATTTCAAACTGGACGTATGCGAAAACCGATCGCATTTCTCGTTAACTAACTAGAGTCATGGGTAGGAGAGAAAATTTAGGATAAAAGTATTCAAGAAACAATTTTAATTAATTATTATCTTAAACATCGACTAGTAGAAACGAGACAACGATCGCCGGAAAAGACGCGAGATCGTTAAACATAGAGATCTTATCTTTAAAGTCTTATCATTTCCCTTCAAATTTCCCTTCAGAGGTTCCAGCAGCTTCGTTCGTGTGATCTTGGTTGAACGTAAGATCGTTGAAGACTAGCAAGACCCAAAGAAGGATTTACTTAAAAAATTTACAGGAAGTAATCGTGATTAGGATCCCTCACGATCTTTGTTAACTTTCTTCGCAAGTGCGCGTAAATCTAGTGTGCCGTCGGTCGAATTTTTGTGCGAGTTTTTATCGTCGCGTATCGATCGATCGATCGATAGTACGTCGTTTATTTCGGCAGAGTTTGGGGGTTGAATACCTTCAAACCGTAAAAGACAGTAATCCTGTCTTCCTTAAGGATAAACGAGGAGGAGAGAAGGAGGCACCGAGAGCCGGTCACCAGGAGAGCTATGAAAATGCTTCAATCGCTGAACTCTCTGGCAGGGAAGATCGCACCGAGCTCGCCGACCGACAGCAACGCGAACAAGGTGCACATGCATAACAACAACAATGTCGTGCATCACCATTATCATCCATATGCCAAGCAATCCCCGCCTGCCTCGCACTCGAGCAACAACAGCGATCAGAAGGAGAACACGTGAGTAGATGTTCGGGATCGTACGATATTTTTCATCCTGGGAATCCTAGTCCTGAATATTGATAGTCCTGATAATTAATGGTAGAAATTTGATTTATACGATCGTACTGTGTTATTTTAATTCAATGAATGACCGTTAGGGAAAAAATTCATTTGTAGTATTATGCAATCATATATACTATTGAAAATGACATACATTTAATCATCAAAAATTCATTTTTAATATTATAAAACCGTACATGCTATTATTTCTTTAATTCAAGGAACGTTTTCAATAGGATCTATGATAATTAGTCTGACTTTTGTTCTGAAACCTAGTATAACACTTTTAATTAACATCTTATCGCGAAATAAAGAAGTTCGATGCCTTCGAGCGAAACGCGGCACCAAACGTGTCACAGTTGAAAATCGGATTTAACGCCTCGCGTTAACCGCTTGTATCTCCTTTTGACCTCGCATTACTCTCATAATTCCATTGTTCTCGAATGACGAGAAGGAGATTACCCAAAGGAGCGTACCCGCCCGCGAGACCGTCTTCTTCGCGTTAGATTCCGACTCCGTATAAACAGAGGTATATACCTACTATCTACCTCGTGAAAATCGATTTAACTCGAAAGTCATACAGTTAAGAGTTATCTCGGGGAAGTCTAGATGGAATCTTGTCTTTTGGAGGTTCCTGTGTTCGGATTAACCACCTTACAAGTTTCTTTTTTATATTTTTGAATATACTAAGCTGGTATTTTACTCATCATGAATTATTGAGGTAATTATTATAGTATTTCTGTCAGTTGTAAAGCAACATTAATACCAGCTACAGTGAAAGAGCTTAATTAAATCACATAAATAGTGATCTCAGCGATAGATAATACTTCGAATCGTTTTATCTCATAACATTATTGTCATATTATACCAAAAATTTGAATAAATCCTACACAATTTTTCCACGACAGAACTTATTAAAATATAATTAAAAATTAATTACCGCGAAAGTCAACCGGTAATCCGGTCCCGTCAACTCGAAACACATAGGTGCATACATAAAATGTGTTGACTGACGCGTACAAAATTGCAGTTATAAATTATAATAAACATCAAACGACAGATTTAACATTGATAAAATGAATTCGGTATTAGCCGTTTAAAAAATTCCACAAATATGTCCCTTCATCCATTTTCTCACGCATAATGAATTTGACGGTCAACGTGTACCAACCACGATCGATAATACACGATCGAGAAAAGGCACGTGGAGATGTGCTTTGCGTTTTACTACACGCATAGACCGCGTGTTTCGCGTAGACCTTCGTTAGAGAAGAATAACGTGGCTCTTCTCCGGGTTTTCTCGAGTTTCCCAACCGTAAGCAGGTACAATAAGAGCAAGAGAGAGAGGAGGACCTTCCCTTCTACGTTACATTACGGCGGTGGCACGCCGAAGGGAGGTGCCCTTCTTCATTATTTCGTTACGCCACGTAAACGCGAACTCCCTCTCTCCCTCTCTCTTTCTCTCTCACACTCTGCTCCATAGCGTAGCTCTTCCTCATGGAACGGGACGAGAGTGAAAGCCTAAAATAACTCGCCGACATTCCACGATTCCAGCCACCCTTCTTCCTCCCACCTATTCTTCCTTCCCTACGTTCAACCTCTCTCATCCCTTCTTTTCTTCTTCTTTTCCTTATTCCACGATCTTCTTCGTCCCGAGGACGACGGGAGAGTGAATTTCGCTAAAATATGTAGCCCGCCTTCCGTAAAATGCGCGATTCGAAGGGCGGAATTCCTTGGGTTTCGGGGTAGGTATCAGGAATACGAGGACGAGGAAGCTCCCGATAAACGCGTCGAGATGGCTGCCGTTGGTGGTCCTCTCTCTCTCTCTTTTACTCTAGCTCGCCATTCTCCCTTCACCTCTTCACGAAGGGTTCCTAGGGATCGGACGCGTCCTGGCACTCTGGAATTAATTCCTACACGTCGACACCCTTGATTTCTCTCGGCGCCGATATAGCGTTCCGCGTCGAATTCCAGCGCGAAAAGGAGGATCGTTAGAGACGTTGATTAACCGATCCCTTCTGTCCCTCTCTCTCTCTCTCTCTCTCTCATTCTTGTTCGTTCACCATGTATTTCCAATGTTGTTATTCTTCTTTTTAAATTTAATTTTCCTGTTTTCTTTTTTATCTGATTTGTACCACTCTCACAAAGGGTAGTTTCTCCTTAATTTCACTTTCCTTGATGCGGAAAGGGCGTTAGGTTCTCGCCGAGACGTACATTAAATAGGCGTGCCACCGTACTCGCGAGAGGTTAGACCTGTGTAACCTGTATCACTCCAGGGAGAAATTCGCTTAACAAAAGGGTCGTCGTCGTTGAACCACTGGTAGAGAAAGAGAGAGATCGTTGGAGGGTTCCCTTATCTAGATTTGAAAGCCCTACCTTGGAACGGAAAGTACATCGAAATTAATTTCCAGCCGACGACAGGAGCGATATCTATCTTTCTACCGGGGTTACGTTCGAGTGTAGAAGAGAGAAGGCGATAGGAGGAAAGGGCGAAGATTATGCGCGTATTTGTTACGATCTCGTTCCACGGAAATAACTACTTACGTAGCCCTGACTCGACCGCGCCGATTACACACCGATAAGGATTCTTATCGAATTTGTCTTTTCGCGGAACTGCGAGAGTCACGCGCGAGAGACGACTCGACGGAAACCTGGGATAATCGCGGCTTTGCGTCAAAATCCATTCTCTTGGGATACTTTTAGCTCGAGTCGAAATATTTACCTAGCTTTAGCCCTCGACTACTTTTTTTTTTTGTTATTTTTTATATGCTGTTTAAAATTTAGACTCATTTGTACTTTACAAGATGCTGTATTTGGCATATAGGTTCTAATTCGTGAGCTAAATTGAAGTTTGACCCAATGGTACGAAAGTGCTGATCATTAATAGAATTTGGAAGCTAATATTGAAGTTTGTAAGCATTGTTATAGATCTCAAGTGTTTAACTGTGTTTAGTTGAAATATAAGTGTTCAATTACTTAACTTTGTATAGAGAATTTGTGATTAAAAGTTTCAATTCAGACCTACTTAGTTCATTACGTACAAAAGGATATACAGATTCTTCTCATACTTAGATACTTATACAACCCTTTATCCTTTTCGCGCCTCGCACACATCAAAAAGCATAAATTTCTAAAGGTAAACCTTCACCAGCTCGTATATCACCATGATTTCGCGAATAGTCTCGTCTTAGCTGGATGAGACGGCTCCGTTCGACGTGAGCTTTCACAAAAATTAAATCCACCGAAGCAAGAAGTATACGAAAGAAAGAAAGTTCCACGTTACTCTCTTCCCTTCTCGTCCTCTTCCGACTCGTCGTCCCTTCTGTTACCGTTGCTACTGCTGCTGGCAAAAGCAGGGAGTAGAAACGGTCAAAATCCGCGTGAAGCTGTACGAGTGCAATCCCGAGTAAAGTCCCAGGAAGATTTACAGAAGCCACTGACGGAAATCGAGACATCGGGTATAGAGAGCTCGCGATACCATTGTTAGGTTTCAGCGCCTCAGCATCTTTTGTAGCGGGACAAGTGGCGACTTTCTAACCCCTCCACCCTCTCATTTCTCTACCCTAGAAATACACACGAGAAAATATTGTCTTCGAAACCTCGAGATCCGCGATGTTTGCTTCTGGTTTTGAACTGTTCTTTTCTTCGACTCACACCCAGAGACAATACTCCGTAGTCTTTTGCTACTTTTCGCGTTATCCTTCTCCCTTTTTCTATTCTATTTTCATTCCCTATCTACGAACACGTCGTTCGCAGCAGGTCGCCAAGAAACGAATGCAAATTTCTCGCTTTTCCAAAAGAGAAGAACGAATGCACTTTTCCACTGCGAGTTCTCTCGGGCGCGTCAAGAGAGAGAGAGGTAGAAAATGAAAGGGAAAGAGAAGTCGAGGAAAGGACGTTTGTCGCTAGAATTCATAGCTGAATCCTTTCAAAAGCACTCTCTCCCTCTCTCTCTTTTCCCTAGCACCGTGTAAAGGTACACTCTTTTTCCCACGAACCAACGCTAGTGCTACCTATACGAACGAAAAAGTGCAACGAGGCACGAAGTAAAGGGAGAAACTCCCGAAAGATATCGGCTAGATGCAGCAACCTGCTGCTGTCGGTAATGGCGACTGTTGGTCCCGCTAGACTCCAAAAATGCTGAAATGCAAAACAACTCGTCCAGCGAGTAGACGAAAAATCTTTGAGACCAACCGTGGATGCTTATAGTCTTAGCTTCTCTGCTCTAATCTGACTATATCTACGTTCTATAAGCTACGTAAATACACACAGACGCGTACTAGTCCTTTACGGCTCTTCGTGGGTAGGCGCGAGCATTCTCCGGTACGGTGCTTCACGCACGGCACGTATGTATGGCACATAGCCGTGATATTGTCACATGCCTCGGGCGTAAAGCCCCAAATTGTATCGGCGTCGCGTGCTGCATGTACGAGAGACGATTCCCTCCTAGCATTCGCTGTTCCTACCTACGTTCTCTCGTATCTCTCTCTCTCTTTATACACATTTTCCTTCGATACACGACGAAAACGCGTCACGCTGATTTCTTTCCTTTTCTTTCACATACACACACTTTTCACGACAACAAGCACAATAATATCCGACACGCTTCCGCGATTCCTTTTCTTCGGGAAAACGATACCCGATTGGAACGCGTATCGTTACGTTTTTTTGCTTCTTGCACGATCAAAGCAGCGTGTCCACTATTCGACAAATTGGAACATGGTCGTCTTACTCGTATTTTCTTCGTATGTGTGTGTCTTTATACGCAGTCAACCGGTGTCATCCTATAGTCGTAGCTTCCCGACTGCGAGAGATAATAAAGCTTTCTCGAAGGTGCGAATAAAGTGGAGATCCTTTTCCCGTTTTAATATAAGGAAGATGATAGAAATTGCCTTTTTTTTACTCTACCGTTTCGTTGTGAATTCTTGTTTTTATTGGGAATTATGCTATTTTTATTAAGTTTTAGATTTTTCATTAGGGGAGCCCGGGACTAAAAGTCCCAAGGGCAAGTTGTCCCAGTCATAGTTTTGGTATCTTTGGGTGGAAGGGGAAACGCGTCCGGTGCATGGTGTACAGGTCTTAGCGAGTAAAAAAAAGTGTAGTGGTGGTCGTTGTGTTTAGTCTTCCCTGGTTACTTCAAGAGACGAATTTATATTTTGATAAGTTCAATTCTACTTTGGGTACGTTACTTAAACATCTCTAGGCACTAATGAAAATCGATTGCACACGAGTTCGCACATGTAATAGAAAGAGAATTTTGTCAGCTTCATTTCCTTGCCAGAATTTTTAAAAAACTTCTTGAACCGACTGAACTATTACCCGAGAAACAAACCTATTGAAATGGGGCAAGTTGTCTCACACGTCGGGGTAAGTTGTCCCGACAATGAGATCTGAGACAACTAGCCCCATCCTCTTTTTTTGCTGTAACGTTTGTTTTTATCATTAGTTTTCGACAGAATTCAGGTTTTCGTTCATGATGCATACATCAGGATTTTTGTCAAAAATCGATGCATCTCAAATTTGCCCGATCAAATACTCGTTCGAAAGAGGAAAGTCTCTCATTTACGAATATGCAAGTCGCGTTTCGATAGGATGACTGGTTAAAAAGTTACAGCGATTTTTCTCTTGAAAACGACCCATACTCCGACACTTAAAAAATTTATTTTTTAACACTCCGCAACGATATCGAAAAACGGACACCGGGACAGTATTCTGCATGCTTTCTTCTTTCTACATCTTGATTCATACATCAGGATTTTTGTCAAAAATCGATGCATCTCGAATTTGCCCGATCAAATACTCGTTCGAAAGAGAAAAGTCTCCTCTTTACAGATATGCAAGTCGCGTTTCGATAGGATGGCTGGTTGGAAAGATACAGCAGTTTTAAGCTTGAAAATGACCCATACTCCGACACTAAAAAGATTAATTTCTCCTCATTGCTTAACGATATCGAAAAACGGACAACGGAACATTATTCTGCATAATTTTATCTTTAAAATGAGCCATTAAACATTGAAATCGGCGGTGGTGACCATTTTGGCAAAAATCATGATGCATAGGTCAGGATTTTTGTCAAAAATCGAAGCATCTCGAATTTGTCCGATCAAATACTCGTTCGAAAGAGGAAAGTCTCTTCTTTACGAATATGCAAATCGCGTTTCGATAGGATGACTGGTTCGAAAGATACAGCAGTTTTAAGCATGAAAATGACCCATACTCCGACACTTCAAAGATTAATTTCTCATCATTGTGTAACGATATCGAAAAACGGACAACGGGACTGTATTCTGCATGCTTTCTTCTTAAAAATGAGCCATTAAACATTGAAATCGGCGGTGGTGACCATTTTGGCAAAAATCATGATGCATACATCAGGATTTTTCCTTGGAAACCATGGAAAACTTGTCCCATGGCGTGAGACAACTTACCCCGCAGCGGGGCAAGTTGTCCCAAAAAACTCGGTTGCTTGAAATTGAAAAAAAACGTGTTAAAAACTTCCCAATGCAAGCAGAAAAATTTCCATGTATTGCTAAGAAGTTGAACTTTATGATGGTTACTAAAAAATTCGAAAATATAAGCTACAGAAATCTGTAGAAACAAAAAACCTAAAATTGGGACAACTAGCCCCGGTCTCCCCTACTCGTTTCCGGGAAATAGGTATGTTAATATACGGTATTCATTTTCGCACGTTTCTTCGAACAATCGGAAGACGATTAATATTTCAAACGATCGAGTTAAAGGCGAGAGTTCGTATAAATTAATTTACTCGAGCTGGGAATGAGAGCGACACGTTTTATAAGAGAACCGTTTTAAATGAGCAAACTTTTTATTGTTCCGAAAGAAGCAATTTTTAAAAAATTGATTACTTTTGATTTTAATAAAACTAACGTTAACACAAATCTAAATTCTATATTTGAACTCGATCGTGTGGTAGAATATGGTACGCGAAGCCACTCCTGACGGATGTTCGGTTTCACTGTAGCCCTATAAGTAATATGACTCCCATCGTATTTCCAATGTCGCTACTATCGTCATTGAAACGATGCACGGACGGAAACACTATTACCGTAGCTAATAGTGTACCATCATCGGCTAGCGTCATTCGAGAAACGTAAAACCGAAGCTTACGCATCGGCGTGGCTTTTCCTCGTACCGTCGTTAAAATCGGAGAACATTTAAACGAGCGGAATTCGAGACGTTCGAATAAATGTTGTATTAAGTAACGTTAAGGTATCGAAATATACGGTGTATTAATAAATTTTGTTCGATAACCGTGTAAGTATTTTACTATTCAGTCGTAGCTTCTATTTCTGAAAGGAATTGAACAAACATTTGATCGCAAGAAAATTTTAATTTGTAATTTTTTAATTAAAAACTGTAATTTATAAAATCTAGTTACATCGCTGCGATAATAAACGACTCGCACGAAATAACGGTGTATATTAAAATGACAAAGTAACGTCGGAGCTCAAGTTTCCTAATAAAACTAGCAAAAGGTTTCATTAACATCGAAAAAGTCTCATCCAACATTCAACGATAAATGACGATCGTAGCTTATAGATCAAAGTGTCGATCGATCGAGCGAAGCCTCTTGTATTTAAAAGGAATTCGATAATAAAATACCTCCTCTCTCTTTTTCCGGAGAACGCGATCGTTCTCCGGTACTCGGCGCGATCTGCATTAATTAGCGGCGAGAGAGACGCGTCCTGGGTGATAAGGAATCATAAAAGGGTTGTAAGAGAGAAGCGGGGTTGGAGAAGAAGGAGGAGGAGAAGCGAGGCTGGAAAGGAAAAGTTTACTGTCCCGACGACCTACTTTTCGCTCTATCGTGTTTGTTCACCGACTCGTGTCGCATTCGAGGCGTTGTTTAAAGCGACGGTCCTTTGCAAACGAACAGGGAAGGTCTTTGTGAAAAGGGTTGTTATAATCGAGTACCACCGGTGCTCCACTTCTTCTTCGAGTCCTACTCGCTGGATGATTACCTGCCTGGCCTTTGTCTCTCCAGGAACGTATGAACGGGAGATAGGAGAAGGAGTAATAAGAAAGATAAAGAGATAGAAAGAGGCCAATATTCGCAATAGATTTTACTACGAACTTCTTTCGCATCATGTATTCTAAAAAAGTCAACGACCCGAGTACAATTATTTCGTGAAAGCTATGTCGCAAGTACATCCTCGAATTTTGCACGCTTGGGTCCTATTGGAAAGAGAGAAAAGAGAGTGGGAGAGATAGTTTCCACCTCGCGAATCCAACTCCTTTGACACTTAGAAGTGTACACACGAGTCGCACGCGAATCCTATGAATAAACGATAAGGACGCGTGTCAACGTAAGTTACAAGGAAACACGGAATACGTGCTTGCACACGGTGTTGTACGCTCTCGCGTTGCAGTCTCGGGAACAGGATTTCGACGAAAACACGGACTACCGATTTTTATCTTTATCTCTTTTCTCTTGCTCCCACTTTGTTAGCGTTTCTAATTTCGAAACGATAAAATTTCATGAATTATTACGAAGGAGTACAACGAACGAAACGTTTCGGATTAAACGAGTTCTATCTTTCGTCATTTATCGTAGTCTCTAATTGATAAATCTTCTTCGAGAATAGAGTTCACTCGTCGAATCCAATAACGTACACGATTAGGCGAGAAAATAAGGGGCGAGGGTTCTACGAATATCCTACGTCGGATTTCACCTCGAATTTCAACCCCTTTCGGCCCGGTCCACCAGAATCGACTCCACCTACCGAGAAACCATCCGCATTAGCATGTTATTGGGCGGTTGTTTACTCCGAGCTAATCGTCACTTCTGCCATCTATCCAACCGAGTGAACGAGAAGAAGTGAGAAAATATCGAACGATTTGATTTCTTTCAAGAATTATTTTTAGAACACGATCGTATGCTTTTCGAGTAGATTAAATTCGATGATAAAACTTGTTACGTTGCTTCGTGCTATATCTCTCTTTATATTAAAATAGAATGGTAGGTGAGTTCCCTGTCTCAAAAATCACGATCAGTATTTAATACTCGCGGTAGCACGCTCGCGATACTCTGTATTTTCGCAGTGTAGCTTCGTGAGCGACGTGACGCGGTTGAATTTAATCCTAAAAGGCAGTGTCGCGTGTCTCGGTGGTGTTAAAATCTGTAGGAAGGAGAGGTCGAACGAGGAAGAGAATGGACGAGAGAAAGAGAGAGAAAGAGATAAAGGGGGGGTAGGGACGAGGAGAGACATAGAGAACGAGAGGAAGGGAAAGAGAGACCGCTGGAAGGTTTATTGGAAGGATGGAGAGTTAATTAAACGAATAAATAACGTAACAAAGCCTCGAGGGGAAGAAGAGAGGGATAGAGAGAGAACCGCGATCCTCTTTCAGAGAGACTCCGTGCGCTGCAGATATATCCTGCGTTGCTTGCACCCTCCCCCTGCTGTTCCATTATTCTCTCTCCGGCCTTTCTCTAAGCACGCGATGTCCTGTAACGCACTTCTCTTCTTCTTTTACCTCCTCCTGCTTGTTATTATTGCGTTTCCCTTCCTCCACTCTCTCTCCTTCCACTTTCTTACCTCAGGACTCTCGACTCGTTTCATTCTCTCAGCCTTCGAGCCACGCTGATCCTTTGCGTACGTATTGCTGGAACGTTTCTTCGTCCTTTTATGAAAAACTACACCGATACGACGACAGGATTAATTGAAACCTCTCCTCCTTTCCAACGAGAATTTATTATTTCTTGTCATCGAAGCATCGCCATTGAACGTCCTTCTCTCGAATTTGTCTTCTCTTTGTTCGGTTCTAACCCAACAGAACCTTTCCTCATAGACCATCGTAAATCATTGCCATGTACAAAGTGCGTTACCACACTTTTACATTCGTTCTTCTCGTATTTGAGAATATTCTATACTTCAAGTTTCAGACCATACGCGTAAAAATCGGTTTATACATTCTAAATCGAGTTGACTTTGCAAACATCGATGGCCATCGTAATTGCTTGTACACAAAGGCGAAAGAAAAGGCAATATTGTTCAACACGCGAGAATAGTGGTGGTGGTTGGTGCCTACCTTCAAAACCCAGCCATGTTTCGAGCGAAGCTTCGTCCCTTAATTACGTCGCAATTACTCACGCCAACGATAATAACCGTTATGGGAACGTCGAAGCTTCAATAATTCATAGGAAGTCTCGATCGATCGTAAATAGGAAGAAAAATATAATGGCTCCGCGCGCGGCACTTAACATTCAAGGAGGACATTCGTATACAGCTTAATCGGGGAGGAACGAAAGAAAATAACAATGGAATCGCGAGACTTATGAATAATGGAAGGAGCCTGCTACGAACGAGTTCGACGATAAGGTCATTCCTTTTCTTTTCGTTCTTTCGCGATACTACGACGAAGTAACGAAAAGTTCGATTCGTTCGGTAAAGTGAACATTGCCACGCGCTTATGAACCTGAGAAATAGAGATAGATAGATAGCACGAGAGAGAAGGGTTCTCGAACACGCAATTGGAGAAACCGCAAATCAGCGGGCTTTCGTTACTTCCGAGTATCATGGTGTACCGCAAGGGGCTCGTAAAAATCTCCGATTGCTACCTACGTATGTCCCCCCGCCTAATTTCCACCGCGGTTTGGTCTCGATCTTGACTCGATCGTGGATAGCCGCACGAAGTACACTTTCCGTTTCGACGAACACGCGATTTCGATCTACTTCCTCCCACTTTTTTTGTTAATAATTTAGTTCGACGGTGAAGGTGAAGGTGGAGATACGTCGTGATTTCTTTTTTTTATTTTGATTATCTTTAGTCGATAAGCTGGATTTATTTTTTATGAGAGCCGAGCCGATTCAACCGGGATAAGATCGTTCGATTAAACTTTACGTCTATTTTAGCGAAAATGGTTCGTTTTATTTTACGATTTAACGATGACGTTATTTTTGGACTGTTTTTTTTTTTTTTTTAATTTCATTGCTAGTAGCATTGCCAAAAAAAAATATCAAAATGTATAGGAAAACCACAGACTCGGCGGAACACCAACGTAAATCATCGCTTTTATCAGGTTCATCCAGTCTGTATTTCCGTTTTATCTATTGGGCTAACTGCCCATTCGTTAAAAACGTACAAAAAAAGGAGGCAACGGAAAACAATGCTCTATTCGACTGTGCGAAACGAGTGATCGGGTGTTCAACATAGAGAGTATCGCGAAAAATACTGGCCGGGTGAACGCCCTGACAAATGCTGACAATTTATTTGCTTCGCCCGTTGGGATAACGTAGAAATCATTGTAGGTTTACTTAACGCTCGTGCACGTGATACTTGCATTTACATATCCGGTGTTATTTAACGCTTTCGAAGTGGCACCGACTTTTACTTGCAATTACGGGGTTCATTGTTTCCCCAAACATCGAAATAGTAAAGATTAATCTTGTAAATTTGGAAGAAATGTTTTTATAAAGGATAACGATGGCAAATTTCATCGAATTCGATCTATTAATACATAAATTTGTTAATTATCTTTTGCTGGAACTTATCACTCTTTTTATACATTATAGTGCGTTAACCATAATTATCAAAAATTTATTACCTAATACCGTAGGGTCCTAGCATTAAAATACAAGTATAAATAAACAATTCTGCTTTATTAAATCTTGATCTCACTTTAAATATAAAATGATTACGGATTTACGTCAGCAATTTCCAATATGTTTACCAATAACGTAAAATATTATTATTAATAATAACTTGATTAAAATTACATAAGATATTTTATTCAAAAACACGTAGAATCGAAAAAGAGGTTAAAAAAATCAGAGGCCTAAAAATCGCATTTCTCTATTTTCATTGAAAAGAAATTGCAGTTACACTTAATTCCTCGGACACGTTTATTCATCTCCACGGAATATGAAAATGAAACGAAAACGTTTGTTCGGCGTTATGAGATTCGACGAATTCGCGTTCGAATCGACGCGGGTTTCTTTGTAGGAAGTTTCGTGAGTAAAAAATCGACGATAAACAAAGTATCTCGCAAACAAACTTGGAATAATGGTCGAAATACGCGCCGAGCCGAGATTGTAATTAACGCGATAACCGAGAACATACGTGGTGGTCGCGTTTTCCCAAAGTACTTACGCTCGAAGCGCTCTCGAGCCGCAGGAAAAGAGGATTTGTCCGGCTGGCCGGATTTCCAACCATGTTTCAAACAAAGAGTACCGAGCTGCGCGAAACAAGGTCACGTGTTAGGATCTATATATCCACATGCACGTCCGTAGGTCTATACAAGCACATATGTACACTCGGCGGCATATATGGCTCCCCAGTGAAAAAGCCGCCACGGGGAAATGCTTCCCTTTCCATGGCTCCCTTAGAATACGTATAGAGAAAGTATGACTGTATGCCGAAGAAATTTCTATGTGTTCAAGACGCAACACATCGCCTAGGCCACACGGATGGAGGAGGCAACTGTTTCGGCTGCTCGACGTAACGCGATTCTCATTTGGTCATCTTGGCGAGTGTCGCGCGTGGTAAAAAGGCAATAATTGTCTAAATTGAGAGCCACTCTTAGCTCATCGATGTTGCTTCTTAACTGTGTTGTATTTTTCTCTGCGCACTCACACAGCTTAACCAGCAATAGCGAACGCTACGCGTGACGTAGCCACTCTCTTTCTCTCTCGCTTTGTCCACCTCTCTGTCTAATCTGGGGAGGCGATAAGCAATTGTTTTTCCTCGTGATTTATAATTTCCCTAACGAAATATTATGTTTAAAATATGAGAATGGAAGAGAACAGTAACACGTATTTAAATAAATGTAATAATGATAATTAAATACTCATATTATAATAGTTGCCCAGAAGAAAATCGCTTTTTTCTTAGGAGATTTTTAACTTATTCCGTCTCACGCGCGTTACCGTGGCGTCAAGCCTGTCGTAACCCCTTCGCCTATTCGCATAAAAGTTCCACAGAAAAAAACATAAATATATTATAAAATATATTTTTTTTGTTTTATATTGCCTAATAAAGTATAAACAAAAATTGTCTAACCCGAAAATCAATAAATTGGAAAGTTAGGTTTCGCGGTAGGTATTAAGAAAATAACGTGGGACGAAATGGGTTAAGGGACTTAATATGAGGAAATATTTTATTATTTATTAATTTTTTTTTTTTTATTAGTGAACCATCAAAATTTGCTGCTTTTTCACATGAAAATATTGGTGGCTCTGTTTATACCTTCTTATGCAATATATAACCAAAAAAATATATTGTATAATATATTTCTGTTTTTTTCTGTGGAACTTTTGCGCGAACGGGCGAAGGGGCTCGGATTAGAAAGAGAGGTGGACAAAGCGAGAGAGAAAGAGAGTAGCTACGTCACGCGTAGCGTTCGCTATTGCTGGTTAAGCTGTGTGCGTGCGCAGAGAAAAATACAACACAGTTAAGAAGCAACATCGATGAGCTAAGAGTGGTTCTCAATTTAGACAATTATTGCCTTTTTACCACGCGCGACACTCGCCAAGATGACCAAATGAGAATCGCGTTACGTCGAGCAGCCGAAACAGTTGCCTCCTCCATCCGTGTGGCCTAGGCGATGTGTTGCGTCTTGAACACATAGAAATTTCTTCGGCATACAGTCATACTTTCTCTATACGTATTCTAAGGGAGCCATGGAAAGGGAAGCATTTCCCCGTGGCGGCTTTTTCACTGGGGAGCCATATATGCCGCCGAGTGTACACGGTGTCACGTACTCGAATATCTCGTGCTTATTTTATTTCCTATCTGGGCGTTACGCCGGGAATAAGCTTTATTCGGTCGATCAAAGTGCTTCCATGTATAATTCGAAGTTCGAGCTCGTAAAAGCTGCCCGTCGAGTTATGCTCCGCGAAGATTGCGTTGGTTAATGGATAGGAGGTCACGTTCGTGAATTTACTCGAGGGCTCGTAGTAGATTTTACGATGACCTTTAACAACGAATGCATATGAACGAAATAAAACGCGTTATTGGCTACGAAATGCAATTGAGTGTTAAGGCAGTGTTCTAGTTTAGAGGATCCAATAAGAAGGTGATATTTGGCAATTTTTTTTTAAGAGAAAATACTAATCAATATTTCTAAATTTTTACACATATTTTGTTATACATCTAACCAACAAACACAAAAATTCTCATTGAAATCTAATAGATAGATTATGGAGTTCTAGGGAAATCTCCAAAACACTCCGAAGCAACCGAAAATATTTTTAATTTAGACACTATTTTATAGTCAATGAACTATACAAATTTTTGTTGGTGGTGCTCAAATATATAACAAAATGTGTACAAAAGTTTAGAAAAATTGATTAGTATTTCCTCTTAGAAAAAAATTCCAGAATTAAATATACCAACAGCGTTCGAAAGAGTAGAATGACGCCTATCGACTCTTATGAGTTTTAGACACGCGCAATTTCGGCGAATACCGTGGTACGAAATGAAGCTCCAAAGGTGCAACGCGACGTTCGTTCGGTCGGACGATAGAGAATCAACGAGATGACAAGCGAGCTTATTCACAGAGGATAGGAATGTTCGTTGGATGTAGTTCGATAGGGATAGGGTGGATAGGCATGCGCGAGAGAGAGGATTCGAGGCATAAAAAAAAGAGACGACGGAACGCAAAAGAACGCGTGGAAACGCGAGCGAATGGCTGGAACCGTATTCGGTCTCACGAATACGCACGTGCATTCACAGGTGGATTCCAACCTACAAGCTATTCGACCAGTCGAAGTATCCTCGTTGCGTTGGACCTATGGAAATTTTATAGGCAAAGAGTAGTAGTTGGGGAGGACGACTCGAATATTTTATTTGATTTTATTATATTACATGCCCGTTCGGGAAATTCGAAGAAAATTTCTTGCGATTGGTAGGAATCGAAAGAGACAGACGCGTGTTTTAGATTCAATCGATATCATATATTTTATTCTAAAAATCATTCGACAACGTAAAAAACGATAAACAAGATTGCATAACGGTATTAACATATTCCATGTTACACGATCGTAATAATTAAAAACGCTCGAACTGATTTTCTGAAAAATCATTCTTTCAGAGCAACGTCACCATGATTCACAGAAGTCACGGAAGAAGCCATATTTCTACCATCTGTTCGTTCAATCGGAACGATCGTCGTCCATAAGAGGGACTAGATACGATCTTTTAATTTATCTAACTTCTTGTTACGGCAACGATCGATAGACATTTAACATCGTCGCCTTGGACGAAGTCCAGACTTTAATTCGCTTTCGAACGTCCAACAGATAACGTCCCTATCGTAATTATCTCTCAGGAAAAAGTACTATTCTTATTGGTAGATCGTCTTACTGGAAAATATCCGAAAAATACACCGTACGACGATGGATCTCGTGCACGTCGAGGAACAATTAGCCGACATAGCCAACAACTTGTGGGCGCGTTCCTTCTCTCTCTCTTGTCGGTTAACCCAACGTGCGTACCTACGTACGCGTATTATGATTCAGTCTGGAGCTTTCTGGTTATAATTGCTGGCAAAGTACCCTCGAAAATGGTAAATTTTCCTGAGGTATAAACTCCTAGGGGAAGATCATTAAGCGCTAATGATAAGAACACGATACAATTAAGACGAATATAAGACGATATGTTGAAAGTTCGAGTTATAATCGAAATAATTTACGAAGAACGTTCGTAAAAATTTCATGTCGATATTATTGTAGATATTAACCATGCATGTATGCCGTGTAACGTACGTGCGAAAGGCGTTGTCATCGCTTTCGTAAATGCTCTTATAATGACGCCACGACACGAACTTGTGTTAGCGGGTGGTACCACGATCGAAGGTTGTAACGTTGGACGGAGTTCCAGGTACCTATGTAATGTACGTACACCTTGTCATTACTCGATAATACCTATCTACGTTGCATCCCTGGACAGAAAGGCATCGTATACATGTGTAACGGTACACGTACAGGTGTACCACGTGCATATAATGTAGGTACCTGGGCATTTGGAATGTCCCAGTGGTATTCAAACCGTATTCTTTCGACGGTAATCACATTTCTTCGAAATAATCTTTGTCTTTTTATTCATTTCACAGCTTTTAACACTGTTATGGAACCTTTTATACTTTTTATATATGTCATAGGAGATATGTTCAAATGTCAGACAGTAGTAAATTGTTTAATATTGCCGTTTTGGGTAACATATGCAACCCAGATGCATCTTCTTTTAGATCATTCATTAAATTTAATTCGCTACAACGACCAAACCAGACAATGTCACTTGTTATAAATTATAAACATTAATTTTCAATATTCCATATAAAAATTACATTTTACTTTTATTTTTGCTATCATACAAAATTCCAGTAAGAAGAATGTATAAGCCATAGGAGTTTGAAGAGCATTGATACAAACGAGCGTTCGAGTAACGTAAAGCAAGTTGATCGCGTGCTCGGATCGTAAAAATACTAAAATAATGATGGAGGAAAACGTTGCAGCGAAACGCGGATCGATTGACGGCTCTCCGTAGTTCACCTTCGATTATATGATGTAACTACTATATTTAAAGACAACGAAGAGAGAGAGAGGACACCAAAGGTTCTTTTGGAATCATTAGCACAGCTATATCATTAACAATTCTAATCGCCGATCTCGGTACGGTATCGACGTGTTCTCTAGAAATACGACGTTTTTAATAACGGTTTACCATAGGTACTATTTTATCTGAATTTCAAAAAAATCAAAAAGTTGGAAGGATGAAAAATCGCTGATCGCTCGAATCGCCTTGTAATATTTTTCTCGATATACTATATACACGCATACACCCGCACTCGATGTCCCATGAAACGTAATTTATCGTTTCGACCATGTTTTTTTACGATAGCGAGCTACCAGCTGGTACGTATTTAAATAGCTCACGGCAATGACGTAGAAAACGGAAAGCCAAACGATGAGATAATAGGAAAGCATTCGCGATAATAACGATGGTAGGATATATACCCACCGCGAAAACGTTTCTAAATCACCGAGCAAATCGTCCGTTCGTTAACGCCGCGCTGTCCTCCCCTCTCGTACAGTCCGTCGTATATACCCTTTGATCATCCTAATAATTTATCTTCCTCCGACGAGCGTAACGACGGCGAACGACGGTAACGTAACGAGGATGGAAAACTATTATTTCCATCCGCAGCGTATCGATTTTCGCGAGAAAATTTATCATTCCGCGAGTAACCGGGCGCGAGTCCCCGCGAGCGTCGGGTATATAGCCACGTTTAGAATCTAATAAGAAGGAAAACCATTATTTCCGTCGACGGGATATCAATTTAAAGGCGGCGAAGCGTTAGCTCGTTGTCGTCGTTGGCGCAGGTGTCGAGTGGTGCTCAAGAACGTCGACGGTGAGCACCGTGGCGTTCGAAAGGGGGAAGACCCTGAAACTTTACGCAACGTTGTTTGCCGATCTTTCGTGCTCTATGCGCGTAAGCGGATGTAAACTTTCCCGAGATACTTCGTATTAGAGATCTTCGTTCCACGGATATTTCTAACTTCCGAACGTTTCACGGAGAAACGTTTCCGTAGACTCTGACGAAAGGAAATCGCTATCGAACGTTAATTTTACCCACGAATCCGTGTCACGTTGTTTCGTTACGAGTTGTTAGGAATTAGTTTACCGCTGATACAAAGAGGAGTGGTGAGGAATAAAGGGAATGAGCCAAACGATGATAGGTATGGTACAATAATATGTATTTTTGTATTAATTTTTATTTAAAAGTGATTTTAACTCTTAACTGTAAAGGAAGGAAAGGAATCATTTTTATAGAGTGTTTTTTTGTAACTTTATAAGACAGAAAAGAATAATGAATACAAAGAAACAAATATTTGTTCTTCGCTTTATTATGAGTTAATCGCTCGAGAAAAACATTAAATACGATCCATTCATTTGTTATACCATCTGCTTACTCGTACGAAAAGATCCATTATTTTTCTTTCCAATTTCCGCTTTATTTACGAAGCTCGGATAGGTGCCAGTCGTCGAAGAAAGTAAAGAAGGCAATGGTAAATTCGTGTTTTCCTCGGACACGAGTAAATCGCCTTTCTACGGGCTCCGGTAGCCGGCTATTTCCGATGAAAATAAGGAATCGTGAGTCACACGAGAGTCGCGAGGAATACCAGTCGGCCCGTTAAACAACCTTCCGTCTCTTTCCCTCTTTTCACTCCTCCCCCACGGACTTGGCGGTGTCTTTCTGCCAGACCGTGTCTCTCTACTTGTTTCTCTTTCTCTTTTTCCCCTCTCCACGTCGCGTTCTACGCCGAGTATGTTTAGATTCCGGAATATGCGAGTCATCCCTACCATTCTCTTTTCAAAACTTAGCATGCCACCGCTACCACCAGCCGAGTGTCAAATTACCACTTTCGAGCACGCTATGCGCCGTGAACGAGCTCGACGCCAACGATCATCCACCGGTGCGTGTATAAATAAGGGTGGGCGATACTTAATGCCTACTAAGGGTAAACCTTTTGTCCGTTCGTATCGACGTTAATTTTACACGAATTTCACTGGAGCCAACACGAGTTAATTTTTAACCCTTTGCACTCTGTGTCGAGTGTGAGTCGACAAAACAAAGTTTGAAAATAATATGATACCAAGGGTGACTCGACAGTCAATTTTTTTTGTATTCACAGATCTATCTTTGATTTAGCTACCAGCAAGTCAAATATATTTTTTTTTCACAATCTAACCAGTGGTATATCATTCGGAATGAAATATAATGTTCCCCTCGGAAGCGACACTTCAGTGCAAAAGGTTAAAAAAACAAGTTCCAATATCAAATATTCGGTACACTATTATCATTTATGATTGATTCTTAAAATAAATTTTGATGGAATAAAATTAGATTAAGATTATCTAACGATAACCAACGCGATATCGTTCTATCAGACTACACCCGATCGTTTCAATATAATTTTCGACATTTATTTGCAAAAGAAACGAAAAAAAAATGAGACAACCCTACGTAATAAAACGAAAGAACGAAAAGAGCTGTAAAATCGAGCGTCGAAACGATAGCCTTCCGTATCGATGACACACGCGAGGCACGAGGATCGAAATGACAAAATGACAGTAGTGGTACGTTGTCGAATGGTAGAAAGAGAAACGCAGACTGTGTTGCGTGGAGAGCCCGAAAGGGCGACTCGGTGGTACGCACGCCCCCTTTGGCATCGATCACGCTCTTGTTCGCGGTATCCGTTCGTGTGGTTCTCTCGACGTTGGTGACTCTCGACGGTCGCTGCCCTGGCGAACAAAGGGAATGGATTTACTCGTCGAAAGGAATCATCTAGAAGAGTAGAAAAGAGCATGGCTGGAGATATACGTCTCGAAGGATTTTTATCGACGGATTCACTCCTAAATCGTTCGTCTCGAACGACTTAACCTTTCGCTTTTTCACTACCTCGATTCTCTCTCTCTCTCACCAACGGTATTTTCGGCACGTTTGTGAATCCCGCAGCATAGGTACCAAGGGAATTCGGATCATCGTAAAGCCGACTACTACATAAAATCGTCCTCGTCTGACGACTCCTCACCAACTACGCGACATCACTTTTATTCTCCGCTCGAGTTCGATCGCGCGAGCGCGCCATTCCCTCGTAAACACGCTGCAGCACCATTCGCTTCTCTCCTTCTCGTCGTTTTCCTTTAGAGTACGCCGGCAGCCACCACGAATCGGTGGGAGGGAAAGAGGAGAAGGAAAATAGAAATTCCAACGATTTCGACGTCGTATTACGATCGCTTGGAAAGGTACCCGCGCACGCGCCACCTTCTTTACTCGGTTACGCAGAATATCTTGAGAGTTACCTTACCCCGTGGACGTACTTGGCAAATATTTGTCGATGCTACATCGAAGGTAGGTAGTTTGTTACGTGTACCGGAGAAGTCCACTTCCTTCCGTTGCCTTATTATCGAGTCTTCCATAAAGAAAACAGATAGAATAAAAGATAATATTCGTAAAGTCTCGATCAATGAGACCAGAATCCCCTTTTTAGACCCTTTGAAAAAATCTCCATCCACCACCGATGAATTTATATTTTTTTCCAAAATTTCTATCGAACAACCTATCACGGTACGCGTCGCGTACGATCCAACGCTCGGTACTGTGGATTAGTACGTTATAAAAAAAAGAGGAGGGGGAGAAAAGAAGCAAAAAAAAAAACAACAAACGAAAAAGGCTAAAAAAAAAAAGAGCGAGGTAGGCCGGTGGCGCGGAAAAATAGTAGCGGACGAGGCGCGGGAAAAAAAAAATTGGGAGCGTAGCGATCCGTAGGGCGGACGTTCGAATTTTTCAAACGTCACGCGACACCGTTGAAAAATTCGAAATAAAAACGCGGCACGCACGATCGCGCGAGGAACGACGATCGTTTCCGGGATTCGCGTTGGGAGATTCCCCTGCTCCCCTTGGCCATCCTTTTCTAGTCGTTCATAGCCCTTTTTTTTTTTTTCAGTCCGCAAAACTGCTCTCTTCTCTCGTCGTTACGATCGTCCTCTCGTAATCTCTCTCACACACACTAGGTTTCGTTTACTCTCTCTCGCACCACGAAATGGGTTGAGAGGACGACGCAACCGTTGCTATTATAACGCCGTTTCGTCGTTCCAATCATTTGTAGTTGAAGCCTGGCCAAGTTTCGATATATCACGGAGCGTCTCAATGAGGTGAAACCGGGCGTTCGTTGGCTGCCAAACTGGAGCGAGAGCGCCACTGCGTCGGCTTAATTAAGAATTAATAGCGCGCTCTTCGAAAACAAATTAGCGTACCCCATCCACGCTGGATTCCAAACCTCGCCTATGCCATTTCGCTTCTGCGTGCCTCCCTCCCCCCCTTTTCGCTTGGTATTCCTTCCTCCCCTCAATCCCCTTCTCTTCAGCTACTATAACGAAGCATATTCAAATTCGGTCTCGTGTACGTGTCAACGACGATCGAGCGGTTATCGATGAAGCCGCGCGAGCCTTCGGTCGCATTCACCGTTTACGAAACACCGCAAAGCCATTTAATTCTTCGTGACCATAAATATCACTCGAGAATATTAATTGCCCGATGCCGGAGTTAATACGATATCGAAAATCTACAGCTGCGCCGTCGAGCAATGTCGCCCACTAATTGTTTCTCTCCGTTCTGCTGTACTGTTAATGTAGGATAGTGTACAAGAACTATACTCTCGTTAGTTTTCCAGCTGTTGAGAAAATTTTTTTTTTTTCTAGTCTTTCTAATCGTTTTATCGAGATTTTTCGAGGTACCGTCGTTATAAATATCGAACGGTGGTCGACAGGTAATCTTTATAGTCTTAGTTCATGATTAAGGGTACATATGTGTGTGTGTATTGTACAGGTGCATAGGTATACGTAAATATTGCAAAGAAATCGATCGTGCTCGTAACTCATCGATTTCGGATAAAGGTATATCGGAGTATCGGAGTTCGGGAATACGGTAAAACTGGACAATAAAACGTCCCTGGCCGTTTCTTCTGTATATCGCGAAGTTTTATCGAATCGTGGCTGCGGTGTACGAGAGCATTTACGTTCTCTCGGCGGCATATGTTATTAATTTTCGCTCGGCCGCACCGGCTCGGGGATTATATTGCCTCGTAAAATGAAATTAAGCGGTATGGAATGAGACGTACGAGTGGCAAATGTTTAAATCTCGTTTCTAGGTTTACGATGCGAGGGTGTTCATAGTCCAGGTTTATATTTAGTTTCTTCTAGACTCGTTCGATTCTTCTTTCTCTCGACTTTGGCGAGAAGGTTACAAAAGATATCGTCGGACGGAGTTAAGTTCGTTCGTTGAGTGATTCCTCGTAACCGATCGAGGTTGGTGTTCCAGAAGGAAACGATGAAAATCGCGCGTTTTTTCGAGCGTTTCGCGAAAACGAGATTGCGTGTCAACGGGGCTCGGTTAAAGCCTCGATCAGAAATAACGCTCGAGAGGATCCAGTTTCTCTCCCTCTATTCTATTCCATTCTATTCTATACTATTCTATTCTATTCTATCCCGTTCTATTATCTCTCTTCCATTCTATCCCATTCTACGCGAGTTTTCCGTAAACCATTCTTATTATTACTACCACGAATAAAGGAAGGAATCTGTCGAGCCCGGGGACGAATGCCCTTCGACCCTTCCGATAAAGTCGAAAAGCACGTGCTTCTAGCTAGAGTCGAATAAAGTGGCAAAATTGTAGGGGTGCTCCGCGATGCTCGATGTCTCATTTCGCTGCACCTTACAACGGACCCGCAGCTTTTTCATTTTCGCCGAAACGCTGGAGACAAAAGGGGTGGAAGAGAGGGTCCGAGGAGGGTTAAAACGGCGAACGAAGGGTGAATTCGAGGCGAGGTTGCCTTTTAGCCAAAGTCTCGTACGTTGTCACCGTTTCTTTCTTCTTCTTCTCGCTTGCGAAACTGAGAAACGGTTTGTCACGGTGTGTATACGAGGGTGGAGAAACGAATGGACGAAGGAGAGAGAAACGAGGAGACGTTTTTGTATGAGGAGTAATTCGTCGCAGGTCGGACGAGCGATGCTCTTACGGCTCGATCTTTCCTGCTTCTTTTCGTCTTTTTCTCACTCGTTGGGTCCAATAAAAGGAAATCTCCTCCCTTCCCCTCTTATGTCCTACGTATCTCACTTCCCTTAACTCCTGTTTTCCTTTTCCGCTTAATTTGCAGCGTTTGTTCGCTTGGTTTACCATCGACGCCAAACAACGACGACGGTCGTAGGAACATCGCACCGTGTGCTCGTAAAGTTATTTTAATTTGGCAACCGGCGAAATCGGCTGGAAGATACGCGCTCTCGCGTTATTCGCGACGACGCGATTAAAACACGGTTCCAATAATACAGTCGAGCTTTTATGATCCCGTCGTTTCTAAATAAACGTGTGCGTTGAATTGGCCAACGCGACGTAAAACACGAGGCCACCGTCCGGAAAAGAGTGGGTGGTAATGGTGGTAGTCGTGCTAGTTGGGGGAAAAACGTCGCAAATTTTCGAATATCCAGTCGAATTTGGCTTCCGAATTTATTCTCGATCGTTTCTGGCAACGATTAATATCGGCTTCGTTACGCTCGAAAGTTATTCGACACCCGTTATTGTAACTTTCTGTCGTCTATATTTTTCTTTTACCGAGTATTTGTATATTTATACGCGGAGCAGTTGGACAACATCGTTTTGGGCATATCAAATAAACTATCTATCGCTCGATGTGGGTGTATCGATAAAATCTATTTACGGTCTGTGCGAAAGGTAGTTTGTCGGTGTATACCTATCAGCGAATAATTTTTAGAGGGTTTTGGACGTTTGTAAGTTGTCTTAGGATCAGCTGATTTTTACTTTTATGTTAAATTTTTATTTATACTCTCTGAGAGTTTGACATTTTCAAAAAATTCTTAATACACCTACTACATTTTCTAAACGTATTTATTATTTCAGGCCACTTCATCCATAGAAAAAAAATAGTTATTTCAAAACTAAATCTATAAATACTTTGTACAATAACTGTATCTTCTTTTTTCTCTGCCTTTCTCAATTTCGTTCAATAAACATCATTTTTGCTCACTTTACTCGCAATTCTACGAAACATAAGAGCCTTTACAAGATTTAGCGTGCCTATCGCGTGAAGATTCCAAATCGAAATTCCTTCGTCGCGTTGATAGCCTCCGAAGAGTGGCAAAGAACGATCGGCCCTTCCCGATCCGTTCAAAATTTCACTTTCTAAGAGTCGCGTGTGGGAAACCGATCGCGTGTCTCTAATTATTCCTCTCTCCGACGTACTTCGCTATAAATTATTGTCAGAGCCTGCTGCTCGTCTCGAGCGAGCTTCGTAAGCTCGCTTTGAGCTTTTAGACCGGTATTAACGTCGGAAGCTCGCCATCGATTCTTGGAGAGTTTTCGAGAGAAAGGGAAAGAAAGATTTCCGTGTTCGTTCAAATACGATTTGTCGTAACGCTTTAGAATTTATCTTTCAACGAACTGCGCCTTTTTCTTCTTTCTCCTTCATTGTATTATGTTTTAAAAGCTTGAAAAAAGCTCTTCACAGAAGAAGCGGAAACTCGAATGTGTTCCTAAACGTTCCTTCTTTCCCCCCTCTCTCTCGCTCTGTCGTCGCTATGTCTCCGTTTCTCTCCTTCCCTCTCTCTTTTTTCTTTTTTTTCTCTTTCTTGCTCGCCGAGGGAACCCTTTGACGCGTCCTTCAAATGGAATGCATAATTTCCCGACAATCTTTTAAATCGTTTAATCCCCCTTTGCTCTGTGAATGTTAAAAACTCTCTTTCTGCACGGAAAATGGTAATGTGAATGGAGAGGAGGAAGAAACTCCTCTTCCAGTGGAGAAAATTCCACGGGGGTTAAAACGCGCGTCTCGCAGAAGAGAACCGGGGTGCAACTTCGTCGACAGCTTTTCGCGTAGCATGACCCTTCGTCTCGCGGGAGGATCATCGAAAGCGATGACTTTTAACTCTGACTAATGCATGACTCTTTATTTTTAGCTAGCTGAGAATTTCCTAAATGGCAGATGTTATTTCATTATAATAGAAAGAAATCCGTCGAACAATAATTATATCCTTTAATATTAAACGAGTCGATTTACGTAGACATTTTTTAATTATTCCCAGAATCACTCGTTTCTTCTATTTTCCCCGCGTAAAATAATTTCAATATAACATATACAACAATGATAATTATACCAACATATAATAACGTACGTATCAATGTAATATAAATTATAATTCATCGTTATACGTAGGGAAAATAACGAGATAGCAGGGATACGTTGTAACGTAGAATTGAAGAAAACATTTCCACCGACGAGTAGAAGTGGAAACAATGTCGGCGTTTACAATAGGGGCGCGCCGTTATTCTTCGGTGTAGAAAGAAAGAAAAAGAAGAGTGAATTCGTCGTCTGGGGGGCAGCGAGAAAGAGAAGGAAGGAAGGGTAGAAGGAAAAGCGTAGGAGGAGAGAGTGGCGCGATTAGTCCGGACAAACGAAGGAACGGCACGCGCGACTGCCTCGTAGGCATAATTCTATTTTCTGTGTCTCTCTCTCTCAGGGAGTGTACCGTCGCGTACGGTGCGAAAAGGATAGAGAATATTTAGTCGCAAGGGTGGTGGAGTACGGGCGCGCGAACCTCGCTCTTGTTTACGCGATTCGTTTTACGACGGATACGAGCGTCTCGCATTCCTCCTCTTCCGCGTGGACCTCGGTGTGGCCTCATCCTCTCTCTCTCTCCCTCTTTATTTCTAGTTTTCCCTCTCAACGGCGCTCGGCCGGCGCTTCCACGGAGTTTAACTCTACAAATCTCTATTTTCTGTCAGCCGAGATGGAACGAATTTAAACTCGCGTAATATAAAGAGCGTAGGATGTATGTACCTGCATACCCACGTTTACCTACATTTATGTACGTATCTATGCGTGTCCGTGTGTCTTCATACACTTGCACACGCTCACGGAAAAAGTCGGCCGCGCTCTATTAGATCCCTTATCAAAATGCACGACCAGGCTAAAACTGCAATTTCCGCGAGCCTGATGAAGCTGCGTCGAGATGCCTTCGTTCGTAAAGTGTAATAGGAAACTTTTGCTCGAAAGGATGTTAGGTATTATTTTTGTTATCGATCTTTACAAATTTTGTTTTATTCTTATCGTGTCATTTCAAGTATATGCGTCAAGGTTCTCAATTTTATTTGAACTATCGGCTCTTTTCCAGACAAAAATTATTCATTTATTTATCTTCTTTAAGCAAACATACAGAAAAATGCAGTGATAAATTGGAATAGTGTTATGTACAGAAGAATTCTCGACTTTCGTACTTAATTGGTGCCTGAAATGTCCACGAAAGTAGAGCAATCTAAAAAAGTGTTTTTTTTTTCAGATATTTATTTTACAATTATGTATTGATTATTATAACTTTTAAATATGTACGAAAGTCTCGGACCGACTGTATCTATATTCTGGAACAAAGTAAAACAAAGATACCCACTGCAAATAAAACTCTTCGAAGATTGAAGCTATAATATTATTTACTAACATCAAAGTTTCCAAAATCCAAGTCTAAATCGTGAGATTTTTTCGGATCGTCCCAATATTTCTTTAATCAACTCGTGATCCTTTTAATAGAGTATTAACAAAGAATCTGGTAATACCGAGCGATCGGCCATCACTTTTCATAATTTCGAAGGGAAAGGAACGTAGCAACGTCGTGGTTGCAATCCAAGGCGTCGCTACGAGACGTCTCGACGTTCCTATTGAATGTATAATGCAAATTTCGTCGTATGAATAATGTGCAATGATGTACGGGGCCAGCAGTGATAGGACGAGGTGGAGGAGAGTGCAGGGTGCACGAACCTGAGAGAGAAAGACAGAGAGAGAGAAGGAGAGCTTTGCCTTGCCGCGAGTGTAACGCAATAAATAATAGACGCGGGGTCGTCCGTTTCTCAGTCTTCCCTCGGCAACTTCCCAGCGCGTCCCATCGCTGAAATATTCAAAGGTAGTAATGGCCTGGAACTCGTTGCTACCCGCAGATCCACCTGTCATTTGGGCACCAGATTCACGTCGGTTTTCGTTTATACATATATGTCCCACCCACCTCTCTCTCTCATTCTACCCCCACCCCTTCGAACATCGATCGTTATACTCGATTTGGTTACGTCAATCGTTCTGTCATTTTTTATCCTCTGCATGGATCTTTCGATATTATTGTTAAAATAGGCAGGACTCGATAAGGATCGTCATAAAACATGAAATATACACGAAAACATAAATTTCATTCGCTTAATTCGAACGTAGATGTATAGTATTTACGGAATTGATTGAAAAACCTTGCGGATTGCTTTCTTTTTTTTTTTATTCGGGATCGAAGAAACGAGCTGTGAAAAAGGGGCAAACGATTAAACGGCTTTTAAATTAATTTATCACCTGGTAAAATAGCGAACTTTTCCTTTCCTATGCTCGAGAAATTGCTCGGCTCGCGGAGCGAAAAGAAAGCGCGATTCGCACGTTCTCTCTCTCTCTTTCTCGTTTCCTTTATTCCTGCCCGGAGGAAATAATCGAGCGAATATCTTACAATTTCGAGAGGAACTCGAGCGGAGAAAATAAATCGTAGACTACGCGAGACATAACGAAGACAGATAATCTTGGAAGAATCGAGGCTGAGAGAGAATGAGAAGGAAATAGAAAGGGCGAGAGAGAGAGAGATGGAAAAGATCGATAAGCTTTCTTCGATAGCGTTTGCGTACGTACCACGGGACTTTGTAGTTAAACTTTCTCCTCTTTTCTTTTCGACGTCGAACTTTACGATTACCGCGCTTCGAGCCCCAAGCGAGGCGCGCGCGACTTTGCCTTTAAATTTCAAGAAAAAAGTCTGCTCTCCGGATCGGTGGTCACCCAACTTCTGTGCGTTCCTTCGGAGTCGACCTTAATCTCGATGAGTGCACTAGGGAAAGGAGAAAGAGTTTAGGAATTTCACGGCAACGCATTCGAGAGTCTTTCGACTAATTCGTTCGCGAACCTCTTGACAGAGAGAGAGAGTAAAAACACCTTTACGAACGAAGATATTTGACCTTGTCTGCGATCTAGTTGGCACACTTCTATTCGCGTCGATTTGACGAGCTCTCGATGATTGAGTGGTGTCTATCGAGATCAACTGCTCGTCTTTCGACTATTTAAAAGTGGTCTTAATGAAGTCATGAGTGATTTAGAAAAAAGAATAGTTATTTTTCATGCAACTATTTATTTTTATACATCTGATTTGTATTGTCATTAAAGAAATGTAGATCTGATAATAATAATCGTTAAGAATAATAATTGAGAATTCGAAACTGTTTCGTACAATCATCTTTCTTTTACAATCAAATTATATTTTAATGTGATTTTCACTTAATGACAGATTCTTAACGTATAACGATAGTATCATTCTTAAAAAAAAGTGAGAAATAGATAGATTTCGATGATAAATAAACGTGAAACGTCGTTTTATATCCATATATAACATATACACGCGAAACGGACCCCTTCGTTCGTAGGTGACAGTGATAGAACTGCCTGACCGTGCCACCCCCGTCGTCGTCTCGCTACAAAGGATAGATATAAGCTCGTAAAATATGGCAGGGATCATTAAACTAGTATTTTCCGGGCAAATCGATTTACGATTACGAAGCCGTCTGTTTTATTCATCCGACGACGAAAAACGATCGTGGGTTGCGAGATGGCGAACATGGCAGAGGAGGAGGAACCAGAGCGCTCGTTTCCCCCGAGCTTCGAAAATAAAACGACGTTGTACGTTCAAGGAAATAACGCTTTTTATTCGTCGTGAAAATCGATTGGCTCAAAAAAAGTGGAGAGTGCCAAACGTGACTTTCGTATCGAGCCCTTTCGATCATTCTTTATTTAATTATAAAGTTTATTTTAAAAATTGGGGAACAATGCGATCATTTCTTTCGCGAAAGGTTCGATAGATCATAATTAGTGAGAAAATTTGTTAATCCTTTGACTTCAACATTAATGAACAACATTAAAGTATTTTCTTTCTTCCAATGTAATCCACCTAAGTGTAGCCAGATAAGCATCTCCTTTATTTTTGATAACATAACAACTATTTTTAATCCAATATAAATGGTATCACAAAATAAACAATATGTGCAAAACATTCACCTTGCGATACCATTTACATTCTACTAAAAACATTTGTTATGTCATCACAAATAAAAAACAGATATTTAGATGACTGCATTCACATAAACCACCCTGTACACTATTCACAGTTAAACTTACAGTATCACAGACTCAAGATTAAATAATTGGAGCTCGCTCAAACGTTTTCCCTTCTAACGTTGCTTTCGTTTCGATAAAATGTAAACAGAACTACTCGTCTTACAAGATGATACACACGAGTAGATACAGCCAAGTCGTAAAGAAGACAAATATAAATAAAATAAAGCAAAGAGAGAAAGAGCGTAAAGGTCAGCACGATCGTATACGACCCATTGGATGATCTTTCTCTCGGTTTATTTCATGGGCGGTCGTCCTCGGCACGAAAGACTCGCGGCGGAAGGCCCGCGGCGATGATCGAACGAGCCGAACGAATCAAAGGTAACGTACATACGTTGTACGTACCAAAGCGCGATTGGCTAGCTGCCAGCTGGCCATATAATTGAACATCGCGTTCCCCTTGGCTTGCTCCAGTGTCGTTCGCCGCTTAAGCGACGCTCGCACGGCGCATAAATCAGGACAATTAGTTGCTTGCTCGTTGCTTACGAGGGGATGAACGAAGATATACACGTGTATAACCTACGATACATGAATTTACCATAAAAAAAAGTGAACTTGGAAGGTTCCTTTTTACTTAAATTTAATATTCCGAACTTAAATTTTAAATTTTACTTAAATTTAATATTCCGAACAGCTCGACGCTAGCAAAGTATAATCGCAACGCTTAAGCTTCGTCTCGATCATCCTTCGAAAATTGCTGATCGTTTCACGCTCGATTTTAGCCGCTTAAGCTAACCCGTCAGCGATAACGATCGCCCTCCGGCATATACAGGCTTTTATATCCTTCTAAACGTGCTGTAATAATTACGCTATGACGATAACGACTCGGTTGAGATTGTTTATGACGGTGCTTGGTGTTTTATAGTTTTCAAGATTGTTGGTAGAGAAAAAAAACCTGCTGGTATATTAAGTTCTTGAGGGAGTCTCGAATCATTTTCTGATTTTCGTTAGAAACGAGAGGATACGTCGATAAATTCGTTAGCCTTCGAAGGGGGAACGCGAGTCGAAGGAAAACGCCTGACGTAGTCGTCGGTAGGAAGGATCGACCGTGCTACTAGTTGGCTTCGATCGTTCCTTCGAGATTTCGTGGGATTGCAACATTAAATGACCTGTCATACGGCTGGTACGACTGGCGAAACTGTTATTTGAGGACCTCCGCCGAGCTAATCCTCTTCCTCTATCTCCTCTCGCCTTCTTGGTCTCAGGGGCATCAAATGAGTTTGCTTGGGATACGCCGAATACGCGGGCTAGGATGTTGATCGTTTGCTAGACCAGTAGAAATTATCATCCCTCGGATGTGCTCGGTGTATCCAGTCGGCCGAACTAGTAGTTCACTATGAACGTTTACCGATGTTACGCGCTTCTAGAAGTAAGTAGCGCGACAAGTTCGTTGCCAACTCACTGGCGTACCGCGGTCGTTTTGCGTGTAAATCAATTTCACTTTCTAGAAATTCCATGACTCAGACCTAGAGTCTTTGTTAATTCTTTTCTCGATGGACCATAAAATAAGCTATTTAATTCCAAAAGTATAAGACCATGATCGTAAAACGATTATTTCGAACGTCTCGACCGCGTGGTTTTGCGTCAGCTGATGATTCATGGATTTCTTTTTAAGACAACATCGTACCAGATATGTAATACATGTATATCACCTAAGAAACAGATAAGAAACAACATGTGAGACAGAGAGAAAGACCACGAGAGATGGGAACTACGTGTCACGAGTAACAGAGGTGGGAGAAAGCGAGCGATATTACAGGCCAAATATTTCCGTCGTGATGCCACCGAGCCACATCGGCCCGGTTACGTAATTGGCCGTAGAGAGAACGCATCTCCGACTGCGATCGCGACTACGATCTGCCAATTTCGAGTGACGGATGATCCCGTCAGCGGGGACTAAAGTTAGCCTCTAGCGCGATGGACGCCGTCAGAGCCAGATGGGGAATTCGACTTTTCTATTCGACTCTTGCTTTTCTCTTTTTCTTTCTTCATACCTCTTTCACCCTCGATCTTTTCCCGTCATATTCACGCCGGTCTACGTGAAACTACATCCTCGGGAATATCCACTTTCTTTATTCTGCCTTACGTACTTTAAATGATGAAAGATAGCTTGGAGAATATAATCACGAATTTTTTAAGGGTTTCACTGGTTTTCTATTATTCAAGAAAAGTATAAACCGGAATTTTCAAGTAGAAATTATTTCACTTATTTAATTTATCCAAGAAAATCTTACAAATACAACCATTTATCATTCGTTATGATCACACCATAGATTTGTTAAAAATTCATCATCTTTCCTAACAGTTCGTTTACTTTTGCATGTAATTAGACATTCACATACTCAACTGTAGGGGAAACCGGGGCTAGTTGTCCCAATTTTAGGTTTTTTGTTTCTACAGATTTCTGTAGCTTATATTTCAGAATTTTTTGAGGAACCATCATAAACTTCAATTTCTTAGCAATACATAGAAATCTTTCCGCTTGCATTGAGAAGTTTTTAACACGTTTTTTTTTTCAATTTCAAGCAAACGAGTTTTTTGGGACAACTTGCCCCGCTGCGGGGTAAGTTGTCTCACGCCATGGGGCAAGTTTTCCAAGGTTTCCAAGGAAAAATCCTGATGTATGCATCATGATTTTTGCGAAAATGGACACCACCGCCGATTTCAATGTTTAATGTCCCATTTTAAAGAAGAAAGCATGTAGAATACTGTGCCGTTGTCCGTTTTTCGATATCGTTAAGCAATGATGAGAAATTAATTTTTTAAGTGTCGGAATATGGGTCGTTTTCGAGAGAAAAATTGCTGTAACTTTTTAACCAGTCATCCTATCGAAACGCGACTTACATATTCGTAAATTAGAGACTTTCCTCTTTCGAACGAGTATTTGATCGGGCAAATTCGAGATGCTTCGATTTTTGACAAAAATCCTGACCTATGCATCATGATTTTTGCCAAAATGGTCACCACCGCCGATTTCAATGTTTGATGTCTCATTTTAAAGATAAAAGCATGCAGAATAATGTTCCGTTGTCTGTTTTTCGATATCGTTAAGCAATGATGAGAAATTAATCTTTTAAGTGTCGGAGTATGGGTCATTTTCAAGCTTTAAACTGCTGTATCTTTTGAACCAGCCATCCTATCGAAACACGACTTGCATATTCGTAAAGAGGAGACTTTACTCTTTCGAACGCGTATTTGATCGGGCAAATTCGAGATGCATCGATTTTTGACAAAAATCCTGATGTTTGCATCACGAACAAAAACCTGAATTCTGTCGAAAACTAATGATAAAAACAAACGTTACAGCAAAAAAAGAGGATGGGGCTAGTTGTCTCAGATCTCATTGTCGGGACAACTTACCTCGACGTGTGAGACAACTTGCCCCATTTTCATAGGTTTGTTTCTCGGGTCATAGTTCAGTCCGATCAAGGAGTTTTTTAAATATTCTGGCAAGGAAATGCAGCTGACCAAATTCTCTTTCTATTACATGTGCGAACTCGTGTGCAATCGATTTTCATTAGTGCCTAGAGATGCTTAAGTAATGTACCCAAAGTAGAATTGAACTTATCAAAATATAAATTCGTCTCTTGAAGTAACCAGGGAAGACTAAACACAACGACCACCACTACACTTTTTTTCACTCGCTAAGACCTGTACACCATGCACCGGACGTGTTTCCCCTTCCATCCTAAGATACCAAAACTACGACTGGAACAACTTGCCCCTGGGACTTTTAGCCCCGGTCTCCCCTATTACAAATTCTTTTCATTTTAAATTCACCTTCAAAAAATGAGTGTGACGGTACTACGCGGTACTACGAAAGTACATTAGTTGAGTTCCGCAGGAACGAATTCGAAAGTGGCTATCATGCTTCGCGTTATGAAGTCATCGGGCCCGAGCTCGATTAGTCACGAAAGGGTAGGAGACACGGACTCGAGATAGGGACGAAGTAGAAGAAGCGTTATTTCCGACGAGATCGATCATATCGTCGACATCTCGTATGCCCCGAAAAGTCCCATGGTAATCGCCTGGCGTGAGGCACGCTCGTTAGACGGCACAAAGAGAGAAAGATAGATAGAGAGAGAGCTTCTGGCTGTTCGACCAGCGGTTTTCGTTCGCGAAGCTTCCGAAATTAGGGGGCAATTCCCTCGGTACTTTTGGTTCGACTTTCACGGGAGGTACATCCAATCCAGATCCATCTAGTTACGTTTATGCGTTTATGTATGCCTTTCGAGTTAAAGCTACCCTCGTTTTCAACCCCTGATCGAATTCGATCTTATTTGTATCTTTTGTTTGAAGGAATAATGAAATTAATAAAATGAATATATTTATGTCTAGAATATTTGTATTTTCTATCGTTGTAAGAATCAAGTTTTCTATTTATGTACAATTATCCAATAATTTCGTTCTCTTATTAACAAGTTAGAAACCAGCTGTGTAAAAATAATTTAAAGTTAAATATCAACACCGATCAGTACCAAAGAATTCAGTAATTTCCTTCTTCAACGCGAAAGAGCTAATTAGGAGACGACTGTCGGGGTTAGCATTCGACTGTCCAAGTTGACGAGCACCGACAGAAGGATAAAGAGAGAAACAAAGCCGATTCCTCGTGACCTAAGCTTATTTCCTGCCGTTGGCGTACGTTCCTTTCACGAGCAATACGAGACCGCGCGTGCGTTTTTGCATTCATTTAGATGGTAATCACGCACGGCGACATTTTATTGCGAACGAACACGAACAACCCTCCTTCCTCCATTTGCTTCTTCCAACCCTCGCGACGACATTTATATCCCATCCGTTAGGTCGTCCAACGTGAAAGGTACGTCCACGGAATCGTGGAACTCAATCCGGGGAAGGAATCGATCCGACTATCTTGTATCGATCGCGACTTGCGTTTGACGTTGATTGACAGCTACCGAGTATTCCATGCGTTTATTTAGTCTTGGTGAATAATTATGTTAAATATTGTAAGTCTTTCATTTTCTATCACAAAAATTGTTTGAGACACGAAACGAAGCCATTTATTTGTTAAATCGATAAAACAAAATACCTGAATTATTTCGTAAACAATGGTTAATTCGATTTCAAATCTTTTGTCTTACAATATCGAGCGAGACACGGATCAAAAGCACAGTTTTTACGAGTTTATTTTTTATATCTTTTAGTATTCATTAGTCTCCGAACAAGCTCGCGATTACATTCCTTTTTTCCTCAAGTTCTCCTAATTATTTCACCAAGGGTCGGATTAAATCATAAGGCAAGGGTTTAAAGCAAAACTTAGAAAATAATTACGACTTCGGTAAACGCGTGAAAAGGGGAAAATGTACTGTAACTGTAAGCTAAAATACACACCGAGCTATCGTTGCTTCTATTCATCCTGGCAACGTATACATACCCGCACACGTTGCAATTAAATTCAGCACACAGAAGTAATTACATCGAATTCAAAGCAAACCTTTGGTAGGACAAAACCTTAATACCCTCCGTCTTACAGCGATCGGAGTCACCGTGAAAGGAGGTCGATAGCGTACGATAGCTATCGCAAAAGGATCAATTCGTCGCGAAAGTGGTCTCTCGATGGAAGGAAGACAAAACAGGGTGCAGCGTAGCACGTTTTAATAATTGAAATAATAAAGGGGTCCGGCGGGAAGAACGAAAGAGAGAGGGTTCGAAGGAAACTAAGAGGCGAAAGCCGATGGAAAGAGGTCGGGTAAAGTGGGAAGAAGGCAATACCGATAGCAGAAGCTTCAGGAAAGCTGTGCTAAGGTAGAAGCGAAGCTTCCCTCGCATCACGGCCGCTTAAGTGGAAAGTAACGAGCGGCGGTTACGTTGCTACCTTCGGCAGTACCACCACCACTAGCAACGATGTACCACCATCACCACTACCATTGCTGGCATCAGCAGCATCGGTAACACGAGGAGCGTACAGCTATCGACATTTCGTACGCTTAGGTGCGGCCCTGAATGCGTAATCGTTCGTATGCAACGTCTACCAAGTTGAGATCCGAGAACTAAAAGGGAAGAGGATGATCAAATTGGAATTTGTTCGCGTCGTTCCGACGAGGGCACCTGTCACCCTTACCTAGTCGAGTAACGGATAATTTATCGTCGATGGATCGGGAAGGGCCGACTCGAAAGGACGTGGGATAATTGGAGGGACGACTTCCGAAACGATCTCGTCTCACGAAACTTCTGTCTATCTTCAGGATTATTTGATGAGAGAACCGGGTTATCTTTGGTACGGGTCGCGGCCGATGGATTTATACATCTTCTACCGTTCTCTCATACTTGTTTTTTTTTTGCATCGTTAGTAGAACCTTTGTGGAAATGGATTTTATCGTAAGTAGTTCGAAGCAAACGCGAACCATTAGATACTATTGACTATACACCTTCATCGAACTGATGAGTGAATATGAAAAAAAATTGTTCCTTCAGAAATAAATCCTCATTCGCTATTGATATTCTCTCTAACGTATTAACTGGAGTTTAATCTGGGTTACATCGGTAAAAGTACACGTTCATTACTGAATATAAACAGAGAATACTGTACCATTCACTGATTACTTCACTCAGGATTTATCCTCACCAGTTTATATTCACGTTACCATTCCCTAACGTCATACGATATTGCAAGAACGTAGATCGGTATAAGAGACGTTTCCTTTCAAAGACTCGAACGAAGGAATCGGTGACGATGCTCCATATTCCAGGTTCGTGCTTAACGTGAGGTTAAAACGTAGCCGTCCCGATAACGTAGTCGCATAAACGTTATAACCAGCGATACTCTCGATATTAGCCGTCGAGATAAAACGCAATATAGTGGATATATATCTCTCGAATCCTCTTATCCTTACCACGAAATTAATATCGCGTAACGCAAGCTTTCTTCGGCTAACGGATATCGCACGATGAAGAGGGAGAGCTCTATTAGATATTGTATTAGCTGTTTCGTTGGCTTAGCCTTATCGCTTCGTGAGAAAATTAACGAGACCTCGACGATGGAAAAAGCAACATTTCTTTTTCGAAATTTTTTGGGGACAAAATTTACTATCAGAATTACATATGTGTAAAGTTTCAAGACGATTGGATATATAGAAATGAGTCAAATTTAGTTTACAAGATTTGTAACAGACTACATACAAGCTAATTTAAATAAAAAGCTTGTAATAAAAATCAAAGACACGATACACGATCGTACTTAGGGTTCGGTATACGAGGATATTTTTGAACGCGTTCGATTCTCGCGGATTCTCCGTTTCGACGTTCTCCAGCCTTCAGGAAATTGAACGAATATTCGATTCTCCCACTACCACCCACCAAACCCCCCTTTGCCCATCAAAAATCGTGACTGAATTCGCATCGACGTTATGACGACAAAGGGTGCTCGACGATCCGTTTCATCGTTCTCTCGCGAAAAAGCGATGGTAACGAATTTTCTATGTACGCGGAAGCCGCGTGAGGAAAAAAAAAGTTGCGTACGCGTTATCGAGCGACACGTCGCATCGCGTCGATGCGAGTAATTCCTGACGATCTCGATTGCTCGATAACTCCCTGGCGTTTACGCGAAGCGGCCGATACGTTCGAACGTTCGAGTCCTACGATATTCTCGTGACCGTTAAAGGCATATGGCGTACAAAATGTGCTCTTCGAAGTGATAAGATAACGGTCGGTGCATATTAGGTCTTATCGGTGCTTGATATATCGAGATAATGTCTCTCATGTTTTTTTTTTCTTCTCTTCCACGTTTAGGGGACGTTTTGTATCTTTTCCTAATCTCTTTCGTAATAATAGAACGAATAGATAACGGTATTTCTTTTCATGATTGTGAATCATTTCTGAGATTCGTAGGATCGAAGTTTGAGAATTTTATACAACTGGTAGCAATTTAGGGTCGAATAATTTTTTTTTTATAATAATAAAATTAACAGTTATGGGAATTCAATTATTCGTTAGTATTACATTCTAGGTGTAAATTTACAGATATCGTCGTACAGAATTTGATACAAAGTTTGAGAATTTTACAAAATTAGTCACAATCTGGTATCAAACAATTTTTGTCAATAAAAAAATTAACAATTACAGAAATTCGATTACTAGTTATGTTTATTGTCGAATTTAGACATACGACAAAAAATACTTTGCCAGATCCTCGTATGAAATTTGAGTCGAAAAGTAATCGGGATGATTCGGTGCGTCGTTGCGTGAAATAATATAAAGCACCGACCGAGAGCCGGAGTAACTCCATAAATCAACGTGCTCGAGAGCTCCGTTAAAGGGCTGAAATAGACCGTGTACCGATTCGTTCGGGCGCGCACCCTTTCGCTTCCATTCGATGTAAATTCACGGATAATAAGCGCCGGGACACGCTCGAGCATGGTGGACAGCGATATTTTGTAAAAGTATCGTTACCCACGGCTAGCTTCTACGTCTCGATCCGCTCGATACTTTGCACGTTCGATATCTTCGAGTTCGATCGTGAAATACGATCTCCGACGCCCACGCGACAATCGGGAAGATTTTTTTGGAAGTATTTTTATTCAAAATTTTTATAATTATAATTATTTATTTATTACATCCGATCTTTCTTCTATGTAGGTTTTTGGAATCAGAGAGCATAAGTGTGTTTCATTTTACGATTAATCGAGATAATTTCGAAAATATAAAATTACATATTTATAGTTAATTTGAATATACGAATTACCGATATAAAGCCATGCGAAACATCAGTAACATAAAAAGACTACTCTATTTACGTTCAGATTTGATTACCCGTCAATAATCACGAATAATTATCTCTCCATACAGTAAAAAAAAAACAAATACCATCCACACACAAAAAGATAAGTCACACGAAACAGTAAATGTCTTTATCGAGTTACATAAAATCCCATTGCCCCGGTAAATACTCTAATACCAATTATTTTTCTCTCTCCTCACAAAAAACATTCTCTTTAATTCTGTACCCTCGTCGTCGAGGATACAACTACATAAACCATGGACGTACACTCTCATTTATTTCCTTCTCTTCTCTTCGGTCGTTTCTCCTCGTTTCTCTTGCATGACTTCGTAGCATAAGAAATGCCTTGATAACATTGTCGTCTCTTTCGGAATTTTTCGCTCGATCGCGAAGCCGACGCGATTCTAGCGAGCCAGGGGCAAACGGGAATCCCATTACCACCGAATAAAGAACCGAAACTCTAGACGCGCTTTATAACACGGCCGTGTACCGCGCGAATCTATGTGTACGCCGCCGCGGGATCGCGGAGATGCTCGGGCGCGCGTTTTCTCCGACAGGTTCCCGAGGGAGCGCTCTAACGATGTTGCGGCGCGGAGAAATTCAAACGGTTTCGTCGTACCCCTTGCCTACTTTCATCGATGTATATTCGTGTATACGTATAGGTAGTAGCGTATTGTAAACTCGTGGATGTAGAGTATACTATACGAGTTTCTCGCTCGTACACGGTCTCACGCTCGCACGAATACCGTCGCAAATATGCTTTTAAGAACGCAGCTGGTCTTGCATAGCGAAAGGTATTCTTAACTCGCCTTTGTGGGTTCCTGTTTTGCTTCTCTTCTTCCTCTCGTTCTCTCTTCTGTTGTGTCTTCCATTCTCTGGTTCCCTTGTCTCTCTCTTTCTTACTACCACCTTACGGTAGATTCTTCCAAGCACGAAGAGCTTCTTTTGCCAAGGAGATGCATCGCTTCGCGGAAGATCGATCGTCGCGCTCGCGCATCCATCCGTTGCACCTTAGCGCATTCGCATCGTCTTACTACGATCATATCGCGTTAAAACGCGATGCCCTTTTTTTCTCTTTCCTTCTATGGAATTTTCAACCACGTAACGTTTTCCTTCCTATCGTCTAAACGACGCTTTAAAGGCTTGTTTAAAGGCTTGTTTAAAGGTGTTTAAATAATAATCTTAACGCTTAGACGTAATCACGTTTCGGGTCTTACACGATATTACGATAGTCCTTATCGCGCGATAAGTTGTTGTTAGTTCGCGAGAGGCAAGGAATTTTCCACGGTTGGCTACGGTTATCAGAGATCAAACAGCGATAAACCGCGACCGCGTCTTCTTTCACGCTTCGCCAACTAACGTGAGAATTTCAATCTCGGTTTTGTATTAAGAAAAAGTTCCTTGGAAATTGACTCTTTTTCGTTAAATTAACGGTGTAGCGTGTTTCCTTACTGTGTTCGGTCGAATACCTTTGTTCAGGATCGTAGAAAATAAGTCACAACTGTACATTTTGAGAAAAACATTTTAGATTGTTATTTTTGATAATATTAGCATAAGAAGCTATACCTTTTCTATACTAACACGTCCCCAACTCATATCGGTTTTTTTTATATCTTTTCCAATAAGCTCTATTATCGAGTTACATAATTTATAAAGGTTTACTACATTTTAACTGTACAAAGTTATTTATGACTTTACGAAAAAAAAAAATACGATACTTACGAGCCAAAGGAAAACTCGTAAATCTCGCGAAACGGATCGATAGCGCCACGCGCGTATGAGAGAGCGAGATCTTAATTTCAGCGACTGCCAAATACAAAAGCTTCGGTGGAAGTGCCTCCCGGCGATAAAACGGAGGGTGTAGAAAACGATAAAAGAGGGTCACGAGAAAAGACAAGGGACCCTTTCGATGGTCGACGTGAAAACGATCAGGTAGAGGAACGTGCTTCCCCTCTTATCTTTCTTTTGCTTCGACACGCTTCCTTGGAAGTCGAATTTCTCTCGGTCGCAAAATCCTTCATTCTCTTTACACGATTTTATCTTTACAAGATCCTCGAAAGTTACTCTCGACGCGGCTTTATCGAGAAAGTATTTATTTCTCGCGAGAGTACGGCGAGGTAAAGTTAAAACGTTATAACGTGCCGTGTTACCAACGTCGTCGTCGAGTCTGTATTTCAGAATTTTCGAGATTTAATAGAACTTACTACGGAATCTTGTAAAGTCTTGGTATCCTCATTCATGGCACAGCAATTCCATAGTACCGACTTCTACGGTGGACCATGATGAATCGACGACGACGTTAACGCGAAAATAGAATCCTTTAAAATATCGCAAATCTCAGACGTGAATGGCAACAACGAAACTAATTTCAAACCATCGTCCTCGCGAGATCGCGTAGTAGCAAACTACGAAAACTTACATAATAAGGAATTCCTGACGCGCGTCGAAAGTGCCATCTATATTTACATCAAAGCAAACTCGACACGCGTCCGTGCAACTTCGTTTTCGCTGAGAGAAAGAGATACACAGAGAGACGACTCAACGTCGAGGAAACGGACCGGTTAAATTTAACGTCAGTCTCGTACGCGTAATCGACGATGCGAGAAGACGTCGATAAGAGATCTCGATCGAACGATATTTTCTAGTATAAAACTCGGGAAAAAGATAACTTTGAGTATTATCGATCGATCCTCTTAATTACAGTCTCTTAAACGTTCAAGTTTTCGCACTACTCTCATTAGTATTTGTTTTTTCTCTCTTTTTTTCCATTCTTTCTCTAGAACCTCTCACCTTTTTGCCAAGCGTGGACCACCGGTGGTTCCATTAACGAAAATCGACGATCGAACGAGTATCGGGAGCGTTCGATTGGAAAAGAAACGCCGAAACGCGGAAAAAGTGAGCGGGGAAAGAAGGGTGGAATTCGACTCGTCGTAAATCGTGCTCGAGTTTCCTGGAGGGAACGTTCGTTCGTACGAGGGGTCTACGATATTCCACAATGACCATTCTCCACAGCTTGGCACCGAGCCAGCTAACACAAGGAAACACGTGTTCAAGATTAGCCGGGCACGACAGGTGCCACTGCTCGCAAGGCTTCGACCAAGTTTGCATACGAGAGCTCTCTCCCTCTCCAGTATAACGTTCTCGTGCTTACGTTGCCAAAGACCCAACAATCTCACCGGAGCGTTCTTTTGTATAGGACGAAGGCGACGATTGAAAATCCTCTAGTTTAACGAAACTTTAAGAAACTCGATGGAGAACAAGACTTTCGAAATCTTCAACGTCGTGCCACCGTACCGGTAAAGCCGGCAATTAGCGTCTATTTATACGAGAGCATTAATCATACGCGGACTGGTTACGTTTCTGTCGAGATCCGACGTCGGTGAATTAATTGATTCGTTCCGCGGTGGATAAAATTATTGAACGAGGTCGCTCGACGGAAATGTACCAAAAGGAGGGAAAAAAATTCTCGAAACTCGTGTAACCATGTGTCTCGTGGTTATTTCGCGATTGGTACGAGGATATTTCATTTTTTGACCGAAAATAACTAACGAGGAAGTCCACGAAGATATCTTCGATTTTCTACGTCAAAATTTTGATTGCTTGGTAATCGTACGAAATTCGAGTAGGTATATTATATAAACGCCAATTTTACCATGTAATTTCTCTAAACAGGTCTCGATAACTTGTAATTTATGCTCTTTGTACACTAAAGGGTTTTTAAACCCGTTTATTATGAATAAATTAAATATTTTTATACAAAATCATGACATATTACTTAGAAAACGTATTGGAAGGATTCGTTATCGTTCTTCTCTTTATAACAACGTGTCTCTCTTCCCGTCGATGGTACGCAAACTCGTTCGAGTAATGCTGCGCGAAATCGATAAACGTTATATCGTAGAACCGCTGACGTGGACGACGATCGCTGGTTCATTGCTGCTGGCACTGTCGCCTCGGTTCGCGTTTTCATTGTGACACACAACACGACTGTTTAGCGGAGTTCACGGCCACACCTGTGCCACGATTGCTTTTGATAGAGTCACCGGACGACGTATAGCCACCTACGCGGATAAACTTTCCTACCATTTCTCTCTCTCTCTCGTACTACCATCGTATTTATTATATATCATGTCAGGTTTTCTTGTCTCGTGGGAAGGAAAAAAATCGTTCCGGCTTTTTTTCTTTTCAAGCCCGAGAGGAACATTTTTTTCATTCCTGTAACTATAGAGCGTTACGAAACTTTGTCGTTACGCGGTAGAACGTTCGATATCGGTTTAAAATAATAATGTTTAACCCTAGATCGGTAAACCTTTGTCCAATAGTTTGTTATTTCTATTTGTGTTCTATTTATTTTATTCGATAATACATCTTTTAAGTTGTAATACTTTGTTCTGTAACCCTCGCAGTAACACCCGAGGCCTGAGAGGCCCAGGTGAGATTTAATAAGCAATAATTTGTATTTTGTTCTAATAACCTCATTCTTCCCTAAAAATTATTATTATTGGCTGAGTGTAATAAAAAAGTTTCTAAGTAACACCGATGATAGCGATCAAGAATTAAAATCGATAAAAATCCAAAGTTTCTCTGGTCGAAACTCGGAATTAGTTTTGACCAAACGCGACAGTTACAACTCCGTCGAATCGATGTCATCACGCAAGATATGTAGAACGACTGGATCACCACATCTACTCGATGTCTTTAAGGACAATCATATACCGTCTCCTTAAAGGGAATATATATATTCCTTGGTATATTTAGTCAGTCGGTAGGTCGATTCTACATCAGAAGATATTCAGTCGAATCGCACGAAGCTGAGAGTATCGCGAACTGCATTGCGGAACATGGAGCAGAATGCAAGAAGCTCGGTGGTCGCGGTGGATTCGTTTGCGAGAGGGCTTTCCCCGTATGTCTTACGTAGTTCGTATTACGTAAGCGTAGAGGGATAACCAGCCGTCTGCCACGCAGGGGGTAGGAAGATAGATACGTCAGTGTCTCGCGGCAAGCTGGTCGCGTTAATTACATCCCTTGCTTCCTCTCTCTCTCTTTCTCTCCAACACGTCCTCGTACGTTCACTCGTTTCACTCCCCCCCTTGGCTCTACTTCTATAAACGTATACGTGTATACTCGCTTGCAAGGTGTACGAAGGCGCTCGACGTCTTAGGGGCCACTGAAACGTTGCCAGCCCGGTGACCCCACGGTAATTGGAAACCGCAAGGTGTATACCGCAACGACGCAACGGCGTCAAACCACCGACGCGAGAATTCAAATCTTACGGACGAGACGGTGCTCCTGAAATACCGCTGAGAACATTGGGATCAGTGGAAGTGTATTCCTGCCTTACGAAGGGAAGACGTCCCGCTGCACCGGTACCAAACGATCTCGACTTCGATCGATATTCGTGGGAGACGGTCTTGTAAGGAGTATGCGGGTTCTCTGTTTTTCGATCGAATTTGTGGTATACCTGGGTACTCGGTTGGTACGTTGAGTGGGTCAATGTTGAATAAACTTGGGGATCTGTACAATTTTTAACCGATTTTGACAGTTGTCGATGACTCTTTCCACTGCAAAGTTATGCCCTGACAATAAAAAAAAATATATATACTCGAATAAACTTGTGAGTCTATACAATTTTATTAATAATTTTTTTTAGAGTAGACATATGGAAGAATTTACTACCATATCAATTATATTAAACCTCAAACTTTTTATAACTATGGCATTCAACGTGGTGTTAATCAGTCGATCGATAGTCTTGATATAATTCGCGCTGTACGCGAAACCAGCGATTTTTTTGAAATTTTTTATTTCATTTACCCTCAGACTACCCCTTAAAAAGGCACGTGTACGTAAGTATATCTAGAACGAGATCTTTACGTGACCCAGTGTTTATTTTCGCGCGTCTCTACCTCCCTCTGCAAGAGGTGATCGATGGACTTCGCTTTTACGATCGTTTTTCGATCCACCCTGAAAGACAAAGAGTATAAAAAAGAAAATATGCGTGTACGTACGTATATCCTATCCACGTATGTATGTTCCTACCTACGTCGTCGTTTCAATAGGAGAAGGATGGCGGAGCGCGTCGAGTGTAACGCAAACAAACGGAAATATCATTTCTTGCCGAGATAATCGCGGCTAAAGGAAGCCGCGTGTTTCCTACCTCGCGTGAGACCCACGCTCGCGTTACTTAAAATATCAAGCATTAGCATATTCCGAGCCGGCAAGTGCAGACGTTTGTATCAACAGAAACGCGACCAAACTTAGCACGAAACGTACGATTCCCGGTGTAACTCGACTCAATCGTGCATAATGTACCACCGCGACGATCTTTCCCCGTGAACTGATCCTTGTTATAATTCCTCGACAAATACAATTACAAAGGGAAATGCAGTTGTAATGCGAAGATTTTCATCAATTTCGAGTCTTGATTTATCAAAACCGTACTCTCGGAGTACCATGAGGCCAATGTTCTTATTAAAAAAGTAGGTATCAATGAAGAATGTAACCTACATTGATAACACATTAGTAGACTGCGGATCTTTATACAAATTCATATGAATTATAATTCATGATTCATCAAATATTGCAAGTAGAGCTGATAACTGAATAAAAATATGTAAAATACAAAGGATACATGTGACATATTCAATGGTTTGTCTTATATGTAAAATTTGAAAAACATAGGCAATAAGAAAAATATGTATTTGCATAAAGATCCGCAGTCTACACATTAGGTGCAATACCTAAATCCGATAAACGATACCAACGAACGTTTCAAATAGAATCTAACAAATTAATTGTCCATAATCCAACGTTCTAATAAAGGAAAGTCCAATGTCCCTCAACGATATTTCCCTTCGATACAGATTAGAAATACAAAAGACGATGACAGCCGAGAACGATCGGACCTTCCCAGTTACAATAATGATATTTCTGTGAGGCAGGAAACTGGTGAGTCGGTCCGGACCGTTTTGAGCTGGTGTTGGCCGTTGCCGGGGTAATAAAGGAAGGCCCGTGGCACGGTAATGGCGCGCGGCTCGTGTAATTACCAGTTATGCGCCGATGGTATATGAGCCGGGCGTACTAACGGGCCTATACGGGGCCAAAGCGAGTGTAATGTGTCACTGTCGTCGGACTACAGTATCCGAATGGTTATCACGGACGTGCTTGGGGGGAGGGTGGTGCCAGCGTCGTTGGTGGACGGACCAACCGACCGGCCAGTGGTGGTTGGCTGACCGTCGTCGGTGCAGCGAGTCGGGGAGAGAAGGGTGGAAAGCTCGGGAGTAGCGCTGTCGTTGGAGAAGGAACAACGTGAACGTGGTTCGCAGAGCCTACAGTTAATAACAGGGCTAAAATGTCGTTGGCAACTCGACGCTTCGCCGCACCGGCAGAATTCACGATTTTAACCCCGGCGTAATCGTTATTATGATACCGTCGAGCGACCGACGCTCTCGTATTCGACTCACCCTCGTATTTCTCTTGTTTTCGCGGTTCAGAGAGAGAAAGAAAAATGAGTCGCTTTTCTATTTCCCTCGAACCCTTTCCCCCCCTTCCAAGGGAAGCCGAATGGCTTCGCGCGAGCGATTAATTAAACGTTTCCATTACTACTCGCGATCCTGCTCGTTACACCGTAATGACGCGCGCCTCGCGATTGCGCACAAAAGGTCTTAATTATCGTAATTATCGCGCGAAGCTGGACCGATCTCCCCGCTCGTTAAGAGAAAACGGAACTGGTCAGTCGACTTGTCACGAAATTCGAATATTTTTTTGTTTTTAATAGCAAGGTATTATTCGTTTATTTGTACGTACTTGATCCAACGGTAAGCTTGCTCGCTTGCTTTGGGTGAAAGCCGAGAGGAACGACTTTCTTTCTGATTTATAGACGCATCGATCGAAAAACCCTCTTCTCTTTCCTACTCTAGCCACGTCATACGTACCTCCTACGCTTCGACGATCCACTTCAGCGATGCTCATTTTCTTTCTTACCGAAAAGGAGTTGCATCCCTTTTCACTTCTCTCTTCTTCTCTCGCTCTTTTAATCTCTTCCCCTTGTTCCTTTTCACAGATTATCCTCTTTCAGCTACGACCTTCGACCTTCTTCCAACGAACACGATCGCGATTCTTAATCTCCGTTCTTCGCTCATTCGTCTCGATCGGCTCGTTGGAAATATCATTTTTTGCCGATCCCGGGATTAACGCGTCCCAATGGAAAGAAATGGAATATCGTAGTCCTCCTTCATTTTCTCGGCCCATCGACCGAACGAGAGAATATTACATAGTTATGCACGCGAATAAGGGGTCGATCGTCTTATCGAGTGAATTTCGACGTTGGGCGTATTTCATTTCTCACCCTCTCTCGTATTACATGCCTACTGCATTACGATTTCAACGGAGTGCCCATCCTGACAATGAGTATTTCCTTCTTGTCGTAATAATAGATAGGAGATACGATAGCAAAAGAAAGAAAGACGGAGAGGAGAAGAAAGAAAGAAGGAGGAAGACGGGTAAAAGCGTTCTCTAATTGGCGTCGTGGGGGAATACGCTGAGAGGGCGGCGGATCATATTTTCTCATTAAAAGCGTTTACCAGAATGGAAGAAAGTTCTTTTATCCCTTCGAAAACGCTTCGAAAGTTCCTCCTTGAGATCTCCTCGGCTCCTACCTCTCTCTCTCTCTCATTTCCTCTTTTCTCCCTTCTCTCTCTCTCTTCCTTTCTCTAGTATATATAACTGTATGTGTTTATATATATACACACGCGGATGAAATTTCGTCGTAGAGTTCGCGCAGACTCAACCGGTGGATGTTAAACGTTGAATAGCTTGGTTATAAATAGCCCTCGGTCGTCTCGGCGAGCAATAGAACGGCAAACTTAAAATCGAGTACGATAACTTTCGGGCCATCCCTTCTGAAAAAGGTTCGCAGTTATCACCGATAACGTTCTCTCACCGTTCTGGTACTAACCATAAGCGATCGAGTGGACTCTCTTGTGAAAAAGAGGATCGAGGATCGAAGAAGGTTGAAAGCGACCGATCAAAGACACGGTCAAGTATACGAGAATTCTTTTTTTTTATATCTATGATTATTCGTAAATTCTTTGGCACGAGGAGATCTAAAGACTTACGAAGCATCGACCTACTTTATTCATAATTCAAAATAAATTTATTACTCGCGAATCCTTCAGTTCCTCCTTTCATTTATCAAAGAGACCGGAGAGCATAAACACGATCGGTATCCGGACTCGTGTTCTCGACAGTGCTAGATAATGCAAGCTAGAAGATTTCTTACGGTGTCGTTCCTTTCCGACGTTTATAGAAGCTTTACGCAAATTCTATGATGGTGTAACATGGACGAATCTGGGGAGAAATTCGTTACGGAGAAATTGAGATGGCACAAGAGAGAGAAGGAGAGAAACAGGAGAGAGAAAAGGAGGTCGGAGCTTCCGAAGTACCGTGACAAAGCGTGGTTTACTGGTTTATACTATAACCATCGCGTTTCACGCGATGCACTACCTTACTCTCTGTCTCTCTCTCTCTCGTTCCTTGGAAAGTCGACGGAAGTGTGGTGGTCCGTCTCGCGCGTGCTTACATCGAGTCTCGCAAATATATGCGGAAAGCCGCGAAGATATATAAGTAAACTGTCAGAAGCGCGAGCGCGCGTAGGCGAGTGGATATTTATGAGAAGCACGTTCGGAGAACGTAGAAATGCGCGTGTCTCGCAAAATCTCTATCCTTCTTGCTCGCGTATACTACTCCCCTTCTCTCTATCAATCCGCTTCGCTGAGAGCATGGTTCCCACTGATCGACTGCGGACACAAAGGTGTGTACGTATACTTTAAATCAAATATTAAAACAGTTTGAAAGTTCCAAAAAGCTTAGGGTGCATTTTTTAGATTGTGGGATTTAGTGCGTTGTTTGTAGTAGTTTTGCGGCAGAAAATTATCAATAGTTAATCACTATTTGCTAGGTAACGTGCTAGCTAGCATGTTACGTTTAGGTTGATTTGAAGTTGAAGTTGACTAATCAGAACGTGGATGCCAATTCGTTCAGAAAAATTGAATTGTTATATATTGATCGTTATAAAGCACTATTCTCTTCATTAACTTTGTACCACTAGGTTAGTTCCCATAAAGATGAATAAATAAATAAATAATAATAACAGTTTTGTCACAATTACTTAAGGTAAAATTTCTAATAATGTCGACGTGTTAATTGTTATGGAACAGTTTCTATTACAGTTTAGAACAATTTTATTGTGTTTTGTGTCGGTAGGTATATAGATATACCGACGTATGTCCTTATTTTTCTTGAACTATGCGACAATCGTTCTTGTCAGCACGGACGGAGCCCACCGGTATAAAATGACGTTCATTTATAAGTTCACTCCTAACGCGACCCTTACTCGAGTCAACACATTTATATCCTGTTGAAAAGTGTTTTTCTCGAGAGATAAATGTCGAATAATTTACATATAACTCGTCTGCCCTTTCTTGGCTGACGATTGAGTAGCAAAAAACGAATTTTAATGATGATTCGTGACAATTTTAAGAGCTGTCTCTTCCCACCGATCATTTATGAAGTAATATTTCAAAATGAAGATACCTTCTACGAAAAGAATCTTAAAAGAAGATGAGCGAAATAGACAAAAGAAACTTTTAACCATTCATAGGGCAAAACTTTCCACATCATTTTTTCTACTTTTTATAATTTATTCTCGCTAATTAGGGTTCTTTAAACACGAATTAGGTTTTTCAAAAATAAGTTTAGAAGTGGTCGAAATATCGACTCAGTGTCCTATAAAGGATTGTACAAACTCTTGCTATAGTTATACAATAAATACATCTGAGTTAAGGCTTATTCTAGGCTTGATCCACTTTGGCTCTGAAATATTTTCTACCTCACTTAAATAAAATTAAAATTTCTTTAAAAAATTGATTTGATCCATCTAAACTCCGAACGCCTTATACGTAGTCAGGTCTAAGAAAACTATCGAGACAGATTAACATCGCAACTTTGCATAGATTTAAAAAAAAAACTGTACACCTTTTACAATAATAAAATTCCATTAATCTTCTTGGCATACCCATCGTTACAAAAGACCATGGAACGAAGCGTTAAAATATTCTAATCGAGGACGCTCGAGGGATACTTTTCGAGAGCGATGGAGCAGCGGTAGCTCGAGAAGTTCAGCTTTTGGCTCGTACGCGTGCACGAAAGCCGCTATGATTTACCCGTAAACTTGGACGAACATACAATCCAAAGGTAAGAGAAAATTTACGCGACGTGTTCACGAGTAGAAAACGACGAATTCCAAGGTGTGTGGAATATGAACGTACTATATTCTCTCTCTCTCGCTCTTTGCTTCTCGTAGATCGCGACGAAGTTGGAACGTCGTCGTCTCTCTCCTTCTCTCTTTGCACCGTCGTCGTCTGTATTCACGCGAGAGTCAGCCGAAGCAGAACTTTCCAGGCGACGAACGACGTAACGTTAGGTCGACGTGAATGGACCGTATCCGTGTTAGGAATGTAAGAGAAGCGCATCGGAAGAGTCTCCGCGTCGTTGTCTCGTCGGAATACGTTCTACGGTGAGATCGAGAAGACTCTCGAAAAAAAGGGTTGGAAAGCGAGCTTTGGGTGGTTCTCGAACGAAGGCAAGATGTACGTTCATTGCCGTGCAACAAGTGTCGTACTATGTACGTGTTTCCTCGTTAAATTCTTCCTTGATACCTGCGATCGTTCCTTACGCGTTCGAGAAGTTCTCGCTCTTTCTATCTTGAGATAAAAGAAGGAGAATCTTGTGAATGTGTCGAGTTCGTCGAGGGATCACCGATCTGTCTCTTTTCCTCGTTTATTCGACTTTATTTTTTCACAAATCACCGTGCGGACACGAAAGCAAAAAAAAAAATGTCCTTATACGTTTTCCTATACGAAATATTCTCAACAATACGGGCAGGCTCTCTTTTTACGATATGCAATTCTGTACAAATTATGTCGCGGGACAAGATGCAAAGAATTTAATAAAGGCCAGGGGACGCTTGTTGTACGCCCTCGTCGACCCCATTCTGTCCTCGACACTCCACGTCCTCGCGTCGTAGCTCTGAAAAAGAAAATTCTGATTTCCGTACGTCTCTCTCTTTTTCTCTCCTACACACACAGAGAAGTAAAACACGTAGACGTTCGTACCCTATCGACATTACCTTTCAGCGTCTCTAAAAGCAGTAGACGATGTACGTGTTGGGGGTAGTAGGTGGATGCGTGGCACGAAGAGAGAGTGACGGAGAAAGAGAGAAAGAGGGTGAACGAGAGAGAGAGAAAGTAGAAGACTGCTAAACTAGCTGCGCGTGACAGTCGCCTCGGGCGCTCAAACTCGTGGCGATTCAATTCCTCCTCGTGGCGTCGGCGGGCGTCGACTTCTGCTCGACTACCTGCAGAAGGCTTCCCTCCCCCCCATCCACCTTTCACCCTCTCCCGTCTTTTAGCGCTGACAAGAGCGAGAGACCGAATACTCCCGATAAATATTCACCGAACGCACGCTCGACTTCTACCAACCCCTCCCCCTTCTCTTCGCCAAGTCCTCTCGTCGAGAACTTCAGCTTTGGTTCCTTTCTTGAGTCCACCACTTTTCCTGAATTTTTCTCAGTTCGCGTCACCCGTTCCACGATTCTTTAAAATCTCGATCGAGATCCACCGATAACGAGCGTCGTTCGTGCCATTAATATTACTGGTCGTTTGTGAAGTACCTGCTTCTTTGTGATTTCTCTTTTGAATCTTTTGCTATAGTGATGGTTTTTTTATAAGATGGGGATCAGTATAGTGTAATAAAGGTATTGCACTGTTTAATTAGTATTTATTTATATTTAGAAAATAGTATATAGGGTGACCCCAATAGAATTTCTAAACATAACAACGTGGACTACATTCATAATTTCTTTATTCATTCTTTCCAATATTGTTCTCGTCTTTATCGCACGCATACTTAAACTTACAGCTTACAAATTCGATTTTTTTTATTATATCGTGATAATTTGTTTCTTAAAAATGTAGCATCCGTGATCACGATGTACTCTACCAAAAATTCGAATATAGCATCGATTCTAAACGTGTCTTTCTACGAATATTATTCGGTCGAAGATCTAGTCTTATAAACTGGAAAACGAACGAGAGAATACGTAGTAACGTTCGTTCGAAATAACGCGATACTACGTGCAAATTAATTTAACGGGCTCGACGTATTTCGCGTTACACGGTGTTTCACGGTGTACCACGAGCGCCTATCCTTCGATTATTTGTCCGGGCTGGCCGCTTGCCTGGACATTTTAATTGGACATTAATTATCTAGTCTAATTAGTATGATAGTAATCAGGATGGACTGGAAAGTGGGCGTTAACGACGCGTCGATTTAATAGGATAGATCAAATCGGCGAGCGATTGTCGAGCTCGCGCCGCGCAACAAATATTTTCTATTGCCGAACGACTCGCGAAACGACGGACGTTGCTAGCAAATTGTAGGACTCAATCTATAGAACGTACTAATCTTGCTCCTTTACGTTTTAAGAGTAAACAAATTTAGGTGACTTTCAGAGGTGGAGAGAAAACGAAATTTTGATACAAAAAATTTGTGGTGCAAATGTATCTATCAATGAAATAAAAAATACAATATTTTGAACAAAATATTATCGACAACTGTCTTAGCGATTTCTAGTGGTTTCTGAAATAAATATGAGAGTGAAAACAAATAAAAATATCTGTTAAAAATTTGCTTAACATTGAAAACAACAAATTACTTGTCTACAATTGTTAAAAATGTAGTCACTAATTGAACAAATTCAAAACTTATCATACAAAAATAAAATTGAAAAATCTTTTTAATATTTCGTTCAAAAACAATAAATAACAGTATACTTATCGGATGAACTATCTAATCTCTATATCAAAAGTCTACCTAATCTCGAATAAGATCGCGTATAACGCGATAAACGTGTCATTACCGAAGATTTATCCCGTCAAGACCGTTTCTCCGCAGGTACCTACGAATCCGTTCGACAGCGAAAAGGAAAGAACGTAACGCTGGTCGGTGCACCCCATCGATGGGTAGCAAAAATACGGTTGAAAATCCGAAAGTTACGAAAGCGTCTATTCTCGTGCGACACACAAAGGCGAGAGCGCGGCCGAAGAAAGCGAAGAAAGTAATTTCGGAGCGTATGTAGGTCGGACACATTGGCCCGTGCTTTTAGCGTCTAGCACGAGTTTTTCGTTCGAGAACGATCTCCTTTGCCGTCCGTAAAAGCGTCGTCCTCGATCACTTCCCGCGCTGACACCTGAATTCTTTGAGCGTACGTCGAGCGATCTTAAAGTTTTGCGGCCCACTAACTCGCCTTCCACTACTTTCGAAGATTAAAATAAGAGGAACTTCTTTTCTTCCGGCTTTCTTCTCTCACTCTCCCTTTCCCCCCCTACCTCGCTATTCTCGCAAGAACGAAACTTTTTCTCGCCGTTCTGCCGAAGGTTTACAAACCTTTTTTTATCGATTTAAACTAATTATTTATTAAAATCGAATCTAATGGAGCGTATCGAATAATAAACTTAACGTTAAATGAATTACCTTTGTAATTCATTAAAAAGACGTAAGGACGTGAGAATATTCTGGAAAATTCGTCAATCTTCTAAAATCAAGTATCGTCCGAGCAAGAATCGGAAATATGATTTATCAAGATGTAGTTATATCACGGATCGATTAACAACCTACGTTTCTAAATTTATCGAGTGAAAAAAGTGTTTTAATGAAATCTTCGTTTCCTCTCTGCTGAATTTCAATCCAGAATTTCTGACTGGCTAATAAAATCACATGATAGCAGTAAACGTCGATATTTGCAAACTTGTAGGATGACTATAATATCTTTTCCCAGAGGGAAGGTTTGATTTGAAAATTTAAACAAAAAAAAATCACCTCGAAATGGAATAATAGCTAATTTGCAAGGATTGAAGAATAAACTGAGATAATTGTGAAAGGTAAAGCCGACATACCGTATATCAAAAAATTATTCACGTTTAACATATTAACATACTTAGCATAAATTCATAATCCCTTCTTTGTAGAATCACTTTTGACATTACTTATGCAAACCAGTATACCTACTTTTTATTAGACTATATTAATAACCCACGATATTCCATACTGATTTTGAAAATAAGAAGAAAGATCTCGAAGGGTTCGAAGAAGGCAAAGGTCTCTCGAGGAGCACAAAGGGCTTATCGAAAATAATCGAAGAACGACACGCACGACGACGAAGGAGAAGAAGAAGCGAGGTAATACGATCAGGAAGCACAAAGGCGGGAGAAACAGAGTTTCGCGCCCTTTTTCGCCCTTTCAAAAGGGGCTAACGCTAGGCGTTCGTTCCATTCGAAAATCTCCTTTATATCTCCTTTCGATTATACCACGTACTTGCCGAAACCTCTTCCATAAGGGCAAACGTTATCCGGGTTTCGCATCTGACGACTTTCCTAAGATAGCCTCGTCATAGCCGCGACAAAAAGGCCTTTTGCGGCCTACTACGAGCATCAATACGTACATACCCAACGTACACGTCGAAAAGAGAATGAGAAAAAAGAAGAAAAAAGTATAGTCGAAAGTCAAAATGGCGGATATAAAGAGGACGAGGTATTTTTCGTGATCTTCGTGGATGGGGTGGAAAGAGACGGTAGGACCGTACACATCGCCGAATCACATATTTCCAATTCAATCTGCCTTCGGGTTGCCTGGCGGACGAACGATCGAACGAAAAACCATTATTCTCTCCCGCGAGGAAAGAAAGAACGGCACGCGCGCGCGGGTGGGTAAGGAGGATCACCGGGAGAAGAGTTTGCCTCGATGCCACTGTGTGGAGACTGGGAAGAAGAAGACGACGAAAGAGGAGGAGGACGATAGAATATAGAAGGAGAAACGAATCGGATCTCGAAAGTGGAGGAACGGCTGCCGGTCGGTCTTACGGGAAAAGGATGCCACGATAGCATTGTCGGTGTGGCTTCGACCACGAAATATTACCGGTTATACCTATGGTTATACCTAACCCACGCGTCGACTCTACGAGGGTGCAGCCATCCGCCGATAATCGTACCGGATATGTCGTAGATCTTGCTGGTAATATTTACGATCTCTTTCCTAACCTCTACTTTCTCACTTTCCTTCCATGTATTTTTTTTTATCTATCCACGATTTACGCTTTGTTCTTCCTTTAACGATTTATCCATTGCATCTACAAAATCGTTACGAAAAATCGGTAATTTACCGATCGGTTGCGATCGTTGTGAACTCGACCGTAAGTTGTTTTCCAGATCGTCCGACTCAACGTTCGGAATGGAGAGAGAGAGAGATGATTGGTTTGATTCGACGGCCAAGCTTTTTCCTTCTTCTCTCTCATAGCTCTCTCTCGAAGAAAATAAAATAACCCCCACCGTAGATGGTGTCCATTTCATATAAGCGGATCAAAGGGTGCCCGTATCCCTGTGCACGTTCGTACGTGAATCTACGCTAGTGCGGTCTTCAGAATTTTTTTCGATTATCGGGACGTATCGTTTATACCGATTTTACTCTCCTCTCTCTCTCGGTTATCCGGCCTAGTTTCCATCGCAACGTATTTTTTACCCTAGAAGATTATTTTCTACTGTCTCTCAATATCGTGACCGTTATATGTTTCCTTCTTTCACTCTTTTCTTTTGGTAGCCTTTCCATCGTTTTCACTCTCTTCTTCTCTGTATTTCTCTTTTTCCATCTCTCGCAGTCTTCAATCTTTTCGCAAGCACTCCGATTGATTTATTTGTCCGCGTACCGATGTGGTTTTCGCTCATGGACATTTCTATCGAAGGACGAAGGAAACAAGGAAAGGGAGAAAACGTCGATCCAAATTTCGAATGACAGATATGAATGAAAAAAAAGCCGAGAGTTTTACCGATAATAGAAAATCAATCTTCGTGGTATCGAGTCTCGTCTTTTTTATTAGTTAATAAAGTCACTTCTTTTATATGTATTCGTTTCTGTCCATTCTCGTTTCACGATATTTTAATATTTTATTATCTCTTTCATATATAGCTACAGAAATTAATCGTAGAATTTCCTCGATCGTTTACCTACTCTTCGATGTAGAAATATTACTTTTTCGATTAAAAAGAAGGCTTTTGTGTTCGGGTCTATGGAATAAAGAAGTAAAAGTATTTATTATACAAAAGAGTACAAATCTTTCGTTGAATGAACATTTCCATAAAAATGCATTCCAAGATTGAAACGTAATAGCTCTCTTCACGAGAATCGTATCCTTCCTCATTTTTCGTAAGCTCTGTAGATTCGAATTCGTTATTGCATCGTGACATTCTTCGAAGAAACGTAGGTATCTTTCAATTTCGCAGTCGACGGATCGTACGTCGATAAACGGTGGTGGGCTGTAAGTATTCCTTTCGATTATCGCACCGGCACTCACCCTCGTCGCTGGCAGCCTCTCCATCGCACGCACATTATTTCTCTTCGACGTCCGCAGACGTGTTTCTCTCTCGCTCTCGTCGTCTTCTCCCCCTTTTTTTTCCCCGAATCGCTTTCGTTTCCTTCTCCCTTTTATATCTCATTTTTTCGCAGGACCGTATTGTTCGCCAACCGAAACAGCCTTCAATAACCCATTCCATTATTCTTTCCTCGTCCGAATTTGATCGAGCTCTTCCCTACCCTACGATCGCTCCCTTCCAGCTCTCCCCTCCATTCCTACTTTCCACCTTGAATTCTATCAGGAACGAGAGAACCGAAATTCATTTCGTTCCTTCTTCTTTAACGAGAAAATCGCTCCTGTAAATTTGATCTACCTTCCTTTTGTAGTGTCGTAAAAGGTCGACTCGATTTTTAAGATTAAAATAAAGTAACGTATAATTGAAAAGCAGCTTTCCTTGATTAGAATAAGTCACAAAAGATAAAATAATACATTCTTGTATGAATAATCTTACAGCTTTTAAGAATTCTTTTTAATAAGCATAATTTATAGTACGAGTATACTTGAAAAGTCTAATTAAACGTTAAATATAATAAAATATTCCAAACGAATCGATCGATACGACCCAGAAAGAAAAAGAATAAACTGATCTTAATATCAAAGGTTTATTCCACGAAAAGAAAGCGATTATTCCGAATAAAAATACTTTCCGTTCGTGCGTCGAGAGAGAACGAGAAAAAAGGGGAGTACGGTGAAAAGTACAGAGACCTGTCGATAGGAAGCACGCTGTAGAAGCGAAAGTATTATTAGTTCTCCTAAATTTCAGCGCGTACACAAAGGCACTTATCGGCCGAGCCCTTTTTTTCTCTCTTCGTATGATACGTTTCCATAGAGAAATTATTCGGTGGACGAGTGCCTCTGATAATCAGCGGTATTCCGTTGGTATTTCCCCCTCTCTCTTTCATCCCTTTCCTATCTATCTCTCATTCTCTCCTCCCATCTCTATTTCTCGGTTATCCGACTACCCATTTTTTCGCGTTCGACCTCGATCCCCTGGATCGCGGATGTTTTCTCTCTGAAATTCTATCGTGGTCGAACTTTCTCTCTTTTTTCGTTCGTTCTTTCTCCGTGTGACCTAGCCATTCGATACGTACACACACGTATATAAGATATACCTAATACATGAAAAAAAAAAAATATCTACTTAACTAAAAAATACATTCATACTTTTACACACAGAATATATATTTTCATATACAACTTCCAACAAAATCTTTCGGTCACATCAAATGCCGTTCCATGGCAAGATCTCGCTTACCTATTCCCTTCCTATACCGGGTGCTCTCTCTCACCGGTATCGGCTAAATTCGACGCGTTCTGCCAGAGTTTCGCATAGCCGCCCTCCGCAGCAGTAAATAAATAAGTAGGATTAGGCGCGACAGGTTTATTCTCGAACGCGCTCTCGAAGCTCCACCAGCACCTCCTTCTACTCCTCGTTCGAGCCCAGCCAAGCGGGTGGTTCGTGTACCGATACGAATTTCCGCTCTTGTTTTCACGCTGTGCTCCCTGGATATTTCGCACGACTATCGACTCCCTTTCTCTGGGGTTCCTTTCATAAAAAACGAGAGTACAACGGTACCCCCAGTAGAAATTTCTCTGTTCCTCTTTTTATCTCTCTCTCTCTCATCCTTGTTCTCCCTTTCTCGATATCCTTCTACGATAGCAACAGGGTGTACGGTACGAACCGAACGAATTTTACACCGATTCCGTCTCCGTTTCCCCTTTGTTTTTCGTTGGTATTAATTTTCAGTCGACCGTTTCGAATTGGATATCGCTTTTCCGATTCCTCGACCATCGCAAATCTTCGTATTTTTATTACCACAGACATTTTTTGTCTACGGTTAAACATCGTTTGTGTTAATTTTTTAAAAAGTGATTCTGACCAAACTTTGCCGAAAAGTAAATCGATCGATGATCGCAAGTTCTTTTTAAAGATAATAACGACTCGAATATCGATCCTTTGAGTCGCTGTCGGTTGGTTAGATAGCTGGATCATCTACCAAACGGAAAACCATTTTTAACGATCTCTCAAAGAGCGTAAAACGTAGTGCCGGGATATGCGATACGTTGACGAGAATTGTTGACACGCGTGGATTATTGATTTATGATATTACGAATGAAAGTTAAAACCATCATCGACGTGAACGCTTTTGCCGTTCTCCTCCCCTCTTTTCACTGAACCGTTGCTGCGCGTCGGATTATTCGCGATCGGGAACGCGCGGGAGATCGGTAAAAATCCACGAGCTGCTATTTGCTTAACGAGATATTCGCTTCACCGTAATTCAATATATAAATAAACGAACAGCTCGGGACTTTCACGTTCGTAACGTTACCATTTTCGTTACATATGTACCGGTAATTATGAAAATGGCCTGCGTCATTCTTTTTTTGTATTTTTATAATTAAAATGGATGCAACGCGATAAGTTCTATTTGTTTTTAGATTTTTAAAACAGAATTTTATATTTCTTTTGATAAAGGAACATCAGGACAAAAGTGATATCGATGAAAGATCCGGTTAAGAGGCAAAGTTCGATGACTTTGTAGTGACACAAACGAGATCTTGGTTCAATGCGAAAGCACCGAGAATCCTGACTGCGATGGCTCTTTTCCTCCCTCTCTTTCTCGTGCCATCGTTTTCCACTTTCTATCTTTCCCTTCCTCTTGCTCTTCCCTATTCCGTTGTCTCTCTCTCTCTCACTCCCATACTTTCCACCGATGTTGTTCCATCCAAGTTTATAGCCGTGAGATAACCTCGGCCAGCGACCCTACCATTCTTATCGAGGTTTCACTATGCGCTTTCCCAAGTGCTAACTAACGAGTTGGCTCCAACGTTCCAGGCTGTTTGGTCCAGCTACTGCTAAAAGACATTACCTTTCTCCGCGTGCAGTCTTTAAAAACTCGCTAGGAGACAAAGACAAGAAGGGTAATAAAGAAAAGACGTGAAATTCTTTGGTCTACCTATCGATAACTTTTTCCTTCGATAGTTAACCACCCGTAGAAATTTGTTCGTCTTTCCAAACAAGCTTGAGCAAACTCGATACCTCGACATATACCTAATTTATTCCTCTAGCCCTTAACCCTTTGTGAGATAAATGGAAAATATTTACCACCTTGTTATTATAGTATAATTCCTAAATTATGATTCTGGTAGTATTTTTTTATTTTGCACTGACCATTTTTTTTATAAAGGTTTAAGAAGCTTTTAATTTAAAATGGAAAATATTTACCACCTTGTTATTATAGTATAATTCCTAAATTATGATTCTGGTAGTATTTTTGTTTTTTGCACTGACTATTTTTTTATAAAGGATTAAGAAGCTTTTAATTTTAATTCATCGTAACTCTCGTAAAATATCGATACCGGACTAGAACGATCGATTTGGTACACGCTTAAACGTTCACCGACTTCCTAGATACACGTCAGATGTCCTACTCGCTCTCCAGCGAATAATTTACGGTGCGCCGAAAGTCTAGCAGCTTCTCTACCAGAGTCTACGTCTTCCTACGTGTTACAGCTCGCTAGATACCTACGTATGTACGTATGCTTTCCTTCTAAGATCAAACTTGGAGAGTAAATCCCGAACTAATCGTATCGCATTAGTCGAGACTTGGACCGACGGACGGGAAGCGTAGCATCGTCGTCTTGCAGTCTCAACGAGATCGCTCCTTCTCTCTATCTCTCTTTCCTGCTGAAGCCTCCAGCGCGTTACCCGACTGCTATGACTGCTTCGTAAAAGGGATTAAGACGAGGTCGTGACTGTGATTTAGAGCGATAATACGTTAAACGAAAGTTTCTCTCGTGCACGGTGTTCTACGAGCCGTTGGAGTAATCGTCACGATCCTTTTGGAATTCTGCGTTTGAATTATTAGTTAGAAGTCTGATACTTTCCCTAGTTTTTTTTTTAAGTTTTTATCATTATTTGTTTATAACTCGTCGAGGTTAATCAGATTTCGAATCATGCGAATATTTGAATAGACAAAATAATCATATACGGAAATCGGTATATTTTCTTTTCTTTCTTGTTATCACTATCCACGTGGCATGTGATTTGCGTGGGAAAATAACTGTGACACATCGGTGGTGACATATAGAATTGATAGGGGTTAATATTATTACTCGTAACCTTTTAAATTATTCTTTCGAACGGACTCAACGAGCTTAGTAGTTTTACGCTCGACTGTCTCCTCTAAATTGACATACTTCCGAAGCTATACCATTTTATTCCAAATTATATATTACTTACATTCTAGCGTCAGTCGATACCACGTTGCCATAAAAAGTGGTCTTGTTGAGTTCCACCAGAGACCCGAAATAAGAGTTATTAAATATTTTGAAAATCTATTACTCAAAAATATTTAATGATGGCTTTAAATTATTTTCAATTTTGAGTAATAGAGATTCTTCTACGAAATTCAAATATAACTCTTATTTCAAGTCTCTAATCAAATGTTTCTAATCAAATAAAATCTGTAATCATTTTGACGAGCAGAGATTTCGTAGAGCCAAGTTCGTTTTCAAACGGTGGAAGGGTCTCGAGAGATGTGAACGATAACGGAGATTTTATCGTCACGCACCGTGAACTCGTAATTTTTCCGTAGAAACATTTAACTTCTTTCGGGGAAGCTTCATTCTCGTTCGTGACGCGAATATCCGATCGACTTGGCTCCTTCCGTCGAAAACAATGACCAGCGAAAATCGATGCACCCTTCTCTCCCCTACTTCTTTCTTGACTGCACACATACCAACATCCATAGCGTACATTGTTGCCCTTTCGCATGATTCATAGATGGTGATAAGCATCGTCGTAATGACCGAGCCGGTAGCGTACCGCCATGAGGCTCGTTCGCGTACTCTTCGTGTTCCAATTTTAGTCGAGTCTTCCACTTTCAAAGGAATCGCTTATCGTCGAAAAGTGCGAAAGCGTGGATCGTGCTACGTAATGGTGACGTCAGAAGCGGTAGAGAAATTCCACGAAACGGAATTTGCAACTTCCCTTTTAAGCTCCGCGAAATTTTTACGTAATGCCGGGAGCAGTACTATTGGAGAAGAAGGGTAAGAGAAAGAAAGAACGAATATGTAGACATATTTTCACTTAATAACGTTAGCCTGATACCGACGATGATACAAGGTAGTCCATGAAATATCTTTTTTATTTGTGAAAAGAATAATAATTGTAAAGCAATCACCTTGTCATACAATTTATATTGCATTAAAAATATTTGTTTTGTCATCACAAATATTTAGGTTGTTACATTTCAGTAGACCACCCTGTATATATTTATTCATAATATTCGTAATATCTTTTCGATTTGCAAAATTTTTCTTCATACTTTCGTGATATTAAAAATACCAATGATTCCATAATTTCTTTTATTTCAAGTTCCGAAAACACGAGACAGGTGGAAGGATGTACATAGCAGAGCAAAGATAGATATAATCGTCCGGGAGAAAGATAGATAAAAATAATATACTTGGAATTTGTTATTTTATCAGCAAACATCTTCGCAAATCCCGATGGGTAACCTTTTACGTTTGTTCGCTTGGAACGCGAATCACCTTCACTGTTTATTTCTTTCTCTCTCTCTCTCACCCCCTCTCTCAAATTGAATGTCAACCGAGTTACGTTCGTGGAATCGCATTTCCCTTGTTGCTTTTGCACACTAAATGCTCGTAAAAAACAAAGTCGGCTCCATAAAATTGGAGAACGTTCCTCTACCACCGCGTAGATACCTACCTACCTACCAACCACTGGAAATCCATGCCGATGAAAAATATTTATATTTGAGCTTCCACATCGGATCAACGAACTCGAAGCTTAAACGCAAATCCTGTTGCGTTTCGCCGTAGCCGTTATACCGCGGCCGGTACCGCGCGACGCATCGCCGAGGATTTACCGTGTCCAAGTAGTTTAAAAACGGTTGCCCCTGTTAAAATCGAGAATCTACACGAACGTCTCCTATCGTTATAGTTCTCCCTTGTTTAGTCAGATTTTGGAAGAACGAAGATAAATATAAAAAAAAATAAACAAAAAAAATGCTTTAGCGAACGAGGATGGCACGCCCGGTGACGTTTAATGATTACTCCGTGGTCGGATAGAAATGAAATTGCCACGAGAACTGTTATTATGCTTTTTCGTCTGTCCTCGAACTTTGCGAAATGGAATGACCCAGTTTTCCTAACCCTCTGTGTAACCCAAATTTTTTTATTTCATTTCAAACTAACCGATATAAAAAGGAATTTACGAACTTTAGAAATGGTAAATTTTATTACGCAAACCCACCGTGGTGGGATTTTGTTGCGGGAAAAGATTTTCTTTTATCGCGGAAATGAAGTCTGGCAATGTAACGTTAAATACATAAATGGTATATTAAGAGGATTTTGTAGAGAATATAAAAAGCGTAGGATAGACAGAGAGAGAGATAGAATCATGCGAAGCGAACGCGTTCGGGATATGCACGAAAGGCTATACATTTATCCAAGCGATTCCACGTCAATCGGGATTCCTGATAAGAGTAGAGCTATATATGTATCTTGATCCTGCATAATGACAAGGCACATAGGCCGCAAAATTTACGCGTTCCACGCGTCGTAATAAACGACGTCGTAATGATCGCTCGATTTGGAGGTCCACCGTGTGAGCCGTTTCTAAACGCTCCGTCCTAATATCGTTAATTCCGTATGAATTCCGGATTATTCCGAAAGCAGGAATAATAATAACCGTTTGATTCGAGAATTCTCGGTAACACCGCGATCGTCGAGTTCTAGAGAGCTAGGAATTAACGTGGCTTCTCGGGATACCGGAGATATTTAAAAATTATTCGAGCGAATCGATTTAACTAAAGATTATCCTTCGTTTAAAATATATGTTCCTCAATTTTAATAAAAAGAATAATTTTTTTGAAATTTACTCGATCGAACTTTTAGTCATAACCCTTCGACGAAAGGTTTTCGATAGATCTAGCTAGTTATACGCGACGACAGATCGGACAAGGTCCTTTTACACCAGCGAAAGGTACGAAATTGTACTGGGAATTTCTCGAGCATTACCTACTTCTACCTATATACTATAAAGGGAAAGGTTCCGGAGGCTTTAAAAAAAACCGCAGTCGATTGGTCGGCGCTAGGACGAGAGGAAAGGAAAGAAAGCCTGTGTGGAACGAATCGTAACGCCACGAGGGTTACTTTTTCCTTCGGTGCTTTGGGATTTGGGATTAAACGACATTATTCCAACCCTCCGACTTTCGCCTCGTAAATACGTAATTCGAGCGCGTACGAAATCTCAGCGGTCCCACAGGTGGCGGCGCCGTTCTATCGTTCGGAACATCGACGGGTGTTAAAACTTTTTTTCGGATTAGAAGCGTGCGCGAGTTCACGGAATTTCGAATCACGCTCTCTCGAACGGTTCACGAGTATGGGAGATAGCTACCGTACCAGGGTTTTCGTGGTTTATTTAGGAACTTTGAGCTTTCGCGAGATTATCGAGATTCGCGCTTTATCGAACTTTACGAATTTTTAAAAATTTAGAAAAGCTTGGAGAACAAAATCCGGCAGAAGCTTTTTGAGGCAATCGATACCGCACAATACGGATGATCTTTCTATAAGGTTTCTAAATAAATCTTGGAAATGCTTATTTATTTATTATATTTGTCCTATGCTTGTTTTAAAATCTGTAATACTTTTTTTTTCAATTTCAGCATTTTTTTTATTAAACAGCAGGAATGATATCGTAAAACAATCTTTTGTTTATATACGCTTTCGTACTAATATCAGAACACTGGGGTATCGAGTTAAGGTTTTAAAAATTTTAGAATATTAGAGTTCTTAACACAAAATTCATATTGTTTATGCTATTAACTGTATTCCAATGATTTTCACCAATAAGTCCATAAATGTGTATAAATGAAGTATCGCAATCTAGGATTAAAAAAAGTATCTATTCAATCGATGCTTATTAAGGATATAGAGAACGAGCAATATTAATGTCCTTTCAATAAAAATGAAAAATGAATATCTTCGACATTTATGAACCACGTCACGAGTCCATAATTTCATTATCATCGTCTCGACATATTATAATAGAGAATGCTACCACGCGAAATACCGACGGTCGATGACAGAAAATCCCGAAAACTGTATTTTATCCAGCTCATTACAGATCCATTGACTCGCATTAACGTGCAATTAATCTCGTCACGTTTTCCAGGAATATTATTTCGAACGCATACAGGAATAACATGAATTTCTACCGCGCCTATTCCACGATCGCCCGGTTATTACGGTATTTCGCGTACAAAGCGTCGAGGAACCATCCCTTTCCTCTCTTGCATTAACGCTCGAATTACAGGCACTCCGAAGCTATTGTTTTCGAAAGCGGTCACTCGGCACGAGACGGCTAACGTATGTAACGTCGGTTCTCATATAAGTGCCAAGTATCATTGGCGGCCTCATAGCGAGAAACGCACTAGCTCTCGTTCGTGTGAGAGGGAGAGAACGTATCCGCGTTCCACGTTCGCACCACGTGCCTGCGTAGACTCATGGTACGATGCTCCCTAATTTACGATCGTCCTACATTCGACGTAGACGTTTGTTACGGTAACACCGGTTAATTGGTATCGCGATTAATATAACCGGTGTCGCGTGTCGCTCGGCCAATTTCGACGACGACGTTTTACTTCATTTTTCGGGTGTTAGTCGTAGACACGTTTTCATGCTACATTTTGCGGCTTAGTTTTGATTTCGTTTATATTTCTGTACTTTAGTTAGTTTTATTATTATTGGGAAATTGAGTATCATAATTTTCATTGATGAGTGGTAGACTAAAGTTACATGGTAACTTCACTTTAAAATTTTTTAAAGTTAAAATAAATTTGTTTAATAATTAGGTTTATCACTGATATATAACAAAAATTTGTCTAGTAACTGAATAATATACAAATTTATCAGTTTTCTCTATTTTTCGTTTTATGGAGTTAGTTCATTTTGCAAATGAGCGACTCATTTAAAAATGCAACCATATAACAAATAAAATATTAAGTGTAAAAACCTGTCGAATAATTCGAACGGCTCATGATTTAATTAAACAAATTCAGAAAGAAATCTTTTTACCTCTGGAAAGTCTACGTTCCACGAATAAAACTCGATAAACCTAGTTCAAAGAATACATCTTTAACTTCTACGTGACGTGCTCGTCTAGGTTTGCAGCATTGTAGATCGTTTTATCTTTGAACTCTCGCACCAAAGTCCAGGGTAGAAGACTATTATTTCCGAACGCTCTTGCCGCTTGATTTACAATCGGCCAACATTGGAACGCGTATTCTCATGGACCAAAAGTGCATGGCGCGCGAGGGCATCCGAAACCCGATGGTTGACTTTATACATCGTGCTTGGATATATTTACCCACTCCACGTTGACTCGACGAAATTCGAGGTTATTTACGAGGGCACACAGGCTGCACACACCCTTTACGATATTTAACTTGAAATTTATTGCTAGTAGGTACGTCGAAAACTTCATTAACCTACCGAGGACAGTATCGAACCTTCTGCCTCTTCTTTACTTTCTGCTCTTTCGAGCGATCGAAGTGGTTCCATAAAAATACGAGAGGCCATTGTATTATAAAATATACGAGAACGTTCGCGAATCCCGTCGTTCATCGTTGTCTTTAAGTACGAGTAAGCCAGAGGATCGAAAATTTAATAGTAAGCTCGACTTCTACGTAAAGCGGGTCACCGGTTGCTGAGCTTGCGGTTATTTATGACGTACCTCGGCTGCTTTTTTTGTGCGCTTCGAGCACACCTACGATAAAGCTCTATTTCTCTCTCTCTCTCTTTGTGTCTCGTTCTCTCGCGAAACAGCAGCAATGGCATCAGGCTTTGAAAATCCCTGGACGAACGAAAACCACCGCCATTCCTGGCGTCCGCCAACGATAACCCGTCTCGGCGAATACATCGACCCTTAGATTAAAACATCGACCGGCACACCACTCGAAACTCTCCTCTCGTTGCTTCTCCCCTACCCTCCTCTCACACTCTTCTCTCGCTACTACCCTTATTTCCAGAACAGCTCTTGCCAGATTAAAACGCGAACGCGATCGCTATCGAGCTCGAAATCAAGGTAGCAATACGAGAGGACAAGATATTTCGAAAGGGCCTATTCCGCAGTATTGCACGAGCCCTCTCGTGGGACCTAAATTTCTCGCTCGTTCGATCTCACCGCAAGTACCTCGCCGTACGTGTCCTGAAAGTATCGACGGGCGTGGCGAGTTTTAGTCAATTTTTACTTAGTTTTCGAATTATTTTATTAATGTTTCGATTCAGTTATTTGTCATCGACTTTGATTATTTTTCAAGCATATCGTAGAAATCATAAATATTTTATTTATTTTAATATCGTTGGTGATTCAGAGCTTTAATAAAAAATCGATAGATCGATAGTACTTGATACAAAATTCGCAGACATGAAATTATTGTTAGGAAAAACGCAATGTGAGTCGAAAAAACATCTATTCACCTTCTCTAAAAGAGTAGTAGAGTCATTTATTTCAGTCGAATCGAACCTCTTCGGTATAAATCCCACACATGTAATTTGACAAGTCGCGAACTCGGTATCGAAGTAAGCAAAATATAATATTCTTATCGGCTACGTGTCTACTTCGTCGAACGTATCTCAATCCGAGGGAATAGTCGTACGATATAAAGGGACGCGGAACGTATGTATAAAGTCGAAAGGGGAGTAATTCCAAGATAATTCAAGATAGAACTGCTTGGATCAGGGGGATGTACGCGACGACGAGGGGTAGGGAATCCCTTTTGACGGGAAAAGCTCAGTCGAATGTGTGCCGTTCGTTGATAACGGGTTTGCCGACAGCTCGGCCATGTTTCGTAAAATCCAGAGATCCGACTTTTCAATTTCAGGATGAAGTCGCGAGGGAAAGAATTAACACCACCTTCTTTTCTTTTTTTTTTAACGGGCCGACGATCAGCCGTCAACGGGAAATCATTTTCGGGTGATAAGGCTTACGTCTCGTTAGACGTATTCTGCAATAAACGAGTAAATTTTGCACTTTTTACTTTTTATTATTAAATATTCGTCTAATAGCTTTTCTATCTCTAAGTGAAAATGACAGAAACATATGGGTTTTTAATTCATTAATCGAATGATGACACAGTAACGTTGATCTAGAGTTCTAGAGAATCTAATTAATCTTTTCAGACCCATTATTTCTAACAAAAATCAAATACAATCTATTCAAAATCCACTTTAATTATTCCGTATAATCTTAAAGCGTCAACCCGAACACGTACACCATTCCCTCAAGATTTCCTCCGAAATCTGACGATACCGATTTCTACGAAAGACGAAAGAAAAATTGATTTGCTCGAACTTCTTCGAATCTCTCGAGAATCTCTTAAGAACGACGCAACAGGAAAAGGAAAGCAGAAGGAGATCGATTCGGTCGGATCTCGATCGTTCTCTCTTAGAATAAATTTCGGTCCCGCGGAGACTCGACGACGACGAAGATGGTAGTATTGGTATTGGAAGGAGAAAATTCGAGGAGCGAGCATCGAGATCGTAATCCGTTGGGCGTTCGTCCAGCAGAAAGGTAGTAGACATGCCTGAACGTTCGAAGTGTTCCGGGGGTCGACCTTCCGGTATGTCCGGTTACCGCGCCTCCAGACAAGAGTCGGTATGCGAAGAGGTGGCAAGGGAATGGTATATATGGAAGTGTTTGCGGGGAACATCGATAGATCGTACGGCTTCCAGACTGATCTATTTGCTCTACATGCTATATAACGATGGTACGAGCTAGTCTCCGATGTTTTTTCTCGGGTCGAACTAAACTGGAAACCATCGTCGAAAAGAGTCGAGTCTGAGACGAGTTTGAGTTGAGTTTCATCGCGCTACGTGACCTTAGATTCGGAAGCTCGTTCGAGCTTCACGAAGAGGAGGAGGAGGCAGTGCTCTTTGTGGCGCTGCCAAACGCGAAGCCCCTTTGTATTTTTCACTCAATGGACACGGCTTACCTGCTTTCGAGGTAGACGTGACTTTCGCGCGACGACCACGCGATACTCCGACCTCGAAGATTCTCTTTGAAACGTGAACGGAGTGTGGAACAGGGACCACCCTACCCCCGTTATCGATCGTAAAGACCGTACCAAACTACCAACGAGTGTGTCGCGTTGTTATTTTACACCAAGGTTTTCTATGCCCTTCTTTCGCGAGTCAGGGTCTCATTAATCTGACGTGAATCGAAGGCAAGTTCGAATGACGCCTGAGTCTTTTTAATTTAAACGATACCTTCTAATTATTATCGAACTGTGCACTCGAACTACTACCCTCGTTTTTATGTTTTTTTTGGGGGTAGTCCCCTTTTTTGGAATGGAAACGAAGCTCGTTACGTTCGACGTTTCTCCAGGATGGAGCTTAAGAAAAGTATGATCGATCGTTAATTCCATAGAGAAGATTCGTAGCGTGTAATAAAGTTATCTTAAACGAGGTGAGGGTACTCGAGAAACTCGGCACGTCGCGGATGGCGAAGTAGAGGGGATGAAAGAGAGAGAGGATGAGAGAAAGAAGGGTGAGATAGCTCGGTAAGGTGGCTCGGATACGTGTACGGAGTCTCGCAAGGTCCGTCGGAGACAGATGGGGTAATTACCGCGAGGTGTGCCGATAGCATGGTCCACCGAACCCATTGGACTTCACGTTCGTCGAGAGTTTAGAGAGGATCAAGTCGCTCTCGCCCTTTTTCTTTTTTTTTCTCCCTTCGTTCGAGCCGACTGTGACACCCCTGGGAGTGCGAGGAAAGAGCTTTTTATCTTTTTCTATTTTCATGGAACGACGCGTAATGATTATAATCGTATTATATGGGAATTCGACTCGTTGAGCTTCGGATTTTTTTTCTATAATTGCATTAATCTTTTAAGGATAAAAATATTGGGATGTGGTTATTAAGAAACTACAAATTATTATTATTATACAAATTTATTTTATTTCATATTACAAATTGTTTTACATTAGTCACAAAATTCAATCTTTACCGTGTACACAAATGTAAAATTAAAATTTAAAGTTGTAGGTGCAATAACGAACGACGTTCGCAAAGTTGTCAATCTCCTAACTATTTCTTTCACCCTTTTTCTCTTAAAGTATAGAAACTGGCATCGAATATCATCATCCATTTCCATATCCCACGTTGACAGCTAGCTTCGAACGAGTTATCCGTAGCGTTCCAACGTGTCACACCAAAGACACGAAACTCCCAGAGGTGGCGTACACGCGGCACGAATTATTAAGGAGCCTTGCAATTAGTGGCTACTCCACTAGTTGGTTGATCGCGGTATGCGGTGAGCGCATCTGGGGATTGAATTCCGGTATGGTTAAAGGACTGCTAAGGCATAACGTTTGCCTATCGAAGCTCCACGTCTACCTTTGACTATGAATTCGTGATAGGACCTACGGAAACTCCACGTTACTTTGTAACTTCGTCGGTACGCGCTAGGATAGATTATACGTACGGGGGTGTGGGTTATCGTTTCGTTAGTATTTCTTTTTCTTTAATGGGTCAAGGATTACTGAAAGTTTCAATGATGTAGGAAGGTATATGACGGTGGTATCTGTGTAGGTTTTATCGACAGTATCGTTTAGGTTCGAGTTTTACATTTGACATTTTGTATCATTTATATAGTAATATTATTATTATAAAAGGTATTCAGCTATTTCGTACATATTTAGAAACTTAATTTTTAATTTTATAAAGAAAACACCAGTATAATCATAAAATAGATATTTTATAAACACTTTGCCATGTTTTTTTTACATTGCACTATTTTCGTATATTTCAATCTTCGTACACCTCAAGAACAGTCTGTATAGGACAATATTTGTATAAAATATTAAAAAAATATTAATATTATTCTTTCTCTAGGTTAATAGTACCTATCAAAACTAGAATACACGATCAAACAAATAAGAAAATCGTCTTACATCTCCAAGAATCTTCTTCTTCCAAAGATCGATTCAAAGATCCTTGTTTCTCCATACCATATCCCTCGTTAGCGTAGAAAAGTACCTACGAAACAACATCTTCTCCTCGACCTATTCCAAAAGGACCCATTTCTAAGTCTAGAATAATATTGGATCACGGAACAAAACGGAACGTAACACGGAGATAGTGGAACCGCATCGGTCGAGACTTCTCTGTCCTTTCCTCTCTCTCCCTTTGCAACTAACAGGCAGGGCCGATATAACCATTGGAATCTGAATTTACGATCACTACGTCCGTATAAACGTGGACGGTAATCGTATTCATAAGTATGCTTACCGAAAGCAGACGATGTGGTAGTAAGTAGCAACGATGGTGCGTCTCAATGCTGGTGGTAGTTACTGGAAGTATACCAAGGAGCAGGTGTCTTCGATCTCACGGCTTGTGTGGGCTGCTGGAAGGACTGAGAGAGAGAAGGTGAGAACGTAGGACGAAGCAGAGAAGGGAAAATTTCTAGCGTATACACTTTACAATACCTACGCGTGTATATAGACATAGATGTAAGAGAGAGGTAGTAAAGACCGTTTGCATCGAGTAGGCAAGTGCACGTGGTACTAAGTTCCCTGTGCATATAAAGGGCGAAAGCAAGGTCGACGCGCGACCCTTGATTACCGCATAAATTAGCCTCTGTTTAGTTGCAAACGGACCGTCTCCACGCTTTGTTACGAACGAGCGCGCGTTGTGCCTTTACTCTTTCTCTCACTCTAGTTTCTCCCTCTTGTTTCTATTTATCTTTGTTTCTCTTGCCGCGTTCTACTGACATCGTCCCGCGAGAATACGATCCTCTCGTTAACCGAGATACTCTTATCAATTATCGTCACTTCGTTCTTCTACTTTTCTTGCTCGACTTTAGATATTTTTCTAGGTCTACATTTTATTTCGATACCGTTTGTGACGAATTTTCCATTATGATCATTAACAATTTTCGTTATATTCCTGATCTATTATACTGCTATTATTATAACGATATGTAATATCGATTGATTATAATTATACGATAGAATAATTAAATTTTGTTACGGTATATTCATAAATTACCTTAATTATACAAGGTTGTCTCCTAAATGTAGCCAGATCAATAGCTCCTTTATTTGTAATAACATAACAAATGTTTTTAATGCAATGGAAATTTTATCGCAAGATGAATGCTTGAATATTCTTTTTTTCTCTACGTCATTTATCCGTAGTTGGCTGTATTTCGGTGGACCACCATGTATAAGGAACTCAGCATACATTTCACATTTTTATTAATTAAATTAATATTTGCATTCTTACAAACGTCATAAGCTATCGCTACATACATATTACATCGTTCCAACTAACTCTCATATACTACAAACATTCGTTCTCATATTTTAGAGAAAAAAATCCGAAACAAAACCTTGTCTCCAATATTTATACCAAAAGTTTCACGTTATACGAAAGTACATACAAATGGTTATTACTACAAGATGTAGGTACAATTTATAATACGTACCGCGATAGAGGCCATCGATCGTCACGCTAAAAACAGGACCAGAAATTGAAACGCGTTATAAATCGAGCAAAAAAGTGAGAGTAACCTAAAATTCGTCATTCGAGTAACGTCATCGATCGGTACGAACGTTCGTCATCAATTTGGCCTGAAAACCTTGCCCAAGAAAAAAGTAGTGGCACAAAAATAAAAAAAAAAAAACAATTTCGCTTCTCTCTACTATACGAAAGAGAGAAAGAGTGGAGCAGGCCTTGCCAAGTGGGCTCTCTATCATCGTTTGATATGTAATATATGCACGCGCGGGGTTGCACTCGGGGGTGAGGTTGATACGGGCAAAGGGGTGGGGAACGATGGGACGGGGATAGGACTAGGTGGAAGTTGGAGCGTACCAACCGTACCGCGGACAATGTACCTGGCAGTCGGCCAGCGTTACCAACCCAACAAACCTGCCCATTGTCCGAATTACGTCCACCCACTCTCTATATCAAGGCCTCACGGCGGTGTACGAGCTTACGGACCGGAAGAGTCTCGATCCTGAAATTTCGAGTTAGACGCTCGCACGCACCGCGATTTACGCGCTCTCCTGATTTATACGAGAGCTCTGTTCCCGGCTCTCTCGCGAAAATCCCTAACCCGAGATAAACGTTTGTGCCTCCATATCTTTTTCTTTTTTTTAATTTTCTTTTTTTTCTTTTTTATCGGGAATCGTTTCACGCGTTATTCTTTCGATATTACAGTTTTCACACCCGGTCAAACCTTTTTACACGAGTTCCACTGACGTGATACATTAACAGGGACAATTAGTTAACTGAACGTCCATTCAAATGGAATTTCAATTCTCTATCTTCGTCGGTGCGCGAGCACACCGCGCTTGATAATGACTCTATGTTAATTTCCCGATGACGAGGAATCCCGGTCGACGCTCGATGACAACGAGATCGAGATGGCGGGACGGGAAAAGGGTGACCAGCGTGCTGGTGGTTGCGATGGTGAGTGACGATAGAGAGAGAGAAGTCAGGACAGGGAGAGAGAAGGGCAGGACCGAACAATCGTGCGGCTTTTTGCGAAACGGTCCGCGGGGATCATTTTGCGCGGCTAATGGCCTTTCACCGACCGTAACTTTATTCGAGCGTTTTTACAACTACCAGGAAGAGAGTTCGTTAATTAAAATTTTGTACATGCGAGAGCAGCGGTACCAATCGAATTTCGAAAATGAATAAGAGGGGATCAAAATCATGCGTCGATGGAGCCGCGTCGATACTCGTACGCTCGATTGCCATTGAGCGAACAATGACTGAGAAAAATTCTTTCGTAAGTAAAAATTGATAAAGTAAAAGTTATTAACGATGATAATATTCGTTATACGATGAGAGGGTGCGAGAGATAAAATGAGGATGGAGATGAAAAGGGAGGGTTGAACGGTAGACGTGCCTTGAAACGATTGTCCTTTCGAGTTTTCATGGATCAGAGCTCGTACATAGACGCTTACGGGTGTGATCCATTAGTAAAAGAGAGAGAGAGAGAAATGTCCGTCAGAATCACAGCCTTCAATTACATCGAACGTTCGAACGGGGGTACGCAGCGTCGGCTTTCGCAACTTGCGGCCGGCAGTCGGAGAATTAACGAGCCGTCACGATAAAGTTCTCGTCGAGAATCGTGATGTACAACGGTACATACATAGGTACGCTAGAGCTCTCGCCCTTTTACGAACGCGTGTTGCGTACGAAGAAGGGTTGCCTGGAGGGAGAAAAAGAGAGATAGAATATGTATACGTGTGCAGGAGAGAGAGGACACGGCTCATACGCGCGATGCCACCGGCAGGCAGCTCACGTCGGAGCTATTCGAATCGAAGCGGACAAGTAAATTAAGAATCGAAGCGAGAACGGCGCTGGATCTGCCAGCGACAATGCCCTTTCGATAATAATAAACGCATCGAAAATCGATCAAGAATTCTTTTATTTTGTGAGGGAGAGAAAAAAGAAATTAAAAGTAACTCGAAATATCTTGATATATTTAATTGTTTTTCTTCGAATTGGTAAGAGGGTAAACGGTATACGGATTATCGGGTTAAAGAATACACAGGTTTTTCTTAATATAGCTTTTATTATAAAGATCAATTACTTAACACTAATTTCTATGGTAAGTCAAATGCCTTAACTAAAGGAACATTAACTAATAATTTACTAATAATAGAAAAAAATTCCTCTATAAACATAGTGATTGCCCATTGCTTTATACATTATAGGTACAGAGTTATTTCTCACTTGTAAATATTGCTCTAATTAACCTACACCTAAGCAAAAAAAAAATGTCTCTTTTGGTCTTTTATTACAGTGAGCAATTACTGTATACAGAGCAATCACTGTATGACTTCCCCTATTTTTAGCTCGTGTGGAGGATTTAATAAATTTTCGAAAACTCTCTAACCCCTATGGTTCCTTTTTTAGAACAAGGTAAAACGATTAAATCAAGTTGACATCGAGCATTATGCGTTCTTGGTATCCCGTACGGCTTCCTCCGTGCTTTCTACCGTCCGCTAGGCAATCCAAGCTACGCGGGTCGTCCCGAGAAGAAACTTTGAACGGTAGTTCGGCAAACTATATCCGTATTATCCGGTACACCATAAAAGTAGAAAGTCGTTTCGAAAGGCGTAACACTGGTGCGCGAAGAGAGGACTTTATCTCGTTTTCTCACCCGTTCGAACTTTACGAAAGTAAAGGTTGTCGCCTCTCAGCGCGTGCCTTTGGACTCGTCGGTTTAACGAATCTTAATTAATTAATTAAGTAATGAACTTGGTAGAAAATTATCGGATAACGTCCGTGCGAGCACGACTTCTGGAAACTCGGCGGGCATCGAGTCGACAGATATATCGGTTTAGTTCAGCGGTACAAACTCCTCCTGCTTATCCTCCATTACCTTCGCGTTCGCTAACGAGTAGCCGTATTGTTTTGTTGTTGTTGTTGTTGTTGTTAGCGTCGTAGTCGTTGTTGTTGATACTGCAGCATTCACTTCTGTCGCTGCTACCGCCGGTCCTGCTGTTGCAGGATTACACGGTGAAACTTGGATTTGCGTGAACAAAGCCGCGTCACGACCACGTCACTGCTTTTGTCTTAAAATAAAGTTCTCGCGTCGCGTTCGTTGCCACGCCTCTGGTTCTTCGCGTCTTTGGTCTCGTCTTTACCCGTTATCTACGCATTTTTTCTTCGTTTATTTTAAAGGAATATTTATTGTTATCCTATCTTGGGTTGTTAGGATTTTTTATAGATATTTTATAGATATCTACATAGGGAAGAGTGGTTAAACCTTTGATATACGGATTAAATAGAAAAAATCTTAGATACCTACTAATTTTGTAATTTAATACTTGTCCAACCTTAGTAATATTTATACATTACTAAATATTATATTTCAATACAAATTAGTAAAATTAACCAAATTCGTTTCAGACATGTCACAATTCACAAAACCATTAAAAATACCCGACGTCTCCCAGACATCTTGGTACCTACAGCATAACGTTTAGATTATGAACACTTCAATTTAAATCGAATTTGTCGTTTAATCCAAACACTTAACTAACAATTCGCTCTTTCTGTTTCAGGTAAGTACAATTCCGACATCGAGAGAATCAAACGTCCCGCAAGGAAATATCACCGAAAGTAAGTGTGAGTTTCGTGTGATCCACAACTCGCTTCTCTATATACGCGAAGCGAATATTCTCTAGTTCGTATGTACGTATCTATCGAGTTCGAGAAAAGGATACGCTCTCGAATAATTGGAGTACCTCTGGGAAACGGTATTCGAGTAATAAGAGGCAGCTTCGAGTACGGCTTTGCCAGACACCGAATGGACACGCGCGCGAGAACGAACGACGTACGCCGGATAAACGGAGTTCCTCGCGTACGTAACGTCCGCCAAGTTTCCAAGTGCCGGAGTGCTTATGTACTACCACCGGTACGAGCGCTACTCGACTAATTCGATATCATAGAAAATTTCATTACTGCGAAGTTGAGAGACGAAGGGTCGACGTTCCTCGTAATTCGCGTGAAACCGAGAAATAACGAGCCCTTGAGAGAGAGAAGAAGGAACGATGAAGATAGAAACGATAAGACCGACCGGTAGAAACTCATCCAAGAGAAAAAACCAGTCCTTTTCGTGACGTTTCCCGACGAAGTAAAAAAAAAAAAAACAAATAGAATCGAGAGAGGAAGCTCTCTGGCTGCATCTAAAAAACCTAGCGAACGTTAACGTAATGAATTTTTACGCGGCGACACGGTGGTATTATTCGGTAACGCACTTCCCTTGCCACATGCCATTTTACGAGGTCGCTTTGCAGCGCGTTACACGGACGCCTTGAAAAATGGATTTCATCGTTCGCCCACGGCGATACTTATGTATACAGTCACCCTCAAAAGTACTCGCGAGTGTTATATAAAGTCGATATCCTTTAACGATTTTGTTATTTTATACGCGATAAATCGCACGCGATATGTAAATATGGCAGCATCGAAAAGCGACGTGCGAGGCTTTATATCAAAATTGATTCTCTCTTTCTCTCTCATGTCCCGCGGCATTTTTATAACGTCATTTCGAATTTTATTTAACGCCACGAATTTCCAATCTTTCTCGTCCGCTCCGGACGCTTTGCGATTTTATCGGACGTGTTATATACTCGTATATATATATATATGAAACATCTAGTGGTTCATTCTTTTTTAGTCGATTCATTTCGTTCGTTCTAATAAAGTTTAGGAAACGACCCTAAAATATACTTTATATTTTACGATTACACGTATTCAATTCGTGCTTTAAATACTGCAACCAGTACGGCTACTTTTGACCAGAACTGTATTAACGCGTACCATATACGCACATAGTCGAAGTACATAGGTATTGTTTGCGCGTAGTACGAGTGCACAGGTTCTAAAGCTCGCGGCTATAATCCGTGCGGAGTTAAGGGCGAGCGTAACGGCGTTAGCGTATCCAGTGGATACGTGCGGTTATACGGTGTGAGGGCGCTTTAACCATCCATTAAACCATCGCGTTCTTACCCTGCTCGATTTTACGCGCGTTTAAATCGCCAATCTTATCTGCACGACGAACGTCGTTCGAGAAACGATCGGAACGAGCGAAGGATTCCTAAATTCCGTCTTCGATTTGAGGAAAATCAACGATTCGATTGATTTCTCTTGTATTTTATCTAATTCGTCTTTGACATGCTATCAATTATCATGAGATTTGTTTTAGAAGTTAGTAATTAATTTATTTTTTAATTTTTGGTACTGGAGCACGTAAATTAACATATTAACATTCGGAGACATAAAGAGGGTTTATGCCTTGAGTAGTTAAAGATCGGTGATACATAAATATGTATTTCAGTATACAGGGTGGTCTATTTAAATATCTCTTTAGGTTATTCTTATACAATAAATGTGAATGAACCAATATCTGACGAAGATATTTTTTTCCCAACGTAATTTTTCGGAATTATCAATTTTTTTTTTTTAATGCATCGTGTAACTCATCGAAAAATAAATTAAGATATATATAATTTGTATAATATGTTAACAAAGTTCATAGAACAAAAATATTCACCAACCTAATATAATCGATAAGGTTCGGTATTACTAGGATGAATTCGTAAAGAATATACAAAAGATTCCTACGTTTCTATCTTTCTCTCTCTTATTTCCTGCTTTTTTCCCCGTTGTCTCTCTCTTTGTCGAACCCTTGCGTACGTCGAACGACGAGTTTTATTAAATTCCGATCCGCGCCTTACGGAATGAAAGAAAAGGCTTTTGTACGTCCCGGATTCCGTTTAATTCCAAAGGGACTCCCATAAAAATGAAAGGGCCCTCCCACAGTTTTCTTGGAAAGGAGATTAATTCAAAGGAGGAGGAGGAGTAGGTGTAAAAATGTTCGAGGGATATTACAAGCCGGTGGAATTGGCCGTCGTCTCGGTGACGACCGACAGCAAATAATACCGCTTTTATTTTTATCAGATCTTTCTCTCTTTGTTATGCTTCGTTCGTTCATTTTTCTCAACGTTTCGTTCTTTTATTTTCAATGTTCGTAGAACACATATCGAGGAGAACCACGTCTTTGCACGAATACGTTCCATTAACGTACAAATTCGAGTAGGATTACCGCATCGGTGCAACGAAAAACGCAAGCCTGTAAAAGTAATGAAAAAGAGTAACGGAATGAAAAGGGTGGAACGATTTATAATAGAATACGAGAAGCTAGTGGACTCTCTCGCTCGCTCTCTTTTATTACGGAAACAAACGCGATGTCATTCACCGGAGGGAAATGACCGCGTTGCAGTCCGAGCCGACATTTTTCTTCGAAGGTAGAGGGAAGGTTCGAGGGTGGGTAGATATAGGGGTAGAAGTAGTGGTGGTAAGGAAGGACCGTTGGAAGCAGCGAACAGAAATACCGTAATCAAGAAGAAACTAGCTTTGCCAGCTATACTTATTTCCTCGACGAAGAAGTAACGGTGCCACTTAGCCGGCTGACTTTAATGTTTACGCGTAAGAACTTTGGGAAGGGCTCAAGTTTTAAATGCTTCCTTCGTTAATGCCCCAACTAAAACGTTCATAACTTCTCTCCTCGTACAACGACTCGTGGTCAACCACGACGTTCCTCTCTCTCCTTCCGAGTCTTTCCACTTTTCTCTCTCTTTTTTTTTCTTCCTCTTCCCATCATCCACCGCCAACCGACCGCGATAAAACCACCGAAAATATTTTCCTCTTCCGGGTGTGTTATAAATTGCAATTACGCGACGACGGTAAGATCTTCTTAAGAAGAACGAACGCGCGTCATCCTCGTACAACGCTGAAATACTTCACTAAATTTAATACCACGAATGACAATATGATTTCCGAATAAACCAGAAAATCGTCAAAAGAGGAATACGAGCGAGGGAATTAATCGGACTCGTTAAAGACAGCTTCTCTCTATACCTCATGGTTCAATCGAGCGAGAGTAATTTATTTGCCCTCGTTAGTCAGCTTTAAAAAAATCTTATCCGAAGTGCACTCAAAGATTGTCTCGCCATCGTGAAACCATTTCACCAATGATTTCCAATCGACGGCTCGTTTACCTTGTACATCCAAATTCTCTCTCTCTACCAAAACGTTCGATCGTTCTGCCGTTACGAATGACGTCATTGAGGCTTAGCAGTAGTCTATAGGAACGACGTCCACGCGCAAGCCATTTAGGAACGCGGGCTAAAGTGCATTTAATCGTCCGTGTTGGAATCGTACGCATTTTCTCTCGGAAAATGATTAGTCTCGGACACCGACGACGTTTCTACGTATATGTGTATAGGTGAACGCGTTAGACAGAGATAAATAGATAGAGGAAGAGAGTAAAAGAGAGAGAGGATCGAGGTGTGTGGGAGTAGCAGCACGCTTTAAAGTAATTGGGTCGAGCTCTCGTAGTCGCGAGATTGGCAATGCTCTCGGTAGGTGGTTCACTGGTAGGCAGGTAGAGAGATAGTAACGCACCCTGCCAACGTATAAGTGAGAGAGCAGTGATCTGAGCCAACCTGGAAGTAAACCTTTCACAGGAATCTAATAGAGTTACCGTCCGGGGGTCCGAGGATTACTGGAAAATACGTGAGGGGCGAGGCGAGGGTTACCGCTGCATTGCGGTGCGTTCTCCGATACACTCACACGCGAAACCGTAATTCTCTTCGTAGGAGATGCTTGTTCGTGTGTGAAACATATGTGTATTCTCGTAGTTGAGTTTCTCTCTCTCTCACTCTTGCGACGACCGAGAGGTTTTATCGACGGATTAGCATTACTTTACATAGTTTCGAACGGGTTTGCATAGGTTTCAGACCGTCTGCGTACCGCATGGCGAGCGCGTGGCCGGTAAAGCGGGTCGCTCGTGTCGCGTTACGTCGCCGTGTTACATCGAGACCACGTTATATGGCCACCTCTCGTAAGCTCGACGAATCTGCAAACCGATTTTCCCCTTCGAATCTCCTACCAATCTTCTATAATCTCGCTATCGAGCTCCGTTCGGAGTCTCTCGTCGGTTGGTCCACCTCTTAATTGCGATACCTACTAGGTGTATCAACCGTATATCTTTCCTTACAGTATCTACTACGTTTGCTTGGATACGTTATTGTTCCGTTTATTCATGGATTTGGTTAGGTCGTATAATCCATAGAAAGTTTTGCAGTTTGAAAGGATAAATTTGAACGAGTGGAACGTGTCTTTTTTCGAATGACGATAAATATTCACCGTAATTGATATTAATTAGTGTATTTTAATAGAAAGGACAATTAGGAAAGTGGGACGAACGCGCGAGCCGAACGGATAAAGAGAAGGCGGACGAGTGGATGGTGGAGACGTAAGAAGTGCTGGCCAAGATTTATGTCGTGGAGGAGGAGATGCTCGAAGGGTGGAACTCTGAAAGTGCAGGAGAGAGAGAAGGTGGTATGCACGCGGGAGTTTTACATCGCGGCTTCCATTACCTGTCTTCCAAGGCATAATAGGCGCTCCACTAATTAGAATGTCCCGCGCTGTGCTTTTGTCTTTGAGAGAGAGAGGGAGGTTGGAAAAACAAGAGCAAGGGAGAAGGACGGAAGATAGGAGAGAAAGGCTATGGTGAGGATAGGGAAAGGGATCGCTCTTCTCTTTTTTTTGTTTTATTATCGAACAGTTTCTTGGGACACTAAAAATTGTTTCGTCGAACTTTTTTTTATGAGTTTTGTTACACGATTCTATTTTCATTAAAAATTCTATCGATCCGAATACCTAGCTTCAATATTGTAAAAACACGAAGAAACTATTACAGGAGTTTTCACGTCATTCTCGCATTTTTTTCACAGGATTTTACCGGCAGGAAAATTTGGCTATTTCCACGGCGAATTTTATTTCGTCCCCGTGCTCGACGCTCTTTCCTACCGCGGAAGTTTTTCGCGTTTAATTCCGGACGTTTCCTTGCGCCTTCGTTGTTTATCTCGCGCACAACAAGATAGTCGGACTTAATTTAACTTCGAGGCTCTTTGTGCCGGCAGAAGGCATAAATTTTAAAGTTTACCACCCCCCGGGGCCATTTTCAAGCTGCTCGACCGCTTATAATTCGAGGCACCTCCTCCCACTCCAGTTGGATGCTCGAGAATTAACTACGAAAATAAATCTCGTTTTATTACGGAAGTAAGAGCGCCGTTCTCGCATCATTGTCGATATATATGTCTGTGTATATATTAGGGTGGAGCATTAAAACTTTTTTTCGAACTTGGGATAGTCGCCTTTTTATATAAAAATGAACACCAAATTTCAGGCTAATTCGATAACATCTTCAGGTTCTTTTTCGAATTTAAAGTCGTACAATTTTAATATTAAATTAATTTTTAGTCTTTTTTATCATAATTACACGCCTTTTGGATTGTAATAGTTTCCTTTTTAACACCTTGGCTGCTTCATCACCCGAATTCGCCACTAGCCACATGGCGCTGGCAAGCAATATTTTCACCGATTCGCGACAGGTCACTTTAAAAAATTATTCTGATCACAATTCTTGATCGATTTTTATGAACGATAGCTCGTTGGAAAGCTAAAAGAACAAGCTATAAGATAGCTATAATAGATTTCTTTATTAACGTTAGCATCAACATAGAAATTACATTTGAAAAGGTAAAAAACACTCACTCACTTTGTTTTCTTACCTATATATTCTCAACAACTTTTTAAGGGTTCCGTCGTCCAATCGTATTTTCGTTAACGAAAGAGCATTAAACTATCGAAATTAACGGGCAAATCTCTACGTGCACGTACAAAAGCACGCCTTAATAATAATATTTGCTTTTCAAGCGTTCCAAACGTCAGCCGCACGAGTGAGAAAAGTATAGCGGCAGCTACATCGTTTATCGTTACAATTTAACATCACGATTCGCGAAACTCACTTAACCGAGGTACTCGGGACGATATTCGCAAGACTTACGCGACCCTGTCTCGAACATATCCCGTAATTCCCGTAACGAACGTCTGAGGAAGGTGTTGAAAGTTCGCGGGCTGGAACGAGACGTAAATGGCAGAAAAAGAGAAAGAGAATGGAGTCGAGAAGAGGGGAGAAACGAGTGGAGAAAGAGAGAGTATAAGCAAGACGGAGAAGCGGAGTAGAAAGAATGGAAGCAGAATTATGCAGATGTCGGATATCCGATGTAGGAGCTGGGTAGTCGGGTATTCTTCTCCGAACGGTCTTTTAGCCAATAGACATCTGGGATTTCCTGAATTGAATGTAAATTACCCTTTGCTCTGTTCGTGAAACGGATCTATCGTTAAGCCCCTGCAAATAAGCTCTCTCTCTCTTTCTCATGGACCTTTTTTTCTTTCTTGGCCAAAGTGCGCGCGAAAATTCTTAAGGAGCGAGTATCTCTCAAGGAAAGGGAACGAAGAAAGGGAAAGAGCGGCGAAAGGCGTTCGAAGAAAGAACGATATTCGTTTGTCTATGAGACTCTCTTTATTCCCACCCTCTTTTTCTATCCTTTTTCTAATTCTTCCTTCATCGCACCACTATTTTTGACTTCGAAAAAAAAATCCCCCTACGTTCCATTTCTTTTTTTAAACGTTTTCTCTAATTTTCCTAAAACTATTACAAACCATCGGACACCTAACGTTCTATCTTTTGATGATTCGTACGGTCGATACGAAACAACACCGACTATTTGCATACACGCGTACATACATACCTACCAATATGTTTCGTCTCGGTACGACAAATATTTATTATTAGTTAACGATACCATAGAAATTCACAGGCACCGCTTACCCTAAAACAGCCGACGCGTTTCGTGCGATAATCACGAATGGTAGTCGACTTAGGTATGGGAATGTGAGAGAGTGAAACGTACAGACAGATAGAGAGAGAGAGAAACGAACGGCTTTGTGAAAGAGCCGGGGTGGCGCGTACGGGACAAATTAATTGGTAGAACCCGAATGCGCACATTACTGCGTATTTACAGAAGCGAGGCGACTGGGTCCGCATCAATTTCGTTATTACTTGAGTGCTCATTGTGCTTTCCCCTTTGCGCCTCGCCAACCCCCAAACCACCCCCACCCATTTCGGAAAGACCGGCGTGGTTCAGACGAGCGTTAGTAATGTGTACGAGCGCGATGAAACGCAAACAGCCGCCGATATTATTCATCCTGCACGCTCTCGCTCTACGCCGCCGCGTTTCTATACTGTCCCTATCCTCGCTCGCACGAGCGTGAGACGACTCGGCCAAAGCGAATTCGCTGCCAGAAGCCAAATTTGAATTCCCTCTTTGTCGTCTTTGTCGCCTGTCGTTGAATCGAGACACGGAGTATAATTCGTCTTCGGTAGTTTGGTTGTTATTTTCTGTTGTAGGTAAGGAAAGGATATGTCGAGTAACGTTGTAGTTCTTCTGGGAATCATATTTGGCGAGAGAACATTGATCTGTGTATTAACCAATGTGGTATTTACGTGTTTGTTAATTATAAAAAATTGTACTTTTTTTGTGTATTACATGCACAAAGTATATTCAAACTTTGGTATTTCAAATTTTTATAATTAGATGTGATAAGAGTACAAAGGGAAAACTTTATGAATGATTGTAGAAAAAAGGAGGATGTTGAACCGTGTTTAAACACTTTTGTGACTGGGTTCTTTCATTAATTAGAGGACAATATAACTTTATAACATCTGAATAATTATATAAAATGCACCCAACTAATTTTTTTTAAATGAAATAAGATTAGGACAGTGATGATCAATACGTTAAAGTATAGTTTCATATGTGTCTTCTTTAGTACAAGATAAGAATTCTAAATATCTCGAAAGATATGTGTACGTACTAACCATAAATTTTCTTTTCTTTGGAAACAACCTTGGAAAAGAAGTAGCTGGACAAGCGCACGGACTCTATTTCTCTCTCTCCCTCTTTCGTACTCTTTCGAACGATAACGGTTGCTAGCTCTTCCTTTTGCGGACAGCGAGTCCGCGTTCGTAAAACTTTTTCGTAATGCTCGAAAGAAAGAGAGAAAAAGAGAGAGCCAATTTAATCTTCGCCCTTTGGCGTCAGTTCGCCTGCCGTTCGCGATAAGTTGCCGCGCAACGAGCCGTTACACGGAGGAAAAGCTTCGGACGCGTTGCTGCAATCGCGAAATTTTCCGTATAAGCGAAAGAATTCAGCTTATTGAATTCTTCTACTCGTACTTAAGCACGAGAATAGTCGAAAGAATAATAGCGGAAAAAAAAAAATTTGCAAATATTAGTTCCTTACAAGTCGACGTGAAAATTTTACTCGTAGAATTACACAATTTTTCCTCTAGTACAAAAATAAGGAGAAAGAAGAAAGGGACATCGAGGAAGCAAACTTTTGGTCGAGCTTTGACCATTTCAAAGGAAGTCCTTCTAAACATCTTTGAGAGTGAGAGTTACGCGACGACTACAACGCCAACCCTATATATCTTTCCGAACCTTTCCCTTTTATCACCCATTCACTCGCCAACCCTCAGCCCCCTTTCGTTTTCATTAAAAACACTTTCAAACTAATAACGGAGAAAATTGTTTTCATCGATCACAAAGCATCGTAGGTAATCGTTCTTTTTGCACGAAGGATCTCTCGCAATATTTCCTTGAGTAAGGCTATCGAGTCAAAAAATGTATCCTCTCTTTCACATTAATTGCTCAGCACAGACGTCTAGTCGTGTGATCTCGTAAACTTTTTTAATATACTACTGAAAGGGCAAAGGGAGAGAGAAAGGGAAAGGAGCTAAAGGAAACCGAAGCGAAGTGAGAGAAGATGAGAGAACAAGAGACGAGAAGTATACATACATAGATATTTATTTTTTATGTCATTAATAATGGTGAACAAATGAAGGAATTACAAGGAACAAATAGCTACAGGATGTTAGGACAAAAAAGACTCAGGGTTGTTTTATTTTCAAACATGATTTTATTCTTAAAATTTCAACATTAGATTATACAAAAAAAAAGCTATTACAAGAATAGAAAAAAAAAACTAATTTTCAATGATCGAAAGAAAAGTAAGCATGCTCGTCATGGAACTCTAGCATTAGCATAAAAAAATTGGCTTAAAAGCAATGCACATGGCTGGCACGTTGCCTTCGTTCGTTCCTTTCCGAACGCAACCCTATCCATTCTCTTCTATCCGTGTCTATGCATCTATTTACCATCCACATTCTACGCATTTTCCAGGCTAACTGCGTCATACAGAGCGGAAAATAGCTCGCTCGTTCGTTTGTACGGGATGTACAACGAGTCTTTTTGTACCACTTAAGCGTAGCATGACGCGCTTATCCCCTAATCCTCCTCTACGATGTCTCGGTTTACAGGTGAAACCTTCTCCGTATATGTATACGAGGATCGAAGGTCGAGGTTTCTATCCTTTGTCGGTAAACGATCTCTATCGTTTCCTCTCCTTCTCGATCACTCGAAATTCTTGGATAGCGTTTCGCGTATACCATCGTCTCTGCTAAGTATACGGATCGTTTCTTTGATATACCTTCTAATTTTCCTCTCGTTTAAAATAATCATCTCTGCACCAAAGCGAAAGAAATTTATTTCACGCTATATTTGTCGGTAATATCTTTCCAATGATGATTACAACTTTCTTTTACGTTAGCTAGCTTTACCAATCTCCTTTTTATTATTTTTAACATTCTCCGTCGAACGTTACACGTACTTGCACGTACGCGATATTATTCCGTCAATTCGTTATTTCTCCCGTTTATTAATCCGAGGCTATTTGTTATTTGCGTAGGATATTTAACGTGCTTCCGTAATCATTTCACCGTGCACGCTGACTGGTGCACGCGTTAATACGAGCCCTGGAACCATTGAGGAACGTGTTACGAGCTTCGACGAATATAAAAAAAAAAAAAAAAATCAAGAAAAATTGAGAGCTCTCGTGGGATAAAAATTACGTGTACAGAGAGCTCGACGTGTGTGCGTATACGTACCTATGCCATGTAACGCTATCGTTGTCCGGTTGCTTTAAAATAAATGAAGTATTAAATTCATTCTCGCTGTCCGTTACCTGGCAGCATATTTAAATTTCCATATCGCGAGAGATGGAAGAGGAAGGGCGAGAGGGGGGGGGGAGATGAAGGCAGCAGGCGATATACCGACCGGAAAGGTCGAAGGGGTTGAAACCGGTGGTGGTAATTGTGGGTGGGTGATGCGGGATGGGGAAAAGCTCGTACGTTTTTTGCCTACACTTATTCTCTCATCAAAGTAATTAAACTCCGGCAACGAGGGTCTACTGCTCCCATCGTCCTCCTCACCCCCCTCCCCAACCTCCCCCCTTCTCTATGTCTCGTTTCCGTTAAAGAGAAAAATCAAAATTCGGTTCCCGTATCCCTTCGAGTAAACGAGACGTGTACGAGAGATAGCGAGTCGAAAGGAAAAAGAGAGAAGAGAGAAAAAAGAGGAGAGGAAAAGGTGTATCTTGAAATTTTTCTCTCCTTTGTCAACCGGTTGAGTTACTTCGCGCTTCGTTATTAACTAGGTTGTAAGTACGCGTTCTTAATGGGACCGGAGTTGTTTGTTAATTACAATATTGTTTCATTATGTTGATTGGACAATGTAGGAATAATTAGGTTGGTCTATTTGGTAATATTGTTAATTAGGATAGAGTAATGTTTATATAAATGTTGATACGACGCGGTGACCGTTTGTCTCGTCGTTAAATACTTTGGCTTATAAACGATGTAAAAAATTGTATCGAGACAGAAAGAGAAAGATCGATAATAAATATCATGGGGATTTAAACTTTCAACGATAAACTGTCCCAACGTTGCACGGACGTGCGTGCCCCGTTCGAAAGCTCGTCGCAGTCCGGCGCAATGAGCGAGTTCGTCCATTAACAGGAAAAGGCTCGTTAATATTTGCAAAACGAAATTCTACGTTATATTCTACAAACGTGAAACGATATATACATACGTGGAACGTATTTACGATATGCGAAGGAAAATGAAATTTCGAAATGATCCTGCAGTTGTAAATGGCAGTCGCGTTAAAATTTGATTTTTATCAGATTCCGATTATTGCGACGAATTACGAAAATCGAAATAGCCGATTCGATCGACCGTTCTCTCTCGTTATAGCCCGGAGAACGATCCAAAGCGTTTTTTAGCCGAGCATACATTATACCGGAACGTCGATTATTCATAACGTATGTAGGTATTATGCGCTCCGTTCGAATTTGGTCGAAGAGCTCGGACGGATTTTCCGTCTACGTGTTTATCGCACGAATCCCTGCTTTTCGAGTAATTTTCTCTTCGTGATCAATGGCTTCGCGAAAATAACCCATTTTATTCGCAATGCACGCGTTTTCTACGTTTCAAAAGAATCTTTTGTCTCCTTTCCGCGAACGTAGTTATGAATATATACGCACGTAAACGACATAAATTTTCGTGCTGGTCTAAGTACCCGTAGGAAGGACGTTATTGCCTCTGTATACATAGATCTCGTTTTGTTTACAGTCTCTATGATCGGGACGAAAGGTCTTGAAATGTTCCCCTCTCTCTCCTCCTCGCCTTCTTGAGAACCGAAAGATCGTTCAGTTCGTCTCGCACGTTCGAACGATTCGTCAGGCTTCGTTCGACGCTTCTATCCGTATCGAGATAAAATTTCGTTTTAGTTATTTATCGTGCTTACTGTGCAATCATTGTTGTATTTTTTCTTCTTATTATATATATATATAAAAAAGAAGAGAACTCGTTTTCCTAATTTTCGCTACCGCGTCCGGTACTCATCCTCTTTTCCTGTGCTCGTTGACGTACTTCATTTTTTAGGTAAGCTGTATACGAATTTCAGTGGAGAGAGAGAGAGTAAAAGAGCTTGGTTGGATCAACACTCGTTGTAATATTCGGGAAAACCACTGCGTGGTTCGTTGAAATACGCTACCTCTTTCTCCTACTACCCCACGCACCATCTCTCTCTCTCTCTCTTCTATTTTTCTTCCTCTCTTTTTTTTACCCTCGGCATTCCGTGATTTGATTCATTAAATACGCGTGCTTGCAACGAATAAGGTACAAAAACTCGAAGATAACTCGGCTAAAATTTAATATTATAATACGGACTCCGTCCGTGAAGTTTTTAACTTGCGTTGCTGCCGCCATCGCCGCAGGCATGGAACATGTTCCTTCAAATTTTCTCTCCCTGTGATTCACCGAGAATTAATTCGAGCATTGATAACAACGTCGTCGCGACCTTACCAAAACCAATGAACGAGAACCCGTCGAAATATTCGAGATATATTATAAATTTTCCTGTTTATTGCAGCAAATACTGTTAAAGTACAAGCGAAGGACGTCGAGAAGAGAGGAAAAGCAGGAAGAACGACGATTAAATACACAGTTACGCGTTCGATAAAAGATACCCCGGGTTGTACCTAATTAATCTACGATGCTGCAACAACACAAATTGATCCTCGATTATAAATTGTTGAACGGCATGTCTCTGCACGTTGATCGGAATAACAATAATATGCAGCAGTACGACTGGTAAGAGAAAACAACTTTTATTTTTTTATACTTGTTTTTGTCTAAAGTTCGTTGAGAAATAGAAGAAATTTTCGATCTCTCGATAATTTTCCTTGTTCGAAACGATGGAGCTCGAGGCTAAACGACTTGTTGGTCCGTCGTTGGATTGAAAAAAATGTTTACTTACCTGGCACGTGTCGAAATGAGAGGTCGTCACGCGTGTTTCGTGATCAGGAAATCGACTACTCGAAGTATCGTTATTTTAGAACGTATGGAAAAAATTTGTCTTTTTCTACAAAGAACTTATTATATAAAAAATTGTCTTATACTGTTTATTAAAAGTGATGAATTTTTTTTAATTATTTTCTATTCCGGTAAAATTCTAATATGATTCTTAAATTTAATATTTTTAAGATTACTTGTTTTATGATTACTTAACCCAAAGAATTTAGCATGACTTATCATATATCCATAAAAAAAAGAAATATTTTACTATAAAAATTATTTTTAAATTGTCAAAACTCGACATTGGCCCTTTTAGAACGCGTTCGACGAACGAAAGGCAGAGTAACGTTGTGCCAACGTTAATATCGAGCGAGAGAACCGCGTTAAAAAAGCACGAATTCGTAGCAATTACTATTTTCATAAAGATCAGGAGAGCGTTTCGAGGAGAATGGAAAGTCGAACACCGCAAAGTAAATTTTCTCTTAAAGCACAGGTCGCTACGATTATGCATACAACACCGGCTGGCGTTAAGTGTTCGTACCTCTCTTTCTATATGTCTCTCTCCCAACTTCTCTCTCTCTATTTCTTCCTCCTGCCTTTCCTGCTACTACTCTCACGAAAAAAGAGGAGTCACGAGGTAGAGTCGTTAAAGAGTTTCGCGCCACCGAGCTTCGAATTTTCCTTCCACCTGTCTTTATTTCCTTCTTCCACTCTCTCTCTCTTTTACACGCGTTAGATCGCGCTAACGAAGCTGCAGCGTTCAACCGTCGATTCCTTTATCGTTTCGATTAAACACCAATCGCAAAATCGTGAGAAAACTTACCGGAAGAGACGCGATTTGTTAGCGACGGTTTAAAGATCGCGGGAAATGAGTTATGAAAAAAAAAAAAAGAATTCTGAATATTTTCTTCCTCCACCAGCTCCGTAAATCGAATACAGCATAAAAGCCTGAGCAATCTTTCCGTGTAAAATAAAGGAAACAAAGCGACATACAGTGGTCTCAAATAGCCAAAACGTGGCCAAAACCCAAAAAATGAATTCTTCGTTAGGAGGATTTTAATTATTAGGTTGGTTACTTTGATAATTTATTTATAAAAAGCAAAAAAGAAAGAAAGTTTAACGATTTACACCAGAGATGTGAACATAGCTCAAACATCGCCTTCGCTTGTAACGTTGTTTTTGTGCATGTAAGTAGAATTTCAAACGGAAAAGTATAAAGCAAATAACTTTTATAAAACTTAATTAATTCTAATTCTGTAAAATGGATACTATTCCTGGAAGTGAGTATCATGTTTAGTAGTACTAGCATATTTAAAATAGATAACGGTTACGTCTTGCAACTGTAAAATTTAGTATAAGAAATGAAAGTTAAAACTTTATGTAAAAATATTAAAGATTTAGGTTAAAAGTTGTATATTCCACAATATCACGTCAAAATTTTTGTGCAGGCTTCTAGTTTATACTTTTATCTTACAGTATCTGTCAAATTTAGCTGCTACTTAGTGCTACTTTGTCTGCGTGGCCGATTTGTATAATGCAGAGTTATCATACTATTAGCTGTCGGCGCGTTTTATTGAAGACTGAATGGTTGGGACAAATGTTTCGAGTAAAAATTATATGATTTTGCAAGGATCATGATTAAGATAAATCTCTTATTCAATTGTAGTTATTAAATTAGAAAATTACAATTACATAGTCATAATTAACTATTGATAAATCTAGTTTAAAATAAGTACAAAGTCCCTATAAGCAATTAGTTTTCATCAATGTTATCTGATTTTGAATATTCGTCTGATATCACGTTTATTACGGAAAATTCTACTATTTGCATCGTTTTATTCGCCTATAAATCGTAAAAAGATATCCCCCATAATTTTTCCTTGAGAACATTTTCTTGAGAAAACTTTACGGAATCTTTTGATATATTTGTTTAACGATTCTGAAAATCTTTAAATATTTGTCAAAAAAAAAAAAAATAAAAATGTCATAAATGTCTAAATTAATAACCGCAATTAAATAACAGATGTGCCCAATTTTGATTCATAAACGCTTTTAAAATAAAACACGAATACTTGCAAAAATTTAAATCGGCCATTTTATTTTCGAATTTTTAGAATTCAGATTCATAATTAATGATGCCGAAAATACTAGAATATCATTTTTTGTGGAAATCTTATAATGTTTTCATATGTATGTTGGCCATATTGAATCGGCCATTTTGTTTTCGAAAGTTTTAAATTCAGATTCATATTCAGAAATTCCAAAAATCACAGCACATAAATTTTTGTTAAAATTGAAGCATGCTTTGAGGTTTTGTCCACGTTTCGGCGGTTCGAGACCACTGTGCGACACGATATTTTTGTTATTATTTCTTAGCTCGAACGATGCTCCGAGATAAAGCGTACCGTTAAAAGTAAACGATCTTCCGCTACGATAGCTTTTTATTATTTAATGTTCGTGTAACGGGGTGAAAAAATATTATAACGATAACGAGCATGAGGAAAAAGAACGAAAAAAGAGAGTGAATACCTTTTCCGTGAAATAATTCAACGATTTTATTATGACCGTCGTAATATTACAATGAAGTACGAGGAGAGTAACGTTAAAAATGAGGGAAAAAAAAAATGCAATTGCGGGCATTGCATTCGTAAGCTAGAAAACTATGGTAGAGAAAGAGATAATATCGATAGTAGCGAGAGCAAAGTATTCCCCTTCTATTTTCCTTTATCACCGATGGTAGCTCTGATCGCACGCTAATACGCTCGTTCCGCTCGATTCGTTTGGACATTTTTAAAATTCATTCGCTTCTATCTATGCATACGTTCAGCGATGTTTCCTTCCTCAAAATTTTCCTGTTACTCTCTTTTATATTTTTCAGACATCGTTATCGCTAATATTTATCTATATACGCAAAACACGCGAAAACACGCGTGTAGCAGTTTTGTTTTGAACGAGTTCGATTTTTTCGTGCTTAATTAATGAAAAGTCAGAAAAGATAGAAAAAGAGAAATTACAGAGAGAGTGAGAGAATAGAACCATCCTGCTTAACGAAGTCGTCGGCGAGTAACTCGGGAGCGGGTCGATAACTATAATATCAGTTTGGTTATCTCCTGTTTAACACCATTGTGTCTCGGCGGACGAAGGGTGATAACGAATCAGCGTCTACCTCGATGCGATGGCATGGGTGCGAGCGGGTGGTAGAGAGGGTGGTGGTTGGCAAAACGAGACAATGGTGCTCCAGGCACCGTGAAGATCCCGTAATTGAATTACACTCCGATAACCGCTTATCGCAAGCTGCCTCTCTCTTCCTCTCTTCCTCTTGCTTCTGCTCTCCCCTCCCCAGCCCTCCTCGTCGCCAAGAGCACGGACCCGCACTGCAGGAAAATAACTTTCGCTTATTGCGTGAGAGGAAGAGAGACGGAAAGCGAGAGGGAGGATGGAAGAGCCGCGCAGCCAGAGCGGAAGCTTTTTTTCCATTGATTCATTCATTTCATCTTTCACCATCCCCAGCCAATGCCAACGAAATAATTAGTTCCCTTACCGATTCCCTTGGCTATACTCGGCGCGCCGGATAGACGGAGGAAATTAAATTCGTGCTCTACGAACGATCCGCGAGCATGCCGATCCGATTCGTTCCTTTGATTCGACGAGTACTCTTTCTCTCTCTTCTCCTCGTTTTCCCCTCTTCTCTCTCTCTCTCTGTCTTTCTTTTTTTCTCTCTTTTCCTCATCCGATCTCTGCCTTTCTTCTCTTTTCTCTGCTATCATTAATTATCCACTCTAAACAGACGAGAAGGAACTTTATTGTGGCCCTTTTAACACATTATTGGGCATGATCAAAAGGAATTTTTTTTTTTTTTTTTTCGAGTAAAGGAGAGATTTTTATCCCACATTTGGATCTACTCGATGATTATCTATGACTATGATCGGGGATTGAACGAAGGTTCTTAAGTAGATCGAATTTACGTTAATTGTAGGAGGATTTGAATAAATCGTTAGTACTGCAGCGATTACTCGTATAAATATGACGTCGAGCGTTACAATAATCGATATTCGTGCTAAAACGATACGTTGCCTTATTCAAAATAAACTAACGTGAATTACAGGCGCAAATTTTATCCAGGTTGTGATTCATAGGGTGTCTCAAAAGTCTAGATCCAAAGGGACCACTGTGCAATAGTTACGAAGAATATAAAAAATTTGGATTTGTGGATTAAACTTTTAGGACATTATGTATACGAGAGAAGAAGAATGAAAAATTTCTCAAAGTTTGAATATTTTGTGCAGATATCGATTTTTCGTCATTTTTTGCAAGATGCTATATTCCATGGAACGTGCGTGTATCGCAAAGTAGAAGTATTTCTCTACCATGGTAGATCTCGCGAACTCGTTGAAGCGAATGTCGGAGAGTGCGATCCCGTACGCTGAAATCACCCCAAAACGCGAGTCGTGTACGCTCCGTTACGCGTGCTTCGAGGGGTATAAATCCGAGGGTCGCGAAACGGCTGATTCGGGAGTAATTTTCGGCTATCTCGCACAGGCACCCGCACCGCAGTACATATTTTTCATACTCGCCAGATTCTCGCCGTACTTTCTACATATTAATTGCGAAATAATTACCGTTTCCTTGCTCTCGTTGCCCTCGTCGCTGTTCGTAACACGACGATGCATAACTTTTTCAGGGGATATCTCTTTAAAAATTAGTTTTGGGAAAATAACTTTTTCGTTGATTTTTTTAGCAAGAATATATGTCTATCAGTAGGAGAGATAAAGAAATAAAATTGTCCTGAATATCACCAATCAGAAGCAATGCACTTTAAAATTAATTTATATTTTTGTGATTACTCGACCTCATATGAAAGAATATTTTTTTATTATTCAAAATTTGTTAAATTATCGAAAACTTGACATATGTCCTACTTAAATTCGATCACAGTAACGGAAGGTATATATTCATATTCGCTTACACGTTCATGTCACTGTCATTTACTATAATCCATTATTATAGATAAAGCCTACATATAATCTATCATATCGACAAATACTATAATTAATGTATATTATAGCTCAAGACTGAATAAACCTGGACCAAACGCAAACGCGATCGATTACGCCTGGGTTTGTTTTCTCAAGCTATAATTTCAATTTATTATAGCATTTGCCCGATCGATAAACTATGCCTGAGCTTTATCCATAAAAGCGGATTATTGCAAATGACTGTGGAATCTATATAAATATATTTGTTGCAAATAAAAATCTCGCTAAACGGTGAAAAGAAAAAGACGAAGATAAGTACGCTCGGTTGAAATCGCAAAGAGGAAGAAAATCTCGAACGAAAAATAGAAGAAGCGGAAAAAATACTAGAGAGGACGTTCTCGTGTTGCTTTAAAAGCACCTATAATCGGTTTAATTAACAAGGAGAAGCGCGAGGTAACGTTCGCGAGTGACCGCGGCGATCGAAGGGAGCGGCGGCGTGCAATGGTAGCGGCTGGTTAGAAGTGGGTGGTAGAAGGTCGTCGAAGGGGTTTGAGAGTCGATGGACGAACAGAAGCGAGAGGGCGCAAATTTGAGCTCAGCAGAAATTCTGCCCCAATTACCGATCGGTAATTGGACGCCGCGAGGCGTATCGTAGTCGCGGACGATCTCGTTGCGATTATCGAATCTTCGATCTCCCTTTCTTGCGTTCAATCGTATTTTTTTTATTAAATCTTCTTTGTTAGATCAACAATGATCCCACGTATACGGGATATATGTTGACGTACAAATTTTATCGTGGGTTATCATAATAAAATTTTTATTATTATAGGTACGTAGTATGATTAGGTAAAACTGTGTTCTTATTAACCCTAATTGGACCACGATATGACTTTGAGTCACGTTTGATATTTTTTGATTATTTCATTTTGCATTTCCAAAAATCTTTTTGGACTTTTATATTAAATTAACAATTAACACTAATAAAATAGATATTTGTAAATTTGGTAAATAAAAACACGTGGTACGAATAGGGTTAGTAATGCATTTATATCACATGTGGTCACTCATGATCATCGTCAATAACAATCACAATCTCACGAACGATAAAAAAAGAGTGGCAGTCAACGATATTATCAGTTGTACCTAATGCTAAAAACCTATAAAACAAAGTCCCTTGATCGGTTCGAAGAACTTGCCTACCCTTTTTTTATCGCAATCAGTATAAAGTCGCACAAATCCCTTACTTCCACGAACAATTAGTAGGATCTTTAAGACGGATCATTTGCAGGCTCTTATTTAGTCACGTTGATTCAGCTCACCGAGGACGAAAGTAGAAAAAAACGAAGAGACAGACAGACGGAAGGTACTTGGACGATGAGAAACGAATATAAAAAGTAGATAAAGAAAAGAGGAAAAGTTGAAAGAAAGAATGGAGACGGACTAGCGAATTGATAGAGATAGAAAGAGAGAAAGAGAACAGTGAACGATTCGATAGAGGGTCAGGGAGCGGTGAAAGTCGGAGAGAATTTTCAGTAATTTTGCGGCACCTATCGGCTGCTGAATCTGCTGCTTTCCAAGCATTTTTTCTCCTTTTATAGCGATGTTCTCCTCTTATCCGTCCTTCCCTTTAACGAACGTATTCCGCTGATCGCGAATTATTTCTCTCTCGATGGTCCATTATCGAACGATTTCTTTTCCTTTGGATACTCGATCGTCGACCATTCGTGATTCTCTATTATCACACGTTATCATATACCTCGTTTGCCGCGACAATGACGCAACGTAACACAAAATTTGCTATTTTTAAGTTATTAACCCAGAAAGAACGAATCTTTGCTCCTACTTTTTCACTGACAACGCCGTAATAGAGTTTCCAAAACTCGGCAAGAGAGAAACGACATTTCGGTATGACGTTATTACGAAATTAGAATGATTTAAATCTCTCAACTTTATACTCTAAAAACGAACAATTCCTAACGCGTAATCCCATCAAATTACACTCTTATGAATTTTCTCCAAATAACTGAACGACGAGCTCGATAAAGAAGGGTTCCAAAAATTGGAATAAATCGGTCTCGAAAGCTGAAGAAAATGCGAGAAGGTTAACGGTATCGTTGAACGTATGTTGGCAAGAAATTGAGAGGAAGACGGAGGGAAGGGTTCTCGAAAAAGAAGAAGAGTGTAACAAAGAAGAAGTCGAGCGTTTCTTCTCTTTAAAATGTTGTTTGCAAGAGGACACCGTGTACGTGTCTCTCCGTGTCTCTCGTTGAAGCTCCGGGGACCTTCTTCTTGTTTCTTGTCGGGCCAACGACTGGCTGGCAGCAGCGAAGCGCGAGCGTACGAACGCGGAGAATCGAGTCGGTGATGGTGACCTATACACTCTTGGATATGGTACATGATGCTCGAGACTCGACAGGGAGGAAGGTAGAAATAGGGAGAGACGAAGGAGGAAATATAGCCAAGCGAGAAGAGAAAGGGGTGAAAAAGTTTTGTATGCGGCTTTCGTATCAGCGGACACTACACGTGACCGGCGTATCTAGCGAAGGGTTTAAAACGTGGGTGGCACGGTCACCCTTCCTATCTTCTCGTCCTCCTGCATCACCTCCTCTTCCTCCATTCTCCTCTATCCTGCTTCATCCTTGACATCGTACCGTAGGAGGACGCAAAATCGATAGACATTTTCGATTTTGCACGTCCCACGCGCCCCGCGGCTCCAATACGCTCTCCATGATTTGCTCGAAGATTAGTCCGTCGTGATATCCGCGCGAAATTACCTATCGCCCTTTGCACACGATCGCCTAGCGTCCTTTTCGTGTCCCACTCTCTAACTATACATATCTCTCTCTCAGACACTCGCATCGGTCTTTGGTCATACCGTTCGAGACCACAACGATAACGCGAAATTTCATTTCCTTTACGGTAAATACGATTTCCAAGTCTCTCGGTCCACGCACATCTCAATGGCAGGAAAAATCGAACGAGAAACAACGTTCTTTCGAAGTGCTCGTCCGATCGTACGGCGATTCGATTAAACTCGAAAAATCATCGTGAGATTCTCGAAACCGAATTTGTTTTTTCAAAAGAAAAAATTTACTCGTGACCTACATCGTACTCTCGAAACAATTCGTAATAATTACAACATCAAACGAGTACTCTTTCCTTTATCATTCGATAATCGTTATAAATTATAAATTACCGGATAAATTAGAACACGGGCATACAAGTACGGCATGTAATTGCAGGGTGTTTCGAAGGGCACGTTCGATGTCGTTCGTTAGAAAATTAATTATAAATAATTATGGCTCCACATTTTCGTTAATAAATCATTAAAAAGCCGATTGCTCGGAAGAACGGGCGAGTATGAGTAGTGAGAAAGAGTCAGAGAGAGAGAGAGAGAAAAGAACGTGAACGAGAGGAAAAAGAGGTGGGAGGAGACAAGAGAGAGCTCGGGGGAGCGATGGGGCGAAGAGAGAGAGTGGCAATGAGGTGAGGAGGAAGGGATTGGGTGTTGGGGTCGGTGGAGAAAGAAGGAGGGCAAGAGAAGGAGTGGAGGAGTAATATCGGTGGTTACCGTATCGCCCGGTACGGCCGGCACGCCGAGGACGTATTTTTCTTCATTAGCGCAAGGCGCCCTGGTAAACTGAAAACAATTATGCAAATTCTCCTCCCTCGCATCGCGCGTCCCCCGTACCACCCCCGTTTCCAGTCAAAGCCACCTCGAACCACCCACTCCCCCCTCCTCTTTCCACCCCTTTTTCTCTCTTTCTCTCTTCGCGCTTCGGGGCAATACGGAGCTCGCTTGTCGCCTCGCAAATGAAGGGGGCGGTCGTGTGGCAGTGATGCAAAAGAGGGTGACTGAAATGTGAGGCTGTGAGAGAGAAAGAACGAGCGAGATAGCTGAAATAGTGGGAAGAAAGACCGAAGGAGATTCCATTCCGCTTTCTGATTAAAAACTTTCCCTAAGAGGCGCGCGCGTGCATAACGTAATAACGAAAGGCGGACTTTCGAATATTTTTTTATTCCGCAAAAAAAGAAAATTACATTTCGCGATACCGTTGTGGCCCGGAGTGGGAGGGAAAGTGCTCGTCGAGATTAATGTTTAAATCGATTTTCAAGATGGCCGTTGGTAGAAACGCGATCAATAAGAAATTAATTTCTTATAATCTGACTTGATAATTAAGATTTAAAAGTGTAATGCACGTACTTACTTACTCTAACATCCAATTTCGTGACGCGTATATCGTTCTTCTCTGTAATTAAATAGGAGAGTTCTCGGCTCAATTGCTCGTTAGATTACTGTCATCGAAGGAGTTATGAGAGCGATTATATTTGATTTAACTGGACATTAACACTATGAACCATTCGATAAATATATTCTTTCTAAAATTAGAATTAATCGTTCCTACTCTTTTTTTAAATATTATTGTAAAGCTTAATTAAGATATTTGTTTCTCAAGGTGTTAAGTATCCCCATTAATTCGTACTTCGAGCAATGTATAGACCTTCCATAGATTTGATTACAAAAGAAGAGTGCTACGAAAAAAAAGAGGTACGAAAAGCAAGGTGTGTTTAGTGACGTTTTCAATAACAAAAACACGAAAAAAGTGCCGGGTCTGCTCGGTAGAGAAATCCCAAAGCGACGACGTAGGAGCACGCTCGTGCACCTCGATTTTCGAGATTCAACGGCAGTTCGACGCACAAATCAACACCCCACTACCCCCGACCGTCATGGAATAACGCTTTCAAGAGTACTCCAGGGGATGGAAGGAGACAGGCTATGGTGGTTCTTGGTTAATTTCCTGTGGCTAATGAAAGCCCATATGCGTTCACCGCCAAAATACTCGCACCCTCGCTGCCTTCGCACCCCTTTCCCAAAGCTGTCTCTGTTTCTAACGAGAGCGTCACGGACAACGTCCGTCAACGATCGAACGTCGACGTTCGTTCGTCCTGCTATTCGATGGATTCCGAAATTTGCAATTTAAAAATAAATAATGACGTGGTCTTGTTTATATTAATAACTAATTTTAAATATTCACAGTTTTTATACAGTAGTCAGCTTAATATCTTCTTTATTTGTTATTGCGTAACAGATATTTTTAATGCAATGTAAATGGTATCACAAGTTGAATGCTTTGCAAATTTTATTTTTTTCTTAAGGTCATTGAGATATGATTGACTAAAGCTATTCAGATGGACCATCCTGTATACTCACAGTATAATGAATTATCGAATTTTTTTAGAATATTTTTTTCATTAATTAGCACTTCTAAAGTGGGAAAAATGATCTCAAAGTTTTGACTGTCTTTTATCACACTCTGAAAGAGTTACCGAAAAAACTGTATAAATAAAATTGAAAGAGTAACAAAGTTTTTAAGAACGTCAGAATAAGTGAGAGGAAGTGTATCGATTTTTCGTAAAAGAAGATACGACACGTTAAAATCGTAAGGATAAAATGCATCGGGCTTTTCTTCCCCGCGTTTTGAAAGTCTTCGAACTACAAGATTTACGAAGGTAGGACGGGTGCAAAGTTTTCAATCGAGCTACGGTAGACACGCAGCGCCACGACCGAATTCCCTGCTGAGAACGAGAGAGAGAGAGAGTGTACTCGGAGTGCCGTAGGCAAGGCGAATCTCGAAGTGACAGATCTCGATGGAATATCATTGCCATCTCGAAACAAAAATACGTTTCGCCTTGTACGTTCTCTTCGCTATCCGGTCTATCGATCGTTATTTCATGAATCCTGTTCGCGTCACGGTGTTTCGAACGCGGTGAAATAATTTCCACGAATAACGAGCCAACGTTGTTGCGTTTATTATAGGAAATGGTCGCATGAAAATCATATTAGCATTATTCCGTACATTTTTGATTAACAACGAACCGTAATCGCAATGTATTACGTATATGCATACTCGATGACTTTAATTTCATTGTATTAAAGGAATCATCGACTAGTAATTCGTCAAGAAAAGCATATCATATATATAGCATAAGTGCAATTAATATAATCCACACGACTAATATTGATCATTGTCCTCGTTCCTTATTGGGTAGATGAATCAGATTTCTTGTCTACCGCGATTCAAACACATTCGATTGTTATCAAAGCTTAGAAGTACGTATGGTTATTGAATGTATTAAATAGAGATTACCCTGGACCATATTTGCTATATTATTTCACTGAAGATATTTCATTACACCTGATTCTATTTTTACGCGATTTTTTTTGTCGAGAACGTATCTATCTCGTAAAAACAGAATAAGGTGTATTCTTGTTCGTTGCTCGATTCATAAAATTGTGATAAACACGTCGACTGCCAAAGCCATTTTTAGCCATTTATTCATATTAAACGTCACACCTCTTATAACTGGTAACCACAAATATTTTTCATACGCAACCTAGAAAATCGAGTCTAGATCCCCCTTAACCAGTGTGGTATTTAAGGTGTACAATATTAAAGAAAATTTCTAATTTGATTACAATCGATGACTTCCATTTCTAACAAAGATCACGGTGGTCCATATTTGCCGTGCTCATACGCAAAGTAGCGTATCGCCCCGCGGGAAGAAAGGTTCACGACGATAATCAGCAAGCCGAGATATACCCGACTAATTTGCTTGGCTCTTCGTTCGCCGTAACGAGTCTGGACATCGCCCGAAGTTACGGTCCAACTCGGCTGGGCGAACTACGGCGAACCGAGTATTCGACTACCGAGTATTTAACGATTGTTACCGTTAGATAACCTAATAAGATGCAGAGATTCTCGCTGCACCTGGTGCAATTTGGAAGTTGGACAAGACTCGCAAAATACAGGAGTTACCTAGTAAACTGTAATATAGCGGTATTCCGAAGGAACTGGATCGTACGTAACTTCGATAATTACGAAATTTCTATTCCATATCATTTTCCATAGACAATCGTAGGTATACATAATAAACGCATACGGATCATCTTAATCACGATAGCTTAGTTATCTTTACGTAATCATCGTATTAACAATGGTTCACCGATAAATCTCATCAAAGATATCGATAGGATCGTAGCTGGATCGTTTCTAGGATGTCGGAGAGTTCGCAGCTTCCAAGCATCCCGCTAACGTGTCAACGCACGTGCCAGAAGGGCTTTGAGGCTAACATAACGTAGCCTTCTGGGATTACGGGCATCCGGAATATCCTTCGTGCCTCTCGTCCGATGATCACGGTCACTAGTTACGTCGACAATGGCAACGATGCTACGCTTCTAATTACATTCCATGCGTATTACCCTACACGTTGACGTTTCTTTCAAAAATTCTCCTACTCGTCTCGTTTTGAATTTTTGAAAAAGAGATTTCTCGATCAACGAAAACAACGACGACTCGTTACGAGAACTTTGCCTCACCTACCGTAATTAACTCTTTCGCCGTTGGCGGCACACGCTCGGGCGATTAGGGCGTAGTACGCGCTCGCGGTATGCAGTCTATGCAACATTATCGACTCTGTGCCAGGAGCGCGTGTCTCCGGGCACGTCTTAGTTCGCGTTTGTTACGCGTAACCGATTATACCTTACCGTCGTGATAGTTTCAAAGTCAATTATAAAGTGAAACAGAGCTGCCGCATGTTTACCGGAGTGCGTAATGACTCTGGGAAACGTGGTTTAAGTCATTTTTAGAATTTAACAGAGATCGAACGTTAAACTTTCTCTTCTATTTAGTTATATATTTTTATAGAGTTTCTACTAAGGATTTATTATATATAAAAAAAAGGTTACCTTATTTAATTCTTTTTATTTGTCCCTGGGGTAAGGATCGTTGGTATACAAATAAAAAACTAAATTACAAGTTTATTATGCAGCCAAAGAAGTTCACGAAGTATATTTTTTTTTTTTACATCTAACTGTAATGGAGTCTCTGAAAAGTTTTATAAAAGAGTACGCGAGTTTGCTTCGTGGATGCGGTTTAAGAAAGATTCTTAACTTAATTGGTCATTTTTATTAAAGATAAACTGGTATTCCTATATTGATCTATTGTATAATATATCTGATAATTCTAGTATTCGTATATCCTATACTTGAAAATAATGACAACTCTAGGTAAGAGAGCTCATAAAAATAAAGTCTGAGCTTGGGATTTCGTCAGAGATCTCGGTTTAACATACAAATTTGACTCCTGACGACACACACACACAAATTCTTTATCAAAGAAACGAGACAACGTAGATACACGTATGCTCGAGAAGTAACGAGTCCCGATAGTTTCGCGAAATGAGTTGGTCTTACCTTCTCGTAGAAATGTTCCCACTTTTATCACAGGACAGATCAAAGAGTAACGAAAAATGCATGTCGCCCTAGCACGGGCGTGACACTTAAGAAATTGCGGACGATGGGATGGCTTCGTCTTGAAGTTGAAACAACGGGTCAAAGAGTAGACGGCTCGGTGGGCGCGAACGCCTTGCTAGGGTGGAAAAGAAAGAAAAAAAAGAAATGAAAGGCTAGACGGAGTACCAAGAAATAAGAGAGAGAAGATTCAAGCTTCGGTGAAGGATTTTTCGAAGGAGACGCACGGAAGCTCTCGAGGAACGAGCACAAAAATCAGAAGAATGCAGTCGACTCTTCTTCCCTTTTTTTCTTTATTCATCCTCACGTTCGTAACGTGAAAAAAACGCGTGGTAGAAAGGAAAGAAAAAGAGAGAGAAGACTATCGAAATGGTGGGAATCCTGTCGAGTAAGGGGGGGGATCGTCATCCTTGCCGGTCTTTACAATATTAAGCCCTTTTATTAATGGCTCGTTGCTGCGGTATCGTTTAATGGCCGTTCAATCGATTAATCGAATATCGATACCGCGTTAGCACGCATGGGAGGTACCTACGTGCACGAGTGGACCACGCGCGCGAGGATCCGACAAATAACGCACGTCTATGTAGGATACTACCAGCGTACGACGATACGTTCTCCACTCTTGTCTCTCTCTCTCTCTTGTCAAAGGGATACACGGTTGGCATGGTAAGTTCGATCATGCTTGCGAATATCACTGACTATTCTCTAGTTTCGCTATATTCTATTTACTTTCCTACTCTCTCGTTCTTCTCTTTTCCTGTTTTCTAGAATATCTCATCTTCGCGGTCGTATCGACAAGGCAAAACACTCCTCCGATACTCTCGTCGATCGCGATTAATCTGGAAAAGTGTCCGACGTTCCCTTCTTCTCTCTCTCTCTTCTTCTTTTTCAAGTATACTTCCGACCATCGATATCATCGACCGAAAGGAAAAATGAGAAATACGGAGAAAAAATAATGGTGAACGTACGAGGACACGAAAGACCACCACGATTTCCAATTTGTTTTTTAATCCGTGCGAAGAATCGTACGAGGTAAAAACTCGATACACCAACGACTCGAGCTAGGCACGTTCGTGAAATTCACTTTTTGACGCGATTAACGAGAGAACCATGCAGAGACGGTGGAGCGACCCGAGGATGAAAATATTCAGCGGTCGTATAAAAAGCATGGAACTCCGATAATCTTCTTCTACCCTTCTCCGTCTTCGCGTACCCCTCACCCATCGTCTTTAAAACCACGCTTAATCCTCTTAGAACGTGCACGAGTCGCGGAGGAAAACTAGTGCCGCCAACTGGTTGCTAGCTAGCGTGCGAGTACGCTCTCGTTACTTTATGGACTTACACGGTTAAATTGATGACCGCGGTACGCCACTGCTATCACCAATGCCCGAAATTTCCTGCGTTCGAAATTTACGTGCGCCAAACGGTTTGCCAACGTTGCTGGTATCAAAGTATGGAAGGTATAGAGTCTTTTTTTCGAATATTTTTCGATGCCTTGCACGGAAAATTTTGTTTGTAGAGAAAAGAGAACATTATTTGTTAAATTTTTCGTATCAGGAAAGTGTATAGGCATTGTGAACCTTTGTGCTTTTATATCCAGTGTAATTAGACAATGTTTATTTTTATGCTAGGTTCAATGTCTGATCTGATTACAAAATCATTTTATTTCAGTGTTTTTTATGTTTAGATTGTAAACCAGTGATATATTAACCTTTTACACTCGACTCTCACCTCTAGGATGACATTATTTAAAACTATATACAAGGTGGTTCACGAAGCCTACTAAGCTTAGACTACTCTGTTGCTAGTGGTTCGATTGAAAATTCTTTTTGTTAAGATAATATTTTTCAAAGGAAGATTTAAGTTTAAAAAAAAAGTACTCGAAATAATGTTTCCATTACGATTGACCAAGTCGAGTCACACTCGACAAAAAGTATTATAAAAGCTATAAAAATAATTACGAAAATTGATTCATGAATAATAACATTTTACAAAGAGAGTATTAATGCCGAGTTCTTCGCGTAATGCGATTTTAAATTTGCAATCGTAAAACCGTGACAAATGGAATCGCGAAATCGTTCCCGTTCCGTTAATCCAACCGCATCGAGAAAAGCAGATTGCTAGTCCTCTCTCTTTCTCCTTCGTCGTTACAAGAATTCTCATCCCCGTCAGATTCCGACGTTGACTCGGGTCACGGGATTAATGGTCGAAAGCGAGCGTAGCTCGGTAACGTACGTACCTACGATAGCAGCATTTTCAACGAAGAGAGAAGAAAGACCGGTGGAACAAAGTGAGACGCAACGTTCGAGGGATTTCGCATAAATGCTCCTTGTTTGTCCGTCGTGCAACGGTCGGCTTAACTCTTTCTTTCTTTCGCGGTCGATTCAAAACGGGACAACCTGAAACCGTTTTTAAAGGGTGGCTCGCATCGGCTTCGCTCGTATCCACGTCTTTTGGTCTCTAAGGGTGAAAAATATGTCGAAAACATCGACGAGAACTCGTGGGATGGAGGCTGGAGATTAAAATCTTTTCAACCATGGAAAAGAGATTTACAAAATTTCACCGAAATGGGGAAAAAAAAAAAACGTACCGTATTAAAAATCGAGAGAAAAAAAAGTGACTATTCCCTCTTTCGAACGTAAAACGAATCCTTCTCGAGGATTAATCCTGATCGGGAACGTAATACGCGTTAATAACGAGCCGAAGCGCTGTAATAACGATGGATTAAGAGAAAAGGATGATGTAGAGAGGCGGGCCCTTTTCAAAGAGGAAACGGGTGCGTCCAGATTTAAAATCCGTTGCATGGCTCCGCTAGGTCTGTGCGCGGCGCTCTCTGCTCGGTGAAACTTCGCCGACGGTAGAAAGTTAGACCCTATTCGAATTATCGTGAAATTACCTTAGTTTACCATACCCACCGCTTGAGATACGCTCTGCTCCCTTCCTACGGGGGTGTCCGTGTGTAAGAGCGAAAAAGCATATACTCATCGTGTCCACGTGAACGTACCTTCGCACACGTACACGAGTAAAGCCCAAAGGTACACGTTCTCGCGGAAGTGCCGTGAGCGTTGAAGCAATTTCCTCCTATGGTGAATCTAGACTACTACGCGTGTCGTTCTACGTCTAGAGACACTCACCTATACATTGGTAACATCGTGTATATTCGTGGATGTGTGTACGTTCGTGTAGAAACGAATACGTTTATCGCATATAGTATGCATAGATTTGTACATATATTATACGCTCGTTTTCTATTTATTATACCTAATGATAATAATCAACGTGATGGCAGGAGAGTAGCTAGACCCTCAAGTGGACGCATTGGTAAACTCATTAACTTCTTTTCTAATTTGTAGGTAAACCAGAAGGTATTTAAAAGTAAAAATATGTACATTTGTTAATTAACATTCGAGCTCTCTCTTTTGAAAATAGTATAAATACAAATTTGGAGAATAGATCACTTTATTTTTTTCATAAAACATAGATTTATTTATAGTTAACCTTCTTATAACATGGTTTAGCTGTATTAATGTATTTAGCAATTTAAATTCTAATCATTAAATTGAAGTTATAAAAATAAAAATATAGTTTCACGTAACACGGCATTTACTAAGAACCTATCTAGAAAATAATAAATGACTCATTTATTACTTTTATATAAACCAAATAAAATCTTCTCATTATAGAAACAAAAACTAAACATTTTCTATAAGCCTTGACCTTATGCGCCTACTTAATACGAGCGATATAGGTTACGCTCGATTTTGCGAGCGAGCTCTCGACGAATAAAGTACTCATTCTTATTGGAGTCGTAATATCGTGTAAGTTAAATGGAATGTAGTAGGTAGGGTATAAAAAAGTAGGTCGAAATATCAATCTCATAGGGGTGGGGAGTCAGACGAGAAGAGAGAGAGAAACCTTAGAAAGAGAGATCCATGGCAAACGGCAGATAAAAGTTGCGAGGTACGGACGATACGTCTTCGACAATTACCGCGGCAACGAGGAAATTCCATGTCGGAAAGTTTCCTCGTAAAGCCGAAATATTTTTATGTGCAAAACTTTCCGCGAAGATGGCTGCTCTTTCATCCGCACGATCTATAATATCTAGAGAAGGGAGAGAGAGGCTTACCGTATCGCACGGCGAGAGAGGCTCTCCCCGATTTACGAGCGGCCCTCGACTCTACGTTTCGCATGGACCCTTCCAACCTGTCCGATACTAACTCTCCTGCTCCTCGTTCTTCTTTTTTCGGACATCTTCGAGCAGGTGGTCGTCCTGTCTTTACGAAAGAGCTCGTTTTTATTTAGGTTGTCTTTTATATTCACTCGAAGCTAAGGGCTCTCTTTATAAGTCTTTGGGAAGACAGTGACAAGCTTACTATATTTTTTATTATTTTTTATCAAGAGAAATTCTTATTTTTCTAATACAAATTTTTATCCAGCAGTTGCAGTAGTTTTTGATATACGGGTTCGCGGAAGTTGCTATAAAATCGAGTCATCTTTTCAAAATTTATATCTATGTACTACCTACGTTATTACGACTGGTGGCAAATCTTGAAGTAAGGTAATGGAAAAAGTCTAGAATTGTATGTAAAAAAGACTATATGGATTTGAAGAAAATCGTCGTTTAAGCGTAATAAATAATTCTTATATTTTTTCAAAGAGTCAGTTACTTCTCTCGTGTAAAAGGATATACGTAGAGCTGAAATTGTGGACAATGAAAAGTGGAACGGGATGGGCGTTTAAAAGAAGAAGATACGAGAATACGTTTAGAGTTTAAATGAAAATTGCTCGCGACTTCAATCTTATCTCTATCTATCTCTCCCACCCTTTCATACTTCTCATATGTCCTATATCCAAGAGAAAGATAAAGGAAAAGAATGGACTCTCTTATAAAAAGTAATAAAGAGAGAGATCAACGAGAGATTCACTGATACTGCGAGAGAGATAAAAGATCCACCGGTAACAAATAGAGAAAGAGATTCTCTTTTCGCGAAAACATGTATCGGCTAGTAGTACCTACAACGAGAAAACTCGCGTTATGTGTCGTGATTTATGATTGGAACTCGCTAGCCGTGTCTCGTAGCAGCTTCTCTACTTTCTCAAGTCAGTATCAATTTCCTATTAGCGTCTCGGACTTCTCACTCTCTTTTTTCCAGACTTATCTCGCTCGATCGTGATACCAGGATCGTTCGTAGACAAGGTCAAGTACAGAGAGCCAAGGAAGGGTGAACCGAGCTTATCTCAAACCCCTTTTTTTCTACTTCACGCTCAGCGCACTTTCTCCCTCGTTCGGCCTTGATATCCTGCGAAGGACGGGACTTCGTCCTTTCGTGAGAAGGAAGAGAACCTAATCGGTAAAGAGAACGAACCCTCTCCCCTTCTCTTCCGTGTCTCTCTTTCCAAGTTGCTCGTTTGATCGGCGGAACTCCTATTAAATCGGGCAAGAGGTTTAAGCCCGCAGGAAATTGCATAAAATTGAAAGAACGAAGAAGCACTTTTCCTTTCCTTCTTTCTCTTCTCTGTTTCTTTTCCTCTCGTGCACGTAGCAGGTATCTTGCTTCTTTTTCCTTCTCTCCCTCCAACGGATCCACCCTATTTCCGGATTAAGTGGATGCTGCACGGTCGCGACTAAAACAAAGCGAGTAAAGAAAGAATCAACGGAACAGCTGATTGAGACGTTTACGGATCTAATGATTGCTTTAAAAAAAAGTCGAGTATTTTAATTGTCGTTTCGATGACAATCAGCTGATCTTTAAAACGCGTATTGTTACACAAAATATTTTATAGTGTCATATTTATGTTTTTTAGAAAAATTATGACAGTAAATCATGATAAATGTGATTAGACGAATTAGCTTGAAATCAGTTCAGCAATCAACCTGTTAACTCTTGGAAAATATATTCGCTGGATCTCCTTTCCACTTTATCCTTTTTGTCTCTCGCACGTAAATCTTTTCCTGCTAGCGAGGTTCGAAAGGAAAAGAGGGCGAAGAAGAAAAATGAAATAAAAAGGTACAAACCGTTTTCCTCCTCGTCGTAGCGAAGTTAGCAGTTTAACGCCGTCTAGGATCAGTGGATGGAAGGAGAGAAAGACAGAGAGAAAAGGGAGCGAGAGAGGACTCGTTTAGAATATCAAGGGGCCGGCTTATTTGTATGTAAATGTCGAGCTACTGGCCCATATCGGCCGAGAGAGTACGGTCACTGTTCGTGCCGGTCGCGTTTCGAACTTCCACCGTACAAGTTCGACTGTCGCAGACTTCGTTTATAACGCAATCGCATAAATTTAGTCTCGTTAACGTTCGCAGCTTCTCCAGGTTATATCGCCCGGAAGGATAATTGCTGGCCTCTTTTCCTTTCTTTCTCCTCACTTATTCCTTTTTTATTTCTCATGAAATAGCTATAAAACGATTGTCGAGATGAAAGAGAAACGCGATTTCCCATGAAACTTTTTCCTCTCTTTTTATTTTTTTAATTTTACCGATAAACTCGAGCCAGTAGCTATCGCTTCTAGCACAAAAAGTATAGCATTCGAAATTCGATCGTTAAAACTTGTCGAAAATTGAAGCAACGAGAGAGAGGGAAATCGATTTTCTATTAAGAACGCTCGCGATCCTTTTTTTCGTTTGTACGTCTTTTTAAAAATGAACGATGCGACATTCTCGTTTTAAAATATTATTTCAAGTGATATATCACTAGCTACATTGTGAAATCTGTGAGTAAAAAAAAAATTGAGCGTCTGGGAACACTCGACATCGTATTATCTTAAAAATCAGTCTTGTCGAGTCACACTCGACACCACGTGCAAAGGGTTATACCGATCCTTTATCGATTTCTCGATATCGCGGTATTTTCGTGAGAGGATGGGAGGAAAAAGAAGAGTGGATATATTCGACGCACGAATCGTGGCAGCGAAAGTCGATCGCCGGGGGGCGCAAGTAGAATTGTAAAAGTTTTGCGCTACGTTAACTCTGATCGAGCGAATAAGAAATGCCAATTTCGAATCTGTGTTTAACTTTTCAACTACGATGCGCGGCTACGGGGCAAAAGCTTTGCTGGTGGTATAAAGGCTGAAAAAGAAAGAGAGAAAAGAGTGGGAGGGTTACAAAAAGTAAAAAAAAAGTACGGAAACGTCAAGGATGTTCTTCAAGGGAAGACGAACTGCGCGAGCGTTCGTCCGGTTTTCTCCGTACGTATAAAACTTGCACGGTTCGTAGGAAAAGCGAGAAAGGCAGAAAGAAGTCGAGCTTTATTTGTTCTTTCGGTTGACCTCTAGTTTTTACCACGAGAAAAATATATTTCATGTAACAATGATCGATCGGGTAGCAATAATCATTAGATTCTCGATGCAACCACTATCTTATGTGAAAACCATGCCGTATCGTGTTCTTTGGTTACTGGCTTTTGAAAATTGGCCAAGCTCGTAAAATGATTTATGCGTCTCGGGCGAATAGAATCCGTTCGCTTTTGCAGACTGGTTTCGTCATCGCTTTAAATAGATTTCCCTGTAATTGTCGTGTCGAGAATGAATATTAAAACGATGAAATATCTACTAAGAAATAAAAAGAATTAGAAAATAAATAATAATGGCTCGTAGTAATTACAATGAATAAAAAAAAAAACCGGTCTTGAATTTTTATTACTTAGAAAACTAAACAGTAAGAAAACACATTAAAAATAAAATACACGTGCGTGTATATTATGCAGGAATGATACCTAATAAATAAAAATCGTTTTGTTCATACTATAAACATTTTATTGGCTACAAAAAAAAAAAGTCCATTGGTAACACATCATTAATCGATTAGGAAACCATAGGTAATTGAAAAACGATATATAAATATTTATATTCTAAATAGAATCGAGCGAGAACGCACGTGTCCGTACACACGTAGGTCGATTCAGGAAGAAGTGGATACATGAAATGGTCGTCCCTCTTAGCGGCAAGCCGAACGTCCACGTTGGCTCGCCAGATATTTATGTAGTGTCGCGGCTCGCCATGTTTATGTGTTTTGCGGGGGATTTCTAGGAGGATGCAAAGAGCATCGTAAAACAGGAAGGTGGAACGTTACCACGGGACGGACGGCCTATAGATACCTAAACGCATAAATTTTGGCCTCGCCGCTTCGCGTAGCTGGGCGTAAACGGTATGACGAATATCGTTTGGCACGTTCTCGTTCAGAACCGAGAGGTACCTACTCAACGTTAATTCCAGACGATAATAATAATAAAAATAATAATAATAATAACGTGATATCAACAGGTCGAGGATGAATAAAAATCATGCTACATATTACGGAACGTTATCTCGTCTCTTAACTCGGCAAAGCGTTACCTCTTCTCACCGAGTTCGATAAATTCGATCAAAAACGAAATCGAAGATGAATTCCCGCGTTCGATCGAGGCGAGAGCAGAAAATTTTAATGAGGTCCATTATCGTAAAAACGTCACTTCCGCGAGACAACGCTGCATAAGCCAATTATTCATGCTCCATTATTATTATCATTTCAGTGCACTTCGCAAGTTATCGTCCCCCCCCCCTCCTCTTTTATTACCATGGGAATATTTTTCTTCGACGCGATTGGCCGATATCGGCTAGCAGCTACCGTATGTACCTACCTATCGCGATTCTTCGCGCGTATCCGCAAGTCCACGATTTGCTTGCCCGAGGAAACGTTGCCGATAATGTAACTTATCCACGATGGGGTATACGTAAGCTCCAAGAATCTCGCTAACTCAATTTCAACGCGGCTGCCCGCTCGACGATGGCGTCCATACATATTACGAAATCCTCTTATCGATATGGCCTGCAGCCCCACCGCAATTCACGGAAACGTGCTTTATCTTCTCGAGTACTGTTTCTCGACTCGGTGGAACTTCGATCATACGATCGCTGTGCTCCCTCTCTCTGTCTCTCATATTCCATATTTACGAATTTTTAACGGTACAAGTGGTGAAAGCATTGCCTTTGGATCTTAACTAACGGGAATTAAAAATAATTTCGTTAAAATGAAATTAAATTTGGGTATTTGAAAAAATTACTTTTTTCTTTATTTATCTCACGTGTATCGTCAAAGTGGCGATTCTGTCGTTTGTAAAAAAAAGCAGTGCTAAAATAGGAAAAAGTGGAAAGAGCTTACATGAGTTTGTAATTAAGCGTGTTGCGCGATTCCCAATGGAAGTGAAAGGCGATAGAAAATTTTCTACGCTGCCACTACCACGTTTAACGCTTCCACTCGTACAATTTCGTTTCGCGATGTTTCACGGACGCGCTCTGACTGTGCCTAAATGGCATTTTTGTTCCATGGGGAAATCACGCATTCGATAAAGGGCGTCTCGTATGCCATCGTTAATTCCATTTGTACCTCTTTGCTCGGTTTTTCTCCGACATCGCCGATCGCATATACTAGCTTCTTCTTTACCCTCCATTTTCCTCCCTCTTCTCTCCCTCTCTCTCCGTATTTTCCCTCTTCCTCTCTCTCTTTTTCCTCTCCAATTCTCTTCCTCGACTTCATTCGTGCTACCCTTCGTTACAACGGCCCCCGACCATCGAATATATTACAAAGGGAGAGAAGAGGAATTTAAATTGCCGCGAAAGTATTAATTTTATTATTTATTAATTGTCTTTCCTCCGTGCTTTACGGTAACCTATTCTCTCTTCTCTTTTTGCACTTACTTTCATTAGATACAATTACTCACAGGAATATTCGGATACCTTTTAATATTGAATAACTATTTAATAGACCGAACAAAGTGCTTCGTATTAACAATATGTTATATTATTTGTATAATAAAACACATAGTGCTTCGTTAGAAATGTAGGAAAGATTAATTTTATTTATTTTAAAAAAACTTATCAAATTTATGATTATTGATAATAAAGATGTAACAGCTACTCTAGGTATCCTTTGAAAGTATTAAAGTTCTCGTGGTCCATCGGATGCTGCACCGTCTCTCACAGTTTTTTTCTACATTTTCTAAAAGAATCTTTATAGAAGGAAAACGTTACATCGAGCATCGCATCATCGTTAATTCCATTTGTAGGTATTTACTCGAGATTCGAACGCGACATGGAACGGACGATCGCTCTCTCTTTTTTCTCGGATCCTTTCGTGTCTCCTTCTTCTTCTCCTCTCTGCGACATTTTTTCTACTCTTTTCTCCTTCTTCCCGATTCGACAACGAACGAGTAACTGCATCCGGAGCTCTCGAACGCGTAGGAAAAGTATTGCTGGGAAGAAGCTATCCTATTCCAGCATCTCCTTTCTTCTGTTTTCATTAGACTCCATTCGGATCTTTCGAGTAAACACCCGAGCCAGCTCAGGCGAGGATATAAAACCACTTTCCTTCGAGATTATTGACATATCGGTCGAAGGAAATTGAGGTGTCTGCCGTGGCGAACGATTTGGCCGGGTGCTACGCTTCGTATCGAGAGAAAGCAAAAGACAGAGAGAAAGGGAGATAAGACTGGTCTCTCACGTACGTCGGTTAGGCGTGGAGAAAAAAAAAAGAAAAAAAAATATAGCACGTTTCTCAGCCCCCTTCGAGTCGATTCGACCGTCGAAGAAATTAGGAAGAGAAAATGCGTTTCGTGGGGACGATCCACATTGTTAACGTTATAAATCGACAGGATAAGACGTATAAGCCAAACTCGAGGCAGAAAGAAACAAGATCTTGCTCGGTAGCCGCCTTCCTGCCCTATCTTCGCTACATTCCTACGATAGGACTATAACTTTCTCCCTCCTCTTCGAAAACTTCGAATTACTTTCGTCGCTCTTTGGAATCACTTATTGTTAGTTCCCTTCCCGCGTTCGGGTAAGTTGGAAGGTCGGAGCCTTTAACAGCTTTGAAGTTTGCCATGGTGAAAAATGTTGGAGAAGTACGGACGTGCGACGGTTTCGGAAATTTGAGCCACTTGAAAAAGATGACGGGAAAACTGGATCGAGGACGGTACAGTGTCGCGGAACTTTCAAGACGTGGAACAGTGGAGAGTAAGGAGAGAGAAAGAGAGGCAATTTATTAGTATATCGATACCGATTTTGAGCAAATGTAAAATATAAGCAGATAATATTAACAAAAGAAAGATTAACGAAATTAGAGAATTTAATTAACTTCAAAATAAGGTTTACATAAATTAGAAGCAACCCCTACATCTTCTTTAAAAAATAAGTGTAAAACAAGCACAACTTGAGTCCACCCTGACCAATTTTTCTGAACTGTCCCATATTCCAACGACAAATTCCCTACAAATGTACCACCTGGTAAAGAAAACAAGTGGTAGAAAGAAACATGCTCCAAATACTCCGAGTCCAAAAAAAAGCCTCTCGGAGAAAGATCCTTCAGATAAGTAGGCCGCACGGTACGCTCGCATAGTCAATGTAGTTACGCAAGGAGTCGATGTAACATGGTAGGATACGTAACTCGTGGATAGAATCAAATCGAGAGAGGAGGAAAATGGGAGTCGGAAAATCTTCGTTCGTTGTCGTTAAGGGAATGAATCTACCGATCGATCGACTCGAATAACATAGAAGAGGAAGGACGAGGGAAAGAGAAACGAACGGAGGAAGCCGTTCGGTGAAAGGAGAATCGAATAGTGTCGGCTCTGGTGGTTCGTGATAGTAGTAGTAGCCTACGCTACCGCTGGTATAAGGGCAATTAATTATGTTGCAACTGTAACTAATCCCTCGGGACAATAGGGAGACGACGCATCTTTGCGTCCTTCGACTACAATGCATATTGAATTCGTAAGCACCGGGGAGAGACGGTGAGAAGGACGACCGTTGAAGAAGCCGGCCGACGAACAATGACGTGCCAGCCGCAGGTCGCGAGGGTTTCCACCCCTCGCCATAGTTTCCTCGATTTCCTCGTTTTGCAAGGTTTCCTCGAGTGGTGGTGCACCCTCGAAGCAGCTTCGTTCCGGGGTTACATCAGCAGAGTGCATCGAGGCATGCTACGCTGCTGCTGTTGCCGTTGTTGATGCTACTGCTACACCACGTACAGTAGTGTTTCGTACTTCTCGCTAGCAATTCCACGACCCTTTCTCTCTTCTCCAACGGACCTATCCGTTTCTCGCGCAATCTACCTACCAACCATGTACAACCTCGCCCGTTTTGAATTTACGCTCGCAGGCCTGCTAACGCGTGTCATTGTTTCTCGTCACACGAATCTGAACGCTTTCCACGTTTTTGGTTCACCCGTTAGAGAATGAAAATAACGATTAATACGGACGCGTTCTCGCATGGTTCGATCGGTACGCCCGAAAGGCTCCCTTTAGCGTTGCATTATTCTCGAGAGTTGGGAATAACCGGAGCGTTTACGTTCCTACGATCGATCTCTCGTTCATACGTTCTCCGATAAATACGTAAAACGTCGTCGATGAGTCTCGAGGTAATCCTCTTTCCATCGTTTATCACTTTTAACAGATAAGAATCCGGTATTAGCGATAGGAACGTGCAAATTACAGAAAATATCTTGAGAGAGATTGTACAGTAGTGAGAATTACCAAGGTAGAAAACTAGCACGCATATTTTCTTACAATTAGTCCAGTATCGGTACAAGCTCGCATATCTCGTCGAGAGGTATGTTAATATCTCGTGTACAACGCGCGGCCGGCTTGCGAAATTGAACGCATAAAGCTAATTAAGCGATGATACAGAGATGAGTAATCTGTCGACGGTCTGCGTGTACCTACACGATATTCCAAGGAGAAGAGAGAGAATGGGGATGATGGAGAGATGAGACCGAAAATGAGAGTAAAGAAAATTACGATAATTATGTTTTCGCAAAAAAAATCGAGTAGGGTATGTACACGTTCGTTTTTCGATCGTAAGTAACGAAAAAAAAAAATACTCGGCGGTGTGTTTCCTCGAGATTAAAGACATAAAATTAATTGATGTGCTATACGATGACACGTCTGTGCGTAAATCAAAATTACCGCTCGTAAAAAAATATAAGTGCGGACGAAACCACGGCCGAATAGCAAAGAGAAACGAGACAACGAAGGAACCGCAATTTTGCGAACTTGTTTGCTCGTAGCGTCCACGCGCAAACGGTTATATTTTAGTACTCCTGCGATTCGGGAAGTATCGAGAACGAACGAGCACGAATATAAACGTCGTGCGTATGCAAAAAAAAAAAGGCAACACGGCGAGAGCTCTTTCTTTCGCAAACTCATTTCGAAATAATTAAAGAGCAACGTAGGTACGAGTGGGGGTGAGAAAAACTCTGAAATAAAAATGTTTGTTCTCTCACGAGAAAGCTATACCCGTTCCTTTTTTTTTTTAGATACATTCCGACATGAATAATAACTGGTAACTACTTAACTCGTGGTCTAATTACTACGACGAAGAATTTTGCGTGAGAACGCGTTGATTGGGTTTGAATTTTGGACGAGTCGCATGAATTTCCAATTTGAATTTTCGATCGCTACGCGGTATTGTTTGAAATCCAACGAGAGAAACGTAACACCTCTATCGGATATCGTGGCAGAGTTTGACTTAAAAGTGGAACACAGGATGCTTGGAACGGCGTCAGTTTTACATCGATACTCTTATCGCTTAGTACGTATCGACGAGCTACTACTCCAAGCGAGTTGAAGCCCACCCTTTCGTTACTCTCCACCCAATGGCACCCTCTCTGTTTGTCGAAGGATATCATCGAGATCGCGGCATCGAAGTGACGGACACGATGAGTCACGTTGGTATACAACCGCAGTACCGTGTTCTCCATTAGATAGCACTGTGTTGTTTTAGGCCTGACCCGAATTAGGTGCGAGCCGCTACGAGAGAGAATGTGACTCACGCTGCCTATTGGTAGCGAACGTTTACTTTGATAGCAAATACAGGTCCTGCCGTTGTCAAGTACCCATACGTATCAACGTAGTACGCCTAGATCGTTTTACTCTTCCCTTTTTTTTTTTTGTTACGCGGGTCGTCGTCCTTTTAAAAAGGAGAAAACAAAACTAGTACTTTTTATACCTCGTCTCTTCGTAATTAACCTCGAGCTTTTCCTCCAGCATGTAACGAAATTCATGATGCGGTTTAGATGAAGATCGAGAACGACGATGGGAAGAGAGAGAGACATTTTCAACGAGTAGGGGGATGAACCTCGTTAAAAGTCGATCTCGACGTTGGCGAAGCGGATAACTTAGAAGGATAATAGAGAAAAGCTTGACGAATGACGTAACAAAAGATGTTGAGGGAAAAGGAGGGATGAGGAGGATAGGAAAAATACGTGTTGCTAGGTAATAGAGAAAATGGGAGGAATAATAAAGAAAAGAAACGATGGGAACTTTCCGTAGACTTCGAGGATCGTTCGAAATGATCGATCCTATTTCAGGATTTCAATGTCTCGACTCTCTCGACGTCTGCGTTCGAGCAGAAGACAATAGGGTGGTGGTCCAATCAAGCACGGTCACGTAAATAGAAAAATTCACCGTTACTGCCGCGCGTCGTGCATAATTCAAGCGAGCGCCGCGGTCGTTAAGGAAAAGTTTCACCGTTACAGCCACGAAATATAAAGCCGTAGTCGACTTTGCGAAGAAAGAAGGAAAAGGAGGTGGGGGAGAGTAGAAGGGTGGAAAGATCACGATGGAAGGAGTTCGTGTCTCTTAAATTGTATCGCAAATTGCCGGCCCTCCCGCGGCGCTTAGGGTGCCGCCTCGCGAGGAAGCATAATGGCCTGTTACGCGATGACAGGTCGTACGATGTCCTTGATTCGACGTTTCTCTCTTCTACCTTGCGAGGGTTTTTAAAAATGAGAAGGATTTTGGTTAAGATGAGGGGAAAATAAAATTGACAATTTTAAAAAAAAAAATTATTGTTATTCATTTAATTAAAACTCATACATAACTAATACTTCACTGTTGCTGCCATATCGATACCCCCAAGAGAGAAGGTTGTAACTCAAATCCGTGTATTTCACGCTATGGACGAGGGAAGACGATAAAACAATATTTCATTTTTTCTTTTATTGTAAATCTAATCGTTGGTTTGATGTGAACTCAGTACACATTGTAAATATGGGGTAAAGAGTTATTTTTGCCTGTGATTGTAATCCGAAAAGAGCATTAGAATCAAAGATAGACATAGTGAGTTACTAATGAGTTACAACCTTTTCCCTTGGGGGTGTCGATATAATATACAAAATACAGATTTACAAGCTTCGTTTCCTAAATTTCCTAAATTAATAAAAGATGTTTAAATGTGATTTATTAACTTCATCGTATTCTCTACCGTATTTCATACACAAGAGCGGACTTTGAACATCACCTAGATGACAACTCTGTTGGAATATCGATCCTTCGAACCCAAATCATTTCGAGTCTCTATAGGCTGGACGGTCAAACTCGACTCCGGTTCTCCGAATCGTGGCAGGGTTGGGTCGCGTCCACGCAAGGAGTAACAAGGTTCGTTATCGCAAAGCCCCCGTCCGTTTCTCGCGATCTCTCTCCGTTTCTCCATCTCTGCGTCTCTGCCAAGAACAGGTAGACCGCTCCACCATTGTGTCACATCGCCTATGGCTATCGGCCGGACAACGAACAATAGAAATCATGATGCCCGCACTCGAACGGTGCATTCCCGGATAATTGCTTTCGAGAATCGAAAACAAACTACCGTGCCATTGCCGTAGGCGCTATCCCTCGTTACAAAATTTTTCTTTCTTTCTTTCTAGACCTCTCTATACCTCTTTTTTTTTTTTGATCATTCATTTTCCTAGCATTTCGTTATACTTCTCCGATCGATCTCCATTTTCCACGAGAGAATTTCAGTTTCGACCTGGCGGCAGGCTTTTGTCGAGGACGATATACGACCGTCTACAAATTGCAATGGCAATCTATAAATCTAACGCTATGTACGTAACGTCGAACACCGAGCATCCTGCGGTGATAACATTTGCTCTAGCGAAAGGTATGCGTTTCGTCGAATTTCATCGTGACAATATCGAACATGGATGTATAGTAATATATTTTATTAATTCGAAACTAATACGAGATGGGACGTTATTTGATTCTAATTTTCATTCTTGAAATAATTCTAATACTTTGAGTAATTTTTAGATGCATTTAAAAAAACGCATAAAATTTTTCGTGTTAAACATTTTTTATACCTACTTCAGTGAAATCCATATAAACAAAAAAATTAAAATGGTTTTTATAACTGTTTATTATAAAATTGATATAATTTCATTTTACAAATTATATTTTATTTCACGTTTTCGAAAAAAAGGTCCTCTTTTTAAAGCCTAATTTGGAATTAAAATGTGCTTTCGGCTCGTCCCATGTATGGAAGCCTCTCTCACGGTACCTAGAAGCGTAGCTCTCTCGTAGCTATTCCAACCGCGTCGAGCTCTTTACTCGACTCTCTCTTTACAAGTAACGATAACGATTTGGAACGTGTTAAAAGTCGGCGTCGCGTTTGGAGTCCGTCCAAAAGTGTCGTGCCGCGGTCCAAACCTTTCAAAGTAGTTCCAAGAAGAAAGGCCTCCTTCCCTCTCGGTTGCTCGCCGAGGCGAACGAACGAATGAACTTTCTGAATTCTCTTTTAGCCTCTTTTCTTTCTCCTTTTTTCTCACTTTTTAACGACGCTCTTATTCCTTCTTTCTCTCTCGAGCGTACATTTAAGTGTTAAAGAAGCGTAAGTAGTAGCGGAAAACGTAGGAAAACGCGTCTTATATTAATCGCTAACGTCATAGCAAGATTTTGTATCTCGCAACGAGTAAGGCGTTAAACTAACTCCCGTCACGCTGTCCTCGCTTATAAAAAAAAAAACCTATTTAAAAATGAGGAAAAAAACGTAAAAGCATCGTCGAACGGAAGCTCGGCGTTTCTACTCGTTCGTCTTTAAAATTTTCAAAAGACTCTCGCGAAGGAAATAAGCGACTCCTTTAATATAATCCATAAAAGGACCAATCGGATTTCTTGCCGCTGCTGATGCTTCTACTGCAGCTCTCGATGCCGACAAGGAAGGAGAAAGATCTTGGAAAGAGAGTGAATTCAGGAGTGCTTCATATAACGAGCCATCAAACGTGCAGGTCGAAGACGATTATCCTCTTTTCCTTGGTTCTTCGTCGTCGCTCGTAATTCGAGAGAGAAAGAAAAAGCTGACTTTTTTTCAAATAGAAAAAGAAAGAAAACGAGGGAAACAGGGATAAGGGTAAGAACAAAAGGGGGAAAGCACGGAACGATGGAATTGTCGAACGAGCGATAATCGCTCCTATAATATTCAATATGCCGAACGATGAAGGTGGCTATTCATCAATTCAAATCCGCAAGTTCTCTCCATTCATACAAATCGCACGTACACCCTGGGCCCGTACCTTAATGGATGCAGTTTCCCTTGGGGGACCAACGACCGCTGGTGAATCGGTGGATGAGCGGTATGGGCGGGAGTAAGAGGTAGTAGGGAGTGAGGGATGGTCGAAGAGGTGCTCGACGGGGTGGACGAGGGGATGCTTTGCTTGCCTGCCTGCTTTCTGCCAGCGAGTCTAGCAAAGCAGGGGATGATTCTAAACGTACGGCCCGATAGGGAAATCCACCATACGTCCAAAGCTCTCTGCGTCTCTCTCTCTTTCATTCTCTCGTTCTCTCTCTCTCTCTCAACCAGACACGATCTCCATTCCCTTTTCGTATTCTCGAGGCGATAACGTTTCCGGATGTTGTCTCCGCCCCCATACACCACCCGTATCCGCCTGCCTGTCTTCTTTGCGCATCCTATTGCTTCTCCTCCCGTTTACTTGGCTCGGAGTTACGCGCTGACTTTTGCGAAAGATTCCTATTCCCCGTGGAATTGGGCAGATTTCAACGAGGGGAGAGACGGACAAAGAGAGAAAGAAAGAGGGACAAAAAGAGGTGGACTTCGATTCACGAAGGGGGACTTTCCGCCGGATAAGAAAGATCGAACTTATTGCCAATTAGGGTGATTTATGGGTGGAATATTGTTTTCCTTTCCCTGCCTCTTCTGCATTCGGATAGAGGGGTGACTTCTTTTTTAAAGGGTCGGGGGAATGATAATAGACTGGACTCAAGGAAGTTGACTTCCCGTCGTTTGGGGATGGGAGACTGAACGATTCGGAAGATCTTTTAAATTATCCGAGAATATACTCAAGAGTAAAGGTAATTAAATAATAAGAAAATTTCTTTATGTAATCGTGAAAGTTGTTCCGTACTTTATTATTTATAGAAAATATATAATGTTTAGAAAGTTTTACTAATTTACCTAGTAAGCACTCAAATAAGGGTGACGCAGCCTAATCAAAATTTTTGACGTCACCCGAATACGAGTGACACGGCAGTCAACGTAGTAAAGTGACAGCTTTTATAAAAACGTGGAATAAATTTGAGAGATAAAAAGTCGAATTTTGAAAAAAAAAAAAGGCAACGTAGGGCTCGTTCTTTATCACTGCCAGCAACACCGAGTTCCGATGAATGCCACGACGAGTGGTAGGACAACGACTGCTATGGGTAGAAAAGTGGTGGGTAGAGAGGTTGACGGAGGTGGCTTCTTCCTGCGCTTTCGCTGAAGCGGCTTTTTTTGCTTCAGCTCCTTTGGCGCACGCGAGAAAGTGAGAGAGAGAAAACTAATCGGGAAGGGGTTTCATGCCAGTGGCTTTTTTCCAGTCCCGTTTCCTTTCTGCTTTCCGGCTCTATCCAACGGCACCGGAATGATTATCTGACGCTTCCTCTTTTCAAGTAGGTTCGTACCTTCTCCTTTTCTTCTCTACGTTGCACGCAGACACCTTTACAGAATCGTATGTACATGCTCGCCTAGTTTCTCGCGTGCTTCCATCCATCTTTCTCTCTTCATCTTTACGACCCTTCTACCCCTTTCCCACCTAGCTACCCTTTTGCCCTTCCCCAGCCACGACTTCCTCCGTTGACATCTTTGATCATGAACGTCTCCAGAGGCAAACCACTCGTCGTACCATCGGCCATCTAAGATTTGAATAGAGACTCGATGCTTTTGATGTCCCTTACAGGGAATATACGCGCTGACCATCGGCTTTCCATTACTCTCGATTCCTCCTTCTTATGTCCTTCCTTCGACCCTTTCTGCTACTTCGCTAACGTTTCTGTGTCTCTCTGGTTGCACATATATGTATGTATGTACGTATACTCTCTTCTCCATAATTCAGGGAAACGTTAATGTATAATCGTGATCCAAAGGTCTATTACCGGTTACATCTTTGATATGTGCTCGAAGTCTGCAACATTCACAGATGCGAACGCTATACGATCTCGCCTTTGATTTCTCGAGCGATTCTAGATTTCTACCAGTCTCTCTCTCTCTTGTCGTTGCTGTTTCTCTCTCTCTCTCTCTCTTTCTCGTTTACTCTATGTAGTATCTTCGGTACTGTTTATCAACGTTGCTCCCACGAGCATCACTCGTGGTCGTGACATCGTCTAGCTAGGACGTTGATAGGACTTTCCATTATCGGATACGATATCGGTAAGACGATTTTCTTGAACGATTCGAAGCACTTTCGACCGTGAGATAGATGGTATCTTTGGGGAATGAAGCTAGAAGACGGGAATTTAAGGAAAGTTTTGCAGGAATACGGAAACGGTTCGTTACAGACAAGTTTTTGGGTAATCTACTATTTTAATAAAGATATCGTAACAAATGCTTATTAGATAAGATTGGAATTTGCTTCTCGTGACTTGTCTTTTTTTTTGTGATTGTTAAAATTTTATGGAAATATCACGTGACTATTTTTAAAGCTTCAAATTTTAATTGATCTAACTACCAAAAATGTCATACACATTATTCTTGTAAATACCACTGAGTTTGAACTTTGGTCAGCAGCTAATGACCATACAGGTGCTACGGATAGTACAAGTACTAAAATACCATCGATAATAAAGTTTTCTTTCTTTTTTTTTTCATAATAATCGACTCTTCGAGAAACCATTTCATCGTTCAGCATTTATCGTGCGATCGTTAAATAAAGCCTACCGTAAATCGTACGTTAAATCTGAGCGCGAAACGAGGAAGGAGAACGACGACCCGATGGGGGTGAAGGGTTAGCTCTAAGTACTTTCGGATTAAGAGCTTAAAGGTCTTCCCTGCCGTTCGATCCGTTCGTATTAAAAAGTTTCGAGGGATCGGTCTCGATCGAACGAAGACAGCCTCGAACGGGTACCTATAACCAAATTTCTTATGCGCCACATTCGGTTAATGGTTTAAGTACCGACTGTGCCACTGGATGGTGAGACTACGATGACGTAAATTGAAAAAGAAATTTATTTAACCAACAAATTTATTCGAAGCTTCGTTTAACCATAATCTCTTTGCAAATTATTTTTTTTCTTGGGTTATTTTAATTTATTTCGATTTAAAGAAACTAGAGTGATTTATTTACCCCAAGACACAAGTGACTAATATTAATCACTTGGTCGTTGATTATTAGTAGCAAAGTGACTAATTCTAGTTATACGATCGAATATGTTCATTTTAAAGCAAATAAACCTTTATCCTGTAGACACTAAATTTGTCATGATAAGCACAATGAAATTTTCAATAACTTATCTTATTAAAACGTTCTACTTTCTCGAAAAGGTTTCAATTAAACGAATCCTTTCATTGAATTAAATACAAAAAGTCCATCTTCTCATTTTATTTCCATAACGAAACTCTCGAAAACTTCTCTTGTAGAAACGTTAAAAATACGTATAGAATATAGATAATAATATAGTATATTTAAATTAGCTTCGAAGGTAATCTCGTAGGTGGTATATCTTAATCCAATTCTTTCCTCATAATCTGTCCTAATGACTCGAGCCAAGTTTCACGAGCGTATTATTCATGGTCGCAGTTTGGCGTTCCTCGGGAGCGCACCTTTCGTCTAATTTGCTAAAAGCCGAAAATTCAACGAGTCGTCGAGATCAACGAGGCGCGGACGCCCAACGGAAGTCGGAATTCAAGTAACGTCGTCTTTCCCTCTGTCGGCCTTTTCTCCTCTCTCTCTCTCTCTTCAAAGATGATGGGAGTACTTAGAGATCGGAGGGTCGCGAGAGTGGAGCTTATTGGAAGAAGAGTTATTGAATCGCTCGTCGAAAGTTAGACGCGGGTAAGTGCGTACCGTTTAGGAGCTCTCTCGTTCGTTAAAGAATCCTGCAATTATCGTCACGGTCGTTCACCTCTCTTTTTTTTTTTTTTTTTTCATTGTCGCTTTCGACGAAACGTAGGTAGGTATTCGACATCGATACAAAATATCCGTTTCACTTTTTTAATTAATTCGAACGCGCTATTCATTTTTTTTTTGGCCTCCCACCCCTAGAGTACTTCAATTAATTTTCGTACACACGCACGTATGGAGGCACGTGTCTCTCGTTTCACCGAATTGTCGAATTTCATTGTACGATTCGTTCGACGAAGAAATGATCTAAACGTAAAATACTCGTTACAAAAGCCTTTTTCAGAACTCGATGATGCGGTTAACGAGATCATTTCCCGTTCGTTAGTTCGATGAAATTCTTCCACTCGTAATTACTTGTAAACGTATCGGAGAATAATTCCAAATACAACATTACAGGGTATGTACTACGTAGGTTGTACAAAAGATCGGTAGATATGATTGAATTTAATTAACTAGCGGAACCAAACGTTATAACGTTGGTTAATTCGTCGAGCACCTTTCAATTAAATTACCGAAGTAGTTAAATAGTATCGATTTTTTTCGGCTAATATTCCACGAGATGAAAAAATTCAATTATGTACCGGATGCGGAGAAGGCCTTGATTAATTTAGCGAAATGCACATTTTTAATAAAGCTATTAGACTATCCGATAATAATGAAATTCGCCATCGATCCTAGTTAAAATACCGTCGAGAAAGAAAAGAGCAAAAAAGTTGATGTCGAGGAAAATCCGAGTTCCAAAATTCGGAAAATCGACGAGCTAGCTAATTTCGAACATTTATCAATTCTACATGAAGCGTATAACGCGTATAACTAAGCACCGTAGCTCTCAATTTTCGAAAGTCGAACGCTTCTTAACGAGAACCTTCGGAACTTTGCTTCTCTTTACCTTCGGCTCGATTTGCCGATCTCGAACTTTATCCTCGACTAACGTCTTCCCTCCGATCTTAAAGATTTTCGTGCCATTAGCGAAAGATCGATCGCGACACGGCTAAAGTCTTCGGCAAGGGTATCTCCTTTCCAAAAGCTACGTTAAACTTGGTGCAAGAGTTATCTCGCGATCACCTGTTGGAGTAAATGTAGATACGGTGGGATCCTTTGGTCGAGTTTGAAACGAGGGGTAGCTTCGAGTATAGGTTGCATTCTAGCCACGAGACATTTTCGGAAGAATCACGTGTAATTTTACGAACGAGTGGGAGAACCCGCGATAAAGGAGGACGAGACTAGCTGGAAAAGGAGAAAATCTTCTCTCTCTCTCTCGTACGATCGCGAGATTTCATTAGATTAGCCAGTTGCTTACTTCATGGCTCGCTCGTTCACCTCCGAGCTTCTACCGTTCGTTCTACGAAGTAAAAATACAAGAAGAAAAGGAGGAAAACGGAAGAGAAGACCACTCGCGAGCGTGCTATCAATTGGACCATTAATTTCGGAACCTTGAAGTCAGCGTGAAATACCGTTTCGTTTTCGGCGCGCAATGGCCTTGCATTTTTTAAACCTCCATTCGGGTTAATGAAAGTTTCATGCAGCGAAACCGCGTACCGTTCCAAGCTGAACTCGCGCGAGCGATGCCACCGGATCCAAAGCAACCGAGGCACTACCAGCTCGCTACTTGTAATTTCGCTGTCTCTTTGTGAGGTTCCCTCGACCTTAGGAAGTTAATTAAGGCCAACGTCGCGAGAACGCTACGGACTTCGTAATTCTTTTCTTGCGAGAAAGCTTAAAAACTTTTCGTAAGCCTATTGTACCATGTCGAGCTCGTTATCGGGTACTTTTACGAGGGTCATTTTTCTTTCTACCTAAAGGCATCTAGTACCAAGCTTTTTCAAATCGTTTCCCGTTGTCTGCAATTGCTTCCATATAAGCTGTTTCGATTTTGGGGTGAGAGGAAAATTTTGTCATGTTATCGAATCTTTGGGTTTAAAAGGCGAACACCTAACTCGATTAGTTGAACTTTAAATTCACGTATGAATTCACGTATTGTTTGTGATACGACATTAAAACTTTGTAGGTACTTGGTTATTTTCTTCAATTTATCTTTCAATATCTTTTTTACACGACACAATAAATAATATATACCTAATTTGATATAAAATTACTTTTTCACGATGAGAGACTTGCTAACACTCTTTCCTTTTTTCACTCTTATACCAATGGGACTAGTCCCGTATAATAATAAATAAATAAAAATAAAATAGGATAAGGCGTTAACAATATTAAAACTTCATTTTCTTACTCATCTTTTTTATTCTCATACAACAAACACATAGCTAACATTCTACTTCACTCTAACTAAACTCTAATCCCCCAAAAATATATAAAACCTCCAAAAATATAATACCAACCTACGAAAACGCGTCAACAAAATTTTTTCCCTGGACTGTACCTAGGTGGAGAGATTCGGAAAGGCAAAGGGCAGGAGCGTTATCGCGTCAGAAAGCAGCATGGTTCGAATTCGGGCGTGGGTTTGAGTTCGCGATAGAGGGCTGATGGTGGTGGTGGCTGCGTAAGAGGGTGCTCGAGGGAACGCACGAGAAGGGAAGCGTATATGGTGGGTGACCCGTTGGTACCGGTGAGGGCTCGTAGGATCACGAGGCATGATTTCACGGGACGGTGGCCGGCTGAGTGTCGTGCCATCGGATGGCAGAGAACTAGAGAGAGAGAACTATACGAGCACCATGTATCATGTATAGAGCTTGACGAACCCGTGCCAGCGAGCGTACCGCGTTGCGACTGGGGACGACGAACGTACGAAGATGGAAAGGGGGCCGTCTCGGTGTGACAATACGATGTCGCGTCCAAAACACGCTTCGAGGCCGCGTGCCGAGAGCGTGTTTCGCCAACGAAATAAGAGTACAAGGCCTCTCGCACGTCAGAATGGATAAACGATCGTATCTGCATTCGCATAACGTGCATTTTCGCGCGGCGAACCTTGTCCGACTACGAATTTACTACTTTTGTATTTTGTCTGAGGTAGAGAGAATGGAAATGATGAAGAGGTTTCAGGTGGGTTGATCAAATTTGAAAATTGCATTGGCTTTATGTTACACTCGTTGATTGGATTATGTATTGATCATAGTTAGGCACAGGTAACTTTTGAATAGGTTCCTAGAAAATACTGTGTTAGGTGAAACCGTGTTTTATGAGACCCAGAGACAAGCAAGTAGGTATTAACCCTTTGCACTCCGCTGTCCCCTCTGAGGCACCATATTTCCAACATCATATCATTTCATTTCAAGTGATATATCATTACTTATATTGTAAAAAAAAAAAAAAATTGTTCGAGTTAGTAGGTGAATTGGAGTAAAATCTGTGAGTTTAAAAACAAATTAAGCGTCAAGGACCACTCGACATCGTATTATCCTCAAAATCGGTCTTGTCGAGTCAAACTCGACGCGGAGTGCAAAGGGTTAAATATTTTCATTTTAATAACCTTAATTTAATGGCTGTAATTTAGATTGCCAAAAAGTAGTGTCAAAAGAAGGTTACCTGTACTTACAAGTAATATATTTTAACAAAGATTTTTTGGCAACCCAACCTGAATCTAGCAAACCTTTCAAAAATTGCCACCTCTGATCATGATACTCGTACACGAAGAACTTCACATAGAAAAATAAAAGAAAGAGAGAACCGGAAATAAAGAGTAAATACGAAAGAATTCAATAGCGAGTTACGATCGATAGTTAGTTTCTCTCATCCGGTTTCGTCATGCTACAATCAGCGATAGAAGGAGAGATACAGAGTTGGTACGTGTGTGCGTATAAGAGAGAAAGAGAGTCGATCGCGAGGTGCCTTCGGCTCTCCTGGATCAAACGCGTATCCCCGATAAAAATCCTAACGAATTCTTTCACCTTAAAAAGAGAAATTCTTTCGCTCTTTGGCGAGCGGAACGCCGGGCGTGGTAATGCTGGAAGCATTGTAGATCGAATCATGTCCCTTTGAGGACACGAATCCCACTGCAATTTTTCCATGGGACAAAGGTTCGGTTCAGGTGGAGGGTGGCTAGGCGTTCGAGATAGATAGAGTTAGAAAAGGTGAGTTGGCGAGAGCAAAGCGTCCTGCACGTTCCCGCACTCGCGTTCGCCTCGACGAATACATTCACGTCAATTTCACGTAGCGCGTAAACGGATGCGTACGAGGACCGTCCTGAATTCCCCGGAACTACCATCATCCTGAGTATGATTCGTGTGTCGCTGGTAGTTGGTCTCTCTTGTCTAGACCCTATCTACTACCATATTCTCTATCCTACTCGTCCAAGTGGCTTTCTCTAGAGAGAGAGAGAGAGAGCTACCTCGTTTTCGTACCTGCGAACAATAGTTACGAACATCGATGCACTTCTATCCATATTCGCATCTCGGGACTCTAGTTTGATTTGCTTTTCTCGCGTTTAAAATTCGTCGGTATTTGTACACCTCTTTGACTCGTAATTATACACCTCCATTTTACAAACGAGGCTCGCCTTCAAAAGCGACTAATGATAGGACGTTTGCTCGAGGAGAACGCGGAAATTTGACGCTGAAAGGACCTCGGTTTCTATCTTTGGATTTCTTTGAAAAGAAGGTCGTGAACCAGGTGTGACCAGATTTACGCACGAACATTAAGCACACGTATTTACACACGTTCGTACATTAATAACAGGGAAGTAATCGGTAATATCGTTATCCTGCTTTCGAATAAAAGAGTAAATTGTATCTAAAACATTGCAATTACGCGTATCGCTAATAAACGCTCGGTAATCCTATCGAATATAATTATAGGATACGATTATTATCATTATCGTTGTTATTATTATTATTATTATTATTTCAAACATGTTCCAACAGGGAAGAATCGAGGCAGGTCGAGAGAGAAATTAATGCGCGTAGTCGGAAACTCGTTTTTTCATACCACACAAGCCGAGCACAAAAGTGACCGAACAGTTTATTTTTTGTTTTGTTTTTCACGTAAAACGTTAAAACAGTGCTTCTTTTGTGCGACCAAGAGCGAAATAAAGAGAAAGAGAGTCGGAGTACGTTTCCTGCCGTTAGCTAGGAACACTTGGTAAAAAGCAAAAAGGAAGCAAAGAACTGGCGCTTTAGAGAGGGACAAAAACTATCTCGACTAAATTGGACGAAAGAAGGGAGGAGGGATGCATCTAACTCCGAAAGGCGAAACAACGGAAAATGATAGGACGACAAAGACGTCGGGGAAGGCAAGAAAGAAGGACCGAAGCAACTGATCTCTCTTTCTCTCTCTGTATATACTATCTCCCTGTATACCTAGCTAAAGGAAAGAGAGCCCGAGGTATCGTCTGTTCGCGTGTGCTCCCAAGACAGAACAAACAATTAGAGATCGACGTTATTAATAGGAAAGCTGATACCACCGTAAATTTCCTTGATCTCGTTCTTAATAAATCGTAAGTACGATCTAGAATATTAATTCTCCCCGTCTAGACGTCTATTCTACGTATTAAACTGTTAGAGCACTATGGGATAATCGAATATTTCCTATTAGAGAGGATATAAAAACGAGAGAGTCTATCCGATATCTTCCAAGAGTCACGAATCGATCGAAGAGAATAGAATTCAAAGTCTAAAAATGTTACAGTCGACCACGTGTTTCACGGATCGATAGGCCAGAATTCGAGCTCGTACAAAACGAGGCCGAGTTTTCGGAAACGATTCGGACGTTTCGACTCTGCTACGAACTATCCTAAAGTGTTAGGTAATTTCGTTGATAGTGTCCTCGTTGGATGCATTCTAGCACGGTGAAGTCGCGTAGTCTCGTAGTCACCCACTTGTGCACGTGACTGGATGCAGTTTACCCACTCGGCATTGCAAACACTCAAAACTCGAGTTAATCGTCGAAGCGAGAGCGTTTACTCTCTGCGCTCCGTGCGCGCTCGCGTTACGGAGGAACGAAGAGGAGGAAGGAAGGACGAAAAAGGGGTACGGAAAAGGGAGTCGGACCTGCGAAGGGTTGAATAGCGAAAGGAACGAACGAGAGAGGTGCAAGTTAAAGAGAGAGGAAAACGTTGGGGTAACTTCCACTGGAGGGGATAAATTGAAGAGAGAAAGAGAGAGACCCGTTTGCCATCGACAAACTCGACGAGCTTACGAGTTTGCTGTTTTACCAGCACCAAGAATTGGGTCGAGTTTGTACGTTTCGTGCGATTTCACTGTCAGAACCGTGATGCGTTGTCGATTTAACTGACAGGCATTGCTATTCTACTAATATCGACGTTCTCGATGCGAATGCCATTTCTATCGGGAACGCTGACTCTTTTTAGAACGCCAATTCTCTTTTAATAACCCGACCCGTTGCGTTCAATTTTTATCGCTTATTCGTAAGACTTCTACTCTACCTTTTCTTTTTATATCTATTCGCTTTCATTTTTCAAAAGAATTTTCTTGGAATCAGAGAATCATTTTATCGGTTAGTCTGTAAGTATGTTCTTTTAGATTTCTCGTTAATTTAGAACTTCGGTAAAGCTGATTTTATTTAACGATTGGGACGTTATCGATGACACTCTGGGATATATACAAACGAAAAAGTCACATATACGCGTATCATACGAGAAAGGGAAGCCAACGGAACGGCTAACGAATCGCTCGCGTAACTGATCACGCTTTTCTCACTGAACAAACACTCGTTTGTTCTCCTCCATCATCGAAAGGGAGAACAAAATTTTCCCCTTTCTAGTCTCTCTCCCTTCTCTACGGGCAACCACCGTCGTCTACGATTCTACTTCGACGCGTTTCCCTCGATGAACCTTCCAACTTTTTCCTTTCTTTTTTTTTTTAAGAATTGTCATTGAAATGATAGAAAAAATAGAATATAATAAAAAAAATAGACTGAAGTTTTTCGTGAAATAATAGAAAAAAAGGAGAGAAGCGAGAAAGGTAGGAAAATAATTAAAATCAATCGAATAAATGCGGTGAAAAGGACGGGGTATAAGGTGCATGACGTGAATGAGGAAAAGCGAGAATAAATACCGCGCTAACGAGCGCGGAAATTGACGGACGCGTCCGAGGATGCTTCAGACGGCGATACCTCCATTGGGAGTAGAACCGGAGCTTGCCCGATACCTTTGTCCCTCGTTAAATTCCAAAGACGACGATATTTCGCCACCCCCTCCAACCTTCTTTCTACGACCTTCCAACCTCGTAGAACGAAGACCTCTATTTCTGCTAGAAAATATAAGGACGTATAATATCACAGGATTTTTCTCTATATATCTATATAAAAGTCTCTTCTTACACTTTGGTACCTTTTGTGGTCCTCCATCAGAAAGAAAACGTCGATAACAATGGGATGTGTAATTATTACTTCGACTTTTAATTATTCATTCGTCGATCGTGCCATAAGAAACGAAGGTGTTGCGTGATTGAATTTGCGATAATTCGCACGTCCTTGATTTCAGAATTTATTCCGAGGTTTTTCCCCATCACGGTTATTAGTGGAAATTTATTATTGAGATTTCATAAGAGCTCGTTATCCGTGATTTAAAGTCTTCGAACGAAGTTGGTATTTGTGTATGCGTATAATCACTGTAACAAGTAATCGTAGATTTTTCAGAACTGAATGACGTATATTGGAAATTCCTTCCAAAATATTGTAAAGTTATTTGCAAAGGATGGAAATCTGTTTAAAGATTCATTTACAGTAATAATAATACATCTATAAAATTAATGGTTATAATTTAAATTTCTTCACAATTATCTACATTTTTTTATTTTCTTTCACTTTATATACAAATATATTACTTTATCGATAAAAATAATACAACCGTAATCGAGGCCAAATGAAATAAATCAAAGGTATCGGAAACTTCTTCGATCTTCGTTCGTTTGGAACATGATCATCAAAGAGGAGAATATAGGGGAGACCGGGGCTAGTTGTCCCAATTTTAGGTTTTTTGTTTCTACAGATTTCTGTAGCTTATATTTTCGAATTTTTTGGTGACCATCATAAAGTTTAACTTCTTAGCAATACATGGAAATTTTTCCGCTTGCATTGGGAAGTTTTTAACACGTTTTTTTTCAATTTCAAGCAAACGAATTTTTTGGGACAACTTGCCCCGCTGCGGGGTAAGTTGTCTCACGCCATGGGGCAAGTTTTCCAAGCAAAAATCCTGATGTATGCATCATGATTTTTGCGAAAATGGACACCACCGCCGATTTCAATGTTTAAAAACCCATTTTAAAGAAAAACGCATGCAGAATACTGTCCCGTTGTCCGTTTTTCGATATCGTTAAGCAATGATGAGAAATTAATCTTTTAAGTGTCGGAGTATGGGTCTTTTTCAAGCTTAAAACTGCTGTATCTTTCGAACCAGCCATCCTATCGAAACGCGACTTGCATATTCGTAAAGTAAAGATTTTCCTCTTTCGAATCCTGTGCATACATCATGATTTTTGCCAAAATGGTCACCACCGCCGATTTCAATGTTTAATAGCTCATTTGAAAGAGGAAAGCATGCAGAATACTATCCCGTTGTCCGTTTTTCGATATCATTAAGCAATGATGAGAAATTCATATTTTAAGTGTCGGAATATGGGTCGTTTTCAAGCTTAAAACTGCTGTATCTTTCCAACCAGCCATCCTATCGAAACGCGACTTGCATTTTCGTAAAGAGGAGACTTTCCTCTTTCGAACGAGTATTTGATCGGGCAAATCCGAGATACATCGATTTTTGACAAAAATCCTGACCTATGCATCATGATTTTTGCCAAAATGGTCACCACCGCCGATTTCAATGTTTAATGGCTCATTTTAAAGATAAAATCACGCAGAACATTGTTCCGTTGTCCGTTTTTCGATATCGTTAAGCAATGATGAGAAATTAATCTTTTAAGTGTCGAAGTATGGGTCATTTTCAAGCTTCAAACTACTGTAACTTTTTAACCAGTCATCCTATCGAAACGCGACTTGCATATTCGTAAATTAGAGACTTTCCTCTTTCGAACGAGTATTTGATCGGGCAAATTCGAGATGCATCGATTTTTGACAAAAAATCCTGATGTATGAATCAAGATTTAGAAAGAAGAAAGCATGCAGAATACTGTCCCGGTGTCCGTTTTTCGATATCGTTGCGGAGTGTCGAAAAATAAATTTTTTAACTGTCGGAGTATGGGTCGTTTTCAAGAGAAAAATGGCTGTAACTTCTTAACCAGTCATCGTATCGAAACGCGACTTGCATATTCGTAAATTAGAGACTTTCCTCTGCCGAACGAGTATTTGATCGGGCAAATTCGAGATGCATTGATTTTTGACAAAAATCCTGATGTATGCATCATGAACGAAAACCTGAATTCTGTCGAAAACTAATGATAAAAACAAACGTTAGAGCAAAAAAATTAGGATGGGGCAAGTTGTCCCAGATCTCATTGTCGGGACAACTTACCCCGACGTGTGAGACAACTTGCCCCATTTTCATAGGTTTGTTTCTCGGGTAATAGTTGAGTCGGATCAAGGAGTTTTTTAAAAATTCTGGCAAGGAAATGAAGCTGACAAAATTCTCTTTCTATTACATGTGTGAACTCGTGTGCAATCGATTTTCATTAGTGCCTAGAGATGCTTCAGTAATGTACCCAAAGTAGAATTGAACTAATCAAAATATAAATTCGTCTCTTGAAGTAACCAGGGAAGACTAAACACAACGACCACCACTATACTTTTTTTTACTCGCTAAGACCTGTACACCATGCACCGGACGCGTTTCCCCTTCCATCCTAAGATACCAAAACTACGACTGGGACAACTTGCCCCTGGGACTTTTAGCCCCGGTCTCCCCTACATATTGAAATCGATGAGAGATCTTCTCGAAGGACACAGAGAGAAAAAAAAAAACATACCACGAGAAGGAGGCAGGGTTTCTACGAATGGCATCTTGATGGCAATGGTCCATCGTTAGAGGACGCGCAATTTCCATAAGAAATTACGACGTATAATGGTAGTTGGTACGTGCAGGATCTCGTAATGTAGGGTTTTCCTGCATAAAGTCTCGAAAGGGAAACGGCTGAGCACTGAAATCGCACCGGTCACCGGCCGTCGACGACATAAACGCCGCCAAGACGAACGTAACGACGTCAAAGAGAACGACGAGCAAAGAGAAAAACTCTTTCTACCTCTTCGTGTACCTATATATGTATAATCGTTGAACACTCGGTGACTCTTCTGGATTATAGTCATTTTTATTTCCTCGTATTCAAAAGGTACGATCGTTAATCCAATGGCAGTAATGAAACTCCCAAGTTTTATCGCATTGGCGAATTGACTTAGCCGTATCGAGAAGAGTCTTCGTTCCACCGCGCTTCGATGCTCCTCGCTATATCTCTCGATCGATAAATAAATTAATTTTCAACGATAGAGGTTAATATTCTTTCTTTTTACATGGTTATGATATATGGTGGACGTAAAAAAGGGATTAACACAGCGATAAAAAGTATAAACATTTTTAATTAACTCCCATTGCAAACATCGACCATAAAACCGAACCTGAGGCAATAAACATTCAGAGGTATTCAAAAGTTTTACAATTTGAAAGAGCGCACGAACACTTAGCTCGTGCGTATTCATAGTCAAATGAATGTTTTGCATGGAGGAAAAAAAAACTCTCTTTGACCAGGAAAGTGTTTAAATAAATAAATTGTGACTCGATAACATTATTCGATGAATAACAGGCGCGTGATAAAAATGGAAAAGGTATTTCTGGATATAAGAGACACGAAAGCGGTGCGAACACTGGGTTTTTCCTCTTCGATGCAAATCTCGTCTCATTGCTGTCGTAAATCCAGGAATTTTAATAATCCGACGGGCACTCGTTGTATCTATAATTTACGTAACAATAACGGAACGTTGGCCGTTGGAGGAGAAAAATCAGAAGGCTTCGAGGGAAATCATCTCGAGTGGTACTGCACAAGTGGAAATCTCGTCGAGCGAAAATACGATTAGGTGTCATCGAGGATTCAATCGGTTCCAGAGGACACTTTGATTTATACGAAGCCAAGAATCGACGTTTGTAGCGATTCTTCTTCTACTCGAAGCCGTACTCGACTTTTTTCTTGATGTAACGAAAGGTAACGATTCGCGTCTAGATCGGTCGAATCAAAAGAGGAGGAGGCTGAAAAAGAAACTGAAAGGGACACAAGAATGACGATGTATTATGGCTTTACTATCAAAGAGGGAGCACCTACGCAATGGAATCTAGTGGGAAATAATACGAGAGAAATTGCTTTCCAGGCCTGGCTTTATAGCCTTCGTTCGTTCATTCGTTCGTTCGTTCGTTCGATTCCTTTGCTTTTCATACTGTGTTTGACGCGTCCTCGATTCTATAGCCGAAGGATTTAGTTGATCCAATAAAACGTTCGTTCTTTTCCTTCGACGTTCCAACGTACAAACGTATACTATGTATATTTTTGCATAGGGAAGGATCATCGTAACTGACATCCTTTATAAAGGCGATGTATGCTGTACATCCCCTATACTCACGGTTAAGACCGCAACGTGGAAACGTTGGTATAACGTAAAAATCAGTTTATTATCGGTATCATACATTTTTTAATTAATTTTCAAAGCGATAACTTACAAGAGACAAGTTTAGTGTTTTATTATAAAAAAAAAAAACAAAAAAATAGGTACACAAAAATTAGAGTTATTTTAGATTAGAATTAATTATAAAAATGATTAGCAGCAGTAAGTTCTACATATCACAAATCACATTTTATATTTAATAAAAATCATTTTGATAAGATTCATATTAGCTAACGATAAAACAAAACCGACAGATACTTTCGTTATCCAAGAAAATGCCGTCGAGTCGTGTAGAAGAGACGATAGCATATAAGAGATTGGCTTGAAGCTATTAGAAGTAAAGGCGGATAGTGTTAAAGCTTCCTTGGGAAGGAATAAACGAGTATAGCCTCGTCGTACGTCTTGAACGGAACGACTGCAACACACTCGACCCTTGAGACTATTAAACGTTTTTCGTAGACGAGGCTATGCGCTTACGGCGCGGCAAGGTCGTAGGCGAAAGAGAGAACTCACCCGATGCTTCGTCCCTTAAAATATTGGCGAAGTTTCGAAAGTGGCGGATCCTGAGAGCCGTGAAACGAAACTCCCAGGGGCCATTGTTCGTTGAAACCTGTAACTTCGTGAAATCGCCACATACATTATCCGAAGGAGCACTAGCAAGAAGAGAGAGAGAGGACACTACGGATATCTTTAACTTTCCACCCTCCTACCATTTTTCAGCCTCCACCGACCGATAACCTCTCTCCTCTTGAACTTTTCCTTCCAATTCAGCCAATCGACACGGAAGACCGAACATCCGCTCTGGAAAGAACTTAATCGCTTTTCCCGTTAATCCCAAGACGTTGCATCGGTGACGCCCATGTACGCTCGAGGCGTCCCTAAGGTTAACAAACAAATCGATGCCCCGGATAGAGAGAGAACCCCTCTGTCTTCTCGATCTTCGACGATCTCTCAAACGAATTTACACTTTACCGAGTAAGTCCTGAATATATAGGGTGGTTCATCTAAATATCTTTAGTCACTACTATGTCTCGACGATCTTGAAAATTTTTGAAGAAAAAAAATATTTGGAAAGCATTCGACTTGTCAAAAAATATTTGGTATCTAATAAAAAGAATATATGAAGGTGACCACATTCACGTGGAACACCCTATATATAGCCATTGTCCGAGAAGTCTCCAAAGTCCTTAAGAAACAAACGAGAGGTTCGAATATATCACAGGTATTTTCGTTCCCTTCGTCCCGTCGATCACCACGGCGCAATCAATTAAGAAGGCAAAAGGAAGAAAGCCATTACAAGCTCCTCTTGTGTTCGATATTCATTTACGTCTACGGCTATATTCCTTCGAGTGCATTTCCCATGTTCCCCCCGGTGCCATTAACGATCGGCTCTTGAGCCCCTAAAAGTATATCGCTCGCACTAAATTACGGCCGTTTCATGCGGTGGCAAAGGGTGGGGCAGGAGGGTGGAGAAAATGACGTCGATTATAATAACGCGTTCCAAACACTTTAGTCAGCGGAACGATATCGCCCCAATTTGGCAGGGCGGCCGTGGTCGATGATAAATCAACGGGAATCGCGTGTACTTCGTTCGTTTCGATTATCTTATAGTCCGACGAGAAGAAGTAACCTTTTTTTTTTCTCCCCCAGTTAGCTTTCCGTAAGATCTATTACTTTGTTATATTCGAATTAATTTTTTTTTTTGCAGGACATTGAAAATTTCAAACGAATCCCGTCTCGATGGCAATACATTTCCTCGTGAAACTTTCGAAACGCCCTTTTCGTCCGTCATGTAGAAACGTGGATGAAGGCGAACGATGAACTTTGCTAAAGAGTTTTCAATACTGTTAGGTGAAGAGAGGAGGAGGAGAAGGATAACTTTCGAGCGAGCGAAGGAAACTTTTAGCGTCTTTACTCGGCCTGACACGGGGGTTTATGCCACAGGCTTAAGGGAAGCACGCGTTACGCGAGGTGACATCCACGGGTTAGCCGGATGAACGAAGGTATAGTCGGTGTGTAGATAGCAGATAGAGGAAGGAGAGGACAAATAGGGTCGTAAGCGTTCTCCTTTGATGTACTTCGCCTGCGCCACTTTCTCGACTAGAATTCTCTCCTCTATCTACCTCGCACGAATTCCCACGTTCTTACCCGGAACTCCCGTATCGCGATTAAAACCTGTGTATCGTGTGATATCGCTTAGGACCGATACGCGATTCCATCGTTGATAAAATCGGAAGTAAATGTGAAATTTATTTTTTAGGAACTGAAAGTTTTTGGTAGTTTTCTTTTTATTCCATTTAATTCTGACACCAACGTTAACCCTTTGTAGTAAAATTTTTTTTCTCATTCCCAACAGTCTGGTTCGAGTGAATTTTGGAACTTTTCCAATTTATTCTCGGCCGAGTAACTTTAATTGATTTTTCATGTAGTACTATTACTATACTAGCACACGTACCGTTATATATTCGTGTTTAAAATGCAAAGTAAGGTAAAGTACGGATAAATGAAATTCGATGTAATGTCGAGTCATACTTGACATTGGACTTGGAGTTGTAGGAGACTCGACATTGAACTGCAAAGGGTTCAAATAAATGTGATAAAAGAGATTTCTATTGACGTATGAACTATGATACGTAATTTCGAAATAGCTATCGATCGACAACGATCGTATATTGGTTGAACTCAAGAAAAGGGTAAATATCCTTTTTTCCCCCCGAACACTACATCTTCTCTAATCCAATCGAACTGGCAACGTGTACGAAGCCGCTGGCACGTGACCAACGTCGCTACACCGATTGGTCGTACGGATGGTGTCTCGATTCGTCTGTATCAAGCGTCCCGTTCGACTAACCAACCCCCACATGCTCTTTGATTAGTTAACCTACTCTCGCCTTTGATTCCAAGAGAGGATAACCAAGGCGACTGGAAGAAAGCTGAATTCTATCCCCAAGGGTACCCCCAGTTCTCTATAAACCGATGTTCCTCCTTCGTCTCTCTTTCGTTAACCAGCTGAGTTGGCGCCTGCGCTAACCTTCGATATAGACGAAGATGAGAGGAACAGGTCGAGCGGAAAATCGCTTTAAACCTCACCGGCTAATATTAACTTTCTTCTATCGTTTCGTGAAATTCTCCAACTCTTTCCCCTTCCTTCCTTTCTTTCTTTTTTTCTTTCCGAGAGCATCCGATCGAAAGACCCACGGCTTCCATAGCCTCTGGCCCTTTTACAAGCAACCCCCGACACTGCGAGCTTTCGCGAGTGTTTCGTCTACGGCAGTGTTCGGCTTCATCTTTCGCTTACCTCCGAGCGACGCTATCGTTGCACGCTCTATGAGTCTTGATAAATCGCTGTTTGAGTTACGTCCGAGTTACGTATGTTTTCTCGTTAATCTCCTTCGAACTTATAACATTTCCTGTAATGCTCCTGAAACATTTTAGCGATCAAAATTAAGTACTGCCTGGTTGCCCTGAGAAAGAGCTAGGTATGTAGGGTATATACGTTAGGTAGTTCGAAACTGTTATACGGGAAATAACGTTTCTTTGCTATTGGTTGCTAAAAAGAACATATACATTATTTATATGACTGGTAATAATTTAGAATTTAAAACAACGTGCCATTATAAAATGTTTGTTATAAATCAAATTATTTGATTTAGAAATGAAACTAATATAAAATCGATAACTAATCTAGGGTAAATTTACAAATTAAAAAAAAAACTAATATCTTTTATACATATTTTTCTTCGAGTACAATGACCGAACCAATACATATATAATTTTCTTTGTAAATATAAAATCCTGTCAATATTGCGAAATTTCTCGAAATATATCGAAATAATCGAAAAGGGTCTGGTCGAAAAGAAAAATGCGAGAGGAGCAAAGCGAACGAGGACAACTTTGAAGTTCAGTAATTTATCGGTGCGACAGAAGGAGCGACAACCGGTGCGCATCGGTTCAGTATTTTAACGGTGAGCTTCATGCAGCCGCGATTTTACGGCGCAACAAACTCTCGCGTCCGTAGCGTGAAATGGTAATGCCTTCCGCTCATATAACCGACCCTCACTCAACGATGCTCATAACTCATGCCGACTGGTTAACCGCGCGCTAACGTCCTCCTCGCGTTGCTGCTCATATCGCGCGACGCAACGCGCTAGAAAAACGGCGAAGCTTGTCCGTCCACCTCTATCTTTTCCGTTTTTCACCTCGATTCGAACGTAATCGCTCGAACGATACGACTCGTGCTTCTTTTTTCGTTTAAGAAGAACGATATCCTCTCGCTCGATCGAGATATCAATCTGATTTTACGATTTTTCATTTAACTCTTTGCCTTACAATATCGTGTGAGACTCGTAGTACAAATTCCAAGACGAGTATAAAGAGCGTCACTGAAACCCATAGTTCAATTCTTCCAAGTGTATTTTTTTATTTATTTAATTTTTAGTGTTCATTAGTCGTTTGGACAAGCTTATAATTCATTTTTCTTTAAATTTCTAGCACTAATTTGATTGAGTGTCGAATTAAATCTTAAGGCAAGGGGTTAATTCTTTTGTTAGTTGCCAGAATCTCTAAGTTCAACTCTTTAGAGTCGATATTGGTATATTTATTGTATAGGGTGTAAAACAATTTTGTTTCATGGCTTCTACAGCTTATATTAAAATAAATAGCAACAAAATTGACCTTCACTTTGAAATTTTTTTGACCAGCTTGCGTCACGTATTGAAAATAGAGCACGCAAGGTTTGCAAGTGGATAAGTATCACGGCTAGTGAAAATAGTCAAACATGTACACGCGATAATCAAACAGAGAGCGCAGTCGTTTACTCGTATGCACGTTGACGATACATTCAATTATACACAACTTCGATTTCGCCGCAGCTGCACTAACGATACGAATTTAACATTAACACGTTACCGACTAGACGTCTCACTTATTTCTATATCGTCCGTATTATAAATCAGGAACGATTGAAATAATTCAAAGAATTATTTCGATTTGTTAGTATTTCATTATGTTATTCCAATATTGTAATTTAATTATTTATTATAATTGCATCGATTAATTAATCGCAATTAGTGTTGTGCCGTTATTCGAACCGTTTGCAGAACAAACAATTATTAATATCTGTACAATTTTGCAGTGTAACTGTTTGGAAAGAATTTATGGTAAATGCGTATGGATTCGTTTCTTTTATCATGTTACTCACACTTACTTTCAAATATTACTCGAATCTTTTTTCTATAACAAACAATTTCATAATCATCTAACATTTTCGATACTTTTTGTTACAGCATAATGAACAATAACGGTGTGGAGCAGCCGGACCCAGACAACATAAAAATGTTTGTGGGGCAGGTGCCTCACGACATGGACGAGAACGATCTTCAAACGTTATTCGAAGAGTTCGGCCGAGTGCATCAGATCAATGTCCTGCGCGACAAAACCACCGGCAGTAGTAAAGGTAAGCGCAAGAACCGACAAATTCCAAACTTTGACTGTGAGCATAACTCAGGCAATAAAATATTACTTCTACACTTTGAACAAATAATTTTATATCGATTTATTCAAATAAATTAAAAATTAATGTCCATGATATAAGTACAGTGAACGTCAGAAATAGCTCACTATCGTTAACTTCATACCGATGAGATATATCAGACGTTTATCGAACTGGTCTATCAAGAAAATGACGTTTCGTCCTGAAAAATTCCACACATTCGATGTAGGCATTCTTTAATCATACGAATTAACTTGAAAAAAGACGATAAATTCAAACTGATTTGCATAAGAAGAAGGCAGACAGCTGGAACCGTAAGGACGTCTATCGGGTATAGTTGGCTATCGATGAGAAAGATAGAGAGCACGAAGGAAGAAGAATAGGAAGAGTAGGAGGCAAAGGGGGTTAGAAGAGAGAAAGTAGTCGCGTATACGTGGCACACGCGAGGATCGATGCCCAGACAGAGTTGGTCGCCGGTCGCGCTTCCACGGCCCTTCCTCGGTCTATTGATCGCTCGGAGAAAACCCTCTCCCTCTCTCTCGCGTCTTCCGTAGCCCTCTTACGCCACTCACTCACTCGCTCTCCTCTTTTCACTCCAATTAATATCGCTCGTGCGTATGTCTCATAACTTTTCCGACCGTGCGTATCATTTTCCAAGTTATATATTGATGTGAGCATGAAACTAAGTATCAATAACCTTTCATCTGTTTTTTTTATTTAAATTTGTCAAACTTGACCATTACATTTGGTACAATACCATTGTACAGACTAATATTTTTGAGTAATAGATTTTCAAAATATTTAATGATGACTTTAAGTTATTTTCAATTTTAAGTAATAGATTTTTTTCTACAAAATTTAAATATAACTTTCATTTTGGTTCTCCGGTCGGACTTGACATTGGTCTGCCTCCTTTCACTTCTCCTATAAAGTTTTTTTTTTCTTTATGCAATCGATATGGAGAATAGCTTATCTACTTAAAGTTAGAAATACATAATTTGTAATAAGTTTGACAACCAAGTAGACGTATTCCTTGACGTAACAAAAACGTATTATCGACGAGTCGTCGTCGTTCACGGAAGGTAGAATACACGTCGAAATTCTGAGAACCGTCGGAATAATTAATCTGCGCGAATTGTAAATGTCACGTGCACCTGTAAAATTGATGACAGTAGGCTGCCGTAGACGGTTGCGCGCGCGCGTCCACCTACACGGAATTCGTTGGCCATTGTGAAAATTTAACTCGATTACCCCGATGTAATCGTAAATTAATGTCCGGACTGGCGCGCCTGGTACTTCGCTTTTTTTCAGACCTTTCTTTTTTTTCGATCGAAATTTCTACGTCGATGCTTTCACAAAACGCCGAACGATCGTTTCTACCGTTCGAGTTTTGTTTTCATCGTCGACGCATCGGGGAGATATCGCTCGTTTTCCCGTTAATGGTCCGTTAGGATATTATATCGAGCGATCGATAGATCCGTTCGAACGTGTAGGTAGTAAAAATTCACGATCGAACGATAAACCCGGACGAATTATTTTCGATCATATCCCCCCACCTCTTTTATATATTTTTCCTAATCAAGTTTCACGCTAACGAGGAACGATACGCCGACAAATTTGTCGTTCTTACGGATTCGATCGGAACCAGGTGCGTTTATCAGCTCTCGGTTTTTTTATTTTTTTATTTTTTTTAACGAGTCACGACGATAACGAAAGAGGGTACTTATCGCAATTTGTAGGCTGACGCGACGCATCGATGAATAAATAATGAGATAATACAGAAGGGTTCGATTTAGCCAGCAGTGGTATATACGTTAAAAGGGTTGACGTTAAAGCCAGTAGGTAGATAGGTAGGTTGGCAGGCGAGAGCACCGTGCTGCAGGTGTACCTGCCCGGCACAAACCAAACAGCGCGGTAACCGGCAGCCCTCCCGTTGGTAGTAGAACCACTTCAAAGTAAATATTACAATACGCGAGTCCCATGAAACACGAGAGTGCGTACCTGGCACAACGTGGAAAATAAAACATTCCAATTTTACACAAATTCTCTATTAATTATTCTATGTAAGAGAAATTTCGTTCGATTTATGCAACGAACATGAGCTATTCGCGTTTAAATACGTTCACTGGATAAATGGGGGGACAAGCATAGCGTTTCATCCCTTTACAGCAGTCGTGATTAAATGTTATTAATTAGTAGCACTAAATCGTACGAATTTACTCTTTGCCTTATAATTTAATTCGATACTCGTGAATTAGTGTTAGAAATTGAAAATAAAAAATGTAGGTACAATTCGCGAGCAAAGATTAATGAACACTACAAAATCAAATAAACTAGTAAAAATTGAATCTAAAATCCATGAAACCGGTCTGTCCTCGATATTATAAGTCAAGAGCTAAAGAAAGTAGAAAAGAAATTTTAACATTAGTTTTTCACCATTTACAGCATTGTTTAAAACACTTTAATATCGGAACACGTCGTTGTGCATACGCTGCAAAAGGAAATTACTTTCGAAATATAATTAACGGTCGCGTCGAGATCGATCGAAGTTTGAGCGAGGGCTTACGAAACGAGCGATGCACGCGAAAAGTTCGATCTCAAAGGAACGATGACGAAGAGAGGAAGGGAGAGCGACAGGTACGTGCTTGTACCTCGAGTGTCCTCGATTGAAAATAGTGCAGAGTCCTGTCCTCGTTGGATCGTCGTCTTTTCACAGAAGGGAAACGGTCAGCGGCTGCTCGCGCGAAGATGTTCAAGAGCGATATATTGGAATCTCGAAAGTGTCCATTCCGGAAGTATCTGCTTTTCGATCGATTCTTGGAAAGAATGAGAGTAACGACGTTCCTCCACGCGAGAAGTGGACGGATCAAAGGACGATGAAACGATAGGAAAATCGATGGAATGCGAGCGTAATTAAATCGACGCTCCTATCAACTTTTCTGAAAACTGCTACGTTACTTCGTAATGTCGTAAATAACTCTCTCGTAAAATTCCCCCTCCCTCTTTTGCCGTTTTATCGTCACAGCCCGTATACTACTCGTTCCTATATCCCGCGAAACGCAAAAGCACACACTCGGTAATCAAAAAGCTGTGGTGGTTTTCGTGGTCGCGAAACGTTTAACGATATGAGATAATTAATTCGCGAATCACGTTCGATAAAGCATATTTCTACAATGGTAGGAAGATATTAAATAACATTATGAAAATGAACGTGACCACGGCGCAATTAAAGTCACCTAGTTATAGGTTACCGAAAGGGGGAGTATAAATTCGAGCACGATGTTGTAAAGGGAATTCAAATAAACCTGAAAGTGGAATAAACTTCGAACGGAATTTATTACCACAAACGATACAAAAGTTGTGATTTTAAATTGATAAAATGGAAATAAAGGTCGATCGAGTAATACCCTAGAATCTAATCTCGATTTTCATTCGTCTGTCTTATCACAGGATAATAAAATTCTCTTCGAATCGTCAAAACGCGATATCTTTTCGAACAGTTTTCGGAACAAAAATGTTCTTTTAGCAAACGACCGAAACGAAATTCGGTGCCGTAAACGATCGGTCTGAGGAGATTGGAGACGGTACGGAAAATTTCAAACTCGATCGTGAAAAAAAAAAAGAAACAAGTATACCGCGAGAACGTGACAAGTACGAGACATTAGTCGAGAAGGTACGTCGAGCGCCCCATGAACGGAACTTTTATTGTCCGCTAGGAAAAGTGTACCCGAGAGACCGGAAGTTTACCTTCACCACTACCATCATCATCGGTACACACGCCCTTCCATCCTCGTACGTACACGCATACCTATATCGACTTCGAAGGAAACCGTGTTCCGCATCACGTTATTTATGCAAGCGAAGGACGTGAGATAGTTTCGAAAAGTTTCGATCCGTATAAGTCGCATCTCGTGTTTCACTTAGTTCGCGATAGTTAACGTCGCTTTATCGCGTCGTCCTATCGACTTTTAGCGTGCCTTTTCAACCGGTTCGTAAATCGACTCCGCTTTTCGAGTAAGAGCCTTACTTCCTAAAACAGCCGTCTCGAAACAAGCCATCGATCGTGATGGATGAATTGGCCAAGAGAACTTTTTATGTAAAGAAGTGATAGATCTTGGGATATTTGGAAATTATTTTTATTGATCATATTCTGTGGTATATACAATAAATAGATATTATAGATAAATAGATAGATATTAGACAAAAGCAATCTTAACCCTTTATCGACCACTTCTATACTAAATTTAAAAAACTTCAATTCATATTCACTCAACCTTAATTGGCAGGAATAAACCATAAAAAAATAAGTATGTGACAAGTTGTGCCCTATAAAGGGTTTGTCATTATTTCCTTTTAATTTAACTCAATGTTTCCCTAATAAGGATTACATCAGAAACTTTCGATAACTTAAAAGCCTTCGTTGTTTTCTTTGAATTATTAATAAACACGTTGACCGTATCGGACGTTGACTCATTGTCACCGGCAGGCTACGATCTTCATTAATCCTCTCGCTTTATTCTCGAAGGAAAATTATTCGCGAGTCTCTCTCTCGATGCTTTTCATCGCACTGCGCGCAAATCGATATCCCGTTACTCGTTACGCAGAAGTAGACCTTATCATTAATCACGCGGCACTATTAATCGTTCTTAAGTAGAACGGCATTCGAGCGCAAGGCGCGCGGTGTGCCTCGGTCTTTTCAAAGAGACGAAAGCCACCCTTTGAGTAAACTCGAACGTCGGGAGCTGTCTCGAGGACCCGGCATAGAATCCCACCGCCTCGCCTGCTATTTATCCGTCACATCCCGCGGTTTGACGCACGCCGATCGACTCGATTCGAGTGCTCGCCTTATCGTTCTCCGTACTCCGCCATTATCTATTTCTTTCGATGAAATATCGCAGAGAGAAGAAATATCCCGCTTTTAGCTCTCTTAGCCTTACGATCGTTTTCTCTTATTTTCTTTCTTTTCCTTCCGTTCCATTTCCTATTTATTACGCGAACACGTAAAATGGATACTTTGTATTTCGTGATTATTTGTTACCGAGTTTTGTTTCATGTTAATTTTATTTTATATATTTGTTTCTCTTATATTTTTGTTCTTGTTTTCATCCCTTCTATCAAAGGATGATAAATAAAAATGATAACATTTTTTTTGGAGAAGAGGATGCTTATTTTAGATTGAAAATGTACCATTTAAATCCGTATGTAAGCTACTGATTATGTAGTTTGACGTTTTGCCCAAACATTTGCATCATCCAACGGATACCATGCTCGTTTTAGGAGGTGCAAACAATTTCATACAATTTTCATTTCGAATATTTATAAAAATCGTCGAAATCTCAAAATCATTACGAAACGTGAATTCTTTCGCATCGCAAAGTCCAAAGTTTCTCTTTTTTATCGCGTTCGAGATTTCCCCTTTTCCGAATCTCCCGAATCTGCTAGGTACACCACCGGTGCTTTCTTCCGCGACGTACTTCAACGGATTAGACGAAAAACTTTAAACGAAACTCACACACCGCCGGATATCGCGAAGCTGCGCTCGACTTTCGTAAACGTACATACCTTCTACCTCTATCAACGTCTCGGTATACTAGAGAAAGCGGAAAAACTATATTCCACTTCGTTTCTTCCGGTTTTTCGTCCTCGCGAACGTGACAGAGAACGTCGGATATTTTAGCGAAGAGGAAACCGATTATGTTTATCCGGAATTTACTTCAGACATAATCCCTCTTTAACGTTGTAAATCCGGCAAATCATAATTTGTAATTTCTCGGTTATTCGCGTAATCACAATGTTATTACAACATAGCCGGGGTTTGAATTATTAAAATATTTAAATGCTGTATAATAATTTCGTAAATATCGTCGTCGCTACTCCGTAGGAAAGAGCTTCGGTTTATTATTAATTATACGTAATGCAGGATAATGTATACGAGATTATTATACGTTAATAATTACACGCGATCTTTATACTGGGTGAGTCGATAAGAGCCATTATCTGAATTCATTACAAACGTTATTTTTAGCAATTGGAACGAATTTATGATAAATATTGGACATTATCAGTCTCGTTTTCTTTCTCATCTCTGCACAGTAACACAGTCTTTACGAAGGACTACCCTAGCGACGACCCGTTCGAGTTTCAGGTAGGTGTATCCGCGGTAAGTTTCGTCGGTTTACCCTGCCAGTTTCTCTCCCGAACGACTTTAGTGGTTACCCGAGTCGCAAACTTGGAGTCGTCGTTCCGTCTTCGGCACTCACCTTTGCGTCACGTCGATTTACAACGAGACGTATTCGTGATCGTTCTCCCAACGAGCGGTACTCTCTCGAAGATTAGCCACATTATGCCTTCTAAATTGCAGTTCTAGAGCCCGTCGATTACCACGACGCTTCGACCTTATGCCGCTAATCGAAAGAAACTTTTTGAATTTGAACTCGATCTTTTGGACGAGTTTTAACGTTCCTACGATGATTCCTAATTACAATTTTTTATACGTGTCCATATGGTTTTATTTCAGTTTTGTATTTTTTGTTAAAATTAAAAACGACACAGGGTCGTAAATTTTTCTTCTTAGGAGTTTTCATTAGTTTAAATGTATTTTTCATAGGAAGGTGCTTTATTATTTCAAGTTTCTTGTGATATAAGAAATATCTTTCTCAGGAAATATCTTTTTCATACAAAATCTTGTTTTTAAAACGAATGGAAAAAGTACTTAATGAAAAGAATTTTTTTTGTATCTTTAGCTTTTACCCATAGATGTATATAAATAAATTTTCGATGATAATAAGGAAATGATGAAAATTGAAACGTAAAATAATGAAAATTGATCGAACCCCGCGGCAAGGCAACTTTATCATGATATAAAACTCTTTCCACGTAGACGAGCGTAGATCGACCCGACTCGCACTCGGTTCAAGCTCGTATATTCCTAGACAAAGCGAGCATATTCGCCGCAGACGTAAGATATTCGTGGATCCACTTGCCCGAGCTCGACTTTAATCTTGCTTTTTGTGCACGACGTCGTGCACGGCAACTCGCAGGATATTCGACTGCCGTTTCTTGCCGCTCTCTTGCTTACGAGTTCGAAGTTTACATTGAATGTATTTGAGATGATAAGTAGTACATGGAGAGCGAGCTACGACTCCGTGGAAAAAGTTCTTATTCTACTCTCTCTCTCTCTTATATACGGAGTGTAGAAAGTATTCGTGTACACTTTAAAGCTGAATAATATTTTTTTTTTTTTGCTTTTAATAAGCAAAGTTGTACCGTGGAATGAAGAGATTTAGAAAATTGCATCCACTGCGTGACGCGAGTCAAAAATTTTTCAGAAATAACAGAGAATTTACGAGACTTAAAAATGTTAGTCTCATTATAAAAGTTAAACGTGTGTATCTTGTAGATAAATTTCATTGATTTATGCTCGATACTTGAAAAGAAATCATTACATTTAGAAAAAAACGAGCATTCGAAAGTCTCGACGAGTTATTCGATGTTAAAGAGTATACGAATACTTCGAGACTTTCTGTGGCCGATGTTCAAAGCTCGAAGAAATTCCATCTCTTCGTATTTTTCGAACGATACATCTCTGTAACTTCTCTTTCCCCCGTTTACTTATCGATCGGCCGTCCTATTTAACTCCAAACTAGACTTTGGCTTGTTTGCATAAAGTAGCGGGGGTCTTTAACTCCGACCATCTTACAGCGTTACATATCGCGAAGCTGTACCGACCGAAGCTCCCTAACGATCAAGCGACTTCGTTTTAACGACGACGACGTTTCACCGGGTCTACCAAGTGCTTTCATCTGGACTGGACTGCCAGGGTCGTTAAATCCGTGCAAACGTATTATCGAGAGACAAGTTTTATTCGAAGAGTTCACGAGAACTCGCTAGATCGCCAAAATTTAACGAACTTTCCTAGAAATTCTATCTCCATTGATTGCTGAGATTAATCTTACGAATGAGAGTATATAAAAAAACCTAGGAGGAAACGTGTGAATCTCGTGTAAATTAATCGTAGAGTAGTCCGAGATCGCCACTGGAGAGATACGAAGGCGTTTCTCATTGTGGTTAAGGAGCGAAAGAAATAAAAAACTACAAAGACTAGCGTAAAAAGTCTTTTCTCACAGTTCCTTGCTTAACCCTTGATTCTCTCTCTTTCTCTCTTTTTCCGCATTTCCTTCTTACCGTCTTTTTCCTTGACGCGATCCCCCAGGACGAAACCCATGCCGCGTTGGTGTACCGAAGCTCGTTCGAGGAATGCTAAGTGGAAGGAAAGCCCGAGAGTGGAAGGGGTTACTCGGTGGAACGGTGGACTGCTTTAATTTAAAGTTGCGTGCGGGATTTGGGACTTTTACTTTTCCACTTTCGACCCCGACTGCTTGGCAGGGAGAACTGCTGGAAAAGGAAAAGACGCTTATCGTCGCTCGGTCGGCTCATTACGCTTCGTCCTTTCGAATTAACGTCATCACCGAGGACCTTCGAGGCTAAACCGTTCAAGAGTTTTGCTATAATAGTTTCGATTGGATCGTCTTCGTTTCTTTACATTTTATTTATTAGTCATTTAGTTTTTTTCATTTTATTTTAAGTCATAAATAACTTCCGAAGAAGCTATGTAGAATCTATGTTGGAAAGGGAAGTTATTTATGACTCGACCTAATATAAAAGCGAATTTAGAAAAATATTTGTCATTAAGCTCTTAGAAACCATTCTAGAAGAGACGTTCACGATGAAAATAAATTATGATATGAATTTGGAAAGGGTGTTCTTGCGAGAATATATTTTATTCTTTAATTATAAAAAGACCAAAAAACGCTTGTCCATAGCCCCATTTATAAATCCATGGCCAAGAAATATAATTCGGATAAACACCTCGATGGTCGTTCCACAAAAAAGGAACCAGAACCTTCGAGTAGATTCCCGCGTGGACACTACGTTCGTCCACTCGACGATCCTGTATAACCATTTGAACATAACAAAGAATACCACACGGAAAGGCAGCTTCGCAATCAGTAAAGACTCGAGGAAGTTCTGGCCGTTAGCCAGGATTATAAGGAGCGGGACTGTAAAGTTTAATTTCTCAAATCCTTGCCGAAGTTGCTCACTCCCTCTCGGTCTATGCTGTTACTCTCCTTTCGTCCCCACAGGACCTCATCCTCTCGAAGGCCATCCTTTTGCCGTCCACTCGGCTCGTACGCCAGGCGTTTTCCACTTTCTTTCTTTCGGAGCTTCCGCTTTTGTTTCTCCATTCTTTTCACGTTCTTTCCTTTGCCATTCCTAAACTTCTTTCTCTACTCGTCGTCTTCTTGCAATCCCGTTATATCGTCTTCCCTCATCGTCTAATTCCTTTTTCCAACGTTCTATTCTCATCTCGTTCTCTCACGTTTCCGTCACCTTACCGATTAGACAAAGACGAGACGATACAAATATTTCTCACCATCTCTTTCTTTTCGGTATTACGTGGTCTGATATCTCGGATGAAAGTGGTATCGATAGAAGCAAATATTTGATCGGCCCAACGGAGAAAGAGGAAAGTAATGTAACCGTATTTCGGCCGATTCCGAAAGTAACCCGAGTAAATTTGCACGGGGCTTATCTAACCACGGCAGGTGTCGACGTGCTCTCCGCTATTCGCGAAGCCGACTCTCGTACCTCGTCGATTGTTGCAACTACGTATTAACGGGAGATAAGAGAACTAAGGTGTAGAAAGTATTCCTAGAATTTTAAAAATTAAATAATTTTTCTGTGATTTTTGAACGTCAACACTGCCAATTTATATAAATTACACATTGTATATTTATTATCAACGAGTCTCACATACTTTTATAAAATTCACTACACAAAATCCTATTCTAAATATATTCACAATTTCATGGCACTATTCACCTAGAAAAAAAGATTATTCGATTCCGTTCGGTTCGCAGTTTTAATTTTTTTTTCATCCCCGATAGTCCGAATGAATTTTTGATCCTTTCCAATTTATTTTCGGTCGACTAACTTTAATTAATTTTTCATGCATCGTTACTAGTACATATACCTACTATTTCATAGATAGAAAGTAAAGTACGAAATAAACATAATTCAATGTAAAAAAACACTGTCGAGTCTGAACTGTTTCCGAGTGATCGGTCGAGAGTTATCGTTTTCGTTGGGAAACGACAGGGTAGGGCCGTCGTTAGAGAAAGTGCGTGCTAGAGACAGGAACAAATTTCGGTGGCGCCGTGGACGAGTCGGAAATGAGAGCAAAGGACAAACGTATTTGTGAACATATATATAGATATATATGTATATATTTTGATGAAGTCGGCCGCGCACATTACGTTTCACCGATACGCAACGGACCATCGAGTACAATGGCTTGGAACGAGTCCCAATATTATCTTCCATTATGACGCGCATTGAGATCTTCCGGGTAATAAGATCTCCTTTTGAATTTATGACGCCATACTTGCAGCCGCCGTCCGGCTCAACGAAATGCGCCGATTTATCTCGGACCCTTTTTCTTTCTCCTTCTCGATTCAACCAAGGACCGCGTATGTTTCGTCCTAGAAAATTCGTTATCATAGAAAAGCCGCGAATTTATGAAACTAGAGAGGGGATATATGGTTAAACGTAGCGAAATTCTGGTTTTTCTTGGAAAAATTTCAATTCGTTTTAGACCGTGAGCAAACATTGGTTCATTGGTTACGAAATTAGAAAAGTCTAACAGGGAATTCTTTTTCTTTTTCCTTTCGATACTTCTGTAAACGATAATGGAAAGTACGTTTTTCGAGATAACCAACCGTTGTTTGAATAAAGGAACAATGCTTCTTTCTAAAGGGAGATTGACCCGATTTCAGAAAGTTGGAAATAGATCAAGTAGATCGCTTTACCAAGCCCAAGTTTCTTTTTTATTATCTTGGTTTGGAACTAGGAAGGAGAGTGAAAGATAGCCACGTGAAACAATATCGAGTGAAAGTCACGCTCCCTCGTCCGAGCGACCCAGTGATCTCCTAAATTATTCTTCGTCGTTCGACGAAGCGCAAAAAAGGAGGGAAAGAACGAAGGGGTGAGAGAGACGAATAGTAGGGTAGAAGAAGGAAAGGAAGGAAAAAGACAAAATGGTACGCCATTGAGAAGTTCGCGGTGTTTGGAAAGAGGTAAAAGAGAGAGAGAGAGACGTTTTCACGCACTTACTTGAAGGTGAATCCACAGAAAATCCTGTTGCTGGCAAAAGATTCGTCTTCCAATCTGGCGTCTAGCGGAAAGAAGAGAGAAAGGTAGAAGGAGTAAATGAAAGAAAAAGAAACGACTCTTGTAGATAGGAAAGTGTGAGAGAGAAAGAGAGAAGAAGTAGAAGTGGAGTACGACAAAACCTCAATCCCTTTAATGGAGACAAATCCCCCTCGCGCACACCCTTCCACGAGGCAGTAGCAGACAATTTGTAAGAGTATATCCCACCTAGCCCGAGATATTAGTATCCAGGAGCGGAGGTAGCCCGAGCAGCCAATCATCCTCCGACCTTTCCTCTCTTCTCTCTCCTCTTCTATCTTTTCTCGCTTCGACCACGTTAGTTTCGTTATCCTCTCGAACGCTTTCTCTTTCCATCCTCCGTATTCTACCACACCCTCCCCCCTCTTCTCTCTCCCGTTGTGCTTCCTTCCTTCCTTATTTCCTTTGCTTCGCGTTGGATCGTCCATACCACGCGTATCCAAAGGCGGCCGCCGGCGAAATTATAAAATTAACGAGCGGCATCCATCAGCGAGCATAATACCGAGCATTAAGCTAGCGAGCCACGCGAAACCAACTTTTTGCGAGCTACTCAATCTTGGTTAAAGTCTTTCCACGCGCGCATTTTGTCTTTCTCACCTTCCCTCGTTTTCTCTGTCCTTCTCTATCCTACCCCGATCCATTATCATACCAAGGCTCGTAGAGTTGTGCTTCGATGCAATGACGAGACTATTTCGATAGGATACTATGCTAAGATCAAGGAGTTAGGAAAAAAAAAGATCTATGATAATTCTAGTCTACTTGTTGAAGTTATTTTTGTATAGTTTTAAAATCATATTGTAAGATCGGTTCAACGATAATGTCTCATACTTTTCACGATTTTTTACATTTGATTGTTATTTTTAAAAAGACATATTTCATTCATGTTCGAGTTGTTTCTAGGTAAATCTCTGAATTGAAGATATTACATGTACTCGATGACATTCTTAAGCAATTTATCATTGTACTCCCGAGAATGTCTAAAACAAGGTATAAGAATGATTTGATTTCTCGAGTAACACCGATGTTTCGTTCTTATCGCACAACAGAATAGAACTCGACGAATGCAGCGTATTCCACGATGGAGAAAACGAAAAGAGCAACGGGTGCCCGGTATACCGAAACTTTATTCATTATAGAGGGCGATTAATCAAGCTGGGAAAGAGTCTCACGATGCAACGAGTTTCGCGAGCCTGCCGAGATATGAGTTTTATTAATTTTAACCTCGTTGAGGGCTGATAAAACGGTAAATACAGGCCCGTAACCGAGGCTATATACTTTACCAGGATTCACGATTTCGCGCCGTAAGAAAAAATAGCGAGTGGAGTAGGTACGAATGGTGTGGTTATGAAAAATATGGTTAGGTCGATCCAACGATAAACTTTTTAACGATCCAACGACGTGTCCGTGTATTATCTGGCAAGGGCATTGTCATCGAACGTAGCTGGGGATGATAAATCGTTGTTCGAGATGGTGGGAGACGTCGTAAGAAACAGATCGTCCGAGTAGAGCAAAAACGACGCTGATCCTAAGAGGTCCGATCTACCGGTGGCTTACACGCCGTTCAGAGAGAGACGTCAAACATCGTTTCCTCGTATATGGACGAGAAGAAGAAAGAGAGAGGATAAGATAGAAGACGGAGGAGTCTCAGAGAAGAGCGTTAATGCTTTAAGGAAAGCAGTCTTTAAAGGTCTCTCCTTGCCTCCAGAGTCCCATAACGTAATACCACGGCTCGTGGTTGTAAGTCGACGCTAAGTTTGGTCACCGGACAGTTAGTCGATAGTCGAACCTCGAACTTGTACCACCCGACAGATATTACGAACCGTCGCGAAGCTATAGTATTTTACCAGTCACTTCTAACGATACCAAAACTAAAGTTACGTTTCTTCGAGTTGTGATATTTTTAATTCTCTGATGATCTTTGGAAATTTCGTTAGGCCTACCAGCAACCTTTGTATCTCTCTCTCCCACCCTACGTTCGCGCTTTAATCTCGGTGAATCCGCGCGTTGCCGCGTACAAATCAGGACGACAGGATATTTTCATATAATGCCGAGGCTCTCCTCGTGGACTACTCAATCATCCCTCTTAATCCCGGACTAAGGTCCAAAGGACTAAAGGTAATCATGATAAACTGCTGTCCCAGGGGAATTTGAACTCCGCTTTCTCGAGAGGATATCGAAGTAATTAATTCGTATCTTTTGCCTCTCTTATCGCACTGCTCGAGAGTAGACTCCGACCGACCGACCGACCAAATTATTCTTACTCGGACTAAAGATAACGATTTCAATACAAACGCAGTTTCTCAATTACCGGGATTGAAGACGACGACCGGTTGGTGGAAGAACCCCTTACCTCCCCGGTACTTGGATTACGGGTTAATCCCTTGCTCCAGCGATCTTATTGAGAAAATTTCTCTCTCCTTTTGCGAGTTTGGGACATTAACGATTCATAAACGTCAAAGAAGAAACGTTACCGAAGCTTAGAGGAAGATTTCCCGTACCCCATTAAGACACCGAACGAAATATAAGTCCTATTTTCAATTTTCCTTCTTTTCTTTCTCCTTAAATACTTCCCCTTTATTCTTATTTTACGTCAATGACGTTCAAGCTAACGTTTAAAGCTTCCATCGAAGCGTGATCGGTCACGACGCGGTACGTTAAAAATTATACGACATTAACGCGCGATCCGATATATACTCGCAAAAGGTGAGCGTGTACTAACCGGGTAAAACTGCATTCACGCCAACGGAATATTTCCCGTTTCGTAGTTTTACACGGCTTTCACCTCCGATATCGTCGTGGCTGCAATTTCTCCCACCATCGGGCCTGTGCTTTAAAGGACGAACCACGCTGGTACACCTGCCACGTTCGAGAAAATTACGTAATTCTGTTCTGCTCTTGTATTAATAATTCAGGTGGGAATCCACGCGCGCGAACTGTCTGAAACGTAAAGCCGGCTGTTAATTCGTTCCGAAAGAGAGTGGGAGGAAAAGAGGAAGAAAAAAAAATATTAATTTGAAAGCATCGCAAGCGGAATGCTTTCGAGAACGTTCCCGACTCATTATAAGATATTATTCGGTGTTTGCTCGGCCCGTTGAACTTGCATATGCATACGTAGGTAGTATGCACGCTGGTTTCTGACAACAGGGGAGAGTATTTAATTCGTCCGGATTTCGTGATTTTTTCTTGAATGCCGAGAAATTCGCGACTGATTTTAATTCTGAGTCACGTAGTAGACGGTAGGCAACGAAGAGAGAGGTGAAACAATCGAGCGAAAGTAACGTGACCTCGTTTATACTATGGTAAAGTTTCTGTTTTTCTATCCTAAACCCACCCTCCAATCTTTTTTCTTTCTTTTGGTCATTATCCGATAGAGAACGTCGATACGCGAAGGAGTTTCGGGGTACGTTGACCACCGGAAAACGTGACTAATGTGAGAGAATGAGAAAAAGAGGGGCATAAAGTCGAAGGTAGTCGAGCGCTAGGCGAACTCTCGAACCATTTGTCCAACCGGGAGGACGTAAAATGGCCACCGTAAAAAGACAGATGCCGCTCGTTAAACCGGCCGGCCGGAGGGTGCTTGAATTTTAAAACGTGCGCGTGCCTGGCGTCTCGGACTTATGTTGGAACGTGCGATTAACTTTGAGGGAAAAATCTTGTTTTTTGGTCTAATGTACACGTGTACGAACTTTATACATTCTTTTTGGGGTTTGTAAAAAGGGATTGGGATCAGGAAACGGTCTTACAAGAACAAATATAGCATGAATGTTCATTTTTAGAAGGATTAGACGAGGTGCTGTTGTAAGAATTACACAGATAAATTTCTCAGAAAATTAATTTTTATTAAAACAATAAAATACATTCGTCATTATAATTGAAAAAAATTGAACATTACAAAACAAAAAATAGATAGATAGATAGATGCGATTTATTACTTCATGGGCAAGGCCCGTAGAAGAGATTGAATACAAATATGCTGGTAGTATATGAATACAATAATCTTAAAAAACGACTTAAAACTAGAACTTAAATTTAAACTTAATATAGAGCTGAGTAACAATTCAGTTTCGAAGCGTCCGATTCGGAACTAAGTTTAGGTACCTAAACTAAATTCTAATATTCTAATTCTAATTTCTAATATTCTACCTAAATAAGTAGAATAACACGGAAGCTGGGCAAAAGAAAAGTTGGACAGTACGTGTCGCGTTAAGTGGAAATTCCTGATGACGATCCTACAAGGATATTTATATTCCTGGCACCTAACCCCCGTAAATCCCTGGTCGGCAATTAGGGGTGTGTCGGCCTACCAGTCTTGGTCTCGTCTCGTTCAACCTTCTACCTCGCGGCGGTCGTTAACGCGAACTATCGTTGCACGACGTGGTACTAACTCGTTCTATGTTCTCTCTCCCTCTTTCATCCCTTCCACACTCATTCCACAACGCCTAGTTCTCTCCTCGTCTCTCATACACGTTCTCTTCTCCTCCCCACTCTCAGTCGGTACTCGTTAACCTCTCTCGTTGCCGCAAAATGTGGCCAAATTACCCAGCCCAGTCCCGCGGTGTACGCACAGCGGCGTGGCGTAACGTCAGATTTGTCAGCCGACTCGTACTCTCGATAAATGACGCCCGTGCCTCGAACGAATAGCTTTCAGCGTGCTTCGCGCTGCTCGTAACACGTGCGTGTAACGAGCGGAACCTCTCGTCGCTTCGCGAATTTTACATCGTGAAAGTTTAAGGGCTCGCAGCTCGGTAGGTGCGAACGAATAAATCAACGTTACGGTCTTATACACTTTCGAGAGGACGTACTCTTCGCCCTTTTAAGCTTCTCTTCCTATCGTCCGGATTAGATCTATCGTTCGTGGGTTATTTATCGTTTCAATAGTCATTAGTGGTATCGCTCGTTGTCAATCCCGTGGATATATTTCATTTGAATCTCTACAGAAAATTTCATTTCGGTAATGGTGGTAACCTACTTGATTGGTACTTGAAATGTGTAAGTGGGAAAGTAGAGTAAAAAGTTTTTGATAATTGAATCGTTTATTTTGCAATTGTATAAGTTCTAAGTTTGAAACATATATTTTAATGATATTTATAGTTGTAATGTAAGCATGAAAATTAGAACTATGAAAAATTGATTTATTCGAAATAAATTGCTGAGTTATGTGAGCCGTTTATTTTGAAAGTGGCCTAAGTCCATTTTCCCAAAAAATCAAGTTAGCTGTATTAATATTCACATTTCTACCTTAGATTTGCATTTGGATATAAATTGTAATTAATAAAAAAATGGAGTTAGGTCACTTTCAAAATAAACGGCTCATGTATTGATCAGTGTCTAGTGTTTTCTTTAGAACATTCAACAATGTCACTAAATATATACAAAAGTCGAGAATCGCCTATATCTGTTAGACATACATTCGTGACAGTACATTCATCGATATAGTCTGCCCACAGATGTTCCGTAATATCCATCACCGCTTTCACACACATAGAACACCCAACCACGTTAGCTATCCTACTTGTAAAACTCAAGGAGATCGCGAGCTAGGTAAGATAAACACCGGATAAAGAGTAGTTTCGAGAAATGGGACACGCCGTCGCTCACGTAGCTACGTTAGACAAGGTAGAGAGAAGGTAGAAACGACATAGTTTGGTCGCTTGGTTCTACTCATTAACCAACCTCCAACCAACCTCCTGTGTCGTAGCGAAATGCGTTCTAAGTTATGGCAACGACATATGTGCTGGCGTGCGAGCGTTGCGTGGGCGCTTCCATAAAGTGACGTCAGATTTGTCACGTACGCTACGGTACCAGGGGTAACAACAAGTTCGGTGGAAGTTTCGTTGGGAAAGGCTTTATGCCGTTCTCGTAATTTGTTCCACCGCCTACCGGTGGCTGCTGTGTCTTTATGTCACGCCACGGGTCAACCGCTCGCTCGTTAACCTCTCGCGCGAGTCTAAAATCTAGCCAAATTATCCAACCCTCCTTCTTTCCTCTATTCTTTTTTTTTTTCCTCGTACTTCCTGCATCACCGAAATCTCGTGACCGTCGAATTTCCTGACCCTGCCAAGAAGTAAAGAGAGTTGTACGAGACACCCCTTGCCTCTCTAAACGCTAACGACTTCGAGCAGCATTACGGAAACTTTTTATCGGGGTAATACACACCATCGTTCGTTCATATTCCGTGTGCCTTAAGCTTACCGAGAGAAAAGCGTCGATTCGTTGGCACTTAAGGGCCATCACGCGAGCCGCTATTATTTCTCTCTCTCTCTTTTTCTGTTTTTTAATCCATCGAAAAGAAACCAGCAAGGCTTGGCCCTCGAGCGAGAAAAATACACGCGATTAAAGCTCTAGCTCGTTTTAAGCTAACACCCTCGCGATATTCCTTCGATGAGGCAGGATAAACGTAATAACGCGGGAATTCCTGGGATAAGGAAACATTTATCCGTTCTTATCTCTTCTTCTTCTTTTTTTTTATTTCTTTTAAAAGAACGAGCAACCTCGTTCTCTCTCTTTTTTTCTTCTCTCAACAAGATAACATTTTTATCTTGATCCTTAATACACCCACACACACACTTTCTTCGACGATATCTTCTCTCCGTTTCCCATCAACGCTATCGTCGCTACCACTCCCCGATAGAATTAAAGTACGCCAAACGAGTCGCGAAAATGTCGAGTCTACCTTTTAACCGACAGGGCCGTTTATCGCGAATCGGAGCGTAAGGAGTCGCACGACTTGTTCGATGATAAGGCAAGGTAGATAAGCCAGGTTAAAGAAAAAAGAACCATCCTGCGAAGAGACTATCGAACGACGAAAAATGACATCAACGACGCCTTTCGATGGCGTCGGCTTCTTTGCGATATCGATCCCGCGATACGGCGAATATCTTACGTGGCTTTATCGAATATCCTACGATAACGTCGACGATCGCGTAAGAAAAAAGAGAGAGTGCATGCTCGCGTTATAGGAACATTCTTGCTATACCATCGACTAAACTTTTTATCTTTCTCTTTTTTCCACCACCCTCTTTTTTCCAGTACGCGCTCGGGAAACTATATATATGCCTCGTTTCCATCGAATATTATATTCCTTTCCAGACCATATTTCCGTGACTCTCGTTCTCGTGCAACTTGGATTACATCCATACCGGTGCTTTTTCTCCCAGTCATCAAATCTTTCGCGATACTACCTTCCGATCCTTCTCTCTCTCTCTTTCTTTCTATTTCGTTGAGTTTTAAGCTTCCAAGCGAGAGAAAGTTGGCGACCTCGTCGCTCGATATTTCCTCTCGGTTCGCTCGAGATACGTCAAAACGTCGATTATGCTCGTCATTTTCCTCCGATATCGCATCATTATTTTCGATAGATTTACTCCGTCTGCCTTATCGTACCTTTACTTTCATACGTACCGTTCCCTCGTCCGTTCGTTCTAACGACTTCCGTGGAATGAAAAGCGGATGAAATTCCTTACCTGGCGTAACTTGAAACTTGCTGCTCGGTATCGTTACGCTTGAACTTTTCGCTCCGGCCGGTATATTTAAGGTGATCGCGCGTGAGAGCACGAGGACTAAAATCCTACGTTGTTACTCTCATAACTTTTGCTTCATTAATTAACAGCCGTTGTTATAGCTTCACGAACGATCCGACGTGTAATTATATACTCTTAGAGAACCCGAGTCGAAATTTTAACTTTGGCCCTACAAAGCTTACTTTTCTTTGTTGTTTCTGTATGTTGCTTGAATTAAGACTTGCTTTCATTATAAGAGATGCTGTGGTAGGTTTAGTGGGTTTGACGAGTGATATAAACCTAGGTTTGACCCTACAGAATGTATGGAGAGTACGAGTATGAGCTAAGCGAGTTTTTTAAACCTCGGTTTAACTCTTTAAAACCTACAAAAATGTAGTTTTATACAAATATAGGTTTTGGACACTTGAAAAACCAAGTTTGTAGGATTTGGAGGGTCTAAACGAAATGTATAAGCTACGTTTCCTCTAAACGAAGTTTAAAAGCTACATTTTGACATTTAAACGATCTAAATGAAGTTTATAAGCTACGTTTGGACATTTAAAAACCTACAAATGTAGGTTTTGGAAAGTCTAAACAAATTTTATAAGCTACATTTTAACCCTCCATTTATTAAAACCAGACAAAACAGCCACTTGTATATCAAAAACATAGTTTATTCGCCACATATTTTCCCTATTCCATACAAGCTTCATTTTTAATCTCAAACTTCTAACAAACCATTTTGGAAGGTCGCGAAATTTCACTGACACGCTCGTCGCATCTTGAGAGAGAGAGAATATAGAAAAAAAATATATATTAACGTAGACAGACTCAGCAGTCCCTTTTCATTCTCGCGATTTAAAGCGCGATCTCGCGCGTGGCTGTGTACAAGTGGGAGACCAGCGCCTCTTAAAAACCAGACGAACTTCCTCCTCGTCCCCGTTTTCAGCCGACCCTCAAAACCTATTCTCCGAGACCCCTTCTCTCTCTCTTTCTCTCGGCCCCTTCTGTCAACCTAAAGGTTGAAGTTAACAGCCCTTGTGGGCGTTGCGGGTAGCCGTAGCTCGTCAAGTGGCACACTTGTTTATTTACGAGCTACCTTAAGAGCGATTTGTTCTCTCTCTCTTTCTCTCAAGGATCAGCTATCGTTTTGTCGTGGGCACGCCTGAAAAACATTGCCGAGTCAGCCCGCGAAGCGGAACGAATTTCTCCTAAAAACCCTTTTTTCTTCCTTTTTACTCCCTCGATCGAGGTTTATCGGGCGAAAGAAAGAAATCGGCTGGAATTTGTCGAGATCCTTTCGATAATTTGTGTTACCGATATGAAAAGGATCAAACTCTTTTTTTACCTTCCAACCGCTTGGTTTGTTCTCTGTCATGATGTAGGAGAGAGGGGGAAAAAAAGGAAAAATAAACTACTAGCAAAACGGAACCGCTTACGCGCAAAACCGATGGAACGACGTGCTCTCTTCATTATTACCGGCGCCGAACGTATCCGATGGCCCTAATCGGTGACAAATTACGTTCGTAGTTGAACGTACCCATCACAAAAGCTCGCTCGCTCGCTCGCTTTGCTTTGAAACGTTGAATTTCGTCGAAACGTTGCCTTCTCGCAATGGAGTCGTAACGGTAATCGCCTGCGCAGTCTATTATTTCTTCGTCGTAAAAGGCAACACCATAACCGTTATCGCGATCGTCAAATACGTCAAAGCCATAATCGTTATGCGAAAGCTCGGCTTTAATGCGCGGGAGACACAAAATCTCTATCGTCGTTCGTATATGGATGATGAATCTATATATAAGCAATATCGTAATCTGGCCAATAACAAGCGAATACGAGAGTGGGACATGCGCCACGGGGATATATCGACAATTTTATCGGGGCAATTGCTCGAAATCGAACGCGATATATCATCGTACACCGTGTCTATACTTAATCGCATCACTATTTATTCTTCGCGAAATTTTCGACGCGATAAGCCTCCAATCGCCCGCAAAATACCGTCATCGGAGTCCTTCTCGAATTAGCATCTCGCGATATAATGTACCTACCGTGATTGTACAGGGATCGAATTTTGTCAGCGATCGTAATACCGATCGTCGTGTGATGGGTAGGTAGGTATATAAAATCGCGTTATGTCGATCGATCGACGTTCTTGATGATAAAAGTGGATTACGTGTAAAATAGAGTCTAAGTATATCGATGCAATAAGAAAAGTTATCGATTTTCACAGTCTTTCAAATTGTGTGCTCTAAAATTTCTTCTCACGATATATGGCGTATCGTTACTATAATTATCAAACCATGTCATTTTTAATCCAATTTTGGTTCACTCGAACGAACTTCGTAGCTCTGCTCTAAAATTCTCGCTAATTTAGGTCGCGATATATCGAAAAGCTCTAAAAACAGCAGTTTTTCGGTTCATAGTTTATAAAGTTGTTTTAAGACATAGGATCATTGGTCGTCGCGACAGTTCAAAATCGAAAGAAATAACGAAGGTTATTCGCACGAGAATAACTTGCGGGTGACTCGATTTTACCCACTTTCTTACACAGTATTCGATTCTAAAAAGCAACCTTCGCCGTTGCCACTTACTTCGCTCCGGTGACTCGTCTACTCTCCAACACCGAGAACCCGTATAACTCTATTGCCGTTCCGTATAGCTTGTAAAATATGGAAAAAGAAGTAGAGGGCAGGCGTAAGCGTTTGTCAGACACGAAGGTAGAACTGGAGGATGCTTTCTAAAATTCTTTCTCGATGCTACCGTAGCATGAATGATGTAGCGGGATGCTCGTATTACCTTCGGAAGATCCGAGTCCGATCTCATCGACATTTCTCGTATTTTATTTTTCTTTCTATCGTTTGTATAAGACAGAAGAAACGTATCATATTTCTTATGATTAATTAATACAATAAAATTTCGAATCCTAATTTATTTCATTATTTATGATTACTATTTTATTTTTAACACATATATGATAATGAAAACCAAGAAAGTAACTATACTTATACTCTCCTGATTAGTTTGGATAACTGAAGTTCGACTATAATTTAATTGATCAACGAAAATTTGTGATTACTATTTTATTTTTAACACATATATGATAATGAAAACCAAGAAAGTAACTATACTTATACTCTCCTGATTAATTTGGATAACTGAGATTCTACTATAATTTAATTGATCAACGAAAATTTGTGATTACTATTTTATTTTTAACACATATATGATAATGAAAACCAAGAAACTAACTATACTTATACTCTCCTGATTAGTTTGGATAACCGAGATTCTAATATAATTTAATTGATTAACGAAAAGCGAATGACAAAAAAATCGATCTTAAACCATATGCACATTTTGGTTAACAATTTGGTTAGGAAGTCTACAGAATGTACAACCTAACACCTTACTCTCTTTCGCTATTAACGAAGCAATTAAGTGAGCGATTATGCCGCAAGTGTCAAAACTAGGAGACGAAGGTATCAAAGCGGACCAACGCTAATCGTCTACGGTATCGTTAACATCGATTCGTTACACGAGCGAACTTCGTAATTATACATCCGCCTTAGTCGTCGAAGCAAGCTCCAGTCCTATTTACAGATCGCCGTCGTGAGAAGTTCATTCGTTACTCGTTAAACTTCCTTGTAGCTAGAAAGCCCCAAGAGAAAATAGTTAAATCCTTAGATCGGCGATGAATCAAGCTTCGTCGATCGGCTTACATCATCGTTTAGATATAAACGAGAAAAAGTTTCTTTATTTTTATAATAGCTTATTTGGTTATCTATTTGGAAGCAATTGTTGAACTTTGCATTTTAAATTGACCATGAATACGTTAAAATACTAATATTACATACGTTAATAATACATGAAAAATCAATTAAAGTTACTAGGTCCGAGAATAAATTGGAAAAGTTCAGAAATGTATTCGGGTCAGACTAGCAGGGTTGAGAAAACAAATTTGATCTACAAAGGGTCTACACGTTAGAGATAAATAACGAGATATAACTCAACAAAAATTATAATCCAATAACTTTTATCTACCAACAAACGATAAGTAACTCGACATGGCTACTAGACGAGCAATAAAAATGTCTATGTCTTATCTTTAACTCACGTGAACCAATATACGAAAAAACGAACAACATGTCGTTCTCTTATCGTTTTTCCGTACGACAAGAAAGGACCATCCTTAAACGAAGGAAACGTCAAGAGAAAAGCCCACTGTCTTGGATTCGATAGGAAGAGCGGTGAACAGAAGGAGGATGAAAAGAGGGGATAGAGGTTGGCGGTTGGGACGACTTATTAAATTTAACGTGCCACAAATTCTTGGTCTGCGTGAGAGAGACGGTAGATTCGTTGAGAGAAAAGGAAGAACAGAGATAGAGAGAGAGTATAACCATGGACCTTCGGGTAGACGTTATAATATACAACTTCGGGATCGCCAAATTCCCTTCTAAATACCCCGCCTAACTGGCTTACGACTGCAGCAAGGAGAAACAGAACGGTAGCCAACCGGTGGCGCTAGGGACTACCTCTGTCCTTTCCTCTCTCCTTCTTCTTGGGTTTACCACGCACACGTGTAACAGGCCGCGTAGCAGACTGGTTGGTGGGGCCAATATTACCCAGCAAATATGCCGTAAATACACGTGCTCGTGTCACCCCTGAAAACGTTTCCGCAATTCCTGTTCGGTCGAGTAGCGTTCCAGAGTAGTCTTCCTTTCGGTAGACGACAGTACGCTTGGTAGAACGGGTCTTGGAAGATCAACGAGGAAGCAAAGACGAAAGAGAGAGAGAGAAATTGTAAGTGGTCGAAGGCAGTCCTTTCGAGCTCATGCTTCTTTAACGAGTCTCGAGCAACTCGAAAAGAAGAAGGAAGGAAAAAGAAGAAGTATACAGAGAGAACGACGAGAAGAAGGTTTAAGACGGGACCTAGGGAGAAAAGAAGTAGGAGGGAGAGAAGGCACGAGCCAGCAGCGAGCCAGTGGGGACTCCGCAAGACAGGCGGACGGTGAGAAGGGTTGGGAGGATGCTACAGGGACGAGCTATCTCTCCGTAGAACGTAGGATCAGAGACTAGAGAGACAATACAGTCAACAGCAGACGCGGCAAATTGCCCGTTAATAATCCGTGGCCCGAGGGTAGGAGGAAGGTGGTGGCTGGGGTAGGCCGGAGGTTAGGGGGAAAGTTCGCTTCTCTCGTTGTTTCCCATCTCTTTCTATCCATCTATCTCTTTCCATCTAACTTTCTCTTCCCTCGTTCTCTTTGCTTTTTCGAACGGGGGACCAACCCGATGAAATATTCCACCCTGATCCGATGTAATTGCGACGTCGTGCTTGAAAATTCTCGTAGGCCCTCGACGAGGGCCATATTCAGACCACGAACCTCGAGAAAAGGGAGAGCATTCGCGTGTTTGTCTTCTCTTCCGAACGGATTAGATCCCCGTCATGTTCCGTCCAACGCCTACGCAAATGAATTCGTTCTATACGATGTATACTTTACTTGAATTGTAAGTCCATGACGGTGTGCCGATTATTTGATATTTTCGACGGAACATCGAATTACTCTCGTTTTACGACCGAGTCGTAAAGGAATTTTTTCGTGGGCGTTGAATTCGAATAAAACGATTTCGCTCGCTAATCGTTTTCCTCCCTCCTTCCAATTGGCTTATTTTATTACTCTTGTCTCGTCTTCTCCCCAGTCATCGTTTCGATACTCGGCAAATCGTAGCATTTTATTTATCGTGAGAAAGAGGAGGGTAATAAATTTTGAAATAATACATTTCTTAGATCCTCAACAACGTTCTCACGTACACACATAAATACCGTAAGAATTTAATGTGAAAACGTTCTACGTGTGAACCGAGTATTATCCTTGAGAAGTATAATTCCAGGTCTAACCATAAAAAAGTGTTCATATCAAGTAGTTTTCCCTTTACAATTCTCAGTTATTTGTATTTTCTACTTATCCTACAATACGTATACCACGTTCGCGAGTTACTGCACCGATTTTCCCAAGGGTAATATTCCCTTAGTCCTTTTTTCTATTAAAAAAAAAGAAGGACGCAGACACGTAATTAAACTTTCCCGGTTAGCTTCCGCCTAGGATTCGCGGAAGTTACACAAAAGTACGTTGGAGTCCCGGGGACGAGAAGAAGGTAGTAGCGCGCGGCATTCTCGAGAGCGGCTCGACATCGATCGGCTTGCGCGAGAGATCGAAGAAGGGTGGATGGAAAGGAAAAGAGTTGAAGGGGTAGATAAAAAGAGGGAGGAGGGGGAGTAGAAGGAAGCGAAAAACCGTGGCGTTTGCGAAAATGCAAACTTCCTTGCCTGAGATTCGAAGAGCGCGGTAACATTGGGTGAATCGTGGGATAGAACGGAAGTCGAAGTAAGAAGCTTCGAAGTAACGGCTGGATGAGACAGAAAGAGAGGAGTTTCGTCCATCGAGAGGTCGAGACTCGCGGCAAGGAAATGCGCTTAGCGGATTTGACGCGCTTTACTCGCGCGCAGAGGTAACGATCCACTCCTTCGGTTTACTTTTGTATACGCACGACTACGCGAAGCAACGACGCCTTTTCCGTACTTCCCCTTTCCTTTCTTACCTACCTACCACTGCTGAAAAGCGTTAGGAAAGGTAAAGTCTTTCGCGAATGCCTGGAAAACTTTCAAAGTGGAATAATAGATGGTCTCGTTCGCGTTACGACGACGAAAGCAGAGGTCTAACCGTGACAAAGCGATATATTTATCCGTATAAAGGTCCGATCCTTACGTTTTCTTTTGTTCTCTGGGTTCTACTTTCCTTCCAGGCTTTTACTTCGCAGTTTTTTGCTTTTCCAAAAAGAAATTGGGGCTTTTTACGGTTTAAGGAGTCGTTTTGATTATTAACTATTTTGCTGTTTTGTATGAGGCAAGGATTGGCTTGTATTTAGAAAATAATAAACTACTTAGAGCAATCTTTGAGTAGAATATTATTGTGGGATTTTTTAATTGAATGCACATTATCTTAAATGTGTAACATACATTCGGGAATTAGAAACCCTGCAACGGATCGTGTTTCGTAATAACAAAAGGAACGTGCTCTCGAGTGGACGTTTCCTCGATGGACTGCTAAACATAATAATCGTCGTTTTGATACGGGATGTCGAACGTGATACGGGTAGATCCGACTAGTACCAGTTAATTAAATAAATCTTTCATTATTATAAATGAATATTATGGATGTAATTAATTTCTAATTTTAACGAGCTTTAGTCGTATGTGATTTAACCCATTGCATTCCAAATGCCTATTTGATTGACTGAACAAATTTTATTAGTTTAATCGTAGAGACTAAACTAATCGAACTAATAAACCTATTTTTTATCTCATTAGTATAAAATTATACAAGTGGATCATTTTCTTTCTTCGTAAAATTTAGAATATCAATTTTACACGTATTCGCCTATATTAGCGAAGTCAGTAAAAGAGAAATGATCTTCCAAGCCGAAAAGGCAAAATTTCGTTTCTTCCTTCTTTTTTTCAAGCCGTAACCCTCCGAAGCTGGCAGATACGAGTTCCCCATCCCGTATGCCAGGGGGGAGATTCGAGAGGCGAAGTTTCTTAACTCGCGACCTCCCGGTAACTACGAGTTGCGAACTAAAAACTTGTTCCGCGGAATTACCTCGTAAGTCGCAACTACGTGAAGGTTGGAGAAAGAGAGAGAGATACTGGGTCCAAAGAAATTTTCACGTCTGGCGCATCGCCGCGCTCGGAGCATTATCAAGTCGTTACACTCTACGTACGAACTCTCTTTCCTTCTCTCTTTCTCACTCAATCGTCTAGTTCGACGAAACGACGGAGGCTGCGATGCCTCCTTCGAATTATCCGTCGACGTAGGCAAGCATGCGCGCCAGCTCAGCAATAACGGATTCGTAACTATCTCGATCTAAGAGAAGAAAGAAGAAAAAAGAAGAGAAGAAATAAAGAAAGAGGGGAAAGAACAACTTCCTCCCGAGAGCGATGAACTATTCTCGAAAGTTACGATCGATTTACCTTTCCTCCGGAAGTTAAATTGCCTGGAAGTGACGACTTAATCGTTCGCTCTCACGACGAAGGCGTTTAGGGAAATTCTTCAAAACGTTTTCTCACCTTTCCAAAGAGCTTACATCGAAATGGATTGATTCGAAAAGTGTGATCGATTTAATACTAAAAATCATTGTTATTTTCTTTCTTTTGTCGCAAGACTTTAAGGTACTAGGGTTAATCGGGCACGAACAGTCGGGAGAACGACCGAGAAAATTGTAGGATGTATAAGACACACGAGGTCACGACTTAGCAAAGCCGTTTCCACTTTTCTGAATTTTCCAACGTTTCTTCGAAGAAATACAGACACGTATTAGCTTGGCATGCGTCGTTTCTTGTATATATACTTATGTACCAGACACGTACACACATACACGAGCTAGCTTATTCCCGCGTAGCCGAGCGTTTAATCAAGTTTACTACGAACGGAGAAACGGCGTTACTATCTACTCCTTTTCTCGAGCTATACGTTTCGTAGCTCCTGCATCGTTTTGTACTCCTTTCCTCTAGTCAACTCTCTCTCTCTCAGTTTTAACTTGGTCCAATTCTCTCTTTACTCTCTTCTTCACCGCAAAGTCGGTCTTTCCACACTGGTATCGTCAAGCAACGATTGCTCGTTCGCGTCTAGCGGCCGGTTGATTAGTCAGGACGGCTAAAATTGCGATCGGCAAATTGTGTGACACCGTGAGGAAGATTAAATGACGCAACGTGTGTCCCATCGGGAACGAACTGTTCGCTATAATCGTTAGGTACCCGGGCGAGCGAAAATGCGAGTGCATCGAGTCGATTTTCGAAAGATAACGCTTAATATAGGAATAAACGATTGCAACGGGTTAACAACGGTGTTCGCTTGGACTCGTTGTGTCTGTATTATTAAAGGGCAAATCGTTCTGAAAATTAACTCTCTCAATAATGCCTGCCCTGCGTATGTTCCAAGCGGGATGCAAATTTATTCGTTAATACGTGGGTATGGTAAATTTGAAGGAGGATCGACGGAAAATTCTTTGTTAGAGATGGGAGTTTTGAAAAGCTTACGTAAGCATTCATGTATGAATGTACAGGGTGGTTCACGAAGCGTGATCAGCTTATATTGTTCTGCTTGTAGTCCGATTGAAATTATTTTTTGGTTAGTTGGTATAACATTGTTCCAAAGGAGTTTTAAAGTGATTATAGTCAATTATTTATTAAGTTACCAATTTGTTATGGATAAATCTCTAAATTTATTATACTAATAGGAAAAAGAAACAAGGATAGATATAATAATTTAAAAGAAAACAGACATTATTGCAAAATACTATTTCTTTGTCAGGTACAATTACAAAGATTGATTTTAATCGACACGAAGATATTGAAAAATGATAAGAAACTTTATAAAACTACCCTAGAAACATCGAAAGTTACTCCACTTCGGAATTTCTCCGAGTGCTCGAAGTTTCCTATCTCTGGCAGAGCGCGCGATAAAAATCGTAACCACACGTGAGAAATTAAAAGAAGAAGAAAAGGAAGCAGAAGCGAAGATTTTTATCTCCTGAAATCCTACTAAAGCGAGTGCCTCCAGCAGTGGAGAGAGACGTCGCGAGTGGTGGTTTTGCGAGCGCAAAGCAGGGCGAACGTCTCTGAAGCTCCGAACGTGTAAAGCTCGTAGTTACGTGAGCGAATTCTACGTGCATGAGTTTGTATGTACGTGTGTATGAGAGAGAGAGAAAGTGTGTGCTCGTGTCTGGCTGGAGGGCTATGGGCTTCGAATTCACACCCGAACGAACGAAAGGATTCAATGACGTTAATTTGATTCACTTCACAAAGAGCTTTGACTGCCGCGACGTTGGGCTCGCGTGCGTCCGTCTCCCCCCTCTCTATCCTTCTGTGTGTACGCGTTACCTTGTGTACGTCCTGCTGGGCGTTCATACCTATTCACCTGAGCGACGATGTGCAACGAAATCTGTGTTGCGACGAAATTGACCGACGAAGCCATCCACCAAATCTTTGCTCGTCCACGCGTCTCTTCGAATGATTCACGCGTGAAAAAACAGTATGCTAGGAATCTTTTAGAAAGAAATGAAATTCTTTTCTGGTTCAAAGAATTAATTTATAATTACTTTTTTTTTATTGTATTGTATTGATTATGAAGTGTAAAATGTGATATAGGAATTTTTAGAAAAATTTCTTTGGTGTGGCGGTGATTCTTAAATTCATTTTATGAACAAGTAGATACTGGAATTAGTATTATGTAACATATAAAACTATTATATTTTAGTAGTTTCACTATTTGCGTAAAATCTAGTGGTTAGAGTCACTTCTAGATTATATTAAATTTATTAACACCCTCATTCATGACAAAGTACATACTTATAACAATTCTATACCTTACATCCTTAAAAATTCGCGAATCGATAACTTAATTACATAGTACCTATAAATAATAATTCCGCTAGAGAGCACCGTTCGATTATTCAATAGAAGATAAAAGTTGAGTGCATGGAATTAAAAAAAAGGAGAGCAGACAGGATTACGTCAAACGAGCGGAAAAGGTAGATCCTTATGGATGAAACGGTATTCCCGTTTTGAATAGGGAAAAAAATCGTCCAGGGGAAAGAGGGAAAACCCTAACGTAGCGTGGTTAATCCGATACGGAAATGGTGACTGATTCGAGACTCTGGTAAAGGTAACTCTGGTCGAGTCGTAATGGTATCGACGAACGACTGGAGTCGTGCAAATAAGTTTTCCAACGATTCGTAACGTTTTACGCAAGAGGGTGGAGTGAAACGGGGTAAGAAGAAAAGAGTGGAATTACGAAAGGTCAAAGACAGAGGGAACGATCATCGTTTTTTTCCCCTGTCTCTCTTTCTTTCTTTCTCTGCCCGGAAGAAAGCATTCGTGGTACTGGATCATCAAGAGAGGAGCCAGCGTGGTGGCGTGTTCCCGGTGACTCGTTAGAGGAAGAAGGTCGTTTCCTCTTTCCTTTCCATTGAGAGCAGGAAAGCAAAGTCACGTTCGTCAACCGCAGCAAGCGATTGCTCTTTCCTTTGAGCTCTCTCGGCCCAGATCTCTTCTTCTTCTTCCCGTCTCTTCTTATTCCTCGATCTCTTTCGTTTCTACCCTTTGTCGTTCGTTCGAAATCTCTCTGGGTCCTCGGCTCCACGTGCGCATTACCTTCCCTCTCATCTACTCTCTCTCTCTTTCTATCTTTTCCTCTCCTTCAGGGCTCATTAGTTTTGTTAACCATCGAGAAGTACCATCGAGCGTACTCGACTCTTTTCCCACGCGTGTTTCGTTTTGAACGATGACGATCGAGTGGTTCAATGAAGAGAATAAAATGGTGACAAGAGCGAATATTTATATTTCAAATTGCTTTCCATTTTAGAAGTTATTAGTGCGTTATAAAAGTTATAAAATATTTCGATACGAAAGATATTTTACAAATCACTAAAAATCTACACGACTGATGGATACGAGATAAATAAAAAAATACGACTTCTATTGACATCGTCTCGTATCCAGTTCATAAAAATACGTCTAGGGATGTATGTAAAAAAAAATCCGACAGTTTTATACGGAGTCATTAAAATTGGTTTCTAACGAAGAACGCTTCGTACTTTTTTTTTCTTTTACCCAGACTTTAAATAATCCCAACGGATACGATGGCGGTATAGTAATTGAGGTGGAAATAGAATGGAACGAGCAGATGTTCGAAACAAATTTCTCAAGGGATAGTGGCCGATATAAGAAAGCATGCGCCGGAGCACGGACGATGCACCTTTCGTTTAAAACGATGTATGTACCTTCGATGATATCACGCGTACAAGATTTTCGAACGTATTTCATCGCATTGGGAATTATTCTTATCAAATATATATATGTACATATAAGTAGAATTAATTCGTATGTATTATCAAAATCTTCCCACGTTCCCGTTTCTCTAATAATATACTCCGATATTCTCGCGAATACCTCTTCCACAATTTTCGGTCTCTATTGTTTTATTCCCGCAGGAAGGAGTTACGAAAGTCACGGTATAATAGAAGCGGAGAGCCGGTCGATCGCGAAAACGTGTCGTCAGAAGGAAATACAGAACGGAATCGCTCGAGTAATACGAGTAGGCAAACACGAGGACATGCTTTAAAAGCGCAATAGCCACGCTCTCGTGTTGACTCGGCTCATTGCGAACACTTATGTATCTCATCTCGACGTAAAGCGAAGTAGTCCCGGCCCGTTGTGTGTATTTAACAAATTCGCGAGAGAATCCACCCTCTTCTATACTCTCCTCTTCGTACACTCTCTCCTGACTTTCTCCTCACCCTTTTCCTACTCGTCCACTTTACAATCGGAGCGTTTTAGGGTGCGTCAGCAAACACTCGCTCGTCTAGCGAGACTCATTATCGATTTAAAACCTACCAAACGATGGGAAATCAATTTATTATCGATTGTAGAAAAAGCAACGTTTCTACGAGTACATATAATTACTCTAAAAGTCGTTTCCACCGAGTGCGGAAAATTTCGCGAAACAACTTCTGATAAGATTAAACTACTCGCATTGTTTGAAAGAGCCCTTTTAAAAGCAGCTTTTTTAATTAGACCGACCAGCAGGTGGAGAGGGTGAGAGATCCGTCCTTACCGCCGGAACGGAAAGTACGTTTTTGCAAGTTAGCGGAGCATGTTCGGCTCCCAGAACACATTTCATACCAACGCTAAAAATGTTCCTGGTCTCGGTTAAAGTTCTTGATAGAAGCTCTCACGCGAAAGCTCGATGCGTTTTAACCACGGAGAATGCATTTTTTTTTTTTAGAAAGAGTGTGTATTTTGCTGGTCAACGATTTTTAAGATTTCTAATTATACTTTTGATAATATATCTTAGCCGATAGGTTTCTTGTTTCCTTGACATTTTTCGAAAGCAGAATTCCAGTTTCTGGGAGTTATTTGACTTTGAGTACGAATTTGAGAAAAAAGGTTTTGGTTCCTTTTTTCATCTCTGCCGGTGGGTAAGGGAGAAAAGGGAGAGAAAGGAATCAGGGTCCCTCCGATATTAAAGATTCGTTCGATATTTTAATGCACGAATGTATCAACGTCCAAGATGACAGTAGCGTAGTCACTGAATCTTTTGAGTATTGGCATATAATAAAAATTCTGTAAAAAAATATAATGTTTTTATTATTATCTTCTTACAATTACAAAGGAACTAAAATAAGCAATAATCGTGTATATATAATCAATTTGTTATTAATATAAAAAACTATATTTAAACCAAGTGACTTAGTATTTAGAAAAGGATCACCTCTATTTAGAAAACCTTTCTGGAAAATATTTTTGCTCGTTAAAGATGAATAAAATTGATAGTAGAAGAGTTTACAAATTCAGAGAAAAACACGGGCCACGTTTCTACGCTACTGCTCGGGAAAACTAAAAGTTCAAAGAGCCAAGAGAGTGGAAAGGGGAGATATACCTAGCCACCTCGCGAGCTTCGTCTTTAACCATCCATCATCCTTCATCAGGCTCGTACGCTTGTCGTACGTTCAGGGGAAAAGAATAATCACCGTAGTGGATGCGCGGTTATAAATACGTCGGTTCCGTGTACATTAATGTTTTTACTCGAAACGTGGAAAGCGAGGTAAAAAAGAAAATCGTGGGACAAATCGTTAATACTAGGTATTTTTCAGCAGTCTCCCTTTTTTGGTCTAAAAAAAAAACCGCAAGATCTTTCTCTCGCGACAAAGAACAAAGAGTATTTTGCGGACACCGAGTCTCTTCGATTCATTTTTCTTCGGGCGACTCGTCGACCTCCTTTGGATAAAAAGACGGGCCGAGAAAGATCTCGACAATGACGGTGACGATGATGATTCTGGGACCAAAGGATTAAAAATATTTTCTTTCCCGAAGGCTTTCGAGAGGAAAACGATTTTATCGACCGAATCGTTCTTATAATCACGTTGTCTTTCAAGAAAGGTACAAAATGCATCGAGGAAGAAGAGAAAATCATTGAAAGAAAACCATCCAACCGTTAATGTAACTTCGTTTCTTCGGATTCCCGTCCGATTACTTCGAAGTTCTTCGCACAATTTTTTTTTTACTACTTCTTTCTATCATCCCTTCCTCTTGTCCTTCGTAGAAAACTAATTCCGTACGGTCGATGTAAGTACGTAACACGTACAGCGAAAGTTCTCGCACACTAGACGGGTTGCTTTTCGCTCGGCGAAGGTTAATGGCTTCACCCTCCTTCCGCGAAGAGAGGCTCATCGGATTTCTATCGGATCTCTTGTCAGCCGCCTTAATCGCTCAACGAACGATACGCGTCCGGTCTAGCTCTTCGATAACCGGTGCCGCTTCTTCCTCGTCACGGCGCCACCGATCCGCCGATCTATGATTGAACTCTCGTTGCTTTCATGCCTTTGAAGAGAGGGAAAATCGTAGGGAAGCAGAGGGCAGAGCTTAAAGATCGCTTTATGCTCGAATCGATAAGTTAAAAGTTCTCGCTACGAAGTTATCCTCGTTGGGAGAAGTTCTTTTGTGTCGACGATGGGAAAGAAAAGGAGTGGGGGATATTAAAATAATTCCATAGAGACGTTTGCCTCGACGAGTTTCTTTTTATTTTAGTAGGCGAGAACGATAGAAAGAAACGTGAGATAAAAAAAAAATAATAATATTTCTATCCAGAAAGCACCCCGGGCCCTTGTTCGAAGCGATGGTAAATCCCTGTCAGTTGCGCTGCCGACAGGACGAGGGTCGTAATTTCCTGCCAGATAACGATTTTCCACTTGAATTATGCACTTTTCGATAGACTCTTCCGAAGTGACACGAATTCGAAATAGAATGGTGGTGCTTTATCGATCGGTATCTGTTCGCCCTTGCGCGACCTCTGTTCCCCCCTACTAAAATTGATTCCCTGTTTATTTGTGCATTCGTACGGAACGTAGAAAATTGATACGTCGTTCATTGACCATCGATTCGAAGCTTTTCATCTAATTCTTTATAGTTTTTTCAACGAATGATCCGTTAAAACGATGAGATATCGTTTCCTTATACCAACGTGTTATACTACTTTTCTACGGTACGGGAATATATCGGTCGGAAATGTGCAAACACGCTGCTCGTCGATATGATAATATTTCTAACGCTTATAATACACATTGTACATAGGGATGATAAACGAGCTAGATATACTACTAGATAGCGAGAGAGACGATAGGAGCTCGACTGACAGGTAGAGTAACAAATTCCTCTATCGAGACATCTACACGCGCTCGTGCCATTATACGCCATACCACCGTCTACTAGGAAGCACGAGCGAACGTCTATTATATGCCAGATATACAGATATTAATTGCATCAATCGCACGAGGATTCGAGATTGCTCTCGAATCGACCTCGATTTCCTTTTCGTCACGAGTAGACTGTATTTTGAGAAGAAATGCACCGATTGACGTCGAGAATCTTCATTTCCGATGTTTGGTTATCAACTAAAATTGCAAATGAAACATCTTTGCCACTGGATATTCATCGTTTTGATAGGAATGACGTAAGCAACGGACCCGTAAATATACGGGATGGTCCATTTGAGCAAGGCCACGTAAATATCTCTTGCAAAATATTTTACATGCAATTTGAATGGTACAAAAATATCGATACGTATTTCTATGGTCAAGGTTCTTTATTTATATAAATATTTCGTATGCCAGTATATGAATCAGCATCTATAAGAAGATATCCGATCCTTCCAACTTCCATTTATATAAATCCATAAAACACGAGTCAAAGTGTAATCTGCGAGTGATACGAAAAAAAATGCATTATTCCGTATAGCGATATGAAACATGGAAAACATAAAACCCTTTTGATCTTTTGAATACTTTATCGCAGATAATTAAATCGTACAAATATTTTCGTATATTTGCAAAGCCAAGCGCGGTTACAAACTATAACATCGTTATCGAAGCTCGCTACAAAATCGAAAAGAATTCCATCGAAGATAAAATAAAATAATATGAAAAATTATTATGTGTACTAAAAAAAACAATAATAAGAATATTTTTTTATCAAAACAGTGCTGAATGCTGCTATAAGTGTTCATAGTTCGAATGGGTATCAAAATTATATATATATAATTTATATAATTTATATAATTTATATTATACACATATAATATATCATATTGAATTATTCAATTAGATTTCGACAAAGTACCTAAGTACTTCTATTCACGCGACATAACAATCAACCCAAACTAAACAAAACCTTGTAAACACCTAAACACAACAAAAAAAGAACATATCTACCTAAATAATAGAAATTATAATTCAGAGATCGCGATAGAATCCCACGAGACCTTGATGCAGGTTCATTCGCTTGTGTACGAGTCTCGCCGACAGGCCACCTGTTTCCGGTCCCTTCTGGCGTTGACATCGACAGATCCGCTTATTATGCCGTGCAGTCGATCATCCTAGTCCCAGCAGGAGGTCGCCTTAACGGCCCCGACGAAGCTACTTATGCTCGCATATGTAGAACGTCGAACGGACCACCACCGGCTGGTGCCATCGTCTCGGCCATCGTACGCTGGCATCCGTAGCTGTTTCTCTATCTCTCTCACTCACACACACACACTGTAACCGCATGCCTCCCATGCACGCATTCAAATTAATATCGTGGAGATTAGTGGAAGCGCCGACTAACTAACTGGCTGTCGGCAATCTGGATTACCGCCGTTACAACGGCCGGGTCAACGTTATGGGCTGCCTCGCGATTAATCTCTTCAGAATTTGGAGAAATTGAAACATTGCCCGTGTGATCGCACGGTTCGTAGTCTTCCAAAACCCCCTCCCAACCCTCCCCCATTTCTGTCGTCCTTTGAACGAGCGCTTTGATGGGATCAAGCTTTCAATATGGTCGGTGTAAATCACCGAATGGTAGGCAAGCCAGACCCGAACCCCCCTGAGTACTTTCTATCCTCGATGGATTTATACGATATTTTCGCAGGACCCACCTTTTTCCGTACTTATTAAACGACGTCATTGGATTTATTTCATCCGGGATACGGGAGTAGTAGGGAGTTCGAGTCAACAGAGAGGGGAGAAGGTTTTGAGAGAAAGTTTGGTAGAAAAGCGTGGACTTAATTAAAGAAGATATTGTAGTACGTTGCAAAACTCGAGTTTTGCGTTAAGAAAGTTTGAGCTTTTTTGATATCAAGAGAAAGGAGTTTTCCAAAGCCGACCTTCGTCGATCAACGTCGATCGGAGTATCGATCTACTCTAGGTAAAATAAATCCATGCTTTTCCTCGCTTGCGTAACTTACTTACTGCTCGATACGCAAAACGAGAGGAATATTAAGAAGAGGAAGAAGATCAGGGGTGGAATGAAGGTAGGAGGAGGAAAGCAGCAGAGGGAAACAAGGGCCTCTAGGGCTGTTTCTTAGCTCAGGATATTATCCCGTCCGTAGGAAGCCATCTTTTACGCACGCGGAATAGCAATGACGACGTTCGGAGGACGAACGGATAAAAGTGTATCGAGATACTACTCCCAGGCCGTAAAACGTGTTTGAGAGACGTGTAGGAACGCGAGTATCGCGAACAAAATACATAGACGAATGTGCGTCTGTTTCTTTTCATTATTTTCCTCGTCTCTTTCTTTCCTATGCGTGCGTGTGCAATCTCGCGATAAAAAGTTGCAGCATCGAGCGAAAAAAGAATCGTGCGAGCGACGAATCCCTCGGTTTTCTCGATGTCGCGTTTGTCTCGCGTCTTGATTGCCTACGCGCTTGATTGCTTGCGTTCCTCGTTCTAAAAAGACCGTTTAGATGTTTCACGATCGTGGGTGATATCGAGGAAGGAAAAAAGTAGACGTGTCTTTCCCCTGAGTTCGAAGAAAGAAAAATATTCGATGGTGAATTTATATCGTAGAATTCTTTTCGTTGAACGTCTATTCGGGCACGTAGTCGAGAAGTGAGCCACGGTGGAACAAGAGGTATGTTGAGAAAATTAAGAGAAAGGAGGATGTTACTGGATTAAATTTTTTTTTGATTCTGTGTTCTATGTGATTTTATCATAATATTATGGGATTGGGTGTTTAAGAAAGTAGACATAAATTTTTACAAAAATAGTTCTTTTATTAATAATCTAAATACATCTTCTTATAAATTACTAACATCATTTGCATAGAAACTAAATTATAAATGATACAAGCAATAATAAAATATATTCGTAATCTTAAATCTCGCTTAAGATTCATCAAAATTCTATAAACTTGAATAGCTGAAAGATCGTAAAGGAAAAACAATCGTTGCCGGAGTTAGAACCTCGAGTTTAGCGAGTTGCCTTCGCGGGAAGCTTATAAGCCTAGATGGTGGTTGGCTGTCTTCGCCAAGACACGCACACGTAGCTCGATATCTCGAAGAAAGTCGCTCGTTTCGAGCTCGCTCTCGCATCGGCTGTCTTTGGCACAGCTCGAAAACACTCGATATCGGCGGGTGCCGGCACGATTTTGCAGACGGATCTCATCGTCTCGCATGGGCGACGAGGTATTCCGGGGATTGGCACGGGATAGCAATCTCGGTTTTATCACGGAAATCTCCTTCCCTCCAACGGCGAAATCCAGCGTTACTCCTCTAGCTGCATCCTCTCTAGCTTCTTCTAGCTTCGGGCGAAAGCGTCCTGCTCCTTGCCACGCGCTCTTATCCCGCAAAGAAGAGATGAAGAAAAAAGAAAAGGAAGAAGATTTCGTAGTCAACTACGATCTCACTCTTGTGGTTGAAACTTCGATACTATCGTCCTTCTTTTTTCATCGTTTCTCGATCGTGCGAGCTTCTTCGATTGATGCTGCGGCTAGAGTATTTTGCAATCGTCAAAGAGAATAATTTTTATGTGTATCGGTGTAAAATTAAATCTTTAGTTTATGAGAGGAAGGAGGTCTTGGTGTTTATTCGTCTGGTAGCACTTGTATCACTGTTTTGCTGTTAAATTTGTTAAGTTAACAGTCAATATTATTATTTAACCTTTTACATAACTTCAAATTTAAAGTATGCTTTTGAAAATATGATTAGAAACATATGTGAACCACTGATAGGTGTGGACCACCGCTGTTAATAATAGTTAAGCCCTTTAAACTCAAAAATATACGATTGGTTAACAATTCCTTACGAAACTTTTATAACTTTGCTTTTAAAGATTAAATATTCGTGATATTATTGTATCGTTAGTACAATTTTTCATAAATTCTTGCAAATTTCCGTATATTAATTCTTATTTTTTTAAACGTCGATCATTACCACCCCTAACGTCGAAAGCAGAAATTCGTATGCACGGAAGCACCACCGGTTATCGATCCCACGAAGAAAATAAACGTGACCAATTAATGATCCGCACGATCGATGGCGAAACGCGTGTCAACGTGAGCCGATATGCAAATTATTACGGGGCGATACGTCTCGCCGCGAGACGTGGGTAATAAGCGCGGAAAGCGAATACCGACGGTATTTATGCAAATTAATGTCGATAATAACGGTATGGAACGATGATTTTGTATGGTAGCACGAAAAGTATTCGGAGTGACGGAGTGTCAAATAAAAAAAATGAAAAAGGGATGACGGGAAAGTATTAACGAATGGTCGGTAATTTGATAAAATCACTTTTGCTATAATCATTGCGACAGAAATTTCTCAAACGAAATATCGTTGTATTTATAGTATTAAAAAATTCCCATTTCTTTCACTCTCACGCTTTTCATATAAAAAGATATTCACCACTTCTCTCATAATTTTATCGACGACTGAATAATTCCAAATGCAAAAATATTAACAGTTTTAACGAAATAATTCTTGCAAGAAACGACACAAATAATTCAACTACCCGATATTAGAAATTCGTGGAATGTCTCCTTCGATCGTAATCAGGACTCCTTAGATCCCATCTTTGTTCTCCACTTAATCAGTGAATTCAGATTGCTTGATCGGTCAAAGTCTGGCTTCCCGACTAGAAGCACGTTATACTCGCACACATACGTGCGAACTGCAAACAGAAAGCCACGTGTGAGAGTATGCGTGTATGTGCATGCGCGCCTGCATGATGCCGCTCGAGAAAGCATATAGATCCAAGGACGGTGGTGGTATAGGATGGAGACAGTCGCAAGATTCTCGTTTGCACCTCTCGCAGCAGCGTGGTGGCCACGCCGATATCACAGGTCAAATGCCGTGAGAGCAAGGCCGGTAGATAAGGGACGATATAACTCACGGCTCTTATCTCGCCTTGTTACCGCGGCTATTTCGGCCGGATGCACTCGCCGCTCGTCGTTACGCTAAGAAAAGGGCCCTCATTAAAGTCCCGTGTAAATCAATGCGACGATAGATACTCTCTGCTTTTTTCTTTCTCTTATCTTTCGTCGAAAAATTTCTTCCTGTATTTCATCCATTCTCTACAGCATACGATGTTACATTCATCATTGATAAAAAAAATTGGTCGAATTGAAACTCGTATTTGCATGTGAGTGGTTCTCGAAGTGTACTTTTTATTGTAGATTTTCTTGAATTCATCTACCAGCGACTCAAACATATATTTTTTTTTAAACTTCTAATGTTGGAAATATGTCGTCTCGGTCTAAAGCGTTAATATAAAGTTTTTTAGCTGTTAACATTTTTTTTCAAGCAGGGCTCTGATATAATTAAAAGGCATTATGTATAAGCTTAATCTCTGCCCAACTAATTAATATAAAATCATATCCTCCTAAATTCCATTCGTTCCTATCTATTTGATCTGAAATTTAAGTTAATCAAACAATTTGTATGCTTCCACAAATTTCATTATAATTAAATATTCATATATTATAATGTTTCATTATTACGAGATTTAACTTGTAATACCTCGAGTATTACACTTTTCATAAATATCCACATTCCAGCGATGACCGATTCTCGAAATTAATACATACGAGTGTTTCTCGTAGACTAAACCCTCTCCCTTCTCCCATCCACTTACAAAGAGATATACATATCTTTTTATCTCGTAATCGGTACGAAAGAGCAGTATCGCGAAATCGTAATTCACCGATTCAGCGCTTAGTTTCGATACTCGCCAAGCTCCCGCGCCAAAGTGGTCTAAGGACGAAGTGCCTGAGCTGGCAATATCGAAAGGAGAGATCTCCTACTGCGAAGAGGAGCTAGCAACGAAACGAGAAAGAGAGAAAGATGATGATGATGGCGGACATCGCGTTGATATATAGAAAAGACACGTTGGAGGGTTAAGAAAGACGATTCCTGCACGTACGTACACACAGACGTACATATGTGTTGGACATCAAATTTATGGACACGATCGACGCCTTCTCTTTGATGATATCTCTATCGATGTCCGTGGAAAACGGACATATTCTTCCAACTACGTTACCGAGATCACTTTGAGAAGAAAGATACGTCGTGGGTAGAGTGGGATCGTAATTTATGATACAAGAGACTGGACTTACTTTTTTCTATTTCGTTCGTTAATCTTTTGGGATCGTACCTTTTTTCGGACATGGATAACATACCGATTGGGGTTATCTTTTATTGAACGATATCACGTAGACTTAAGATTAGATTTTATTTTCTTTATTAATACATTTGTAGCTTATAAATTTTCGTTAATATCTAACCAAGATCAGATGTATCAAAGCTTCGAAATGTCAATGAAAGAGTATAAATTTCCTAGATACCGACCAAACAGCGATGCAATTTAGTAGATACCATGAAACCAGGATGCAAATACGGTTATCGTTAAGCTCGAGGAAATGATCGTTAATTGAATTTATCCGGTTGGCCTGCGAGTTCGATGATTGGGCGTTATCGCTGTTACAGTCGTTGGAAATGAGAAGCCACGATTACTCGCTCGCGGAAAGCCGTTGCATCGTCTCGCGACAAAGTAGAATGAAACCAAGTAACGTATGTACGGATTCCTCTAGAGTTGGGTTACTCCATCGAGTAACGTGAGTATCGAGTCTGGAAAGGCCAAGAGGAAGCCGATGCTACCCGCTGCAGCTGCTGTTACTACTTGTGCTACCGCTATTACAGCTTTTGCCGTTATTGCCGTTGCTAGCGAAGGGAGGAGGGAGGATGCTCGGCTTGCGAGTAACGAGCATTACCTCCGGAGCATGTCCGGGCTAGATTTCCCCGCGGACTCTAATCACGCATCGGCATCGAGGTATTAGCCGCAGGCCCACGGGATCCGCGCTATGCGCGTACTCGTCGATCGGCTAGCAAACGACGATACGCTTTCCTCCTACTCGATATGTTCGTGCCATTACCGTACCTTTTGTTCTTGCATTCGTCTACGAATATCAACTGTTCGTTCTGTAGATACTCGTTTTGTTTCTTCTTATTTTACGTTACGTTCGTTACGTTCCACTATTTTTACGGTGGTTAACGTGATTGCTAATTGGTTTCTGGTCAAGCGAAAAGTCAATTTTTTTTGTTTGTTTTTTTCGAACGGTCACTTTGAAATGGATACCAGAAAGACGTGATTCCTCGGGTGGAAATGGACCACTCGTAAAGCCGGTATAAATTTTCTTTCATTTTCGCGTTTCGAAGAAGGACGACTTTGTAGATTTCCCAGTAGACTCTAATCACGGATCGAGATCGAGGTGTACTAGCCGCAAACCCACGGGATCCACACGTTGCGCGCGTGGAACCACCGATCGTATATCAACGGCGATACCTTTTCTCGCACTTACGAACCTCGCTTAACGTTTCTTCCCATCGAGGATATCGATGTTAAAACGAGAATACATGTTTGATAGTGAGGATGATCAATTGTTTGTGGGTTTTTTTTTTTATATAAAAATTGATATCGTTATTTTTGGACTTTTGCACTTTGGAGTCATATGTTCGAACGAGAGAAGATTTAAGCGGTCAATAATTTAATCTTTGGGATTAATTAGTATTGCAGATGTGAATATGAAATTTTTTTAACAATTATCGGAGCACAAGAGCATATGAAGGGTAAAAAATCCAAAGGTTTTAATAAATCAGACATTAGAGCTCCAGATATCACAAAAATGATAAGCCAAATAAATTGGTGTATTTCTCGATTATTATTAAACTTGATCCAATTATCCAAAATATAGTTTTCTTGACCATTTGAGCGAATCCTCAGCCAATTGATATTATCTACATTTCTCACCCATAAAAACTTCAATTTTTCATACCCTTCCACATAATTAAATTTCAAATTCAAAGTTGTTTTCATCAATAGCAAATATGGTTTGTTCGAAAGGGACAGGCATATACTATATCCAGCTATACGGTGGTTGCAACGACGAATTCTCGGCTCCTACGTTACACGCACGAATAATTTCCGTCGTAGAAACGAACGACGCGACGGAATTTCGCACAAAGGATGCATCGACGACAAACTCTCCCCCTTCTCTTACATACGTCTTGTCGACTTCCTCGCCTTCGCCCGTTTTCTCTTTCTCTCCTATCACTCCCTCTCTCTCTCTTTCCATTCTCCTCCATCCGCTCGATGTCACTCGGAACGTTCCTCGACGTGCCTCCCATGGAATTATATGTATGTATAGGTAGAACGTAGGTATAAGCGCGAGCAATGCATAATTCGCGCCGCGAACGGCGGGCGTTTCATGCGTCGAGTGTCGCGCAAGTATAATCCGGAGTCCAATTAGCGATAATTACGACGTGAATTGGGAATCCCTAATGGCGACGAGACCCTGCAGGCCGGCATTACCCTACGCTTCGTTTCTCGCTCGCTCGTTCGTCCGTTCGTTCGGCCCGGTCGGCTCGTTCGTCATCGTGATTTTTACAAACGACGTCATTCCACACGCAAGATTATACTCGGCCAGCGTGCGATTATTGTTCAACGTTGCGAAGAATTTTCCTGCAGCTTTCAATAACCGCATGAATAATTTTTCATAACCTCGGACGTTTGCGTAGAATTTTAGTCATTTAATTACTCGATTTTTTAAATTTTTCCGCTCGGTGTTGAATGTGGCTCGATAAGACTGATTTTTATGATAATGTATTTTCGAGTGGTACTCGATGTTCATTTTTTTTTTACTTACAAGGTATTTGGGTAAAACTTATATAAGGTATAGTTCTTAACAAAATATTTGACAGGTATTTTTTATAATTGGCAATCGTGCATATTGAAGAGAAAGTTTAGGAGTGCAAACATATTTTCGATTCAATGTGGAAATTTCAGTTGAAATAAAAATGATTCTTGCACACCCTATAGTTTCCAAGTTATTCCCAAAAATATGTTTGCACTCCCAAACTTTGAGGTCTGTTTTCACCCTGCAACATGACGATTGCCTATAAAAAGAAAATACGTGTCAAATATTTTTTTGAGAACTATACCTTATATAAGTTTTATTCAAATCAACATGTACGAGTTAGATGTGTTGCTTTGTAAGTTAATATCACCTTTGACAATTTCGAGTATTTCTGCAATATAGTTTACTACCGTTTGATAGTATATATTCTACACGATTGTTAACACCTCGCAAGAAAAGACAATCAAATAATACCAAATAAGTATATACCCATCGCTGAGAGAATCTCAAACGATCTACAGTTCGTCGTAACGCACAAGAAACAAAGCATCTTGCAGGTTAGTTACATTCTCAAGAGCTACTCCGTTCGCTGTTTTCCATTAAACGACTACGTTGAATTAACGTGTCGCACTATCGAAATCGTCACTTCTCGCGAATAACGTTTAATCTTCCATAATTTAGTTCGTAGCGCGCATAGGAGTTGCCAGCACTCTATAACCTTCCATGAAATTGATTTTCGCTTTATTCGCGATTCCCAGGTCGCCGAAAGCGAGAGAGAGAGCCTTTCTCCAAAGTAACGCACGTCACGAAGCGTCAGTAGAGTAGTCCATAGGTAGTTCGGTAGTGTTGGCCGGCCAGAAAACACCGGTGCAAAGCCGCTACGAGAAAATTACACCACCACCGTCGTCGTGGGCCGACCGCTCGTCTAAACTAGTGCTATTCAAACTGTATGTTCCCTAGAAACTCCTGGGAATACCATCGCGCACTGTTCCCGGGTTAATAATTCGCTTATTAATAATTGATCCCAATTTGCATATAACTCCGGTCCCCGTAATTATGGAATTGCGTGGCATTATCTATCGGCTCATTGTTATTGTAATGGAACGTTTCGTCTTCTAAATGAAAATTCGATTAACGAAACTTTGGTAAAGAACGAAGAAAGTGGTCTATAGTTCCCACGATATGAACTCCGTTAAAGCACGAGAATGAAACCGGTTCGGGGGATTGTTATTTAAATACTTTGTTCGTTTATCGCAACAACGACGTAATTAGGAATTGACCATTTCAAGTGAATAGGGTTTATTTCAAAGGTAAATGAGAATTCGTAGCAACCAAATATAGTATTATAATACTCGTGTCTCATTACAATATAATATTACCCCATTATGGCATTTCCATAGGATATTATTACAAAATTATAATGGACTTTTCAAACTCGTTTCCCGATAAATCATGAATTTTGATTCCCGTCGTTTGCTAGGGTAAGCTTGCGACTTTGTTTTGCGAGTAGAAGCGTGAAATATTCGTAAACGATCGCCGAAGAAAGTTTCCGTGTTTAGATTCACGATAAAAGAGTACGTTCTAATCGCGTTACGGCGACCGGTTCAAGACCCAAATAACTCGCGATATCTTCCTTGTGATCTTCGCTTACGTGACCATCATCGGTCAAGGAAAGGGATGATGGAAGGTGGTAAGGAGACGGAGGGCACGGGAGGAAGGAGTGCTAGCGGCAGCGTTGGCACCTCGACGAATAGGGTCATTTGTAGACACGAGTATTACAGGCTGCTCGGCGAACGGCCAAGCGATGCCGAAGGGATAGTTTGTTCGATGTGATTTAAGGGTCTATCGAGCGATGATGCCTTAAGATTAGTTACTCGCTGGATCATAATTTCTCCGTGCTCGCGTCTCGTAAATTTTCACCGAAATTCGTCGATGTCGCGTAAGAGGCACGAATCACTTTTCGTGACTGCACCTTTATTTTTATCACGAGCTAATCCCTCTTCTCTATGCCGAAAGAAGAAGAGGCATAGAAGATTACTATGATAACTTGTAATTTTTTTATTCCAAATTGCGACGAAACATTATAATAATATTCGATAAGATTATTCATTAGAATTTCATGGGTACTATAATACTGGGAATTTCATGGGATTACTATGATAACGTGTAATTTTTTTATTCCAAATTGCGACGAAACATTATAATAAAATTCGATAAGATTATTCATTAGAATTTCATGGGTAAGCCTCTTCTCGAAGGATCGAAATCGAAGTTACCTCGTTGAAATTTATCGAGAACGCACGAAATGTAAACTTATAAAGTTGAACGAAACTGTGTAGAAGCGTATTATAACCGTAGCCACTCGTACGGTCTCAGTCACGTTCTCGAGCTTTAATTTCGCGCCCTGTAAGAAGTCCCTATCGCCGAACGGGTACTCAATACACTTTGACAAAGTATTATGGCGTGCTAAAATCGAACGCGTCGCGGGAACACCAGCCAGCGAAATTACGCTCTTCGTCGCGAGATCGTATCCGCGTCGTTAAATGCGATATTGAATATTTCGATATTACGTTATCGGACCAAAACAAGGTATACGCGCGATAGAGGGTCGTTCTCATGCCTTAATTGCAAGGCTTGCCGATGGTTCTATTAAACGTAATCACATTATGGCGACCTCGTGGATGAAGATGAGTGTTACATCGGAATATCATTATAACGTTCTTCTCGTTTAGTTAGAATAAGATCGTTAACGTGTCTGCCAAGGGATTCGATCAAATTAATCTAATCTCATGAACGTATTGTTGCGAATAGTAGACGTTGCAGTCTTTATTTTTTTTTTAATTTGGATGAATATTAATTGTATAATGCAATTGATAATATAATTTTTGATTGTAAATTTATTTATCGCAGTATTTTCATTCTCTTCTATTTCACTGTCATCTGAAAATTCGTATTGCATCACTGTTCTCTTTACTGTAACTATGTTACTATCAGAACCATCGTCATCAATATTTTCAGAACCATATCATTTTTAATATTACAAAAAATGTTCGAAAAATCATTTCCCTAACTTCTTGCAATTTTAAAGTATTTTTTATTCTATAGAAAACCAGAATAGTTCTTTCCTTCTATAGCTGAGAACAAACATACGATCGCAAAATGCTAGCAAGAACTCGTTGTTATTCGATTATCAAGATTTCATTGAATAAATATCACGAGACATTTAGACCGACTCGTATACTTTTCACAGTAGACAGCAGCAATTTGGCCATTCCTACGATTCTCAAGTTCCAGCCGGGAATTCCAAAGTTTCCTGCTGAGAACGAACGTATGGCCTAAGCTTCGTGGACTTTCGCGTTGGGAGGGGGGATGTACGGAATGAGAGGGTAGCTATGCAGGTAGAACAACCCATTCGTAAACTAAGAGGCCGTGGTGCAAACGCGAGCGCGCGCGTCCAACCCTCTCCATTCCACTCACGTGTTCCAACTACCAAGAGAGAGAGTGAGAGGGAGAGAGATAGATAAAAAGAAGAGAGTTAGTCGACGATATATGTAGAAGCAAAGGAGAAAAGGGACACCGATACAACGGCGAATCGAACTTTTGGCAACTCGTAACTATCGATCGATTCAATTCGCTGGCAAAGGGAAGCGAAAGGACGCAAAGGGACGTTGAAGAGCCTTGATGAGGTTCCCAGGAACGACTTCCCCCATCACCCCTCTTCTCTTCTCTTCGCTCCATCGAACCTGTCATTCCTGCCCAAAGTCTACATCCGTTGGGTGTCTATCATATCGAGTTTCGGATCCTCCATGCTACACCGAGCATCGCGTCTATGTTCAAGAGAGAGGATACTTGAGTCTCGCGAAACTTTTCGTCCTTATCTACCCCTGACCGCTAGATACTTCCATCGTTCAGTGTATCGAGAGAATCGAATCATTTAATGATCGCTCGTCAAATAGGGGATTGAATGATTTTATAACACAAATGGATAAAAGAACCTCGCAGGTTTTCTGAATAAAATGGATTAAATTAGTAACTTTAAAATATTTTATTAAGTTCGATTCATTTTATTTATTTAGTAAAATAGTTTCTTTAATATAGTAATACCTCCTTTTTAAAATATACGATATTTTTAAAGGTTTATTTTCATCATGAAATAATAAAAGGGCCTTAGAGACTCTTCTATCCAGATGAAGATTAATCAAATAAAACAATACAGTCAACCCTCTGACATGGAACTCCAAAAATATAGTTTCGATACAAAGCTGTTTTTACTTTACATTTTTATTGTACGATATCACTGTTTTTCTTAAAAACAAATAAGTTAACCCGAGAATTTCTTAAAATATTTGAGAACTCTATTACATACCAAACGATCATCGTAACTATAAACACGGTATCTTTTCACTCATTAACCATCTTCCTTATTTGTTGCAGGTTGTTGCTTCGTCACCTTTTACACGAGAAAAGCTGCCTTAGACGCGCAGAACGCGCTGCACAACGTCAAGACCTTCAGCGGGGTGAGTACTTCGTGCCTCCGTGCATCAGGATTGCATTATATAATTCATTCGAACATAACGGGATTATACGTAACTCGTTTAATAGTCCGTTAGCCGTATGATTGTTCGATATAAACGGATAGGGGCTAATCGAATAATTGATTGTCACAGACGTGTCGGTTAGTCGTTAATTAATTATACGCCGTGGCTCGGTGCGTTTAAAAATTCAATTCGACGTGCTCTGCCGATAAATGAAAAAATATCACGACGATGTAGGTATATAGGTGTGTGTATATACCGAGTATACACCTGTGTATATAAACGTATTCGGTATACGAGCACCGGCAGGTAAAGGTACTCGTCCGTTTCTCTCGAAATGTTTCGCCGAAATTCGAACGATATACAGATGTTCTGTAATGGGAGAACGGTGATGTTATCCTCGTTGGATTCGGATCAATGTGGCCAGAACGTACTGGCTAAGCCGAACGAATGTTTACGCGAACAATTATCCCAGTACCGATGATGATTCGCTCGATCGAGTATTGACCGAGTAATGAATATTAATACGGTTGATCGTTCGAATAAATTATTCAAATCGACGAGGTCACCCGATCGATCCTTCGAGCAATCATCGATGCAATCGGATCCCTGCTCTCTTCGTCGAAAGCTCGTTCCTGCGAACCCGAGAAGTGTAAATATAGCCATCGATCGGGATTGGAAGCCAAGTACTGCAGATCGATCGATCGATCCTTTGGTATCGGGAAGCCGTCGATTTGAGTTTCTTCCTACGCTGGTGAGCCATTTAGAAGATTTTATGACGTGAAATTATCTTGTTTGATCTATGAATAGGATTTGACATCTGCTTTTTAGCTTAAAGCCTGAATGAATTATCTGATATTGATTTAAAAAAAATTAATAACTAAAGCTTAATAAAAGACCTATTTGTTTTAAGGATTCAAGCAGCTTTCGATTTTTTGTTCATTAGAAACAGTCTTTTCCTCCAGAATAATTTAGACATTCGTCTAAGAAAAAAGTCATTCGTCGCTCTTTGAATCACGATCGCGGATAGACCCCCGATGATCGTAATGGCGGAGTCGAAAGTATCGCTGAAAGTGCTCCTGTACGGTAATTGCAGTTTCCCAGAGAACTTTCGATGCAATTACGAGACGTCATTACGAGCATTTAGCCGAGCAGGGCCCCACAATCGTGCCCTATCCTTCTTCCAGCGTACGTAAGTACGTACGTACGTTTATAGCCGAATGTACGGGAATAATTATCATCGATCGTGGGAATGGACAAAACCAGTGGCAAGTTACGTGTCCTCGCGTAAAAAAATAATTACATGTCACTGGATTTCTTTATTTAATTATATGTTTTACAACGTTTCTCATGTCCTCGTGTCTTATAAGTAGAAAAAAAAAAGTATGTGAACATGTAAAGGAAAAATTACATAATAAGAAAACGATTTGGATAAATCACTTTTTTTTTATAAATTATGAAATAAATCATAAATTATAATTATAAAAGTGTAAATGATTGAAAATTGTTTCATATTGAATAAAAAAAAAAAAGTTTTCAGAGTTGTAAAATTAAATATGCCACATCTCATTCACGTAGAATTCAAGAATGAATACCAGACAACGTATAACCTATCGAGTAGCACGCACGGCGAGAGTGAAGAGGTTACAACGTTAGACGTACGGCGGCACCACAGTCCTTGGTTCGTTTAAGCCTCGTATATTTACCGTGTCGTATAAATTGTTCCCTTGCGGAGGATTCGCGGAGTAGACGACGAACGAGTAGACCAAACTCTTATCGCGACTCCTTTTGGGTCGCTTTTGCGTATTACTCGAATAATACACTTGGTAAATTGAATTGGTCATGCGAGGAGAGACGAACGGCCTCTCGAGATTCCCCCCATCCCTGTTTCTACATCGACCGCCATATTGTTCGACTTAACGACAAATCGAATTTGTATCCCTTCGAACTGGGATTTCCGTGTCCCTGAACAAGTCCTTCATTAAGTTAATCGATGATCGTTGTCGATAAGAGAAGAAGCATAACTTTATTCGTTAAATGCATATAGGAAAACTTTGTTTGGATAAGAAGGGTGAAGAGAAGGATCAACGATCGGAAAATGAAGGAAGGTAAACATTTGTAGGAAAGACGAGCAAGAGACGTAATATTCCGAATACAATTTCACGGTTAGATAGATACACGTTTCGTGTCCCTTCTCTATCAGCCTAATTACGAAGAAACTAACGAGTAACTCGAAGTAACTCGGACTCTACGAGGGTAGTCCCTCGTGAAGCAAAGGAAGAGTAGTGTACGAGGTACAGGTCGCGTGCTGTGAAAGAGGATATTCAAAAGCGACGTGTCGTGAAGGACTACGCGTGGTAGTTAATTAAGACGAGCTAAACGACATGCTTTTGCCATCGTTGGGGGTTCCGATCGAGCGTGCTACCACGAATCTCGAAAAGAGACCTCGAGACGTTGCGTTGGATGGATGGTAAGGGTGCGGGAGAAAGAAAGGAAGAGAGAGAGTAGAACACTCGAGTGGTAAATAAAAAAGAGAAGAAAAGGAAAAAGTGAATCGCGGAACGACGTTTTCGCAATGAAAAGGGTTGACTGAGTATAAGTGGGTGGCTGAAAGGAGCGCGAGTCGTGCGAGAACTGGAGGAGTACGGACGGTGAGGAAGTGGAGAAGAGGAGGAAGGGGTTGGAGTGCTCGGAGTGAAGGAGAATAAGAAGGTGAAGGAGCAGGAGGAGAAGGGGTTAGGATGGTGAAGAGGGGGCGGCTTGTGCATTCGAAGGAGTTTAGCTTTTCTCGTATCAGATTTCGTTTCCACGAGTGGCGTCGAGTCGAGAGGTTTGTGTTGGCTCGGAGAAATGAGTCGAGTGCTCCGGGTAACCCTCGCTCTGCACTCTCTCTCATGCACGCATACAACCACACGATCTCGCGCGTGTTTCATCCACCTCTACCAATACCATCCACTGTCTTCGCTCCGGGGAACCCTACCGGCGGGCGGATTTATCCTACGGGAAACACGGTGCCAGGAATTTTCCCAAATTTTCACTTCGCCAGGATGAATTTGAACTCGTTGCAAACTTCTACAACTGGGATAGAAAAATGCGGGTGTCGTATCTACCGAGAGATGGTTTTTAAACTGTATTAAATGACGAGACATATTCTATGTTTATGTTAATCTCATATTTTCTAATTTTTTAATCATTAGGACGATTTTGAAAAAAATCCAAGTACTTTTGGTAGCATAGTTCATTTACTCAAAGTGAGTATCTAATTTTATATCAAAAGTTATATCTCCAAGTACTCGAGTTTATTTTCATCTAAATAGTTTCAATAATCATCGTTTATTACATTACCCTGAAACTTTTCCACGTATCCGATACACGAGTGGATCGTTCGCTTCCTTCCTTTAATATCTAAATAATTATTACCGTCTCACGTACGTAGGGGAGACCGGGGCTAGTTGTCCCAATTTTAGGTTTTTTGTTTCTACAGATTTCTGTAGCTTATATTTTCGAATTTTTTGGGGACCATCATAAACTTCAACTTCTTAGCAATACATAGAAATCTTTCCGCTTGCATTGAGAAGTTTTTAACACGTTTTTTTTTCAATTTCAAGCAAACGAGTTTTTTGGGACAACTTGCCCCGCTGCTGGGTAAGTTGTCTCACGCCATGGGGCAAGTTTTCCAAGGTTTCCAAGGAAAAATCCTGATGTATGGCATCATGATTTTTGCGAAAATGGACACCACCGCCGATTTCAATGTTTAATGTCCCATTTTAAAGAAGAAAGCATGTAGAATACTGTGCCGTTGTCCGTTTTTCGATATCGTTAAGCAATGATGAGAAATTAATTTTTTAAGTGTCGGAATATGGGTCGTTTTCAAGCTTAAAACTGCTGTATCTTTCCAACCAGCCATCCTATCGAAACGCGACTTACATATTCGTAAATTAGAGACTTTCCTCTTTCCAACGAGTATTTGATCGGGCAAATTCGAGGTGCATCGATTTTTGACAAAAATCCTGACCTATGCATCATGATTTTTGACAAAATAGTCACCACCGCCGATTTCAATGTTTAATGGCTCATTTTAAAGATAAAATCATGCAGAACAATGTTCCGTTGTCCGTTTTTCGATATCGTTAAGCAACGATGAGAAATTAATCTTTTAAGTGTCGAAGTATGGGTCATTTCCAAGCTTTAAACTGCTGTAACTTTTTAACCAGTCATCCTATCGAAACGCGACTTGCATATTCGTAAATTAGAGACATTTCTCTTTCGAACGAGTATTTGATCGGGCAAATTCGAGATGCATCGATTTTTGACAAAAATCCTGATGTATGAATCAAGATTTAGAAAAAAGAAAGCATGCAGAATACTGTCCCGGTGTCCGTTTTTCGATATCGTTGCGGAGTGTCGAAAAATAAATTTTTTAAGTGTCGGAGTATGGGTCGTTTTCAAGAGAAAAATTGCTGTAACTTTTTAACCAGTCATCCTATCGAAACGCGACTTGCATATTCGTAAATTAGAGACTTTCCTCTTTCGAACGAGTATTTGATCGGGCAAATTCGAGATGCATCGATTTTTGACAAAAATCCTGATGTTTGCATCATGAACAAAAACCTGAATTCTGTCGAAAACTAATGATAAAAACAAACGTTGCAGCAAAAAAAGAGGATGGGGCTAGTTGTCTCAGATCTCATTGTCGGGACAACTTACCTCGACGTGTGAGACAACTTGCCCTATTTTCATAGGTTTGTTTCTCGGGTAATAGTTCAGTCAGATCAAGGCGTTTTTTAAAAATTCTGCCAAGGAAATGAAGCTGACCAAATTCTCTTTCTATTACATGTGCGAACTCGTGTGCAATCGATTTTCATTAGTGCCTAGAGATGCTTAAGTAAACGTACCCAAAGTAGAATTGAACTTATCAAAATATAAATTCGTCTCTTGAAGTAACCAGGGAAGACTAAACACAACGACCACCACTACACTTTTTTTTACTTGCTAAGACCTGTACACCATGCATCGGACGCGTTTCCCCTTCCATCCTAAGATACCAAAACTACGACTGGGACAACTTGCCCCTGGGACTTTTAGCCCCGGTCTCCCCTACTATAAATTTATATGCCGCGAGGAACGGTACTAGCTTTCAACAGATTACGTAAACATCCCTAATAGTGATCTATTCGAAGAATAAAATACATATGTATGTATGCTTACGCGTATGGTCATCGTCCATAGACGGAGCAACGCTAGGGTAAAGCAGTAGCCGCATGAAAAAGAGAGGTAGAGATAGATACAGAAAGACAGAGAGAGAGAGAAGGACTGAAAGGGGTGGCTCGTCTGGCTCGCGGCCACGAAATTGATGGAAAACCGTGGCGAATTAACAAGCTGGCATACCGTACTCGCAACAGTGCGTAATATTATTACGGTACGGCGGAACAAGAGGTATTGGAACAGAGGCGAGCGTAACTGGAAAATGAAACCGATATACGGCCGATGGCGCGTTGATATCGGCCGAGAGAGAGGTAGAAAGGGACGACGAATGTGGAAAGAGACGGTGGAAGAGGTCGATGTTCAAATGGGAAGTACGCATCGTACTCTATCCCTTCTCTCTCTCTCCAAAGCACTACCAGAGAGAGAGAAAGAGGGAGAGACCTTAAAATATTCAGGATAATGCTCGTATCGGTTGCTCGCTACATCGACGATCGATATCATCGATGGTATCGCCCGATGAATTTCGAACTACTACCTACCTATCCTACTACACGTTCACCAGGATCCTGGATAAAATTTAATAAGCAGTTATGGTCCACATAATAATCGTACATCATACCCTGCTCGTATATTATGCGACGTCTCGTACACCCGTACCTACCTATGCACGTAAACGTATGCGCACCGTGTACACGATACTCCGAGAACGCGTACAAGCTTACCACTCTGTGTTTCTCGTCTATGAGTGAACGTGTAATCGTGTGGGAACACGCATACTGGTATATCCGTGTTATCGTCCTGCAATAACGCAATGAATCACACTGTCATACTTTGCGACACGATGATGACAATCGATATACCTGTTGTATGCGCGTCGCGACCACTCATGAATGCGGTGGCCGACACCGTTCGCGGAGAATTCCACTCGCCGAAGCTTATTTGGCCTCGTGCTATACGTTCTTCTTTGTTATTTATTCGTGAAAAGTTACGAGTAGGGTTTGTTACAGAATTTGAATTAATTAATGGGGGTAAATGTAAAAGTCATGTAAGTTTTTTTTGGAAAGGATTCATAGTTGATACAGTTTGCTGGAAACTATTCTGTAATTACAGAAGAAGATTTACTAGTTTTCTACACCCAGTTTGTTAAGTAAAATTAGGGAAATCGTTGTAATGTGATAGTTTGAGAGTACGAGTTTGATATAGAACATGGGATGGGGATTATGAAGAATTTGTAATACGATGTTTGTGTTACATCAAAGTTTAGATTGTGCTAAGGAGTTAAGTTTAACACTGTACGAGTTTTCACGCTATACGAGGTCATGGATAATTTCTTTTGTGATAAGAGAATAGTCGTGGGAGTTGATTTTTTCGCAAGACAGTTTACAAAAGAAATATAAACGTTATTTCGTGACCGAACGATAGAACCAACAAACGATATATTTCTCGGTGTTTGGTATTGCTTGACGATTTTATTAAACGCAAAGTACTCTTTCCTCGCTATATCGTAATCAACAAATATTGTCTAAATCATGTTGCGAATGAAGCGACATGGACTAGAACGTACAGTAATATCTCATGTTTGATATTATACGTTATATGCGAAGCTCCTCATTGTATTGGAAGTGCTGATACACAACTGTACACTAAATACCAAAATTGATAACGAGTTGTAATTCGTGTGCAACGTTTACTCGTCCACTCAGCAATTCGCTTGTGTGCTTTTAAGTGCGGTTTCGATGCTCCGACTGCTACGGAGGAATATCGTATTCTGAATACCCGATTTGAAAATGATAGTCGAGAACGTTACAGTCTTCTTCCATCTCGTTGTATAGAGTATTAACGTTAAAAAGTAAAAAATTCGACGAAGATACGTAACCATAGATCGATCGTAAAATTTAACAAGTTGGATCCATGGAAGTCCCCGATGACTGGTATTCGATTTTCCAGATTTCATTGGAAGTTAGAACCAGAAGTACGTGACAACTCAATCCCAGTAGTCAAAACTAGTTTCTGCAAAGCCCTTTTGATTCTAGAAGTTATTATAAAATGTTAGTTAGAACTAGTAACGACTGAAATATTCTGGACGCATATTTTTCTCAGGATTACTGCTAGTAAAACTGTAAGTGAAGTTTGATCAATTCAGCTGTCGATATGTTATAAGTCAATGAAAAGTATTTTATTCTGTCGAAACGTCATCAAATTTTAGTAAACGATATTCGACAAGAACTATAATTATTAAATAATATTTTTAACGTTCGATCGATCGGTACCAACTCGCTACCAATACCGTACTACAATATTTCCAGACACACGCGTCGGTAACGCTCTAAGGAGTCCGGACGCGTAACTTCTATTTCCGTTGCAAAGTTAAATCCGATACATCGATATTCTATTTCCGTGCAATCGCGTTCGCAGTACGTACATAGTTAACGTTTGAATTATTTTTGCGGAGTTACTGTACGTGAATTTATGTTATACGAAGAAGCTTACATTGAACGTAAAATATTCCTTTATAGTATCGATATCCATATTCTAGAATAATTAGTAATAATAAGTCTGGTAAATATACTGCTATTGACAATCAAGTTTCAAATTTTTGTAACACTATTTAGTCTCAATTTCAATGACGAATCAAGAAACAAAATTAAAAGTCTTTAATAATTAACAGCAGAAATAAAATACTTGTAAAACGCTATAAATTTATCCAAATTCGAAACATGTGTATAATATAGACCATGATGTACTAAATGTGGTTTCCAGCAGTCTATATATAACACATACTATATCCACACTACTTATACACTTTGGGAGCAATAATTACGTATAAGGTAGTCACGTTCGTCGGCATACGTGCCACATGGCCCACATTTAACACGTAATGCACTATAACCACTTTCGAAGATCTCCAAAATGGTGGGATTTAACAAAGTTAACACTATGACGGCATACGTTATATCGATCGTATATGAATCGCGATAGGCAAGAAACTCGTGTACCTAGCCAATTAGTAGGAGCTGGTATAATGGTTAAAGCAAATTGGACTAGATCGACACGTTGGAAAAAAAAAGTATCCAAGTTTCTCTGTTTATCCAGAAGGAAGGAGGATGTTCGTTAATCTTCGCGTTTGCACACGGCCTCGCAGTTTTTTCTTCGTCATCTCCCTAGCTGTTATGGAAAGGGGTCGGTTGAACGTCCAAGACAACAACGATCATAAGAAGGAAAAAGCGTCACCTCGTTAATTCCATCGCGCGAGACTCGGCCTTCTCGTTGTCTATTGAAAGAAACTAAACGAAAAGTGTGGCAAGGCGAAGCGAGCGAAGGAAGATTACTTTGCTTCGATGTAACGACGTATATTATACAATCTACCGTAGGAAGTACGATGTTAAAAACGAGAAACTGAAGAGTCGAAGAAAAGAGTCCTACGAGATGGGCAAGGATGTGCGAAGTGTAGGATCGGTACTTCAAATTCTATAGCTTGCTACGTAATGATCTTACACTCTTTGGAATAATTCCTTTAAACAAATAAATAAGGTTGCCTTCTCGTATTCATCATAGCACAGAAATTCGTTACATGCTCATTAAAACTGATTAATTTTCAAAAATCTTTAACAATAATTCCTTAACATTGTCTAAATATGAAAGTAGATATTTTTAATTCTAATATAATATTTCATTTTTTATTCCTACGGAAATGAAATGACCTCCGGAATGTATAATGTTTTATGTAGTGCGAGACACTTAACCAGAGACATCTGATATCTCCCTGCTTTATGGACAAAGAGGAAGAGCCCTTAAAGGGAAAACGACTTTGAGAATAATTTGCCTTTTTACCGCCACACTCGTCGTTACGAACACTATAACCTCTCCTTAAAAATAATTTTTCTAAATTCACACACTATCACGATAATCGGGTACTCCCAACACGAGTTCAACGTTATCTCGTAGAACGAAGAAGATTTAAAAAAAAAGAGATCATCACAGTCTATCATAAAATCTTCTAAAACAAACTCTTTCCCCTTACTCCCTCATCAAAGAGATTTCTAATCCACGGATTAACGAAGAACAGCTTTAGCTCTCTTGATCAATTTGTAAACGAAAGATGCATGAATCGATCGTAGCTCTCAACTCACTCGCTCTAATTCCATCAACGCTTCGCCCTTCGAAAGATTTACATACGATCTTCGTAGCTTAGCCGAAGTCTCTCGTGAGCGTACCTATTTTCTGCGAGGTCCCTCGTTCGCATCGAATGTGCCCGAAAGGCCATCCGAACGAACGAAGAGACGAACGGATCACGCTAGGAGCTCCGAAAATAAATCACGTCTCCTCCGTCAAGCATCAACTGTTGTGAATCATTCTGCTCCTCCCCCTCTTTTCTTCTTCACATTTCTTCTTCGAACCCCACCGCTTTCCGTTGTTTGCTCCGTAATGACTCGATGAAGAACGGGGAGGTGGTAAAACGACAGCAGGGTGGACAGGGGACGCTTGACCCACATTTATGTTCTTAAATAACGTCGAACAGATTCTCTCTCTCTCTCTTTTACGGTCCACTACCAACATTCTTGCTCAATTTTCCACGGTACATTAACAAATAATCGTATCGTTCGATATACAATACACTGTTTTCTACTTTTCATTAAAAGCATGTTCGAGTTTCACGGTAGTGCAACATATTTTGTTTAGTTTAATATAAATTTTAATTGAAAAATATCGAACTTGATTATGCTGTTTCTTGATTTTATAAACGTTTTATATGTTTAATATCGATATTTTTGATTGGAATCTTGATAAGGAAAAATATTAATTAAAAAACACCTTGACAATCGATTATACTGTCCACTCCAGGATTTCATAAACGTCTTGTCCGTTCGAAACTCGTGAAGAAAAAAATCGAAAGGTGAGTAGTTTCTCGATCGACTTTCGAAAGAAAAGTTAGGTGAACGCGAAGACGACGACGTACGATTTCCAAGTTCGACCGAATCGTGCGGCTAACGACTGTAAAAAACAACTAGTAGTAGAGAAAAAAAAAGAGAGTCGGGGGAGAAGAAGAATTCGATTTGCGGCTCTCGGGCGTTGTGGCGGCGGCTCGATTATCGCGGACGGCGGCCGCGCGCTCTCTCGCTCATGGCCGCGAGCGAAATTGCGTTCCATTCCTCACTAACTTTTTCAATTTGTCGTGAGTCGAGCAACTAATTACCGGCCGAAACGACTTTTGCCTCGGTGGCGGGGAGCTATGTCAGCCTTGCGAGAGTGAGAGGGAGCTCGAACGATTCGGGACATCTGCTGACTACGTCTCTCGTTCTACCCCCTCCCTTCCCACCCACACGACTGACCTCGACCAACTGCAACACGATATACAAATCTTGTCGTATTTACAAATAAACGAGTCGTTAACGAGTTTAAACGAATCGCGCGAATGAGAAAGGAATACAAAATTTGACGAATCGATCGACGTGGGATGGCAAGATACGTTTGGTGTGAAATTTCGCGATTTGGTTTTTATTGGGAATTGAGGACATCGGGAATTGTCAGGTTTTTTGTGTTTGAAAGAAATTGTGGAGGTTTCATGATTATTATTTTATAGAAGTATGAAAGGATACTATAGCATGAAATTATTAAATTGTGTTGTTAAAGAAGTTTAACAGAGCAGGTCCATTTTCAAGATTACGACAAAATTTTCCACGGAAGTAGATAGGTATACCTACCTACTTTTACTGTCTCGATCGAAAGGAGCGTCGCATTTTCGCTCCAGATAAAGAAATAATGATTTCTCCAGACGTATCGAGACGAATCTCCTCCGGGCATCTCCTACGATCGCCTGCAGAGATAGTAGTAGCAGGAGTAACAGCATCCTCTATACGACACGTCGCGTTTATCGGTTTCGCGTTCCTTTTACCGAACTCGGAAACTGTCGCGTTCTTCCAGACGTCTTACCTTTTTTTTTTATTTTTCTGTCATAGAAGATACTACTTCGACGTGGAAAAGATAAAGAATGAAAGAATTTTTATGTCTAATATTAGGCGTACATATGTTACACTTGTTACAAATTTTTCTGTATCGATATGCAAAATCAGAGATAGTATCAAATTGAACCGTTCTTTTTTTCCAAATATCTCGTATATTGTAAAGTTTCGAAAAACACCCTATCTTATAATCTGTTCGTAAAAGTTATGCATATTTTATGTAAATATGTTTTTTAAAGCAAAATGTATATAACAGGCTGCTTTCATATTCACCAGCATATATACGACTTTTAATAACTAAAAAAGAACGAAATGATCGAAGAAAGTAATAATAACATATTATTAAATATAAAGACACATTATTAAAATTCCTTAATTGATCAGAACGTTATAGACACCTCTACAGAACGAAGCATTAATGAGAAAACTCGAGACGAATTTTATACGTCAAAATGATTTACTCGCTATTTTCCTCAAGCTTAATTTCATATCCCATATTCACAGAACGTCGTAGAACACTTGTCACGCTCGCCCATCGTCCATGGATTTTCGAAACAATTTTGATAAAACGAAGCGAAGCGCGTCGGTTTCCGAATACTCCCGGAAGTATTCGAAAAATTCTCATTAAATCTGTCCATTTTTGCGTACATTATTTAATAGCTTACGGCAGGGCGAACCTATTAAAGCGTTACAGACTCGAAGTTATTTTACATAGTTCATGATAGTTAACTCGATAAAGGACGAGCTCCGGCTGTTTCGGGATTACTGAATATTTTATAGGGTACTCCGAAAATGTAATATAAAGTTAGGGATAATAATGGTAGGGAAGAAAGCGAAACGTAAAAAGCAGCGTGATGTTCGGGATTAATGACGGAAGTTAAAAATTGAAAGAAAGGAACGAGAAGAAAATACGAATAACCATTCACATTTTTATACCTCCGTCAAATTTTATTCCATCTCCAGGATTCCATCTCGGTTGGACCCCATTATCTTAACATTTTCAGGAAATAGACTTATTACTTTGCAAAAGGGGTAGAAATTTAATTATCCAGATAGAAAACGTAGAGACGAAAAGTATCCCGAATAAACTTCGGGAACCTTTAGCGTTATCGCGAAACAAAAGGTCCGTCAAGGCGAAAAGGAGTTGGGCACCAAAAAGCATTCCTCCTCTATACCAGGGAACCCACCGTGACGTTCGCGAGGAGAACAGCTGATAACATTTTACGTCCACGGTAGACCATGCCGCTGGCCCCGATTTTCCCCGGTTTTCGTGCACTCGTCCTCGTTCAATTCCATTCTGGTGTTAGGAGCCTGAAAGCTTTCGGTACTCGTCTTTCGCAATTATCTCGCTTTCACATAGACCGACTCGCTTTCTCAAAGCAGTTTCGATGTTACCCCTAAGATCGTGGAATACCGGTATAACGAAAGAAAGAGAGAAAGGGGAGAGAAAAGGGAAACAAAACGGAGAAAGATTTTAAGCTCTTTCGATGTAGGAACGTTCACGAACGAACTCATACTCGTTTCCTTTATGTTGCCGAATTATGAGAAAATGAAATTTAAGCGAATAGACGCTTCACCCATTCTCGAAGAACCCTTCGTTGGAAAGGAGGATGGAAGAGAAACGAAAAGGGTAGCTTAGAAAGGATGAGAGTGAGTTGTAAGAAAGAGAGAGAAGGAAGAACGCTCGAGGGATGACCCGACGGTGTTGGACGATCTCGCGAGAGGAACAGACGGAGGGCGTGTTGCCAAGTGCAGTTTCGCAAGCTGCATTCTTCAAATCGAATCCCATTTCCCTGAGAAATGTGCCGCGCCAACGAAACCGCTCGTCCTGCGAGCGATAGACGAAAGGAGTGCTAAAGCCAACCGAGCTATTCGCGCCAAAACGATTGCTGGCTTATCGAATGAGAGTCAAAAAGAGAGATAGAAAGATTCTAACGTTCACGTAAGAGGAACGAAAAGCGTCCGGTTTTTTGCTTCGTCGTCTTTACCCACCTTCGATTCGTTCCGTCGTCGAAGGAAGGAAAAGTTTTTGGGATTGAGCGGAAATGAGGAAGAGGGTACCGTTCGTGACGTCGAGGACGTCGTAAGTGCGCTTCTTTTACCAACTTTCCTTCACCGTGAACTACGGATCGCGATTTTCCTTCGTTCATCGACCTATCATCGAATTAGTTCCGTTACGAAAGTTTATTACTGATATGTAGGTAAAGACTCAGACTGCGTCTCGTACGTGTCTTCATAGTTCACCAAAGTTTCTGTCTCAAACAATTTTTGTAATCTTAAATATCGCTCGAAAAATTTGGTAGGATTTTAAAATGTATTTTCTCTCTGACAAGCAAATCTAATAGGTATGTACAAAAATATAGAAGGGAAAAAAAATATTCCGAAAGTGTAAATATCTATATCAGGATTATTTTTTCGTAGAGAGATTTTACAGATATCATACATATTCTACCATATAAAAACAGATTGCAGTCATAAACTCAATTTTGATAGAATATAGTCTGAAAATAACGAAAACCTTTCTACAGCACGAATCTTGAATGAAATATACATCAACGTTCTCTTTCCCCTTGTATTTCAAAGTCCCCTAACTTCTTCACTCGTTTTTCACTTTCATTATGCATATCATATAACCAAATTTTTTTGAATAAACTTTTGTTTAACCCACTTTCGAATTAACGTAGGTATTATACATGGATGATTCGTAGAAATTCTTGAATAGCGTTCTCCTTTCTTTCTCACATTTTTTTTTTCTCCTCGCGCAGCAGTCGCAGTCGAATGCTCTCATCGACGAAAAACGATTTTCGATCGTACGTACACGAACCACGAGCGAATTCGTCGGAAGTAAACAGACGTCAGTCACGCATAAATGATAGCACGTTGCTCACGACATGCATTCGCTCAAATGAGCGCGCACGCGTATCAATCACCGCGGAGTTTACCGGCCGCGCCGGGTTGCCAAGTAAGTTAATCACTTTTAGTGCCCCATTGGTATTCCGGAAAATCTGGCCAATAGACTCGAAATGCATCCGATTGCTGCCGTTCTACGATCGAGAAACGATAAATTAACCTACTCCCTGTTCTTCTTCTTCTTTTCTGCCTTCCTCGCACTCTGTGAGACGTCGCGGAATTTTTATGAAACTCGCAGACAACATTCGTCCTGACCTCGATGGGTTTCTTTAAAATTTGCATTAGAGAACAGTAGAAATGCAATGTAACATTTTGATTTATTTTTTTAGGAATAATATCATCTAGTTATATGATCGATTATTAGATTTGGAAAAGACAATTTTGAAGAGTGGGTAAAATAGCTCATCGATGGGTGATCCTATGTTTATTGTTTTTTTTTTTTGTTATAAAATGTATATTTCCAGAAAGGTTTTTAATAATTTTTAATCAAAATCTGTGCAATAGTTTCGAAGTTGTACAACTTCATTGATTAAACACAGCGACGATACAGACAAAAACGTAACAAGAACCGTCGGTGTTTTTAAAAAATTTGTTAATTAAATATATTATTCATATATAAATTGACTTTATAAAATATTCAATAAAATATTCATATAACAAATATATACTGAAATTTCGAAGAATTTTCTCGTTTGGAATCGTTCACGTAGGACGTGGCTCGTATCGTGCGTGAGACGGAGAAAGGAAGGACGAAAGAAAGGAAAGGAAAACCGGGGAAAAGGGTGGGCGAAGGTTCGAGCCATTGAGGTAGTCGGAAATGAAGACGAGATCGTACGTACAGCGAATAAAGTCAAGGAGCCTCGGTAAACTCACGGTTACGTCGATGCCTCAAAAGATTCCCTCTCGATGTGGTAGATAGCGGAAATTGAATAACGTCGCCGTCGCGTCGCTCGCAGAATCAACGATACGCGCGACGTACCTACTTGCCGATTATGATAACGACCGTGGGCGAATATTCCGCGCGATAAAACTTTTTACGCGGACTGCGAAAATATTCTTCGGTTTGCATCTTAAGCGATTCTCGGAGGAAAACTCAACGGGAAATGAATTCGTAATAATGAAATAAAACAAAATATTCTATCTTTTATTATTTAGTATAATTGTAAAAGTAATAATCTATTTTTTATGTTTCGAAAAATTATTAACACGTTGCATGCAATAGAGATATCATATTGCATTTTAAATATTTCTTTGTATTGTTTATCAATATCTACAAAAATGAGTCTAACATAAAAGATATTATAATAAATTCTTCCATATGTTTCTAGGGAAAAAAAATGATTAACCAAATTATATTGTCACACTGTTTTATTCAAAATTTGCTCAGCACTCAACGCGTGAATCAATTTCGTGTTAAAATAATATTAACATAAAATTGATTACACAGGTCAGATTGTCCCAATAATACAACTCACATGTATAATATTATAACATCATATATGTCTATATATTAGATTCACACGAAATCGAAACGGCAGCTGTCATTAATTACCAAACAGTCGAATTCGTCGTACCCTGGAGCCAGTCGCGCGAATGGGATGGGTGGTGAATTTTTCAAAAGTTTCCAGACGTCGTCGGATCGCGGCGATCGCGTATTTCATTTTTCCCTTCATTGAGAACATCGATTTCGACGTGTCGAGTCGTTCACCCTGGCCGCATATCGGGGACGCAGATGCACGTGACGCCCGCATTTTTTTCTGGAGGCACCCGCCACCGCGAGCAGCGCGCGTGAATCCGCGCAGATTTTTCACGAGTTTCCTCGGGCTTTCGAAAACGTGTTCTCCCTCTCTCGCAAGACTTTCTCTCTCTCTCTTCCCCCACTCCTTTTTCATTCTGTCGACGCTGCCCGACACGGTGGGTACGTGAAACGAATTTATAACGGGCGATACGAACGACGTGGCGAAGCCCTTGAGCCGAATTCGTCGATTTTAATACTAGCTCTCGTAGCTACAGTAACCCTCCGACCCTTCCGCCCTTTCTACGAACGTTCTCCCTTCGAACAGGCTCTCACCCTCGTCATTCGGAGACGACGACCACGCGACAACCCTCGAATGTCGACTCGTTCGGCTGGAACCGCATTCCTCGCGATACGCGCCCTCCAATGCGCCACTTTTCTCTCACTCTCTCTAAAATTTCCGTCATGTTGGCAAGAAGAGGAAATTCCCGATAACGGTATAACTTTCAAATCCGTCGGACTGTTATTCAAAAAAAAAAAATACCCTCCTCGACAACCGCTCGTCTTCCTGCCCTCGAATATCATAAAACTTTCTGAACGGGTTCGCGTCTGAGTCACGAGAATTAAAAGTCGTAAAGTCGTAGTCAACGGACAAACGAAGTAAAGATAGCCACTTTTACGGTAGCTTCGAGAGAAAGAGTAGCTCGGTAGAAAATGCAAAGACACGCGAGTAGTTTCGTTAGTATCCGTGTACGAGCGTGTAGTGTTTATGGGACGAAGAAGGAAGAGAAAAGCAGCTAAACGAAATTCCAAGCGTGTCGACGCGCGCGAAAAATGGAGACGGAATCGTTCGTCTCTTCTGTTTATATGTTTTCGTAATTTTAACGAGGAAGAGACTCGATGTTGTGTCGTAGGTAGATATGTAGAGAAGGAGTGAAGCGGTCTACTTAAAAGGAGACACGGAAAGGGGATATAAAAGGTAGCGATGCAACTTTAAATCCCGTAGCAAACCCTGCCTCCTTTCTTGAGGATTATAAAAATTATCTCGCTCTTAGCCAGATCCCTCCCTCTCTCTCTCTCTCGTACAATGAGGTCGAGATTAAAAGTCAGGAAGTCGTCGTAGTCAGCATCCTCTCGTCTTTAGTGACAGAGAGAGAAGGAAAACTAGCTCTACTTTTGGAGCTACACCGTTAAGTAGGATAAGGGAGTTTCGGCATACCTTGGAAATGAGCGAAGAAGGAGAATACATAAGCGAGTCGGGTTAACTTTAAATGGAAGTCCTCTCCGAGGCACGGTCCTCGGCGTTCAATGACGAATGGGTGAAAGGATAACAACGATGGGAGCCGTCGAGCGTGGTGGTATCGCGGACTCCTCGTTATTGCGCTTATCTAGGACGAATCGCAAAAATACCGGAATAAACGAGTAACGCAAATTATCGTCGTCGTCGTTCTGTCCCGCGTTAAATGCGATATCCTTGCCGTTGAAAGAGACCCATTACGTACTCACGGACGTGGAAAATTGTGCCACTGCTAAAAGTTTATTCCTTTTTTGTCCAGGGGAAAAATATCACCATCGTTTAACGTTCCGTTATAATTATTAGGACACTAAGCTTTAGCATTTACAAGCATGTATATATCCAAGCTCGTGGGAACATCGTTTATCGTACGTAGATATTCGAGAAGAAATACATGGATGCACGTGTACCTATCGTACGAGTTATCGGTCAGACTATCATCTTTGAAATTACTAAATGGTTCATAACGCTAAGATACGTAGGTACAATGGGTGTACCATTAAACTCAAGGCGCCATGCCTCGTTTAGCATAGATATGAATTTCGCTCGTCCCCGCAACGATACGAGGAATTTCTTCGTTCCTGAAGGATCGAGTGGATTCGCGAATGGAATATCTTTAGCTTCTTCTGAAGCAAGAATATGGTACGCGTTTAATCTAGATATCTCATCCTTCTTATTCCTTCTTTTTTTTTCCTAAAAACTTTCAGGATTATGAAGAGTCATCGCGAGGAAAGAACGTAAAAAAGAATTTTCATGAAGTCTACTCGAAGAGCAGCTACCACCAACGGAACGTAATAATAGTTAGCTCCGGTGTAGGTACGAGCATTTGATGAATTCCCCGTTGCGAAAAACGAAATTGCGAGAGCCCAGTGGAAGTTTAAATAACGACGTGAGATCATTAAACGCGAGGGGGGTCCGTTGGCTCTGTGATTAATTCGCCCTGTGATATTAGGGCGACTCGTCTTCGATGAAGGACCGCACCGGTGATTTAATGGACAGTTCCGGCGTCGCTTTCCCCGTAGGCAACTTTCCAAGCAACCTGCGAACTATTTACGAGACCAGCGAAAAGTTCTTGATCTATTCGTCGGTTTAATTTACGCACCGTGCGTTTCTGGAAATTTGTATCAGTGTATAAGTCTTCTAATTTGGTGTTCTTTACGATTATTAGTAGCTGACGGAATAAGTTTGATTTTTTCGGGAAGCTCGGACAACCTTCACGAATTTCTACTTTACAGCTTTGATGACGAATGCTAAACGTTGGAACTATTTCGTAATTCGTAGTGAACATTAACGAGACGTTACTCGTACCTACAAAATATAGTTACAGGATATACACGTTTATTCGCGTGGTCGTTTCGTAACGTTAAATGATGAACGATGCATTTTTTTTTATATTAGCACGTTGACTATCGCAGAGGTCATTTGTGACTGGCACTCAATTTGTTAGCTGTCATTTAGAATTTTTATTAAAAATAAAAGATCTTCGTACGTCATAAAAATTTTGGAGAAAATGTTTACAGAATATTGATTGTCATTTGGATAGTGATCGATCAATCGTCTTGAAATTTTAGGTAACACGTTTTACTATAATTTATTAACTTTATGTACAATTTCGTTATATTTAGGGGATAACAATTAGGTATAACGTTATGATTTGTCAATTTCCTTCGAAAATGATGGCTAAGCTAATCGCTTTTCACGATAGTGATTGCATAAGACGCTCTCTGCGGTTTTGCCTAATAGCTGAACGTTCTAGGCTTATTATTCGAGACTTCGAAGGTACGAGACTTGACGATTAGAGAGAGATCAGATAGAAACTGTTCCATCCACAAACGAATTTACTGGCATTTGGCGAGCATTACTTCGAGTGTATCGCGACTAGGCATCGCCGTCGTTGTTTATGGATCGTTAGCCCTCGTACCCGATCTTTCGATCTATCCTAACAGGTCGATAATCGAGCCTCTGGGATATATATGGATCCAACGGAAGCAACGCCACGACCGATATCGAATTCGAATCTTAGCGGCGATTCCTCTCGACCGAGACGGCACCGAGATAGAGAGAACGAGCCACGATCGCGAATAACCCAGATTCGAGAATGAATGGCAAATAGGAAGAAGGGGAGGAGGCGAGAAAGGACTACGATTCGAGATCTGCCTCGAGATCCTCGATAGACGTTACTAACGAGGATTAACGAAATCATTAAGACTGCACGCTCGATCGTACCGTAAAAATACCTTTTTCTCCGGGAATAAAAGATTTCTCTCTCTCTCTTTAACTAAATTATCGATGTAACACTTTTAAAAGACGACTTAAGGATAATTTTAAAAAGTTCACAGATTCTTATTGATTATCCGAGAGGACGGAGTATTCTATATTGTTCGAATGTAACTGAACAAATTTTAAGCTCCTAACGACATCTTCGTTTAGAATCTTGAAATAATACCTTATACAGGGTGGTCCACCTAAATTCTTCTAAAAAAACGAAAATACAATAAAAATCCTTCTATCCTTCTGCCAAAACTCAAATCATTTAGTTGGATTATAAAAAAGTTATTCTATTTTAAAAAGTGGCCTTCTATTTTTTACCACCACTGTAACCCTAACACACATAAACGTAACATCGAGATCGTCAAAAATACGATTTACGAGGAATTCTTATTTTTCCCCTAAATTTGATTTACTTTCTTCCGCGATGAGTTAAAATTTCGATCTCCGTGGTTCTCCCCAGACCCTATCAAACATGGCAGGCTGAGAACATTATTATCGCAAACTACCCAAGAGCGCTTGCAACGGGCAGTGGTAGAAAGAACGTCGTTACGGTTACGTCTTCATAAAGCGGCCTTCGCGAAAGGGAAAATGGCAAATGGCCCGACATTTTCCATTACGATAGCTCAACGCGAAGATGGTCGTGACGTTTTTGCAAAGCAACCCTTTATTTCTTAAGACGTTCGAGTTATTCCGTTCGAAGAGCTTTTCCCAACGGGGTGAAAGGTGCAGGGGGGATAGAACGATGGCAGGGAAACACGATTTAGTTCGTCCACGTGCTCAATTGTTCCTAATTTAATTGCTTCCCTCGTTAAATTTCATCTCCTCGCCCGGCTCTACGCGAAGGAAGAACGGTCGAGACGTTCGAGAGATTCTTGTCAGCTCGACCTGTCGCACGTAATGATCTTATGGAACGAAGTATAATAATGTCATTACGAAATGAGGGAGAGACACCACCAAAGCTTGGTGCGCTATATCCGCGATCGTACTAATCCGTGCCACCTGGATGATTATAGAAATATAAAAAAAAAAAAAACGAGTGCAAAATTAACGTTAATAAAGTAAAGAAAAGATAGAAACTTTGGATCGTCCATCTTCGAATTAATCTCTATCGCGACACGGTGCATGCAATTTTAATACACCGTTTTTACCAAGGATTAAACTCGATTACGAGAGTTCTCATGCTGGAAGATCGTCGGTTCCGGCTCTTTTTTTCTTAAGAAAGAGTAAATCATCGGATAAAAATGACGCAGCAATCCTCTCGTGTACCCATATTAATCATACCAGCGTATGCATTCTAATATATCGTGTATAATCTTAACGCGAATCGATCTTTGCACGCAGGATGACGTGTCGAGGTAGCATGACGCTATCCAAGATCGCGTAGCTAGGGATATTATTGAAATGGCCTTCGCACGGATTTCATTATAATCATCGTCTTAGGAATGCACGCTTCTCTTGTATTCTTCTACAAAACGCGTATTCTTAGGATCGATGAGAGGAAAAGCGATAATGAGATAGATACGAACCGAGAGGCAATTTATTCTCAAGTTGTATTTCATCGATCTCGTCTTACTCGATAAAGATCTTTAAATCAAAAGTAATACGGTACTTTCGTTATAGCGCGCAATCATATCACGGAAAGGCTTTCCCATTGAGGAAATTCGCGTCTCTCTCTCGAATGTTGCTTACCGAAGATACGTACGCCGGTGCATTCCGATAAGTATCAAATCGAATCCTCGGTACACTCGACTTCCCCTATCACCGATACGAAGCTATTGTAAGATATATGTAAATGCAATATTCGAATGTAATCCGGGGGTTTGTTGCGCCGGGGGATGCGTAATACGTTATCATAAAATCTGGAGAAATAACGTATCGATTCTTTTCTTTTGCAGATGCGCCATCCGATCCAAATGAAACCAGCAGATAGCGAGAATAGAAACGGTAAGGAAATTCTCTTTTTTGCGGATTAACTCTTAACAATATTTTATTATATCAAGCAAATTTCTAAATTTAATAAACAGTTTATCTATTTTTTTAACAATATAAGAAATGGAATCATAAACAGATAGTACCTAAAGGAGAAATCTTTGTATGTACTAAAAATGTAAGAGAGAAAATATAATTTAGGCCACTCAAGGAAGCCAGGAAATTCTTTAATACAGTCAACGTGTTTGCTAAGATTAAAAAGTTAACCATCGAGTCGTCGAGAATCGATTTTCTACGAATCTAAAAATCAAAGAAGTTTCTTTTCATCTCAAAACTTTAATTCGACTGTTAATCTCATTCACTCGACTTCCAGGAAAAGAAAGAATTTAATAAAATATTTCCTTTCCAAAATGAATCTCGATTAAAACTCGTTAATATGTAGAGAAACGTGCTCGTATCACGGTTACCGCTGTCGGTAAAAGAGAAGGAACGTTTGTCAAAAGCACTGGCTGGCGTGGCTAACAAAATTAGTAATAAAATTCCGCAAAGGTAGTGCCTAAGCCGCGTCGATCGAAAATTGTACCGGCGGTATATGCCAGCGTTAGGGGGGATCCTGTGCCTTTCTTCGTCTCCTCGGAGAAGAGCGAAAGAGGAAGTTAACTCTCTTCTCGGCTGAGAATGCAGTTCAAAGCGTGCTCATTAAGTGTTAATTAATTGGCTGAATTGAGGGGTTGTCGAGATTGCATTGTCAAAGAAGATACAATATAGCCGTGGAACATTGAACGGCAAAGGTAATGGCGGAATGTGCGGCGCGAGGGTGGTCGTGATTTCGAAGAATGAAAACGTCGAGGTGAAAAACAGAGAAAAAGGAAGATGAAAAAAATGAATTTCACCGGTAGTATATCGCGAGGGGTGGCTACATTCGTAAATTCCTTGTTATTTTATAAATTGTTCATCTACCGTTATGCAGCCGAAACAATGAAGCAATCTCCGTGTATCCTTATTTATTTCTTTATTCATGTATACTGGAAGCTTTGGCGTACGGATATAAAAGAGAGAGAGTGAGGGGGTGAGCAGACGTATAAAATCCGTGCGTCAGTCAGCGCGAAAAACGAATGCTAATGAAATATTAACGACACCCGTCACGTGCCCGGACGGCAGCCGGCTGGGTCGCTGGTGGTAGCGCTTTTTATTCTTCGTGTTTCTTTTTTCCCTTCTCTTTCCTTCAACCCCCTCCTTTTGTCTCTCTCTCTCTCTTTTTCCCTTCTCTTCGCATACAAAACGTAGACTACAATGGCGTTACAAGTGGCACGAAGTCGGAGGAAGAGTTCCGGTACGCGAGACGGAACGGTTCGCATGTGTTACATCCATGCATGTACGCGTGTGTATTATTACATAGGGATGTATATATATATGTAAAAACGGTAGAAATGCATATTTGGGAAACGAGAAGCGCGCGACCGTCTCTCCTAAGCGCTGGGACGTCAAACTGTGAACGGTATAACGAGCAAAAATAGGAAAAGAAGAGAGGAGAGTGCGGCACTCGAGCGCCATCGAGAGAGAAAACGTGCTTCGAAAGATCCTTCGTCGCGTACGGCACGTGCCAAGTGTGCGATAAGTGAGAATTATGCACGAACGGAGTTGACGGCTATTAACCGCCATTTGTTCTACGCGCTTATCGTCCAAAGACCCAATATATAATCGTAGTTAAGAACAAGGAATAGGTGGGAAGGAAAGCCGAGAGTTTTTTTTTTAACTTTTTGTGTTTCACGTGGAGAAAATGAGTAATGAAAGAACGTTTTCAGTAGGTTCGTTTTAACGAAATATAGTCACTGCCGAGTCTTTTAAAGTGCTCTTTTTTAAATCTGTTTTTAAAAGGCTTTTTTTTAAAAAAATGCATTTCAAAATTTGAAAGGTTCAAAATGATGGAGCAAAAATTACCCGTGATAGAAATTTTCTCTGTATTCTACTGGATTACTCTTGCCATCTATTTTATGTTATCTCTCTAGTCTTGTTTTTGTAATAAAAGGTATTGTGTGACGTTGCTCCATATTTTGAAAAATACATGGCTCTTGGGTAAAGATTTAATTAATTTAATGATAAGAAGAAAAATGTTTATAAGCTAAAGCCTCCTTAAATTCACGGTTTTTCTTATCAATATTACCACACGAATCTCGAATTATATAACGAAATAGGAAAGAAAGTAAGAAAGAATTTATTTTCTTTAACGACGAAGGCGGTGATGCACGCGAACAATTTTAGACGCGTTTTCGAAGGAAGACACGTCGATCAAGAAGAAGAGAAAAAAAGAGAGAGCTCTCCTCGCGAAGAACGTCGGATGCGTCGTCGTTCCCGATGAAAAGACACGAGGTCGAAGAGAGCGAAAGCTTTATTTATACCCCTGACATTCTGTTTATTTTGGCTGACGAAGCCAACTCACACTTTGCCACAGGCTAAGTAACGAGCGTGTGTCACTCGCGAGCTTTTCCTTTGTCCAGTTCACGCGTACCTTTTCCTGCTCGACCCCGAAACTAATTTCGATACCGTTTTAATCGATTTATCCTACAGAAAATGAAAGTTATTCATCCTTCCTACGATCCTTTCACCGTCTCACTAAAGAAAGAATGAAAATAAACTATACGCCTAAAGAAATAAACTCCGAGTATCTGGCAAGCTTACGAGCATCGAAACGATTATTCTCTTCTTCTACCTCCGATCAACGCCTCTCATATTAGTCGCCGAAACGCGTCATTAATATTTCATACTATTTATTTGTCTATTCGTCGCACAATTCTAAAACAGTAACCGACAACGATGTCTCATCGTTCGAGCACTAGGATTATCCGATACGTTCCTCGATGTCGGCTCGTAGGTGTAACGGATAGCAAAGCTGTCTCGAGAGTTCTATCCTCGGAGATCGGTTACTTATATACTGCGAGACGGAGACACCGTAGTTCTACAAATTGCAGCGTGATTCCTAGACGTGAAGTAATCGGTGTTACATCATTCGCGCGATACGACAAAACCGTCGCTCTCGTAACTCACGCCACCGTAACATCGGCTGAGATCGTCCACGATTATTTTTTCGATTATTCTATTCTTCTTTACGATATCTCGTTGCACCATCGTGTTTTATGTAATTTCGAGTGCAACTACGATAATTGACATTTGTGTAATATTTTTTTTTCTACAATATTCACGAAATCGTTTAAAATTATTTCTTAAACCAACCAAACCTTTCTTTTGCGGTGTCGGAATTCTTCCGAGCCGACAGCGATAACTTTTATCTTATCGGCAAGAATTAGGTGACCCACGGGTGGCCGTAAATACGTAATATACATACCTTAACCTAACGCAAATGTTTCTTTTATAATACACAAGTGGAACTTTTTATAACATTTGTTTTTTGATTAAGTTCGAATTAAACGATTCAATTGGTTTTGGAATTAGGTATCTTCGAGTGTATAAAAGTATTATTTTTCAGTTCTCGTAATAAAATTGGAACGGTGTAATCATAGATAGGTACGAAACGTCGTTATCGAACGAGTAATTCTATACGAACGATCGTACCTAGACGCAATCAAGATCGTCGAGTCTGTAAACATCCGGTGGATCGATGATTCCTGGTGTGTCAGAATATTCCGGTCGCATAGAACGGGCAGTGATTGCATCATTGAATGCCGGCGGTGGTGTCATTAGCGTAGACATACAATCTAAATATCGAAAAACGAACTCCAATTCACTGGCGAGTAACATTGGCATACGTACTGGTGCAATTATCGGATCTCGATTCTAATATTTTTTCTCCAATCGTACGTATAACCGGAAGAAGAAATTCCTTGGAAACGATGAACGTATTTCCGAAATTTCCGATTTTCATACTCTCGAGCGTATACATAGAAACGAACGTGGAAAAGTAGACGGAACGAACGAATGGAGTAGATAGAATCAACTTCCGCCATAACGATGAAGTCCACGTAGAAACTCGTATCATCGTGTGCGGTATTACAGTTTACAATGACTTTGGCAAGTCTCGTAATATGAATTTGCTAAGAATAGGACCGTTACGAGAAACTGCCCTGGATCGATGCGAACAAAAGTGGCGACAACTCGGTTTATTTCTGTTTTAAGGAAAACGAAGAGCGGTACGTACTCCCGGTAGAAGTCATTTACGTTGCTATGTTAAGATAACAAAAAAGTGAAGCTTTAAAAAACGGTGACTCGTACAAACAACGTGGGTAGACTTTCCGGCAAAAAATAATTCGTTCTAACTCGATAATAGATAAGTGGTAGTAATCGGTTAAAATTTGCCACATAGTTTTTTTTTAACTTCTCGACGTTTTGAAGTTACTTAAATCTAAAAATAGAAAATAACCTACGGCAAGCTCATTTGAATTTTTGCAAAAGAGAAAAAGGTTAAAATCCAGAAACAAAAAATGTATAACCGATCGACCAGTTCTAGAAGGTTTAGTATTAGTAGTTTGTACTAGTATAGTAGTATTTCATTATATTTAATGGGTCAAAGACATGCGAACCGAACTATGACTAATAAAAAAATTATTCAAATTTATCTACCTTACATTCTTAACAACGTGACGATATAGATTCCAGTTCTTCTATTTCTTTTCTATCTCATTTGAATATGAGATAGCTACATATACATATGACAATGTTGAATACATATGGAGTATTGGTTCGCGACCATACAACCGATAATCCGGCTGAACGATTAAAAGCGACGCTTGTATGCGGTATCGTGCACCGTTACAAACCAACAATGCGTGCCCCTGCATTTATAATTTCCGTGGTGCTCGGCATTCGTTCCACGCGGGGAAATATTTTAGCGTGACCGTGATAGAATTCTACGAGGACGCGCGAAGCCGATCGAATTAATCGAAATTTATAACGAAACCACACCGGGAATGTAGGGAAAGAGTAAAAAGCGTGAGTGTTCGCTCGTAGCCGTGTGACACAACGTGACCGCGATTTAAAAGCATTAACGTTACAATTATCGATATTAATCCCGTCGGGGATTTCTCGTGGTAAAGAAGCTTATAGAAAATATCCAAATCGAATATTAGCGACGATATGCTGTCGATTTAATCGATAGCTACATAATTAATAATGGAATATCTAAATAATAAAGGATGTATTAGCTTGTTGCATCTTTTTTTTCGCCACTCTTCAATACTAAAACTACCAAATCCATAAAAATGACTGATGGTATGTTTGTTGTTACACACATTTTTCGAATAACAGAATAACCCTAATAAAAATTTGTATGTATTCAACATTATATATCAATAATAGCAAATAAAATATTTTGTTAATTTTTTTTCAAGTAGATAGATGCGATAAAAATAGTTTCGAATAACATAAAAAATAAACAACTAAAACACCAGAATTTCTCAGAATATCCCACGTAACAGCCAATTGCTAGAAACGGGCAAGCAACTCGTAGCGTGACGAGGCGTATCACGAAAGCATTCCGCGACGTTGTTTCCTACAGATGGGATTCTTACCTTCGCGTGCATTACGAAGCGTACGAATGGTTCTATGCCGAGATGCTACGCGCACCTTGGAATTCACGTAAGATCGGTATGATCGAGCGCGGGAGAAGGTGCCGGCGACGGTGGCTGTTTCTGCGACCTCCGACAAATGCACGCGCGCACCGTCGAGAATGTATGACTTCGGGAGACTAATTCGCATGCGTTTGGCATTCGTTTCAGACGGGATACCGAGAAAGCGCGTACGAGATGCTTTTCTCGAATGCCTCTCAAGAGAAAAAGACTTATCCTGCGTCTATCGATCCCCCCTATATGAGTTGTAAATGTACTTTACAGCAGATCCTCGTATAACTCGGTTAAAAAATTAGAAAAACTTTGTAGGAAACAAGAGATTTTAATTTTTATACTGTATATAATTCAATTCTGATTTTTTTTATGAATTCGCATAACACCACAATTTTTTTGGAATCCATTCACTGTATTAGCCATTACATTTATTTCTTCACTCGTCGTATCATAATAGAACGATAATTGTAATTTTGAATGAACCGTGTCTGTATTAATTGCAAGTGCATGACGATTAAATATTTTATAAAATGATTCGATTAAACTGTATTATTGTACTTTGTAGGTTTACGTGCTTTGCTAGAGGGTTACCAGTGATCCCCGCAGCATAGAAATGTACAATATTGGACAAATATTACCGTTTATTTAAATGCTTTAATTACTGTCGGCGGCGCCTGCCACTGGTAATCCCCTACGGCATTCAATGTAACCGGTATATGACAAAACATTATTAAGCAAAATCTTGTTATATGATATAGACTAGAGATATTCTATGAACGAATCTATGAACAAAATTAAAGCTTTATTTCAAAGAACGAGTGATTCTTGTTCAATTTTAAAATATAGAAAAGAATTCCCAGTTATTGTCACTCACTTTATCTGAGATGTACATGTATGAACATTGCCTTTACATTAAAAAAATATTAATGTCTTTAAAATCTCTTTCCAAAAAATCAGAAGAAGTTAAATTTCATAAAACATTTATTCGATCTACAAATTAACGCAAAAGCCAAGGCTCATCAACATTGTATAGCTACACGCTCGCCTCGTCTAAGAGCACAGTAGACAGCGTACATTCGGCGATTGTCGGTAAGACGGAACCGGCAGCGTTGGCCCAGCGATTGGAGGATAGCCAAATTTTCTTTATATACACCATCTATAACTAGGCGAATACTATTGCACCATTGTAGACGGTCATTATGTTAAGTCAGCCGTTTACACCTAGTATTATAACAAAGTTATCGCATCAGTGAGGTACGCGATGATTTGGGACACCGGGCGTGATACTCGACGATAAATTTTCTTCGTCAAATAAATTCTATCACTGAGTCACTCGTGTTATCGTTCGTTCATTAAATTATGACGAAGAAGAAATCAACGTCCTATCTCGTAATTTAAAATTCATAAACGAACCAGGTCGAAGTATATACTCTCCAGACATCCTCCAATCGAATACGAGAATATTATTACGCGTAATAAAAGTATACCTCCGGTGGATATCGAATTGGAAAGCATGGGCTGGTGGTGACGCTATTGAAAATTCGATATACCTACGTAGGTATGTATGTAGTATTACACAGTGGTGGACACAAAGCAGAACGACGTTATTCCTTGAGCCGTGACAACAGGGTCAGCGGAAGAATATCGGTTCGCGTCGTTACGCGGTTAACGTGCTTGACCCCCGTAACGTATATAAGGAGACATCGCCGGAAGAAGCAGCTTCGTAACGTCGTCTGGTGATCTGCTTTTCTCCGTACCGGCTACGTCTTTTCTTCCTACACTTCTCTTCTCGTTTCATAGTACGAGAATAGCCCCCCAAGAGCGCGACCGGTACTTGCTATTCGCTCTACACGTATAAATACGGATCCTACTAACGTGTGTGTGCTTGTATGTGATAAAGAGAAGGAGAGACAGAGAGACCAAAGTCGTATATGCACCGAGAAAAGTTTTCAGGAAGGCCAGTGCAACGAGAGGAGAGGGCTTTTGGTTCGGTGGATTTAGTGGATGCTCGTAACGCCGTTGCCACCTTAACGCTGTACAAGATCGTTCTTTGCGAGCGAGCACCGGTCCTTACGAGCGTCCTCGTCGACCGACAATACCAAGGAAATTCCTTAAAGTCGTAAATTTTTTTATCGTTCGCAGTAAATCTGACTACCTTCCCGTGCCTGAGCTAAATCCAACTTCGAATTCGTCGTTATGCACCGCCGGTTGACCCGATAAAGATCCGTCAGATTTTTCGCGAGCGAGACACACGACGAAAAAGAGTCAACGAGGTGCCGATCGTTTCGCTGCTTGGGTCTGACGTTTTATTTGTTTTTTTTCTTTCTTTCTTTTCCGTTAATACGCTCGGACCTTTTCGCCGTTCGCCAATCGACTTAATTTTTGGAAACTATCGAGCAACCTAGACACCGTAAAATTTTACGCGAACGCAACACGAACGAGTAACTCAATTACGGCACCAGGATCGGTTTCACGAGCGTTGGTTGAAACTGAAACCGAGTTTAACCACGGAATTGATCGATCAAGAACGGAGTTTGGAGTTAAATCAAGTTTAATTGTCCCTCGGTTAAATCCAATGCTATATAACTAGTGTCTCTGTTCTTACTGCTAGTCTTGTAGTAATAAATCATCTTTTGAAAAATAACACGTACATGGATATATAAACTGATAAAGAACACTCACAAATCGTCTTTTCATTTTTGCCAGGACGACGATTCTTTTTATCGGCTATCTCTTGGATACGAATGGAGTTATGATTTATTGAGTTACACTAAAAACTTTTTATTTCTGTAATAAATCATCTTGTAACTTTTAGCAACATTTATTAATAGCTTTGTTAAAACTCAGTTCAAAATAGGAATGAAAATAAAAAAAATATTGCTTTGTAATATTACTCTCGTTTACAATTGATAAAAATGTAGACGTCAAAAATGCAATTTCAACGGATTGCAATCACTTTAAATCTTTTTATATTCATTAAATATATTTCTTAACAAAATAATGCATGGATAACTATGTTAGTGGTGGATAGATACCTACAGATTTCGAAATAACATAAAACAATGTCATGAACTCGATTAAAGCAAAAGAAAAATTCAGAGCAAGGATAGCGATCTAGGGTTCACCTACGTGAACATTCGTGTTTCCTATCGTATCGTTCACCTCCCGCTCTTTTCTTTTCGTTGAAAAGTGTGACGAGCCGACCATACCCGTATATACGGGTACGTATAAATAATGCATTCTCGGCCAGGTTCGACAGAGCACAAATATACAATGAAACGTCGATGGTAACAATGACCTCGTGGCCCCTGCGCATCGATTACCGTTCGTTGATCTTTCTCTCCATCTTTCTGTCCTTTTCTCTTCCACCTCCTGCCCTCTTTCCTCGTGCGGAGACCTTTTCGCCCTTTCGCCATTATTAGTCGCCCGAATGTGGTCTCGTCGTGTATGAAAATCAAATGAATAGAAGCCATGGAGCGATAAGAATCATTGAAAAAAGGAGAAATTACAATGAATCGATTTTTATCTTTATCAGACATCGTTTATTGAATTAGCAATGTAAAGAATAGAATTTCTGTTCCGTAATTTAATTTATAAATATTATTATTTATTAATTATCGATATAACTCGAATAGATTCACAATGATTTCGTAATCCAAGAAAACCCGATACGTAACCTATTTATTCCATCGAACTGATACTTATATGTATGTGTTTACATCTACACGCACTAACATTTGCCTAGACTTAATATTCTTATACAACATTTATAAAAAAGTTCGTGTAAAAAATAAGACGACCTAATAACCCCAAAACAAAATAAAGTACACAGCACTGCAAGATTTATCGATGTTTTTCGCATAAAATCGCGAAGCAAGCAAATCTCGAGCGATCGTAGCGACGGCGGCGCCTGTTCGATCGTCTGCTAAGCCGCTTGTTTTGTTTAACAATCGTTTAGATTTCGTACGCATCACCGTGTCGATAGATAATGGAATTACAAGCGACGGGCACGTCGTAATAGTGACGCATATTTGGCACGCGGGCTCCAGCCGGCCGCCTCCGAAATTTGCATTGCATCAGAGAAGTCGAGGAAAGATAGAAGGGGAAGAAGAGCATTCGTGCGTGCGCCTACTCTTAAATAATTCAACGTTTGGACGGACAGAGTCATCTCTTATGCGATCGTTTTCGAAACCGTCCCCGTCATTTCAAGAATTCGACGAAAAATGGCAAATCCGATCTGCAGTTTACGATCTTATCAAGGATGACCAACTTTGCGTAACGCAGGGAGAATCATAAATTTATCACGTTCTATGTATAAGCAAGTATATAGCTATAGGTATTCTTCGATCGCAAAGAAGGCACGTCGTCCAATAAAAACACAAATATTCACCGAGTTTACAGACAACACCTACGAGAGTAAAGTATATCTATCTTTCTCACTCTCTCTCTCTCTTCGAGATAATGGAAAGCACAAGATGAGTCACTCGAGTCTGCGCGATCGTTGGCAACCTCTCTTCCTCGTAAACAAGCGGAATTAAGTTACGTACGGTCGAATATCTATCTATTACGTTTGAACTGGCACGGTTCTAAGCTTTGGTACGCACCTATGCGTCGTATAATCCTGATACTTCATTAAAGATTTAGCGTGATCTAGTTAGTAATTATATCGAACGTTCCTTTCACACCAAATGGTTCGTAATTGTAGTACGCTGGGTATTAAATAAATTACGGAATACGGTCTTTCGATGACGAAGAAGCGATTAGTAGAGATTTTGCGGTCGTACGTGATCTATATTTAACTGTTAAAGCGTTATACTCGCGTGTCAACTGGGATTGCAAAATTCGATTCATAAATCTTCTCGTTGTACTCTTTATTTACTTCTTCAAAATTACGAAGAAAAATGTCGAGTTTCGTCATCGTCCATACCGACGACATACATCCACCGAGAGTTAAGTCATAGAATACCGGAAAACGTATTCGTGAGTCATAAGACCATACCGTCCTTCCCTTTCCGTGTCGCGTGCACATGTTCGGTGCATATTCGAGAGACCACTGGAATATAAAATATAACGTATCAAAGAAACGAAGAGATCCTCGATAATTCCAGCGAAAAGAGTACGTCTTGAATATTTTAATTATAAAAAAAAAAAATTCAATTAAACGAATCATAAGCGGCACTCTTATCGGAAGCCACGTTGCGAGACGTTGAAAGCGAAGAAGCGATCGATACTGAAGTCCATTGTGTAGATCGAAATACGCCATGAACAAAAGAAAGCACTTTATCGACCGAGCAAGGAATAAAAACGTACGACTCACTCCTTACGCACCATCTCAAGATATAAAATGAAATTGCTTATCTTCAAAAAAAAAAAATGCAATCAGTCTTCTCGAATTGACTTTAAAAGTGATACGTTCGTGACGTATATACCTGACAAAGAAAGAAAAAGAAATTTCGTCCGAATCTATCAGCCGAGAGAACTCACGGAACAGCAGTGGGAGATCACGTGCTGCTGGCGTATTCGCGGGATCAGCTGTTCGCGAGCGCATGTGCGTGACACTATCGAGGCCACCGCTCTTGGATATTTCTCGCGTGAGAGCAAAAAGGAAAGAGAGAAGAAGAAAACGAGAACGTAGTGGAAGAAGATAAAGCGAGAAGGAGAGAGATGAAACAGGAAGAAAAGGACGGAGAAGTGGGGATGATACTTGGCCGTGTAAGAGAAAGACGGAGAGAAGTAACATAAAAGGAATACAGAAAGAGAAGTGAAGTCATATCTAGAGAAAAGCAGTGGATAAATATTTTCTTTGTATCAATGTTTAAAGAAATACCAAATTACGGGTATACATCAGGAAAAATAGTAACAGAAAGAGGAAAATAAAATTGGAGAACATGAAATAAGATATAATCTTATAAATGAATAATACTTTTACTATACTGTGTGTAGTACAGGGTGGTTCACGAAGCGTGGTCTGATTGCAATGTTTGTTTGTATAACATGGTTCAAAAACAGTTTTAAAATGATTATAATAAATTTTTGTTTACTTGCAGCTGATGTACATCGTTTAAATTAAGGTAAAGTTTAGACAAAAAGATAGATTTACTAAAATTAAAGATTTCTCTATAAAAATTAAAACATGACCTCACAAACTTCGAAAAACATGTTATACCGAAAAAAAAATTTTAATCCGCGCTATACAAAATATTATATTGTCTCAAAAGTGTTTTTACAAACATGAAACCTAGTCCGTCAAATGTTTGTCTATTCGTTAATAGAAATTGATCCTACATAATTCAGTAAAATAATATAAAAACAAATGTTGTGCATCTATCCATTATATCTTTACAAAACAAAAGAAACTTTTGACACAACCTAATACACGCTCTTACCATAATTAAAAACATAGAAACTCGAGTATAAAAATAAACTGGATCGATGAAAAAAATTACGCAGTTTTATCACATAATGAAAAACAAGAGATCACGCTTTTAAAGAGAGAAAGAGAGAGGTGACTCGAGGGAACGGCGCGAGCGAGCACGAGCGAAAACAGAAAGGTAGGGGCAGTAGAACGGTGTGGTGTGCGGTGTTGTGCGGCGCGTCGCGGACAGCGCGGAGAAGCACGAAGTGCGCCGGTGAGGAAAGCCGAGAGTCGTGCCGCGCGCCGGTTCTCTCTCACTTGTTGAGCGTCGGCCGAACAACGCGTCCTCTCGTCCATATCTCCACGACGTCGCCGATAACGACGACGACACAACGAAGAAGAAGAAGAAGAGGAAGTAGTGGTGATGGTGGAGGTGATGATTGACAGGAAAAGAGTAGAAGGGAGAGAGAAGGAGACGATAAACTCGTGCACCGGCGTGTGAAGTTCGCGAGCGCGGCCGCGCGCCCGCGAAACGTGACATAGAACGAGTAAAACGTTCGGTCGAAATAAATAAAAACACGAAGTATACTTCGATATTAAACTGTGCGACGAAGTCCAATTAAAAGTGTGTCACTCGTTTGTACATACGTGTGTGTCGCATTACTTCCGGAGGGAAGATTACTATTTTACACTAACGAGCCGTGCTCGTACGAGAGAGTTTCCAGGAAGAGAGAGAGGGGTACGGAGTACAAGAGCGTTTCCTCTTATATTCTATTTTCGAGTTGCGCTCGTGTTTCAGCCTCCGCGATAATATTTCGAAGAGGAAGAAGAAAAACGTCGTAATAACGTCACGAGTCTAGTGGTCGATCGAGAGGAGAAGGAGGAATAAAAGAAGGAGGGAGAAACTGCTGGAGAGAAAAAAAAGGGGGCGGACGAAAGAGGTGGAATCGATATTCGACGGATGGCTCGGAGAACGGTCGAGGGAGTTTTTCCATCGTCCTTGCGAGCGACTATAGAAGAAGGGAGCGTAACCCGCGCTTTACAACCATCGCGACGGTCGTTACTGTCTCTGGGGACTAAGGAGGAGAAGAAGAAGAGAAGAAGAAGGTGGAGGAGGAAGACAGAAGAGAAAGAGAAGAGGTGCGTCGTTTATCGTGCGTCGGGCGTGTGTCGTTAACGTCGTCGTCGAGACATAGCGTTGCATAACGCTCGCGGACTCGCCGAGACTACGACTACGATTACGTAAGACGATATCCTCGCTCGCGAGAACCCACTCGCGGTTCAGGACACCTGAACGAGTCTAAGCTGAGAGTCCTAGATTCGTGTAAACACTGTTTGAAACGAACGAGAGAAGGGAAGAACGAGTGGGGAGGAAAAGAAACAGAGCACGTGCCCCGAGAATCCGTTGGACGCGTGGGTGACGTCCTGTTGACTATATCGAGAAGACGCGCGCTAAATAATCGATTTTGCACCGAGCACGACTCGCCCCGGAATTTCTGCGACTCCGCGACGAGGGCAGCCTTTCACTTCGTCCTAAGATGCGGAAACCGTAGATCGTGGATCGAGTTTCGCGTGTGTGTATCTCTTGTGTGTGGTTCTAAGTGCATACCGATACTAGGTGATTCTAGCCTGTTTTATATATAATATAGTCGATAAAGCATTGTGCATTTCTGTGGCGTGTCCACGATCTCCGTGTATGTGTGTATTGTATTGTGATTCTTTTACTCAAGAAAATCCATGAATCGTGCGCGAGTGTTTCCCTCTTGTTCGAACAGTCCCGCGTATTCACGGTATTATTACTGAACGGTCGAAAGGAGTTATTCATATTTCGCGCGCGCAAAACTCCCGCGCAAGCCGCACGCGCCGGAAGAAAACTACGATGGCGATGAAGAGTAGAAAACAGTACGCTAATGGACCTACTATAGGATCCAAAAGCCATTATCCTGCTATCAGTCAAGCCTACTGGGCACCGCAACCGCAGACCGTACCTTATTCCGTCCCAGGTATATCTCTACACTCGTTTCACTATACTTGTCTTATCATCGTTGGTTATTTTCTTCGTTGTGTCAAATAAAAATAGGTTGTAGGACTCTTCCTTTGCGTAAGGATCATATCGTGGTCTTACTGCAACAACTGACCAAGTAAAAAATAATCGATTTTGCAGAAATTATGTTCAAAGTTGAGAGGTTCGCGTAAAATCAAGTTTAATTTTTATATAAGCAGAGTTTTAATATTAAGTGTCTAAAGTTATGTAAATTTAAATTAGTTTACGGAGATCTACTACTGACTTAGTCATATTAACTCTAATTTTATGAATTCTGACTTGGTCACTTTTTACAATAAGTCCACGATATCATAAAATTGTAATTTCTTCGAGTTACTCTGTTTCGCGAGAGAAACGGGAAGTATTTTCGTTGTAATCTTCCGAAGAAATCACGCCTTACTCGTATATAAGTTTCGCAGGACCGCTAAACCGGTTCCCGAGAATTTGAAAACATTTCCTCCTCCACCTGCTGTTCCCGCGCGGAAGACAGAACCGGACGACGCAATACATATGTCCATGTATGTATTTCATAACCGGTGATCGGATCCCCTCAAGTTTTGTCTCTTTCTTTCGCCCCGATGATTTCCCCTTCGAATTGGCCGCAAGTCTTATCTTTTGTCGTTGATAGAAAATCGATTCGTTGGACGAAATAGGGAAAGATAAAGAGAGGAATAGATAGAGAATCGACCTGCTAGCAAGGTGACACTGACTCGACGAAGCCCGTTGACGTTATGAATAGTCAGAACGGTTCGCGAACCATCGAAGAGAATGAATAAGTACGTACCTGCATAAATATACATGACCGCACTGCTTATACCGTCTGAGCCATCACTATTAATAAAATAAAGGTATCTTTATCTGTCTTTCTTCTTCTCTTTCTCTCTTGTATACGATGTTCGACGCGCGAACGTTCATCAACAGTCGATATTCGTATCGCTCCTTTGAAATTACTCGGGTTACTATTAGGTTTCTCCTTCCTGGCCACCTAACGCCTTTGCGATATATACAGCGAGCATAGAAAGTATTTGTGCGGTATTTCACACTGAATATCTTTTCAGAACTCGTTGAATGCCTATAACGTGTCACGGGTTTGGTTATTTCTTTTTTTAATACCTTACGAGTCAACGAAATGTAGAAAATGCATTCATTCGATTTTTATAATGGTAAATGGTAAACAATTTTTTAAAGGAACCTGCCTCACTAGGGACCCAACACCTTAATTATTTGAGTGCTTCTTTTGATATAAAACAAGTCGAACAACTTGTGGAAAAGGTACTTAAAATTATGAAAGAGCACATTCAATTTGTTTTTAACTTTCTATAACGAATATGAACTTTGTATTAAACTTTGTATATTGTGATAAGTTCAATTCGAGAAAACAAAACATCTGCTGCAGAAAATTTTTATTTCAAGTACTAATTCAGTCAATTTTTATTTTAAACTAATGAGATGAATGCAACATCATTTTCTAATTGTCTCCAACAAAATTAGGGCGTTAGGAAGGTATCCCAAGCATTCTAAATTTCTTCACAATTTCAGGGCAGTTTGCCTCATTCAGAAATAATTATGCAATTTGAAAGAATAGAAGAATACTCGTCCTACTCCAAATGTCTCGAGACAGCGAGACCAATCGTATACAAACTGCGTTAAACCTCGTGCATTGGTTCTATTCTGAAAAGTGCGTAAGGACAAATATGCATTTTCTAGCGAAGGACATTCATTTATGTGTGCCAGTTGCTCCCCACACTCGGTCAACACGTTCTCCGAGCATTCGAAACCCGTGGGCGTGCGTCGAATGATTTCGCACGAAAAAGAGAAGCTTTCGCAAGGGCCATCGCTCGGCCGTTGCTAATTCGCGTCGACGACGCGTTCCACCACAGAAAAATCCGCATCTAGCTTACAAAATACACAAGCAAAACGTTCGTCCGTGACATCTCATCCCGTTGATCGTTAATTACTTGGGTATATTTATAATACTGTAACCACGTCGAATTTACAAATAAGAGGAGTGTAACGTTTTCGACCTTGTCGAGAATCCATCGATCGGTGGAAGAACGTGTATGTCGGTTATGCAAAATGTCAATTAGATGGACTTACTTACGTTAGAGTTGAATGCTTAAGAAGATAAATTGACGATGACATTCGATGTCGTGTACGTTTCAAAGGTACAACGCGGCGCTTCCACGAACGGCGCTCGAATGCTATGTACATATGCTCGGTGAAGAATGCACTCGATATACGTATAGGAGAGGAGAATAATTTATTACTTTTAAATGCACTCGACCAGGACCAAAAGGTGTCTTAAAAAAAAGTCTTCCTTTCTCGTCAGAACTTAATTTGCTGAGACAAGTTAGAAAGTTATATTTATTACAACTCGTGTCGTATTAATTAATTTTATTTAAAAAAATTACTTCCTTAATGTTATTATGTAATATAATGCCAATTAATGAAATTAAAAAATGAGGTAACCAGTTCAGTTCTCCTCAATATTGCAATATTATCAATTTTCTGATATTTAATATGGTACTCGTATATGTAATATTGCAAATACGTACGATTAATCATTTTAAATATATGTTTGATAAAAGGAAAATGGAAAAATAAAAAGGCACTTTTATTCCTCGTACATTTATTCTATTTTTTCAACGTAATGAGCATCTCTGCCATTTATTAGGTCACTATTAATCCACACGGAAGAAATCATATATGTTTACCACGAGCTGTTCGGTCGGTGCTCATCAGTCGAGCATCGACTCGTACTTTTTACCGTATGCAAATAAATCTAGAGTTAATTACACGACGTATAAATATCATTTACCCCACGCGATTTCACGTTGGTCGATACCCATTGGCTGTCGCGTATTAGCAGTCATTCCATAACACTATACGACGTTCACGTCCGAATAGAATAATGAAGATCGAACCGAGGTCCGTGTGCACGCGTTGCACATACTACGTTGAAAGGTGACAGATGTCGATCGAATTCACAGCGTACGTTCGGAATCAAAGTTTCGCGAGTCGTCGCCGATCGTAAAAATATTCTGACGAGAATAACCCAACTTTGCTTTTATCGTCATTGAACTAAAGTTTCCCTCATAATATCGTAAATAATTATACATAGCTCCCTACAAATATATTGATAAAGTCCGAGAGAAAATTAGTTATTTTAAAGTACTCTTCTTCTATTTCTCAAAAAGTTAAACCAAATTATTGAAAAAAAACTCGAGGCTGTTTGAGATAGGTACACGTTTTTATAGAAAATAAAAACTCAAGTTTAACCTTAATTACATAAATGTCAACAACTTACTAATGCATTTTGACTTGCATACATTTTTGTTTTTACTTATTTAACTGAGTAACTTTTCGAGATTGGTTAAAATATATCCTAACGTGCATAAAAAGCTAAGCAAAAGGTTGGATAGTTTTTAACCCTGAAGAGTTAACAGCGATCTTGACGATCACTAACATTCCTTAGACATAGAAACGTATCCTGTTTTTAGAAACCGCGTCGGCCGCTACATATCGAACGTTCTTTAGTCGGAACGAGTGTAATATCGGAAACTGGAATATCTGGAACTCGAGAACCGTGGCACGTATCGCATCTTTGCCGTACAACAGTACTGTTACTAACCTGAACACACACACAAAGACACGCATATATACCGTATTCCAAGCGTACAATTTATTCCTTTTCCCTTATTTCCTTCTTACGTCTGGGTGCGAGCTTCGCTATAACTCCACTCGTGTCGTATAACAACGTCTCGTCTCTCGTGGTCACGTCGAGAGTGAAACGACAACGGGGAAGTACGGAAACGCGCGTAGAAATACGAAGGATCGCTAGCGCGAGAGATCATTGGGAAGATACGCGTAAAGGGAAAAGAAAAGATCATTTCTACTACGGTGTCACCGTAAAGCATTCTGACACTCTCTTCGTCTGTGGGTACTACCAACACCAGGGTACTTTTAAAGTAGTTACAAGGACGCAAGGAAAGGAAAGGAAACCAGGGGGGGAGGGGGGGAATGCATCGAAGAATCAACGGAAAAGTGGAACGCGTGGCAAAGGACACGAGGTACCGTAACGACGCTAATGAGTAGGCTGCTAAAGTCCTACTCCGTTTTTCGTCGGCGTGCCACGAGTTTACTTTTGCCTTTGCTCGTACAGGTACCTTCGTTTTGCAAATACAGGTTAGATCAACAGCGGTATATACTCGTGGAGAGAAGAAGAGGAGAGAAAAACCTGCTCCGAGTGAACGTTACTCGACAAGGTTGACTCTAATACGGCTCTCTGTTACGCTCGTTCTTTTTTTTTTTTCTGCTCGACTTTACTCGATAGGTTTCTACTCTAATGAACTATAATTCGGTGACACCGAAGGATGGAAATTATCACGAAACAATTTCTCTTCTTTATGCAACCGAACGTGTTAAGATCGTGCATCTAATCGGTATCGACGGATCGACACGTTCTCGCTTACGTAATCCATTAACGCCTATCACCTGACCACCTTTGACTGCGTATTTGGACTTCGTACCCGACAAGCAAGCGGTAATCGACTAAATGAGGATAATAAGCTACATTGTTCCCATTATCTCGCGTTGACGAAGATCGCGATAACTCTGTGATTTTACGCAAGTTCTTATCGTATATACGATCGAAGAGAGAGAAATCTGTGATCCTTATCGTTGTAGAAAGTATTTTATTAAATTAATTAGAAGGTTGGGATAAGTAAAAATTGTTCGTAGAAATAGAAGTAACATTCTTTATTATTTCATAACAATTACAGATAATAATTTCATTTTGACAGCAGTTTTACAAAGAGTCTTAAAAGATATTCTTGAAATTTTATCGACCTGCCGGTATCCTTTTCTTACGGCTTCTTCCTTCTCAACCACCCACTCCATCTCCTCCGTTTATAACTGGAAGGCTCGTTACGTAATATCCCGCGTGCCTGCCTATAAGGAAGCCAAGGATGTTGGAAAGTGTGTTCATTATGCGTTCCTCCCTTCAGACATTCTTCTCACTGTTATTGTCCATCGTTTTCCACTTGCACCGCACGCGAGAAATATCCTCGCACTTTTCGAACGCGATAGGACAAACGTCTAACCTTTTCATGGAAGAATTTTTACTAAGCAAATTTAATCGATTCTCCGATACCAATTAAGTGTCTTCTGTAAATTGCATAATTTACGTCGCATCGTCGAAAATACTCATCGCTGTGATTGCAAGACGATCGTCTTGCTTCCACTCGAGAAAGACAATTAGTAATCAACAAAGTTCTTACGCAATCGGTATGTTACTCAAATGCAATTTGAGTTTCCACGTACAGAAACATAAATCCACGTTTTCAGTGCAGTGCAAACCGGATATCTCCAAACGTGTCACCTTTGTCCAATGCACGGTCTTCTCAGATCTCGTGGGAACAACGCGGATAATTTATTCGCACTTTTTACTTTCTCGAACGGCCTCTTTCCATTGCCGAAACGATACGTATTTGCACGTAAAGAAGGCAAAGCAGAAGAGGGAAAGGGAATAATAATTTCGAATACATTAGCAACGTATTTTCAGTTTGCATAGCGAACACGTACATCATCCGTTCTTTTGCAAGCGTCCAAGTTAATTATACGTAAAGAGTATGAAGCAGCGAGCCTTGCGAATGAAAAATACGTCCGTTTTAATGCATGGTATGTTATATTCCGGTCTCGTTGTCCTCCGGATCAATTTTCACACAAGTGTCTTGATTTCGAGTAGATATTTTCACAGGAAACAAATTTAAAGTCGTTACAAAGTCATTAAGTTTTGTTGTATGATTACTGGAACGAATCACGATAGACTGTACATTTTCCATGACTTTGAATAATTAAATTTGAAATTTTCGTGGACATAACTCTACCGGGTGATTCATTATTTTTTTCTCCAACAATTCGTACTTACGTTACGTACATCCGGTAACGTCGCGAGTTGTTGCTCGTGCAATAAATTTTTCTCCGCAGAAAATGCAACTTTACACGACCGCGAGAAAGTTCGAATTTCTCGGGCGACGCGTGGCAGGCAACCGACTTGGTAGTGTGTCAGTGGACCTGCCGTGGAACCAGTTTCGAAGCCGGTATTTAATATCGGCGGACCCTACCGCGTGCATTGCCCTTCCTCCACCATTTTCGATTTCCACGCGGAAGATGGAACGTGAAACGGTTCTTTCTCCTTGAAATGATAAATCTCAAGGAGAAGAAAGCGTATGAATCCTTTAATCGCTCTAAATTCCGTAACATCGTTCACTGTGAACTCGATACTAACGATAATTGAGTTTAATTAGTCCAGTATGCATTTTATTGGAATAAATCGATGGCTAACAAAATAAACTTTATATCAGATAGAACAGGGCAAAGGAATATAGGATAAAAACTGTCCCATCTTTTGTCCCTTCCAATATTTTATTTAAAGTTTGTCATTCAGTTAAATAAATGAAAACAAAAATTTATACAAATCAAAACGCATTAGTAAGATGTTGACATTGTTATTAAAGTACAACTTGAGTTTTCATTTTCTGTAGAATCGTATGCCTCGAAGAATTAAATAAAGCTGTATTAGAAAAAAAAAACTGTACTAAAGAAGATCGTATTTAACTAAGACCCAGGTACTTAACAAGTTCATATTACCTGACGCTAACATCTCAGAATTTTTTTCCTTAAATAAATTCCCTAAAATCTAGTTCACCGAAATTACACAAGGCTTAGAAATACAAGAAGATTTCCTCGTTAATTAAACAGAAACTACCGTCTTACGGCAGAGCCTCGACAATTTTGAAAGCACGTACCGTCGAAAGCACGTTCTCGTGGTATCGCGTTATACAAGTCTCTTCGCCCGTACGAACTGTATCGAAGTAACGTTAATTCGTCCAATTAACAAATAATCTTTACCACGAAGGAGAACAGTCGTAGCGTAAACGCAACACGAGTGGGTGCGTCTTGCAAAGCGGAGAGAGCCTAGTTAACAGGTATTAACCGCATCCTGCTTACGCCATAAAGAACTTTCGTAAGAAGGACAGTAACGTTTGTTCGGCCAACGTGTCTCGTATAAACGTAAAAGAACTCTGAAGTGTAGGAAAAAAAAGGAACTATTCGTTTCACGAATCGAGAACAAATGCGATAGGTGGTGGGGAGTCGAGTGCCAAGGACCGAGGTCAATGTTAAAACTGCACTTGCAACGGCCGACTTTGCGGTTCCGCTTTTACGTAGAGTATCGTGCGAAATGAATTGGCATAGCAGGAGAGGAGACGCCTCTTTTGCTTCTCGATTTGCATGTGACCCTGTCCCAGCTGATCGTGCCTGGTCGTTGGCCCCGTATCGCTCTTTCTCTTTTTCTCTCCTTTTCTCTCACTCTATCCCTCTCCGTCTTTCTTACTCCCCTTTCTCTCAGCCGACGACGTTTTACGCAAACGTAATTCTCGCCCACAGCATCATCGCGGTGGCCTGTATTGCGCGAACCTCGGGGCTACGATAAAACAATGAAACGGCGAAACTCGCGATTTCATGCCTCCCTGAAAGCTAGCCTGGCAAAAAGACTATGCACCGACCGTTCGTATCCGTTCTTAGATACATACATATATTATTTTCTTCGTTGTTCTCGTTTTCTCTCTCAAATACGAAGAAACAAGGAATCACCGAATAATTGTTCTCTACGTGCCACGAATATCAGCAAATGCTCAGAGTATAAAAGACGAATGGTTCGTAATTTGGCAGGTAGTGAGATGTAACGTTCGAACGGATTAAAATGCACATTTGGCAGATGTCTGTGTATTACGCGATCGCGTTTCACTCGAATGTGGAACAATGCTCTGGTATCGTGAAAGAAGACCGGATATATTTATCTCGAAAATTATATTCGATAAAGTGGAACAAACCCTGAAATCGAACTCGTTGGAAAATAATGTAACAGGCTTATCGACAACGCGAAAAAATCTGTCCTTGGAATTTTGAAAAGCGTTCACACGGAACGAGACGTTTCATGCTAATCGCATACGTGCTCGAAATGAGGAATAGAATTCTACGAGAGCGTGCGATAACGAAGGGCACGTTTCAACGCGAATCTTTTTCCAGTACGTTCCTCTCTACGTCGATATGTGTGCGTATGTCTGTGTATACCGAGCATAATGAACTTCGCAGGCTCGTACTAATCACGCTTTAATCGTCTTCTCACCTCGATACCTCGAAGCAACGTTATCACTTGACACGTATTCGTAGCCGTTGGTCGCGTTACGTGCCGCTTGTTCATCTCCTCGCGCTAATTTCTGCCTCCGTGCACGCGTGTGCGTTGCACATCACCCGTACGCGCGCGTTCTGCTTTCTCCCCCTGTCATTCTCCGTACAATGCTTCTAAAAATATAGGCTATTTTTCACGCTTCGTGAATTTCTTCCTATACACCGCGCTAACGTACTAAAATAAAATCGTTAAAATATCGGGGACGGAGTGTGCTGTCCAATTAAGGATCCTCTTTACTTCCTTTACGCTCGATGACTCCATTCGATACCTACGACTCGCTTAAAATACGAACCAGTTAACCGGTAATTATGTATCGTCGATCGTTCCACGAAACATCGCTTTCTTCCTACCCTTTTAAAAGATAAATCCTTGCCACGATGATATTTTTTTTAAAATAACTTTCAATCTTTTGTACGTAGGTCGTCTGTGTTTTATAAAAATCTCTTTTATTCGGAAGCTATAGAGAAACTGTGACGATAAATTCATCGTGAAAACGTGGGAAACAACAGGGTCTATTAACCCTCTATGGGGCCGCGTAACTTTGAAGTCACATACACACATATTCAATTTTATTCAATTTTAGTAGCAAAAGTGAATGGATTTCTATTTATAAAATGTGGTACAGTTGTGTGCAAGTCCCGGTTGTATTTTCGAAATTCTGAATCGTTTTTCTTATAATAAAATATTCATAAAAATTGTCAATCAAAGTTAATTTCGCGTTATCTAATTTTTTTTAACCACGGAAAAAAATTTGGTCGATAGAGAAGAATTTAGTATTCGATGAGTGTGAGAATTTTTCATCGTTTTACTATCGATTCTTTTCATATCCCACCGGTATACTAGAATTTCATCAATGAAGGCCGTTGTTATGAAAGAGGAAGAGAACGAATAAGATAGAAATAGGAGTGAATGAAGTCGTGGCTCAACTCGACCGTGACGAGTTCACTTTTGCTATCCGACCTTCCTCGATGGTTCTTTATCTTACCACGCCTTACGCTCAACAACCATTTGCACTTTAGTACGATCGTTGTATAACAAGCGCGCAGGAGGCATGAAAACTGCCGAGCGATCCTTAACGAAACGGCGAATTTACTCGGTCGATACGTGTAACGTTAAATTCGAACGATCCTCGTTAATATCGCGTTTCACGCTCGGATTAACGCTTTTTTTTCCTCTGACTTTAACGATCCTTTCTCATCGCTTAATTGGCAGAACGTTTGGAAGACTCGACGATGGATACGATGACGCGAGAGAGAGACCGAGAATTATTACGTCTCGCGTATAAGAGAGACACTGTCACGACTGAGGCCGTTTAATCGACCCATTTAACAAACGCTAGACATTTCGACCGTTCAACTCAGCCAGGCTCGACTTCACGGCCATGGCCACGCACGTATATAAAGCGAATTTACTGTGAATTTGCGAGGGAGTACTTCTCTCTCTCCGAAATCTCATACACGCTAATCATATAGGACGCGACGTCGACGTTCGTTACGTTTCGAGCGGAACGCGGACACGCGTTGGTGAACGATTTTCAGAAAGCTCGCGAATCGAGGTTAACGCGTTCATCCTCGTAACACGAACGAGATATTTCTTCTTCCTTCGAAAGAATTCTCACGCGTATTAAACTTTCGATTTACCTGGCCTCGATCTTTGATTTTTAATTGATCGAGAGGAAGGAAAGGGATATAAAAAAAAAAATGTTTTTTCTCATCGCCGCACCTTCGTGTTTCCGGATGAAATAAGGGAGAAAAAAAGGTGTAAAAAAAATATGGGTTAAAAAAGAACGCGTATTTAATATTACTCTACGAGGTCACACTATCTGACTCCCCAGAACGTCCTTAACTCGCGCGCGCGCCACAGGACAGGTATACGATTTCATAGTAGGTAATAATTGTGCGCGCGTGTTCTTGCTGCCGCATCTCGTCCTTTCGACATAACATTGTGCAGGCAGGTTATCCTTGAACGTTGCGCGCTCGAGAGGCGCTTGTTGTTTTCATCGGGCCGATGCAATGCCCCGCGAAATGGTTGCGCAACACATCGCCGCGCGCCACGCGAACGTAAATACGATCTGACAGAAGGCCGGCCCTCGCACGAGCGGGGATTACATCCGCGCGTGCACATTATATACGGACAAATTGATCCTCTCGAGAATGAAATTATTCCACCCGGCTAACTTTGCCCTTACTATGGATTTTCATAGAACGAGGATGCCCCAGTTTTTTTTTTATTACTTTTTCGTACTCACTTTGAAACAAGCGAGGGGGTGGTAAGAAAAGCCAGGACAGAGAAATCTGTACTAGAGTGTACCAAGTTTCGTCAACGAGTCACGGCTGTTTTCCACGAAGAATGGCATGCGAATATGTAGAGATGTATACACGTGCAGGAAGAAAGCTGTTCAAGGAAGAATAGTTATATGTGTGTGTACGTGTTCGTAGGGCTAAGAAAGTACTTCTAGTGTTTATATATATATAGAGGTATATATAAACGTGTCAGGGAAGAAAGTTTCGTAAGAATCGGCGAGCACAGGAGCGAGCAGAATTTCAAGCGGACAAATCGGAGAGCCGAAGTAAGGCTACTGCTACCGAGCCGAGTTCACGTTCCGTCGTTGCATCACGCGCTTCTCTCCTCGACTTGGTTTCTCTCTCTCTCTTTTCATCACCACAACGAAGTAACGCGGAACGAAACTATTCTACGCGAAAGCTCGAGTCTTCGAGACGTCTGCTGACCTCTTCACCCTTTCGTTTCGTACGTCCTACGTACTTTCTTCGTACGCAAGAATGCGTTACACGCGTGGAAGAACAGACGAGGAATCTTTGTCTTGTGCCAAACACTTCTTTTTCCTTCTTCTTGACTCGTTTTCAATATTTAATTTGTGTTGGAGGAAAACAGGTATTTTTAACTCTCTCGATTTATCATTGTTTCTTTATTTTATATAGGTTGACTTTTTATAACTCTATATTTAGAGCACGGTTTTAATATATTTTCAATAATATTTCATACACTTTTTCTTGAATTGTTTTTTATATAAAACAGTACAAATTTTCTAATTATATTAGGAATATTTGAGGCTAAAAATAACTTTTCATTTTCTTGTTTAAATAATGGATTAGCTACTTAGGAAAAACGATTAATCAGAAAAGTAGGAACACGGGGAAAAATAATAAACGCAGAAACAAGGAGTAGCTCGTCTTCTTGTCCTCGGTAGTCGACAAGCGTTTAGCAACGTTACGGAATAATTACAAAGCGTAACGCATCTAACGGCAGGCTCTTGACCTAATTCGCTCACGAATAGAGAAGTTCTGACGATATGGAAGTACCCCGGTGGTCGCGCGACAACGACGTCGTTGACGACAACGTGGACGAAGACGTTCATTTTGAGAAACAAGGGGTAGCATTTACAAGGGCTCTTTGACCCTTCCTCCGTTAAAGGAAAGCTTTTCCGTGATGCATCAAGGAAATGGAGTCCGTTCGGAGAAGATGTCGAGAAGAGAGGTCGAGGTCTCTGGACATGGAGTAAATTTGAGCCAGAGTCGAGAAACAGCGGCCATAGTCTCCTTCTCTCCGTCTACTATCTATTTGTACATCGGCAAAGCGTTCGTAGAAAATGTGGTGACCATCGGTTGTGCAAGACCCGTCTCACGATTACTCCTATACAGCTAGGTCTCACCGACACGCGAACCCGCTCTTCTTCGTATCCCCGGCATTGTGTATACGTTGCCTATTACACACAGATAGACACGTACGTGCGCGATACACGTCGACAACTCGGAGCCATACACACGTAAAGAACGAGCTACCTGTGGCAACCTACTTACCGGCCCGCTAAGTTGCTGCACCTATGTTACTACCTGTATACTCGTCCCGCTAGCTTCAAACTGCAACGGACTTTGTTGTCTACGATACGGAACCAAAGCCGGTCCTTTCTCTTTTTTTATCTCCTTCGAGTTTTGTTCCAAGGTAGAAAGCTTTTTCAAGGAATTAGATCAAATTATATCTTAATTTAGAAACCGCAATTTAGTTATTTCCCGAATCTCGTTTAAATGATCGTTTAATGGTAGGTAACCAAACTCAATTAGAGTCACGACAAACCGTTTCCACTTGAGATCATTTAAATCATCTAAAACAAGTTAGAAGGAAGAAATTCTTTGCACTCGGTAATTTTTATAACAATAGGATGTCTAGTGATACTTTTTCAATTACCTACTACCAACTAAAATATAATTATTTCCTAATGTAATGAGCAATATACAAGGTGGTCCACCTAAATATTTTAGTTTAGATTTTTTTTAATTTTTGGGTGTAATCTGATCTAATCATCCTATTTATAATACCCACTAGCTAATAAAACATAATTTTTTCCTAATGTAATAAGCAATATACAAGGTGGTCCACCTAAATATTTTAGTTTAGATTTTTTTTAATTTTTGTATGTATCCTGATCTAATCATCTTATAAAACTGGACTTATACCACACTTTCAAAATAAACGGCTCCATCTCAGACATGACAATCAAGTTCAAAAATATCTAAAGTCTAATCCTAAACCCCCTTTATTGTGAACACTTCTAGTACTAGTAGAATTTTACCTAACACGGATGTGTACCCAGAATCGAGCGTCACCGAATAAGCTTGGAATTCCGATGGTTGACATTAGCCGACGAAGCGTAATCCCGCTTGGATCGATAGCGCAGCGTGCCGGTGCGCGCGTAAACACGCGATCGAGAGACGCACATAGCTCGAACCACGGGTACGAACGGTGGGACACAACGACGCGCGAACGACGCGACCGGGCGCGTTCCGCTATCGAGCGAGGACGAACGGACGGAACTCTCCTTGCGAAATACAATAGCTTTCGGTACTCAATTCGTAACGCCGGCACATCGGTGCTCCTCGCCTCTATTACGGCAACGAGGCAACGATTGCGGCTCCGACCGAGCGTTGTGTAATTGCCAGATTATCGTGGCTCTCGTCAACGACGAGTACACCTACGTGCTACCTGTATCTACATAGGTATATATGTATACGCACGTATACATCTAGGGAACAGAAATGGTTCATGCTAGAGATTCCACCATTCGTTTGGTCGAATTTCCCTTTGCATTTGTCTTACTTGCTTTTAGTTTCCAAATGAGAATTGGTGTAGCGTTATTTGCATGCTGGTGGTATTCTTGTATGTAATCGTGAATATTACTCATCTAATCCTACTTTTTTTTTATTTTGTTGCTAAAGTACTTGATCCTTTTTTTATTTAAATATTATTTCTAATTTTTCTATCGTGGAGTCAATGCTTTTAGCTTCCAACTTAGAATTGGTGTAGCATTATTTGCATGCTGGTGGTATTCTTGTATGTAATCGTGAATATTACTCATCTAATTCCACTTTTTTTATTTTGTTGCTAAAGTACTTGATACTTTTGTTATTTAAATATTATCTCTAATTTTTCTATCGTGGAGTCAATCGATTCGATAAATAAGGTTTTCGTATGTATTCGAGAAAGAAATCTCGACGACTGTTTTTTATTGGAAAAATACGACTCCGAGGAATAACAGAAGTGACAAAAGACAATTTGATCAAATAAGTATCGCTATCCATTTCTGTGCACTACCGTACGCATCAAAATCGCAAATGCTCGTTATTCCGAGTACGCTACCATGCGAAGGAAAAACTCTGCGATAAATATCCGTCGAGTTTCAAGGCGATGACGTTTACCTGCCTCGTGACTCACGCTTCACCGATCGTTCCATTCTCAATTTCTTCGAAGCACCTTAAAGCGTTCACGGATAAGATAACGGGAAGATATCAAGCGAGGTAGTAGCTCGTAGTCGTTGTGTCGTGGCTCGTCGAATAAAAAAAAACAGGCGAATTGGAGCGAGTAGTTCGCGCTTCGCTCGATCGCGACGAGGCTTTGTTTCTACACGGGATTTTCTCGATAGTCGAAGAAAAGATTGTGTTTCTATTTTCTTTATCGAGCGTATCATGAAACGTGCGCTTTGATCTTGTGGTGAATCGAATCGTGAAAATTCAACGAATCCGTGGGACGTTCGAGCGAAATGAGGAACACGTCTAGCTGTCTGGTGACACGCCGTGATTACATCGAGCTGCATCTCCGTACGTACGAGAAATATTAAAATAGTGTAAACAGTCTTGCGAAAGAGACGAAGGAATAATGCATACGTGCACCGCGTGTACTTTGACGAAGCATCCTTTTGCCGCATACGCCGTAACTCGCGAATACGCTAAGGGGGACTTTGCACAGGCGTACGTCTGTCTTCTCTCTTTCTTACTCTCTCGGATTCTCTCTCCCATGATCTTCGGACTCTGCAAAAAGCGTCGTCCTTCGAGGAAACAGCACGGCCGCTCTTGCCAGCTTTGAGAAGGCGCATGGAATAGGACCGTCCGACGTAACGATTAATCTCGCTACAAAATGCAGACTTCTATCTTCTCTTTGATGATGAAAGCTCTTTCGCCCTTCGTTCCTTCCATCTTTCTTCCACTTTCACACACACACGCACACAGGACTTGGAAAAAGGCGATAGCAGTAGCAGCTTATCTCGTTAGCAACAGGCACGAATGCAAATCGCTGATGCGTCTCGCTTCGAAAAGGAAAATCGTCTTGAAAAGGACATACATAGGTATCGTCGAAAGAACCTCGCCTCTTTTACTTCGAAGGTACCGCCGAGGCTGCCGGTTGGTCAGAATCTCCTTGAAAATAGCCTCGATTCGGCATGCAAGTAACGTCCCGGCGTTTCGTCTCGTGAGAATGGAGGAGGGGAAGGACCTAGCAAGGAGAGAGATGGAGGGAATTCCAAGAGGAAGAGACGCTCGTGCAGTCGATGCTGGAGGTCGCACGAAGGGAGAGTAAAGGGAGAATGAGAGAGAGAGATAAAGATAGATAGATACATAAAGAAGGAGAGAGGGAAGGTAAGACCAGGGTGGTGGCTGTCGGTAGAGCCAGCCGGAAGGAACTCGAAGCACCGGATCCCATACAAATGCTCGATTAATGTAGCCCGCTTATGGGTCTTCGTACTTCGACGAGTACTAGCGACGATACTCTCGGCTTTCCTTTCGCTCCCCGCAATTGTGTGCCTCCCACCCCCTCTTCGAAATGAGACAACATTCATAACCTTTGGAGAAACGCCGGCGATCCTCCGTACAAAATTTACGAGGCCATTTATAGCCACGGCGCGATCGTCGTCTTTGCAGTAGGGACCCCGTTCGAGAGTGTAAGACAAAGAGGCCGACAATTTGCTCGATTCTTTTTCTCGAGAAAAAGGGAAAAAAAAGCATGATCTAACTTCTTCCGCTGTCGTCGAAGCTAGAAATTATTTATTACCATCGAGGACGTGCATGTGTGTTCTTGTTTTTTTTTTATTCTTGTCACAACAACGTTTATCAATCAACACGACACCCACCGGAGATCTATCCTCGCGTGATCGTTTCTTTAATTTTCAATTTGCTCGCGTAGTCGCACCTCGTTGTTCATCGCCGCGTTTACCAACCGCCTACGCGTTTTGTCAACGCACGACGTATTACCTTGTCGACTCGACTTGTTTTCTAATTGGCATATTTATGTTGAGTGATATGTAAATACGCTATTATGTCTCGATTACGATAAGTACCGAAGAACGGGAATATAATAACGAGAAAATCGTGAGGGATATCAAATTCGAAAAATTCGGACTATTTTCTTGGTTAACAAATTCACTCGTCGAAAGGATAAGTACAGTAGAAGATCGGTTAACCAATCAGAAATAATCATCAGAGGGTGTGAAGCACAATGTAAGAAAGTATTCCTGCAGAATTATTAACATTAAAAAAAAATACTATTTAGCAGGACAGAAAAATTAGAAGAACAAAGATGATTAAACCGGTAATATGTAAAAAAATCATAATTTTTCATATAAAATTTAGTTATAACGTGAATCGTTCAATTATTCGATTGTAATGAACACAGTTAGTTCGGATAGTCGAGGTTCTACCGTACAACGATTCGAGTAGAAAACACTAAGAGGAAAGTATGTTTAAAAGAAAGCGTATTGCACGGCCGAGTGGTAGGTATCGTCGCTATTGGAACGTTTCGCCGATCGGAATTTCCGACTGGCTATAAATCGGTACCCCTCTTGACGTCACTTCCTGTGCATTCCGTGGTTGACATACTAATCGCGAGACGCATTCATACCCCTATTCGGTACTGACAGTACCTGGATGTTCGGAGAACGACGTCGATTTTCGCTTCTACCTTCGCATTGATTTTCCAACCATTTAAAAAATGATTGAAAATATTTCTCACCTCGTGACCATTTTATAAAATAATTGCCTAGATCTCTCGCTTCTCTAAGATTACCTACCGGTCTCCACGAATAAGAGACGAAAGTGGGAGGTCACGGTGAAACGATCTATCCGTCGGAGAGCAGAGCGTCGTTAAATCCGTAAGGATTATTTATACGCGAACACCGATAGTCGAATTAGTTATCCGGTCGGTACCGAGTCTAATTACATCGTCACAATTTCCGAAAGGTGGAGAGAGAAAGAGAGTAATAGCGGTAGGGCACGAGAGAGCGTATAAGCGCGCATCGACCGAGCCTAAAAATACTGTTCTAGCGCGAGGTTATTATACAATCGTCGCGCTAATGGCTCGTTTCACCCTCGCTCTTGGCAGGCCCACTCGACATGAATTTCTTTCCTCCGTGCGCACGCTTTCGTGCTCCGAAGGAGTAAATTATACACCGACCGTATAAGATTTGTAAGCGGGAGCGTAATACGCGCGCGGCTTGCTTCGGGGAGAAAAATACCGCTCCTTAGGTTGTCTTTCTTTCGAACAACCTTTTTTATCTCCCGTTTCGACATTTTTCAGAAAGACACGATCGCCACCATCGTTTTTACACGATGGCTCTCCGGCTTAACCGCTCTCCTTTTATCGTGAGGGGAAAAAAATAATGTGGTTGGAAGATAGGATATTGTTGCATCGTGTAAACTATGTAAAAAAAAAAAAAAAGGAAGAAAAGCGGCAGCTGCGCTACGTAAAAGTGGAACGATTAAATGAGATATACAAGAATATTACCGAGAGAGCCGTGGAGCGTCGGTGTGCACGTTATAGCGACGCTTCCACGAAATACTTGAGGTGGCTGTATCCAAAATTCAGTTAAGGTTGAACGTAGTCACGCTAGGAATTGAATTAACAGGGTTAATTTCCATTCTCGTGCAGGACCGCGGAAGTGAGGCGGTAAGAGACCAAGAATATTCCTAGCAGATCTACCGTACCGGGCGAATACGAAACAAGGACCGATGTAAATCTAATCTTCCGTAATATTAGCGAAAAGTTGGAGAATTTCATGTTCGGGCTACGACGACGGGCTTTACGCTCGAGCACAGTGATCTCTATATTAACCTTTCGTCGGTGCTAATTTCTTTTTCAAGACATTGAATTACTCCGATCGTTCGTGTCACGGTACGACCGACGAGAACGGATGATGAAGTTTGATTAGGTATTTCAAATCGTGACCTCTTTCCTAGACGCGACACGTCACTGGTTATAGTCATTTTTTTTCTTCGGGTGGGCGTACATGGATAAGTTCAATTCAATTATCTATTTGATCTTAAACATCTGAATTGTTTAGATATAGTATTATACTAGGTCATCGTGTGGCTTCATTTGTGATGACATAACAAATGTTTTGAGAAAAAAATGCATGCTTTGCATTTGCAAAGCATTCATCTTGTCATACCATTTATATTGCATTAATAAAAATATTTATTACGTCATCACAAATAAAAGAGATATTTAGGTGGACCACCCTATATGTACATCACTTAGTTCCTTTTTTTTCTATCCCAATAGAAAAAGATCCCTAAATATTTTCATAATTTCGAAACAAAAAGTCTAGCCATCTAAGATATTTGATAGACACAGAACGAAGTAAAGCAGCCGTGACTGATATTCGTATAACGACAGTCGCACTTTGTATAATTTAACGATCTCGGTGAAAGAAAGGCATTTTCTCTGTGAATCAGCCAAAGAGCCCCGAGTAAGCGTTATCTACATATAAGGTAAACTACTCCGAAAGAAAAATCCACGACGCGGGGGTGTGGTGGCATAGAGATTGGCACGAGACAATGTACATACGTATGTATACGCGTATATGCACATATATATACGTACGCGTCTAAAACGAGAAACTCTAGTTTCGCAGTTTAAACAAGAAATATGCAAAAAGCAGAGGTTTCATAGCGAAGGCGGTGCATATCAAAGGGGATCCTTTGCGTTAGAAAAGTGCATCGAACGCCTTCCAATGAAATTCCACCTTCCCTTTTTCGCTTCTTCTCGTTCTCTCTTTACTCCGTTTCTCTCTTACTTCTCTCGCGCATTTGCATGCACGGAACCTAATCTCGCGCTGCTCTTTTTCTCCGACTCGTAAAAGCACCGGTTCATTCGCACCGTCTCCTGCCTCGATGCTCTACCATGAAAAAAAAAAAAAAAAAGAATAAGAAAGCAATCGTTGTGCGCCGGAACTAAGAGGATCGATTCTTGCGTAAAGCACTTCGCTTAAAAGTTTAAAGCTATCGTTCTCGCTCTCTTTCTCTCTTAGTCCCCTTGGGAAGGAGCCGCTAATTAATTAGCGAAATAATTGTATACATATATTCGCTGGTATAATACAGTAACGGCAGAAATTGTGAAGGAGCTTTCCAGCGATCGAAACGAATTAAATTGGCTAATATTATGGTTATGGAAATTTCTTCATGGTTTTTCGAAGAAATTTGCAAATCGTTGTCGAAAGCAAGGATATTCGTTTACAAGTAAATGTCCAAACAAATGATCTTGTCCAAAACAATCGATCCCTATACGTGTTCTCTTTTAATTAATACGTATATGAAACAAACGATATACCGGAAACCGCTGCAACCGCTTCCTTACTGCCAAAATCGATTGCCTCGTTTATGAAAGGGACGCTCGTTCCAAGACGGTTGGAAAATTTTGGCGTGTCCGAAAGGAAGAGAGAGATAGAGTGGGGGAGCTCGAACGAAGCCGGTATTTAATAAACATTCCGTAAAAGCCACAATTTCGCCGTAGGCTAAAGGCAAAAGCGTCGAACGAGAAGAGAGGAGAAAAGGAAAGAGGTACAGCGAGCGATCGGAATTATTTGGACGAGGATACACCACCCGGTTGCTCCTGGTCGAGAGCAATGGCATTTTTGTGTTTTTTTTTTCCCTTGTTTTTCGTCGAAAGACAAGACCCCAGAGCGTGAAAGTTTCGTTGGCTATCCAAGGGAGCTTTCGGCATCCCTGTGAAATTCGATCCCCCCGGATGCAAACCGCGAGTAACCAACCGAGCGTTCTACCGTAGCTACGAAATTAATTAGGAAAACCGTTAATCGTGGACGAGTTTGCTAGTTCGTCCTGCGGTTACGTCCAACGGGCAACTCGCGTTGGTCATTATGTTCACTTTATCAATGAAGCCGATTTAGCCGGATATTCAGAGCGAGTGCTCCCGGAGCTTCGCCTTCGCCGTTACACGCGATGCTCCACTTTTGCGTTGCACGCCGCAGGAGCATATTAAAGATCGCTGGGGGAACGTTTTTCTTCTTTCTTTCCTTTTTTTATCATCTCCGTCGACTATGAAACCTCGCGTTATCGCGAGAAATATTCTTTCTCATTTTTTTTTTTTTCTTTCACCATACACGCTCGAAACCGTCCGACGATGTTTTCGACTATTCGCGTAAAAATTTTTTTTTCACTTGTCGGTGATATTCCAGGAATATTTCCAAACTTCTCGTTCACCAGTACCACTCGGAAAGATCCCCTTTCACCCCAACCCCGTCCCTGGTCTTTCGGTGCTCTAATTTTTACCGGCGCGAATCCCGATATTTCGACCCGCGAGAACGAGTCACACGGATGCGTGTTTTTGCGGAAGAGGTTACCTATTCGCGAAAGGGTGCATCTGTTCGTGGAAAATGCACACGACGGACAGATAGAGATATTCATAGGCAGCTCCGCGGTCGAGTACATTGCATAGCTATAGGGAACCCCTGCGACGGTGAATTTACATAAGCGGCTTTCCCCGAGGCACAGCTTTTCTCCTGGTTCTAAACAAATATTGACCGGCCTAACCCCTCCCCCTTTTCCCTTCTTCTCGTATACTCTCAACCCAGCTTCGTCGTCAAGTGGTCCGTAGCTGACCAGGCATATTACGTGTAAACGCTTACGAAGGCGAGAAAGAAAAGAGGCAGGAGTGGCGAAGATAGTACGAGACACCTCGAAATCTTTGATAAAATAACAAATAGTACTGCATCTTTATCTATCTCGATAATAATTCTTCTTCTCTTTCTTTTGTTACAGAACGCAAGTTGTTCGTTGGCATGCTATCGAAAAAGTACACGGAAAATGACGTCAGAAGCATGTTCAGCGTTTACGGAACGATCGAGGAGTGTTCGGTGTTGCGAGACAATTCCGGACAAAGTAAAGGCTGTGCCTTCGTTACCTTCGCTAGCAAACAATCCGCTATCAGCGCCATTAAGACCCTTCATCATTCGCAAACGATGGAGGTAAGTGAAGTGCTCTCGAGATATCTCGATCGTCTTTCCCACCTTTTTCACGTTCTCATCTTCGAAGACTTTAGACGTCCGTCCGACCTACTTCCTTTTTTTTCCCGCTGGGCACGATATTTCTCACACGTGGTAACACATCGTGAGTTATCGACTTGGAAAAGTAAATATTTGCAGTCGGACGATTTATTACCGACTAGATGTAATTCTTTATATCTCACGTGTATCTAAATATGTTACAATCTTTATTACTCCTACAAAAAAAAAAAGTTTTTTACGGAGGGTCGCTTCCTACGAATATCGACGCATCGAGACGATTCATTTTACGAGTTACAAAGTTAAACCAACGAGAAAGTCGTGACGGTAGAGATATAAACGAAAGAAAAAAAATGTGAGGGTTGGTGGAAGAACGTTTTACGAGAGATAGGAGGTATCGTTAAGACTTCGCGGCTCGTTTCTTTTCGTGGCGATTCAGCCCGGTTGACGGACATTGGCTCGATGCCATTATCATTCGGAGGAACGTCCGCGCATAGTCACACCGTAACCCCGGCTACTCACCTCGCTCTTTCTCTCTCTCTTTCACTCTTCGCGGTGATATACCGATTTAACTCGGGGTAACCAAAACCAAGGAGGAAAAAAATAGGAAAGATCTCTTAACGAGAGCCCGACACCTTTGCGATTCGAAGCTCGCAACACTGCCTGACTTTTCCGCCTTTTCTTTTCTTGTCGCACTCTCGAAACGTCTCGCTCTTCTCCTCCTTACCTTCTACGACTAGATCGGATTGATTACACGGGACTACGTCATCCATCCATCGTCTTCGACCTCTCGATACGAGATTACGTTACGCGTTTTTTCGATTTACCGTTTTTTTTTTTTACGTAATTTATTTCTTTCGGATTTATATACCATTTTTACGAGTTTAGCAAAAAGAGAGAAAAGTAAGGTTTAGAAAAGTAATCGTTATTCTTTTCGAATATGTGCGTTGTCCTACTTGCGGGAAAAGGATGAGTCTTCTCTCTACCTTATACAAACTCACCTGAACGAAACGACATTACTATTGCACATCCAGAAATGGAATAGCAAAACACGTTATTTCGGGAAACTTTAATGCACTCACATGCATGTATGAACCACGTGTTTCGAAACTACGCGATATTTTCCTATATAAATTTCGATGTTGAATAAATTCGTAGGTTCGGATGCTTCTGATTTTTTAACTTCGTTTCGTGCCGACTCTCCAAGCACGTAGTTTTTCCTACCATTATCGGTGATCTCTTTCTACGGCTCTTTTTATTCTAATGTCGCGTCGTTTCTCGTAGCAAAGGTTAGATTTTTTTCTTATAACGGCTTGAAAGCGTACTTGGTAGCGATCGTTAAAGTGAAAAATAATGTTGAATACTTAAAGAAATTGGCTCGGCAGGCTCGGGAGTCGCTAGTATGCATTTCGCATACTGCACGGAATTGTTTCGTTAGCCGTGCTACTACCACCGTTACGCCTATGTCACGTGCTATTTCGAATAGTAAAAGCGAGCCGTGCCAAGGCATGCGGGTACGACAGCAATTCCATTTTAATATCATGAATATTTCCGGATACGAGTTCCTCGAACTTCGTCTTTTCTACCCGATCGGTTGGCTTAATTCGTTGGATTTTACTTTTACCGATTCATCATGGGTCACGCGGTACATTAAGCATTCCGTTCTATCGATAATTCGAATCATCGGAAAGATCTTTAATTTTTTCCGGGTACTACTCGTGAACTTGAACTTGAACCAGTGATCCCGATAATCTTATAGGCGATATTTGCCTTCCGGTTGATCGAATTAAATAAATGAAACAATAATTACACGAAAATTTTGTTATTACTGTTTACACAAAATTCATGTTTCTCGCGTTACAAAATTTTCATATCTTTCAGGGATGCTCGTCACCGCTGGTCGTGAAATTCGCTGACACGCAAAAAGAAAAGGATCAAAAAAGGATGCAGCAAATTCAAGCGAATCTCTGGAGCATCGCGGGAGTCAACATGGCGCCGCATTACCTGACGACGGTTCGTATACCTTTAATATTTTACGACGAGTCTTTTTCCTACGAAATCAACGATTCCATTTGCATCGAGCCCGAAATAAGTTCTCCATAAATTCGCGATCGCCGAAGAAGAAATACGGGTTGAATCTTTCGCGAGAAGATCTTGCTCGTTTCATCTCACGGAAAAATTTGCATGTTTACACCGAAGCTAGGTAACACTTCGAACATGGAAAATTTCAAGTGTATGACTCGAATAAAAATATCATCTTAACCTTACAGAAACGAAAAAGATCTACCCTAAACCACGTAAAATCGATCATTTTTTATAAAATAATGCTTCTAATTTGTCTCAGAAATAAAAACATCGTTTTCCTTAATCCTTAAGAAACTGACGTTAAAGAATTTATAAAAATATGAAGTGCTAAAAGACGTGTAATTCCATCTATCGTCATAATTCGAGAAGCTGTCAACAAGTATATTCTTCTAAAAAAAATCGATTTATAACTTCTTTTACATACAGTCCTACAAGATCAATGACAGTCCTCCAAAACCTGTTACTCCAGGAAGTGGTCAATTTCGGAATAAAAAAACTAACTAAAAAAAAATTCATGTAAACATTTGATCACACTTTACAGAGTGACACGCACACGCTGGCGCCAACGTCGTTGCAGTTGTTGCAGCAGTTGCAGGCAACGACGAGCGCTGCAACTCCTGTAGCCGCCGGCGCTGGAGCGAACGCTCTCTCGAGCGTTCAGCATCAGCTGTTGTTGCAACAACACCTTGGCCTCGGTGCGGCAACCCCAGCGCACGCCGCACCACCGGCAGTCCCTAGTCCACCGGAAATCAACCCTGCCAATCTCCAGGGCCTGGCAACACTCGCGTCCCTTGGTAACTCCGCCGGTGAGTACGGTCAGTGTCCATCTTTTTCCGTTTATTTGCATTCCTTGTCGTTGTCTAAACGTAACTCGTATAATCTCTTGTCTTACGATCGTAAACTTTACGATCTAATTTCCATTTTCTCTTCCATAAACCCCGCGATAAGTCGAGCAAAGTGTCGTACGAAATATGCAAAGATTCCTAACGGATCGTCTGTCCTCGTAATAATAAGATCAGACGTTTCATAGACCCCGGGAATCGTGCCAACATTTTACACGACGACGACGGGACGTCGTGCAATCGTACTTATTAAGGTGAATTGAAATATGTGTTTACCGCGTTATGCTGAAAAACCGATGGTCATTCAATGACGTATCGTTAGTTCCGTGGAAAAAAACGACACTGTTACGAAACGTCCTTTTGATATTATATATATACCTATGTATGTATACATACAGCATGCCATCCTACGTCCCGTGTATTCTATGAGTGATGGACTTTATGAATTATGATTGAGTTATCGTTTTTTTTTCCTGTCGATATTTTCGATCAGTCGCGTACGGGTTGCTCCGACCTAAATCCGATTTTTGTAAAATTTCAGCGAATGCCGGGGTGTCGCCGATGAGTATGCAAAATCTTGTTACGTTGGCAGCCATGACTGGCGGAAACGGCAACCTTCAAGTATCGCCGACCAGTGAGTACCACGTATTACATGATCACGTGTTTCTTATTATAGTAATTTTGATTACTCCCAAGAGAGTTAAGACAACGAACATTGTTGTACATTTTAATTTTGTCGTTTCGTGTTAATCCGATGATCGTGTAACTTTTACTCGACTCGATGATAGAGAAATGAGAGAAAGACGTTAAAGAGTTCCGAACAGATTCGAGCACGAGGATACACCATCAACGTACCACGAGTATTATTACGCTTCTTCTCGCATATTATATGTTGATCGCCATTCACACAGCAGAAACAAAAACCGCTTAAACTTCGTTAATCGTTAATGATCGCATGCATTATTATAATTCCAGGAGAGTAGGTGAACTGTTTAAGCTTTAATAGGTATGCATGGAAAGCCAAAGTTCAAAATGGCGGACATTGAACGAGCTGCAAATACCCTGCAACGTTTATACGTATATTAACGTTACACATTAACCCACGTACTCGCTTGTATACCTTAAGTATTTAACGTATTGGACTTTTTTGTGTGCGTTTCGAACGTGTACGTAAGTTGATAATCGATAAACGTCGATTGGGAGTAATGTTTGACGTAATGAAAAAAAAAAAATTAATCGACCTCTCAAATAACTTGAAAAAAAAAATATCCAAATGTATATATTTCTTTCGTGTGCAATTCATATTACCGAATAATTTTCGTACATTCGTCACTAACGTCGCTTTGCTAATATCGTGAACGTGTTCTGTGTTTCAGCGTTAAGCGGACTGGCGAATTCGACAGCAGGTATGTCGCTATGTACGTGTCCCATTGCCTGGTACAGTATTAACAATTACTAAATTAATTTCGATCATACCGAGGACCCTAACTCGAGCGTCGGTCTGATTTCCCCATTTCGCTTATTTAATAGTATACACACACACACACACAACGTATAGATATTACCGTACACCGATACGACATTTCGTCTTTCTCTACGTTTCAATTTCCACGTTGCTCTATCTCGTATGCGGTGAATATGGCGTAACGCGAACGCGACGATTATTACGGTCGCAGGATACCAAACGAACATTTCAATGTAATCGATTAATGGAAGAAATTGAATTTTCGAAAATTTATGGAATTATAGCGCAATGACAGATTCGCCGTCTATGGACTGCCGAAAACCGCAAAAACGATTACAGTCAATCGATGCCCTCATTACCGTAAAACATTTTCGTTCGTTGCTGGTGAATGTAACGAGGTTTTACGCGAGGTATATTCATTTTTTACTCGAACCTCCAGTTTTGGTATCGTGGACCGAAATAATCTTATTACTTTTCATAACACTTTTTTCGAAAAACAAAAAATGAAAACAAAACACGAACTATTAAGATCGATTGCTATTCTTCTTATTTATCGAGAAATCGTCAGTGTTTTAACGATACGCATTTTTTTTCGTGCGTAGCTGCCCTTCTCGGGAAGACAGGAAGTACAGGTGAGAATTCACGGAAAACGAAATGACTCTTTCGTTGTTCGTCCATCATTTTCGTTGGTTTGTTAGATAGATCACTCGTACTGTGTGCTCGTAACTATTACGAGTTTTATTCGTTCTTTACTTTTATTCCTTTACTCAATTTTAACCCGTTCGTTTCTGTGCAATTTATATTTCCCTCACTACTGCTTTTTTCCGTCGACAGTCGTATTAATGGCGTACTATTTACGAATAAAAAGAAAACTCACCTTATTCAATGTACGCACCAGAATAGTTAAGTGCGATTTTAAAAAGATTTTCCAATAACCTTAGAAATATTAGAATCTTGAAAAGAGTAATCTAAGACGAGCCACTGGTTTATAATTTCCAGATTGCACTTAGAAAGTCGAAGTGACCTTTGAATCTATTAAGCAATCCCACTTGGAATAAAGTTTTTTATTCGATCTATAATAGTTTCTCACGGGACCAAACAACTTTAATATTTAAATATTTCTTCCAAAATCGTCGGCAATATTCAGATGGCTTGTCTTAGGAGACTCACCCTGTATAAACTTTAGCTATCCATAATGAGTATTTATTCGAAATATACAGTCATAGACGCACTTAACTCTTGTACAAGCTTATTGCAATTAACGACTGCTGAACGTGTGTCAAATAGATAACCCACCTCTACTGTACAAAAACTATAAACCAATGTTAGTAAAGGTATACTGACCAAGATCGAAGTAGAAGTAGAATTTGTACAACGTATCGATGAGAGTGACCATCTGTGTACATTACACAACTAATCCAAACTACTGTTGATCGAAACTAAAACTATTTATTATTTCTAAACGTTAACACAACGTAATAAAAATCACGAGACGATTTGTTTTTCGTCGTTGAAGCATGCAGCATGCCTAAGTTTATTAATCGCCCATCGAAAGGGTCGAGCGAATTTTCAAGCACGTTTAGAGCATGTCCTGGAAAATTACAGAGGATAGAAAATAAATGAACGTTCGTATTCCTTTTCAAGGGTCCACGGGTGGCAGCCTAAGTCCCGTAACGTCTCTCGCGCTTAATTCCTTAACGGGGGCGCCTTTGAACGGACTGCAGGATTCCCTGAGTAACGCTTACTCGAGCTTGCAGCAATACGCAGGTAATTATTACTAAATTGCGTTAAAAGCGTGTCATGTGAAACGACAAGAACATTTTTAATGCAAATATATAATATATTATAATCTGCATCGATCGCAAAGATGCATTTTCTAACGAGTAACTGTGCGCATTAAAGCTCTCATTGGAAAGACAACGGTGACCGTGGAAAAGAAAGAATTACATAGTGAGTAAACAAAAAAAAACGAAAAGTTCGAGTAGAATTGCCTAAGCTTAGCTGTGTAAAATACGTGGTTACGGCAGTGTACAGTATTCGTTATGCGCTATTCCAGTATTTTTAGCCGTCCATCTGGTTCGCTTCCGAACGAATGGAACGAATCATGCCGATGCTACTCGGCTTGTGTCGTTCATTCGAACGAGTAATCTACATGGACAATTTAGAGAAAGCTTCGGATCGTGTTCGCGGATAGTCGATACGCGAGAAGATGCTTCGTCTTCTTCCAAAAGTTTTCCTCGAGTAGTATCCACCGCGAACAGAGAGGGTAGTTGTAGCGTTACGTAAACATCGAAACTTCCTCGGAAGACGAAGCATCTTCGAAGTCTTGAACTTCGGAAGAACGTAAAGGAATGTAATGTTCTTACCGAAGACCACGACGATCGAAGAGAATGAGATAGAATTATCCTATAAATCTCGCGAACGTTAGCTAAAAGGAATTTCATTATTTCAGGGTTCCCGGCGTTCACGGCAGCGGCAGCCGCAGCCGCGGCGGCGGCACAAAATTCGAGTTTTAGTGCCGCTGGCAAGCAGATCGAGGGACCGGAAGGTGGTAACCTCTTCATCTACCATTTACCACAGGAATTCAGCGACACTGATCTCGCTTCTACCTTTCTACCTTTCGGCAATGTCATATCGGCCAAAGTTTTCATCGATAAGCAGACGAAATTGAGTAAATGCTTCGGTGAGTTATACAAAAAGAAACCGAGGAAATTGAGTAACCATGAACGAAAATCGATCAATCGAATGATATTCCTTTATTTTCTTTTAGGTTTCGTGTCGTACGACAACTCTGCGAGCGCGCAAGCAGCGATCCAGGCGATGAACGGTTTCCAGATCGGTATGAAACGACTGAAGGTTCAATTGAAACGATCCAAGGACGCTTCGAAGCCGTACTAGTTGACATCATCGTTGACCGTTCGTAGGTAGATACCAAGGACTTGGATACTACAGCTCTCTGATCTCTTAATATCTCGTTAGCGATATATCTCGTCAGTTAGGATTTTGATTTCGCGCGAAGTTTTTTAGTCAATGAGACGCGACGAGAGCAAAAACAACCGATACTCATTCGGTATTTTTTCGACTCCCTCAGGCAGACGGGCCCGTTCGATTCGAAGGAGCTATCGGAAAACGGTATTTCTTCCTCGGACGTGCAACCACGTACGATCTCTAGTCAAACAGTATTTCTAGAAGAGAATCGAAGTAACGATAAGGCGCGATGTCCAAGAAAAACGACGACTTATCGCTCGGTCGTATCGTTTATTTCACTTATAGATCAAAGCTAGGCTATAACCCAGACTACCACCTATCCCCTGTTCTTCCCTCGTAACGAAGCTGTGATACTCGAAAAGACTTTCCTTTGGATTCTCCCCGGAAGAGGAGTAAACTATCGTCCTTTTTAATATTTGCTTCCTACTTGTTATACTATAAATCATCGACCAGCTTAGCTTTCTCTCTTCTTACTCCGTCCAATTCTATGTTTTGTAGTATACATTTTTTATATTTATATAAACATCTTAATCGTTTTCTAACGTTTGTCATACCACGCACATGTATCTGTATAATACATAGAGAAACATATATTTATAAAAAGATTTATGTGGCCGCGTGTTACGATCATCGTATAAAGAGCACTATATTGTCTTTCAAAGTCGCGATTAAATATTTGGAAAATCTCGTAGGACGCGTATTTGGGTAGGGAACAAACTCGAGACCCAAATCTCCTTCCATGACAATCACCCACATATATTTGTCGTACGCTATTTATCTATCGTACCAATAATGCGCTTTCGGTGTTCGTTCCTTCAACTCTCGAAGGTGCAACAGAAGTGCCTCCTTCTATCGTTCAAACCTCCCTCTTCTAGTTGTGTAATCAAAATCGTTTCGTTGCAGAGGCTGCCAGTTTAAAGCTTTTCTGTGCTAACTCGTTGCACAAAGTGAAGTTACGTTACGTGAAGTTTACTAACACGTACACACATACACATACACATACAGGTATTACACACACACTACACATTTAACTAAAGAGTATATATACACCTACACGCATACACACGTACATAGTTTTGCTTGAAAACTCTCTTCACGCAACGCGTCGGTTATAACATCGAAAGAAACAGTCGGGTTCCTTATATATTTCGCGTGAAGAACCGTGTCGTATACATAACGGGTTGCACGAAACTCTCGGTGCGTACCCCCTCTCGCTATAATATTATTTACAAAGCCTATTTATGGTTAATCACGCTACTAGTATGCTTCTATTAGTTGGTAAAGACTAACCATTGCCATGTGTTTTCGGAATGTCGCCAACCGTCGCGAGCTATTCAGTACCAACGTCCATCGTTCTCATATTATATGTGTTGTACATAATAATTATATGTTCCCAGCGTAATGGGGAAAATTCATTTTTAAACTTGTCATGAAAGTTTCCATCACGAAACTCGAGAACAATTGGCGAACGGTGCTGCCTTTGTCGCGAACGATGCGAACGAGGTCCCAAAGGTGTATTTCATACTAAATCGCTGCAACGATTTTACAAAGAGCCATTCAACCACGTAGTTTCATTATCGAACAAAATTTTGGGCCCTCGTTTGTTGCATCCGTCTAAAATCGACGGTTCGGCGTAGTTATACCTGTGTGCACGATGCACGGTGCGCGATCGGTCCGAGGCAAGCAAACGGACTTTTCCAATCTGATGGTGCTCTAGCCTTCTGCGTTTTCTCTTCGCCAGCGGCGAGGACACTCGCGAATGGAAAACGTGGTTAACTAGGTGCCCTTCCCTCGTTCCTTCATTCTTTCTCTCTCTCTGTCTTTCAAATCTCATGGAAAGAGCGAGGAACGAATCGAGTAAAGAGAAAGTCCGTTTTGCGTGGCCTTAGAAAGGTACGAGGCATCACCGTGCACGTTATAGCATTCAGGGATATCCTACATATCTGGTGTGTGGTGGTGACTAACCTGTCCGTGTGTTTGTTTGTGTGCCAGCAGGTGGCCTGTGACGTTGTGACCGTGTACTCTCGATCGGAGTCGCCGTGCCATGTCAGTCTCAGTCAGTCAGTCAATCAGTCGGTCAGTCAATCGATCGATCGATCGATCGGTCGGTAGGTCGATCGATCGTCCTCGATCAGCCACCAAGTCTGTCGATCAGTAAACGACTCCTTGGTCGGTCTCTCGATCGGTCTCTCTGTGTCTGTCGGTGCTGCCTGTACAAAAAACAATACAAAATACGAAACCCCTGTCTTTCTCTCTGAGTAACCAGCCGTCGATCTCTCGTAAAATTGTCACCGAACTTTCCCCCATAATTTTTCAATCTTATGCTTTGCGTGGAGGAGAGAAATAGATAACAGATAGATGGAAAGAGAGAAAGAAAAGAAAGAGAGAACAAAATCCATCCCCGTGGTTACGGAGTTTCGCGCGTAAAAACCATTCAGTCGCGACTTTTCGAGCGTGCTTAGGTAAAAGGAGAGAAAGAGGGAACCCTCGTTCAACGTCGAAACTACCACTTCCTGAGCAGTACAAAGTCTATTTCGTGGATACGTGAAGGGAAGAGGAAGAGGAAGACGAAGGAGAAGATCGGCCTATGTCGAGGAACAAGAAGTGTGCAGCTTGAATAGCCCGCGAAAAGAACGACGACGCACGACAACGTTCGAAGCTCGAGAGATATAGTAAAAGGGAGACCGAAACGAAGCCGAGACGACCAATCAGGATTCGAAGGATCCTTTGCGTCTGGGAATGAATCATGCGACTATCCTTCCTCACCGTAACGCGTACGGGCTTTATTATTTCTTGTACCAGCATACGCACGGTCTAAAGTTGGTAAAAAATAATTGGATAGGCGAAGTCGCGACACGAAAGTCTTCTCGACGTTCCAAACTAGGCTAGGGAACTAAGCTTTAGACCGTTGCTCGTAAAAATAGAGTCAAAAGGGAGACCAATCACGGGGTACTTGTACGCGTTTACGAAGACGATTACGAGGAAAATAGCGCGCAACGTTGCGAGAATACCTTAGACATATTTATATATATAAATATATATATACACACATAGATATATATATTATTATGTATATTAATCGTTGACTGAGATTTATTTTTATCGGCTCACTGTCGGAGTCCGCGCCGTCGGCGTCGAAGCGCCTGTTTATATTACACACGTGCCGGCAATTTGGACATACATAGATAGTAGAGATGTGTAAAGAAAGAAAAAAAGAGAACAAAAATGAAGGGGAGTATAAATTAAGGAGTAGAAAGAAAAAATGGTGAGAGAGAAATGATAATAAAGCCGAAAAAAAGCAACGGGAGTTAAGAGAACGACAACTACGATTACTACACGTCGTCGGTTTGAAACTCGTTGTGTGTATTATATTCAGATTGTGCGAATATACCAAAAATGAATAAAAAAGAGAGGAAGAGAGATAGATAGAAGGAATGATAGAGAAAAAAATAGAAGCACACACTCACACGCTAAGAAGGGAAGCGAAAAGTAGCGCGGAGATAGAGACGCGTAAGAGACATTTTGTAATGATTTTGTGATAAGACTGTATCATATGTAGGATCGAACTAGGATCGCTCTTTTAAAGGCGTGCAATTAAGGGCCTGATAGGAAACGATAGTGAGAGAGCGAGTGAATGGAAAAAGAGAGAAAGGTAGCGCGCGAAAGAGAGAGAGAAAGAGAGAGAGAGTGAGAAGTACCGAGGAGATAGCTCGGAGTTCGAATGTTCCGTCGATCGAATATAATTTAACGGACGCGCGCACTCGTCGAAAAGAGAACCATCAGTCCTGTATCGAGAACGCGTATATGTATCGTTCACCCGTCTTTCCCGGTCTTCGTCACGATCGTAAGTCCGATATTCGGTGAGAATATTCAAGACTCACGCTCGAGAGAACGTCGCTCGGCAGTCGTACTTCTCGATTCGTCCGATTTTATAAAAAAAAAAAAATTGTATCCCACGTTTTGGCGCGTCACGCGATGTCCTTTACGTACATTTCGTTCCGACCGATGTCAAGGAGAAAAAAAAAAAATTATTAAATTAGAAAGGAAAACCTTAAGTATGTTGTACTTAATCAATTGACTGCTATTATTATATGTTTCTAATCGATAACAAAGAACAACAAAGGGGAACTTAAAAAAAAGTACGTATTTTCTCTATTCGTATACACGTGTCTAATTAAGAATTCGTTTTTACGAGACAAAAGCTTAATAATAATCGCTGCCGAACGGATTGACATTCCTTCTTCCACCGCGACCTCCTAACGTTATGAGGCTAACGAAGATTCGAGAGAAAGAAAAAAGGAGAAAGAGAAAGGATTCACAGTGTCATTGTGTCCGTGTTTTGTAGTTCGGCCGTCGAATTTTCGAATGTTAACAAACACCAATCTTGCGTTTCGTTCTACCACATTCATGCGTATATCGTCTCTTTCTTCGTTCCTCTTCTTTTGCGCGTTTAATTAATATGTGAGTACTTTTATGTGCGCACACCTACACATACACACCTACATACACACACATAGACACTTATGCGTCAAACCAAATAATAAGCGAAGCGTATGACGTCTCGAGGACTATCTCTCTCAGAAAGGCCATTTTAAAAATCGCTAAAAACGTTGCAAAGAACTCTCGACCCTCCAAAAAGAGAGAGACATTCGCTCGGCGTCCCGACGCTCCGCGTTAAGTTACCAAAGACGTGTCTTTAATTAATCGATGTACTTACGCCAACGCTAACGACTAATCTATACACTGATCAAAATGACTAACAAAGTGAGAAATATCAGGCACACGTCATATTTCTAGTATCTCACCAACCCCCACATACACACTTTACACCTCTCCACTTACACAAGTCCAAGACACGAGATACACTTTACATACACAACAAAACTAGAGCCTAGTCAAAAAAAAAGTATCATTTGCGGTCGTTTATGTCGCCTATATAACATATACATATATGTTGTGTCGTCACGATGGACCCTGGCACAAGCGTTTCTATTAATGTCAGTGCTGCTAATGTTTCTTCGGATTACTATTATCGTTATGTCCATTTTTTCCGCGCTACAGATTTACGTCGTTATTACTATTATTAATATTATTATCATTATTATTATTATTATATACTATTTTTACTATTATTATTATTATTATTATTATTATTATTAATTATCATTAATCACTACGAACATTATTGGTTATTATCGATACTGTAAGTCAACTACGATCATTTATTATTACTTACACGTATTATTGACACTTAATCGCGACGATGATAGCGAATAATCGAGCGTCCGCCGATTCGCGGTCGCGCGAGCTTAGTTAATTCTTTATTATTAGTATAATAATAATATTCGGCAGTCGGCACAAGTCACGACGCATCATCATCAGGCAGGTACTTCTTAATTATGCGGTTTTTCGTAGAAATCTGCGGTTAGAATTGATTATGTTGTTAAATGATGAAACATAGTAAAGGAATAGACAAAAAAAATAAGAACACGTGCCCGCGGAGAAGCGGTCAAGCAGAGATCATTGGTTTTTACGCGTACGATCGCTGGACGCGTGCATATTTGAAGAATTTTACGATAAAAACCGAAATTTATCGAAAGTGATTGATTTGCTACGATGTACTTAAAAAAAAAAATAGGCAAGCAAAAGATAGTTCGACAAAAAAGTTCCAACCTCGACTGCGTTATCGTTGTACATTTTGGAAAAGATTATTATATTATGAAAATAATTGATCTTAGCCAGGTAGGATCGTCTTTGGCTTCTTCGTCGTCGTTAAAATTATTGATCGTTTGAGACTAAAGAAAAAGAAAAAAATAGGACATTGCAAAGACGGCGAAGGAGGGTAACGCGCGATGGTCGTTAGAGAGACTCGTGATAGAGAAGAAAAAGCGTCTAACGCGCGCATCATCGGTGAACCCTGCTCGACTTGAAAGTTTTGCGCGTCGTTATACACGGCTTATCATGGCACGAGCATTGGCCTTATAATTAACCGCTGTTGTTATCAGTACTATTATTATCCAAACTTACACATAGACAGACATACATACACACACAAAGACACACATATGGCATAACGTTTATTTTTTAAAGCTAGAGTTAGTATCTCCTAAGACTACCATTTGCTGGGTACACCTCGTCTTTACAACAACCACCCCCCGTTAACAATTTACTTGTTGTACATCTTTATATCGTCTCTTTTTTTTCTTCTTTTATCTTCCAGTTTTTTTTTTTCTTTTTTTTTTTCTTTTATAGAGCTCGTTTGGTTTTGTTTCTATATATATATATATATATCTTTTTTTTTCCTTTTTTTTCTCTTTTTAATTTGTTCGTCCGCCACGTCTACCTTCTTTTCGGTGCTCAAATACATGTATCTTTTTTACATGTGTAACCCCCTTTTCATTTTTTTTAAGTGCAATCGCACCGAAACCAATCACGAAATGCGATTCGTGAAAGGAACGCGAATTCGTTGCCCGATGGGCATGTCATTATCGTCGTCGCGTGATACGTTCGAGAGAAGAATTTTCACGATCGAATCAAAGGACTTGTGAATTTGTGCGCGATACGTATATATGTAGCTTCGCAGATTACTTGGATGCGAAATCTTCGGTCGTCGTCGTCTCCCTGGGAATCCTCCCTTTTTAAAATGAAAAAGAAAGTCTACAAATTTTATAAGCGTTTCGTTTCGAACGAATGTTTGGCCGTTTTTTGTTTTTTTTTTTATATAAAGTTTATTGTTTGCATGTGATAGAAACTCCCGACCGAGTTCGTATCGAAGTAATTTGTGCCTCTCGATATAACATCCAAATAGGATTTGCGGATCGATCGATGCTTATACAAAATCATTTCCATCGTCACCTCCTTTTTATCGATACGATTTTAGTAATTATTCGTCATAAAAGTAGATTAGAATTCGACGAGATGCGTCAATCGCCATGAGAGACTGTGGTGTACATTTTTCAAACGACGATTCGTGTAACCGTGTTATTTCGTTCGTTTTTTTGTTGTTATATGTCGCGCATCAATGTTTCATAGTGGGGATATCATATTAAGAAAAAGAAAGAAAAGAAAAAAAGATAGAAAAAGGAAGGAGAAAGAGCGAAATGCACGATCGATCTGTAAAGGCCCGTTCCGTACGTGTCAGATGATCACCCCACGTGTGTATGTGTGTGTATACATACTTCGTGTGTATATATATATACATATATCAGATGTGGGCATTACGTCTGTTTTATGTATGCGCGTATGTACATATGTATATGCGACTAGATAAATGTACACATTCACATGCGCAAATCCGTTCTATGCGCGTCCGTACGTTTATGTTTCTGACATCCTCGTGATATTTCTCTCTTATTATTATTATTATTATTATTTTATTTCGTTTCTTTGCCCATTGTATAAGAAAGAAAAAAAAGAGGACGGCTGGCAAAAGCATATTCGTTTAAAAATTTGTCGTACTTTGATTTCTTTGGTTTCTTTTCCGTCGGACAGCGCGATTAGCATGTGGCGTATGTTGAAATAACAATATATATATATTTATTTTGTTGGTTTAATTTTTATTCGCTTTATTGCCAATTCCCATTCCCCGCTCCCCGAAATCTCGTTGTTTGGCTGTATACGGCATAGAAACATTGTGTAGGCTTTTCGATGCTACTTTTGTTAAAACACCCTTGACGTATCCGCATATAATACACTCGTAATAAAAAAGCGAATGCGTTTAACCGAGTGCAAAGTATATTCGGAATATGATATAATATATATTATGTTAATACCGAATAGTATGATATACAAATAATAAATTTATTTTCTCAATAAATTAAAAATAACTATCTCGTGGATACTCTCGGGTCTTTTCTCTATGTTCTAACAAAGGGAGCAACGAAAATTTTCGTGTGCATAACTACTCCGCTAAACGTTTACCTCTGCATTCACATCTTCTTTTATTTTCTGTACTTCATCTACTTGCTGCGTGTATAACGCCAAGACCTAACTGTAAGTATTTTAATAATGCTCTTGCATATCATCGCGCGATATGTATGTACGTACAAAAAGATTGAGAGAGAGTGTGTGTGTGTGTGTGTGTGTGTGAGACACGAGTAAAGGCGAAGAGAAGAAAAAAAAAAGTCGCCGTGCGTTTGGCGTTACGGAGGAAACGCGTGAAGGAACGCGAAGTACGAAAATAATAAGGGATATAAAAGTGTTTTTACACGTACGTGTATCTATCACGTACTTTCATATTATACAATATACATAGCGCATGAAAATTTCTTCTTCGTGAATGGAACGCGTTCGAGGACAAGCGAAACCGGGCGTATCTACTACACTTCGAGCTATGTGCAACGTTCGAAAGACAAAATAATATTTATTGGTTTTTTATTAAATCACGGACTTACCATTTTTATACATTGTATACATTTTGTATATAGAAGAGTATGCTATGTACGTTCGATCACTATCTCTCCATGGATGTTCACTGTACTCTCCCTAATTTCATTCGCTCTTGACTCTGCGGGACTATCACATTTTTTCCCTTTTTCGATCCGTACGTTATGTGATCGTACATATGTATATGTACGTTGAAACGTGACGTACAGTCGTTTATCTTTGAAGATCCTAATGGCCAAATTTTGGAAAATGTTCATCGATGTACATTCAAAAGCGAGCAAAGTACCACACTTCGAGGGTAGTTAAATAGGCTCGTATTCTTATCGCTTTACTCGTACAAGTCGTACGTACGTATGTGTGTGTGTGTCATCGTGTGATAAAGCGTGTCTTGCACCGAACAGAGTAATCCGCCGTTATGCGTCGAAGCAAATCGATCGATACGATAAAGGGTAAGGATGCGAATCTAGGAAAATCTAGAGCGTATTACTTTAAGGTAACTCGTGGCAATGCGCATCGCAACTCTGAAAATGTGATTATCTTTCACCCTTAGGATTATAATGAAATGATGTACAGAATGCACAAGCAGCTATAACAATCACACGGAAAAGAAGTCATAGGTACACTGTACATAAGTCATATTGTAGTCGATAAGAATATTTTTTGTACGTAGTCAATTTAGAGTAAAAGTTCTATCGCTGCATCGCCGATTCGTTCTCTGCCAGTCTTTTTTCTTGCGACGACAAATTCAAATTTTACGAATTCGCTGTTACGATGAGACGAATTTTTACTTGCATTTCATTGACGACGACTACGATTGTTCGTTTTTCCTCCTTTATCCTCCTGAAACCTCCATCTCATCATCAACGATCGATTCGATCGATTTCGAGCTTAGGGTATATTTCAACGAAAGGCGAATCATACCTTTAGAGAAAGATTATAATTCGTGATATGCACACGAGCTCCAAGATATTTTATTTTAATGGAATCTTGAACGAGAAAAAGGCGATTTTAATTCAATCTATCGATTTGTCTAGGAAAGATCATAAAAGAATGATACCGTTGGTACCAAAAGTACTGTAATTGGTCTATCTTTCCCGGAATTAGTTTATCCATGTCAATTGCGAGATACAAAAAAAAAAATGACTAATCTTTATGAGAAATTATACATATATATCGGCGGTTTTTGGATTGCGCCTCATGATTTCATTGATAAGCAAGGAAAGCATAGTTAGCACTGCGTGGAGATTTTAAAACATTCAAGATTAATTTATATAACGAACACACATCGATCTTGGCATCGCTTCGAGCTAGTCAAAATGAACGAGATGTACGCGATAAATATATATATATATAAAAGGTGAACCGGCGAAAGAAGTGTGAAGCTGTGACGTGGAATCTTTATCCTTGAAAATCGCTACGTTTTACACGACGTTCTTTAAAAAAAAAAAAAAAAAAAAACTAATCTCCTGTAAATATTGCTCGTACATCGAACTGTTCTTGTAAATACGGATCACTGTATGTATGATAAATAATGAATTTTCAACGGACCATATCATAGCGTTTGCTATTTCTCCTAGGTATGTATGTATATACATATTTATAGTTTCGCCGTTGTTTCAACAAGTACACGAACGATATATATATATAGTAAATGGATTAAAAATACAAATACACATTGTGAAGTGAAACGCCAGCTGCATTCGTGTCCGCGAATTAAAAAAAAAAAAAGAAAAAGAGAAAAAACAATATTGGTTTCTATATACAATCGATATAAATTTTTGACACATTTCATTTTCAATTTTGAAAAACATATAATTGTCACAATTACCGAGTACGCAACATTTAAAACATCGCCGTGACCTATCCTATAATCGTGAAACCAATTTAATCCTTTTTCATCGTAATTTTCCGTCGACGCTGTTCAGAGAAAAAACGGACATCATGAAATTCATCGAACACACGTGGAGGTAAGAAAAACTTCTATACAGGTAATTATCAAAAATTTCCTTCGACGTTTCGATAAGCTCAAATCTAATTACGAGGTCCAAATAGGATAAGATCACTTCATGAACTTCGATTCATGATTTCTCTAAGTATAATATCTATTTAAATATTATATAACACGAGTATACAGAGTGTAAGAGAAAAATCTTGACCGTATTTCTGTACTCGTCATATATACGAAGTCTGAATATATAATAATAAAAATAATAAAAATTAATTAATTATTAGTTCTATAACACTGAAGTATGAAGGAAACTATCGATACCACGAACTACTGCGGCTACTGTGATTTTTTTTCATTAAATTTCAATTCTATGGATTGATTCGAATTACAATTCATGTCAGTCAAAAATAATTAACAATCGCTATGTTTAGTTCTAATTCCTACCGTTTCGGTAGCGTTGTTGCCTTATTCTATTTTGAATCGATAGTGTCGCATGCGACACTAAAATGGTAAGCGTGCTTCTGCCCCCCCCCCCACCGTGGGCCAAAAATGTACATTGCATGTCTGGTCTATCTTATACCTCGTCTATGATACTAGGTAGCGCTTTGATAATCGCGGAGTTTTGTCTATGGTCATGTTTCCGCTTAACAAAATGACATTTATATTAGCTCCTTTAGCTTTTTAATCTTTTTAGCCCTTCCCTTAACTTTTATTTTTTATTTGTCAGTGCGTTTTTAATAGGAAATTATTAAATATTTATCTAACAAAGAAATAATGATAGATATTCAAATTTAATTATGTAAGATATTACGCGCCATAAACTGGAGTACGGTAAACCAATCAGATCGCTCCTCTTTACGTTTGACGTCTAGTTTGCGCAACACTATCAGCTGACTGTGATCAGCCGGTTAGTTATGAACGACTTTTCTCATGGTATGTTTCGTTTTAAAATTTAATCATGGCGTGGTCAGCTATGAGTGATTCCGAAAATAGTGATATTTTGGATGAGATAAGAGATTTAGAAAGCATATTAGCAACGACACCGGCGAATCCTAAATCTTCGCAAACATTCTCTTTTGAAGCGAACCATGAGCCTTGCGAGGTCGATCTAATTTCTGACAATTCAAACGACACTAAAGATTCCTCCCTTGATCATGTTACAGCTGTCTTTAATTTAAACAAACAACTGATCGAAGAATTAATAAATGCAAAGAATGAGGTAAGCACTATGTTAGAGGACTGCAACAAAAAATTGCAAATAATAGAGACAAAAATTAAACAGCATGCTAAAAATTGGATGGACAATCCAAAATTCGCAATTTCCACTGCTGGTATGCCTTATTTTAAAGATAAAGATTATTTTGGTGCTCCAAGAAATGAAGATGTGAAACTTAAAATTGCTCGTGGAGAGTTACAAATTGTAAATTTCCAGAAGGGTCGTACTTGGTCAGTTAAAGATAGAACAACTTTATTAAATGCCATATACCATGAAGTTACGTCATTTGTAATAGACAATTCTGACAAGAAAGAACAAGAGAAAACAGCTTCATACCAAAATATGTTTAACAAAATATTATCTGGAAAAAATTTGGAAGAGGTGGTCTGTATGTTGGGAAAAAAAAAATTTGACTGGCTTAAAATTGCAGCTATGAATTTTGATAACAAACATTCTGCGGACGAGTGTTCTATCATGTGGAATATTCTATTACATCCTAGCATTAATAGAAAGAAATGGACACAAGAGGAAGAACTTAAATTGCAGAAAATTGCAAAAATCTATAGATACCAAGATTGGGATAATATTGCAAAAACATTAAATACTAAACGCAGTGGATATCAATGTCTTATAAAATACAATTGTACTGATAATCTGTCAAAACTAATAGATAGAACATGGACTATAGAAGAAGATGAAAAATTATGCAACATTGTTGCAAAATGCAGAATAGGAGATTTTGTACCTTGGAATGAAGTTATAAATTATATGAATTTAAGATCTAAAAGTCAAATCTATTTTCGATGGATGTTCAAATTGGCGCCTCATTTGAAAAAAGGAAGGTTTACCAAAACTGAATCAGACACTTTATTGCAAAATATTGATAAATTTGGTACAGATTTTAATCTTATATCTACACTATTAATGCCTGATAGAACTGCTATGCAATTAAATGATCATTATCAGACATTAATGTCGAGAGAATCCACTCGTCATTGGACTCTATCTTCTGATATGAAACTTATCGATTTATATAAGCGAATAGGTCCAGATTGGAGCAAAATTGCAAATGAATTTAAATACAAAAATAGGACACAAGTGAGACATAGATACAGTGCTTTATACAAATACACCTTAAAAGGTTTATCAATGTTTGAAATTCCTAGACAGAAGAATGAAAATTCAATGAATTTAAATGATACTGACTCTAGCGATGAAGAGTATAATAATGAAGGGATAGATGACGATACTGAAGATAAAATTGATCAATTATTAATAGAACATTTTCAGAATTTAAGTACGAGTGCATTTTATCATGAAGAAAATTTGTATAATGATCCTGAAGAACTTTCTAAAGACACAAAAGAATTACACTTCATTTTGGAGGGTTTACAAGCAAATCTTCATATCCCAGACAATTTTACCTACTTACCATTAATGGGAAGAGATAAACAATTGTTATTTTCTTTAAAAGCGTATGTTAAATCAATGTTTGAAAGACAAAATAGCAATGAAATAAAAACAATTAAATTAAAAATGTTTGGCCCGGAGGATAATGAAGGAGATAAACATCATTTTATACCACCACTGCCTTTTGAAATTTATCCAAATCTTAAAAATGATAAACAAACAGATAATATAGATTATGTTTTAAATAGTAACAAGAAATTCCTTGTCGATGTAGAAACAGAATTAAATACACCTGAATCAATAATTTCTCTCATTGGTGGTGTAGATGAAAATATACAATTTAATAAAATTTCCAATTTACGTTGTATTAGAAGGGATAAATGTGTAAAGCAGAAAATTTGTAATCGTATTAATACATGTCAAACGTCTGGTCTTTGCAAAAAAATTAATCTTCCTTTAAACAGTTCTACAATAGAAAAACCTACTGATCAAAGTATTAATAATTCCTTTAAATCTAAACATCTAGAACATGAAATTAATAAAAATGATCATCTAAATCAGAAAACACACTCAACAGTCTATGAACCCCTGGGTGAAATTCGTGGAGCATATCTGGATCATAAAAAAGATGTAATTAATTTCCCAAGACCAATAATGAAGCCAGATTATATAACTTTATTGTGTTGTAGAAATTTTATTACGTTAAAGAATATATATAACATTGAAAAACTATTGAGTGTTTTGGAAGAACATCAAGGTATTGAAAAAGCACACAAGTTTGAAACAGCATATGAATTATTAGAAAAACGTCTTATACACTTATTTAAATACACTATTAGTATGTCTCATTTGTCATTAAAAGAAATAAATGGTACATTAGAGATATTTGCAATGGAATCTAAAAATATGGTGTGTAAAAAAAGAAAACTACCACAAAAAGGCATGTTTCAAAGAAAAAAAGGTAAAACAAAACCTTTAGAAATGTTCATTTATGACAGCAATGCTAGTATGCAGTTGCTCGACAAACCTACAAAAAGTTAAATTTTCAACACAAAATTTTTTCATAAAAAACATAATGTAGATTGGTATCCATACATTTAAATAATTAAATGCACAGTTATCGATTCATAAGAGAGCATTTTTTATAATTAAGAATAATTTCTTATTACAAAACCGTCTAGTTCTTAAATAACAAACCTTGTACATAAATGTAAAGCAATAGATTTCTGTACAATATATTTTTTTACTAAATATCTATAAATACATATACAATATCTTATGGTGAACAATTTTTTTAAAAATGTATATGCAAAATTTGAAACATGAAAATCTATAAAAAATTATTTTAAGTAAATTTTCTTATAAACAAAATCATATTTAAATCTATATAAATTTTATGAATAAAAGCTATCACCAAAAGTCTGCAGTAAATTATTTGTTATAAGGTATACAAAATATATTTAAATACTGTCAGAAATATGCACAAATTTTGCTTATACTAATACTTCATTTAAGTTTTTATTGCATGAAAAATTGTATTATAATGAGTATGAGTAAAATAATGTATAAATGAAAGAATTATAGAAACACACTTTTTAAATGAAAAATATTTTGAACAACAAAATAATGCCACTGCTTTGCTCTGTACATGTGAATAATTATTTACATGTTTTTTTGTGTTAAATCAATATTACAATGTTTATTTTTATATAATGGTATCTTTTTAATATTTGTTACGAGTCCTCGTGAAAAATGTTTCCTTTTTCTTTCTATTTTTTAAATTAAAGTATCATGGTTAATTATAAGAGCAGTATTCCACAGCCTGCTGTATGAACTCCCCATAAAAATAAAGGTGCTTTAATCTTAGAAACCAAGCCTCGAATAGCATCTAATATTGATTTGAGTCTTTCATTGGTGATTTTTAAAGAGGCTTTTTCTTGAATGATTTTCATTTTTGACAAATATTCTACTAGAGGTAGATGATCTCTAGTGAATATTGGCATATAATCTTCTACCCTTTTTCTGGTCCACCAAGCTTTTGTATTAGTTACTCTACAATTACAAAATAGTGATTTGTAATATCGATAAAAATGATGTGCACCTTATCTTTTTATCTTAATAATTATTATTTACAATTCAACAATTTCAGAAAATGATACTGTTAATTTTATCAATATAAATTTAATAACTGGCAGATGCAATGCAGTAAAAATTAGTCTTGTATGATCATATTTATTTATATTTAATTTCAATACTGTAAAAAATTACTCACGTAGTATTCCATGTAGTATAATGATAGCGATAAAGACTGGCTTTTATATACTTTGGTGGCTTATCATTAAATGGATTTCCTGCAGTATTCATTAAAGCCAGTACCTCAGGTTGTCCATTTAAGAGACGATATGTTAATGACATTAACCAAGGACTTTGATTATATGTATGCAAAGCAGCAGAGCACATTTGCCAGTCAAGGCGAGGTTGATGTGGAGCTATATATAAAACGCAATAAAAATAAAATAACATAAATTTCTTAAATTATACCAAAATTGCATCACATTTTATAAATAGATGTTGCTAATTTGTTTGAGTATTTTATATTTGAACCTACATTTTACTGTGTGTATTAAATAACTCACCTACAGATGGTAATAAATTATTTACATTTCCTGGTTTATATAAAAATTCATATTCTTTCCAAGGCCCATCTATACTGTTACCGCCTTCAATAATTACTTCTGACCTTCCATTTGTATCTGTCAAAGGTTTGTATGATCCATAACTGTTAACAAGATGGAGATGATCGACATTTTTGTAAAGCTTCTGAATGTAAGATGGTATTGTCACATTGTAAGATGGATGCAATGTAGAATATGGTACCTAGATAACATATACATTCTTAAATATATTTTCTATAATAATCTACAATGTTAATGCATAAATAAAGTATTTTCGCATTTACTTACAATACTGAGAGTAAACATTAAACACACAGCAGCAGTATATAAAATTGTAACAAAATTGGTAATTCCTTTACTTTGTATGCCTTTAGCACCTGTAACTAGTTCTTTCATAGTGTCTATTATTATGCATCCGAGCGATGCAATACCAATATAAATAGAAATAGGAATTATGTATGACAGAATTTGACTAAATTGCTTTTGAGTAAATGCTAAAAACAGTTAAATATATAAGAAATTAATAGAATACAGCTTAATAAATTAATTGATATTTAATATCCTCTGTCATGTAAAAACATATTTACCAATTTCAGAATATATAGTCCAATTATCTAAAATTTGTATATTGTAGTAAACACACATTCCATATAATATACTTGCATATACTAAGATGCACAATAATATGGACCGTTTGTTGGTAATATGATTACTATTCTCATTATTTTTTCCATTAAAAATATGATCATCCAATAAGGAGATACATAAACATATTATTAAGAAATTGTAAAAGTTGTAGTTCCCTGTTGCGATAATGGAAACTTGTAGGAACACCTACAATGATAGTTTTAATTTCAATTTCAAGTTTGCTATTAATCTTATTATAAGCAATGGAATAAATTATTTATCATTACTAATTAGTCAATTCATACATTTACCTGAAGATAAAAAGATGTTATTCTTACTAATCTGTTTGGAAAGAAAAATAAAAATGGAATAACAATTTCTATAATATTTGTTGCAACAGTGGTGAACCGAAGAAACCAAGTTGGCAAATGATGTGCATACCATGCTAAAGCAGTTGGTATACACTGAGATTCAAAATATATGTTCAAAGCTGAAAAAAGAATGAGAAATATATTAATTTTTTGCTTTCTTTTAACAGAGATATCCTTCAATGTTTTTATTTTTTGAAATCTTTAAAAAAGGCTACCTTTTAAATTCCACCAGGATGGGCATGCAGAAATAAGTTTTCCTGCACCAGTAGAAAATATTAATCGAAAAAGTAACCAACGTATAGTCCAAAAAGTAACATTGTCACTTGGAGTACTTTTGTTATTATGTCGACTATATAAAAGTGGTGCTATGAAAACACATAAAAATCCTGCTTCCAAAAGAAGAGCATCCCTACAAATTAATCCAAAGATTAAAAAATAATTTAAACTGTGTATATAGACCGTAATAACAGTAGTTATAAGACTTACCATTGAAACTTCATAAACAACTGTCCAACCTGATATAAAGACAAGTATAATGACCAGAGTGCTAAATATACAGGTGCGATGCAGAACTTTTGTGAAATAAATCTGTAAAAAAATTATACAAGATACAAGGAACATAATCATTATGAGATTAAAATTAAAATTAAATTTTATTTATTACCCCAGAAAAGCAAGGATTGCTCCAACAAGCGATAATAAGTCAAGCATATATTCTACATTTAAACCAAGGTATGGTGCAAGCCATACTAAGGTTGGTTTTTGTGACATTTTTCTATATAGTGATGCATGACCTTCTAAGTTCAATTGCGTTCTAGCAGGTAAGATTCCATTATCCCCATATAGTCCTAATTTTATATAAAATTAAATTATTAGCTCTTACATATAAATTCATTGATACTTTGCTCATTTATTCGCAAATTTGTCAAATTTTGCTCTATGATTTGATACAATTATATATTAATATTTTGTACAGTACATACCAGGAATCTGAATATAGAAACTAAGGAAAGCGCATAAATATATTATACAAATTCCTCGGAGAAATAAATTTCGAGTGTACCGTACTTGAAACATGATAATATGTTTATCTTCACACAAAAAAGCACAACTTATGTTTAAAAGGTGGACACTCCAGTAGACAACAAATAAACGCTTTGCTACTAACAGTTTGTATCTATATATGTAAGGTCTCGGCCATTCAACGTATTCGGATTAATTGTAAAACCTAATTAGGTGAATCCAAAAAAGATTAAATGTATTGGGTGCTACTATCTCGTGGTAGAATTACGAGCTGAGTAGGTGTATCAACTGTTGTATAGTGCTGCCACGGACGAGGTATAACAGGTATTACCTGCCATGCAATGTAATTTTTTGTCCCACGTTCCGGGGCCATGTGGCCCCCTTACCATTTTAGTGTCGCCACAAACGAGGTATAAGGATAGACCTATCATCTTATGAGACTTCGTGTCCTATGAACTGTAATACCGATCGTGCAAAAAAAAATTTTATCTCTACATGATACATTTTCACGATCAAGAGCTGGTTCGAAAGAGGAACGTCTTTAATTCACGAATATGGCAGTGATTTTTCGATACGGTGGCTGGTTAAAAAGTTACAGCACTTTTTCCCTTGAAAACCACCTATTCTCCAAGACTTAAAACATTTATTTCTCATCACTCTGCAACGATATCGAAAAACGGACAACGAAACGGTATTCTACATGCTTCCTTCTTCAAAATGAGCCATTAAACATCAAAATCGCCGGTGGTGTCCATTTTGACTCAAAAAATATCAAAGGCTATACATCAGGGATTTTGTAAAAATCGATGAATTTTTACTATGTCCGTTTAAACGCTCATTCGAAAGAGGAGAGTGTCTAATTCACGAATCTGGCAGTGATTTTTCGATCCGGTGGCTGGTTCAAAAGTTACAGCACTTTTTCTCTTAAAAACCAACGATACTCCGACACTTCAAAAATTTATTTCTCATCACTCCGCAACGATATCGAAAAACGGACACCGGAACGGAGTTCTACATGCATCTATCTTTAAAATGAGCCATCAAACATCAAAATTGGAGGTGGTGTCCATTTTGGCCCAAAAAATATCAAAGGCTATACATCAGGGATTTTGTCAAAAATCGATGAATTTTTACTATGCCCGTTTAAACGCTCATTCGAAAGAGGAAAGTGTCTAATTTACGAATCTGGCAGTGATTTTTCGATCCGGTGGCTGGTTCAAAAGTTACAGCACTTTTTCTCTTAAAAACCAACCATACTCCGACACTTCAAAAATTTATTTCTCATCACTCCGCAACGATATCGAAAAACGGACACCGGAACAGTGTTCTACATGCATCTATCTTTAAAATAAGCCATCAAACATCAAAATTGGAGGTGGTGTCCATTTTGGCCCAAAAAATATCAAAGGCTATACATCAGGGATTTTGTCAAAAATCGATGAATTTTTACTATGCCCGTTTAAACGCTCATTCGAAAGAGGAGAGTGTCTAATTCACGAATCTGGCAGTGATTTTTCGATCCGGTGGCTGGTTCAAAAGTTACAGCACTTTTTCTCTTAAAAACCAACCATACTCCGACACTTCAAAAATTTATTTCTCATCACTCCGCAACGATATCGAAAAACGGACACCGGAACAGTGTTCTACATGCATCTATCTTTAAAATAAGCCATCGAACATCAAAATTGGAGGTGGTGTCCATTTTGGCCCAAAAAATATCAAAGGCTATACATCAGGGATTTTGTCAAAAATCGATGAATTTTTACTATGCCTGTTTAAACGCTCATTCGAAAGAGGAGAGTGTCTAATTCACGAATCTGGCAGTCATTTTTCGATCCGGTGGCTAGTTTAAAAGTTACAGCACTTTTTCTCTTAAAAACCAACCATACTCCGACACTTCAACAATTTATTTCTCATCACTCCGTAACGATATCGAAAAACGGACACCGGAACAGTGTTCTACATGCTTCCTTCTACAAAATGAGCCATTAAACATCAAAATCGCCGGTGGTTTCCATTTTGGCCCAAAAAATATCAAAGGCTATACATCAGGGATTTTGTCAAAAATCGACGAATTTTTACTATGCTCTTTTAAACGCTCATTCGAAAGAGGAAAGTATCGTCTACACGAATATGGAAGTGCGGATTCGATACATTACCAGTTCGGAAGTTACAGCAGTTTTATTCTTAAGATTTATCTCTGTATAAAGTGCAATAGAATAATATGTTATTATTTATTATATATATATTTGGATAGTTGTTAAGTATCGCATTTATTTACAATAAGAATTATTATACATTATAATGTAAGTGCGTCCGATGTATTTAAAATTATAATTATTGCATAATTTATATAAATTTTCAATTATTTGTAAAAATGTATAAATGTATATTGAATTCATATGAATAAATACCAAGTTACATTGAAACAAATACTAGAATTTTTAATTATAACCCTGAATTAAACGTCCAATCCCTCATTTGTTCAAACTTCTCGTATTACGTTCTTTAAACGAAATCACCGTCAATAGAGAAAGTATCAGTATACGAGAAAACGAGCGGCAAAAAGATATTCGAATTTTTCGTGTCACCTCTTCACAAATTATGCTCTCTTGTTAGAAATCCAAGTTTACGGGAAAATTTCTTGTCGGAATTGCATGCCAGCGCCATCTAGCGGTCGATAGAGGAACCTTGTCGCAAATTTTTCGTCGGTAATGCATGCCAGCGCCATCTAGCGGTCGATAGAGGAACCTTGTCGCAAATTTTTCGTCGGTAATGCATGCCAGCGCCATCTAGCGGTCGATCGAGGAAGCTTCCGCGGAAGAAAAAAATCCGCTAGAGGGCGCTGGCATGCAATTCCGGCGAAAAATTTGCGATTTTCGGCCAATTTTTCGTCGGAATTGCATGCCAGCGCCCTCTAGCGGATTTTTCACTGTCTTAGCAGCGCCATCTAGCGGTCCATCGTGGAACCTTCCGCGGAAAGTTCCGAAATCGACCGCTAGATGGCGCTGGCATGCAATTCCGACGAGAAATTTGCGTCAGTTTTCAGGAAAAGATTTTTCGAAGTGCCATAAAATCGATGAACTCTTAAAAGAGTTTAACGAGCATTAAATTTTTACTGAATTAACACAAGGGCTAAACTTGTACCAGTAGTTGATGTCGTAGGAATTTTTTAAACGCATCAGGAAAGTAGGGATGATGGAATTTAGATGTGGTGTTTCATTAAGTACTCATAATTTTGTTTGACTGATATTTATTAATAATTCTCATTGAAAGATACACAGTATGTAACTATGCCTAAATACGCATTTATTACTTATAAATTATACCGCACGACTTACATATTTCATATACAATGTGCAGAAATACTATTTCTAAGTATACCAACTAAAGTATAATATTACAATATTTATAATATCTTAATATAATATATAGATACTTAAAATTATAATATAAAATATAAATTAAATTATATAATATTACACTTATATAATATACTAATACATTATGAATAAACTTAGTATATTATAATAAACTAAGTATACAAATTAAAGTACTGTAAAGATATTTATAAAGAATTCGAGACGCTCTCATCTGCCCGCTTTAACGAAATTAAAACTACGCACTAGCTCTTCTCCAGTATACTTCTCACACACTCACACATCCCACAGTATAATATTACAATTATATAATTATTCAATATATTTCAATCTACAATTTGATTTCTTTTGATAACTTTTTCTCTTAAAAACGACCCATACTCTAATACTTAAAAAAATTTTTTCTCATCACTCCGCAACGATATCGAAAAACGGACAACGAAACGGTATTCTACATGCTTCCTTCTACAAAATGAGCCATTAAACATCAAAATCGCCGGTGGTGACCATTTTGACCCAAAAAATATCAAAGGCTATACATCAGGGATTTTGTCAAAAATCGATGAATTTTTACTATGCCCGTTTAAACGCTCATTCGAAAGAGGAAAGTGTCTAATTTACGAATCTGGCAGTGATTTTTCGATCCGGTGGCTGGTTCAAAAGTTACAGCACTTTTTCTCTTAAAAACCAACGATACTCCGACACTTCAAAAATTTATTTCTCATCACTCCGCAACGATATCGAAAAACGGACACCGGAACGGAGTTCTACATGCATCTATCTTTAAAATGAGCCATCAAACATCAAAATTGGAGGTGGTGTCCATTTTGGCCCAAAAAATATCAAAGGCTATACATCAGGGATTTTGTCAAAAATCGATGAATTTTTACTATGCCCGTTTAAACGCTCATTCGAAAGAGGAGAGTGTCTAATTCACGAATCTGGCAGTGATTTTTCGATCCGGTGGCTGGTTCAAAAGTTACAGCACTTTTTCTCTTAAAAACCAACCATACTCCGACACTTCAAAAATTTATTTCTCATCACTCCGCAACGATATCGAAAAACGGACACCGGAACAGTGTTCTACATGCATCTATCTTTAAAATAAGCCATCGAACATCAAAATTGGAGGTGGTGTCCATTTTGGCCCAAAAAATATCAAAGGCTATACATCAGGGATTTTGTCAAAAATCGATGAATTTTTACTATGCCTGTTTAAACGCTCATTCGAAAGAGGAAAGTGTCTAATTCACGAATCTGGCAGTCATTTTTCGATCCGGTGGCTAGTTTAAAAGTTACAGCACTTTTTCTCTTAAAAACCAACCATACTCCGACACTTCAAAAATTTATTTCTCATCACTCCGCTACGTTATCGAAAAAAGGACAACGGAACATATGTCCGGTCTATGTTATACCTCGACTGTGGCGCTGATATGTGCTATTTCAGTTGTAACGAGAGGAATCTGTAAAAAATAGTAGTGGTTGGTTCTGATCTGTGCTAAAAGTGGAGGTGATGGCAGCACTGTTTCGGGAACATAAAAAACCCGGCCATGAGCACTCTCAGTTTCTCTCTGGTGTCATTTTATTGAGCTATAATCAACTTCTTATTTTTGAAGTCGTTCATGCAATTATAAATATTATGCGAAATTAGATAATTTGCTGTATCATAGTACTACAATATTGTCATTTACAGTGTGTTTTATATCTTATTACCTCAATGTCACAGTGACGTGACGCAAGGAAAACTCACAATTAATTGTGGACATGCCATAACTGCCAACGTGTATAATATTTTGTATACAACCTGTTTCTTAATAACACTTGTTATCATTGATTCAGATTTGGTTAGTAAATAAAATAAATGTTACATTCTGAGCAGAAATGACGCAACCTCTTTTAAAAACCTTTTGACTTAAATGAGTTACAATAGTAATAAAGTATTTATTACCAATTGGGTTTATTTGAATGCGCTAGTTTGATTATTTCATGTGTATATTCAGTCATCCTACTTATCAATTTTCGTTTAATATTTAACAGCCGTTACAATTTTTACAGTGCTTACTATTTCATGTTACATCTACTGCATCTTTGTAAAAGTATAAAACAATTTAATAATTCAACAATTGCATATATATTTAATAAAGCTTCAAAATTGCAAACAAAATGCGAAGATCCCACTCGGGTGAGTAGAGCTAATTATAAAGGTATAGATGTATTAATTCAATCTATCATTGTTTTTCTTTCAGGAGGTTATAACTATGAGCCTTTGCCATCGACATCTAGTTATAATCCTTTGGAAGATGAAAATGAAAAGATGACAGAGGAATTGAGCACTAAAATCAGTGCTCTCAAGTCTTTATCAATTGATATAGGAACAGAAGTGAAATATCAAGATAAAATGTTACATGGGATGGTCCGTAATTAAATTAAATGTTTGTTATTATTTTATGTACACATTTTTGTTACATTTTTATTATTCTAGGATGATGATTTTGAAAGAACTAGTGGATCGTTATCTGCATCAGTTGGACGTGTTTTAAGATTAGCTAAAGCGGGTCACAATTGTTATATTATATATTTGTTTCTTTTCTCTCTGGCAGTATTTTTTGTACTATGGATAGTCTTAAAATTTAAATGATTAAACGTAAAATTACTTAACAATTATATTCTTGGAAAAAATAGGTATCAATAATCATAAATAATTTAACTGCACTTCGATGTTATAAAAAATGTCAACCATAAGATGTGCAGAATTATTAAGAAAATATCTACTGGCAATGACAGTCTTGTCCTGTATAAACCATTTGATATAAATATTTTAGATATAAAAAATTTTTTAGAACATATAAAGGCGACACTTGTACATATCTCTTAATAGAAATCAATTTAATCGAATTCTAAAATTGAAACATAATTAGCATATTAATCAAATTCTTAGGGATTAAGCTAAATGCCGGAGATAACAAATCATTATCAAATATCCCATTTCGTATTCTCCATCATCACATTCGTTGTAGCAGACGAAACTTCGGGAATGTACTACTAGGTAGCGTCTCGAACATCATTAAATGTTTTCAGTTTATTTTAAAGATTCTTCTTTTTGAAAATAAACTAATAAAGGGGAAACAATACTGCTGGCAACATCACACTTTTACATACAGGATTTTCTATATCAAATTAATACATTTAATATTATAATGTGGAATTGATTCTCCGCTGCACTCTTGAAATGGTCTACATACTTGACCACTAGGTGGCCCTTCGGACATCGCTCGAAGGCTATGTTTTAAGTGCGAGTTCGGTATGTTTTGGTTGTGATTCGGGGAGAGGATATAACACGTGTTTTATAAAGAATTTCTGAGTATACATATAAATTATAAATCGAATACAGAAGTACAAAATGAAGATAAAAGATCTAAAAAGAAATCCTCTAAGTCGCCCGAAAAAGAAGGAAGAAGATGTGAAACAAGAAGATGGTCCGAGTACATCAACGAATGAATCTGAGAAGGTTAGGTTACCATCTGACAGTAACTTTAATCATATTAAATGTAAATCTGTCAGGTATGAAAAATGTAAAAAGTTGTTAAAAGAGAAGACAAAAGCTAAGAAAGAAGCAAAAAAAATTAGGATACAAGAAGGGGCACCAAAGCAAGTACCACATACAATAGAAAGTTTAAGAGAAAAAGATGAGACTGCGATTGTCGGTGATTTGGATGATGAGGAAAATGAGGAAGTTAAGGTTGATTTGATGCATGATGAGTTTGCTGCATATTATAACAAAGAATATGAGCCCAAGGTTTTGATTACATATTCTGATAATCCAACGAGAAGGACAAGAATTTTTGGTAGAGAACTTTCAAGGATGATACCAAATTCTATCTCTTTGTATAGAAATCGTTCTGGTGTTAAGAAGATGGTTAAAAGCGCTACTGCAAGAGGTTTTACAGACATAGTTATAATTAATGAGGATCGCTGCAGACCTAGTATCCTTTTATTAAAATTATAGCAATAAATGAATAATCTTTTATATGAATGCTTTTAACTTCTTTAACGATATTTAAGATGGAATGTTAGTGGTCCATTTACCTGATGGCCCAACAGCACATTTTAAACTGAGCAATCCTAAAATTACTCCGGAACTAAGGCGTAGCCATAAGGAAATAACGGAACATAGACCTGAAGTTATTTTAACTAATTTTACAACTCGTCTAGGATACACTGTAGGAAGAATGTTAGGCGCTTTATTCCATTACGACCCTCAGTTTAAGGGTAGAAGAGTTGTAACTTTTCATAATCAAAGAGATTATGTATTTTTTAGACATCACAGGTAATTGTTCAAGAAATTAAAACAAAAGAAATAAAAATTTATGAAGTTAAACAAGCTTATACTGTTTTAGATACGAATTCAATCTTAAGACAGGCAAACCAAGATTGAGAGAATTAGGTCCACGATTCACTTTAAAATTAAGATCATTACAACATGGAACATTTGATAGTAAGTACGGAGATTTCGAATGGCTCATTCAAGGACGACGTCATGAAATGGAAACCAGCAGAAGAAAATTCTTTTTATAAATTTATTAGAAATGATTTTTACTTAAAAAATTCAACAAAAACGTACAAAATTGTTTCTTATGATATTTATAAACAAACTAAACTTCAACAGAAATGTAATCAAAGATTTAATACTACTAGAGAAATTAATAATTTTTGGTCTTTCGTAATTATTTATGTTTGTCACTTATGTGTGGTTGAACTGGTTTATATTCTGCGTTTGTACGTTTTAGCACATACACAGCAGCAGATAGTCCACCAATATTAACGCATAACATTTTTGTTACTCTGAATAAGTCAGCAGTCATATTTAGGGCCTATAAAATATAAGAAACCTTTATTATGTGTATCGATTGATAAAGTATCGTTTTTATGCATTTCGAACTTACTAAACTAAAACTACGTCTATCATATGTCAGGAGCACTAGTCGACCGGTAGTAAGCTTTACAATTCGACCTAATTGAAGAAGGAATTCTTTATAAAGCATCCTATTATCCGACATCTTGCCGCTGCGTTTCCCGAAAGGCTGTAAAATATGTACAGTATATTTCCGAATCTTACTGTCTATAATAATATAAAAGAAGTAAGATTTTTCTTAAATACCATATCAGTCACAACAATATCAATAGAAGAGTCTAAGAGTGGTAAATGAGATACGCTCCATTGTGTAAGATCGATTTTAGACTTTGGACAGGCAATATTGATATTCGATTGCGATCTTGACACAGCTTTTATATGATTGTCTCCACATAAAATGTATGAATTTTCATAAGCTAATCCTCCCTAAAAAGTTATATTAATTTTATAAAACGACAAATATATAGATATGTATTTAATTATCTTTAAAACTACCATACTTCTATAGGAATAGAACCACCTCCACACATAGGGTCAATTATGATATCTCCTGGATTTGGATGCGCCAATCTCAATAAATTGTAACATATAGTGGCTCTAAGTGTAGTTGGCCCAAAATAAATAATATTTCTATGATGTTTGGATTCGTGTGTAACACGCAATTGCGTTATCATCTCGTCTAATAATTACAAAGAGAGAACAAATTTAATATTTATTATACATAGAATGCAATTAAAATTTGATAATAAATTTAAATTTACCTTGAATTATTTTACACAGTATCTCCAAATGATACATAGATAAATCAACTAGCCAATGATACTTGTCTTGCAATTCGCCTCCTACTACTCTAGCAACGTCGGATGATTCAAAACTATGTTTACCAGTTCTCTCGCAGGTTACTCTATATTTTAAAATATCATTTTGCTTTGCATCAGCCGGATTCTCTCCTCTCTTCCTGCTTTTAGGTGCAGGAGATTCTGTGGTATTATTAGAAACTTTATGATTTTTTGCAGCCTCTTCATGTTCATTAACAGTTGGATAAATTTTTCCTGAAAATTGTGTAACGCGCTTCCACGCATCCAATGCCTTCTCCAATTTCATATCATTATGTACAGCATTTTTACATAATGCTAAGTCAGCCTCTTTATCCGTTCCACAGAACGAAAGTTGAAGTACGTTTCCAACTATAAATATATTATCTATTGATCTCATTTCTTGCACCTAGAATACGCATTAAAGATGATACAAGAGGGTAACGTATGTAGGTATACAAATAAAATCCATATTAACATAAATTTACTTTAGCAAATTGATCCCAATGAATGTTGAAATAAATTTTTCCACGGTTTTTGACAACTCGAACATTTTTATTTAATTTTTCTTTGCATTCATCGACAGCTTGCCATTCAAAACCTAGACATTAAATCGAATATTGTTTTATTGATCATAGGTTATGATTATTAGTCACGTGATTACGAGTTAATTATATTACCTGTATCTACGCTCGTTCCTATCATAAAGAGATCATCGTCAGTCGATGATTCCTGAAAAAGGTCGTATAAATTCGAATCCTCCGTGCTAGCCATGGTATTTTATTATTCCAATTTCACACTTCAAGATTATACGACGTATCGCTCGTTATCCCACCTGCGATCACGCACATGTGCCCAAAGTCACGTGATCGAAAATGAAATTCGTAGCGGGAACACAACGTTTTTAAAGCAAACTCGTAAAATAGGATCGGAAACGGGCAGCTTCGTATGATCGATATAACGACGTTTCACTGAAATATCAAAGTGACATATAAACGTTTTAAATAGGATTTTCAACCGTTCTTATATCGAAATATTTCGAACGTTCGTAACGGCGCATAATAAATGCCATTCACTTTGGCAGACACCGTGTCTATTTTAGTGTCCTATGTCACGTAATGATCGATGCGCGCTTTCCGACGTTCTAATTAATTTCGTTAATTATTAAAAAGTACGTCGGTAGAGAAAAAAACTATCGAAGATACGAGGTCAACGACATTTTAGTTAATTCCCAATCGCTTTGCTATAACTATCAATGAAAATGAAGTTAGATACCACAAAAAAAAATGGCAAAAATAGAAAAGGGTAATACCTCGTAGTTCGTAACGAATCCGATCGGTTTAAGTAAAAGATTTATCGGTCAGTTTCGATACGTAACGTATACCGAAGGACCTGCTCCTCTTCCCCCTTGTCGACAATCCCTTTTCACGGTCCATGAATATTCAATGAAAGGACAATGGATGTCCACGGTAGGTGTCAATTTCATCCGTTGCGTGTGCATTACGCGTGTGATTTGGCTTCTCCGCTCCGAACAACATTCTTGAATCTATCGCAATTTTATTTAAATAAATCCTCGTGATCGTACCTTGGATATCTCCCAACGTTAGAAAAATGCGATAGTCGGGAAATCTAAAAAAGAAATTAATGGAAAATCGATACATGTAAGGTATTTTAATAACTGTTGAAGATCTATGGTTATCACGTACAATTTTTTTTTTTTTTATCAAATAAAAGGACGAAAAATCGATGCACAAGATCAGGTGGGACATATGTAACTAAATATGTAATATCTCAGTATTCATAGTACAATCGATTGATAGCCTGGATTAGGGGCGATCATTACGAATGGTAAAGGTGAGACAGGATACTGGGAAAAGGAGGGTGGTGGGAATCGCGGAGGCGTCTGCATCTTTGTCGGGTCATTTCGGGTCGAAAGTTCGTCGGGGCACCGTCTCTATAGATAGAATTCTCTCTTTTCCTCCCCCTGTTGCTCTCCCCCATCTCCTCTCTCACATTCGCTTTATCCTTTTCGACTTCTCTCTTTTCCTCTCTTTCTCTCTCCAGTTATCTACCTATCTATCCATCTATCTCTCTTTCTCGTTCCACCGACGACTGACAGGCGAAGCCAGAAACCTGAAATATTCATCAGCAGGAGCTGAACGGGCGCGACCAAACGTCAATCTGTCAACCTGCTTCCATCTCCGCGTCACCATCTCCCTTTCCTCCCTCCCACCGTGAGCCACGATTTACCTATGCAGGTGTAGAACGGGCATCGGCTAACTAGATGGGGAAATTAAAGGAAAACTTTGAAACGCTTTTAAAATTTAAATAATGCACCGTTGCCCGGCGTTTTCCTCTCTTCTCATCCTCCTATCTTCTCCACCCCCGGTCCATCCGTCGGCCCTTCCGCGATCGTAGGTGCACCTTCGCACCATAGACTCATTCCTCGTCTGCCAACCCTCGTTGTCTCGACTTTTGGCAGTTCTCGAAAAACGTACGTCGAGACGCGCCGGCATCGACGTTACGCGCCGCGATATAAATGGCCCGCCGATGGAAGAAGCTTCTTCCCATGACGTGTGTCGGATCTTTTCTTCGCGAAAAGGATCAAGGAGGCAAGGACGGGAGATTACTAAAGTTTAAATGGGAATAATACTCCCAATATTGGAAAACCATCCTAACGATTGCAAGCTATGTACAGGATATGTTAGTTTATAAAGGAAGGTTCGTTTCATTGAATATGGTGAAGCTTAATTGGAGATAAAAAGTGTCTTGCATTTGAATGATCAAGGGAGTGCCGTAAAGTTTGTAAAGGTTCCATTTATAAATTGTAAATCGTCAGGATTTGATCGAATATTTTTATGCTTGAAAATATTGTGAAACGAATCTACGATTCGATCGTATAGAAGTTTGAAAAATAAACCTGAGTTATATGGAGAAGCTTTGTCGTTCTTTTTATCCTAAAATGTTATCGTAACCATGTGCTTCGAAAAGTAATGCTTATACGATAATAAAAATGATAAATAAAGTCATTACGAAGATATACTTAAAAGATTCTTCGGTAACTTCGATATTCGACACCTGTTGGACCACTATTCGACGATTGGACTCTCTCTGTACGAAATAACTTAGTTTTTAGAAGCGTTTCGAACCTCTTCGGATTATTGGCATGTCGTCGTTGGCACGTGAAATTGGAATGTCCTCGGTTCGTCCTTATCGTGTTTGAGATAGACAGTAATTCCACAGAGAATATGGTATTTAGGTTTCAGGATGGATAAATATTGACCTCGATTAAACCAGGTTGGAATCTATCGACGATTTAAACATCTACTTGTACCTTTTATCTTCGTAAAATCAATAAAAATTCCTTATATACTTAGGTATGTACTTTCTAAAAAAAGGAAGTCGGTACTGCAATGGAAGAGCTATGGCTATGATACGTCGTTAAATCTTTGTTCTACGAATCGAGTACTTATGATCAAGAACAGGTCCAGGTACAAAATCAATTACGTATTATTACTTCTGAGACGTTTATTTTAAGTAGTACAATAAAACGCTCTTATATGTTGAAATTATCGTGCCAGAATTAAAATGGCTTTCTTTACAAGACCAGATAATATAGGTGATCTCTAAATTCCTATTCTCTAGAAACCCCTATCAATCGATGGTAACTACTGTTAACTTATCGAGGACACGATACAACGAAAGTTGCATACTTATTACCAAAGTAGAATACATCTGAAGTACAAAAACACTTCCAGGTGACAATCGGTGGACGCAATCTTATAATGTTTCGTGATACGCAAATTCTGTCGACATAATCGATGTTCAACGAACGATAAAAGTATCACCTATTCCTATAGCTGCCGCAGGTAATGACAACGACGTTTCTTACGAATAAACTTACAATAGGTATCACATAAATCGTCTATATCACAGATGTATGCTTCGAACGATTCGTTTGCAGACAAACAACGTAGATACAATCGCAATTTTAACGAATAGATACCAACTGGATCCTTGATATTCTTGGTGAACGATCGAAACGTTTGTTCAATAGATTTAACAACGATGGAAAAGTCAAACGATGGAAAAGTCGAACGATGAAACAGCAGGACGAATCTCTGCTCTTCCGTGATTATGATTATTGCCCGAAAGCCAGTAATGTCGTCAAGGCTTTCTGAGCAACAATCAAAAGCATAAAGAGCATTTTGATGGACGACGAAGATGATCCCAGTACATGTAATAAACAAAAAAAGAATAATTAATAAACGATCGTATTAAGCATAGTATGAATACAAATACAGTTTCTTATTCTTACCTTCGGTTTATCGTAAAAGCTGCGGTGGTACTAAGGCGGGAAAACAGGTTGTGCGGATATCGGCTGCTCGGCGACCTTCGCGAAAGTAAAAATCTGAAAGAGCGGATGAACGAGTTGTTTGGTCATAAGTTTATTAGATCTCACGTGACTTACGATAGGATACTTTACCAGATTAAGTCTATCGAGTTTATTATTCTTCTGTGACTATAACGATCTCTTTATCACCATCGATGTTCCTCCGATCAAAGTATAGCGTTGTAACGGTACACAGTCCTTGGATCGTACCTAGAAAAATAATATCAAGTATTAGTATACCAATATTCATAACTATACCAAATAAATGAAATAAAACGAACGAATAACATAAAGAAACTTCTTGGAGAAAAGCAACGTGGAACCGCGAGAAGTACACGTGCCACGTTCAGAACCGGATTCTCTGTAAACGACCGATACAAGAAATTAAGAATTCGCTGCAACCAGCAAGTCGGAGATCGGCGTAGTACGTGCGTTTCTCGGTTACGAAGGAACAAATCTGAAGAACGGAACAGTCGATTAGCTCCGCGACAATCCCGAACTACGATCCTTTTTTTGGAGTCCTTTCAAGCGTACTTTCTATTCGATTTAGAAACACTCGTGATCGAAGCAAAAGGTTAAATTGGAACGTGTCTCGTAGAGAAGACTATCAAACCGAGAAGGATAGAGAGTGAGTGAGTACGGACAAGTCTCTAGAGCTCGAAAGCGGAAATGCCATCGGAAGCTCTGGACTACCACCGCCGTTGGAGTCCGAAACTCGAATGACGTAACTTGGAAGGTCCACGGAAGGGTTGCAGGTGGAAATCGAGTAGGGGTTGCTTCGAGTCCGAAGGAAGAGGGTAGGATTCTGCGCGATACGTCCTTCCAGGACGACCACCAACGCCACCAACGCGCACCGCGCCTGGAAATCGCGACTTTCCACGATGGAAGCTGGCGTGGCGGGCGCATCGCCACGAAAGAGCGATGGAGGACGGACCCGGGTAGAGAAGGGTACGGTAGGGGGAAACCGATACGGTGGGGGAGACGCGATATCACGACTCCATTAGATATTCTCGATCTTCCTAATTTGACAATGATCCGACGGGCGAGCTACGTCCCTCATTCGAGTCCTCCGAATATTTGCTCACCCTCTAAATTCACCCTCTCCACGTCCTTCCTCGATGCACCGAGGGTCGTTGCACCTCCGTCCGTTGATTTATTTTATCAATTAGTCGACGTCGTTGCCGTGTAGAACGAGGAGACGGTTCCTTCCTGGAAGAAGATTGATTCGATTAACCAAGCGTCGCTTGTCGTATTTCCATGCTTCCGTATGTGAGTGCGTTCGAATGGCGCAACGACGGACCGACCGACGGTCTCAGCCTCCGTGTGAGTAACGCGTGCCCTTTTCCTTCCTACGAGTTAGTGTTTCTCGTTGTATTCGCGTGATATAAGGTTTACTTAATACTTTTTTTAACAAAAATCATTGCAAAAGAATTATCGAATTAAGAACACACTTAAATATTAACGAGAAGAAAAATGGAAATTTACTCGGGAGAAATCGTAATTCACGACGAATTCGAACCGTAATTCGTTTTGTTAATTAAAGGAACCTCGCAAAGGTAAGGTAAAAGCATCTAAATTATGTACGATCATCGGAAAGAGATTCTCGAATAGATCGAGCTCGTTACACGAATGCATTTCTGTCTTTCGATCGAACGTACCGAGTTCGTGCACAATTTCCTCGGGATGATATTAATACACCTACGAGGATAACGTAAGAAAATTACTGTAATCTATCGATGAAACCAGCGGTACAAACGTCGCTCGCGACACCGATTTTTTTAATAGCTATCTACGTGCGAGGATGAGTGTGGCGTTTCTAACGGAGAGAATAATCTTCCGTGTTTCTCTCTTAAAGAAAAAATATATAAAGATTTCGAATCACGAATAAGTAAAAGAAACGAATTACAATACTTAAATTCTACGTTATACAATGAAGGAATATTACCTTTGTTCGAAACTGTCCAAGCCATCGGGTATCGTTACATATTATCTTAATCGACCCGTTATCCGTTACATACCACTGTCCTTCTAGAACGATGGAACCTTACGCAATGAATAGATGTATCTTGTTGAATCTGCTTTTCGGAGGAGACACGTTTTAACTTTGCACGTTGTATCGCGAACGTATCAAAAAGTTCGGCCCACGCGCTTGTTGTTACGCAAGACGAAGAGAAGATGAATCAACGTACGACCGTAGAGCGTTATCGGCTGAGAATCGGTTCTCCGAAGGATCGAGCGTACCGAGTCATCCTGCAAGAGAAGGAGGAGAAAGAAGAGAAGGAGGAGGAGGAAGAAAAGAAGGAGGAGGCGGAGAAGTCGAGAGAGGAGAGGTGCATTGCCCTCCCGTAATCCTCCGCAGGGCGATGATCGCGTCGGTTCAGGGCTGCTCGGTAGGCACAGCAGCGCGGGTACGACGGGTACAGCGTGCAGGCTCGAAAGGGGCACGTTCCAGTCGCGTCCAGTTAAACGGCCGATCGCGATCCAAGGTCATCGAGGGAAGAGCCGTGAGTAATCCAGCCGCATGGTCAACGACACGTTATGCAACACGGCCATTATCCTCCATCCCCTTTCTCTTTCGCTCCTTAACCCTTTTTTTTTAGCACAATATCGATTCTCTTTTGGTTCTCTTCCTTAAAATCCCGTTTTGGATTTCTCCGGTCGTCGGAACAGCAATTTTTTACTTTATCGGAACGCGCCGTGGTTCGATTTATAATAAAAAGTTTATTAGCCTCGAAGCTTGCTCGTTTCACGCGCGAGTGATCGTTGCGTTTTTTAAAAATAATAAAAAGAGCAAGGAGAAAGCCGAGCGTACCTTTGGTCGTTCTTTTTCGTAGTTTACTTTCAATTCGAAGTATAGCTCCTCTTCTTCGCACCCGTTTTTCTTCCCCTTTCTCTCCAGCTTCCTTATTCTCACAGTATTTCACTGCATTCCACAGGAAGAAAACCGTCGTTTTACACCTGTTGCGCCTCGGATAGAGAAGTCGGTTTCGTAGAAACGAGATAAACGCGAGAAGACGCGAAGAGACGCGACGGGAGTGACTAGTTTTTGGCACGTTAACCGTTAGCGCGTTAGGGTTTTCTAGGACAAGAGAGAAAGGGAGAAAAAAATTCACCCCATCCCGTTCGTTTTCGCCTCGCGTAATCCCTTGTGCGTCCCGCTTTTAGATTCGTCCCCGCGGCGGTACGTTGCTTTTTTACCCTCTAAAATCCAGCGTATCGACTGACGGCGTAGCTGAGAATCGAACACGTGCTGCTGCCTCCTGTGTCAAGCAGAGGAGAAAGGAGAGAAAAATGGGAGAGGGAGAGGGTAAAAATCTACCCGAGGTGCTCCAGGCGCAGCCGTCCTTTCGAAAGGCATCGACGATGATCGGAAGCTCGATCGAAAGGGGATACTCCAACGAACGAGAACACTTTTCACTTTCGAATAAATCTCTCCTCGCGATCGAGTCCGTCTTCTCGGTCAAATATCGTCTTAATCGTTCGAAGATTTATCGTTCTACGAGGAAACGATTATTATACATACTGTATAGAACGGTAAGACTTTTTTTTCCTTCCTTTCTATTGTTAATGTCATTGAACCAGGTAACGGTAGAAAAAAAAGAAAGAATTCATTTCCACGGAATCGTAAAACCTAACGACCAACCCCGTTTCTTGGACTTTTACGTCGTTAAGGTTATTAGACCGGAGACTAGAAAAGAACCGGAATACTTTGAAGGATCATATTTTGCCTTTTAAATTGTAAGAGCTACGACGTTGATTTTTTTTAAAAGCGCGATAAGTGCCGACGGATCGTTGAATAAGAGACGCGACTGACAGTGACAGATTTCGTCTTCTAAGCGGCTTAAGGTTCCGTGCAGTTCCATCATTATCGAATGCCCTTAATTGCCAACACCGGTGCTCGCATGCCAGGAGAACAGCCAAGAGACAAGAAAGTACGGAGACCGGGCGACTGTGGCGGGAAGAGAGGTAAGATGGAACGGGTAAGAAAGAGGAAGGATGGAGTGAGATAGAAGTGCTTGAACTTGAAATTGCACGACCCTGGACGCAAATCATGCTCGCTCGAGAATCCTTAAGCAGCTGTTGCGTATTTCTCGAGATCCACGAGGTGGTCCAATTTACTGTCTCGCGTCGTTCAATCAGTCAATCGAAGCAATTCAAGTGCTAAGAATGTCTAACGTAGTTTTTAAATAATAAATAAATCGTACCTCGTTCGAGTTGGTAGAAAAGAGTAACGATGTTAACGGGTTTTTCTCTCCCATAGGTATCTCTCCCCCTTTTTCCGTCCTTTTTTTTCCCCCATCGAACGTTTCCATCCCCGATGGCTTTTTAAATTCACTCGTTGAAAGAAAAAGATTCACGCTGCTCCCCGTTCGCGTAAGCGATTAAAAAAAGGCTCCCGACGGTGGGTTCACCTGAAGCTGTTTGCGCAGCTGCGACGAGTTTCGAGTAGGTAGATACGTCTCGACTTTTTTAAAAATTCTTAGAACAGTACTATTAATAAAAAAATCGATCACGGTTCTCGCAAGATTCCCGAGAATAAAGTAAAAGAGAGCTGACCGAATTCGTTGCGCGATCGATTTCGAATTATCGACGATAGTTTTTATCCAAAAAAAGCGTGAAACTCTCGTCTACGTAATCGGACACGGCGATTCGTCATCCCAGTGAACGATCTTTTGCCGTTACTCTTACGTAAAAGGTGTTACACACGTTGTTGTTAAGCAAACTCGAAAATTTGCGAGATACGGTAGTTGGCTTATTCGCGTAACACTTTGGATCTCTCCCTCCCAAAAAAAAAAAGAAGAAATTTCGGTCACAATCGCGGCAATGACGAGTATCCCGGCTTTGTTCCGATCTCCGCGGGTGATCCACTCGCTCGAACGCGGTTGCTCCACTTACACCGCACAGCCTTTCGCTCGGCTAACGTTACCGATTCGTTCTTTTTTTATATTCGTTAAATCTTCGTTTCATTGGTTAGAAATCTATCGCGAGAAGTATAGCCGCCGTTTCGAACGTTGAATCATTCCGTTGACCTCGTTACGAGATCGGTTAGAAAAGTCGTACCATCAGGCACGACGCGGAGCGAGTTTAAAGGAAGAATAAAAAGGGGTGGGAGATGAAAGGGAAGGGGGGCCTATAGGGCCCCCAACGTCAGGGCCGTAAAGCATTAAAGCGTTATTACGAGGGACTGCGAGGCTGCGCGGTTATAGACGGTGATGCGGCAGAAAACGAGAGGACGGGTTCTATTATCCTTGAAAAAAAATCTTCTATTCGACGTTGGAGATACTAGTAAGAGGAGGAGAGAGAGAGAAAGAGCTCTGGATTGGATTCGTGGAGATCCGCGAGGAACGCTGCAAGAAATCGAATACTCCGATCGTGAGACTCTCGCGAAGGAAGCGGCCTGAAATGCTCGATCGGTTTCCTCTAAAAAATCTTGCGGGTTTGAAGAAAACTTCACGGACATCTTGCGTAAACGAACGGTGCTAGACGATCGTCGAGTCATCGAATAGATTTTGTGAAATAGTTCGACGTTACGCCGATGATTACACAGGGTTTTAAGTTTTCTTGCCTGCGAGAAGAGAAGCGGAATTTTATTGTGCTCGGCTACGGTGCTAATAATAATTATAACGATCACGGAATTAGTTTTGACGAGATAGTGGATCTGTTCACTGTAAAAACCGCTTCAGTGATCTCGCGCGAAGTTTTATTTCAGCGTGATGTGTCAATTACCGAGAAGTGTCTAGCGTTAATAAGCGGAAAACGAGGAAAATAATTGAGATCGTAGACGTGTGCAACAAATAGATCTTTGGATATCTATTTTTTCGGTGAAATGAGATTGGATTTTTTTACGTGTCTCGTTGTTGCGTAATTGTTAGAGGCGATTGTTTAGAGGTTTGTAGGGTTAATGTTGTTTTGGATGGTGTATTTTGAAACAATCTATAGCATCGATCCTTGCTCGAAGGAGAACGAAAAATCGATCGGTCGAGGGAATTGTGGTCGTGCAGGTGAAAAGTCTTGAAACGACCGCCATAACACCGGCGAGTCATGATAGCCGATAGAACTTATAGTTCGTTGGATGCACCGATCGACCATAAAGAAGCTCGTGAAACGAATCTGGATCACTCTGGGAGATTTTTTCTTTTTTCATTCCGAGATCGAAATAGAGGAAAAAGCGTGAAGCGTTATAAAGGCAATTCTAGGGAGGTCGTTGATTTGCTCTCGAAAAAATTTAAGCGACTATATACGGTAATTAGCTTCCCGTCGGTTGGATTTTTCGAAACCGTATGGGATGATGTGTCATCGAGAATAATTCATTCGAATAGTATAACTTTATGAATTGGACGAATTACATTCCGCAAGTCTCGATTGACACTTCTTGTTTCTTATATGCGCAAATGTAATGATAAAAAAAAAAAAAAAAAAAAAAAAAAAAAAAAGACTATTCTATGAAAGAATAACTTTCTGTCATTTGCTGATATAAAACGCACGGTCTAATCATTGATGTGATGGAATTTCTTCTTTCTTCTTTTTTCGTAGAAACCGTGAATTTTAACGTTGGTTGCGGAATTATTACAAACACGTTAATCTTTCGTATTCGAGGTAAGATTTAAATGACGTTTATTCGAAAAGCGATTCAGCGAAAATAGTTTTATCGTCGGCTCGCTAATAACTTCAAATGCTACGCGAATAATTGTGAAATGTGCTATAAAAGTAAAATCGAGCAATTATCTGAACAACTAGATGCTAATAATTTTTTTTCGACGAAAGAGAACATCTTTGAACATTGTGATTCTACGAAAAAAGTTTCATCTTTCGGTATAAATTTCTATATCTTTGACTTTAAAGGCACCAGGTGAGTGTATTATAAGTAAAACGGTCGATGATTACGTTTTTGACTAATAAAATCTCGTACATGTTCTTCGGAAGTTTACGAAAGGAGTACATACCTCTTCTTGATCTTTTTTAACTTTATTTGTTTGAAAGCTACTTAAATACTGATCAAACGATCCGCTTGAAAGAACCACCAGTATGGACTTTAAAAAGAGTACTGAGAAGAAACCATTGATGAAAGCGAGTAGGAGAGAGAGAAAGAGTAGTTAACTGTATTTTTTCTCGGTCAGATAGGAACGAGTTTCCTCGAGGTCCTTGAAGGATTCCCCCAATCCAAAGGGTGGGATTGGCCACGCCATCCTATCGTCGTCATGGTAACCGTAGGTCATGATAGGGATAAGCAATAGTAATGCGTCCTTTTTTCTGCGAGGAACCATCTTGTCGAACCTACAACTATAGACGCTTCTAACTTATCATTGTATTCGTGTTTCGAATTTTTCTAATTCGAAATTTTTTTCATGAATGACTCATGCGGTTTTTGATCCTTCCCTTTTTTACATAAATATATTCTCCACCTAGTAAAAAAGGGAATAACAGGATTAAAAATGTTTCAAGAAATGGATGCAAGCAAGTACTTGCACCGGTTGAACAAACGTACGCGCAAAAGGGAGAATAATGTGATCCAGGTGTCGATAATGAAAGGTGTACCAGAAAATCAAAGTCGCTCCAAACCAATTAAATGGATAAATTTTAATGGTAAACATTTTTAATTAAAAAAACTTCAATTCTGCAGTTTAAGCTTGAAGTTCAAAATAGTGATAGCAATAATAATAATAGTGGATCTATCTGATAAATTCTTCTAAGACATTAATTAAATAATATCGTCGATATGAAAGGCACGCGATATATCAGAATATACCTATTTCATTAATTAATATAAAAACTTGCCCCCAATTTTAAGAATACACCTTTGACAATGGATTTATAAAACATCATATTTGTTGATCAACAAAAATCATATTTATAAGGAAGAGGAAATGAATGGGAGAAAGAGAAAAAGTTGTGTTATTATATATCCTTTTAATATCCTAGGATTGTTGTTATCATTATCATTAAATTACTTCTTTCATCAATCGAGTGACACAGTTTCCATTAAGCTTCCTTTTCGAACCGTTATGGTATCAATGTTCAACCACCTACTTTGTGTAACAATGCGCATCATTGTTTACGGGTTGTGTTTACGGGGATCACATATTTTCTTGTTCACTCGCAAGTATGAACAAAATAGTGATTTTAAATGACGATTTGGAATATAAATATGTAGTATTATCGTTAATATAATATCAATGATTATGGACAGCAACACTGTACCACAATGTACTCATTGTCAATTAACTTCGACACTACTCTTCCTAAGGCCGCTCACGCAAATAGATGCATACAACATATGTACAGGGTGGGACCGGAGAATATGTACAAACGGGATTGGAGAAATTCCTTATGAAAATATAAGAACAAAAATGCAATCAAATTTTTTCATATGTGGTTTTATTTTCGAAGAAATGACATTGGACAATTCACTATAAGTGCATATGTATTTACTTGCAGCTCAGATTCGATGTATCATGCGACGTGTAATATCTATCCTGTTTGTAAATAATCCTTACACGATATTTAACAGTTACTGGATTTAAGAAAGGACTACGAGATGTTTTATAAAAAATATTTCATTAAGTACAGCTTCTGAAAATCCGCATCATATTGATGCATTCCCTATTCGTGTCACTTATTATGATATCTAACTAGACGAAAAATGGCTGAACACGCAAGCAATGTAATAATCTTGGATCATTGTTCACAAACAGAAATGAAGTTACATGTCGCATAATGAATCGTATCTAAGCCGCAAGTACTGTAGGGACCACGAAAGAAGTTTTCTGGCAGGAATGTGAAGGGTCTTATAGGGCCGAATTACCCCAATCCCGCTTTAACATACATCTTATTCTGCCTCACACCCGTACATTCTCAATTTAATATATAGTTTACAGAATCCTCTATTTGCCCCAAATAAAATAATAAAAAAGTTTAAAAATATAAGTTTTTCGATACGATATAGAATTATACAGTGTAATGAAAAAAAAGAACTGTACTTAGAAAATATCGTTCTTCGGGTTGCCACTATAATTTTATTTTTAAGAAATTAAGCAGGACGAGAAACTCACTGGCCCTTCCAAAAATTAATAATATGGATATATAATTGATTATTGAGTATTGCTATAAATGATTATTCGTTTTTATTTCTTTTAACAGATATGTAGTGTATTTTTCTTAAGAGATATTATAGACTGAAGTAGCCATCTATGAGAAAATGTAGTAAGTATCTGCACAGAAACTATAAATACGGTAATCCTGCGCTATTTCTTCGCTCCTACTTAAATAATAAATAACAACACATTAGCTAAACAAAAAAGGTAGTTCTGTATTATTAATAATATCCTTATATTTTGTATAAATTGCGTCTCGTTTTACACAGTTTCGGTTTGTACGATTTTTCGAGGAACGTATCTACCTTGTATATCGAGGGATGGGTCCATATACAGGGTGGGGCAATAACTATGTCCACTTTGAATATTGCCGTTATTTGTAGTAATATGAGAAAATTTTATATACAAAACTTACACGGCAGAGAGGGGCGCATATTATGACGCAAAATTTTTTTGCGTGGGTGGAGGCATAGAGGAGATTTCAAGGTCATATCTATTTTTTTAAATGGAATACTATGTTTTTTTTATCGCGATCTAATAGCTAGTGTTGAGACGACTTCATCGAGCTATCATTGAAGGTCATGCAAGGTCAAACGAGGTAATAAAATAAACTTTCTTACATTACAGGAGATGCTCGAAGTGGCGGCCGTTTACGTTAATGCAAAGTTGCATTCTTCGTATCGCTGCTTCACGCGCATGTCTTATCGTTTCTGCACTTATTCTGGCACATGCTGTAATTATCCGTTGTTTCATATTCTCCGGAGATGTGGGTACTTCTTGGTAAACAACATTTTTCAATGCTCCCCAAAGGAAAAAATCTAATGGGGTTAAATCTGGAGAGCGAGCTGGCCAAGAAACTAATCCTCCACGTCCTATCCATTTATTCGGGTAAAGTTCGTTCAATGCGTCTCTTACTCTCCGAGCATAATGTGCTGGACAACCGTCGTGCTGTAACCACATCTTTTGGCGAACGCTTAGTGGTACATTTTCTAATAAAGTCCACAATCTATTACGTATAAAAAGTTCATATCGTTCGCCAGTAAGATTTCCATCGATAAAATGCGGTCCGATTATTTGATCACCAACGATTCCACACCACACGTTAATTGACCATTGTCGTTGATGCTCAACTTGTCGTAACCAGTGTGGATTATCGATACTCCAATAATGCATATTATGCAAATTAACATTTCCATGATTAGTAAATGTAGCTTCATCGGTGAACAGTATTGATGAAAAAAATGTTGCATCGATTTGTATTTTATGTTGAGCCCACTGACAAAACGCGACACGATTCATAAAATCCGTACCGTGTAACTCTTGATGAAGAGTAATATGGTATGGATGAAATTTATACCGTGAAAGTATTCGTAACACGCTCCTTCGACTGATAGCCGACTCTCTTTGAATCTGTCGGGAACTAATCTGCGGGTTATGAGCTACAGCTGCAAGAACACCAACTTCATTTCCTTCATTAGTTGCTCTTTTACGACGGCTGGTCTGACGAGTACCCAAATTTCCGGTTTCTTTTAATTTTTGGCACAATCTTTGAAATGTTCGGTGCGAAGGATGCATACGGTTTGGATATCGTTCAGCATACAAGGCTTGAGCTCTTATCGAATTTTGCCGCGTTTCTCCATAAATGAGGATCATATCCACTTGCTCTCCAAAAGAAAATTTCATTATGACGAACACGTATCTACTTGACTTATCGATCGAGACTGATTACCAATTCATGTTAATGTTATGAATTGGTGAAATGTTTACATTTCTAGCTATACGTGATTTATTGCCACAACATAAACAACGTTACAAGAACATTTGTTTGTGTAAAAGTTAGAGTCTATAAATAATACAAAATGTGCTAGAATAAGAGCAGAAACGATAAGACATGCACGTGGAGCAGCGATACGAAGAATGCAACTTTGCATTAACGTAAACGGCCGCCACTTCGAGCATCTCCTGTAATGTAAGAAAGTTTATTTTATTACCACGTTTGACCTTGCATGACCTTCAATGATAGCTCGATGAAGTCGTCTCAACACTAGCTATTAGATTGCGATAAAAAAAACATAGTATTCCATTTAAAAAAATAGATATGACCTTGAAATCTCCTCTATGCCTCCACCCACGCAAAAAAATTTTGCGTCATAATATGTGCCCCTCTCTGCCGTGTAAGTTTTGTATATAAAATTTTCTCATATTACTACAAATAACGGCAATATTCAAAGTGGACATAGTTATTGCCCCACCCTGTATATTATTTTAATTTGAAATTTGACAAATAAATAATCCTCAAAATAAAATGCAGTAAACAGTAATAAACAGTATACCAAAGAATGTCAATATAAACCAGACTCAGGTTTGATAATCATGACATTTTGTACAATTTTGGAGAACAATTTCACAATTATTTAAAATAATAATAAAATAAAATAACATGTTATTAGAATTAATATTTCAAAAAATGTTATTTCAGAAATGCACAGGACTATGAACAAATAAGGAGTCCACGCCCATGATTTTTAACTTACCGTTTAGTTTAAAATATGTACCTACTTATATTTATTATATCATTATATTACATAATCAAATAATGACATATGAAAAACATAAAATCCGTCAACAATTTATGTAACACATTCAATGCAGATGTCAGTATTTCGTTTTCTTTTCTCTGTGCGATTTCCATGCAGTTGCTACACCTTTTTTTGTAGAAGAGACGCGTAAAATATTTGAAAATAAGTCTTGATTTGTGTAAAGTAGAGCAAAAGGAACCTATTTAACAAAAAAAAAGTTCTGTCGAGAAGAACGACAAGCTCAAAACCCTGCCGCATTGAACGTTTTAAGCTTACGAAAATCCAACAACACTAAAAAAAGTCACAAATATCTTTTGTTGCTTATCTTTTAGGCAGTTTTGTTACAAACAGCACTCAAAAATTATAATATGGATATAAACACTTGAGTATTGAGTAATGTTAATAATACAAAAACCACTAATGTACAAAAATATATACCAGACGAAGAAGCGTTTCTTTCACAAGAAAGTTTTCGAATCTTTTAGCCACCTAGTGTCAGACATAGAAATCAATCTTTAGTTTTCATACCTGTGCCACAGCTTAGAAATAAGGGGACGGGACATATAGTCTAACTTTAGGCGAGGGGATGGTCCAACAAGGCAGTGAAGGGGGAACAAGGTCCGTCATTTTAAAAACGGGAAAAGGCACACCAAGATATCGTATATGCATATACGAGTGTACGTGTATTCGTGCGAATCGTACGGTATGTAGCAACCTCGTCCCATGTATGTATTGTGGAGAGCAGGAAAGAAGCGTCTCGGGACGGCACAGGAGCAAGAGGGATCTCTTGCTAGGACCAATCACTGTCCTTTGTTCGGCGAGGCGCTTAGTATGTGTGACCGTTTCGGCATGTAGCGCACTAGAGTCGAAAATGCGTGTGAACTCTGACCAATACGACCCGCATTCTTACCAAAGGAAATCTGTCGTGTTCCCCAGGTAACTGTCAATGTGGTACGAATATTAGATCTCTACTTTATCCCGTACTAAACATGGCGGCTTTTCCCCTGCACCGCACCCCGCGCGGTGGTGTAAAACTTGCATTATACCCCGTCCCCTTATTCCTAAGTCCGTGGTGTTCCGTGGTAAGGGCACTCTATCATCAAGAGATGTATCTGACCTTGGACTAGGTGGGTTGTAATGCCAGGATACTTACATATATGGAAATAATTTGCAGCAATAAATAAAGAACTTGATAGAACATGTTTTATCAACACAACATTTCATTGTATTCTGATATAACATATTTAATAACTTTTATTGATAAAATAATTTGTGATTAAATTATAGGTTCATTATTTATCATTATAAAATTTATAATCATAATATGGTATTTATTTCGTGCCATTATTTCTATATGTGTGTATATATAGCCGGGACAAATATTGCGTCTAAAATAATAAAAAGTATTAGTATATTTTTCTTATTTATGTAGATTATACGAAAAATAAAATGCAGCATTACGCGCAATTGGCTATAATAGTGATGAATAAAAGTTGCATAGTTTCTTTCAAGTATCATTATCTTATAATGATAATAAATTACACGATATTTTAAGCCATTTTTATTGTATGTTTATATGTATATTTTATTTTAATGTGTGTATGTACAATTGCACATAATACACACGCATACTATTAATAGTGTCCCAGTCGATTTCGTAATGATAAAAGAATATTTCCCTTCCACATCTACTTTACATTATACTTCCAATATCATATCATACAGATAAATGTATGATTCTATGTCGAAAATTTAAAACGTATCGAAGGTGCGATATACTTTGTAAGCACGTAGACGAGTAGGTGATTGTTTCCGCTGCTCGAAGAAATATGGTTCAAAATTCGTTATCCTAGCAACGATCACACGTAGTAAAAAAGCAATATTTATTCGAATGGAGAACCACGCATAGCTCGTTAGCTTGTCGCAGGCTTCTAAGTTCTACCTGTAGTTTTGGTCACTACTTTCATATGCTTCGAGAGGCTTACCTTCCAGATGCATTGTCATGTTTCAAATGCATATAAATATACTTGACACACGATCATATCTTTTCCTATATGATAAAATTGGTGGAAAGGGAACCTTTTATTACCGATGCGAACTCGACTGAATACATACTTATCATACATTGATGTATTCTTCTCAAATACTTACTTGTTACGGGAAGAGAGAAATGGATAGAGGAAGCGGAGAAAAAAAAAGAGAGGATGAGTGCGAGAAAGAAAAGGAAATGAATTAAAGTGAGAGAAATATGTTTCGGAACATATACATAGGTGCCTTGTCTCGCTGGTAAGCTGCGGTTTAGACTATATTTCCTCGTTTCAAAATCAGTTATGCATACATGTAACAAAGAAATGCGTTACTTTCTTTTGTTGAAAGTACAAACATTGACTCGTGCGTACTATGTGGACCCATAGCCAAGAGACATTCGATGAAACGGTAGGTGTAACTCCACCAATCGTTTTTCTAATCATCGCAATGAAAATTATATCCCTGTACATACGCGATTGTAATACAAAAGCGAAATGTCTTTTTTAACCTTTACGCAGTGTAACGTATCGATCGATAAATGTAAATTTATCGTTTAGCAATGATGATAGACCGTCGTTTTGTTGATATACGTCGATGGAAGATGTATTTCTTTATTTCCAGCTAGGTACTTGGGGCACTAAAATGCTTCTAAGTTATTTTTTATATAAATTATACGATTGTAAACATTCTGCGAGGTATCAATTTTGCTATAGTAAACTTTGCAAAAATAAATAATTACGAAAATATAGTATACATACTTGATTATTACTTTATCTAACAATCATTTAAAGATTGTATTCCATAAATTTACTTTACGAAATTTAACCTTTTGCGTCATACTAATGTGTAATAGGATAGGAATTCATCGTCTAAAAAAAAAAGCAAAAGAGAAGAAATACGATCATGCGTCGTTCAAGTACATAACAAATTTGTTTTCCTAATTGTTAGAAAGCTTCTACAGTGCTAGGGAGCTTTTCACAAAAATTGTAATATGGATATAAAAATTTATCGAGTATTGCAAACTACTTCAAAAAAATTGTGCCTCTTAAAGATATGTCGTGCATTTCTTCTTTCGGGAAATTTTCTATGATGTCAAGATTTGTAGCCATCTAGCGGTTATTAAGTACATCAAACTATAGGTTACTTCGTAGAACACGATTTTGATATAAAACGCGTTCGTATAAAATCGTCTGTTTTATCTACACAAATATTCAATTTTCGCCTCGACCGATGTCATTCATTTAGCTAACAATAATCAATTTATTTCATTTTAATTTATGATCACTATAGAAATGTATAAAAACGTTGATTTTCTACTTATTTTATCAGTATATATTTTATTTTGTTTTATGCATACTTCAACAAGTTTTTTTTTATTTAGTTTCACTTGTCCAGTACAAATCTTGTAAGCTAAATTTGTTTCTCGTGAGAATGTCGATGTATATGCTATTACAAATATATAACTTTACATTCTAATAGTTAAACAATATACACAACATAATATTTAACAAAGTATTGATTCATGATATTAGTATAAAATGTTTATAATTACAATTAATATTTATTTTATTTATAAGGAATATAAACCTGTATATAAATTTCCTGATGTAGTGTCGTATAGTGACTGCTAATTAAAAAGTAATTACAAAATAATCAATTTGTTAGAATTATCTACAAATAATGTATCTTTACAAAATTGTTATTCCCATAGATTATTATTAGTATAAAAACATAACTTCGTAATGCTCAGTACATATATATATAATGTTCATAGATTTTATGGTAGACAAAATACCATTACTATATGTTCTCTAATATAAATTGTGTGGTCCATAAATGCATGCATAAATTATATTATAGATTATATTAATTAAAGGCAAATTAGAGAAAATAAAACAAATAACACATTTCAAATTTGCAAATAATTTAATTAAGGTTCTAATTATACAATAAATATATAATATAATACATTAAATACCAATTTTTTATATTCAAATTTAATAATAAAGGGTAACTCTAACAATATTTAATTTCTTACACTGAGCCTAAAATATCCATATTGGCTGTTGTGTCTTGAATATTACTATGAGCTATCATGTACTCAGAAACAGATATATAAAGAGCAACTAATATGCCTATTACACTCGCTGCATATATATTTCGTTGCAAAATAATACATGTAGCTACACATAGACCAAAATATGTTGCATATCTTGCAAAATTTTCCTGTCTCTTACGTCCAAGAAGATCTGAATCTAAAAAAGTAGTGCAAGTAAATAACATTATCGTAATTAATTAATGTATTATAATATGTATATCTAAATAATAAAATATGTACTTAAACATAAATTATCTTTTTTATGATATCCTTCTGCACATTTTATACACATATCTGGACCATCTCCAGTACAGCCATCACATGCTTTATCACAACCTATCAATTGACAATAAAAAAATATTAGTGAATATAATACTGAGATAGTGTTTTTTTAAATTCATACATTTACCTAAACATGTAAACCCTCCTTCTTTATTGACACAAAATTGATTTCCAGGACAAGACTTATCGCTTTGTAAACATTCATTAATATCAAAGCAACCTTTTTCATCTATCATGTACCACCCTTTAGAACATTCTGTACAGTCCTGTGGACCTGGTCCTTTACAAGAACCATCACATGCAGCATGGCAATGAGAACACAATAATTTATTCTCATCTCTATAAGATTCATAATAGCCAAGTGCACAATCAAAGCACGTTTCTCCATCATAACCTTTGTCACAAAGGCATTTACCATTTCCCTTTCTTGTACCAGCTCCTTTACATTTGCCATTTTTGTTACAAATATTATTTGGGAAACCTGGACATTGTATGCATTGGGGACCATAGTGATCCTTTGGACAGCAACGTTCTGTTTGTTTGATGCACAGGTAATCATATATATCTGAATCGCTATCTTGATATTTAAACCACCATTCTTCTATTTTATTCTCCAATTCTTCTGCCAAAGAATGACACTGATTTTGACCACGTTCTACTTCCTTACATAAATGTTCTTGTATTTCAATGAGACGTACTTCACTTCTAGCATAAGAACCTAACTTATCTTCTTCCCATGAACTATCACCACCTTCAAATTTTCCACGACTTGTGCGTTCTAAACCCTATAAAATAAATTATTTATTTACACGATTAAACAATGTACTCAGTTATAAAATTTAACTACATACCATTAGACAATCTTGCAGATTAATTATGAATAAGTGTCTTACCTTTTTAAAGCTATTAACAAGTAGTCTACATGCAGCACATGGAGGAAATTGTTCAGCCTTTAAATCAGTTTTATTAGGTACAGAATTTATACATTTAACGTAATTTATTTTACAAAAAAAGAGGATTGAAAGAATAACAAATAAAGTAAATTTCTCTCGCATTATAATGTAGAGGCTATTTGATTTATCATTAAAACTAGTATTTTTATTTATTCTAAAATGTAATGTGATAGACTATTGTAAATTGTATTAATATAAATTAAATATATTAATATAAAAGTAATATAAAAGTAAACATGCGTTTAAAGCACAGCAGGTATTCACACGTATTCATACAATTTCGGAAAGACACGACCAGAAAACGAACGAAAATATAAAACCATAGAATACGTGTATAAATGGATGACCCACAATAACAATGCTGCTAAAGTGTGTAAATTCATAAATAATTTCATTTATACAAAAACTACTACATATATAAAATTACAAAAATGTACATGTTAGATATATTACGACTCTAGTATCTTTGTATTTATAATCTCTTCAACTTCCAAAGTACAATCTCTTTCTATTGGTGATACTATACTTTCTTGAGTATAATGACTTGAGTTTCAGTTACTGTGAGTGCATATGGTAATCTATATAGTTTCAAACTTCATGGTTACTAATGACGTGTCTACGAGTTCTTTATATCGGTTAGTTAATTAGACATCTGTGGAATTTTCTTAACTATCGTAACTAATAAAATGTTGACGAAGTTTGAAACAAAATCAGCTCGAGTGAAGGGCTTATCTTTTCACCCAAAACGTCCATGGGTTCTTGCCAGGTATACTTCATTTTTTAACTGCTTTGACATTAACCACGAACGTCCACAAGTATTTTTATTATTTAATAAATTGTTTTTACATTATAAGTTATATATTCGTTCAATTATATTGTAGTTTACACAATGGTGTAATACAATTATGGGATTATCGTATGTGTACACTTTTGGATAAATTTGATGAACATGATGGGCCTGTAAGAGGAATATGTTTTCACAATCAACAACCTTTATTCGTATCTGGCGGTGATGATTATAAAATCAAAGTATGGAATTACAAACAACGTAGATGCATTTTTACATTATTAGGCCACTTAGATTATATTAGAACTACTATGTTCCATCAAGAATATCCATGGATTCTAAGTGCTTCTGATGACCAGACTATACGTATTTGGAATTGGCAAAGTCGCACATGTATTTGTGTTTTAACTGGCCACAATCATTATGTGATGTGTGCACAATTTCATCCAACAGAAGATATAATTGTCTCAGCTTCATTAGATCAATCAGTTCGAGTATGGGATATATCTGGATTGCGTAAAAAGAATGTAGCACCTGGTCCAGGAGGATTAGAAGATCATTTAAAAAATCCTGGAGCTACAGATCTTTTTGGACAAGCTGATGCTGTAGTAAAACATGTTCTTGAAGGACATGATAGAGGTGTCAATTGGGCATGCTTCCACCCAACATTGCCTTTAATTGTTTCTGGAGCTGATGACCGACAAATTAAAATGTGGCGTATGAATGATGCCAAAGCTTGGGAGGTAGACACTTGTCGTGGACATTACAATAATGTCTCCTGCGTTTTATTTCATCCTAGACAAGATTTAATTCTATCTAATTCTGAAGATAGGAGCATCAGAGTTTGGGACATGACAAAGCGTACATGCTTACATACTTTTAGAAGAGAAAATGAAAGATTTTGGGTTCTTGCTGCACATCCCACTTTAAATCTATTTGCAGCAGGTCATGATTCTGGTATGATAATATTCAAACTGGAAAGGGAACGTCCAGCTTATGCAGTTTATGGAAATCTCCTTTACTATGTGAAGGAGCGTTTCCTTCGTAAACTAGATTTCACCACATCAAAAGATACATCTGTAATGCAAATACGTGGTGGAGGGAAAACACCTCCATACAGCATGTCATACAATCAAGCTGAAAATGCTGTTTTAATATGTACAAGATCACCATCAAATATAGAAAACAGCACTTATGATCTTTATATGATTCCACGCGAGGGTGATTCAAATACAGATGCTGACACAAAACGAGCTTCTGGTGTCACAGCCATTTGGGTGGCCAGAAATCGCTTTGCTGTTCTAGATAGAGCGTATTCGGTATGATAATATTTTATCTGTATAGTTTATTTTATATTATAAAACCATATATAATACAAACCTTTTTTTTTTAGTTGGTCATCAAGAATCTGAAGAATGAAGTAACAAAAAAAGTGCAGATTCCAAATTGCGATGAAATATTCTACGCTGGTACAGGTATGCTGCTTTTACGAGATGCAGATCAAGTTATACTGTTTGATGTACAACAGAAAAGAACTTTAGCAGAAGTAAAGATTTCAAAATGTAGATACGTTGTCTGGTCTAATGACATGTCTCATGTTGCCCTCTTGGCTAAACACACTGTTAACATTTGCAATCGCCGTCTAGAGTCTTTATGCTCTATTCATGAAAATACAAGAGTAAAATCGGGCGCTTGGGACGACTCTGGTGTATTTATATATACTACCAGTAATCATATTAAATATGCAATTAATAATGGAGATCATGGTATCATTCGTACATTGGATCTACCAATTTATGTAACTAGAGTAAAAGGAAATCAAGTATATTGTCTTGATAGAGAATGTAGACCAAGGATTCTACGCATAGATCCAACAGAATACAAATTTAAATTAGCTCTTATTAACAGAAAATATGAAGAAGTATTACATATGGTTCGTACTGCAAATCTTGTTGGTCAATCTATAATAGCATATTTGCAACAAAAAGGATATCCAGAAGTTGCACTGCATTTTGTTAAAGATGAGAAAACAAGATTTGGTCTTGCACTTGAATGTGGTAACATTGAAGTTGCTTTGGAAGCAGCAAGATCCTTAGATCAAAAAGCATGTTGGGAAAGTTTGGCACAAGCTGCTTTAATGCAAGGCAATCACCAAGTTGTGGAAATGTGTTACCAGAGAACTAAAAATTTTGAAAAATTATCATTTCTGTATCTTATTACTGGAAACTTAGATAAATTACGTAAAATGATAAAAATTGCAGAAATTCGTAAAGACGTTTCAGGGCAATACCAAGGAAGTTTACTACTTGGTGATACTTATGAAAGAGCAAAAATCTTACGGGTATGATTGTAAACCACTAATTTGGTATTTTTCTACAATTTTATGTTTTATGGTCTATTCAATTTTTCTTTGTATTGTAGAATTCAGGGCAAGCATCATTGGCCTATGTAACAGAAAAGATACATGGAATTTCAAATGAAGATGATGATATTCAGTATAGTTCAATGCAAGATGAACTTTCGGCTCTTGAGCAAGGAGCTATATATCTCCGTCCACCTGTACCTATTCAGCAAGCTGAAAATAATTGGCCATTGTTGACAGTTTCTAAAGGCTTCTTCGAAGGTGCCATGATGTCACGTGGTAAGAGTCAAGTAGCTGCTGCCTTAGCTCCAGAAGACGATACATCTGTAGCAGCCGATGGCTGGGGCAATGACGAAGAATTAGGAATCGATGACGAAGAAGGTGGCGATGGCGAACCTATCGTAGAAGGCGAAGAAACAGCTGGCTGGGATGTCGAGGATGTAGATCTCCCCCCAGAACTGGAAAGTTCAATCCCAGTATCCGAGGATGGTTACTATTCTCCTCCCACGAGAGGAGTGCCACCGACGCAACATTGGGTTAATAACTCTCAGTTAGTCGTAGATCACATATTGGCTGGGTCCTTTGAGACAGCTTTCAGACTATTAAATAATCAAGTTGGCGTAGTCGAATTTGAACTTTATCAATCTCTCTTCTTAAACACATATGCTCGTGCTAAAACATCGTTCGCATCATTGCCAAACATACCGTCGTTATATGGATACCCTCAGAGAAATTGGAAAGATGCTACACCGAAAACTACTCTACCAGCTGTTGGATTACACCTTACAGATTTAGTACAGAGACTTCAAGTATGCTATCAATTAACAACAGGAGGAAAATTTGCAGAAGCGATAGAAAAACTCCAAGCGATATTACTCAGCATTCCATTATTAGTTGTCGATACTAGACAAGATATCGCGGAAGCGCAGCAACTAATTCAAATATGTAGAGAATATATTCTAGGTTTAAAGATGGAAACGGAAAGAAAGAATTTACCTAAAAATACATTAGCTGAGCAAAAACGAATTTGTGAAATGGCAGCATATTTCACTCATTGTAATCTGCAACCGGTTCATCAAATTCTTACTTTAAGGATAGCTGCAAATATGTTCTTTAAACTGAAAAATTACAAAACAGCAGGCTCCTTTGCTAGAAGATTACTTGAACTTGGTCCAAAACCTGAATTGGCACAGCAAGTTCGAAAACTTCTCCAGGTACCTATTGCTACAAACACAAATACACATGTAACATTTTTTGTGATTTAATTATCGAATTACCATTACCATTTTTTACAGGCTTGCGATAAAAATCCTACTGATGAACATCAATTAGCATATGATGAACATAATCCATTCTCTTTATGCGCAAACACATTCACGCCCATCTATAGAGGAAAGCCAGAAATAAAATGCCCATTATGTGGAGCAAGCTATCAACCACAGTATAAAGATTCATTATGTAGAATTTGCGAAGTTGCAGCAATTGGTAAAGAATGTATTGGTTTAAAAATACATATGTAATGTATTTTATTACATATAGCAAAACATTTCCATGTTATTAAACTATGCAAGATTTTATATAAATGTAAAAAGTAAGTATTAATATTAACAAAAAATGGATCAATATTTTGCATTTGTCATTATTTACCTCAGTATAATAAACTATGTTTTCAATAATAAACTTATATACCCACATATGTACATTGGATTTGAGTATACAAATGATTTCTCTTTAAAAATGTATTTTTTAGACATTTTGAAATATATGTAAATGATTAAAGCTAATATTAATGTGTTGATATATGAAAGACAACAAACATTTTAATTACATTCACATATACATGTTTCCGTTTGACTAGAATTGACTACACACAATAAAAATACAAAAGTAGCTACTATTATGAACGACTAAATATTTTTTTCCCATATATTATAATTCTATTCGTTCAAATGTACTCCAACTCGTTTGGAATTGCCGCGTATTAAGCCGATTTCCAATTCAGCGTACTTCCCCAATCATCCGAATTATCTATTACATTTAGATATACTTATCAAAATCACATTTAATCCACAACAAATATTACAAATAAACAATCCCAATAATAAACTTTACTAACACAACTTTATTCGTAAATAATTTTCGTTTCCCCAACGAACCTAAAAAGTTCCTATGCAACGTAGGTTGGTAACGCAAACAGTTGTTACCGATGCAAGTTCTGTGCAATGGTGGACGAGGATCGCGGAAGCCGCTTGTGCATGCCGTCAGATTGCTGATTATAATGAATTTTTCCGTAAAGTATAACAAAGCCTTTTAATCATGTTGTTCCCTGCGCATCGATTATCGTCTTATCGGGATTCGTGAGTGGCTTCAGTGATAATCCGCGCATAGTGACAAGTTTGGCGCGCCGCTTTTTCGTCGGTTTGATGCGAGTTTGCTCGAGTTTCGAAAAGAAGCTAGATCGCGTACGTCGACGGCATCGAGTTTCGTCGCGCCGTTCTACGATCGCGGTAAAAGTATCCTTCGACTGTTTTCGCTGCTATCTAGCAGTGTGATAATTGTGCAATGTAAAAAGTATATATACGCCCGAGCCATTAGTGTTCGCTAAGCGGGCGCACTAGACTATGCGAGACCAGTGCCGTAAACATCGTGCAAGTAAATACGCGCTCTGCGTCGTCCGTGTGTACGTGTAACGTTACGCACGATTTCTCGATCTTCTGAGTTTTCATCGGCGTAACGTAACTTAGACGCTCGAGGTTTTCTTTTCGTTCGTAAAAATCGGCTAAAATGATATTCGTTAAAGAGTCACACAATATTACGAACTAAAGGAGGTTAGAATAGAGACGTACGGTATCGACGGTGTTGGGAACATCGAGAGTGGGAAGTTTTTCTTGGAGTACGAACGGACTTTCGAATTTTTGTCGGTAGATCAAAGAGCGATAGAGAGTCTAGTGAAAGAAAAAGTTCTTTTTTCTTATACGAAAAAGCGAATAGACCGCTTTTGGTGCCATCGAACGTTCAGTTGGCTCTGGGGGAAACACAGTGGTCTATGGTCGCGCGGCATGAGAAAATGATGTGATCGACGGTCATCATGGCGGCACCCATGTTAAAGTGGAAGCGGATCTCAAATCCAACCGGACCTCAGCCAAGACCCAGACATGGGCACAGGGCGGTAGCCATTAAGGATCTTATGGTCGTTTTTGGCGGTGGAAACGAAGGAATAGTAGACGAACTTCATGTCTACAACACAGGTGAGTCAATTTCGAGTTGCTGTGCGTCCTTCTCGCGCGCCTGTTCTTGATGATTCCCGCGATTCAAGATGGCAGCATACGTTGACAAGACGGTCACCGGCCGGAACCGATTGGAATCTGAAAAATCTCTTGCGTAGCGAGCTTTAAAGCTTTGATCTTTAATGAATCTGAAAGTTTTTGGAAGGAGAATTCTCTTTCTCATTTTTTTCACAGAGCTTCGAGATAGTTTTATCAGCAGCTTCCAGGCGTACTGTCATTTTTCGTGTTTATACGCGCGGGAGCGGCCATTGTTGTCTCAACCGCCCCACCACGAGCCAACGCGCTGTGCTCCGTTTCCCGTCATTCCACGTTCATGCTTCGTCTTCCCTTCTCTCTTTTCCTTTCGTACGGTGCTCCTACTCCTCCTCCTTCGCCGCCCCCTCTTCCCCCTCTCTTCCTCTAATCTATTCATTTTTATATCCCTACTCCTATTCCAAATACAAACGATATCGTGTTGTCTGCATTTCATAGTACGCGCGTGCGTCGTATGGGTGCGCGCTTCTACATCTTTTAAAAATACTTCGTGCACGGTTCGCTCGCTAATTTGTAAATTCTTTTTTAAAAAAACTTCGATACTTTTTACGTAAATATAAAATTAATAGAATTATCTTATTACAGCAACTAATCAATGGTTCGTGCCATCGACGAAGGGCGATATTCCGCCCGGTTGTGCAGCCTACGGATTCGTGGTCGATGGCACCCGTATCTTGGTCTTCGGTGGAATGGTAGAATATGGCAAGTACTCTAATGAACTTTATGAACTTCAAGCAAGTAGATGGGAATGGAAAAGATTAAAACCAAAGCCACCGAAACATGATCCTCCGCCTTGTCCACGATTGGGCCACAGTTTCACACTTATCGGCAACAGAGTCTTCTTGTTTGGAGGCTTGGCCAATGATAGCGACGATCCAAAAAATAATATACCAAGATATTTAAATGACCTCTATACGTTGGAACTTCTTCCAAATGGAGCAACCGCTTGGGATATACCCCAAACTCATGGCCATGCACCACCACCGAGGGAGTCTCACACAGGAGTGGCTTATACGGATCGCACTACTGGCAAATCTTGCTTGGTGATATATGGTGGTATGAGCGGGTGTCGGTTGGGTGACCTCTGGTTTCTAGATGTTGATACGATGACATGGAATAAACCGGTGGTTCATGGACCCACGCCGCTACCCCGCTCCCTTCACACTGCCACTTTGATCGGTCACAGAATGTACGTTTTTGGTGGGTGGGTGCCTCTCGTCGTGGATGATGTAAAGGTAGCGACGCACGAAAAAGAGTGGAAATGTACAAGTACATTAGCATGTTTAAACTTAGGTAAGCAATCTTTTTTATGTAATTAAAATTATGCTCTTGGTAATAAAAGTTTATGCTTAACATTCTTTTATCATTTTAGAAACATTAACTTGGGAGCAATTGACGGTGGACTCTCTTGAAGAAAACGTACCGCGTGCGCGTGCTGGTCATTGTGCTGTTGGCGTGCACAGTAGATTATATGTTTGGTCTGGGCGCGATGGATATCGCAAAGCTTGGAACAACCAGGTTAGGGTTAGTTGTTCTTTCGGAAGTATTATTAAAAGAAATGATATTTTATTGACACTGTTTTGAAACGAATTGCAGGTTTGTTGTAAAGATCTCTGGTATCTTGAAGTAAATAAACCACCTGCACCTTCTCGCGTTCAACTGGTTAGGGCTTCCACTCAAACATTGGAAGTCAGTTGGGCTGCTACTCCATCTGCACAATATTATATTCTACAAATTCAGAAATATGATATGCCACCTACTTCAACCGGAACATTTCCAACAGTTAGCACTCCTGCTACTGTAACGACCACCGCATCGGCGGTGGTAACACCCGCGACTATTCCTGTAACGGCTCCTCCTATTACGACCGTAGCATCTCTTCCATCTACTCCGATTTCTGTTAAATCATCCGTACCTCCAACACCAGTAAGAGTACAATCTACTGTACAAAGTCCTGTCCAAAAGGTATCGCAAGTTACGCCAAAGGTAACGAGTCCTATGACTCCCAGAGTAGCTGGAAATCTCATCAGAATCCGTTCTCCCATGTCTACTTCTACGACTACGGCTCCCGAACAAATTCCTCCTAGCACGACCGTTGCTGGTCAAACACCAGCTGCTATGTCAGGAATTGCAGCTTTGGCTGCAGCAGCGGCTGCAACTCCTAAAATAAGTATGAATAACGTTCCGGTAATACCACAAACTGCTGCTAATACTATTAGAATGAAAAATGTCCAGCCAGGTCAACAAATACGATTTGCTACACCTGGAGCAACGGTACTACGTACTGCCTCTCCCCAACAGAGTAAACAGATCATACTCCAAAAACCGGGCCAAAATATGTCAGGTCAACCACAAATTGTACACCTTCTGAAAACTGGACAAGGTATGGTAGCCACGGTGCCTAAAGTAAGTCTCATTCCTGGAAAAACCGTACAAGCAACTGGTGCAAAACCACTTAATCAAGGACCTACGATATTGAGACTAGTTAATCCAAATACCGTCGGAGGATCGAAAATATTAACGACGATGAAAACATCTAGTATTGTAGCAATGAGCAAAGGGCAAAATATTAGCGGGAAACAAACGATAATGATTACGAAGCCAGGTGGTAATGGAGGATTAGTTGGAAGGACAAATCAAATTATCGTCGTTACGACAGGGTCAAGTTTGAGAGCCGTACAAGCTGTGACTACTTCGCAGGCTAGTGGTGGACAGGCTGGTAGTTTGACGACTCCCGTAAATGTTTTACCCTTATCTGCTACGAATCATGTGGCAAATCAACAAGGTGTAAAAATGATTGTTGTATCTTCTGGAGCAATGGGCGGGGCTACAGCCGGTAAACCAATAACAATTACGGTACCAGGACAGGGTGGGGTACCGAAGACTGTAACGATCGCCACTAAAGGAAATCCTCAAGCGATATTCAATCCCGGAAAAAGTCAGATAGTTACAATGCCACAAATTCAAAAGGCACCAGTAAGTGCAGCTTTAAAATACATTTCTGCTTTTGCTTAGATGCTTTAAAAATTATAATGCCTTTTATAACTGTTTTAACTATTAATTGAAGTTTAATATGTTTCAGGAAACTGTCTCAGTTTCTGGAAAGCCTGTAACGTTACAAATGTCGGGTGGTATAGGTGCGAAAACTGTTACTTTGATGCCTACAAGTAGTTCTATTGTTACTACGTCTAGTGCATCGGAAACCATAGATGCTAGTAAAATGCTTTTTGTTCCATCGCAAAAGCAACCGTCAGCCACATTGGGCAAGTATATTATGAAAAAAAGATGATGTATAAATATATAATAATCTAGTCGATTTATGTAAAAATTTTATGGCATATCATTAAAAATTGTAGCGTCTACTTCCGATGGTCCAGCTACAACAGATGCGGCTTTAGCTGCTCTTGCAGCGGAAGCAGGTTTGATAGACCCTGTTCAGGAACCATCCGGTGGTCTGTCTTTCATGGTAGCCACGGATGATGGTACAGAAGGTGATGGAAAAGCAGAAGATAGTTGTAATGGAAACGAAGCGACAACGGCAGCAGCTTTAGTTTCACAAATGACGGGTGGTGAACCTATGCAAGTCGATGGAGAGGGCAATTTTATAATTCCTCAAGTTGACGGTCCATCTGACATTGTTCTGTCCGAAGATGAGAATGAAAAAACTGATTTAATCGAAGAACTAACACCAGAGAGCCAGACTGAGCAACCTACCGAAGAAACTCAAGAAATGGAGCAAGATGTTGCTTCTACCGTCGAAGAAAATGTTCACGTAGAGATGTCTTCTGTTAAGGAAGAAGAGGCTCCTGCAGAAGCAGTAGGTGAAACTTCTGCTGCTTCTGCTACAGCAAACGAAGAATCATCTATAGATACAACCGAAGCAGTTGATCCTAAGGAAAGCGTAAGCGATATAAAGATGGAATCTATGGAAAGTACTAATCAATCGGATGTACCTGATGAAAGTGAGGTACAAACTAATGTAACATCCGAAGAAACACAAATAAAGCTTGAAACTTCTACCGAAAGGCTGGAAGAAGGTGTCACTGCAGCGTTAATAGTGTCAGTAGAAAATAATGAAAATGAGAAACAAGATACGAGCGATGATGTGAAAAGTACGAAGATTGAGCCGTCTGCCGAAGAAAAGCCTCCAACACCCGAGAAAATTTTACCCGATGATAATTTACAGTCACATATCTCGCAAGACGAAAATCAAGAAGTTAAAAATATTACTAATGAAATTAACGAATCGGGAGAAGAGGCTCTGCAAAAAAATTCATCGGTAAAGAATTCAGTCGATGAGGACGAATCTATGCTGACCGATAATTCATTACAAGAGACAGACGTAAATGTTCCTGTTACAACATCGGTTACTTCGGCAGAAGTACAAATGAAATTAGAAGAATCTGACGAACCCATGGAACAAGAAAAAACCCCTGATGTACCGGTATCATCGATCAATGGTATAACTTCGATACTAAAAGAACCTGATGTTTCTCCAAAACCAGCAACACCAATCAAAGTAGAAGTAAAAGAAGAAACTATAGCAAAGAGGGAGAGTGTAAAACAAGAAAAAGTAAACGACAGCAGATCAGAGACTGGAGACGATTCTACAGCATTGACTACTTTGGCTACTGCTGCTTTAGGATCAGCAGAAACACCCGTAAAAATTAAAAACGAACAAGTACGTTTATTTCGAATATTTGGGTTACATTTTTTAAATTCTTTATATAAACGTTTATGTATAATATTTACAGACCGAGGAAGAGAAGAAAGAAGCGGAATGGTACGACGTAGGAGTAATAAAGGGAACAAGCTTTACAGTACAGCACTATTATCTTCCCGGAGATGAACCATTAGATATAACCCAACCATTGACAATGGACGTTTTTAAAGGAAGAACGAAAATAACTCTGGAGCCTGGAACTGCCTATAAATTTAGAGTCGCTGCTGTTAATAGCTGTGGACAAAGTGCCTGGAGCGAGGTACCTCTTACTAATTTGATTATTAAATTATTATTTGTCAGCCGTCAATTATCGTGCGTATAATTTTACTACAGGTATCTGCATTCAAAACATGTCTTCCGGGATTCCCTGGTGCTCCAAGCGCCATAAAAATTTCAAAATCTACAGAAGGTGCTCAAATATCTTGGGAACCACCACCCAGTAACGTCGGACCCATCTTAGAATATTCCGTTTATCTGGCAGTGCGAAGTGCTAGTACAGCATTGAATAACGAAGGAGAACCAAGGACGATCGTGTCGACGCCGAATCAGTTAGCTTTCATTAGAGTATATTGTGGTTCAAACAATTCCTGTTCTGTGAATAATAGTTCTCTCAGTGCTGCTCATGTGGATACCACCACAAAACCGGCCATAATCTTTAGAATAGCAGCAAGAAATGATAAAGGATATGGGCCAGCGACGCAAGTTAGGTGGTTGCAAGGTTGGTAGCAAAGTTTTTATTTCCATTATTTGGAACTGATTTTGTAATTATAAATTATTATTATTATATTTATAATCGAGTACGACTATAAGTTTCTATTATTTTATTAGCAGATCCAACTACCGCTGTGAAAAGTAATCCACAGGTAAAGCGACCTGGTACCGACATACGTGCGCAAGCGGGCTCTCCACAGAAGAAAGTGAAAGCAGACACATCAGGCGACACCTTTTCGTGAGCCTGTCGTATTTGACTTTTTATAACCCAAACGATGCTATTCGTTATTTAATTTCCGCTGATACACACGCCTAACAACGATAATGAAGCAGTGTATTGTTTGTACGAACAACGTGATATGCGAGTAAATACAAGAATTGAATGTGCGATAAGGAGCAATGAAGAAGGTGTCTGTAGGTAGATCGAGGTATAAACATAAGATTTTAAAAGTATTTTAAATGTTCTATACAAATACAAGGTCTTTCTGTACCACAATTTTCACTCACCGTTATTCTCCTATTCTTTCGCGAATACGCGAAATATTCTGTAAAGACAGTATGAGTACGATTAATAAATGACAAGGTAATTATTTTGAAGTTAAGCAAGTTTTTCCATGTTTATAGTATTTCTATAAATGGTAAGACATATAGAAAATATTCACACTTGCATCAAGCATATACATATGTTAGTAATTGAAAGTCAGTATCGTATATATCTCTATAACTTTAGTCCATTCAATTCAACTTGAACAATAATTTTTCAGCGAGGAGAAACATTTGCCGATCATTTAACGAGTTGTTTTAAACTTTTGAAAAAAAAACATAGAAATTATGGAAGACTGATGCAAGTGTAAAAAAAAACAAAAATTTTGATCGACAAACAAATTCACGCAAGATACTAGTACGGCTCATTGTCGTAGATACTTTTGTTACTGCCAAATAATGAAATGAATATATTATCCAAAAGGAAAATGCAGCACGTACTAAATCATCTTTTGAAAAGTGTCTAATTGTATATTACTTATGATTTATTAGTCTCGACAAAAAATGAGACAGAAATATTTTGTAAAAATAGAAAGTAAAGAAAATGCGTGTTTTATTCACGTATGTCTTAAAAAATTCGATTTAAAGATATTAATATTTTAGTAAATAGACAGTAGTCTGAAAAAGTTACGGATATTCACCATAAGAAAAACAATGTTTGTTTTTATAATAATATGTTATTACAATAGTATAGCATGTCAATGTGGGGACAATCCGTTATAGAAAAAAATTGATTAGTTATACATACGCACGATTATTAAATAAAAGAATGAATAAGAATATCATGCATTCTTACATGAGAAGACATAAAATTTAATATCCCTAACTTTTCTTGTGCATAATATATTTTAATCAAAATATTCGATAAGCTTTTAAAATAGAAACTGGAATAGTTAATTATAAAATATATTATCCGTCTGGTTTTTTTTTCTGGGTGGCTTTTGGGGCTATGTTAAAACAGCAATAATTTAAGCGCACATTTTATGTTGAATTACGAATATATGTTTTCTGTTATCCATCTTTAAGCAGGGAAAAATTCCACTGATGCGGCATTTTAAATGCCGTACGTATTGCATGAGTGCTAACGCGTTAGAAGTGGATTTATTAGATGGATTATTTAAGATATATGTTAATGATTAAAATGAATGTTTACTATAATTTTGCATCATCCGAGCGTACAAATTTCAGATACAGTTTGTAATTACAGAAATGTCGATCGATTAATCTATTTTTGCACATGCACGATTATTAATTTTAATTCGTTATTCCCATTTTTTATTTTATGCTATAATATATGAACTGGTGTTTTTTTAAGTACATTTTCCCCAAATTTCAATGTATTACTTGCAAATATTATTTGATATAGCGTAAAGTAAAAAAAAAAAACATGTTGTTTGATTGACAAACAAAGTTGATGATGAACCCCTATGCATTAACTGATATTAACTCTGTGTATAAAATATAAAAAGGTTGAATAATCTTACTTTTAAAGTATCAGATGTGTATTATTTCAATACTGTCTTCTGATTTAATTGTTTAAACTATGGACATTCGTGCAACTTATTAATAAGTTATTAATAAGTTACCATCATTTTAATTTTGTTTTGTAAATTCTATATGCAAAACACAATGCTAATTCTTAGAAACTGCTCGCAGATAAAATATTTTCATAAATATGTATAATAGAACATCCTATTCTCTGTAAATCACACTGCACTTATGATAATTAAAGTACGCTCCAATATGCTGTAAGATCTGTTAATAAATGTAGATCAATTTCGTAAAGAATTAGAATTCATTTGATCATAGATTATAGTGTGTATGTAATTACAGAGTGTACTTATACTATTGTACATACTATACCATGTTTGAAGAGATATCACAATGGACTTCACTGCACTTTACTTTATGTATTTAAACAAATGTGTGCCAGTCATCATATGTTCTCGAATCATAAAGTACAAAGCACTTAAAAGTTTTATAAAGTATAAGGTGCATAGTTTTTTGATCAATCGAGGATTTATGTATATGATTTATTTGCAATTATTGTTTATGTTTAATTTATAACATTTATATATTTCTTTTTTGCAAGGATAAAAATGTTGATTTAGTTTAGCATAAATAAGCTTCAGATAACAAGAAGGATGTCATAGATTAGTATCAACATTGTTATTAAAAGGACAAATAGCGGAGTAAACAAACTCATCCATCTTTGCAGCGATCAGAATTATTTTATGTTGCCTTTCCATTGATCGATATTTATCCTTTACTTGGCAGTAACGAAAGCAAGTATACTGATCTATGCGACAAGTCTGATTAACGCCTTTGGTGCACCAGATTATGCGTAAGATGAAAGGATCGATGACAGTAACCATTCTACTTCCTCAAATAGTTTTTTATGCAAAGTGCAACACCTTGGTAGAAAATTATAGAATAATCAGCGGACCATAATTTTACTACCAATTCTTTTCTATGTAATAGTACAATATGTGTATGGCTAAACCATAACCCTAATAACATGACAAAATTAAACTAATTCTATGGTCGAATATTTGTGAAATGTTAAGATATCAACTATGTAATAATTCGGACGTATTTCTGATCGGCTGTAGGATCAAAAATTCTACAACGAGCTGCAACGAGTATTCAGAAAAAAAAAAGATAAAAAAGGACGAAAGATATTATATAGCAGTGAAAATATTTACAGTTACTGTAAAAATATCTTACGAGCCATGTTAGAGTTTACAAATTTTTAACATTTCAAAATCTGTGTGCCTAATCGTGAATCCGATTATGACGAAAATATCAACCCTTGACCAATCGATTGTTTTCGATATAAGATATACTTGCGTTAATAAAAGTTATGTATAAAAGGAATGTTGTACGAAAGGACCTTGCTTTGTATTCTTTTAGTTATCTCGTTTAGCTTTGAAATATTTCGAATGAGGCAATAGTAGCTTCTTTCATAATTTCTGCGTAATATCGATTTTTTTAGAGGATTAGATTGGACATATGATCGATGTAATTTGAAATTACATTTGTATACAACGTTAGGATGGATTACGACTCGAAGACCTAGTAAGACTTGAAGGAAAATTATTAGTTCTAAAACGATCCAGATAAGGTACAGTAATCTTGAAGTTGATTTTGTTAAAAAAGAAGATTAGTTTTATGCTGTTAATACCATTGAAGCTATGCAATTTGAATAATATTCAAGGGTATAAGCATTCGTAAAATAAATTTATAATTTAATTAGCCAACAAGTTTTCCTCAACTTACTCTATTCAATAATCTTTGATGGTAAGGTGTTAAGTAAATATACATTATATCTAATAAAGAAAATAAAGTAAATATGATTTTGGTACATACGCATTTACACATTTTCTTTTTATGCTTTATTTCCTTTCAATTTATTTCCAAATATTCTATCCTAAAGTTCGTACTGAAATTTAATTATATCATCGCATAATAAAATCGAATCTCTGCGATTAACTATATATATTACAAGAAATATTGACTATGCTTCCTGTATAAAACCTAATTTTGCAAATATGAAGGACGTATCTATCATTTCTAAACAAATATTTGCATCTTCCTGTTAAACACATTGGCGTAGGCACCTCTTCCATATAAAAACTTACGTTCTTGCATACTTTCAATCGAGTAGAGGTCCATAGCCGGTTATCGTGTAGTATTTCGCCTCGGTTTAATGATTGGCACCCGCAGCGATTCTTGTATGCACATTGATAAAAGTAACACAAACAGGAATCACACATACTAGAACATCGTGTCGTATCGAGGGAGGGTGAGGCGGTTATTACCGTTCTTATGCCGCAGAATGTGTACTTATCAGTGACAAGACCAGTAGATACCGTTAAACCCTTACAGCGAAACACATACAGAAATAACGTGTTTGCAATATGCCTAGATCACGAATGTCTTTCTGAAAATTTGCTTCTCGATACAAAGGTTAAATAGTAAAAACAATTGTGTATACGTGTGGCGGGAAATATAGAATAATTTGAAATTTAACTTCTTAATAAATTTGTCTAAGAACGTTTACCTAGAATTCTCATACAGGAGTAAAGTCGATTTTATTAATTTTTATCAAGTTTATAAATAAAATTAAGACTTATGCATGTGAGGCGGTGAGTTAAAATAAAAGTAATGGGTATTGATAGTATGAGGGTTGGAGGAGGCCGATGCCCACCCTTTTTAGTCGGAGGACTTCTTATTGCTTGTTTAATGCTAATTTTCAATTGGTGGACGGTGTCTTCTGAAAATATAGAATTAGTACGACAAATTGATGAACTGAACGAGCAACTTAAGATAAGGTAAGATCCTCCTATTACAGAGTATATTGTATTTCTGCTTATGGGGCATATTATGCAATAGAATTATCTTAGCAAAATCATGATGCTTTGCTCCAAAATTTGTTAATTATAAATGAAGTATGAACTATTTGACAATTTTCTAGTTTATAATGTATAAATAGAACTATTTCTAATTTCTTTGTAAATATTAATTTTGTATATGTAGAAAAATAGCTTGCATGATATAATATAACATTCTTCTTTATACAATCTAAAAAAATATTGCCTTTTGTAGCGCGGAAGAAAGGGATCAGTGTGTTACATTACGTAGTAAATTAGAACAAAGATATAAGCAAATGAAAGATGAAGTAGCTTATTTACATGTGCGCTTAGAGAGCCACAATGAGTTAAAAAAGAAAAATGAAGAACTGGAAGACTCTGTAGCAATGTGTAAAAGTGAATTCAATTCATTGAATACATCGGATGCTACTAAAACAGCTACTCTAGAAACTTTGAGATTGGAGAAAGATACTTTAAATACTCAATTAGATGAAAAACGAAAAGAGAATAAAAAACTTCAAGATGAATTAGACACGGTATACTATTACTTCTTAAAATATAAAATTTATCATTTAACAATTAAATTATCAATAAAATAACTTTCATAGGTCAAAGATGAAATAGAAAAGTTAAAAGTTGATTATAATGCACTATCCAAAACTAAATCTGCTTCTACTTTAACACGTAAGTTGTTATCATAGTAGTAGTTGAATAACACAGCATTTTATTTAAAATTTTATTTTGTAGCAGTATATTTATGATGAACTATGTATATATATGTGTATAATTTTTAGTTTAATTAATTTGCATATGCTACTCTGTAGTATCCCTTTTATGGAAAGTAAAATAAGATTTTTTATTCTTGTGTAATTATATTAAAATCTATGCATAAATGTATTTTAAGTTGAACTACTATTTCGAGATTCTACATATCATTTATTAAATCATTTATAATGTAGTAAAAAAAATATCCCATTTACTTTTAACTTTGGACTTAGTATCATAAGATATTCTCGGGCTCTGCTAATTTAGCTACAAGCATGGTCATTGATGAAAGTCAGTTACGTCCGCTTCGGGACTCTGCTGTAAGCATTTCTGTAGCTGGTCAGCGCGGTTTGAAGTACCATCAAATTCCAATTCTACCAACAGATTCACCTGGTGCTGTACGTCTAGCTCCTCGTCTTTCAGTAACAATGCTAAAAGGTAGTGATACTTTCATCAAAACTTAAAAGGAAAAAGAACTGCAATGAAAGTGTAGTACCATATTTTCAAGCTTGTAGTAGAAGAAATAATTTTTTGTTGCCATTACATTTTCAAAATTCTAATCAAATTATATTCAAATAAAATTGTATATTGAAACCTTATATGCATTTAATTAGAATTTATAGTTATTGAAAATCTTGATAAAAAATTTGTTAAATGCTTACCTCATTAAATGGTACATATAATTGAAATCTAGGAAATTAATGTAAAGAAATATGTAAAATACCTACATGTATTTGTTGCTAGGATGTGATGAATTTAAAGTTGTAATAAATATTTATAACATAAGTTTAAATCGTTTTTTATTGCTGTGTTGTGTATTTGTGTTCTTACCTCATGTTAAACTTATATAACAATGTTATATATAATTTTTGAGGTAAAGTAATATAGATAACATCATTTTTCAGCTAACAGAAACTCCCATGTAGAAAACAGCACATTACCAGTGATTAATGGTGCAAAAATGACTGCAAGTGGTAATACAAAATTTTATGTATATCAAACTATTATTAAATAAATATTGTATGTTTATATATATATATATATCGGTACAGAGAAACTTTTATCTTTATACAGATACAAATAATCTAGGAAAAGAAGCAGCAGTAATTACACCATCTGTAGGAAAGAAAAATGATCCATAGTTCTACCAAGTGGCAAACATCTCTGTGATGTATATACTTATTCATTAACATTAGGTTTACGGGACGCATTAATTTAAAGCATTTCGATTTCACAAGGAAAATTACAGAAACCATTCAAATTTTTCTTCTACCACTTATGCTGACTTTTATCCATTAATATATCACATAGTTTCATTTATAAGTTAATAGCGTATAATTCTGTCGTTTTTAAATAAAATATGCGATTTCTTGACGATTTATGCGACATCAATTTGACGCGTGTTCGTTGAGATAGGTATATAAAACATGTCCGTAAACGTAGTGTTAATATCTTGTCAATTATATCTACATTCCCAGAAAGTATTACATCTGTATGTTTTTTTTTCATGTAAAATTGTGAAATAAAAAGATTATGTATAATGTTACAATATATTTTTCTTTAGCATTCATTTTGGTATACATCTTTTATTAAACATAGTTGTGTACCAATAATCCAGAGTTTGTTAATACAGAAAGTCAATGATCTGACTATTTGCGTTTTTGATAATACGTAGCATGTTTTCAACTGTAGTGCCTTAGTTTCGTATTTCTTAGTACCATGTTATAAATAATATACTCACAAACTATATATACTAAAATTAATTGTCAATTTTACCAATAATTTCTTGTAATTTTATTCTAACAACATTTTCTTGCTTACTATACTAAATAATAAATTACTTAAATCTCAATTCATATTTGATAAAAGGACATTACAATTTTAATATAATACTATTGCACATGCATATATGTGTGTTACGGACATAAATTACAAAACACATTATATAAGTTTATTTTAATGTACATAGTGTACAAATGATATTCAAGCTGCATTCAAGTTAACACTATTAATATCCATATAATAAAATGCAGAATTTGACTAGCACATTATTAAGTAACGACTAGATATTTATTCTGTAAATTTATCGTTTTTTTCTTCATGTGATAACCCGTCTAAAATGTCTTTAACATCAAAGACATTTAAAAAAATATTGATATAATAAACCAACTATTGGATTTAAAGTCGGAAAATTGTTCCATATTTAAATATTACAGTCTTTGGATCATTACATATTACATGTATCATTGTAAATATGTATTCTATTTGAAGACTGCCTTCTTTAAACATCATTATTTTTTGTGCGATTTTCATTTATAAATTAAATATTTGTAAATATAAATTTCATAAATAATTCTGATTATTATATAACGTATAGCAATTTGCATTAAATTATTTAATTTATTATAATATAATTATATTTGATTTTCATGTTGCCTTCTTCTAATATAGAGCTTTTTTTTAAATAAAGATAAATAGAATTCAAAATATTTAACTTAAAAATGTTTCATATTTAAAACAGTATTAAATATTCATTTTATAAAATTTTCATATTACATTAAATACTTGTGTCTAAGCTCTATACTGTAAAGCTTTATGTTTCTCATTTATTCATTCTGTGATTCATTCTATGATTCTATCAATAATATTTACTTCTTTGGTTAGATAAAAATGTTAAATAAAAAGTATTAAATTTGTATATCTGTAATATTTCTTTAACGAAAATAGACCTTCTAGAAATTTATTATGAAAATGCATTAGGCATTTTTTTTTCATTGTTAGCTATTATAAATAATAAAAATTTATATATTTATTAACAGCCTTTAAGATGAGTAATATTTAAAAACAATGTGCTCATGTAAGGAACAACGTCATGTAAAATATACTGCAGTAATACCTGACACTATATCCTAAAGTAAAAATGGATCTTTTACTAAATTCAATGTTCAATATTGCTTTATGGAACATGCTATAAAATGTACATTGATCTAACCCAAATCTAAATTAAAACATACCACTCTGGTGTATGATTCCTCTCTCACTTTAAAATTATCTATAACATACAATGGGATTCTTGACAAGGCAGTGTGATGTTAGAAGATCATTAATTCCTAGGAAAGTACTCTAAAAATATAAAAATCAGTAAAATCTTTCTTCGTTGTAATTTAGCCCAAAAGTAGTTGTTTCCTTCGTTATGTCTCATTAATTTAAAATATCTACTCAATTTTTACAAAGCTGAACATTATTACGGAGAGTAGTGATGATTATGTCTTCGTTTTCTTCTGTAAATAAAAGCAAAAATTGAACGAAGACGCCACCAACGACTATGCTTGCGGACAGAATTACGCGATCTTTCTTTTGCGCGTATCTGTCGAACTAATGAATAAAACGCATCGTCAATAAATTGCCGGAGTGCGGCAGATGTTTCATAAAATGGGCACCCTAATTGTTCTGCAAGTGCTTTACCTTCTTCTGTTGATACCTATGGAAAGTATTGCATAAAAAATTGTATATTTATATTATATGTTCATGTCTATCACAATTTACCTCTCGTTGATGCTGTAAATCAAATTTATTACCAACCAAAACAAGTGGAATCTGTTCATTAGGCCGTACACGTGATATCGATTTACGATACTCTAATGCTTCTTGGAAGCTATGTCTATCTGTTACCGAGTAACATATCATGAATCCTTCACCACATCTCATATATTGATCACGCATTGCAGTAAATTCTACCTGTATTGAAGAAAGTATAATATAATAATTTGATCAAATTTTTATATATATATAAAAATTGATATGTGTCTTTTTGGATGATAAAAAGTATCAGACCTGTCCAGCCGTATCTAAAATATCTAGAAGCGCTGCTTCCCCATCTATTACTGCCTGTTGTTGATAAGAGTCTTCTGTCAACAGCAATAATACATATAAAACGTATAATAAGATGAAACGGAGTAAGAATTAAAAGACAAAGTTAAAGCAAAATATTGAAAATGTATTACCTATCGTTGGATCATGACATTCCAGGAAACTATGACTGACAAATTGTAAAGTTACAGCTGAAAAAGAATCTGTGTTAATGTATACTATATATTATCTTGATAAAATTTTCTTTACTTTACAACACTGTTTGTTGTCTAAACCAATTTATTACTTTAGTCAAAGTACGATACCTGATTTTCCAACACCACCATCACCTAAGACAACTATCTTGTAAACTCTGAGCCCACCTCTAGTAGTAGGCTGGGACACTACCGACATGTCGCCCTTGCCGTTTAGTGTAGCATTTTTTTCCTGCAGTATATCAGCTGACATCGTAAAAAATTTGTGCGTGCCAAAAATGTAGCGTGTTCGCTACGTCTTTTTATCGTTTAATATTTTTAATATAACCGACATATTTGATCGAATATTACTCTATTTATGTACGGACACCCTAACTCCGTTTTGTTAAAACGAACGGGATTCATGTTTAATCTCATTTGTAAAATGTTACGTCACAACATTTCATTACGAACTTTGTAAAGTTAATGTTTAAACAATTCATTTATACATATTCTCTTTCTACAGTCACGCATGGCATGGCTGACACGTACGGATCTGACACGATATTCCTGATGATCCACGGTTCAAAGTCAGACATATTGGCACACATTAATACGTTTTCTAGTGGTGCCATCTCAAGCAGTTTTGACAAACACCTGATGTTTTCTATCAGTTAATAACCTATATTGGATAAAAGAAATTTATGACACGTACATTTGTGAGAATTCTTTTAATTGTCATGTATGTTACACTTCTACTTAAGTTTAAACTAATATTACAATATAATTCCGGATTAGTTATTGAACTAATATTAGAAGGCGCTTTATTTTAACAAATTTATTCATAACATTTAAAATTACATATCAATGATGTAATACATTTCACATCATACTTCTACAAACAAATTTCACTAACATACTTTCAATGAGACCCTCCATCTTCTAATTTTTTCTCTGGATATTGTTTATAATACCATTCTAAATACTCCTTTTTACGTTGCTCGCGACGTGCAAAATATTTAGGATACATTGCTTTTTCTATGGGATGCCAACCATCTAATACACTGTCAGGTATTACAACTTCTCTTCCCTCTGCAATTCCTCCTACTGAATCAGGAAATTTGATTTGTTGAAAATGTTGTCTTTGAAATAATTCTTCCTCCCCTTGTAACAAAAGATGTTTTGCTAATCGTAAATCTGGGATACGTGCATTCGCATCAAATCGTTGTCGAAGTTTGACAGCTTTATATCTGAAAAGTTTCAACATTTTTTTTTATGGTAATGCTATCACTATTTTAAAGATAAATTTTGATCAAGTGAAATTGATTTAACTCAATCTGGGATTTTATTCAAAGAACGGGTCTAAAATAGCAAAAAGAAATATCAGTCCTAATATTTATTTTATAAGTTTGTAAAATACCTGAAATCCAATCGATCAAGGCTCCAGTCTCTAGCACATAACAGAGCTTGTTTGTAAAGCCTACAAACTCTTTGAGAATGACTAATTATTCCTGTTGGTAATTGTGCCATATTCTTTAATTTTCCACTACAACCTTCTTTCGTAAATTGTCAGGTTACATGATCCAGATATCTATACTTACACTGTCTTTAATCTTAAAATTTCAAGAATAATATATCTCAAAAGCTGTGTCGGACATTGCATGCTACGACCTCTAGTACATTTATATAAAAGTTCATAATGGCGGTATACATAAATGTCTTTTAGAATTCTTTACACATTTTCTAAAAACAAATGTTTATAAATGACAAAATATATACGTATTTGAACACTCCTGAATACTTATAATATTCGCATTATTAATTCTTATCGTAATATACCCCAAACTATAATAAATGCGATATTCATTTTAGCGATGCAGGTACTTTGTTTAAGACTGTAAACAAATATTCAAGAAATTTTATAATAAATATAGTTTGTAGTCAACGATATTTAAATACATATAAGTTATATTTTAAATATTATTACAGCAAAAATTACGTTCATAAACGTGGTACTGCGATTGGTCCATAAATTGTATCTTCTTCGAATACGTAACAGGACGTGACGGATTGAAAGCAGACTCGTAATTGGTAGACGATCGCCGAGAGGTTTCTACGTATGTTCTGTAAGATTCTTGAATAATTGTCAAATCTACAGAAAATATTTGCAAAGTTGATAAAGCGAAGAATAATTAGCTTACTTTAATGAATAGATTTTTCTTAGTCATATTTTTTAAACGAGTCATCAAATTATGAATAACATATTTGAAACTGGAACCTCATATTTGTTATTTCCGGTTAGAAACTGCGACGGAACTACGGTAAGCGTTAAGCGATGGCGTTGCCCCAACGGTATTGTGTGCACTTGTCGTTTCATTAACGGACCCTTTATATTTCTGGCGGCAGAGCGATTTTCGCGGATTTGAGGTACTTCACAAACTATTCACGACCGATTCTTACCGAGCGACTGTATGCTCGCGCGCACGATACGTTCTTGGAGCATACGCCATTAAAGTCATAGAGAATATGAGATGCGTTGCATAAAATTCAATTAAAATTTTAGTTTTCGTCGCATTATGTGGACAAGAATAAAAGATTGCTTGGACAAGTCATCCAACTTATATATGACATACGAAATGTCATCGTGCAAATGTTTCGTCGGGCAGGGTTTTTAATAAATCTTACGTATTTGTCTTTTTCAGGTATAACAACAAATCGTGCGAAGCGTTCATTTGGCGGCAAGATACAAGATGATGCCAACGATGCCACCAGACTCTCATAAAATTTCCTTAAAGATAATAGAAGCTATTAAGCAACATCCTGTTCTATATAGTTCTGAAGTAAAGGGATCTTCCATTAAACTTCAAGAATTCAAACAAAAAGTTTGGAAGCGAATATCGGACGAACTTGGTCTTGACCGTAAGATTAATTATATGCACTTTTTTTTTTTGGATAGTCATTAGAAATGGTTACAGAAAAACTTATATTAGTTTGCTTATGACAGCTACCTGGGTAAGACTGAGATGGAAAAATTTGAGGGATACGTATTGCCGTATTTTGAAGTACAAGAATAAGACTGAGAAAGGTATTAGAAGAAAGAAATGGATTTTTGAAGATCATCTGAGCTTCCTAAAATTTCCGTAAGTTATTTAATCTTGTATAAACATAAATGTATGCGCGATACATAGTTAATCAAATTGTATTTGGTTAGGTACGAATCGGATTACGAACCACACAGTATAGAATTGTCGGAAGAATACATACAGGATATAAATGCAGGCGGTATTAGTTCTGAAGGACTTTTGGAGCAATTGGAAGACCGTAATGACGAAGATTACAGCGAATATCTCGAAGTGCTTGAAGAGACAACGGCGGATCCAGTTTTAGTGGATAGGGAATCTTTAGAAATATTAAATACCAGTGATCAACAATTAGCAGAAAGTATACAAATGGAAAGCGAGCAAACGCGACAGCAGCAAGACGTAGATAGTTATGCTCAACAAATACAATCGAAATATAGAAAGATAAGACCAAAGAGATTAAAGGTGGAACATTCGTCTATATCAGAGGTGCCTAATACATATAGTATTTTAAAGACTCCTTCGAAAAATAAAAACCTGGGATCTATCGATAATAATTCTATAGCTACGCCTATTTTCATAACCAGTCCTTCTGCCACAACTACGCCTACGACGCCTATAAAAGGATTGAGCGAAGCACAGGAGGATGGAGAAACGAATTTGGAACAGATGTATTTAGCACCTGAAGGGAAAAGTAGTATAGAACTATTTTTCGATAGTATGGCACAAACCGTGAAGAGGTTACCGCCGAAGGCACAGGCGGACATCAAAATGAATATTTGTAAAATTGTTACAGAGGCAGAGGTACGCTTTTCCGGACAAAATACACCACAGAGTACGCAACAATTTATAACACCACCGGGTATGATTCCCAAATTGGTATTGATTCCTTGTAATATGATTGACAAACAGAATAATAAAGGTTGACAGTTTCTTATGTTCGTTGATATCGTTGGAAGGACTTACAATCGTTTAAAGTGTTGTTTTGTGTGCAATATTCATGCACAATTTTTCGTCGTTCGAAGATTTTGTATCAAAATAATTTTACGTATACCGTATAGGATAAATAATACCGTCGACATTTGTATACTTTTTGTATGAAGAACGATCGCCAGGATTATTATTTTTCCTGCTGTTTATGCCAAGTGTACAAATGATGTTGTATCAAGGAGATACTTACCGTTATGCGATATTTATGGTGCTAGATTTCTCGTCGAGTATTTTGAAATGATCTGAAAAAGAGACTAACGTAATTTGTAAATGACTGGGATCTGCCTTAAATATTAAAAAGTAAATTCGTCTCGTGTATGAAATAACTTTTTAATAAAGAAACATTAAATTTGTATATAATAACGTCTAATAGATAATTGTTATCGATACATGTTTGCTATGTATATCGATTCGATGTAATTGTTTTTATGTTAAAAATAATAGGATTAATGGTATTAAATATTTATGACGTAGACAATCGTTTCACCCAGATAAAAATATTTTTTTTATTCTTACGATGTGGTTAAATAACGACAGAAAGATCGAACGTGTTCTGCCTTGGTGCTCTCAAGGAAAGCTCGTATTACGCACTATGAGACGAAGTGTCTCTTAATGGAAGCTCGATCTCCAACGTATCGTATAGCCCTGCAACCTAATCGGATAGAAATACAGCGAAACCGTTTTGCGTACTTTGCGGGATACCGGGGTTAATTTAATTATTCTCGTGTCGGTCCTTCGCATCCACTTGTCATTTTTATAGCGTTCATTCATTCCTATTCTAAATCCGTCTTTCTTTTCACGCACGTTAATAATTGATAGAAAACTTTACGAGCGAATGTCATGAACTCATGTATTACATGTATAGTAACTTAGGTTTTACATACCTTTTTGTTCGGACGAAAGTTTAAAGGTAAAAGGGCACCGTTATCGGTAAGAATGCATTCCGAATGCGAACTGTTATATCAGAGATCGTATCGTAGCGTTCAAATAAGGTCAAATGTCTCGGTGCTAAAATCAGGGACAAAGTGCTCTCGAGTTGAATAATTTAAAATATTTTGATTACGATATTTTATCTTATTTAGTATAGGATATCGATAGATAAACGATTTTTAATTTATCACTTCGTTTAGACTGCACTCGTAATTTTTAACAATTTAAGTTTATCAAATTTGTTAATATTTTTTATTTACAACATCGTGACCTTTACCCAATAATACTAATCTCATTAGTTCGATCGATAAATTTCTTCGCTTCTTTTTTTTTTTTTGCAATTTTGTTCTGTCATCGATAAATTAAACGTTCAAAGAAAATAATCGCAGTCTTGTTTCATAATCTTTTCATTTCCCTGCTGCAAAGTCAGTTTCTCCAAATATGATCCTCTATCAATGCGCTAAGCGAAAAACGTTCTTTCAATACACTTTTGTTCTCTCGCATTTTTGCATCATTACCGAAGAATTTGCGACCTTTTTCTCCTGACATATCATTAAAACGAGTAACGTTAAAACCATTCCAGTTTTTCTTTCCTTTTTTTTAATATTATTTTCTAATTTTTTTTTATCGTTCGATCAATTATATTAAAACATTCCTTTATTGCATCGATTGATGTCATATATGTATGCAGAGCGAGCATTTCATGTATATAAGTAAAAGCTATCGTTGTACATACGTACGTTATGTATGTTGTGTATACCTACGTGTACCACTACTCTCCCGAGTAGTTATCGATCGCGATAGACTAGCCGGTCCGACTAGATACAGACTCGACTACTAGAGACGAGACTGGAATAATGAGATTCCTACATATACGTGGGATGTATGGGCATACATGGCTAAGTATGTATGATTTTCCGTCGTTCATTCACGATCGTGTCCAACACGAGATCAAGCTCTATTATTATTATAAGATCGTCGAACGGCTCGTCGAAGGACCGATACTTGACATACATTTTAAGGGCAAAAAGATTATCGTATCGCGATAATAATCGTGTCACGCAGTAACGTAATCCTTCGAGTGTAATAAGAGAAGTTCGTTCGACGGTAAAAAAAAAAAAATTCGCGAAGAAAACGCGTTAGTGCTTAAAAAGGTGCTATCGTCGTTGGTCATAGTAAGCAATGAAGCGCGGACAACGAAAAGTTGAGAACGACGCGAAATTCTCGCCACGTCGACAACTTTTGGAACGTTCGACCTATATAGAAGAACATGTACAATCGTTTTAGCGTATTGCGCATCGCTTATCTATTAAAGTATCGATATCGCTGAGTTTGATCTCGTCATTCTGTAACTTCTTATATTATCTTCTCTCTTCTGATAGAATCCAGGGTAAAGCAACGATTCCAACATTCTCAATGCGATTCTATCACGGTAGATAGGCGTTAAAGAAGCCATACTTTGACCCTGTTAGATAGCTATGCACGCAGGATTCTATCGTTAATTCAGAGCTCTAATAAACTTTCCTCCCATGTCTCTCTTATATGTTGTGCGTTTGCATTAAAAAAAAAAGAAAATCAGTTACGTAAGAACGACCTTGCGTTGACTGTAATTGTCAAGAACGGAAGAGTGATCGATGGAACGTTTAATTTATCCTCTTCACCAAGCCGATGCACATAATTTTGTTACATATCGGTCGCGTGACTGTGCTAATAAACACGGAGCGAAAGACTCGTTTTAACTTCGATAATCATGCGTAGTCGTGAAATAAAATGAATTAGGAATCAATAAGATTGGAGAATCGAGAGCATTTCGAAGGGGTCGTTCCGTCGTCGCGGCGGCGCCGCGTCGTCACGACGAAGCGTCTCGAGGAAACACTCGAAATAGAGGTTGTGAACGTCGGAAAAACTCACTGCGGATTATACGCGGCCGATATCGTTCTCTCGTATAAGGCGGGACCTCCGCAATCGACTAGCCAGGGTAAACAGGTTTCTGGGTCATCTTTGAACAGATTTTTGGCATGCGAACGTTACCGGAGATTCCCTCTCTTCCCCGTTTTTCTCTAGCTGGCTCGCGAGATTTCGAGAAGCCAACGGCCCGACCCTGCGTATAACGCCGGATACTCTTGATTATCGAGAGTCCACCAAGTTCTCGTAGGGTTTCATTTTCTACAACGGGTCACGCCATCCCCGATCGGTCTTTACTCCTCCTCTAGGCAACCCTTCGCAGTGTGTGTATTATTTTTAAATACGTTCCCATCACGCACGAGTCCTCTAATCCAGTCGTTTGTAGAGCTTCTTCACGTCTTAATTTCGGCCTATGTTTATATATATATATCGATACGAACGGGTTTAATTCCTCGATGTCCGATTAGCGTGATTAATCATTAATACTTCAAGTTTATTCGATAGAGAGGGTAAAGCGTAACCTTCGACATAAGCAAGCACAGCTTCGTAATTGACGAGTAGATTGGATAGCCGAAAGGTCGCGATCGAGAAGCTAGCGAGAATTGGTCTTCTATAGAGATTGTGAGTTCGATAGACGAGAGGAAAAGTCTTCGTATCATCAAGATAACAGCTTTAAAATCAATGCAGAGTTCATTAGGAATGCGAGCGAATGCGTAAAATGTCAAGCGTCGAGAGATAATCCAGACCAAACTCTCAAAGAGGCGTCTTATTCGATAAATTTTTCGAAATACTTTCGATATTCTTTATTTGAACAGCATTCAAATAAAGTCTAGCCCCAATATTTGCGAATTCAGCGTACGTCGTATTAAGGGGTTCAATCGCGAAGATACGAGTTGGAAATTCTCTCTGGAAAAACCTATTGGACCCCGGTCGTTTTTTATCAATCTCTCTCTTGAGAGAGTCGACGTCGTTCATTTCGATATCTTGTACGCGCCCTCGTTTCTCCGGCAAACGAAATCGTCGTAAAACCGCTTCCATGCGAGAGAGATTTCTATCGAAAGGGCGTGTTTAGGAGCGAGGGCGAAAGACCGACCCAAATGTTTCGCCCTTATTTGCTCGGCGCATTATCGAACGCTCTCAGGACACGCGTGCCTTCTTCTTAAAAGAAAAAAAGAGAAATAGTCGTCATGCGAGAGGTCGATTAGTCATCGGTTGTTGATCGAGCATGCTTCCCTCTTAAAACTAGAATTCTTATAAAAAAAAACTATCAAAAAAAGTAGAAAGAGGCAGCAGACCTATCGGCAGGAATCGAAGAAGAAACGTCGAGAGCACGAGTTTCGGAAGAGAGGAAGTGGGTGTAAGACAGGAAGGAAGAAAGAAAAGGAGGGAGGAAAAGTAGAAAGGAAGGAAGAAAGGAGAACGAGGCCGAGGGTCTCGCGCGCACGTGGTAAGCGAACTCTATCTCTCTCGCTCTTCCTTAGTCGCGGCGAGATGCGTCCTTCGCCGAGAGAACGATCGATGCCGCTTTTATCGCGAGACCCGTCGCGCTCCGACGCTAACGAGCGAGCTAGCTAGCTGGTAAACTACTCCCTCTCTCTTTCTTTCGTTCCTCCTAGACGCTTTCCTCTCGAGATATTCCACCCTTGAAACGACGAGCTCCTGACGTCGAAGGAGAGAAACGAACGAACGAAGCCAAAAAGACTCGCACGCGCGACTGGTGGGCGGCAGGTGAGCTTTGTATGCGCGCGCGTGAAAGAAGGAGAAGGGTAAAAAGAGAGTCGGCACGCGCGCGTGGGCGAAGCGTCGTCGCGCGTAGTCCGCGTCTTGGAGGACGCGGCGAAAAGTGGGAAAAGCGGTCGAGAGGGTGGGACTCGCGAAGGAGGTGGACGACGGAGGTGGAATAACGAGCCGACTCGCGCGCTAGTCGGCACATGCGCGCCTTTTCCGGATTACCCGTACGGCTTTTAGGTACGGCAGTCCGATCGAGACCGCTCCAACGTACGCACCGTGCACCGATTCGCACCTAATTCGGATAGACCGAGGCCCCTGTTCCCTCTCCCTTTGTACACACTTTCTCCGGGTCTTTTTCTCTCTTTCTCTTTTCCTCTTTCTTTCTTCTTCCTTCTCTCTCTCTCTATCTTTCAATCTGTCTCTATCGTTCTTCTTTTCCTTCCCCCTTACCATAAAACCCTCCAAGTCTATACGTTTTTTGTCGAATCGTCTTTCCCGTGTCGGTCTTTTTCTCGAACGGAAGTAAGGAAGGGAAGGAGGGGCGGAAGAGAGCGCGCGCGCGCGCGGAAAGCTCGGATGCGCGTAGACGTCGCGTCACGACGATTAGCGGCACCATCGTGGACAACGGTGGCTGCGAAGATAACGAGTCGAAGATTTTTCGGTCTATATGAAAAGAGGCATCAAGGAGAAAACGGCGCGCCGTGTTAAAAGGGCGCCGGCAAAATTTCAATTTCAAACGCGTCCTGAGTATTCTTCTCTTGGGTGCTCCGTTCGATCGTCTCGCGCGAGAGACGCAGGAAGACAGGGAGCTGCCACGATAGCGGTGGTCCGAGTAGGACTCTCCGGAGGGGCGGCAGCAGCAAGAGGAGGAGGTGGTGGTAGAGGGGTTAGGGGAAGGTAGTGGGGGAGGAGGTGGTGGTAGCGGAGGTGGTGGAAGAGCGGACGTAGTAGGTGTAACGTCGCCGTCGTCGCCGTAGCGCGACGAGCGAGTAGTAGTAGTGACGCGACGAAACTGAGTGGCCGCGAACGTGAGTCGGGTTCGATACGTAACCGCGAATCTCGTGAACGAGAAAGTGCGTGCGTGCGGCTAGTAATCGAACGGAGGAAGAAGAAGGTGTGGAAGAGAAGTGGAGAGAAGTAGGTGGAATTCGAGGAAAAGACGAGGAGAAACGAAAGAGGGGAAGAAGAAGAAGGAGAGACGAGAAAAAGGATTCCCGCTGCTCCTCCGTCGTCTGCCCTCCCCTATTTTCTTCCTACCTCCCTCCCCGACATTTCGCGGTCGTCGTCACCGTCGTCTTGGTCGTCTTTGACGTCCTCGTCGTCCTCGCCTCCCGTGCGACGACGCGCTGTCCGCGCCGTACGCGCACGGTCTTTCCCTACTTCTGTCCTAGGCGACTCGACACAGTAGACGAGCGCTCGGACTTCTCGTCGTCGTCGAGGCAGCAGCGGCGGCAACAACGTCGCGCGGTGTTCGGGTCCACGTCGTCCCTTTTGGACGGTGCTGTGCCCGCGATCCCCAAGGAATCGCCTTCGATTCGTTGGCGGCAGGCACGACGACGGAGTGCTTCGAAAGCGCGAATAAATGTGTCGGTCACGGTACAAGACGTGAGAAGAAGCGGGGGCCACCGGCAAGCCGAGGTTTATTTTTAGTGGCAAGCGCCAAGCACTAAGCGGAGTGGTATAAACGGCGCGCACAGTGGCCCGATGAAGCGGCGTATGTGACATCAAATTTCTCCTCTCTTGCCACCTCGAGAACGGACACCCCGAGAGACATCTCGCCGTCGGACCATCCACGGTGAGTATTCGCCCTACCGATTGATTCGCCATTCCGACTCGCGAGTAGCCGCCCCCTGCCGAACGTCCGGGACAACCTCCACCCATCCCTCGCTGTTCTCTCTTTCTACATCTATCTCTCGCCCCTTTCTCTCTTTCCCTCCCTCTCTCTTTCTCCTCCGTCATACGCTCGACCAACCATCCACCACCACCCCCACCAGGGTGGCTCCGACTTGGTCGAGGAGAAGAAGACGAGGAAGAGAGAGAGAGAAACGGAACGCAGGTGGAATCGCGAAAATTATGTAACGACCGCCGGCTCCGGGTCCGGCCAGGGCCACCAAAAGACGCTTCTCCTCTTTCCTCCTCTCTAGCGCGTGCTTCTTCTTCCTTCTTCATCTTTCCTCCTCCGAGTCTCTCTCTCATTCTATCTCCTTCTCTGTCTATCTCTCCTTGGCCGCCACCCCTCTCAACGAACATTATTTCGGGAGTGCCAGGCCAGGCAAAGCTCGAGGTTGCTCGCGTGCGACCGTCTCTGCCGATGTTGCTGTTGCTGCTGCTTCTACCGTTCCTCTCTCCAACGTATACACACGTACGAGAGCCCGTGTCCCGGGATCGAGCAAGCGCATTATCCCCAGTACCTCGAGCGCGCTTTCGCTCGAGAACGTTCCTACTCTCGCCGCGTCGAAACCTCCTACCTTACACGAAAGGGCAGAGAAACGAAGGATTCGAAAGGAAAATGTAAACTGTTAAACGGGAAAAGCCCCTTTGATTCTCTTGCTTCATTCGATGTCTTTCTCGTCGGCGAGATAGGAACGAGACCCGCCTTTGTCCCGCTTTCATGGTATCGACCCTACACGGCTGACCTAGACTCACTTACATTTTCCAAGCCGCGGGCTCTCGTCTCCGATCCGTTGCTCGTCTCACCGGATAATGCGCTTCCAAGCGCTCCCAAGCGTCCACCGGCTCTCCACCCCCCGTTTGCATTTTGCCCTACTCGCTCTTCCACCTCCTCTATGTCGTCAAATTTCAAATTGGGCTTCGGAATTTCTTGTTGGAGTGCCGTACGTACGACTAGCAAACGTCGATACGCGTCGTCGATTTTCATAACGCCTCTCTCGCGATCGCACACGCGCGTACGAGAAGAAATTGATAAAATCTCAGGAATGGGTGGGGATTCTTGGAAGCGCGTTAACGTGTCTTGGCACGTCTCCGCGAAGACGCGAGAGAGAGAGACATATGCCTCATGGCAGCCACCACCAAGTTTCTTCACCCGGATTATAGTCTCTTCTCTATTTTTCCCTCCTCCGAATTCCTCTCTCTTCCGATGTATTAAAGGATACCTACATGTAACGTGTATATGTATATATATATATATGCTCAGACTATGTAGATAGGCGTACGCGTATCGGTCGAAGGGAGACACGAACGATAGGTGGAAGGAATCTCTCCCGGTGGATGCGCAGTTTCAAGGATTCTATCGGAAATTCTTTCCAGCCTCTCTCTCCCACTAGACCCCCACGGAAGATCCGCGAATGATACGACGACGCTTCTTGCGACGGACGGGCGCCGTATTTTCCCTCCCCCCTCCTCTTTCTTGAAACTATCGCGTTACTTCTCTCCAAAGATTTCTCGATTAAAATTGTTTCGCGCGATAAGGGAGCCGGAAGATGAGGAGGAGTATGCCGCGTAAACTAGAATTTCGTTTCCGCGAGAGAACCGTTTCTCCTGATATCCTGCCGAGGTAAATGGTACTCGCGAAGAGGAAATTGAAAGCCGCTACCGCGAACGATACTATATCCGCGTTCCTTCTTCCAACCAGAGATCCGTTCTCTCTCTCTCTTTTTCTCTTCCTCTCGCTATCATTTTGTTTACGCCCTTTAAAAGGAACGATTTAGCTTGTTCATCGAGGCGAAGTTGCTCGGCGATGCCATTTCCGGTAGAAACGATCGCGGAACAAGTCGCGACCGTTCCTTATCTCTTTCCCTGCTCGGATGTAGGTCGATCGATCCGGTTAGAAATTCGTCGTTTCGATTCTTTGCGTTATCAGATTCGATCGTGATCTTGGATTGCTGTTCTTTTAACCCTTTGCACACCGCGTCGAGTCTGACCAGAGACCCGAAATAAGAGTTATATTTGCATTTCTTAGATAAATCTCTATTACTAAAAATTGAAAATAATTTCAAGTCATCATTAAATATTTTTGAGAAATAGATTTGCAAAATATTTTTAAAATCTAGATTTTGAAAATCTATTACTCAAAAATATTCAATGATGACTTCAATTTTTAGTAATAGAGGTTTATCTACGAAATTCAAATATAACTCTTATTTCGAGTCTCTGGGCTGACTCGAGAAGACCGATTTTGAGGATAATACGATGTCGAGTGGACGCTCAATTTTTTTTTATACTTACAGATTTTACTCCAATTCACCTATCAACGACTCGAACAATTTTTTTTTTTTTTACAATATAGGTAATATAACACTTGAAATGATATGATGTTGGAAATATGGTGCTTCAGAGGGGACAGCGGAGTGTAAATGGTTAAATGTCTTGTAAAATTTTTGTGACTCACTGTACACATCTTTTGTCAACGACTCAATGAAGACTGTAAAACCATTACTTATGAAATTCTCTTCCGCTCGCCTTTCTCCAGTTTATTTATGTTTTTTCTACATCGCCAAATCTTTTATATTCCTTGAAAGAGGAGCACCTCGGGCGCTCGTCCATACGCTCCGTTACACCGTTATAATTTCAGGTTTTATCGCGCGACCTACTACTTTGAGATATTACCACTGTCTTATTGATCCGTCCGACCGTGCGCTTGGCCTTAAAAATTCTTCGAGCATCGACATCGTGGACCGTCTTCCGCGTCTCGTCCCGGGATACATGTTTCTTATACTTTTGTACATCTCCCTCTGGATATATTTTTAAGAAAATACAACCGTCGGTCGAAACGATTTATGCGATCGTAACCCCAGCTATTGTAATCGATGAGTTTGTTCTTGGAAAAGCGCGCGGAGGTGTTTATAGGTCGAGCAAACGTTTTTCGATTCTACGCTCGTTTTATCCAAGTTTACTCGGTTCGGCGAAGTTCGAAGTAGAAAACTCGTCTGCCTGGTTACGTCTTCCTCTACTTTTGCCCTGGCCGCGATTTATAAACTTCCTCGAAAAAGTTTGATAAAAGTGAGGGGCTGGTGACACTGGGTAGTATTTTTGGAAGGAAAAATATTTCTGAGGTATTGTCTAACGTCTCTTCCTTTTAAAAGAAGCTTGACGTCGTCGAAAGAGAATCATGGAAGTAACGCACGAGTAGCTCGAGTGCTCGAGCATCGAGCGAATCGAAAGGTCGAGCGGCCGGTACCGAACCTACTACGACGAGGGCGGGGCTCCGAAGAAAGAAACGAGTTAACGAGTTAACGATTCATTAAATTACACGGCTAACTACCCTGAATTCGGATTGCCTCGGTAATAAAAAAAAAAAATTCTACTCTTACTTCAATTTCGAGATGTAGATTAAAAGGTGGCACGCGTAATGAAGGATTCGGAAAGTAGGACGAGGTGAAATGTCGCGTTGTTATCATCAACGGGATGTTAATGGCGATGATATCTTTGACGTAATAGATGGATTACAGAGACAATGAAAGAGAGAGGGAAAGGTAACGCGGCTCGTGAGAGTTCGAAGATCGATCGTAGATCTACCATGACTTCTCGATAACGTCTGCTAATCGATAAAACGGCTTTTAATTAAAAACCACTTTTCTCGGATTAGTTAGAAGAGTTTCGCTTTCCTTGACTTTCTCTCTCGTTCCGCATCGTTCACAGCTTCGAATCTTACCGAAAATATGTCCACTCTGTTAACTTTCCTCATTGATAATCGACGAATAGACTAAAAAGGATGGACGATAGATAATTACAACCAGCCACGCGATAGTAGCAAGCACGTTCTGGCATAGTTCAACGATGGTGAGAGAGTTCGAGGAGCCATGCCTTCGAATTTTCAGCTCGCTATACCACGCTCCGCGGTCTTGGTGAGCGTAGTTTATTTTTAAATCGGCCGTGTCGAACTTCCGACCCACGATAGAATTCTCTTCTGTCCGATAAAATGCGTCTCCTTCCTCTTCCTACCTCTCATCCGTCGGAGATAATTTCGTTAGGAATGAGACACCGCTTTTATATCATCCTATTTAATTTAATCTCATTCTTTTCCATCGGCCAAGAATCGATTCGCGCGGCACAGTACTTGATTTCGACCGAGACCTATAATCTTATTAATAGAATCCGCCTTCGTTTTACAAACGAGTTCGTTCTCTTTATGCTTTCCCTTTCTTCTCCTTTCGTTCCTTCGCTTTATTAACAGCGAATATTTTATTATTGCATCGTATTATTTCATTACTCTATTATTGCATCAGTCAACATAAAAAAAAAATTTCTCGTTCCAAGAAAAACCTTTCACAAAACTTTAATAATATCGTACGCACGGTGTTAAAACTCGAGCTCGTTGTGTCGTCAAAGAAACACGAACGACAGCCGTGTAATCGTGTGTGCGTTTCTTCAAATATGTGAGCTCGTTAAATAGCCGTGATTCCAAGTTAGATTTTATAGCGACGTTAAACAGATGGAATTTATATACGTGGTCTTACCGAAATCTAGATCTCGGGAGCGTCAAGCGACGAACGTCTCGTTTTTCGGCCGGTCGACTCTCTTCCCTAAGTAATGTGCGTGCCGGCGACATGCCAAATTGTGTCCGTCAATGAAACACGTTCGATCGTGACGTCCGATTAATCGTCTGGATATACGAGGGAGGGGAAAAAAGAACGCGCTAATAAAAATACACGTGGTCGAATCCCTCGAAAGGAAAAGATCCTTTACATCGTATACGACGCGGTGTCCTTCGATCGACTTCGCGAAATATGCTGCGGAGCGGAATAAAAAGATCGTCGCGATGACTCGTTACGTCATACTTAATCTCGTTTGACGCAACCTCGATCGAAACAACGCACCACGAAACATCTTACTTTCCTTATTCTTTTCCACTTTTCCACTTTTTACGCGTATCCCGGACGGATACGTCGTTCACGCGTCTCTTTCACTATGTGGATCCCCGTGCGTGGTATAGTGATAATTTATCGCGATATTTTATCGTCCAAGATACACTTTTAAAGTTTCATGCAAGAGAAAGAGAGAGAGAAGCCTCTAAGGTGCCGATGTAAAATTGTTCGCGGTTAACCGTGTATCCCTTAAAACTGTGATCGATTGTTTCGAACGACCTCGGAATTTCACGCGGATTATCGGACTCTTCTTTTCTCGTGTTATTGCCGTGGACTCGTGAATTTCAAATATATTAATCAACGCGTAGATAATCGTTAGAGTTGATATTTCTCACATAACATAATTTTTTGCTTGTTTCGCACGAGATATACCAACGTTGCGTTAATTGAGAGGCTTCGTTGTGTATATATTTCTAAGTAGCGCATGAAGTCATAAAACGGATGCATGACTTCAGAACGAATTAATTAATGACGCACTCGTTTCATGCGTGAATTTTTCAAAACGATGATACATCTACGTAACGTGGGTGCGAGGTGTTGCTACCAATGTCATTCGGCCAATATCAACGATAACGCTTGTTTTTACATAGATTATAAAATTATTATTCGCCGTGTACGCGTGATATTGACTTACGCTCGAGTACCGCTCGAATATTAATATTACCATCGACATAACGTTCATAAATTGTCTTGGCCAACGAAATTTGTAACTGGGTCGGCGTGTACCACTCTTGGAAATTTGTACGTCTGTGTGCCAAATTACGAGAAAACAGGACATCTTTAGTTCTCGATGGCACAAGGAAACTGGACCATCCTATCTTCTCGAGAATATAGAACTAGAACAATCTCCCCCTTTCCCCTGTGTCGTTTAGAAATAAAACATATTTCATTATCTCGACTATTCGTGTTATACTTCTCTGACATTCCCCGTGTGTAGGTATCTCGTTAAAAGAAATTTATCTCGATGTCGATAAAGAAAATGGAAATGATCTAAATGAAGTTCTTTTTCTTCCCTCTTCTCTTTCTCCCCTTGTCTCTCACACAGACACAAGATATGTAGAACAAACAGAGATAAGTGTGAAACACGATAAGCCATCCCTGACTGCTTTTTAAGAATCGATCGCGTAACATGGTATAGGAGAAAAGTAGGCGCGTGCGCGTTACTACCACTCTCTTCTCTCCACGTTCTCGTGTAACTCGGATAAATGGTTCGCTATGGACAGCAAAATCGACTGAAAGTATCGCACTCGACGTATAATCTCTATCGGTGAGGATCTGACACCGCATAGGTGCCTGCTCCTCCGACCGCGGCTAATATTCTAATCCGTCTAATCTCGGTCGCGTTTACGAAGATCGGATTGCGGTTGGTTTACGTAAAACCGTCTTGTTCCACTAACCCGAAAGATAGATCCTCTCTCTCACCCACCTTTTTTTATATTTTCTTTCGTCTTTCCTCCTACGTGAGTCTATCGGGAATAACATGGACAATAAATATTGAGGAAAAGTTTTCTGTTTTATCGCGATGATGTGTCCAACAGAGGTATAAAAAAGAAGAAAAAAGAGATATTTATCCAACAGTGCGGGTACATTCGCACCGTTATCGTCGTTGTGCCAACTTATGTTCTTCGTACGCTGTAACGTCACGCGCGAGTTTCGTTGAAAAAAAAAAAGGGACACGACCGGCACAGCGATTAATGTGTTTCTCTTTTTTTTTTAAAAGTTGGAAGACAAACGATAGGATCGTTCGATAACGATTCGACGTAATCGTTCGACACGATACATCACTGTAAACGAAAGAGAAAAGATAATGTCGTTCGCTTCTCTCCCGTTAATAACGATTCTCGATTCTCGCGAGTTTGTAGTCGCGACAAGTGGGAGATTCAGAGAAGGGTCGTTCTCGAGTTTGTCGACTATCTGAGATCGTTATTAACTTTTCCCTTGGACGATTCAATGCCATCCAGGACAAGGCGCGAGGGTAACTGTGTCGTTATTGATATCCGATGACACCCGCCTATATCGGTTATTCCTGTACGGATTTTGTGGTACGTTCTGTACGTTCGAGATATCGTTATTCCGTGCAGCTATGACCTGTTTAGGTTACGTCCCAGTAACTTGCTCGTATAAGAAGGGATCGATCGTACCACCTACATTAATTCCGATCACAATGCCCGGTATTTTTTTTTTTTTTTCTTCATATACGAACGTAACTATTACATACATATAAACGTGGTACGAACGTACACGTCACATTTTCCAAAGAGATTTCATTTCCCGGAATATTCTTCTCAGGGGCAAACGACGTGCAGATTTACGCACGATTATGTCACCGTACACGTTAAATAATGCATTTGTCAATACGACACGAGGTGTTCGGTCAAACTCGTGCGCGATGTGTGTGGTCACGTCATGTGCCTCTAATTAATCCATCCCTGCTTTTACGTTATTTGCGAGGGATATTCCAAAAATCCCAGGATTGAATATATCACCGAAGTCAAGCGCGACTAAATATATATTTTTCGTTAAACGAACGAGGGTGAAGAGGATGTTACGAATAAGAGCGATCTTTTTCTTCGCACGTGCGAAAGCAGCTAGACGGCGAGTAAAATCGTTTCGCAAGGAAAAGAGGAAGCGAGGACGCGCGAATAGGTGTCATTAACGTGTTTCAGACGGCGCGGGTGGCTCGTCCAAGAACTTCCGTCTGTTACATTAGTAAGTAAACTGTGAACTCGGTCTGCTCCGACTGTGGTCTTTTCCTACTGCGAGAAAGAGAAAGAAAAAGAGAGACGTCGTGTTATCGACCAACGCACTCCTGTTCTATCGACGAACATAGGTACGACATTCTTTTCCAAGTATTTAAAGACTCGCGTTAGAGTATTATCATCGACTGTCGTGGTACGTCAGCCAATGTCGAAGGTAACCACGATGAACTAGAAATATTTCTCTCATTTAACTCATCTCACACCAAAAAACATTCTTTTCTATCTTAACGATTATAAAATCGTCGACGTTATCAACTCACGATCGTATCGTAAATTATTTCTTATCTCTTACGCGAGATCCGCGAGAAACGCGAAGTGATCTTTAATTAATTTCGTAAAAAGAAATCATTCGAAACTTGTTTCGAACATCGAAAAACACTCGAGGAACTCTCGTAATAGTCCTTAATACACGAAGTATCGAATTAATTCTGAATTAATTCCCTTAAAATTTACTCCGAGCGTGGCGTTTATACTCGGGGTTGAAGCGTGACGAAATGAGTCGAGCATACTTTGGAATACCCTCGATGGACTGTCTCTATCACGTATGACGCGGCATAAGGTATACACACGGACGAACGCAAGGTCGATCGATGCCCGATAATACAGGAGGAACGTTCTTGGACTGTTCGCGAGAACAAACTTCTAGTCGTCGAATAACGCCGGACACGATTACGAATCGATAGGATATTCGGCGGTACGTTCGAACTTGAAATATACGTCTGACCTAATTGCCTAATTAGTACACGTGACCTATAAACATTCTATCTATACTGATAAACATATATAGGAAGTATATACGTCACGTTAATTGGACTGGCACGTTTAATTCTTAAATATTAGCGTGGCCTTAATTCGCTGTTATTTGTCCTCGACGAATCCTCCACGTTTTTCTCTCACGATATTGTTTCCTAGGATGGTCGAAAATGTCGCTTGGTGTTAGTCAAGTTCGTAAGACATACGATGGAATTCCCCGGTAATCGTGCCGAAGACCATCGTCTCGAGACGGACTGTTCGTCAATAGGCGCGGATCCAATCTTGACCGCGATAAGGGTCTCCTATTCTCACCGCGCGGGTATAGCCTCTATAGGTAAAAATAGTCGTGCGAGAAGCTCCACTCGATGACGTCATAGGTGCACAGGCGCGTGCGCGCGCACGCGCTCGCTCACGAGATTCTTCCGTCGTCGTACCGTGTCGCGTCGTTAACGCTTTTTTTTTTTCGCCTCTCTCTCTCTTTTTTGTGTTACCTCCTATACCTGAAAACCGTGAGAAATAGACCGAACCGAAAGCGTTGGTCCATTTCCGTCCAATGTATATTTACCTATCGCAAATATTGATGCGTTCTCCTCGCGCATACACTTCCAAGCCCGGTCTTTCGCAAAACAAAAGCTCTTTCGATAGACGGCGAATCGTCGAGGTTACATCAACGTTTCAACGAGAATACTATATTTAATTCGGATCTTGGGATACTCGGAGCGTAACGGACCGCGTTACAACGATTCTCGAGAAACCTGGTGTATCTATACGAGAGTATTTTTCTATCCTCGGTTTCGTCGAAAGCTTAAAAAATATCGTATGCTTTGGTAGTACAGAAGGTAGACGTGGGTTTATAAATCACACGAAAAGTTCTGGACTTCGTCATCCGATCTTCTGTTTCTACTCGTACGGAAGTGAAAATGGTGAGCAAAACCGAATCGACGATTTACGAGCATACCAGGCTTCATAAGTATTTGTTTATTTATTTAGTGTGTGCTTGGTAAACCTTTATCTCGTACTATATCCTAAATCTTATCGGCGAACTGATCGCACGGCTCGACGGTATGGTCAAATCAAGCGGCGCTAATACGTTAAATACACCGCGTTAACGTTTATTAATAACTACATCGATGCTCTCGCGATCACGCACTATTTATCCTATAAAATTAATCGATACACAGGCCATGAGGAAATGCCCTCAGCCGTGAATGTTATATTTACGCTAATGAGTCGGTAATGCCCTTCTCTCGGCGAGAATAGTCCTAATCCGTGAATCGATAGAATCTCACGAAATAATCTCGAGGATTATTGACGTGCAAAAATCACTTTACAATATCAATTAACGTTTCGAAATCGATTCGATATCTTCGATCGAGATAACACGGTAATCCGTTATCTTGAAAATGTAGAAGTATCGTGACACCATCGTAGAGGTAACAACATTCCACGATCGAGCTTCTATTACATAATCTCTAGTATGTCAGCCGATACGACCGCTCTTAGCGGGTCGAAGTTTATTTAACGCGAGATCGATCACCTACTTTTCCAGACGGACAGACTTTCTTGGTATAGACTTTCGAATAATTAATCGTCCCTTCCTTCATTCTCTCCCTTTTAAAGTTGTTTTCAATTGTCGTTCGAATATTCCACCGATGAAAATTAATGAACGGAAGTTTGGTGTTAATGGAATTTACTATACTATCTAAATGTCGACGCTCGTAAGAAAATGCGAATATTTCTTTCGATACCGGCACGTGAGGGCATTCGCGTCGATGATGAGAATACGCGAAAATGCGGTGTCGATAAACGTGTAACGTAACTTCTTTTCTCGCGATAAATAGCACGACTCTTTACGCGTCGATGACGAGAAGCGATGACGTAATAAGGCGAGAAGCCGATGAGTCGTTACACGACTTTCTAGAATTTTATTACGAGTGGACGTCATCGATCGTTGAAATTTGTTGCACTATTCGTACTATCGTCCTCGCTCGATGCCCTTTGCACGGACGGTCTTGGACTAGAAGTCAAAGGAATTGCTACGTTTCGTGGAGTCACGACAGAAGTAATCATGTTTGAACTTTGATAAAGAAATCTACTCGATCGTGTAAATTGGCGTTAGTTAAGAAGCTGTTTGAGTAACGTCGACGAGTCTAATGGAATGACGTACGACGTGGAATCTCGTTGTTGCATGACTAAGCTACAGAAAATCTATGTATCTTTCTCGTGCACGCTTGGAGGTGGTATAACGACGGTGAAACGGATAAACGTTGTCCCTTTTTCGCGAGACAGTCGAGTCTCGTATGATATTCGCAGAGTGTTCGAAGGTTACTTATAAGTTTCGTGTCGGCGAGTGCTCTCTCGGTGTGTAGTCTATCTATTTTCGACGTTCTCGAAAAGCAAGCGAAGGATTCGGTGGTGTCCGCGTAAACATTGTGCTTTAGAAATATATATTTGAAGATGCGCGTTGGGGAAGTAAAACATGCCTGTCGCCTTTGAACCACGCATTCGTCAATACCAAGAGCGGAATTCTTGTCGACGGGTTCTTCTTTGGGTACGTCGATAATTTATATTTTAACGACGTCCACGTTCTCTAGCCTACCCTCGTAGAATTTTACAAGAAGAGCGCTAGCCATAAAAGCTTTACCGATACAGGGACGGTATTGACTCCGATACTCTCTAAAAATAACTTTGGCGCTTGCTTAAAATAATCTAATCCGCCTGCATAAGCATTCGGCGCGTGTCTTCCTGGGGTAAAATAAAAAACCGTGCATTTTTTTTAATCGCCCCGACCGACGTCCTTAACACGTTGACTACCTGCGTGAGAAATTTTAAAGAGCTCGATCGAGAGGACGATAAAAGCGAATGATAAAAAAAAAACGGTATCTATCGCTATTCCCTCTTATCGGTCGCTCGGAAAGAAAATAATCTTTATCTCCGTTCGCTCTTCCTCTCGTCTAATCATTCTCATTCTATTTCCAAGCGGACACATTTTTTGCTTTCCTACATTGACGTCAGAGAACGGTTACGAGCGTATCAGAGACGGCGATGCGTCTTGCCGTTTCATCATTTACACGACACTTAATTTCGGAACGTTATCAATTCTTGATAGCAACGACGAGAAGCGTATCTCAAAATCTGTCGGAGTTCATTATCGGTTCTGTATCTTCAGCCTCCGTGGAAGGTCGAGAAATACTAATTGGCGTATCCACCGCGCGTATGTACGTGACGTCCTAGTTAAAGGGGGTAACCCCTTTGCGACGTAAGCTTCGAGGAGTCTGAATAGTCCTCGTCCTTGTCCTCGTCCTCGACGTTGGTGCGTTTGGACGTAATTAGCGAGTAGACCAGCCGTCCGTTCGGAGCGACGTCGCCCGGGGCGCTTTTCGGCCGACTAATCGACCGCGCGTAAACGCGCCTGCATCCCTCTTGTAATCGATATGATTGAATTTCGTGTACGTAGTCGCACAATATGGAAGGTGCATTCTCGTAAGCTCCCTGTCACACGAAGACGACGAAACAATGAACGTTCGTTTCTCAGTCGGATGGTGTTCAATCTCTGTACCCGAGATTAGAATTTCGTGTAACAAACGTCACCGTTTGCCATTGGTCGATGATATAAGCTTGTCTCTTTCTCTCATTTCCCGCTTGGTCTCTGGTAACGCGATTTCTCGTGTCTTACGTCATCGGCGGCGGTAAAGGGTGCGGTTCCGCGCGATACACGAAACGATCGTTCTTATGGGAATGCAAAAGAAAGAAATATGTTGGTTATATACTAACTTACGAGACGTCTATCGTGTTATAATCGTTTACGTCTTCTCACGCGTTCATAACTCGAAAGAGTGTAAAATAATCGTGTCGTGAGTCGAGCAGGTCGAGGAGTCGTAACGATTTATAAATACTTTGCTACGTACTCGCGTACTTGATATTCCTCACGGCATCGTTTCGATAGTCGTCGCGGTGAGCGAGCTAGCATATATTCGTGGCGTCGTTTCGAACGAACCAGGAAATAAAAGGGATCTCTCAGCTTTTTCTTCCATCTCTCTGTAATAATTCTCTTTCTCCATTACCTTTACGTGGCCTACGTTGCATACCACTGCCGGAGTAGGGACAATAAAAGGAGAGATTGGATTTGTCCGGTAACAGCTTTGCCCTGGTATCGCGATAAGAATAGGTATTGCTATTTTAGCAAGAAAATGCATCTTGCTGTCGGTGTAGAAACGACTTCTTATCCTTTCCTTCGTATCCAGATTGTAGGATCGAGGATATAAAAGAAGGAAGATGGAAGAATGTCTCTTTAAAAAAGATGAAGAGAAGAAGAGTACACGAATCGATGTAAATATCGGTTAATCGAGTTTGCATTCTCAGCGAAGTCGAGATTCCAAGCGAGAAATAAAATTACGGAATGAAATTGAAAGGCTGGACGAGTAGCCTAGCACGAGTTAAACGATAAAAATGCGAATCGTGCGCGCGCACGAAGGATTTATGAAAGAATCATGAACTCGCGTTAAAAGTCTATTAACGGAAGGCGATCGCGCTTAGCAACCTCGAGGTAATGAATTTTCAACGCATGCTGGAACGTCGTTAGCATGCTAAAAGACGGCTCTCTCGGGCCGGGACGCTTTCACGTCGCGGATGATACAAGGACGAAGCGAATCTCGTGAAAGCTCTCTCTGTCTCCCGAGTATGCACATCGATATAGAGTGAAGAGGAGGAAGGAAAAGGTGGGAGGAGAGACAGGCCGCGAAGTTCCGTCGATCGGTCGGCCGTTAACACGCTCGACGTTAGACGGCGAGAACCAGCGCGAACCGGTGATCTATCTCTCCGCCGAATGTCAGAGAGGAAGCAAGAGGAATAGAACGACCCGTTGGCTCCTTCCCTAACGAGATAAAGAGTATTTAACGCGTTCGTTAACGTTTGACGCACATTCGGTCGACCAGCGACAAACGCGATTCGACGCTCGTCCCACGTGCCTCATGACGCTTAACGTATGCGTCAGACAGTAGACGGCAGAAGTAACGACGACGGTGGCAGGGACGATATAACGGTAGTAGTGGCCAAATTGCTTCACCGAGTACTCGCGTTTTTTCTTCCTCTGACGCGTTTCCTGTTTTAATTTAAAGCCAGGTATGATATCGTTGAGAATCCTAGCGACAAAAAAAAAAAGACCCTCGTTATCTGCACCGAGCCCTGGGAAAGAGACACCCATCTCTTTGTCGCTTGCTTTTTTTTTTTCCCCTCTCTTTTCTTTTATAACACACCCAAGACCGATTAAAACGTATCCAATTGCCGTAGGGTCAATGAAATGGTGTTTGCGAAACGCGTATGCTCGCTCATCCTCTCTCTCTCTACTCGTGGCCAAGACTCATACATGTATGCATCGATTACGTCAGGGCGTGGATCGATGGATAGAGAGTATAGGTGTAGAGTGAGGGAATAGCGGATAGAAGCGATGCTGGCAATTGCTACTCGCATACTGATCATCGGCGAACGGAGCAACGCTATAAAAGTAGCAGCAAGTTAATGGAGAAAGAGATTCGCGCGCGCGGCCCTGACGCCTCCTCCGCTATCAACTCGGTACAGGCTCGATACGCGCGCCTTTCGGTTAACGCGCGGACGGAACGTGACGCACGCGCCTCGAAGACGATAATGCGTGCGTGCGTGTGCTAGCGAACCGGACGAACGGAAACGGCCGCGATCGATTTCCCTCGCGTGCGAGCGACACGGAGCCAACGATATTTTTTACGCGTGGTCCTCGAGGAATGGTCTAAAGAAATGTTCCACGCCTCTGTAATAATAATAATAATAATAATGACAGAGAAAGAACGATCGAGAAACCCAGACGGTGTCTCGTTCTTCTCGTTTCCTTGGAATTTTCTATTCGTGACCGGGCTTCCTTCTCTTTACGAACTCGTATCTGCGCTCTCGTTGTTTCGCGAGAGAATATTCGATGGCATCGAGCCAAGTGAAAAATCCAGACGAACCTTTCCGTTCTTTCGGGAGACCTCGGACGAGCCCGCACACCCGCGCCTTCCATAACGTTGGATTATTATCATTCTGATATTAACCTCTGAAGTAACGTGTGTGTGAAGACTAGTGGGAGCAAAACTTATTTTCGCGAAAAGATTAGGTACGTTGAGAACGATCGCTTGAATTACGCGCGGAAGGCCGACATATTGGAAGCCTCGAAGATCGAAGGAACGTTTGCCAGCGCACGACTCGGATCTATAAAGGGCCAAATAGCGGCACTGTCGCGAGCGAGCGAGCCTGTAAAACCGTTTTAGAGCCGATTACGTAGCTTTCGAGAAGAATTTAACCGTGCCGTGCGCCTTGGGAAAATTCGCTTCGCCTTATCCGTCTATATATAATGCGAAGGTTTTCATTTTGTTTCACGGTCTCGGCAGCCGCGAAAAGATCGCAAATTAGATCGGATCTCCTTCGTAAATTCCACGCTATGGCTTCTCGCTCGCTTTCTCGCGGAGAAACAAAGACCTCTTTTATATACTCTAACGAGGAGTCCCTTTCCACGCGAAAAGAGTTCTCTGCGTTCTTTGGGTTTTTCTTTTTTTTTTTTTCATCTTTTCTTTTCTTCACCCACGCGAGGTAAGCTAGCTAGACGTTGGCAGACAAAGGGTCGACGCGCGGAGAATCTCTCTCTATTTTGATCTATCTCGAAATAAAAATCGAGAAGAAGAGCCTCGAACGTTATGAGAGAAATGCTTCCGATCTAGGGAAAAAGGTAACGGGCCGTAGGAGACGAACGCGCGCGGCATTTGAACACGGGGAATGCGGCAAATGAAGTTCAATTGGAATTTGATAAAGACGTATAAGAGGAAAGGCGATATGGCTTTTTCATGCGTAAACGGTATGCGAATACGCGAAGAGTTATCTGAATGACTTTTCCTTCGAGCTGCTTACCTCCATTTCGAGTATATCGGAGAATTTGCAATTGATTTAGTCGATACAACGTAACCGCAACGATCCCGCAACGATGGGCGAGAGAGCCATTTATTCTCGGAATCGTAATACCGTGAGTGAAAGGTTTCAACTCTAATTGGAAACGTCCGCTCCATTGATCTCTTTCTCGAAAAAAATCTTTTCCATCCTACTCTTTTTGCTTCAGCGTCAACGGTGATTTACGTTATTGGATATTTTACTGAAAAAAAAAAAAGGATAACGTCAGCACCGTTTTTCGAAAAAGGATTTGTCCCACCATATTAACAACCATAATATAATCTCCAGTTCGCAAAGAGCTACGATTCCTTGTCCTTCCAGTAACTTTCCCTCGCACCTTCGCTCGCCTCCACGATTTCGCCTTCTCCCATTGAATAACAACATCGAGTAAAAGCGTTTCGCGTGCTCGCTCGTCGTACGATTCCTAAAGAGACATCCGTTAACGGTGTGTAGAGACTAATAAAAGAGCCATAGCAGAAGCGGAAACTCGTGATCGTCGCGCAACGATTTTCCATTGATATTGTTACCGAGTGACGCGATCGTCCGGTTCGCAAAATGGAAGAATTAATAGCCGAACGGGTTCCATGCGTAAACCGATCGCCTAAACGTCGGCATTATACTCTCCTACGTTTATTTTATTTGGAAGCCACGAAATTATTTGTACAAGATGGAGCCCGGCACGACCAGGGTAATTGCAATGATGATTGACGTGAGAGAGAAAGAGAGAGATATGCTTCGACGTAGGGTAGCCGAAAAACACGTGCAAACGGTAGGGTTGCCTGGTAGTATTAATAAAACGACGGTAGTGCCTACGATGCCTCGAACGGACGAAGTAACTTCTGCTGCTGATGCTGCTGGTTCCGCTTCTGTCAGTGATGCTTTTGCGAAAGCTAGATGCGCGCGCAACGTGCCCAATATTGAAAGCTTTTAGTGATCTCTCTCTCTCCTCTCTCTCTCTCTCTCTTCTCTCTCTCTCTCTCTCTCTCTCTCTATCTATCTCTCTCGAGACTCTACCGTACGAAAGTTGGACTTTCGTAGCCTCGCTGCGGTATTGAATCAAGTTCGAGAGTGTGAGAGGAAGATAGAGTGAGGCCAGGTGGCGAGAAAGAGGAGGGAGAAGGAACGGAGAGCACACGTTTTGCACGGCAAGAACGTAACGCATGTCCTTACATATCGTACATTACGCCTCGTTGCTCTCGACACCTTGAACATTTTATTTGTATGCTGATTCAACGTTCCTAGGATATAGTCTCCGTCTCCTCTGCTGTTATATGAGTCATTGCTTCGCTCCTGCCTCGTTCATTTCATTCTTTCGTCGTCGTGGGAGGATTTTGCGCTAACAGTTCCACCATCCGATCTAAAATAGAATCGAGTTGAGAAAGAAGAACGAAGGAATGAGAAAAAGAGGAATGCTAGTCGAGAGTCTCGTCGAATCGCGTTACTCTCGTGCGTTTTGCTTTTTATCGACGATGCTTGTATATATTTGTAATTGTATCGAGAGAAACGCGTGCTTTGAGAGAAAGTTTCTTTCTTTTGAAGAGACTCTTTCTCTTGAATTTTTTTGCTAGAAAAGATGTTCAAGTACTGAGTTTGAACACGCGAAGATGTAGACGCTCGTTTTTCATCGAGTTGGAAAACGTAGATATTTTCGCTCCGAGAACAATGACGGAAGATTTTTATCGCCGAGTAATCGGCATGGAATCGCGATCTTTCCTTCGAACGACTGTTAATAGTGTTTTATTTAATGAGTCTTTCAAGCTATTTTGTATTTCTTACCTTCTGAAGTCGTAAGTTTTCTTATATTCGTGATACAGTCGGTCTTTTCAACGTGGAAGAATAATTTGTCACGGTCAATAACAAATTCGCTTGGTATTTATCGTGTCAAATACCAAGAAGACATTAGTTTTCATTAACATTTCGAAGCGAAAACGCGATTATTTCCGCGGAAAATCAATTACGTAAGTAATCGAGCGTAGGATCGTTTCGATAATCGAAAGTGGAAAACTCGATTCGAGGGGCGATCGAACGATAGGTGAGTTTTTTTCGAGCCGCTCACGCGTCTGACGGACACTCGTTCTCACGCAAAATTCTCCGGAATTAATTTTCGATGTTCGATCGCATTTCATCCGGGAAAAAAAAGTTCATTTTACGGTTACGCGATCGATACATAACCCGGTCCATTTAATTTGCGGGCTGAGCGATATCTCGCCGTTCCGAAAAGTTCCACCAGTTCAGGTTTAATGAAAAAATGATGAGGTACGGACGCGCTCCGCCAGAGGGCAATACGAATCGATTACCACTTTGTTAATGGCTTACTCTACTTAACACACCTTTCTTCGGTAGCCGGACCGAGTGCGACCGGGAGAGTTGGTTATCGATGAGTCTTCGACGTGCATTATTGACAGGAAAAAGATGAGGTTTCGAACTACGAGACATTGATAGACGTCGAAACGTCGTATGCAGCTTTTGTGGGTTCGCTTTGACGTCGTATCGAAAAGTATCGCCGCTCGGTAAATTTCTTTCTTCCTCCATCCGCAACGGTATATTTAGTTCTCAAGGAACGTCCGCCGTGTCGGACGATGTCGTTATTTTTTCTCTTTCGAACGAATCGTATCGCGACAATGGTTCTCTTCCCGTTCTTTTGTCATGAGAATTTTCATCGAAAGGACAGTCGATGCGACACATAACCTCTTCTACCGTACTGTCGGCTTTATTGACAGCCGAGCGTCGAGGAGGGAGCACGTCGAAGTTGTACAAAGTGTTTTCATCGTTGCAACCCATTAACGAACTTGTTAAGTAGTTCACGAGACTTGAGTAGTTGTCGACGAGTTACGACAAGAGCTATTTACCTTATTTTATGCACCTTTCAACATATTATATGTATCTCCTCGATTACATAAATAATGCGTTATGCGCTGGAAGAACCGCCGACCGCGATATAATTGGTTTCTTAGAATATAATGGGAGTGTATTTTAGTCAAAGCTATACGTGTCGCTTTTAGTTGACTCGTATGCTATTGAATAGGTATAAGATTCTTTTCAATTAATGAAGTATTTTCTTATTATTTATGTTGTTTCATTTTAGCTGTTTGTCCTCCAATCGCTTGGAGGACGGTGGAGCAGTGACGTCAGGGATCAATAAGAGCTGGTAGCTTCGAAGGAGAGTAATAGAGTTGGCTTAGGCCAACTACAGTTATCGAAGCAAAATGGCGACGATAGATGGCCGACCGGCCCAATATGGTATCACTCTTAAGCAGCTTCGTGAGCTCATGGAGCTCAGAGGTCGCGAAGGTGTCAATAAAGTCAATAGCCATGGCGGTGTGCAGGAGATATGTAAAAAGTTGTATACTTCACCCAGCGAAGGTAAGGCTTCCTTTTATCATCTATATCTTTGGTCATTTTTCATTCTCAATGGTATGTCATGCCTATGTCGTTTGTTTCTCATTATAGGTCTCAGTGGATCGGCAGCGGACATTGAGCATAGGAGAGATACGTTTGGTTCCAACATGATACCTCCAAAACCACCTAAAACGTTTTTACAATTAGTGTGGGAAGCTTTACAGGATGTTACTTTAATTATCTTGGAAATAGCAGCATTGGTTTCGTTAGGTCTTAGTTTTTACCACCCAGCAGATGATGAACAACGTAAGTATATACGTGCCTTTTTGTTTTTTTAATCTTAAGTACACTGAATACGTAGCCAAGAAGTATATTAATGTTTTTCATTTATTACAATTGTAGCATCGCAAGAAGATGACGAAGCAAAATATGGTTGGATAGAAGGACTCGCTATTTTGATCTCTGTGATTGTGGTGGTGTTAGTGACAGCGTTTAATGATTATTCCAAAGAAAGACAGTTTAGGGGTCTTCAAAGTCGAATCGAAGGAGAACACAAATTTTCCGTTATTCGGCAGGGCGAAGTAAAACAGATTTCGGTATCCGATATCGTTGTAGGTGACATATGTCAGGTATGTATTCTATGTGCACCTGCGTATGGTTTTTAAACGCAGACATCGATCGTTTTGCAATGTCATGCATATATAAACACAACCGAAACAAGAACAAGAGTTCTTTCTCAATGATGTTTTGCAAAATGCAAATATAACGAGAACAAGGTATTCGTTAAATTGAGCAATTAATAATGCAGGTAAAATATGGAGACCTGCTACCTGCAGATGGTATCCTCATACAAAGCAACGATCTTAAAGTGGATGAATCCAGTTTGACCGGAGAATCGGATCATGTAAAGAAAGGAGAAGCGTTCGATCCTATGGTTCTTTCAGGTGAATATTTGTTAGCGAAGGAGACACGTAATTCACTCATTATAATGTATACGGTTATTATGCTTAAATTCGCGAAGGTACTCACGTGATGGAGGGATCCGGAAAAATGTTGGTGACGGCGGTAGGTGTTAACTCCCAGGCTGGTATCATCTTCACCTTGTTGGGTGCTGCCGTTGATCAGCAGGAACAAGAAATAAAGAAGATGAAAAAAGGTATGAGATTCATATTTAAAGAGTTACTCACAACTTCAAATTGTGCCACTTCATTTATAAAAAATCACTCCATTATCAGGATAGTGTAACCTCCTAAAGTTAAAAGTTACTCCAAGAATAGTAATAATTTATTTCAAAGTTAAATTCGTAAAATATTTCTTTTACATATATTTTTGCACCCCTTTAGTAATGGGAGAACATTTCTACATATATCAATTCCAGCATGCAAAAATATCTTTGGTTCTAGTTCCATATCTACATGTATAATATACATATATCTATTTTCGAGAGGTTGTACTGGTCCGATAATCTAGTGAAATTATGACTCGCTACTTCTTATATAAAATAAAAAATATCAATTCTTAAATATGTTTTATACAAGTTGAGATGAAAAAGTTATTTTATAGATCTAAACTTTTGGAGAAGTAGCGGGATTATTATTTCAAGGCATGATATTTTCAGATATACAAAATGAGTGTAGAGAACTACGATGTAGGCATGGTTTTAAGTTGAATTGGTGTGGAAATTTTTATTATGAATTATATGACTATCAATTTGTACCCCTTGTCTCTTCTGGCATGTACTTGCAGTACCTTAAACTCCTTAAGTAGCAAGTACGATGTATTCTTTTAAAAACAAATGAGACTTTCTTTAGATAAGGTCATTTATATGATCATTTTAGCACGTTCTAGCCTTCCATCCGTTTTCCTCGACGAATTTTTTCTAAGTTAATATCGTACGAAATTTAAAGATGAAAGATTATTATTAAAAATATAATTAATTTGCCACTTAAGGGGTCGAATGAATTATATACCATTTACTAATTACTAATTAGCCAAAGTACTCAATATTTTGTTTGACTCGCATCAGTCGGGCGAGTATACATCTACAAATTCATAAACCACGAATAAACATTTTAATTAAGCGCAGTTTCTATTCTAGACATTACATTTTACATCCAGCAGTAAAGTATAAATATGTTTCAATTTTCTCTTTCTCATACAACGCCGCGATAGATCATTACGATGCTACATCAACCCTTGACATTATACACAATAATCCCAGATGAATTTAATATGTCCTATACTATGTGTAACTTTTGCCTTTTGTTACATGGCTATATACATAAATGTGTTTTCGTATGCACAAGAAATATTTATAGTTAGTGTATCTCGCCTATCTTGTGTAATCGTATGTCATTCCATCCATGTTAGCTGTCCTAAATTATATAATTATTGGCAACATTTGTGTCCATCAAATATTCCTATATTCGTATTTGGTACTTTCATCACGTCCAATTATATATTTAATAATTTTTAAAGCGTACGTGCGATATCATTTTCTATTTTCCTCAGATTTTAGCAGACAGAACATTAAACCAAAACAATCAGAGTCTATACTTTATCATACGGACACTCTCATTATTCACTTCTTATCGTAAATATGCAACTTAGAAGATGAACATTTAATAACGGATAATATATTTATTATTTTTTTAAACGATCGACGAAGACTCGATTTTTCCGTAGAACATATTTTTCGCAAATCGGACGTATCTTCTAAGTTGTTCACTGCATTTGTAAATTAGAAGAACATATATTCTTTGATTCATCCAAATAAAAACGAATACATCGGGAATTACACATGCAGTATCGAATTAGATACAAATCATCATTGGCATATATACTTTAGATAGATCGCTAATCAATTTTGTTTTGCATGCATTTTTTTATCTAGAGGCTAAAAAGCAGCGGAAGAAGAAGTCACTACCAGGTGATTACAACTATACAATATTTACTATTTATCAATCCGATTATACGGGTATAGTCGATGTCGATACGTTGGTTGACATCCGTAAAATTTGATTTTCATAGCAGTATACGGTATAATCTTAAGTTCTTTTACTTTCTCTATTATTTTTTACACTTTACTCTACCTTCTTCATTTCTGCACTCTACAGCCTTTGAATTGAATTAATCGATAAACTATTTCGACTAACGTACGCTCGCGGTATGTTCATACATTATCGCACAGAATCTTTTTCAAAGAACGTTATCTCGAACGTAAGGTAAAGCCGATTAATTTTTATTGTCCGTGCTTCTCTGTTTCCATAATATCTGAGTGTTTTGTTGGCAATGGTTTATGCATTTGGAATATTAGTAACTCCATAATCTTCTTTAGCTTTCTTTAATGCATTTCAAGGATGATCCCTACTTTCATAATTTAATGTCTTTCCGATGTGTCGTCGTGCCGTCTCCGCATAAACTTTTAATTTTCCTTCGTAACAAAATCATTATCCGCTTTTCCGTTTTATTTTTTCGACACCGATATCGCCGATCGACTTACACTTGATAACGGCAAAACAATTTCTTCATCAGTCTCAACGAAGTCACGAATTTTACGTTCGAACGTTCGATGATAACTCTATGATATTTTTATTCTACAATGTGAGTTCACGAGAAGAACAAATACAGCGTAAAAATCGAGATCTTCGTTCACGAGACAGATCTATATAGATCCAAATAGATCAACTCGATAAATATACGTATTACCGAACGAAGGTGATGAAGCGGCAGAAATCACTGGAAACAGTCATGGCGTTGCAAGCGCGGTTAAACAAGAGGGTGGAGAAACTCATCACAGCGGCGGGCACGGTGGTGGAGAGGGCAAGAAAGAGAAGAGCGTTCTCCAAGCAAAATTAACGAAGCTCGCGATACAAATCGGTTACGCCGGCTCGACCATAGCGGTGCTCACCGTCATCATTCTAGTCATTCAATTCTGCGTGTCAACGTTCGTGATAGATGGAAAACCATGGAAGAATACGTACGCTGGTGATCTGGTCCGGCACTTGATCATTGGTGTTACAGTCCTTGTCGTCGCTGTACCCGAAGGTCTTCCTCTGGCTGTCACCTTGTCGCTAGCTTACTCCGTCAAGGTTATTATACGAGTTTTCTGCAGCGATACTCGAGTATACGAGCTTAACCAGTTAAAAACTTTCTCTTACGATCGCAGAAAATGATGAAGGACAACAACTTGGTACGACACTTGGACGCTTGCGAAACAATGGGTAACGCTACCGCCATTTGCTCGGACAAGACCGGAACCCTGACGACCAACCGGATGACCGTCGTGTCATCCTATATATGTGAGAAAATGAGCAAGACGGTTCCGACTTTCTCGGAAATTCCGAGCCACGTTGGAAACTTACTAATTCAAGCCATCTCCATTAATTCGGCGTACACGTCCAGAATCATGCCCTCGCAAGACCCTACAGAATTGCCGATGCAAGTCGGTAACAAAACCGAATGTGCCTTACTTGGATTCGTATTGGCCCTGGGCGAAAAATATCAAACCGTGAGAGACGACCATCCCGAGGAAACGTTCACGCGGGTCTATACCTTCAATAGCGTTAGAAAGAGCATGTCTACCGTTATTCCGAGGGAAGGTGGTGGATTCAGGCTCTTTACCAAGGGCGCTTCCGAGATCATCATGAAGAAGTAAGGCACAATTTTCTTTTCTCTTTCCATTTCTCCTTTGCCTCGTATTGCTTTAAAAGTTTCTCTGTTTTGTTACAGATGTGCCTTTATCTACGGTCGCGACGGTCATCTGGAGAAATTTACCAGAGAGATGCAAGATCGTCTAGTGAAGAACGTGATAGAACCGATGGCATGCGACGGGTTACGTACCATCTCCATCGCGTACCGTGACTTTGTTCCCGGCAAGGCCGAGATCAATCAGGTTCACTCGGAGAACGAGCCAAATTGGGAAGACGAGGAGAACATCGTGGCTAATCTGACCTGCCTCGGGATCGTCGGTATCGAAGATCCCGTGCGTCCGGAGGTCCCAGACGCTATAAGAAAGTGCCAAAAGGCCGGCATCACGGTTAGGATGGTCACTGGTGACAACATTAACACGGCTAGGTCGATCGCTCTAAAGTGTGGCATCTTCAAGCCCAACGAAGACTTTCTTATTCTCGAGGGTAAAGAGTTTAACAGAAGGATCAGAGACAGTAACGGTGAAGTACAGCAACATCTATTGGACAAAGTGTGGCCAAAGTTGAGGGTGTTGGCGAGATCGTCGCCAACCGACAAATATACCCTCGTAAAGGGCATAATCGACAGCAAGGCGACGCTCAGTCGCGAGGTCGTAGCTGTAACGGGCGACGGTACGAACGACGGGCCGGCACTGAAAAAGGCCGATGTCGGGTTCGCGATGGGTATCGCCGGAACCGATGTGGCCAAGGAAGCTTCCGACATTATTCTGACGGACGATAACTTTTCTTCCATCGTGAAAGCCGTTATGTGGGGCAGAAACGTCTACGATAGTATAGCAAAGTTCTTGCAATTTCAGCTGACCGTCAATGTCGTCGCCGTTATTGTCGCGTTTATCGGAGCTTGCGCCGTACAGGATTCCCCACTGAAGGCGGTGCAAATGTTGTGGGTTAATCTGATAATGGACACGCTAGCGTCCCTCGCCCTTGCCACCGAAATGCCTACGCCCGATCTCCTCCTTCGCAAGCCGTACGGACGCACAAAACCGCTCATCTCGAGGACGATGATGAAAAACATACTTGGTCAGGCCATTTATCAATTGACTGTTATTTTTATGCTTCTCTTCGTCGGTAAGTCTTTCTTCTATATTATTAGAAAATACGACGACGTTGATTCTTCGACGTCGTCCTTTGCATTCTCGTGCTACGAAGACTTTATCCTCGCGTTTCGATCGATCCTCGATCGATCATCTTTTCCTTAGGCGACAAGATGCTCGACATCGATACTGGCCGAGGAGTCGCGGCTACGGGTGGCGGGCCAACGCAACACTTTACCGTCATCTTCAATACCTTCGTCATGATGACTCTCTTCAACGAATTTAACGCCAGGAAAATTCACGGTCAGCGCAATGTCTTCCAGGGAATATTCACCAACCCTATCTTTTACTCTATTTGGATCGGCACGTGTTTGTCGCAGGTACGTTTATCCTTCGAATAGCTCAATCACGAGAACGACTAAAGACGCGTGACAATGTGCTTGCGCGTGGGCATATCGGTATTTACGTACGAACACGTGTATATCCTGTCGCGAGAGCTCGAACGTTTTATCGAAGATTGACATTTGAGTTGTGTGATAATTATAGGAACGAATCAATCGTATCACGTCAGCGGCAGAACGACGTATATTTAACGAGATACTGTTCTCGAGAGAGAGAAGCGACGGAAGAGTGTGTCGTTCGATCTGAAATTTTATGTTCAACAACGCCCCCTCCCCTTCCTCTCCTATTATAAAAGCAGGACATCGTAACGGTGACTTTACGTCTCAAATTCAATATATTATTTTAATAGAACTTTATGTCTTTTTTCTAGGTGGTCATCATACAGTACGGTAAAATGGCGTTTAGCACGAAAGCTCTCACGTTAGAACAATGGATGTGGTGCCTGTTCTTCGGAATCGGGACGCTATTGTGGGGCCAAGTAGTCACGACTATTCCTACACGGAAGATTCCCAAAATTCTCTCGTAAGTTAACATCACATAATCGCAGTCTAGATTAGCTAATACAGATCTTTGTTTGACCTTTGAGCACAGGATCGGATTTCGATAGATACACCGATCCCTCGGTAAACGATGCGTACCCAAAGTATTGAACGGAAATATTTTTGCACTTCCGTACGAATCTCGAAAGATACTAACCTTATAGATCACTTTGGAATGGATATTATTTATGAAAAAAAAAAAACAATACTGTACATTCTCCCTCCGATTATTTATACATACACGCATGGAAACGAATTTGCAAAAATCGGCAGTGGATCTCGCTTACCCGCACTATGCAATTTGCTGTGGATACCATTACGTGTGTGTGCGTATAGAAAGAGAGTATCGTCTCAGGTGATGTACCCAAATCATTGGCAATAACCATCGGTAATCAGCATTGTGCTCGAGTTACTCGAGTCTTTTGAAACGCGACCATATTATACGTATACGATATTACAAATACCACCCCTTATTTTTGCTAAACTTTACTATACTAACGATCGCTAGCGACAAAAATTTAGCAAGTTTGTTCTCTTTATCAGACTCCTCCTACGTAGTTTGCCTCTGCATGGTACAATTTGTGAACTCACCCTCGTCGTTAGATATATATATATATATACATATATTCCAATGGAATTTAGAGACGATCCATGTTGATTATTATCTCGGTAAACGCGATGCACCTGTCACACTCGATCGATCAGTGCGATCGTTTTGCCTTCGATCGAACCTTTCTTTTCGCGACACGTAAATGTCTCCACAATGACGACTAACATTTTGCAATGCAATCGTATCGACCGACCGACGTTTAAAAAAATTATAGAGAAATGCCTGAATGCTCCGAGATACTTGCCTTAAACGTCTTTCCAACTTGGATCTTGGATTTATACTCGAAGATCTCCATGTATTACGTAGAAGTAACGTAAAGCTCCTTAAAGGGACGATTTATCCTGCTTTCTTTCCGTATCCTTAATGCGAACTAGCAAGAGAGGGAGAGCTTAACAATACTATATCTTGAAAGTATGTCGGAGCAGAAGGAACGTCGGTCGTTGAAAAAGCTCAAGGTATACGATCGTACATTACGATCGTGCGTTCCAAAGGAAAATAATCGTGCGCTCACGTAGAAACCCCGAATTATTCCCTCGCTCCCTATGATATTAATTTTTTTCTTTACCTGTCTATTTACTAGTCGTTGCATGGATTAAGAAATCGACTATATCAAAAGTCTACGTACTTGTTTGTGTATTAGCGAGCGACTGGCGACTCGACGACGATTAGCTAAACGTGTTTATTGCACGAAACCTAAACTAACGGGATTTGCCCGACTAATCGAAGGCGAACGTTCTCCGTTATCGCCCTTCCGATTTGATCAACGATCTACTAACGACCGATCGAAGACAATTAATGCTATGTTTATACGCTTTACACCATCTCTCTATCTCTCTGTCTCTTTCGTCGTTCTTCTTCTTTCCTTTTATTTTTCTTTAACAATTCTGTCTCAATGTTTTTCTCTTCTGGGTTTTTTCTTTCTCCGCTGTCTTCCTACTTCTTCCCACTCTCTCTTTATCTCTATTCTTTGCACCATCCATCTTCGACTTTTATTCCTAGCCACACATTTCCGCAAATGCGTACACTCGCATACATAAAACACACACAGACATATAAACGAGCACACAAAGATACGCCGTATCTTTTCCTCCGCTTTTCGTCCGTTATCCTCCAAGCCATGTATACGAACGCACTCCGACTCGATTTCTCACACCACTTTATCCTTTCCCGTGCGCGATCATGACGTAACTGTGACGATTAGCATCATGTTGGTAGATGAACACGTATATATTTATATATTTATATATATATAACCCCCCTCCTTTGAATTTTTCTACCGCTTTGTTATGTTCCCTCCCCCTAACAAAAAGTGCATCCGCTTTCTGGAGCTTTTTTAAGAAACTAACTCGCTCGCAACGACGATTACACGTTATCGTAAACTCGGGCATAAGATTTTCGAGTATTTCCTCGTTTTAACAGGTAAGACTAACCTCTCACGCCTAGTTAACGCATGATTTGCGTTGCGTCACGACGAATGCAACGGGACTTGTCGTACTCGATGGGCGCGTCGAAAACGTTTCGAACAGAAAAAAAATAAAGACCGGAACGAGTGACGACATTTACGACGTTCCGGACTATGCTATCGATCCGCTTACTTTCGCGTGGCAAGAGAGAACGATCGTGACTAACAGCAGCAGAACGAATCCGGGGGCTTTACTAATCGAGTAGTTTGACCAAAGCGCGTTACGCGTTTCTTACGTAGACGGTGAATCTCTTTTCGTCATCATCCTTTTCTTCGACTACACATGGCTCTCTCGTTTTCTCATATTTCCGCTTTACTCTCTTTCTCTCTCTCTGTCTCTCTTTCTTAACCCGTCTATTCCCATCTCTCTCTCTCTGTCTCTTTCTCTCATACTATCCATCACTCTTTCGTAAACACGACGCAAAGTCTTCATCGTCGCATCACCCAACTAGAAACGCGTGTCACCGCTTATTAATTCATTCTAAAGCCACTACATAATCGCATTGCATAGCACCTTCCACCCATCTCCACGTTCGTTGGCTCGATTAATTTGAACAAAAAAGTATATAATTAACAAATCTAATACCTTTCTTTGGAAAGCATGGGGGGGTAACGATCACTGCGTGTTGGGAGCCAACGACGAACCGTCTCACTGCCGATGACTAATTACTATGTCATAATAGCGATCATACCGACTTCATGACTCTCTCTCTCGTCGATGTCACTTCGCCATCGTTCGTTCGTTCGTTCGTTCCGACGCGAGATACATACACAGCATTAGCGTATCGTAGAAATTAGGATTTCTGCTAAAGGAGCGAGGGGAAAAACGGATATCGGTGCAGTGCCTCGAAGGAGCCCTGTGGCTGCGAGCTTCGATGATGCATCATCGGCCGCACTAACGAACAAACGAGAACAAGAACAACAAGTTTAAAAAAAACTTTAACAGGGACCGAGTGATGAAGAACTGGTTTAATGTTTTTTAAAAACAGATGGGGCCGCGGCCAGCCGGATGATATCGGTGCAATCAATCTAGGAGATGAGAAATTCGACCCTGACTCGGATAAAAAGCCGCGCGCAGGACAAATACTATGGATCCGTGGTCTTACACGGCTACAGACGCAGGTAATTATCCCTATCTCTCTCATTCTCATCTCACCACTCTATCTTTCTCTCTCTCTCTGACTATCTGTCTCTCTCTCTCTATCTCTCTATCTATCTATCTCTCTATCACGATCAACATTCTTCGAGTCCTATCATCGAGTTGATCGAGCAGACATATATCGAAAAATAAGAAAAAAAAAAAAATATGATAGACATAATAAAAAGAAAAAGAGCAAAAAAAAGAACAGAGCCCAAAGATAATCGAAGCGTCCTCGTTGACTCCCGACAAAAAAAAACGGGAGCACGGGGTGCGATCTTCGCGTTACAGCCCATTTTTATTCTAGGAACTTTTATAGGAATCGCGAAACGACCACCGTCGGCATCATCCGTCTTTTAAAACATAATACGTATGTACTCGTTTTGCGAAAGGTACTGGCTATCTCCCACCGACAGAGAACGGTCGACTTACTCGCTTTCTTTTTATCGAATTTTTTTTTTTTTTTTTTCTTTTTCTAAAACTATCACACGATTTACATACTCCACTTATCCCGTCCTCCCACAACGAAGAATTCTCCTTCGGTTTCGTGTCGAAGGAAAAAAAAAAAGTAGATCGCTCGCTGAAAAGGAGTCAAAAGCGAGCGATCGGGACGCGAAGCGGAAGACGAAGATAATAATGCGCGTTGCGGCATCGCGTCGGCCCGGGTATATCGACTTTGGACGTTCGACAAAACGAAACTCGACTCGACGAAACGACTCTCGTATACTACGAACGTACGAAACCATCAACCGCGCGCGCTGTCGTGACTGAAAGGCACCAAAGGCCAAGACGCACCGTAGAGAGCGCATAGAGACTTTTAGCGCTACAGCCTTTCGCCCCCCTCCGCTCATCAAAAACCCCTCTCCGTTTCTTCCCCTTGAAAGATCCTCGATGCAGCGATCAAAAAAAGGTAACGAAAGAGAGTTACAAATCGACCACACGGTTCGTCGACGAGGACCACGGTCCTGGCGCTGCGGATTCGTATATCATCGAGCAGGATTATCCACCAAAAACGTTCCCACGAAAGCTCGTTAGAAACGTTATACATTACGGCCGTATGTTTATTGCCGTTATTATTATCGTCCTTGTTACTATTATTATTACCCTTGTCATCATCATCGTCATCGTCATATAAGCATTACTAACATAATCATTATTATTATTATTATTATTATTATTACTATTATTATTCTTCTTAGTATTATTGTTATTATTATTATTATTAATATCATCGTATCGGTACGTCTCCCCACGCCGTTATATCGCCCCCCGCCCGAAACCCCCCATTCGACGTACAGCTTGCTTTCCACGTAGCGCCACAAACAGATTTCGTCGACTAGAGCCAATTTAGCAATGGTCCACGCAGTCCTCGGCCAGAATCACTTTCTCTCGCTCTTTATCTCTTTATCTATTTCCGTCTGTTTCTCTCTCTATCCTCTTTCTATCTTTTTTCTTTCTTCATTTCAGTGTTTTAAAAAACGAAATATACGATGGACAAATCCGTTGTCGCGAGTAATCACGGAGCGTTTCTTTCTCTTCGATTTGTTCGCGACGACTCGATCGTCATCGAGAATTTATGAGATGAGAAAGAAGCACTTCGTAGATGAATCTCTCTTTTTTTTTTGAACTCGAAACGATCGAGATTGATTCGATCGATCGAGGCTGCGGCTCCGTTCGAGCAAGAGCCGCGAAAGATCGCAGAATTTTACGGACGCGCCTTTTTTCCTTTTATCCCGCTTTGCTATCCTCTTTCCCGTTTCTTTCCTCGATATATCTTTTCTTATATATTTCTCTAGATATTTTCCCCCCCATTTTACTCGAACTCTTTTCTTCCCCTCTTCCCTCACTGTCCGTCTTCGCGTTGTCCGATGTCTGTTTTTTATTCTCGTGCGGTTTATGCGAGCGACCTTTTAGCGAAAAATCTCGCGTAAGGTGAATCTTCTGCGCGAGTAAAGATCGAAGAGATAAATAAAAGGAAAACGGGAAATAGCGAAGACTCCGAATGGAGAAAGAAAAATGAAAGCGTGCTTCGAAAACAAAAAAATCGATCGTTAATTTACGCTAATCATATAAAACTGTATGTGTGACCTACTTTCAGACGAGCAATAGAACTCTGGTGCAGAATGTATCTGTGACAGGCAGATCCCCCTCTCAGGATTACCATATGGTTAGTTCGCAAAAATCCACTCTCCGCACTGTTTGGCCGTCTTGATGATCTGATTAACCGTTTCTATCTTGCGTACATAATTAATCTTTTTTTTTTCGTTGTGATTCTTACCTTTTTTTTTTTATTGGTTTGAAATGATTTTCCTCCTTATTTTTATGTATACTTTTAATTTACCTTTAATCTTTTTTTTTCGTCGACGTACTTCGATCACACGTACGAAAACCGTGTTCTGTTCGGGGCCCGCCGACTTTTGGTTATCCTTATTTCTTCCTTTTGCTTTTTACTCTCTCTTTTTCTCTATCTATTTTATTATATATTTATCTATATATCGGATACTGTATCTCTGTGTGCCTTTCACACGCCCCTCGTTACGTATTGAATGTTAACTTTGTTTCACACACTAACTGCTTGCGGATCGCGAGCCTCGGCTACTTTCAGATTCGTATTATACATATATATACGTACGTATACTGCTTTTATATCTTGCGACGTCCGATGATGACGATCTCGACGACGCGTGTGTTTGTCCGCGCGATTTCAGCCGCCTATGATACGTCGCAGCCGCTATCGTCGTATATCTTTTTCTGTTTTTCTACACTATTTAATTTTTTTCTTCGTCACTTCGTCACGTTATCACAATGGACACGTCCCTTTAGCCCACTTTTATGCACGCGTATCGCGAGCCTCTAAGGGATGGCGAACTTTCTTAATTAATTAAATTACTTTTGATACCTTAATTAAAAAAAAAATAGTAGTGGGTCACAAATTTACTTATATTATGTTAATAAGAAACTTGCTATTGCATCTTACCTAATAATTTTTTAATTCAAAGGTTTTTAATATTGGGTACCTAAAAGAGAAGTGGGTCACTGAAATGTGTGTGTGAGTCATTGGTTTGCCATCCCTTCTCTATAGGAATCGTCTTTCGAACGAATCTATACTCGATTTCCACCCTTTTCTCTTCTCTATCCTTCGGAAAAACGAAGAAATTTCTACAGATGCGCGTATAAAAACGGGCTCAGAGTGGATCGTGGAAGGAGCACGCGCTACCTTCACGCGAATGCCTCTTTTATTTCTTTTTCGTTCCTATATATTATTATCATTTTTTGTCTTTTTTCTTGAAATTTTGTGAAGCTTATCGTCGTGCGCGCGCTACAGCAATTTCGAGAAGGGTTCGATGAACCTAAATTTCCTTTTTGCAAGTATAACGTTGACGGTCGTTTGGCTGCCGCCGTGTGCTTCTCGATCTTTTTCTTTCGATTTCCTTAATCCCAAGTACTCGGATTTTTCGAGTACAACATCGATATTTTTTTTAGTTATCAATATTTTCTGTGTGCACGTGCGCGCGTACGCGTGTTATCCTCGTTCGGACTTTTTTTATAAGGGTGAGAGACGAGTGCAAGAAAAAAAAAAAATGAAAGATGTCCGAGCGAAGGAGTCACGTGATTCGTGCATCGCCGCCTACGTATATACGTGTCTCCCATATTTTATTTTCGCTATCTCTTTTTCTCTATCTCTCTCTCTCTCGATATAAAAAGAGTTGAGAAATATTCTTTTCATCTGTGTTTCGCTTTCTAGTGAGTAACAACCACGTTCATCGAAATTACGAACGCATTTCGCGTCGTGATTTCCTACCTTAACCCTCTTCGTTCCTTTTTTTTTTCTAATTATCTCTTTCTCTTTATATACATATATACCTAACGCAGTGTGGTATTTTGCTGTGATATTAACAGTGGCCGTATAATGTTATACCAATTACATTGTATCGATGTGTGTGTGCGTGTGGTTTGTGATACGAAAAATAAAAAAAAAAAGCGCGCGTACGACGCTCGCATTAGAGGCCGAGTGTCGTTTACACGTGCCGACGTTCAAATTATTTCTGCATCTTGTCTTTTAGTTCGACTCTTGGGACAAAGTGTTCCGGAGTAAAAGAAAAATATTAACGAATTCTCGTTTCTCTCTCTCATTCACTCATTCTCTCTCTTTCTTTCTTCGTTCGGTCCATTTTTGAAGAAAGAGAGAAGAAAATCGAGGAAAAAAAGTACGTTCGGTATTCATCGACGATCGTTTCGTAGGCATTACATTTATTATTTCCTGAAGCGTTTCTAACTCGAAGCGTTCATCAACGCTTTCACGTCTCAAATTTTTGTCGGAAATCTCGAAGGCCCTATCGAAAACGGGGTTCTACGGGTTTTTTCTAACGCGCTTCTCCATCCATTTCGCAATTTGGTCAAGGATTCTCGTCGTGATCTCTCCGACGATCCTCGCCTCTTTCTTCTTTTTCTTATTTTGCACCCATGGAAAACGTCGACGAAACGCCGCGGCTCGAGTGCCGTTGCTTCGGGCAAGAAGTTTCTAAAAAAAACGATCGAGAGAAACGCGAAATTTTCTCCGGATATAAAATGAGTGAACAACGAACAAAAAAAAAAAAAATAAAGCAAACGTTAGCTAGTTAACGTAGAAACGATAGAAAGAAGACTGATGGTATGATTTGTGGTTTGTTAGCCAGCGGAACCCATTCGAGAGACTGAGGTATAACGAGGCGGCAGTCTTGCCAGCCGCCACACTTATCCTGTCGGAGTACAAACAAGTACGTAGCTCACGTAGATCGCCTGCCGTAAATACGTTGTATTATGAAAGTTTACGTACGCATACACGTCGACGGATCGTCGATCCGTATCGTACGTACGAGCATCGTTGCAACGGCGTTCGCGGCGTCGTAGGTCGTTGCTGGCCGTCTCACCGTTGCTATCCTTCATCCTCGTCTCTCTCTTACTTGCTTCCTAGCTCGGAAGCCAATTATCGCTCGAGCTGTTGTATAATAAAGCTTGGTTCGTATTCGTGTGCGTATCTACGCGAATGCGCGACACGAGTTTTGCGAGCCACCATCATGGCTCGAAGGATCGATAGCTCGACGTGGTAGTTTTGGCTCCCTTTCCGGGAACGCGCGATGGATGGACGTTAGGGATGATGGACGCGATGGACTAGACGCTTGCTCGACTTTCTTCGATGCATCGATGATACGCGACCGACGTTTCGTCGCGGCAATGTGTTTTTTTTGTGTAGCAGGTGTGGGCTGGTCGGTGGGGTTTTGCCCGAGATACGGAAGAGAGCCGCAATTTGCCGGAAATCCACCGTCCACCCGCGCTTTTTCAGTAGTCTTAGCTGTCTGACAATGAGTGTGCTGCGTGTTTCCGTATATGCCAAACAGCAACGAGAAAGACCTCGAATACAGTCCACAGAACACCCTTTTTCTCTATCGTTGTCGACAGGACAATGTACCCCTGGTCTCGTCAAAATCTCGAGTCCCTCCTTTTTCTCTTTTTTTTTTCTTCTCACGTCTCTCTATCTTTATCCATTTATAAAATGACACCATTGGTGCGAGGAAACGACCGGTCATTCCTTTTATCCTTCCTATCCAACTTTGACCACATTGTCCAAACGCTCTCTCTCTCTCTTTACTCCTCTTTTGTTTTCTTTCTTACTTTTCATTATGCGAGTGTGCGTGTGCACGGTTGCCCAGTTTTGCATAGATCTTTTATTTTGTTTGCTCGACGTCTAACACGATCGTTGTGTGCGAGTGTCCATTGAGAATTACTTGTGACTCACCGATCTAACCCCCCCCCCACGTTTATATACTTCGTTCCTCGGCATGGTTCTCGCCGTCCGATGAAAAAATAACGTTCCTTCGTCTTTTTCAATGAACGAATCCGACGATCTTCCACGAGGTTATTACCTTGCTTATCGCGACTCGACCAACGAGATCTCTCGTAAAGTCGGAAAGTGTCTTTCGTTACATACAAACACACACACACACATACATGCAACACATAGACGTACTTATTGTGCGATCTTTACGAAGGAAACGAAACTCATCGTATATATACAGATGATATCGACGAAACTTGCTACGATCGGCCAACTTCGTATCCGATTGTGAACCAAGTGCCACGCTTATCGTACGACAAAAACTGCCTTCCAGGCTCTAGAAATACCACTCCATATTTAAACTCGTCATTTCTTCGCGCTATATCGCTAAACATCAACGATCTTTTCGATCCGTTGCAAAAGCGTGCGAGCACGGAACTCCGCATCGATACTATCTCGTAATCACGAGATTACGGCACTGGAATGATCATAGATCGAACGAAATTACGAGAATGAAATTATACGAGATTATTCTTACTATTATTATATCACGATAATCGGACTTCTTCCACACTAATCTTTTCTATTACCAGCTATACTCTATACTCTATATCTTATACCTACTCTCTATCTCTGGCGTGACGAACATACTATACAAGGTGTCCGGTTCCATGTAGTCAAGAGGAGGACTACATGTACACATCAAGGACTTGAATCGAAAAGTCTAATACCATTTTTCGAAATTCGACTTAGTTAACGAATTATTAACTAACAAAGATCGACCAATCACGGCGAGCAGCGACATTTAACGTTGTTTATCGTGGATTGCTCCTCCTACCGCTTCGTCTCTTGCCTAGCACGAGTGAACCGCCTTCCTTTCCTAATCGCCGTAATTGACCGATCTTTGTTAGTTAATAATTCATTAACTAAGCCGAATTTCGAAAAATGGTATTAGACATTTCGATTCCAATCATTGATATGTACACGTAGTCCTCCGCTTGACTACATGGATCCGGACACCATGTATTACGATAGTCACGAAGATACATTTCGTGACTCTCGCAATCTTTTTCTTCTTCTCTCGAGCGCGCTTCGAACAAATCGGTTCAGGACTGTTTGCGGACCATTTCTAATTGGAAAGTAACCGCGAGGAAGCGCGCCACGATTGGCAGCGAACGGGAAGACTTCGCCTGTACCGTTATTATTAAAAAGAAATATATACATTTGAGAATTTTTAGACGATGATTGAGCGGATAAAAGACGACGATGATCGCGACCCTTTCGCGTGAACGGTTTCCAACCCAAATATTCACACCTACTTGCGCGCGTAGGTAGGTACGCATAGCTGGGTAGATCGCGCATGTATGCCAAAGATCGTCCGCAATTTTTAGCTTGCACCTGGCGGTAGTACCAGTTACGATTAGCCGATCGCACTGCGACACCCGTATTTTTTTTCTCGTATTCCCTTCCAAGCTCTGAGCGGAATGTCGATGTCGAATACGACGCCCACGATTTATATATATATATATACATATGTGTGTGTGTAAATACGTCTATCACATAATATACGAACACGCCTACACGGAAGAACGATCAAGGAGAGATCAAGATTTGACGCGCGAGCGACCACTACACCCATACACGAATCCAATGATGACACGCAATGCCAACGAAGTATATCGCGAGGAAACGGAGAATGCCTTTACATAGGAGGGTAATCGTACGCGTTCCACATCAGGGGGATACGTTTTATATCCCCTCGATATCGCTTGAGAATGGCGAGAGTAGGAAAAGGGGCGACGAAAAACAAGGAAAAACTAAGGAACTCTGACGGATACGCGCTTACATCCGTACACATATATACATTAAACATGTCTAACACATACTCGTACACCTTCGTGCTGTTATACATCATAACATACACACACATTCATACGGAGGCGTTCGAAACGCACGCACATAAATGTATAGAACGTGACCAAGAGTGGGAAAAACGAGATAGGAAAATACGGCGCGCGCGCTTGTGTGTCGCTGGCCTGCCTCCTCGCTTCCTGATAGAATACGTCCTTCCCTGTTTTTGCAGCTTCGAGTAATCAGAGCGTTCAAGTCGACTCTGGAAGATCTGGAGGAGCGTCGCTCTGTCCATAGTTTACACAGCTTACACAGTATGCGCAGCTCACGCAGCCACACCGGCCCACGACCACTTTCTGACTTCACATACATTGACGAAGACTCGACAAACACCAACGTTCTCTACGCAGCCAAGTCCGGTTACAAGAATGCTGAGCAGGATCACGAGACGAACGCCAGGAGATCTAGGATGCAGTCGCTCAACAGCCCTACCTCGCCGTTGTTGCTCACCGTTCCCGGATCGACCAACGCGTACAACAACCATTATACCAGCCCCACCAATGCCGCCTCTACCAATAACAACAGATCCTCGTCCAACAACGCCCTCAATCAGCTCCTCAGCCCTAATTATACGATGCAGACGAGCAGTAACCCGGATACCAGCAACAACTCCTTGCTTCTCAGCTCCAACAATTTGGTCCTCCCGGAGTTGACCAAGCTCGTGCATGAGACCAGCATTTAAAGAAAAAAAAAAAAAAAAAAAAGCAGCTTTGCGCGTTGTTGCTCGCCCCCCCAACCCCCGCGTTTATTATCTCTCTCTCTCTAGCTCTTTCTTCTCTATTTCCTTAACCCAAAAAATCAACCCACTGTCTACCTTTATATCTCACATTGTCATCGTTGTTACTACATCGTCGATACTATTATATGATGGTGTTTTTTTCTATTCTTCTCTCCCCTCATGCATCTTCTTCTATCACCTACGACCGTAGGAAACGCTTATCCTACTCCGTTTCTTTTCCCCCTCAGAGTCGTATAACCGGGATACAGAGATCGTTCGATATCTTAGCGTTAAGTGTCATGTTTTTCATCGATTTTTTACGAGTATCTTTTATAGCTATACGAGTATCTTATCTCAGTAATTCTATTCCGTTTCGAAAGCTCAAAGTTCATACATTACCTTCGATCGTGCTTTGTATCCCGTTCGGACGACAAACTCTTACTTTTCCAATCACTCTTCTTGATTCCTCTTGACCTTTATAGATGCTTCGAACCCCTGAGCTCGAGGGCGAGCTTGCCTTTGTTATCCCATCACCGAGCTTCTTTTCTTTATTTATTTCTTCTTGCGAAAAGGGAAGCGCGATAACGCGAAAGGAGAAAGCGAAAAGTTCTGGACCGGAGGGACGGGACGTCGCGCGAAATTCGCAAGATCGTTCGTCCATGACAAACCCGTTGGATGGACTGAGATCGAACAAAACAAGAAGTACTTAAAACAAAAAAAAAGAATAAAAACACATCCATAAATCGGCGGAACGAATGGATCTTCGCGAAATTCGCCTCGTTCCATCATTTCCGAAAGAAAGTAAAAGGCACGCGCCAAAGTTCTCGCTTCCATCGCTTCTTTCTCGATTATCGAATTTTTTAATCACTGGGCGACATTCCGAATTTGTAAATACTTAGTCGTTGCTGTACGATATATCAAGAGGTGGGGGTAAATGAAGATTTCGGATCTCGAACGTTGCCTTTGTGGCTCTAATCGAAGTTCGACGCGAACCGATAGGGAGCCGACGTGCGTCTACGCGGACACGAGCTCGCATCCAGAGTTTTGCCTGTTTATAGAAAAAGCTCGCTTTATAAACTCGACTAGGTCGTTTTTCTTTATTGCGAATGATCGGTGCTTGCCAAACAGCTTCGATGGATTCCTTGCATCACTATTTCGATTTACCTATGTACGTGCCTACCTGCCTATCTACGATCCGATCTAATATGCGTACATTATCTTTGTCTACAATATTTGTCTATTTCTCTCTCTCTCTTTTGCTACATATTATATACATATATATACACGCACACATATACACTTTTTCTCTTTACACGTATACATACACGAAGATTTACTCGTGTATTTCTGGGTCGAACGCATCTGGAAGAAAGATCACGATCTATCTCGAGAGATCAAGAGTATTGTCGCGTTCCAGAGAGGTGGAATAAAAAAAAAAAGAATTTTTCTACACCTTTTAATCGCCATTGCACGCATGGGAACATTTATAAGCGTTCGAGGATAAGACAACGTGGCTAACAAAGAGACCGAAACGCGTATACGATTTATTGCATGTAGGAAAAGTACTCGGGTCCGCATAGGCGCGCGACGTTTTGTTTTTCTACTTTATTACTCTTTTACTTTTTTCTTTATATACAATCGAGAATGTACTTACCCTCTTTCTCTCCACGAACCTCCCAATCAATCTCGTCGCGATTTGCGGGAAGGGCCAGTTTTGCAGGGACAATCGTGGGAAAAAAAAGGTTACTTCATAAAGGGAGAGAAAGAGGGATAGGGGAGGGGTGAAAAGGCGATCAGCCTTTTCCCTCTTCGTTCGCGCGACTCGTCTTTTTTTTGGGTTCGCGATGTGCGAACATAACTCTTTCCCTTGTGTTTGTTTTTTTGTTTCTTTTTTAGACGATCGACAAACCTGTTTTTATAATAACGATTTATTTATGCGAAAGGAACGAAGCTTAATAAAAGTTAAAGTTGCGATCGATCGATGTTCGCCCGACGCAGGAAGTTTGGCACGTCGGACGAATCGCGAGAAAGTATATAATTTTTAAGAGCGCGTCGACAGACAATCTTTTTATTAATTTTTTCCGTTCGGATTTTTAGGTAAATTTAATATTACTTGTACTACTACTACTACTACTACCGCCACCGCTACTACTGCTAATACTTCTACTGCTATTACTACTACTGGTACCACAAGTATATTATTAATTAATATTAATTATTATTATTATTATTTAATTTAATATTATTTTATTTTTTAAGTTTTTTCGAACATCGTTTTTGTCGTCTGTACGTAAAGGATTATGGAAGCGGTCCGATCGTTTCACGTATCTACACGAGTATCGTCGGACCTCTCTCACGATCCGCATGTGTGCTACGTGTGTTCGTCTTTTTACGTACAAAAGATAAGTTTTATTAGCCAAAAAAGAAAAAAAGGAACATACAACCGGCGATGAAATCAGTTTTTCGCAACTTTTGCCGTTCTCCCGTTCCAGGATGTTCCCTCCTTTGTATCAGTTTCCGATTTCGCGATTGAAAACTACTTTTCCCGTTTTCCTTTTCAACCTATCGTATCCTTCTTTTCTATACTCCAGCTTGCGCTTTTCTACGCAAAAAAAAAAATAAAACAATGTACTTAACTTTCCTCCCTTTTCATCTTTCCTCAAGACTATCTTTACTTTCCTATTCCTTTCTGTATCTTTCTTTTTTTCTTTCAAAGCGATTGCTTAGAGCTTTCCTTTCTTCCACCTTTCCACGAATGATAGTGACAAAGCTTGGGACGTCTCGCGACAAGACGTTCGTCCCATCTTCTTTCGTTTTTTATTTATTTTTTTACAACCGTCGCTCGCACGATCACCGCTCACGTATCTATCTTTTTTAATGATCGATTGAAATACATGTGTCCGCTTACTGCCAGAGCGTTATTCAGAAGTTCGAAAGATAAAAGACGCGTAAGAGAGATACGAAATAAAGTGCTGGAAGAAGGTGTGGAAATAATGTAGTTATTAGGACCTTTCCCAATCGTTCTTGTGTCCGAAATGGAATCCTTACCGATCGGAATTGATTGTAAAAAAAAGGGAAAAGGAAAAATTGAAATGGTCGTTGGTCCGTGCGACGAGATTACTCGCAAAAAAAGAAATCTTAAAACGGAGAATGCGCGATCCGAGCTTTTCTCGAAGAAGATGAAGAAGAAAAGAGCACGAGCGAAAAAACGGTGCGTCGATGTTTCCTGGCCTTTCTTTTTGTTTTTTAAAATACGACTCGACTTCAGAGACGCGTAGAAACCTTTTTCACATTTTTTAATCGCCTTAACGTGAGTGCTGGCCGAGCATCCCTCGCACCGTATTTGACGTTCGTGCGTCGGGGAAGAAGAGGAATATTAAAAAAAGACTCGGACGACGGAAATAGTTTTTATTACGAGTACGACGACACGAAATATAACTGCCCGAAATTTCTCTATTTGAATTATTAAACTAAAGAAAAAAGGAAAAAAAAAAAATACAGTATAAATATAGCAACATCGTCAAACGGAATAGATACTTACGTTTATCTTCTTTTTTTCGTATGGTTCTCGTCTACCGATATTGAAAAGAAGAAGAAAATCCCTACGTCTTTTTACCGGACATTCGTGCGACGCGAATTTGAAACGACGTCTCGACGAGTCCTTTTTTCAATCGCAAAGAAAAAATTGGGGTGGGGGATGAGGGAGGAAAGTTATCTCGAAATTTCGCGGATTCGGCTGGCGTCGTTAAGATATAAAATCGCGTTCGTAAAAGTTACGCGATGATGTCTGGTTTTTAACCTAACGATACTGTTAGCTTGTTATCGCATAAAAGAAAAGAAATTTAGCGGATATATAGTTGACTATCGATTTAATATATGCATATGAAAATCTATATATATATATATATATAAATATTAATTATTATTGTAATTATAAATGATATTATTACATAAAATAAAGTTTAAGAGACGTTATTCAAATGTTTGTGAGAACAAGGTAAGCCAATCTTGGCCCGATATAATTTTGCACCACGATTCTCGATCACTATACTGTATCTCTCTTTTTCTCTCTTCACGATAGACAGACGAGTCTCGTTTCCTTCGACTCTTTTGTCTCTTTCTCGCTCTGTGTGTGTATTCTATCTTCTTTTTTTTTATTTAACTTTTCCTTTTCTTTACTCACCAATCGTCGTTTCTTATTTTCTCTTCTCCTACGAAAGAACGTTTCGTCGTAAAGTGATCGCTATAAATCGCGATCGATTCTAAAACGAAAGAAGGATACGAAAGATCATGGATCATTACGGCCTATGATTGACTAAAATATGACAAAAAGGGTTACGACGACTCCTCTTTCGTTCAACTTTAGAAAAGGCGAGTCTCTCGCTCGAAAAGGGTCGCTTTCTCGAGATAGATCCATCGTACACGTCGCCCTTCGTTCCTCTCTATTTTCTAATTCACGATGCATCATACTACACGCACACTTTACCAGCTCTATACGTGTTGAAAAGCCATTTTCAATGTACATACGTATTTCTATATATGTCTTTTTTACTATCACTTTTCTTTTGTATTACTCTATCTTTCTATCTCTATCTATCTATCTATCTATCTCTCTATCTCTCTCTCTCTTTCTCTCTCTTCTATCCCTCATCGATGTGTACATACATGCCCTTTTCGCATATCTACTTCCTTTCCGTTTATCCGACGCGAAAAGATCATCTCGCTGGGACCGATGGACATAAAATATATTTTTTAATCGTGCACGTCGCGATGTCTCTCGATGATAAACGAAACCTACTTCAACGAAGAGTTTTTCTTAATAACTATTTTACTTTTTAAAATAGCTTTCTATCCAGGGCTTTTCAAAGGTTTAGCGTAACACGCTCTCTTTGCTCGGCGAAAAAAAAAGAAATAAAACCTTCTCCGAGAATTCTCGTTCCTCGCGTCGCCGTCCTTCTCCGATATCTCTTCTCCTTTCTATCATCGTTCGTCCAATCATTTTTATGCGCGGATTTGCGATTCCGAAGAGTTATACGAAAAAATCGCATATATCTATCTAACTATTTTTCTATCGTATACTACCTACGTATATTTTATATCTATAAACGTAGCAAGACACGTATACGCTTCTTCGTCCTTTCGATGTCGGTGTCGTAACGCAAAGTTACTTACAGAATAGAAGGTGGCCTTTATTACTACTACTTTTTATTATACTTTCCTCGAAGAAAGAAGTTTACGGATGCGTCACGAAAGATTCCAATGTCGGTCGGATCTTTCAAGCAAACGACGTATGAATAAAACGATCAAACTTCGCGCCAACGAAATTCAATTTCCACAGGCAGTTATAACGGTTGAAAGGTGTTTCCGATCGATCGATAGATGATTTTCGCGGGAACGTTCAAGGACAATCGTTCGAATAGCTATTAACGACGTGAATGACACGGACGACACGAACGACTTCTTAGCCTATTTTCTACGTTCTCTAGTTCGTACGTTAATAATTACCGTAAGACTGTACTATTGACTTTTTAAAAATAGAAAAGAAAGAAAGTGGAAAAAATCTTCGGCGGAGTTTATGATCGTTCGATCATCAATATGTAGGTATAAGTTTCAGACTAACTATCAAGAAATCCAACGTAGAAGCGCGTAACTTTTGTACATAGTCTTATCTACTCTCTATCGCATAATCAGTACTATGCAGCATCTTTATGTGTGTCTCCTGTAAAAACGCTAGACTTTTTCTCTGCTAAGAATAGTATTAATATAAATGAAATTGTCTCTAACTATTATACCATGTTCCTTCGAATCTACGTCCATATAACGCGTCGTCGAGTCTAGACGAGGATCGAAATATGGATTTAAAGATAATCTTCGTGGAAAACGCGATCGACGAAGATCTCCAACTACGATTTTAAAAGTGCAGGAGCTTCTGGCACGACTCTTTTTTACAATTTTGTCTATATATATCACCAATTTACGATCTTATATAGTCTCCATCTATTTGTATAAAAATTTACCTCAGCACTTCATTCTCGCTAGTAGATCGATCCGTATTATTCAAGTCCTTGGTCGATCGACGATAGAACGGGCTTGACACGTGCATCTCGGTCTATTAACGTCAAATCGACTACCTAAAAGCAAAAAAAAATCAAATAAAATATCCGATAACGTTATCGAGCCCGTTTCTATCTTCAAGATCATTGGTACGAAGCTTCATCGGGAGTCGATACCGAGTACCATGTTTACGATACTACTCGTTACGTATCCTGAAACTTGATGGATTTCACGAGATTATTCAATCTCCTGACGCTATAACGAGTCTTATCGTTCATAGGTAGCTCGACCACTCCGCAAAGCGAAATGCCAACGGTGTTCCGTGAAACGGTTTTAACACTTTGAGTCCAATACGGTCTCTTTATGGGTTTGACGTCGGTCGAGTTCTCGCGAAATCTTTAGCAGCAATCACGCCAAAACCGTTTTCGACAGCTCGATTAATCACCGAGTGTGGCTATAATCGCTTCTTGCATGGCGAAAATGTGAGCGCACTTTCCGATCGTGTCGCGAGCACGGAAACTTCGATTATTCCAACATTCTCTGGTACATAGAACGATTTATCCTTGTGATCTTATTCGGTTATACGCCGAACGAGACTTTCAAAAGCTGAAAGTGATAAAACGATATCCAGGTTGAGACGTTGAGTACGTTAAAACACAAATGGACGTAGAAGATCGTCTGTTACCTGGATATTGGCCGTGACGATGGATAATTGTACCATACTGGCTCTGATTAAAAAATAGATTTTCAATATATCGAGTAACAAGCCTGATTTGGGCTTGGTACGAAGCCAGAGGTACTGATTTATCCAAAGCCGGGCCGAATCACCGAACACCGATTACCAAGGAATCGCACGGCACCATTTCGAGGAGTGGTGTCTTGCATGCATTATTGCCCGTTACACCCTCTTGTAACCATTATATTATCCTTTACTCTTGAAGGTGATAGGTGGCGAGTTGCAGGAACGTTTGATACCGGTACCCTACAGCAAGAGTTCGACAGACCAAGCTGTAAGCGCTCCTTCTTGCTCTCTCTCTCTCTCTCTCTATCTCTCACTCTCTCACTCTCTATCTATCTCTTTCTTTCTCTCTATTTTTCTCTTTGTCTATCTCTCTGTCTTTCTTTCTTTAGCTCTGTCTATACCTACTTCACGCTATCTTTGTTCTCACACCGTCTGTCTTTCTTTCATTCACGAACTCTTAGCGATTTCGATCGCACTCTTTCTTCGTCAAACTTTTCGAAAAAGTACGAACCAACTTAATTCTTATCTCGATTCGTTCCATTTGAATAAATCACCGTGTCTCGAATGCTTTGCTTATTCGATCGAAATCGCTCTTTCCGTTTCTGTGTCGATCGCTGCTTGCTCGCTAACTCGGCTATATTATTCTTTATTAACATCCCGCTTAGTATTTTCCCTTTGATATAACTTTTCTTGTTTTACTATATTTATTTCTTTTGATCCACGTTCGCGTTATTACATCGAACGTTAATCGATTCTTTTTATATTTTTAATATCGTCTCTAGATTTGCACACTCTCTCTTTCTTTCACACTATCTCTTATGTATCTTTCTACTTCTCTATCTTTCTATCTCTATAAAAATACGTATTCTCTATAGCTGACTCTCCGAGCAGTCGAACTTTTCTATATTTGCCAAAGAGCTTTGTACTCGTCGTATGTCAGCTTCGCTCTCCTACTCTCTTCGTTCCATACTATTCTTCGACAACGTTCGTTCCTTTTTCTAACGACGATAGTTTCACCTTTAACCGATCGTCTGTCTCTCTTTCCGACGAATCCGTGTTTCCTGCTGAACGAGAGAGAGGGAGAGAGAGAGAGAGGGAGAGGAACGATCGGCTAATGGACATTAGTGACATACGATCGCTTGTCGCTTGAACAGAATGCTTTTAACCCTTTCACGGTGGTCACTTGGCACGCTTCGTTTCTCGCTTAATTTCTCTATCGATTTCGAAGAGTCACGCGCGTGTTTGAAGCAAGGGTGGTCGCTAATCTTCCTCTAAACGCGATACAACTCCAAAAAAACCTTTCATCGACCGCTCTCGATCGTTACAGCGTAGTTTAGACGTTCTCCAAACTCAGATTAAGAAAAAAAAAATATATACGATAAAAATGCTTTGTTACATTTTTATACGATAAAGAAGCCATGCCGAGAAAAATTAGAACGAAACGCTCTAGTAAGCTTACTTTTTGCGTGCTAGGATAAGTAGAGACATAGAAATGAAAAGTTTTTACACATATTTTGCTTCGCGAAAACGCCTTGGGTTTGCCGTTCAAATCTACGAGGTTATTCCTGAATTACTCATTTCACGCTGTTTTAATCATCGAAAGCGAAAAGGCATGCTTATGTTTCCCAAAGGTATCCTTCTATCTCTCTCTCTTTTTCTTTCTCTCTTTCTCTCTATCTCTCTATCTTTCTCTCTTTCTCTTCTCTCTCTCCGTGTCTCTGTCATGCGCAATACTTTTGTCGGCGAAGAATCCAAAGAATCGTCGGCTCGCGATAACGTAAAAGAGGTCACCGTAACGTCCGTTTGCAGATTTAGCTCTCTGTAGCCGTCCAACCTGCCATACCCGTATTCTCTCATATTCGTTTCGACGAGCGTGTCTATTTTTTAACCGTACGCATTCTACACACGGCCACGATTCTACGTAGACGATACTACCTCTTTCCTATCGTAGAAACGCTTTTTTTTTTTTCATTTTTCTCTCTCGGCGTTATCACCCACTCGAAGCGGCCACTACTTCTTTCTCTCTCTCTCTGTTTCTCGAGGTCAAGGTCGTGACCTTTTCTCCGGAAGAGACATTTATTTTACCTCCAACGACTCTTCGTCTCACGGCAATGGTTACGTTACGCCATCGGAGATCGAGCGATCGAGCGATCGAGCGTGAAAAAGCTTTTGCCACGTCCGATTATCCGCTCGTTGTCTCTCCCTCTCTCTCTTTCCCTCAGTATAACCCTCTTTCTTTCTTTCTTTCTTTCTCTTTCACATCGAAGCGTGACGCAATCGCTCGCTCGTCAATGATTCTTGTCAGGGCCGATTCGCTCTCTCTCCTCTTCCACTGAGAGTGTTTCGAGAGAGGAAGTTAGAGGGTGGGGAAAAACCTCGTCCCCTTCTCCTTGATCACGCCTCAAGTGGAAAACGTCCTCATCCAGCAGACATTCGACGAGAGGCTCGGGGGAGGAATCTCGGATTTTCTCCCTTTTCTCTTCTTCTCACTTTTTTCACCCTTTTTTCTCTCTCTATTTCTCTTTTTTCTCTATTTCTTCTCTCTGTGAAAACCCCTTTTTTCGCGAAGTACCCTATGTCGTGCTTCTTGCACGCATGGGTACTACACGCGTCTTACATTTTAGATCCCTTTTTACTGTCATTAGTATTACAAAACGTGCCGGGATTATTATTATTATTATTATTCTATTCACGTTGTTCTTCTTATACTTCTTAATACATCACGATGTCATGATATTTTCAAACACGAATTCAACATTGCACGTTTAACTTTTGGAAGAACACATACACGATATACTTCTTTTTCGAGCTTGCTCCAGCTTTTGGCCCTTTTTTTTTTCGTTTCCACATAATGTCACACCGATGATATTTTTCAAACGCTTGCACCATTAAGTTTCACGGTATACCGAAGCTCTTCTTTCTTTTTATTATTTTTCCATTAGTCTGAATACTCGCGTCCATCTTGTCCGTTGGGATTTCTCGGTATACGCTGTCAATTATTATTAGAAGATCGATCGGTGAATGATACACAGACACGGGGAAATAACTCGGAGAACTGCGATCGTTTTTTCGTACTCTTCGAGTTATACGTTTCTATCACTGTCCGACCAAACTCGGACTTTACTACTTACGTACCGCGAGAGTTTCGTCTTGGCAGCCTTCGCGTCACCGTAGACGAACGCGATTCCGCACCGATCGATCTCAGCACTTATTATTCCATCGTGTTTTCATGTGATTTCGTTACACAGCTGTCTATGATAGTCGTTGCCAATGATTTCGTTAAATAACTTTGCACCGAAGAATCGTCCACGTTGTCTCGCCTTCGTCGATGGAATTTTTTTTTTTTTTTTCCTTCGATTAATTAAATATTAGTATGAAATATATTTAAGATCCATTGTCGAAAGGTTTTACAACGTAGACCGTTCGATCGAACGTACGCGAAGAGAAGCACGCGAGAATACTTAAAAAAATTTGAGAGATACTTGAAAGGGTCATTCGCCAGGTCGCTCTCTCTTCGTGTACGCGAGATGCCACGAAGCGTTAATTTATATTGCATTTATACGTGTTCTTTCTATGTGTAATACGTATGTGTGATGTATGGTATATTTATATATAAGTTAACACAAGGTAAGGTAAGAAAAGCGTTGCGAAAAGATACGAAGCTAAGAAAAAATGGGAAGAACGAAGGAATAAAAAAAAAAAAGACAAAACGAGGAAAATAAAAGAAAAAAAGAAGAAATACGGGTCACCAAAAAGAATTCGACGGTGGAAAAAAGAAGGTTTGCACCGCGTAATCGCAACGTTGTTGAGGAAAAGCGCGCGAAAGCTTCTGGCTTTGAGAGCTTCGCGAACGATCGGCACTCTAAGAGGCGAAGGACTCTCTCTCTCTCACTCCTATCTTTCTTTCTTTCTCTACTCTCTTTACCATATTTTTTTTTCTCTCTCGTTTGAAAATTATCCTCTCGTCCCCACGTGATCTCGACATCGAACGTCCCACCCTTTTCCCATCGACCAAGCACAGAGAATTCGATCTCACCGTCGAGAGAGTCGTCGCTCAAGAAATAGCGTGCACGTTAAATATCGAAGAGAAAAAGTGCCGAGATGCGCGGAGATCGTCGAAGCGCGACTAATCAGCGTAAGTATTTACATTTTACAATGTTTACGCGGGGCCTCGTTATAATATCTTCTCCTATCCACGTAAATGCATCGTTTTAACGATCTTCCCATCGAGGTGAGCGCAACAAAAAAAAGCAGGAGAAGGAAAACCATCGAGGTTTTCTTCCTCTCGACGTACGAAAGAAAAAGTACAACAAAAAAAAGACGAGAAAACTGAAAGCAGAACTAATAAAGAAAGTGGGAAGAAGAAAAGCACGACGAGAGGATGGTGATTCTAGAAAGCAGCGACTAGTTTCTTTTTTTTTAACTAACGGACATTCTTCGCAGAGTTTATTGCGTTCTTGCACAATGCTGTGATTGGCTGTTTTAAGAGGAGAAAAGAAGATGCATGTGCCGCAGCCTCGAAAGACGTTACTCGTGCTATATTTTTACATATACATATATACGTAGGTATATAATCGCCTGGCTGCTTTTTACCGTGCGTAAGTTTTTGCGTGAGAATGTTTTATCGAATATACGTATGTACATACTATACATATGTATATATGTATGTGTATTTGAAATTTTTTCTTATAATCTATTTTATTATCGTTAGATAAATACACTTATTATCGAACACACGCACATGCACTCTTCGGCACGAAAAAAATATTTTATCGACGCACCACCAATTCGATTATCGCAACGTCGCTATGCCTCCACCCAAGCTCTCTTTTGCTTACGATCTTAGCCCGTCTCTTCGAACGATCTTCACAGAATGCCTCTCGTTCCTTCTAAAACGTCTCGTCCTTTTCCTTTTCCATATATTCCTTTTCCTAAAAGATTTAATCGAGGGAGACGAAAACGTTTGATCGCGTGAGGAGATTGGCTTTAGCATATATTCGCTCCCATTGACGCAAAGGATCTCCTTGGAGCGTCTCGCGAACCTGACCAATTCTAAATATTAAAAACAAGCCCAAAAATCGTACGACAAATTATCGTTTAGACGGATTTATTAATTGTACAATACTATAGACGCATACGTGCAGGATGGAGCGAGAAGGTAAGACCAGAATTTTCATTCGGCAATGAGTATTCTGCGTTTGTTAATTGATTGTCGTACTCGTTGTTCCTACTGCTGCTTTCTAATCTCGGCCAACTAATATCCATTTCTGTTGTTTCATAAGAAAACAAGGAAAAAATTGGTTATAAAATATTTTGGCCGAGGTTTGGAAAAAACGACGAGTTTAGCATCGCTAACGACGCTTCTTCCGTGCATTGTCGTTACTTTCGATGATTTCGGTACGTGAAAGAGGCAAGTGGATTGGCCTCGACTTTGCCTATTTCTTCTTTTACTCGCTCTATTTCTATCTCTACGCCTCTATCCTCTCTGTTTCTATCTACGTTTTCTCTATTTCTCTATCTCTATCTCTCTTCCTTGTCTGGATCGTATCCTTTCAAGGAGAAGGCTAAAACGGAGTCACGAAGGAAACGAAAGACGCATTCTGTATCAAAATTCTTAGAAAAACTATGAAACAATGCGTTCGTACGGCGAGCGACGTTCGCGAAGAGAAATTATAATGGGGAAATAAACAGAAGAAATGGTAGAAGTACGAGAAGAGGAAAAAGGAAAGAAAGGCATTGGACAAATCGGTAGGAAATGTTCGGTCGAATCGGTGCATGTGGTGTGTTGCGCGGCATATCGATAGCCGAAGGCCGTCGACGTCGGTAGAATTCTACCGAGTCGTTCTCTTCCTCGTGGAAAAAGCAGGGAAGGAAACGCGTGGAAGCCTATCGACGTCGACAACCTTGACCTTGCGCCTAATATTGCCTCGCTGCGCAGGCTCTCGGAGCTCTGCTAGTTTTTTGCCATATCTTGTGGCCGCTGCTTTCTGTTTGTTCAAATATATATATGTATACGTATATTTATACATGTACATGCATATATTTCATTGATTTCGTAACCTTGCTTCGGAGATCGATCTTCACCCTAATCTATGACAAAACTTGTTAAAATAACGGCATGATCCTCCCTTAAAAAAGAAAACCAAGAAATTAAAATACAAAAGATCGATCTCCAAAAAAATCGAGAAGCCCTTTATCGTCCGGCTCGAAAAATCGTAACGAATCGATTCGAAACGAAACTGAACCGTACGAATGAATGGGCAAAGGTGATCAATTTGGTAGAATCGATGGTTTGACAGGAAGGATTTCCATTCCAGATCCGCGTAGTGAACGCATTTCGGCAGGGCCTAGACGCGCGCTACGGCGAGCATAGCAGCAGCGCGTTGGCGGAGGTACTGAGGAAGCAGTCACCGTTCAGTAAGCGGCTATCACAGACGAGCAGCATCGAGTACGCGGACAACATACCGGACGAGCTGACCATACCAGAGATCGACGTCGAGAGGCTGTCCAGTCATAGTCACACCGAGACAGCAGTCTAGAAAAAAAGACCGCCTCGCGCAGCTGCACCACCGCGACCCTGACTTTGCCGGCGACCTCCACTCCACCCTCTCCTCGATCTCACCTCCTTTCCTTCCTCGCTACTATTCTTCGTCGGCGGTCGATGGGTCGAGGCGAGGGGGGGCAGGTGAGGGTGCTGAGGGAAAAAAGGGGAGGCAGGAAGGAGACGAGGCTTCGTTCCCGGAGAAAATCCGCGAAGCGTCCTCCGGGACACGACGGTGATCTTCCGATTGCGGTTTAGAGAAAAGTCGTCTATATTCGTCCTTGCGGCCGTAGCTGATCCGTGCGGAAACACCAATTATAATATTACCAAAGCAACGCACCACTGCCTCCGTTATGTTTAGTCTTTGCGTTCTGATCGTCGTTTCATCGCCGTCGCCGCTGCCGCCGCCATCGCCGTTCGCCATCGTTGTCGTCGTTGCCATCGCCATTTGCCATCGGTATCGCCATCGATAATTTTACCATCGATATCGTCGTTCTGTTAATTCGTCCTCCTCTATCACCTACTCCTTCTCCTCCTCTTCGTCGTCTTAATCTTCTCTTCTTCTATTACTACTACTACTATTATTACTATTACTGTTATTACTACTACTACTACTACTATTACTATTATTACTACTACTACTACTATTACTATTACTACTATTACTACTTATTCTTCGTTTTGGCTCGTATCTTATCGAGTATACGTACGTTCGACGCACCGCTTTTTGGGAACGAAGCGCGAGAATTGAGGGAAGATCAGAGAGAGAGAGAGACATGGGAGAATTTTTCTCGTTATATTTTCTCGTAATTGTTCATCGCTGAAGTTAGGTTTAATTAAAAAGAGGAAACACCGTCAGGTGCACGCACATACGCACGCTGTTTCTCCTTGTCTCTCTCTCTCTCGTTCTTTTTCTCTCCCTTTTTCTCGATCTCTCAATGTCTCTCCCTTTTTTCTGGCACTTCCTTCGAGTTCTCTATCTCTTCGCGCGCGACTTAAAAATGATCTAGTCACTAGTTATTATCGCTATAATATTTTTGCCAACATACTCTGCACAGGGGGTGCCTTAAATGAGAAGTTTAAAAAACAAATGTGTTGTTTTAGACGTCACACGTAGATACGGTGGTTACACAGATACGATTCGTGAGGATTGTTATATCTAAATGAAACTCGTGCGGTTACTTCTCTTTGTTCTAGTAGAACTAACATTGTCATTATTATTATTATTACTACTATTACGATAAATATTTGCTAATTATACCATTTCTTCTTCTTGGCTATGCGCAGATCGCCACGACATTGCCATTATTACGCTTAAATCGATGCGCAAACGGTTTCCGATTAGTGAGAACGTCTACGTGAATCGATAGGAAGAGGGATTTCTTCTTTTTTTCTTACCGTTTGTCGCTCTCTTTTTCTTTACTTCGCGTAGCCACGAAGTCGTACGCATACTCTCGCGGGATACGTCTTTTCCGTGTTATCGTTTTTATTAAAGTTAAGCCACGATACTTAAAGAGAAGGAGAAGATGAAGAGAAGAATAGCTAGATCGAAAAGGGAGAGAAAGAGAGAGAGAGAATCGAATATCCGATCGTAACGCGTTCACGAAGTTTCCACGAAGTTAGTAGCCATTCCGATCGATATTCGTAGTTTGGATTTACGTTCGAATTTTTGTCATTTTCGAAAGAGGCGACGTAGAAACTTTCCAAGTTACCTGAACGAAGGGAAAAAGGAAAATAAAAGGGGAGAAACAAGAGAACGAAGCTCGTGCGTCCGCGTACGCGTTTTTACCATCGTTACCACCGTTAAATACCATCGTCGTTATATTATTGTTATTGTTAATTTTCGTCGTTATATTATTATTATTATTACTATTATTAGTAATCTATTATTATTAAAGAAAAAAAGAACAAAGAGCGACCGTTTGTCTTAGGCCTCTAAAAGTTGGATAGGACTTAGTTTCGAACGGATAAAGAAAGAAAAAAAATGAACAAAAAAGATGAAATAGAGGCTCGGAAGGCCTACATATTACTGCACCTTATTCTAGTCTTAAGCACTCTGTATGCCTTACACTGCCAAACGATAAAGACGCGCCGTTGTTATTATCGAGAGATACCTTTACGTTTTTAACGCGCACACGACGTAGCGCGTTGTTTATTTTACGCGCTCGTCGTGCATCCTCTATCGCCATTCTTCTCGTCTTTACGAATTCACATAATATTTTCTTCTCTGTTCATCCCTACCACTCCCGTGTAAATGATCGTCCTTCCTTACGTCGACGTCTCGATTGTCTCAGGATTGCAACAAAAAAAAAAAGAACAATTTGACTTTTTCTCTTCTTTCTCCCCTTTTCTTTTTTCTTTCTTAACCCCCACACATCCCTTTTTCTTCATACTTGATCTAATTAAAGAAAAGATAGGCGAAGAGGAAGAAGGCAACGATTGCTACTAACTTTACGAAAGGCTTTGTCGAATTACATTACGCGAAATCAAAAGGAAAAAAAAAAAAAATACTAGATAAATAAAAAGAAGAAAAGGAGAAGAGTATCGGTCAAGGTCGATGGTCACGGAACCGTGGGATCGAAATAATTAGTATCGTTACTACCCACGATGAATTATTTCGTCGATCCGCGGTTTTCATGTTATTTTTCCTTGCGATCCTTAAGCTTTTTCGTCAAACACGTCTTTCCAACGCGTCGTTGGTATTCGATCTCGCGGTCTTTCGCATATTACTACTACTATTACTATTACTACTACTACTACTACTATTATTGATACTACTACTACTACTATTATTATTATAGCTTTACCTAAAAGCGGTGCGATACTTGAACGTCGGTATTCGATCGAATGCGAAGATAGAATCGTTGGAAGGATATTGATGGATCCTATTTGCGAAACGTTGCCGACCTTTTGTAAAATATATTTTTCATTTCGGCCATAGGCGTAAAGTACGAGCATAGAATTCGTGAGACGTTCTCTCTCACTCTACCTCTCTCTTTTCGCAATTTCCCCCTCTCCCCATTTTGCGTATCGTTCAAAGACGCTTCGAACTCGGCTTTCGGTACTCACGAATTCCTCGCTCGAAATCTTTACGGTTGATGCGTTATCCTATGAGCGTGTAAGCAATAAAAACGAGGAGAGATAATTATAAAAAAAAGGGAAAAAAAAATGAAAAAGGTCGGCACGATTCCAAAACGCGTATAGGCACCGCGTTCTCACGAGGAAGGTATCCGACATCTTCAGCGTTTGGTGTCGGTCCCTCGATGAACGAGCGATTACGACGTACGACATACGTTATCCAGGCCAAGGCGAATAGAAAAGTAGAGGAAAAAAAAAAAAGAACCTTTTTTTCTCGGCGCCGAATAGACGCCTCGAATACCTTGTATTACTATGCGGATCTATCAAAAGTGTAATTATATTTTACATACCTACTAATGTTTATTCTCCCTGTTAGAAATTTGTCGTTTATTTTAGTAATTAAAGATTACGAGTTACTTACAATATAAGAAAGCAACACTTGTAACGTTAATCCGTTATTCTCGCGATAAATATCGTCGTCATCCTGCCGGTCGTCATCGCCATTCTCCACGAAGTACTCCCCCCTTTTAAACCTATTCCCAAGATCGGTCATCGTCCCAGTAATCAATAACCGTATATATTCGCGGCCGAATGTGACGCGCGCGTACGTATCTTTTGCGTGACACCTTCTCATCCTCGGTAGAGATTTTAACGCGATAGTCTTTGTTAAACGTTGAGAAATCGCGCGATATCGCGTTGCAAAAGTTGTACACGACACGTCTCATACGAGATATATATTCAAAATAAAGATCCAATCGATCGAGGAACGATCGATTCGATCTCTCGATCGTTTCCAATTAAAATCGTGGAAAAAAAAAAGAGGACACGCCGCTCGGTTCCTCGACGTTTCTTCACGATCGTGCGAGACAGCGAGACAGCGTCAAGTTCATCACTGCGATTGGGACCAAATCTCGATCATCGCCAAAACGCGGATTAAAAAAAAGGCGGAAATAGAGGAAGTAGAGACATAAAAAAAAAAAATAATAGAAGAAGCGAAGAAAAGAACGACGAGGGGGACGCGGAAGAAGAAAAAAAAAGCACGCTCCTCTCCGTGTTAGATCCAATTTTGATTTCCAACCCTTCTCTCTCTCCCCTTTTTTGTCTTTTCATCGTGCTTAGTACCTTGATATCTCCTTTGCCGATCGCATCTTTAAATTCCTTCCGATATTGGCTACGTCCGAATCGATTGCCGTGATCGATTAGGCGAAAGGTGCGACAGGACGGAAGGTGGCGAGTACCTAGAAAGTCCTTGTTTTCCTCCTTCGGAATCTTTCGACGTCGCGCTTTACGATCTCGAATTGTTCTAATTGATGTGTACGTACATATGTGCGCGTTTGTATGTCTCTGAAAAAAAATAAAATGTGCACGCGCACATACGTACGACGCAACGCGCGGAGACGCCGATTCGCAAAGAACCGCGTCTAGATTAAACGCGGTCCACGATTCCGACTGGTTAAACGTTATACAACTAAAATATATATATGCATATATATACATATATAAATATATATATATTTATCGAAGTTAAAGATATGACAAATTTTAGTAATGTTGGAACGATGCTTCGTATATAATTGCAAGAGCAAACGAAATAATAATAATAACGATTAAGGAAAGAGAACGAGAAACCGCGAAGGAACGACGGCTAAATTGTAAGACGATTTTTTTCGTCCGTATGCGACGAAAATAATAAAAAAAAAAAAACAAATAAGAACACTGGAGGAGAATATGTGTCACTGTGCGTGCGCTCGTGTGTGTGTGTGCGTGAGTGAGTGAGTGTGAGTAAAAAGCGTAAACGTTGATTAAATAAAAAAAAAAATTATTCGCGCTTTCCGCTGTGAAATACAATCTTGTCGCGGGCGATCGTACGTGAACGCTGCAAAACATTCAATGGAACACGCTCCCCTTCGCTTAATATCGTTTAGAGGTAAAAGATAACAAAAAAAAAAATAATAAAGAAAACGAAGATAGTCAAAAATCGAGAGACAATGCAGCGGAAAAAGTTTAAAGGGAGATAAATGGTGCTAGATCTTAAAAATGACGTAGCAAAGTAGAATTAAAAAATACTAGCCGTCGGTTTTCGCGATGAACCACGCGCGCGTTCCTTCCTCTTGCCCGATCGTGAAAGATCGGACAACTTCGCGAGGGACGAGTCTTCGAGTCTCTTCTTCATTCACGAATTCTCATCTCGGTCGTTTCTCTTCCTATCTTTGCTCGCTTGGAGATCATAAGCTACACCCATTTTTCGATCCCACGTTGATACGTTTCACCCCTCTCGTCGTCACTTTTCGTCGCAAACGGGAAAAAACTGTCGACGAGAAATCGAAGTGAATTTTTTTTTTTAAACGACGATCCAAAATCTTATTTCGCGTTTTTGAATCGGCAAACAAAAGTCCCGCTATTTCGTACGGATTTTCGGTTTTCATTCTTTCACGAATGTCTGGCCGCGTCCAACACCCCTCCACTCGAATTGATCTCATCGTTGAAAAAAATCCTCACCGGCTCCTCGATATTATTTACGAATAAACGCGCAATTGCTACGTAATTACGGATATTACCCTACCCCTCGATAAGAGTCACGAAAATTGTAATCTATTAAACTAAACTAGTTATATATACGCATATACGTATGTATTATATATACATATTACCCTCGTTCCTCGTCAAACCGGCTGCAGGTTGCCACGCATGGCCAGTTGTATAGGGATATAAGAAAAGAAATTAAAAAAAAAAAAAATACTGAGAATACGCGTCAGATGCGTACGGTAAAACATCAGCTGATCGAGACGCTCGTGCCACGACATATACAAAAAAAACGGCGCGAAAGGAACAATTTTTTTTTTGATGAGAGGGCGTACACGTACCTATGTAACGATTATGAAGGTAGAATATAATCCGCTAATTGAACGAAGACGGAATAAAAGAGAAACAAAAAAAAAAAAGAGAGAAAGATACAAAGAAACGATATTTCTCTAGTTGCTTCTCGAAAGTCGCCGAAGAAAGAATGAGATCGAATGTCGCGATGCGTCCTTGTGTGTGTACGTGTATATATAACACACACACACATATATGTACACATACACACATTGTTTGTTTACATTTTAATATATATGTATATGTATAGCGGTTGAGTAACGCCAACGAGTTCCGGACGCGAACTCGTGATTATAAATACAAAACACGTAGAACTAAAGGGATACGTAGTGTTAATAAAAATAATCGTTAAACAAAAAAGAAAATAACAATCTAGAGTCACAATGTGCTCGATCGTTCGCTTTCGAAGACGGCCTTCTACGGGTGATTCGATCGATTCGTTAACTTTCTCTCGCTTTGCGTGCCTCTCGTGGCACGACGCGATCGTAAATTATAAAAATGTCGAACAACGTCGAAAATAGGGTACCAACGATCGAATCGCAAGGAGAATGCCATCTTCGAAACGCGAAAGAGATTAGGAATGCGTTCTTCTCGCCGAAAATCGCGCCTATGTCCGCCTCTACGTGTAAATAATCTCGGATCGCTCTTCGCTTATACGAATAAATGAAAAGTAAGGAAAAGGATTCTATTTAATAAGGGACAGGCAATGGGGAGGGATGGGGAGGAGAATAGGCCTCGAAACATATCGAGGTACTCGACGGGTAGAAGATTTTTACGTTTTCCGTACGAGCAAGAATTCGAACCAGGAAAGAGTTGGAGAGAGGGAGAGCGATTTTTGTGAAATGTACTTATAAATATAAATAGTATAAATATATACATATATATAAAGATATACATAATTATACATAAAAAAAAAAGCCGCATCCAATTAGCTATTTATGAACGATCGTCTAACCGTAACAAAAAAAAAAAAAAGAGAGAATTAAGCAGGAAATAAAGTCCCGCGGAGTCATGTGCGTGCGTGGGTGGGTGCGTGCGTGAGTGTGCGTGTGCGATATTACGGAGGCTCTAAACGATTCTCATCCCACGTGGTTATGGTTTCGAGAAATAATAATAATAATTTAAAGTAAAAAAAAAAAAAAAGTGGAATAATAAAATATCGAAAGGAGGAACTGTTGCGCCACGGTGAAAATGTTTTTAGCCGTAATGTTTAAATGTGTGTGTCACGTAAATGTGAAATAAACTTCGAAGATGAAATCCACTGCACGCTTGTCGCATGGAGAGAGAGCGAAAAAGAGTCGATTTTCATGCCGGTCTCCGTGACAGCACGAGTTTCTCGCGATCCTGGCGCTTATCACGTCCTTCTAGATCCTTAATCGGATCTTTTCTTACCAAACGATCTTCCTTCTTGCCGCGTGCACGAGCACGATTGTAGACCACGTAATCTCCATTCTTAAATTTAGAACGACGAATGCTCTAGAGACCTATAGAAAGTGAAAAGTACTGTAAAAACAAGGAAACGAGAGAAAGGATCGGGTTCGAGACGAATCGTTGAAAAAGGGAGAAGACGAAGTTCCATTTTTTCAAATCGTCCTTCGCGTCGGGGATAACACGGAGATCGTTATATAATAAAGCTGCCAAAGAAAGGTTAAAAAAAAGAAAGAAACAATTCTCGTTCGCGCGGCTCCGCAGCTAGAGACGATCGTAGGCGAAGGAGAGGCGCATAGCTATGAGAAATACGGATGGGATGCTCTTAGGATAACGCTCCTTGATACGTGATACATACTTAGTATGAAATGTTGAATTATTTTAAATAAAAGCAGCAAAAATCCTACGATTAAATGGTAATAGTTACCTACATTGTTCGATAGTGTCGAAGTATCTCCGATTGTTTCAAAGAAAACAGCAATCGCGTATTATTCGTATATATATGTGTATATATAGTTATATATATACATGTATATACATATAATGATATAAATGTAAAATCGTACTTGTAATTATAATTGAGTGAAAGAAAGGGAAAAAAAAACAAAAAATGCATAACGGAGCGATAGAAGAGAAACTGTGAAGCTACGTTCCCCACGCGACGTAAAATGAAAGAGAAGTCAAAATGCAGTTATTCGGGACCTTTGTACAAAAAAAATCGTTGTAACGGGTCCGGTGGACGGAGGAGAGAGATATAAAATATTGTAAAGAATCTATAAATAACTTTAAACGTTTCTTCGAGGATATTCATCGTAACGATCGCGATCATTACTTACGAAAGCTTCGTACGTTTCTTTTTTTCGCCAGAAGAAAGAAAAAAGCTCTATACATATATATATACATATATATATATAAATATATACATATATATACATATATATATGTATATATAACGCAACCTCGATATTCTATAGCCAATTTCATGGAGGGTGGATATTTTTACGATCATAAACGGAGAGAAAAAAAAAAGGTAAAATAAATTGACCACGCGGGTGTGACATTACCGACATATATACATATATATCTATATGTATGCATTCATGACACACATGTGCGCACACACGCACACGCACTTTACATACACACACACACACACACTCACATACACACGCGCACACTTATACACGGACGTAGAACTTTTGCGAGTCGTAGGATAAGAGGCTATTTTTTCCAATGTTAATTTTTTTAGAAGAAAATAAGGGCTCGTTCAAAATTTTAATCGTTTGTGTTCACGACGTTTAACGCGACGTGCAATCCCGTCGTTCGCGTCCACCTTCTTCGTACATACTACTACTATTACTACTACTACTACTACATGCATAACATACGAGAGGACTCCGAAAGACCTTTTTTGCGCTCGCTTCGTCCTTCCTTTTGTCCAAAAGGGCTATGTCGAGCTCCTCCTACATAATATATACGATATATACATTATATGCATATATTACTACACATCGCATACCTCGGAAGTTCTCAATTATCTTTGAGCGATAAAAGATGATACCGTTACTTAGCGTCTCAGCAAAACTACTAATAGTCACTGTATATGGCTGAAGTCAATAGCATATATCGTTGCGTACAAGAAAAAAAAAATAAGAGATCGTCATCGAAACTAACATTTTCCTCTTCCTACGATGAGAAACACTTTGTACTATATAATGTTTAATGAAGAAAAAAAAAAAAAGATTAATAAGAAGTATCAAATAATGGAGAACGAGAGGCGAGAGCAAACGTCGAGAGACTCGAAGAGAAGCTTACGATATATATGTGTATATACGAGGGTAAAGCTTCGAAGATGATCGATGTTCGTAGCCAATGCTCGAAGCCAGAATAAGAAATTCCTTCGCTGGGCCGAAAAAAAGAAACACTATGATTCCCTGGTCATTCGATTGGATTATTCTATACGTATTTATCGAGCGCATGTTGTACTTATGTACGGTTCCTTCGTTAAAGGTAAACATGAAGAAAAATATATGAAAAATCATCTACGTGTTCTCGCTCTCTCGACTTTAACTTCATAGGAGGCTAACAAGAAAAAAAAAAAAAAACACACATACACACACACACACACGTAATAAGGTTATTTACAAGAGTAATAAGCGAAGTTTTTCAAATAGCGTCGAACAAAGTGGTACTACGTAAGAAGCATTCTAATGTCTTGTTTGTTAGATATCAATGTATACAAAATAAAATATTTTTATTGTTTATTTTCTTTGTATTCTGTTATTGTTGTAATACGAGATTATATATGTATATATATATTTGAACATATATATATACTGTACTATATATACATATTATACATAACTCGCTCCTACGAAAAGAAAAAATAACACGAGGAGACTTAGAAGAGGTTTTTCATGTACTACTTCACCGCTTTCCCTGTCGAACGAGAACTTTCAATCAAACAGATCCGGTGACTCTGCGTGTATCGATCCTAATGGAAAAAAAAAAAAACGAAAGACAAAAAAAAGTAGCGTTTAATAATAACGCTATGAAACAGAGAGAAAGCGCCGATCGATCGATCCGGAACTGTCCCATCTCCCTGGATGAGTCGTGTTAAAGATTTAAATAGGATACAGAATAAAAAAAAAAGGTTGGTGCGAGTGACATCAACGCTGATTATAAAAGTAGTTATGAATGATAAAAAAGAAAAGATTATAAATAAGGAGAATAAGATAAGAAAACTGCCGTAGATAGGCGCCGCAACCTTTAAACGGGTGTCGATGCTGGCAGGAAAAAAGAGAACAACCTCGTACCTTGCTGTACTTAAATAAAATATAAGTCGCAGTTAAACTGTCTGGTGCAGGAACAAGGTATTTCTAATTTTTGTAATTTTTGGGACGAGTGAAGACACACTGTAAAAAAGAACAAAAAAGAAATTATACATAGCCCAAAAGACACACACACACATAAGCAGTCATACAAAGAGACACGCGTGAGAAAGCATCTACACAGGTACATATAATTATATAGATTCCCCTGAAAGATAGGAACAAAAGAAACTGTGGCGGCGTCTTCGCTCGTTACCGCGTCTATATAACTGTAATTATTATTATAACACATTACTATTACATAATTGTAAGACTCGAAATAAAAGATAGTTTACACTTACAAGGGACACTGTCTATTTTTTTTTTTATCATCGATCATCATATCCCACCCTGTTTATCCTATAGAAAAAACGAGTTTTTTTTTGGTACGTACGATGAGTGAATACACTCGACGAGGATATATACTCTTAAAGCATTCTTTCAAATTTATTATCAATTATAATATGTTAAATATAAAGGCACAAACAATGAAAAATATCTTGCTACTATCTAGATCGTTATATCGTACCACGCTACTCGAATCGAGAGATACAAAGATCGTAGTCTTCGTAAGACCGCTGTAACATCGATACCTAAATTCTTTGCAATGGATATCATCTCTTCTTTTTGCAATAAATGTTTTAATTCTAACAATATTATTTATTTTTTTTTTTTCAATCGAAAATTTAATAATCACTTCCAAATACATCACTCATATACTCGTACTCTAATAGAGGAGTCATTCAGTCGTATTACCTTCCGTAGTCGCGCTAATATTATACTTACGCGTCGTAACGCGAAACGGTAGGCTGATTCAGGGAACTAAATCGATGCAAATCCTTATCGTTACTATACACACTTTCTAAATCACTAATCGCGTTCCGTACGCTTCTCTTTAAATTCGTCCGACGATTATTAACAATTCCGGATAAACGTGTATATACATATATATGTATACACATACATATATGTATAACTTTCTTATATACGTTAATACATAGACGGTACACTTTACGAGTACACTCCATCGATGTCTATATACGCGAGGTTATTTCGTACTCTCGTTCAATTCATTCGTCGTAAGTGCTTTTAATGCACGTATATCGCTCCATTCACTCCTTTCTCGCATTCCCTATATCATCAGGTTCCCAAAAATCGATAATGATTAGGCCCGAAAAATGAGAATTACATGGAAAGTACGAAAAAAAAAAAGAATTTCTGCGAAAGAGAACGTCAGATTTGTTGTTTTCATCGAAAATTTTGGAATGTTTTAGAGCCACAGCTCGCTGGAAGACAATTCCCCTATTATCCCTCTCTAGTTTTGCCGTGGCACGTTAGCTCGTATCGAGGAATATTTTGTACTTTGTTATCTTTCTCCTAATTTGGAAACACGTTTACTCCTTGATATCTTACTACCGTATGTTCCCAGATGGTTGTTGTTATAAAAAATTGTAAAATTCATTAGGAAAACCTATACTCGCGTAGGTTGTACATAGAAAAAAGAAAGAAATATGGTTTATCGTTCGATAGCACCTTGAAGAGAGTGCTATAAGCTACTTTTTCTGAAATTAAATCACGGGTGAAAAAAAAATACTTGGACTATCTCTGGATAAATATATATGTATCTATATATATACAAAGTTGAGCCCTGAACTAGTTTCGTTATAGTCGTTATATTACACAGCTCAAAAAAAAAAAAAAGAAGTACGTACACGTGAGTAAGGTATGTCGAGTTTAAAATTACTCACACCTGGCATCGCTGCCGAGACTAACGACTAACGGTAAGTATCTCAATCTTTTTTCTTACCGAAATTGGTCAAAAGTCTCCAGATACTCCTCTGTTATTTAGCAGAATACTTCGTCGCGTTGAGGGAAACCGTTGAGGCATGGATTCTTCGGGAAGGAGCTGGACTAACAGGAGCGGAAGGAGAAGGGCCAGTGGGTGTCGTTGGTTTCGAACCTCTCCTGCTTCGTCTTATGGACGAGTAAGGACTAGTACCTCTGTTTACGTGCTCGTGAGCGTAAAGCAACACACCGATGTCTCGATTACCAGCCTCTAGGGCAATTTTTAAGGCCGAGCTGCCGTCTATATCGACTATCGATGGATCGCAATCCGGATGAGCGAGAAGCATTCGTACTATGTCGGTATGCCCGTGCTCTGCTGCACACATCAGGGCCGTACTACCATCTTCGTCTTGTATGTTGACAGCTGCACCAGCATCCAACAAGAGCCGAGTCATGTCCTTACGTCCATGAGACACCGCTAGCATCAATGCCGTTTGTCCGTGCTGGAAAGGTAAAAATTAACGTGTGAGATGGAGATATTCGTGTGGAAAGAATTGAAGATAAATTAGGAAGCCTTACCAATTTGGCTCTAATGTTCACGTCGGCAAGCTGAAACAGTCTGTTCGCTACCGAAGCGTGAGTAGAGTTCTTTACTTCGGCGAGCGCGGCCAGCATCACCGCGGTATATCCAGCGACGTTAGCCTTGTTAATGTCACATACTTTGGAGTCTAAGAGTATAGAAACTACGTCAAAGTTTCCATGCGAAACTGCATAATGCATAGCTGTGTTTCCACTGGAGTCTGTCATATTGACAACGTACTCTATCAGAGTACCGGAATATTCTTCAAAACAATCCAAATAATCCTCTACGTCCAAAGGAATGGCATTGGCTGTGCTAGATATCTTGAACCATTCTTGTTGTATTATGTTTGTAGCATTTTTTATTTGATGGGAAATATTTCTACTAGGAGATTTCTTGAAACTATCGTTGAGCACCTTCATGGCGGCTTGCATCTCCTTGGACGGTTCGACTTTTTTTCTTGGCTTCTCTTGAATCGGTTGGAAAAGGGCAGACTCTGGTAGCTCGTGTTTCTCTTCGTTGTCCACACCCTTCTCAGGCCTATCCTGACATACGTCCTCCGACATTGATTTGTCATTATTTTCTTTCTCCGTTTCTAATCTTCTAAGGCTATGGGAACAAAATACAAAAGCAAATATAAATGACAAAGTCTAAATGATTAAATATACGTTGTTATTGTTAGAATTACAGGAAGAGTAGGAAGAAAGGAAAGAGGAGAAAGGAAAATACCCGTTTTGAAGGAAGCTACAGCGTGGAACCTCTGTTCCGTTGATCGAACAACCAGAGTCTTGTTGATGATGCAGCTGTGGATGCAGCATCGATACGTTTAAATCTAAAAGGAACTCACTCGCACTACGTATAGACGAGACAACAAAGGAACGCGAAATCGAGAAACGATTGTGAGCATCGTCGTCGTAACAAGAAATATACCACGATCAGAAATTATCAACGAATATATTATGTTCTTTCACACAGGTCACAGGTCAGAGATCACAGATCACAAGTGACAGAACACAGTGTCGAGAAAGAAGACGTACTCTCGAGACTCTCCGCAGCAGCTTCTTGACGCTTACGACGGACGTTTCATGAATCACCACCGGCGACACCGTCGATATATCGCGTTCGAGAATCGAAATTTGCGATAGATTCTTATTCGACGAACGATAAAAGTTTGAAACTCAAAGTATTCAAAAATACTTTTTTCTTTGCAAAAACATTTTATCATATCAAACAAAACGAAATAAAACACATCGTTATACGACTTCTTTACATACATTTACGAGGAAATAGGAAGATCAAATCTTTTTCTATCCAAAAAGTGATTATAACAAAATATACTAACCGATTACTGTTGTCGTAATGTTCCTTATTATCCGAATCGTATCGAATTATACCAGAAGCTGGAATCTTCGTATAAGTATCCTGCCTCTTAAACTGCTTCTTATGATCCGAATTATTAAGAGCGATATGAGAAGGCCTCGGTATCCTCGAAACGAGGTTCGTGTTTTGATAATTCATATTATTCTCCGAATTATTCGAGATCTGTTTCGCCAATATTTTGATCGTCTCCTTACAATTATCGCAATAATTAGTACCACACGATATCGAGATATGGGGTTTGACAGAGTCACCGACCGAAACGTCGGTAAATTTCTTCTTTATCGGCGAAGTACCAAATTCGCGTCGTTTGGGTGCCAAGCCGGAAGTGTCGGTGCCTTTGACCGCGGTCGGGATCAAATCTCGAAGCGTGACGCCGACCGATTTGGTCGTCACCGTCTTTCTCTTGAGTTTCGAGTCACCGTAATTGAAGGAGTGACTTCTGGAGTTGATGGAGTTCAATGAGATAGGTCGAATGGAGATCGGATCGGGACCAACAGCGATGGTTCTTCTACAGACACCGATGTTAACGTCTACACCAAAATCAGAGGTTCGGGGTTTGACAGTTACACCGACGTTGGATGTTAATTTTAATTGTTCGGTTGCTTGCACGCGTTGATCTCGTTTCTCAACAACTTTTTTCACTTCCGGAGTACACTGTGTTCCAACACTGGATGTTTTCTTGATAAGACTGCTTTGATAAATTCTAAGAGCATCATCGACGATAATGGTAACATCCTCGTTCGTAAGGACATCCTTCATTGCCAGGCTAGTCGTAGTACCGTGAGATCGTTTCTCGACTACCCTATCGATCGTAGGAGGGATATCCTCTAAAAGAAACCGAGCACGTTCGAGTCTCTTCAAAGGACTCTCGGTATTCGTTCCAAATTCACGAAAGGTTCGCGACGTTTCCTCGTCGCTTTGAAATCTTGTCACCTGTACGCTTTGATCGCTTCTTTCGCTGCAATCATGGCCTGGGATCGATTCCGTCTGAAGTGGGCTCAAACCGAGACGACGTGCGATCTTCATTTCGAACGAGGTTGATCGTTTCCAGCCGTCACGGTAATCACCGGTCGAGCAGAGTCTCGTGGGTGTCGCTGTGCTAGAGTCACTGATGTCTGGTAAGATCTCTTCGATGCGTAGTCGACTCTTCCCTAGGCAAGGTTTTATCGGTGTACTCGTCAGCATTCCAACGTCCCGCGTTCTGACCTAATCACGAAAGATGCGAGACATCGTTAAAGAAATTCGTTGGAATCTTTGCTTATTCCACGTACCTGCTGATGCGAAACACCAACGTCCCTTGTCATGACGGCGCACATCGTTCCGGTGTCTCTGGTTGGTGTTGCACCACCATGATAACACCCCCCGTACCATCCAATACCGTATTCGCTGCCAGCACCGTTCTTTCTCAGCTTTCGTCGAGGACAATCCAGTTCTTCCGAGAATGACTGGCTCCGATATCTCCGTGGCGCCTCTTCTACCACCTTCTCCTCTTTGAAACTCGTATTCGTCTTGGTCAGCTCCTCCACTCGTCGAAGGAGACTTCGTTTTTCCTCCTTCAGCACCGAGAGTTGCACCTGCGCGAACGACCGAAACGAACGAGTAACATTGCCGGGAATTCTTTGATACGTTGTTACAACGAACTTAAAGTAGAAAAAAAAAAATTACCTGTAGCATGGGAATTGCCTTGACCTGTTCCTCGAGCTCCCTCATTCTTTCCAAAGACACCGCCATCTGTTCTCTGATGTTCTAGAAATAACATACCACTTGTCGTGAGCGCGTAAAACAAGCGTGTCATGCGTTAGGCATTAAAAGAATATATGCTCTACCTGAAGAGCACCAGTACTGAGATTCGAATTGCCGCTTCCGATGCTGGCATCGTCGAGATCGCCGACACGTCGCTCGACTTGAGCGACGGTATGCACCGGAGCTGTTGCTGCTTTTGTTGTTCCATCTATTGCGAGAAGAGAGAAAAAGAATTTTGGAGAGGAAAATGAAAGTAAAAATGTAATGACGATTTAACGATGACATGAAATTATGTCTAATGATACGTAACGCGCGGCTGTTGCGCTTCGCGTCATTAGGATGGACCTTTCGCGCGGGAAAGCGCTATGAATCTTGTCCCACTGACTTTAACTCTATGCCAAGTCATATGGCGGGGAAATATGGAACAATATGTGTCAAATAGAACAAACTTTATTTGATTAAATGATTTCAATCGTATTTCTGGACTTATGACGTAGCACGGAACGCAGTTCTCTGATGCACGTATTTCGATTTTAGACCGCGTGTTCCAATTTTATGTTCTACTTTTCTCTCCTGATTCATATTTCTTTAATGTGTATTCTTTCGATCTATTTATGAATTAAATTAAAAAATGTTATATGGAGAAAAAAAAGTCTGGTACCATTAATTCAAATGATCAATTTTATGTTCTACTTTTCCTGATTCATATTTCTCTAGTGTGTAAATTCGCATACACTGTATTTTTTCGATTTTCTTACGAATCAAATTAAATAATGCTATAAGAGAAAAAAGTCTAATCCCATTGATCGGTCCATGTCGAAATTCTCGATCTACTAGCAAAACTAAAATAAAAACAGCTATAAGAGAGGAAAGTCTAGACCAATACCAATATTTGATTTTATCGGTCCATCGCAAAGCTTTCAATCTATTACCGAACGAAAATGACGTGAAGCGCAACGTCAGTCTTTCTCCGGCTGATGTTTTCCAACACAAGCTTGAGAAAAAAAGCAACGAGATTCGAATGGCGCAAGGACGTACAGTTCTAGAAGCGAGACGATGCGCATTGGGATAGCGCTTTCGACGATAATGAATTCGACTTGTTTGGACTTAGATAACGACGCGCGTTAATCGAGACTCGCTGTTCCATCGAACCGTCAAGAAAAATTAAAAAACACGATCGCTTGCACCCAAAGCATTTCGAATCTCTCTCAATTTCCTCAATAACACATAGCTCGAATAAAGCAGAAGAACAAATGTTCGATTTCCATGAGCACCGTGAAGAGAAGTCGTGCCGATATTCGGTCGGCTTATAAATAGCTTACGCGCCGGACCGTTTCGAACTCGATTTCTCGCAAAAGCAAGACCTCGATTGCTTCGTGCGAGAGAATAAGAAAATAGAGGAGAAAAAAAAATAAACTCACGATACTTTCGTTTGATTTTCAACTTGCAGAATGGTATCCGCTTCATAATAAAGTTCTTCACCCCCATTTTGACGCGGTAAGTCCCTTTACACTATAATAACTATTCATTCACGAAACGACACTACCGAGCACGGTCATCCTCGAAACTGAAGACTCGAGGAAAATGTAAACACGTTCCCGAAAAAAAATTCTAAGCTTTACGATCTCCAAGGTAATCGCGTGCGATCAAACGTGCGAGACAGACGGATCGATCGTAACTCGCATAGTTTCTCCCTTTCCGGATTATTCGCACGGTGTACCGGGAGCACGGTTTCACCGCAACGACAGTTTGGCTTTAACTGCTCGGTGAGCTCGAGCCAAAGTCGAAGCTATAGAACGCGAGGAAGAGACTCCGGGCGCGTTCGAGAACGGAGAGGGAGAGAGGGAGAGAGGGAAAGGGGAAGCCTCCTCTCTTGCCTGCCTTCTTTCATCGCACCGATCTAATCGCTGGCCTCTTTATTAACCGCGAATAAGAAAAAAAAAAAGACTTCATTTTCACGACAATTTTGCTGGGTCTCTTCTCTGTCACGACACTCGACGTTTTTGGAAAGAATGTAAACTTCTTTAACCTTATCGATCGGACTTGTTTGCGAACGACATGTAAATATTTACCATACTCCCAGTAGTCTTTTTTTCTTTCCCAACCGTACAAAGTACGACTCAACGATCGTTTTCTAATTACCAGAATTTATTATCAAAAATCCGTTGGTAGGATTGCAACCGTTGGGAAAATTGGGTGGTTCTATGAAAGAAGGTTCTGGCGTTTTGGTCTGCAGGTGCAACGCGCCATATGCGAGTCGCACGAGGTTGGAAAGAAACGGTTTAAAGCGTTCCCGATAAAGTCACGCAACGATCTCTTCCTAATCGGGGCGGTTTAGTTTACCGCGCGATCTAACGCTGTACCTACTTTTCGAAACGCTATTTAGCAAAGTTCGACTTTTATCACAAAATTTTAATTGTTTTTTTTTAAAAAAAAGAAGAAGGTAAACAAGCAAGATTGACGAGAAGTGTAAAGAGAACGGTCGAACGGCCGGTGCGGGCGGTGCGATCCGAGCACAGGTGCCCGCCGATGGAAGCACCGGCTGTGGAAGCGCGTTGGCTGGAACGGAGTAGCGCGGAGCGGAAACAGGTGGTTCCAGCCACGCACCGTCGACTTCCCCGCGTTCCGGAGCTTGAGCTCGCCATCCCTACCATCACTACTTTACATTCCGCTCCACTCGTTCCTGCTCTCTAAGATTCTAAATTTTTGCAATTTTTCTTCGATCGAACTGATTAGTCCAAGATTGATTTAAAGATGCTGGAAATCTATGTACCGGAAGATTACGTTGATTCGACTTTCTTTCGACGCCATTCTTTTGCGAAATCGCTTTTAAGTCGCAGGAAGTTTCGCGAGTGAGTTTAATTAGATCCCGAGCGATTCTACGAGTCTTCCCTTTCCTCGCGGCTCTATTGTCCGATGATACGCGATAAGAGCGGGGGTGGGACGAAAAGAGATCGTCGTCGGACGAAACGTTAGAGGTGTTCCTCGGATTACCGCTCCTCCATCGTGTTTAGACGAGAGGAAGGCGCCGTGAGAAAACGGATGCGATCCTTTTCTTCGCTTTCCTTGCCTTTCAATGACGTGCCAAACGACGCGACTCTCGCGGGAACGAGCGAAATGTACGAAAGTTTTAACGTTTCGAAATCTTTGAAATGAATTGTTAAATTAAGTAGATAAATTCTATTAGCACGGACTAGACGGAAGTAGCGTTTCTCCTTTTTTCTTATACCGCATAAAGAATTTCAAAATAGTTAGTACAAGTAGTAGAAAGTGTTCAACAATGTTAAGTTTTTTCTTACAGTTTTCGTAATTTTTGAAGAATGCATCAAAATGATATGCTCTGTAAACCTAGTGTTAATACCTTTTTAAAAGGTGGGATCATTGGGCCATGGAGAACATCGAAAAATGGCTCGAACCACTCGGATTTAGCGCGGGGAAATCGAATGTGCATGAAATTATTGGATTTCCTCTTCTTTCTGACTGCACCTTCCACTCTTTCACCGCTAGAATCGATTCGAGAGCTCGCCTACTTTCGGTGCAACGTCCTTTCTTTTTTTTTTATTTTCCGTTCGAACGGGCAGACAAACTCTTTTCGCTAGTTACGCTAGAAAACGCGTTGGAATCTTACCATCGATTCCCGTACGATCGAGTTGTCGATCTTCGCGTATTCTCGACGATTCCGAGGAACGTTTCAAGGTCGCCTCGAAGTCTCCCACGACGTCGCTTAGGTCCAAGCTCGGTGAAACCACCTTCTCGTTTTCTTCCTCCCTTCTATCGCGTGGGCGATGACGATGCCGGTGCCGATCGTGGCTCGATCTTGGTACAGTGCTACTCGAACCTTCTTCCTCGACTTCTCTCTCGCCATCCCTCTCGTCCGGCCACCTCGATGAAAATCCTCGCGATATTTCTGGCGATTCGGCCTCTATTCCCCCTAGAGCCGGACTCACCTAAAGTTAAAAAGGAAAATAGAACGCATGGACGACCTGGTTGCGTCGCTCAACTTTAATCATTACGACAACGGTCTCTCCCTTCTAAGCTCGCTTCTTGCTTATTCATACTTTATTAATATTTCATTTCATTTCATTTCATTTATTTCATTAACGGGTAAAAAAAACCCCTTTGATACAATAAAAACAAAAAAGAAATATAAAAACTAGAGACAGAGAGACCAAAAAAAAAAAAAACAAATATGTATGCTTGCTACACTTCTACCGTGTCGAAAGACTATTATAAAACAACTGGAGATAAAAAAAAATTGACAGATCAATTACCAAGCCTAGGAGAACTTCCATCGACTGACATTGTCTCCTTCGTTCCCTCTTCTTGCGTCTCTCGATGCTCGATCTGTCTCCTATACTTCCAGCAGCGACAGCTTCGCAGTATCGCACGAAGTCCAGATCGATGTGGTAGCCGTACGGACAACAGAGACATTTGGAACCCGTCGAACCGGAAACGTAAGCCTGCGTGCCGACTGTGAAGAAAAATTGAATGACCAATCGATGAAGAATGGAACGTGATCTTTTCTCTTCATCCTTCAGTGCGTCACGATTTTCGAACGGGATCGAGAGAAGAAAAAGAGTTTAAAAGACCGCGAATCTGTGTTTACGTCGCGAGAAGACTCTTGTTCGAGGTTAACGGCCGGCGGTCAAGTAAGGTATGTTGTAACCATTGGCCGACATCCAGATCCACGGTAATAATAATCCGGCAAAGTTCGTTAGCCCAGAGAAGACGGGGATCCCGTTTACGTGTCGCTCATGGCCCGTTTCTGGCATCGCCAGGGAGACATAGTGGCTATAGCAGATGAGAGCTTCGTGGTAAAAGTATAGACTCACCGTTTCCGTTAAAAACGCGGGCCGAGGGCACGATCGTCAAAGCCATTTCCACGCTTCCTTCCCAACCCTGGTTTCACCTAGCTTGCATTCTTAACCTGTGGAAAAAGAGAAGAAAAAAATGTTTAATCGTATGTCAAGTGCAGGGACAATTAAGGATATTCGAGTGACTTCCCACTAAATTATTTTTGCGGACGTGTATTACGTATAAGAGTTTCCGGCTAACTGATGTTTTTGGACAGAAAACCACCATAGGGGCTCCTCTTTATACCGCATTGTAAGCTGTTTACAAGGTAAACCGCGAAACTTGATCGGCTTAGGTTATTCTGTTTATAGTGAAAGCCGATCAGAAATTGTCTTTTCCGGTATAATATGATTCGAAGAGAATTTTAATGTAACTGTAGTCTCGTTTTTGCAAAATTCTCATTATTATTTTTTAATTCACCCTTTACACCTTTGTAGTTTACACTGTGTCTTACTATCAATACATGGAAACATCGTGATATGATAAGAAACGAGTATTGTATAACTTATTCGTTTGTAACTAATTAATAGCATAAAATAGATATGGTTAAAAACATAATTAAACGCATGGAAACACCAATCACGGTACTAATATCGTTAATAAGCACTCCTCGGTCGAGCTTTACGCACACCTTCACGGTTAGTTCAGCCGTAGCTAAAGGATTAAACGAAGCCTAAGATAATGAAGGTACTCGTAGCGGAACTTTGCGGAAAAAGCGTGTCGAGATCGTTGCAGATCGCGACAAAAGCAATTTTCTTTGGGTGTTCCTCGACTTCCTCAGCTTCTGCGACCGCGTCTCACCGGGGCTAATTCCGTATCCCGGATTTCTGGTCTGACGACAGCGAGTCCTCTCCTTCTTCTCCCTCCAGCTTCTCCTCCCATCTTTAATTGTTCTTCTCCGGAGAAAGTACTCTCGGCCGAAAGTCGCGCGCGAGAGAAAGAGACTCGCGGGGGAGGGAGGAGGATATTTTTACAGATGCTTCCGGCGACCGGGTGTCGCGGGTCCTCTTCCAAAGAAGAGTTCATCAAGAGTCAAGATTCTTCGAACTTGTTCCAAAATCGATCTACATACGAGTTACAGTAATACCTACCTCGACTTACGCTACCCCATACGCGAACTCGTAGTAACGCAATTTACAACAGTGTGCGATATTATTTTTGTTCAATATGAAACCAAATATATTAAACAAAATTTATATACATTTAACCCCTTGCCTTATGATTTAATTCGACAATCAATCAAATTAATACTAGAAAAAATGAATCATAAGCTTGTCCAAACAGAGACTAATGAACACTAAAAAGCAAATAAATAAAAAAAATAAACTTGGAAGAATTGAACCATGAGTTTGACTCGTGCTTTTTATCCTAGTCTCGGAATTTGTACGAGTCTCACACGATATTATAAGGCAAAGGGTTAAATACAAAGTGTATCCCGACTTACGCGATTTTTGTCGGACCTATCGCGTAATTTCGGAGTATTACTGTACTTCGATACGATCAATTTAGTCCAATCGTATTGCCAACGTGCTTCGTCGCTGTATTTTCCCATGGATCGTAAAGAAATCGTCCTCCCCTCTATCGTCCCGATCTCCTCCCGCCCTTTTCCTTCACGTGAGAGAACCTTATCGTATAAAATAAAAATTCACGTCACGAAGACTCGAGTACGTATCTCGGTTCGAACGATCCTCCGTGCGTAAACTTATGACCGGCACGTAAAAGCCGCTTCCTTCGTTGCTATCCGATCGGACACGGTTCTCGACACTGCTGTGCAAGCTGGAACGAGCCGTTTCTTTATCGATTATATTTTTTTCTAAACGAAAACCAACGATGGTATTCGTCGGGAAAATGTCGTCTCCAGTAGGAGTGATTGGAAAATCGATTGCAAAGTACCGTCGTCGCCTGAAACGTTTCCTCCTCCTTCTCCTCAAAGGACGAATATCGACGATGCTGTCTCGCGTCGAGAGGAAACCGAATCGAGAGTCTCGTCACGACGAGCGTAAAAGCTTTTCACTAGACGGAAATTTATGCTCCTTCTTATCTACTTCCTCCTAATTAAACTTCTCGCTCTTTCCCACGATTTCCAATTAAAAGCTTGCTGCTGCTGCATGAAAGTTAGACGAAAAAGGATTCCGAACCCTTCGTTCGCGAAGGGAATCCACAAAAAGGGAAGGAAGAGGTAGAGAACACACGGAATGGAATGGAAAGTAAAGTCAACGACGCCTCGTCGTACTCGGAAACCATGGCCTGATTCCAGAAAACGAAGACCCACGCGACCGATCGCGAATCGAACGTACCCGAGCCTCGACCGAAGTCCGCCGAAGTACTTTTTTTAATCGACTAATTGAAGTCATTATCTTTGCTTGAATATGATCACAAACTCGTCGAAGGACTCATGCATGTACCTACCTAATAGGGCGGAGAATTACTCATGGGTGAGAAATATAAAATGCTCTCCTGTTAGAAATCCCATTTTTTCCCGAAACGTCGGAAATTGAGAAAGTATCAGGAGAACATGAGCAGCAAGGGGATATTCGAATTTTTCGTGCCACCTCTTCACACATTATGCTATCCTGTTAGAAATCTCAGTTTACGGGAAAATCGACTACTCTTCGATTGTCACGATCAAGGGCTTGTTAGAAAGAGGAAAGTCTCTTCTTTACGAATATGCAAGTCGCGTTTCGATAGAATGACCATTATTATTTATTTTATGTGTATTTGCATACTATTTAAGTACCGTATTTGTTTATAATAAGAATTATTATATATTATAGCATAAGTGCGTTCGATGTATTGAAACTTATAATTATTGTATACTTTATATAACTTTCCAACTATTTGTAAAAATGTACGTATATAAAATTAATATGAATAAAAATTAAGATACATTGCAATAAATACTGGAATCTTTTATTGAAACCTTGAATTAACCATCCAATTCCCTTATTTGTCCAATTTCTCGTGTTATTGTCTCTCAACAAAAACTCCATCAATGGAGAAAGTATCAGGAGAACGGGAGCAGCAAGGAGGTATTCGAATTTTTCGTGCCACCTTTTCACACATTATGCTTTCCTATTAGAAATCCCAGTTTACGGGAAATTTTCCCGAAATGTCGAAAATCGAGAAACTATCAGGAGAATATGAGCAGCAAGTGTGACATTCTCCAAAAAAATTATCAAAGCCTATACATAGTGCCTAACCATGCTCGAGACATTACGACTTCTCTCGATGCGACAGCGTAAAGCCGAAAATATCGTGGCGAACCGGATGACTGTAAAAACTGTAACGTATTTTTGTCGTATCTCATCGTGGCGAAGCACTACCTCTCGCTTTTTCCGTCCCTAAGAGTAGATTTTGAGTCAGACCACATGGAGTCTAGGATATGGTAGATCAAAAGCAATACCGATGCTTGATCGATCGATCAAGTAAAACGAATAAAAGCAACGGTCGTTAAGCGAACGAACGACAAGCTCTATGCTCTTTTGGAATCTGGACGTATCTTCAGGAACGAAAGGAATGTGCAATTCTGGAACGTTGTGGAGCATAAATCCTCTACTCAGAACTAGCAGCAGCCAGAGTCGGCTCTCGTTTAAGTAAGTTTCTAAAATTCCTCGAGTCCAAAAGAGCATTAATTCCCAGCTTCGTATTTCACATACAGCGTTTCTTTAATGTTCGTTTCCACTCGTCACCTTCCAAATTATTAGATATTGCTATAATCATTTTATTGTGAAAGTGGTGTAACTCCTTGTAATTGAATTCTGAAGCAACGAGCTTTGCATATCTTTCTTCTTTGCATTAACGACTAGGTCTTCTTGATGGATACAGTGGGTTTTGTCGAATATTGTACAAGTGGGTCCGTCGTCCTTTTAGATATATCTACTTTATAAACGTCGGTTTTTTTTTAAATTGAAATTCTAAAAGACGATTCCTCTCAAACCTCAGCCATCTAATATTTAGCCAATCAAAGTCATAACCACAAGTATATACCTAATGAAAGATATGATTAAATGTGATTCTATTAACCCAAAAAATACATATTTTAAAAATAAAAGGAGTAGTAAAAGGCAGAGACCTAAAAGAAGAATTATATTTAAATTTTGTAGAAAAAACTCTATTACTTAAAAATGAGTAATAGATTTTCAAAATATTAAATGATGACTTTAAATTATTTGCAATTTTAAGTAATAGATTTTTTTCTACGAAAATACAACTCTTATTTTGGGTCTCTAATAAAAGAAGTAATATAGAGTTAGATACACCACTTTGACAATAAAAGACACATAACGCTTTCTCCGTCTATGGAAGAATCGATGATCGAGAAATAGATACTCGAACGTGTAAGGTATCGAAACGAGAGGCAGGAAAGTTTCGCTCCTGTATCAAGAAGAAGGAACCTTTTCTCGCTATGTCCGTCCGTGCACACTCTTGCCTGCGTGACCATCGTAAAGAAAGTTATATATACGCGCGCGTGCTTGTCCGAGTGTTTCTTTATTGGGCCTGTAATACGGGGCCTGATGCAATGAAATACGAACGAAGGCGTACATCGCGTGGGCGTAGAAACGAGAGGGAAAGAGAGGGACAAAGTCTCTCTTACGTCTCGCGTGCGCGTGGGTGAACCCAACGTGTAAGGGGTGCTTCGAACTTACGGACGAACGTATACACCGGTAACGGTATTTTTCTTCGAGGTAACGTCTCCCATCTTCCCGAGTATCGCGAGAACTCATTCGAAACGACGTGCTCTCCTTGCGGTATCGGCACAAGTCTACGACCCGTTTAACCCTTTTAAATATTAATTCAATCTACATTTCGTTCTATTAAAACTACAATCATTAAACAATTTATGATTTCAATAATTAAATGATTAGGGTTTTATACAGATGTTAATTAAGTCATAACAATAACGATATTAGACGTCTCTATATATTTGTACTCATCAAAACTTCCTTGGGACCACATGTCTCTATGGTATTAAAATAGTTAAATACCTGTTGCTGATTACACACACGTGCATATAATCTTCTCTTTTCTTTCCTTTAACATTGTCAAGTACCAAACTGATTTAAAAAAAAAAACTCATAAATCTACAAAACTTGTTTCTTTCCAAATAAAAATATAGACATAACTATCACTATCACATTTCTTAATTTAGACTTTACACTTCTCAAGACAAATGGTTACATTCTCGTAAATATTAATACATGTAAATGAAGAAATTGCGATTTGAAAAATTGTGCCAGTCACCGGTAACTCCCACGATATTTAACGCGTTAAAAACATTCGCCAGAAACGGAGCGGCGTTCTATCGACACCCGGTATACGAAGAACTCGCGTAAGAACTCGCGTAAGCCCACCTATCGGGGCTCTCTCGTTCGCCCATGCACGTATTACGCGCGCGCTCGTGCGACGCGAATGATCCGCGAGAGTTTTAAAGAGCCGCCGGCGGCCGAGAATACCGTCCTCGGCCGGTTCGCCGGCTCCGTTCGACGATGATTCGACGAAACGATTCATTTAAACAAAAGCCTCGTACAACAACACCGCCTACGTGATCTATCTTGGATAATACCGTCCGATTTCTTCGAGATTTCTCGGCCGGCTACATCATAAAGCCGTCGACTCGAAGTCCCGCACGATTTAAAAGGATTTTCGGCGACCGGTAACGAGGCTGACAATACTATGTATGTATATACGTAAAAATACGTGATGACGTGGTAGATACCGCGTCCTTCGCGACTCCTATCGACCCTTTCGACTATCGTCGTTAGTATTTTCGATGCGAAGCGCGTTTAACGTTCCTCGAAAGGCAGATCTGGTCTGTGCATCAAAGACGTGTACGCGCACGTACGAGGAATCCCCTCGCTCTCTTCTCTTTTCGGCTCCCCTTTGCCATTCCCCACTCTACCTCTTTCTCCTTCTCGGCACGCACCGCGGGTATTCTCGTTCCTCGCCTTCTCGAGAGGTCGGCCCTCCTCGAGTACGCATGCATTTGCACTAGAAAAGAGGAAAAAACGAAACGTACCTCGAGAAATTGCTTTTCGCGTTACGATGACGCAGGGTTGTTGTTTTAAAACGAAAGATTCGATAGGTTGGTAACTTTTTTTATCGATAATAGATAATTTTATCCGATAAGACCGATAAATTCGTGTGACTGGGATTCTCGGCGGGAAATTTTACGATCGCCTGGTGAAACGAGTCGTCGATCGGAGATCGTAAGTCACCTATTTCAAGGCGATTACGTTTGCACGGAGAGGAGTGGAAAGGTGACGTACGATGACCATGACGTCGTTGGCCATTTCCACGACCGTCAAATGTTTGTCATTGCGTTGTTTCTTCGCGCGAATCAAAGATCACGAGGAGTAAATATGAAGATGCTAACTTGATTCGCGTATGTGATGTAGTGTTTTTTATTTTTAGTTGGAAGGTCATCGAAAAAATAATGAGGATTCATGAAAAAAAATGTCACAAATTGATAAAATCTCAATTGAAAATGATGGTCAGGTTCTACTATTTTACTATTCGAAACCAGTTATGTACTAAAGTCTCTGAATTGCAACACAGTTATATATACCAAGTGGTAGTTTTGGAGCACTTCGCACGTGCTTGAGATCACGGCTTTGATAGTACTTATATTCTACCGGTCGATGACGTAAAGAATACAATCATACTATAACAAGAATGTAAATTAATCTTATAAATAAATATCTATCAAAAATTATACACGATCGATTCTTTACAAAATCAAATCCAAACTCGAATCTCTGATACGACGGAACGTATTATACGCGAAAACTTCATCGTACGCGAGTTGGAGATACTTTCGGGACTTTTCAAAGTTCCCGCCTCGTTGACTAACGAGCTACCGAAGTAAATGAACAGGATTTAATCGCTCGGAAGTCTTCTACTCGTTGAACGAGATAATTGCCAATTACCGGATGTATAATTTATACGAACACCAAACTCTACGTCTAATTGGATCACCAAGTTATCATCTCCGTCCTACCCTATGAGATTAATTAAGAATCTTTTACTCTCCAAATCAGCGAGGAGGCACGTGGGGAGAATGTAATAATACAAACGTTTGCGATTAGATTAAACACGTGTCACTCTTATCACCGTACTTCCAATATTCCCAGTACTCTACCCAACGCTCATCTCTTTGGTAAAAATGCGTCGCGTTCCTCGAGTCTGACATAACTCGGCTGAAAAATTAACATACCAATGCCCTTCTTTCGTTGCAAAACAAATGGGAGGAGTTTCGCAACGAGTTATGCGATCGCGCAGCAATCCTCCTCTTTCTCTATAATTTCGTGGTAGGAAAGCGTGAAAAACGTACCTGTTCGAGAACGAATCTTTAAATCACTCGTAAATAGTACAAAAAAAAAAAAGGAAAGGAATGAATCACAATTTCACGAGGTCCTTCTCCGATATCTCCAACAATCTCTACTCGAAAGCATCGCTAGCGTTATCGTTCTCTAGGAAAAACGAAGTGTGGAACATTTACCCGAGCAAACGTCGCTTCGTTTGATCCGTTTAAAAGCACGGTTTACGTTCTCTCCTCTTGCCTCTCCTTTCGTTTACTATACACCAAGCTAACTTTCCACCTCTCTTTACCTCTCAGTCCGTCTCTTTCCATTCCGATTCGCCGGCACGATCCACGGATAATCGCTCGACGACGATGACGGCAGCGATTACGTCTCTCCTCGTACTCTCTCCTTCTCCTGTCATAAGAACACAATTTTTCTCGAACAGAAAAGATGCACCTGTCTATTCAACTGAACTTCTATCAACCAACTAAGCCATTTAATTCGACGAAACATCGATCGAAGGTGATTCGTGTTATCGCAAAAGTCATGTGTTGGTTGTCGTTACGATAAGCCAAACGCACGGTGAAATGGTTATCGACAAAATAACACTAGCACACCAGTAAGAAAGAATACACGGTATACATCGATCCAATCATCGACTATTACGTCGTACGCGACGACAAAGAGCGCGAGTACGTAGAAGAACCGCGCGCTGCAGCGAAAGACGCGAACCACCGAAAGAGGCGCGCTCGAGGATCCTTCGAAAACGCGCTAACTATGTATTTCATCCATGAGTCGATAATTCTGGCGCGACCCACTTTACAACCCACCACTTGCATTATCTTATTAACGTCGATTAACGTGCAACCGATTCCACCCACACGATCGATTCTCGATCGTCCAAGCGAGTGAACGAATGTATTGACCAAAAGAGACAAAAAAATGTATCGACCGACCTGTCGTTGTTCCTTTTCTTCCTCTCAGCGCCATTTCACTATCCTTGTACTTCCCTAAACTTGGTAATCTTCTTGACAAGCTTTTATTTATTTGACACGACGATGTTAAACTCGGTCGAATCTTCTCCTTGAGAAGATTTTTCTTCTCGTAGGACGAGATCGATCGATCGTCGAGTCCGCGCGCTCGAGTCGAGGATCGAGCGACTGCGGACTGCGCGACGGTCTCCGCGCAGCCTCGAAGAGCTCACTGCCGGATAGACTGAGTGAGAGAGAAGGAGAGAGAGAGAGAGATATTCCGAGGACCGACCGTTCTGGTTCACGACTGGTTCTTCTCCTTCTCCTCCTTCTCCATCTCTTTCAGCCTCTCTCCCTTCCATCGTGTCGCGGAAAAAGAGTGAGAGAAACGACGATGCTTCGTGTAAGAGAAAGAGATGCCAGTGGTGCGGATGCTGGGGTTCGAAAACACGACAGGTTGCTTCTCTCGTAATAACGCCGTAAGGGCCGAGGTTCGGCACTTCTCTCTTATCCCGTCAACCGCAAAGGGGAAAAGAAAGAAGCTGATCGGGTAGGGTCAGGGACAAACCCGGTGCTGCTTCGTTCTTTTCACCTTCTGGACCAACGAACGGGCACTCCTGCGAAAAGCAACACCCGTTTTTTTCTTCCCTTTTCTAGGACGGTCTGGAAAAGGTGTCTGCTCGATGATACCGTTGTTCATGGTAGTAAGAATTTCCTCGTTCCAAGAATTTGTGTTCATGAAAGGAGACCGGTAGGAGAATGACACGATGCCAATTACCTCGAGGAAAATCGCAAAATCGAGCAGTAAAACGGTAGTACAGCTGCTGTTGGTTCACGTGCGTCCACTCGACAAATAGATTCGCGCGCTGATCTACCTCATCTCGCTCGTTAGCTTTATCTCTTCTTCTTTATACATCGTACGTCTTAACGGTGGTACTTCAAGATCTTGGCTCGAGTACCTGTCGTTTCGAGAGGACGGGATTGAAACTCGCAGATGCCGCTCTCGAAAATCTTTTACCGACCTTTGCTCTCGTACTATACCTTTTCCAATTGGTTGGATTTTTTTCTTTGGTTCGTTCCTTCCTGTTGCTTCTGCTCAGAGATTTTACTTTTCTTTTGAAACTGTAACGGATTGTCGTTCCCCTACTTTTACTGTTTGTACGACCTCGTCGATGCTCGAAGAAAAATTCTTAAGAACGGCCACCGTGGGTGGACCAGTTTTCTGTGTTCCCGAAGATTCGTGCTCAACGAGAACTCCTCGTGGCTTTTCGCTAAATTCGACGAAAGACAGCCGCCTACCTGCTTCTTTGTCCTCTTCCAACGATTCTTACAAGTTTACTTCAATTTATTTTCCTAAGGGATATACCTTTTAACCTTCCAACGTGATCACCTTTCTCGTTCGACGTAGCATCGTATAATATAGCGAAATCGTCGTACCAGCACACGAAAAGGAGAAGACGTTACAAACTTTTATGCATCAATTGTATTTATGTAAGATCGTTCGACGTGCTTTAAATTCGTTCCAACGGGCAAATGTATCCCATAGGTACAAGCTTTATTGCGAGCTTTCGAAAAAATTGATAAATCGTGGATCGGATAAGGGCTCACGGAGGTTATCGATTTTATTAATACGAACTTTACATATAGACAGCAGCTTCCTTATGAATAAATAATTTTTGAAAAAACATATACCTCTCGTCCCTATAAACTATTTACTTATCCAGGTATTTACGAACGTTTACGAAACAAAGGGTTCCCCCGAGATGAGAGTCGGTCCGTGAAAAAAGATCGCGAACGAAAAGTATACGGGGTGTCCCAGATCATGTTCGTGAAATTTCAGAATTTTATGGAAAATGAAATTCTAAACGAAAGTTTTAAGAAACGTGGGTCAGAACATATTTTATCAAAATTATATATACCTGAGTAACAATACTTTTAATAACAGTAATAATAATTGTAAAACTTGTAATAATAAACGATACTTTAATAATACAAATTACTGTATAATCCTGGATCTTTTGAACAATCTTATTAAAACTGTCTCGAGTTCTTCTACTATTCCTCTTAAATAAAACTTTCCAGACCTTGATATAGTAAAACATTTCTATTTAAAATTAATTTTCCTATAAGATCCTGAAGTTTCATAAACCTGAACTAAAAAACACTGCATACCTATATACAAACATTCCCGATGAGCTATCGCGTCCACGTACGAACATCCGACGTTCCTCCGTAATAAATAGTTTAGACGGACACCGTATACCTGAGAAAAACACGAGCGCGTCGATGCTGTACCGCTCGACACGATTGCGACATTTCGAATTTTATCTTCATTTTTAATTTAAGCACGACTCCACCGTTGGTTAATAAAAAAATAAAAGCTCGAGGGAGAATCGCGAACGTACGATAGGAATATAACGACAAACCCGAGAATCCGATTGGCGTTTTCCAGATAAATCTCTCTCGTTGATTCGTGAGAAAAGACGATAAAATCTAGCCACCAAAAAGATTCTATTGATCTTAGCCGGTAACAGGAAAGTCAGGCTCGCTACGCGCTTTTCTCAAAGGAGCCTCACAGATTCGATATAATATCTTCTTTCGATGAGTCGAGTGTTGACAAACATATCCGGCTAACTTTCAAAGGCAGCACGCGCGACACTATTTTAGCGCGCTTTCTAATTTTACGTTTCCCACTGGATCCCTCTGTCCCTTCCCTCGAAAGGAAAGCCGCTCGCGAACCATAATTGCTTTTTAAATAACTCATCGAGATGTCGTGCTTCTTCTTCACGATTACAAAAAAGAAGGAATTGTTAGCCAGTAACGAGAATCGTCACACCGACATCTCTTTTTCCTCTTCCGTTTCGCCGAAAGGAAACTTCTAAGTCTAGAAAGCTATACCGAACGTAGAAGCTGCCAATAATCCATCACGACCGACGTTACTTGTCGCGAAATTAATATCGTCGGTTTTACTTTACGAAAAAAGACGATCTTGATCGTCGATTTGTGTCAAAAAGCAAACGAAAAAAGTTCTATCCCAAAACAGGATTTCAAATTTTCGCACCGAATGATATGTGACGGTAAACGATACACGCGACATTTGTACCAACGTTTCCATACTTCTAATATACCTTAGTTAAGGTTAAAGTTAATCTAAGCACTCGATGCGGTCGATCGTTCGACCGGAGAAGCGCCGCGCCAAAGGATAATAAATGAGAAAAAAGAAAAAAGTAAAATTACAAATAAATATAAAACATATATTTAAATTAAATGCCATAAAGTGTTTTCGTCTTTCGCGGTATATATACTCGAAAGTCGAAAATCGGCTCGTGCCGTGTTTCTTTCGGTAGACATGCGCGAATCCCCGAATCCTCGTCCCCTACGGACGCACGATTTTCGAACATACCAAACGAAGCGAGTCAGTCTTATGGGATCGATTAATTTACGGTATTAACGGTATCTGCGGTATTTAATTATATAAGTAGACGCGAAGGACACGAGTGTTTCGGTCGCGTCTCGTTGTTAAAATACTAATGACTTTCCGCCGCACGAAGAAGAACGAAGCGGTAAAGGTAAGGAGAAAGGAAAAACTAAAAAAAATAAGTCGTAATTATCGACACTGTCGCACGCTCTCCTGCCCGACATCACGTCCGTCGAGAAAAGCGCTTTTACTCTTAGGCATTACCGAGCTATCTTTTCTCCTATCTCTTAGGTCGTCTCACGAGTTTCGCAATTTTCGAGGGATACGATCGTCCCGCGGCAAAAAGAGACTTTCCAAATTTCACGAGGATGAATAAATGAAGAGTCAGGTATGATGATTACGTCAATGATCTCACCGGCTCGCTCGTATCTCTTAAAAATCGATCGAAACTCGTCTAGTTCTGACATCGACAATCTCGCACCGATCGATGAACACTAGCTTGTGGTACTTTTATAATCTAAGAAAGAAACAAGCATTATTCGCCTGCGCGCGTTATTACGAGTGATGTGTATGTACAAAGAAATATTTCACACCAAGCAGCAACGCAGATCGAAAAAGGGTAAGAGAGATTAGTTTCTTAAAGTACGATGCATCTCCCAAGATGTCGAGGGGTCGTCTATTATAAGGGTTTCTCCTTCCTTTCCACTTGACGACCATATTATATATATATATATAAATATACATATACATATATGTATATAAATATATTTATATATATCACACATCTTATATAATTTTGCGTCTAAATCAATATCGCCGCTAATCGCTCGCAAAATTTATGGACGAATTGCCACGCTTCGGTTAGTCGAGAGAACGAGTTACAATAATTTACGGATCGTCGCTTCGTGTCGTTTCCGCGAGATTCGAAAGAAAAAATATTTATTATCCCAACGAGAAATATCTCGTTTGTATAACCTTACGATTACGCAAGAGCGATCTCCTTTAACTTGATATCGAATCTTTCCATCGGAAATCCGAGATACGTTTCGCACACTCGCGAGAGACATTGTTCGTTCCCGCGGAAACAATAAATCACGAGTATCATATATATCGCTCGTACGTCGATTAACGACGATAACGCAAACTCGACGCTCGTCTAACTGCGAGCCAACTTTCTCATTCCTCTCTGCTAAGACCCTGCCAGAATAATTTCCGCACGTTTCGCTAAATAAATAATAATAAAAAGATAATAAATTAATCCGGCGCTTCATTAAATCGTGTATTTGTTTTTTCTTTTTTTTTTTGTTTTTTTTTTTTGTTTTATCCGATCGAAAGGATGTTGCACGCGCTCATCACTGCGAACAAACGGGGATTAAACGATATTTCATCTCTTCTTGTAACTGGCGACGCGCCGCACACACCCTACGAATCATTAAATCTACTAATTATCAGTTAAATATCACAATCTACGATAAGACGTTTCCGTATACGCTTACCCTAGCGATTACGCGTTCTCTTTCTTTCTCGTTGCTCTCGGAGGAACTCGGCCAAGAGTGGGACGAGGAGAAGAGAGACGCTTCGATGGGCACATAAAAATATATCTAGCATTTCTTTGCCGCAACGAGCACAAATCTAAGGTAGAAGATGTTAAGAGAGAAAGAGAGAGAAAACTAGAAACGGAAAGATAAGAAAAAACGGAATTACAATTAAATAACGACTCGATATCCATCGAGACGTCTAAGCGTCTACGTACATAAATGGGGTAAGAGATCGTGTTTGATAAAAAATATATATGTGTGTGTGTGTGTATATATGTATGTATATATATGCATATGCACGGTTGTATATATATATACCATTGATTATGTACAAATCAGACTCCGTTCCATTCGCGAACAGTTTATTACGTTTCTAGTCGAGAACTATATACCCGATATTTGTCAATCCACCGATCGATCATCGTCGATCACACATATATACAAATACGTACTTGCGAGACTCAATGGCATTAGTCTCTTTATTTACAAGCTCTGGCGCGATAATAATAAAAAAATGAAGCGCACGTCGCTCGGCAGAACTTCACGCTTAATTTTTCGGAGAGAGCCGCTTATTTACAAATTTGAAAAAAGAAAGAAACGAAGACGCGCGTACCGAGTTCCCGGCTAATATTCATCCTATCTTTCTCTCTCGTTATAACGCAGCAACTTTCGATCTATCTTCTCGATCCCAACGCAGTGTAGTCGGTAGAAACCAACGGCGAAGATTCGAAGGAATGTTTACGTTGTTGCGACGTAGGTAAAAGTCGCTGAGGTTTATCCCGCGTGCGCGGCGCAAGTACAATTTCAAATGATGCGAATTTGCGAGCCGATAAAGAAGATAAGACGCACAAAGACCGGCCCTTCTCGACAGGCTACGGACGAAAAGATTGGGGGAGAAAGAGGAAGGAAAAAAAAAAAAAAAGGAGGTAGACGCCTAGGTTAGCAAGAGAGAAACGAGAGCCCAACTGGGTCGTCCTTAGCCTGGAGTAGGTGGGGTCTTGTGTCAGTGAATATTGAAATTGTACTGCTTACGGCTGGACGTAATACGGAGCCAGCGGCTAACGGCCAAGGGTTCCGGATGGCAGTTCGACCAAGCGATATCACCGAAATTAGGATAGGGTGTCGAGGTAGTCGTTGCCTCGAGTTGGACAGCGGTGGAATAGTCTTGTTGATGGTAATCTTGTTTGCTCCTCTTGGCTGGAGGCCTGGCAACGACGAGTGGACTGGTACGCGTAGAGTGGTTGAACCTTTTGCCGTTTATCTGAGCGACGTTACGTTGCTCGGATTGTTCCGTCGGCTCGAAGAGACTCAAACTCGGCATGGAGGAGACTTGTTGGAGCTGGCGGTGATAGGAACTCTTCGAGATCGGTGATAGGAGGAGATTGTTGGAACGCATGGAGAGATGTTGAGCTTTGTCATCTTTAAAAGCGGCTGAATAGATGGAAGCGATTGGATCTTCGTCAGGGTCGACGTCGATCGAGCTTTCGCCTTCAAGAGTCGCGTTGTTCACGATGGCTGTAGTCGTTGTCGTTGGCATTGCTGTGATCATTGGAGCCACTGTTGTAGTCGATGAAGTTGAAATTGCGGATAGAGGTGGTGTAGGTGGTGGTAAGGGGGGTGGTGGTTGAGGAGGAGACGGTGTCGTCGAGTTTGTCTGCGGTGGTGGTGTCAAAGTCGGCGAGGGAGGTTCGTGTGGTACACTCGAAGATGAGGAACCTAGAGGAGTACCGATCGACGTCGTCGCTGCAGTTGCCATTGGTGTCGTCGGTGGTATCGCTGAGATGGAGGAAGTTGGTATCAAGGTCGCTATAGCCGTCTCCTCGGCGCTCGCCGGCAATGGCGAGAGGGAAGGTAGCACGACCGATATCGGAGCCATCGTTGATGCCGAGGACTGCACCGCGGCCAGCGATGAAGAGGATGAGGAGGATGCGCTCGCCTCGACCAAGGATGACTCCAGGCTCCGCAGGTCTTCGTTACCGAACTCCTCTTCGAGTTTGGTCTAAAAAAGAGAAGCGTTGACGACTCGCGATAAGAATCGTACGGCCCGTAGGAGGATGTGGCGTTTAAGTGCCCAAAAGAAACCATGCCTTACAGGTTTAGTGGAGCCATGCGGGGCCAGACACCGATAAAGCAAATCAACAGCCTGCAATAACAAAAACAGAAAACAAGTATCAACCGACACCCTCTTCTTTCTTCGACTTTTCTTTCTTTAATTATTTATTCTTTCTCAACCTTCTTCCTCCTTTGCTTCTTCAATTTTTTCGTTTTTTCAATTAAAAGAAAAAACTTAGGAAAAATTTCGCTACCACGCATGAAGAAAATAATCATCTACTGCAATTAAACGAGAAGAAACGGCAACCCAATGAGAGAATAACACGTCTAGATATCTAAAAGTTTCAAGAGAACCAAAACAACCGGACCCTTATTCAATTTTATAATCTCGTGCGAATGTCGATTTCCAATCTATTAAAAGACTTACTTCTCTATGCCGTTATCCTACTTTCAGCATTTCTCTCGTGTCGCGTAATGTAATATGTAATCCCTAAGATCAATAGAAATCAAAGTTTTAAAGCGGTCTACGAACGATACGATATATATACTTATAAATCAATATTGGCGAAACATGCATGTTCTCGATAGAATCTAATAAAAGACGCGAGCTATCGGCCCGTACGCGAAAATAGATGAAGGTAATATTCGATTGTTATTACCTTTGGCAGTGGATAGGTGTCTGGCAGCGACAATACTGGCGGTGATGTTGGCGCTTCGGAGTCGAGGTTCGAGGCATTGGGAGTCAAAGGATTCGAATTGGCGGTGGCCGAAGCAAGAGCAAGAACGGTGCCGGTGACCGTCAATTTTGTCGGTCTCGGACCGCTCGGTAATTCTTTCGCGGCACGGTGCTCCGCGAGTAATTTGTCGAAGGTTTTACTTCGGCCAATGACGGTTCGTCGTAAAGAGACCGTGTGAGCCTTGCAAGTGAGAGATCTCGTGCATGGCTTCCCCGTTTCATCGTTCCATACGCCGCAATGTCGATCGGGATCATACTCTCGATCCTTGAGAAGCGATCGATCCGTTTTGAGTCTTTTCCGCCTTGGTTGCCCACCACTCGTACCAGGACTCTTTACCGGACTCGAGGACGCACCCGAGCCGCAACTACCACTCGCATTTGTAGTCTGCACCGTTGGATGCAACGACGGTCCTGATTCTAACGGAGAACGGGGCGAAGAGGAGATTGTTAACGACGTCGATGTGGAATTGCTAGGTGGTGGTGCGACGATCGTCGTTGCTGCTACCGCTTGCTGCTGCTGTTGTTGCGGTTGTTGATGTTGTTGTAACTGTTGTTGCGGCTCCGATGCCGATGTACGCTTGACCGACGCATGATTTACTTTGGTAGCGTTTGAAAGTTGAGCCGAAGTCAGTTGGGTCTTTTTTAATTTCGATACTTTGCAATACGGGGTCTTCACGGGGGCTTTCGTTGTGGGCGTGGAAGGCGGTGGAAAATTGGTCGTGCCGCTTGGATGTCGACTTTCTATGGAATAAGCATGAATTTTTGTAATTTGCTTTGTAGGAGCAAGATAATTGATAAATGTGTCTTACGTATTTGTGATTATGTAAGGGTACATACCCATATGCTGTATAAGAGCTTGGGGTTTTACTATGGCGTTGCATATCTCACAGACCACTCCATAAAAAGTATCTCTTTCTGGACAGAATCCATACAAATCGATGTCTGAAACGTTAAAAGTCAAGTTACTACTATTGTTTCTCTTTTGTAGTTCGTAGATAGGACAGTGGAACCTTTATAAAGCATATATTTACCTTCTGAAGAAAGACGGGTGACAGTGCTGGCTGGTTTTGCTTCTGATTCTTCATCGCCTAAAAAATATGGAAAAATGTTAGTTGGGAGAAGTTATAATTTTGAACCTATGAAGCGACGTTTGGATAAAGTTGAATCATATTTGAAGAAAAGCTTTGGATGGCTCATGCCTTGAGTCTATAAGAGAACAATATAATATAAACATGCATACATTATACGACTTAAACCCTATATCTCATTCCAAACGTACAGATAGACTATGTCCTTACCGAATAAAAAACAAAACATGAAATAAAAATGCCGCTGACTTTGTGTAAAGACTTTCATATCTCTCCTATCATGTAGACAAATAATCTTCATAAAACTAAATGATTTTTTCAAGAAAACAAATAAAAAATCAAAGAAGAATGCCTTGGAATATATGCAATTCTTCTCCAAATTTTTCACATCTGAAATTACAAGTATACTCGCTCGAGGAATTACATAATTATAAAAGGACGAACATGCTGAAATAAAAACAATCAACGATCGCATTGACGTGCATCCATAAAAATATTATGTCGTTGTAGGTTGATCAAAGAATATGACAAAAGTAAAAAAAAAACAGGTATAAAAAAAAAAAGATCATTATTTTTCCTACAAGATCCACGAGACGCCTGGTGGATCTCGAGAGAGACGAGCGAAAAGGAGAGGAGCGGAGCGGAGAGGTGAATGAGGGAGGGGTGTCGAGGAGCATAGGCAAGGTAAGGTGGGAGGGGAAAGCGAAGGAGGCGCTTGAAAAGCGAGGTTAGGTCGATCCGACGATGCGAAAAGCGCGACCGCGCGTCGACTCGCGAGGCCAAAAGAAAGACTATTTTAACGAAAGATTGAGCCCACTTACTCAGCGGCTTGTCTCTTCCGATTCTTTCGATCCAGCTGGACCAGGGCTGCCCGTGAAAGAACGTTGGACTGTCACTTCCCGACATTGCCAGTGGCGCTCGCGTTGTCAATGAAACGCGATGCGTTCTCTCTCGCGAATATAGAGCGAGGCGAAAGCGTTGTTTTTCGGGATGGGCCGCGTGCTCGGATTGTCAGGTACGAAGTGCGTGCCGCAACAACCGTTCTTCTCTCTTTCGTTTCACCGTTCTCTTCGTACGCCGGTGAAACGCGTTCATTGGGCACCGTGTACGATAAATCGTCTGTCTGTTTCTCTCTCTCTCTCTCAGCCCTTCCCCCCCTCTCCCTCGCGCCTTCTTCCTTTTCGTCCTTTTTTCCCCGTATTACTTGTACGCGCGATCCTGGAAAGAAGCCACGGTCGGGAATAATACGAGCGGCATTACGGGCAACCGAGCAACATTTTTGATCGAGTGAAAAAATTCGTCGCCTTCGTCGCTCCTCTCTCGCGCTTTACGACGCGCGTCCAGGAGGAGTAGCACGCTTCTGCGCGCGCTCGTAGTAGCTAAGACTCGAAAGAGAGACTAATAGACTATTCCGAAGCTTGTGATTGGTCAGCTCGAAAATGACGTCGAGGGACGCACCAACGTTTGTCAGCGCGCGAAACCCAACGACCAATCACGTTGCTGCTCTGATAATCGTACCTCTTTTATCCCATCGTGATTAGTTCTTTCGACTTATTCGGCAGGTGGCTTGGGAAAATTCAGATTTTTTTCAAAAAGACATACTTTTATTTATTAAGTTTTCAGCAATAATACTGCTTCTTTCTTGACAAGCATCGTAAATTGCTTATATTTAAAATAAAAAGTATATAAAAAACGAAAAATGATCATTACAATTTATAACGCAGTTTTCGCATAAGTACTAACTTAATTCTATTATCAAATCCTCGATATTTCTGTTCAATTGACAAAGAAGTTCAAAAGAATATGAGGAAAAGTCTTTCGACATACGACACGTTCGTCGACGACCTCGCTTCTAATTGATTTCAAAAATTCAATACCGTTAACTGTCGAGGTCTTTTCAATGGGATTTCCCAATGCAATTCTCTAGGTATGTACGATATAATGACGGGAAATGAGAAAAGTTTCCTTACGTAAACTCTGGTACACATTGACACTTTAACAGAAATATGAATAACATAGAAATGTTATGTATTTCGTATCGATCGAACGAACGTGACTCTTGGATAATTTAAAAAATAATTTGACTAGCATAGGGAAACTTCCAATAACACAAAATTATATCGAACGAAGAACTAGTATATTAACCTGCTTGTTAACCCGCGAAAAATGATCTGCTGTCCGTTTGCGGTGGTTGAGTAGCCGTACCAGCAACGTTAAGGACTCCACGATGAGCGTTGATTTGTTGCTGATTGATGTACCAGAAAGGTTGTTTATCCCTGGGCCACGTCATGATCCTGTTCACTAAATCGGCATCACCATGAGCTTCTACGGGTAAATCGAGCGGTACCGCGGTCGTTGTTACCGCGGCGCTCGCCGCCGGTGTTATTATTCCCGTGGTAATCGTGTCTTGAGAGTCAATTCGATTTCCCACACTTGGAGCAGCAGTAGTTTTCGTATATTGTGGTAATACAAGGGGATAACGGCCGGCGGTGCCAGCGTAAGAAGGCCTTTGGCAATGCGACAAGCACGCAAAGGTGCTGAGAAGTATAACGTACTTTATCTGAGAAAAAAGATCATTTTATTTATAAAAAGAAAGAAATGTTTAAGTGTAAACAATAAAGAATTATCAATGACAATAAACTTACCATGTTTTCGTGAGAAGAGTTTCGATCTATCGAGAGTCGCTTGAGTCCTTTTCGCTTCACCGTCGAAAGAGTTCTGATGGCACTCGTTGTTTCTTCCCGCATATAAGTCGACGATACGCGTGCCATCCCACTTCTTCTCCCTCTCCCGACTAATCATGCGTCTTGGGGAAGTTTGCTGCAACTTCCCGCAGAGTCCCGGGCTCATCGCAAGGCGCGCCTTTCGAATCGTAAAAATCTAACCGCGATAAGAGCATCGTCCTTTTATTACTCCAAAATTCAACATAATCACGTGACGTAACGTGGTGTAGAATATTTCCACGTATCGTTAGTCTCTTTGCGCTACGACCGCGAGTCTCCAAAGAATTTGCTATAATCATCAAGGACGTTACATCCACACCCAATTATATCGTCGATTTTTATTTTGTGGTTTATCGATGACGCATCGTTTCTACGCGCATCGATGGAAACTCGGAGTTTAACGTTTCCACGAGAAGAATGTAGGAAAAATAAGATTTCCTTTTTTTTTTTTACGAGATTACTTCGAAGTTATTTTTACGACTACGTTCCTCTTCGAGTATTGTATTTTGTCTACATAATGGAAATAAGAACGATTCGACTCGTATTTCTTGTCCTTTTTCGACTATTCTCTTCTTTACCGAATCGATTTTCGAGTAGGAGGTACTTTAAACAGAAAAGAAATGCGAGAATATAGAGAACGGACAAAGAAAGCAACGCTCGTAGAACGGTAAAAACTGGTTTTACATCTTCCCATCGAGGTAGGCTTATATGCAACGATCCGTACGAATGTCATGGGCGAAACGAGTAGGTACGCGATTGACTCCGTATCGGTCTCGCTAGATTTTTTTTTCGCACTCTCTTTTTTCGATTCCTTTTTATATAAGTTTTACTACCTTTGCTGTATCTCTATAACAGAGGGTTCTCAAATTTATTTTGCTCCTACTTTGAGAATAACAAATTTTCTTTTTTTTTAACTTATCATTTATTGCACATTTTAAAAACAGCTACTGCAAATATTATTTATAAACATGCATTATTATATGAATAGGATAGATAGAATTATTGTTTCTGAACCTCCTACTGCCCCTTCTAAAAGCCTCCAGTGACCGAAAAGGGGGTGTTATCTCTCACTTGGAAAAAAAACTTTGCTATAAGACGGAAAATCCAAAAGATAGTTTTGTTTTTCAAAAACTACAGATACGTACTCTGATAAGAAGTATATTATAGCGAGAGATGGTTATTTTCGAACGGTCGACGGTCATCCGTAAGATCGGGAATACCAGAAGGTCGAGAACAAAAACTGTACTATTCCGTTGATCTTCGCAAAGATTGCTAAAAATTTATTCACGACTAACTTGCACCCTCGCAATAGATGGTACCTGCTTCGAAGAAATGTGGCCCGCACCTACTAATCGTGTCACGGTCGACTTATCTCTGTAAAACACGATACTTTCTCAGCAGTTATTCGAAACGAAGTAACAAATGTCGCATCGGCTCGAGAGAAAATAAAGTCACCATCGAATAGTGGGTTTTCCCATCCACCGCTATCGGCTCTCCAGGTATGTTAACCCTTTGCCTTATAATATCGTATGAGACTCGTTGTACAAATTCCGAGACGAGTATAAAAAGCACGAGTCACACTCATGGTTCAATTCTTACAAGTTTATTTTTTTATATATTTGTTTTTTATTGTTCATTAGTCTTTAGTTGGACATACTTGTGATTGATTTTTTCTCAATTTCTAGTATTAATTTGCTTGAGTGCCCAATTAAATCATAAGGCAAGGGGTAACCAAGGCGAACCTTTCTTTAATTTATTAATTTCTCATTTGGTTCATTTTACTATAAATTATGAGAAGAAAAAAGCCAAAAGTTTCCTCTGAAACATCACGCATTTATACTATTCCAAAAGGACAGCGTTGATGAATACTAAATAAATTCATATGAATTATTTTAAAAGCGAGACCTCGTGTAACACATAGATAAGATAATTTCGTCCGGTACAAGTTCACTATACGAGTGTTTACGCAAATAAAATTATTGCAATACAACCATTCTCTTATCGTCACATGGTTCATTTCCATTACGATGATACTTTTTTTCTTAAATAAGTAACGGAAGTATAACTCCTATCGGAGAATCGCGGTAATAGCGTGAGAATTCAAAGTCTCTTGCAACGCGTTGCATCCGAGTGAAATACCGTGAAAGATTATGAAAAAGAGACTAGTCATCGAGTAGTAAAAACTCGTTCCGCTAGTTTGACAAACGATGAAGGAAACAGCTTCTGTCAGCCGATCATTAATTCTTTGGAAAGAAAACAAATATCACTTAAAATAAATTATACTATACCGAACCTAGACACGAAACTACGATTAGTCGATTAAAAACTAATCACGTGAGATCATATACAGCATTAATTTATTCCTGGGAATGTCTTATTACGTATTAACGAGCTCCTAGCAACGATCAACCCGACATACGTGACGGAATACGCTTGGTCATTCGTTACTCTTGCCGTCAGATGGTTAAACAGATTTCTCTTGATGCTAAAAAAAGTATGTGTACTCGACGAACGGGTTGCGTATTCCCAGGCGTCTCGAAAGGACAATTTCCACGCGTTAGGAACGCTGGAATCACATAGGAAACCACGTGGAGAGAAGAGAAATTTTCTTGAAAATTGGTAATGTCACGTACGGAAAGTTTCAAAGCGTTTCGCGGTAGCTTTCGAGAGTAGCTTTCGACAGGTGCTTTTCGGACTAAACCCGTCAATATTCAGAGGTGGTTCCAGGAGTTATATGGCCTTGAACGAGGCACCGTTCTGCATCTCCTGCGTACCTCGAATGTCACGAAACACTCACACCCGTTGACATAGTTTTCCGTTTAACGTTCTCCGTGGTAATTGGTTATAATACCTGAATGCAGTGCACGTAGGATGGGAGTCAAGGTTATCGTGATTGCTTCGTCGCTTTGAGGCTTCGGTCAAGTGTACTCGATGATCTACGAGAATCACGTGATGATCTTTCTACACGAGTGAGCTCTCGGACTATTCCGTTTATTTTTTTATTATAACTTCCACGTGACCGTAATCGTTTCTTAAACATCGATATATGTATCTAATCGTGTTTATACTCGAAATTTATGCAAATTCTTGCGAAGATAAAACTTGGAAGAAATAAATAGAAGGGGATTACAAACGTGGTGATAAAGTTATGCGTCATGCATAAAATGAGACAAATTCTTTAATTTCGACAATGTCGATGTTATGGATGTTAGCTTGATTCGACTAAATTGTAGAGTACCGTGATGCCGTTTGCCGAGGATATAAAAGGAGCTACGTGTACGAGACGAACTTTATCACGGCCGTACCACGAACGTCAACATGAACTTCATTGTGATACCGTTTCTTCTGGGTCAGTAAGGTCTTGGATTCTTTAACGAGCTTCATTTCCTTTTTTCTCTCTACAATATAATAATATCTCTATAGATACAATAAATAGTATCTATCTATCTATCTTTTTTTTTTCTCTTTCCGCATATTATACCAAGCTGAAATGATAGTCGAATTAAAAGATCGAAAATAACAAACATTTCCAGCGACAGATATTATAAACAACGACGATGCTTGGAACAATGGACCGGAATACAAGTTTGTGGTAAGCGCGAGCGCAACCTCGAATATATGGAACAGCAGCGACGAGTCAATCAGATCTATCCTGATATCGGATTTAAAATGTCGACCGAGAGAACCAAACAATTTAAATTGTCATTTCGAAAATCCAAGGGTCGCTAGACAGACAGCAAAGGAATTCAGCATCAGTGAAAACCTACCACCAATGAACATAACTTACAAGCCGTATATATTCAGCGAAGCAAACTTTGAGATTGGGTTCGATCGCGATGGGATAAATTATTATATATTTGATAAGAGGGATCAGCTAATGAGCGAGTTCTACAACGATATTATCCGTATGTTGGCGAATCAACTGAGCTTCGGGACGAATTTCGATGGGAGAGAGCAACACTTTCAATCAAAGGAGAATTTTACCATGGGACGATGTCCTACGGAATACAGGATGTATCGTTCGGACGTCGAAGGCTACTGTAGGGATCACAAACTCAATTTGGTATCTCTGACAGATTTCGAGTTAAATAACGAGGAGGTCCTCCATATAGATAGATTTAGGGTGCTCGACGAGTGTTATCCTTCCGGTCCTTATTATTTCAGCACGCGATATTTTTACGACGTCGCTCCTGGAAATTATACGAATAAGTTGGTAAGAATGTCAGCCACGATTTGCAATTAATTCTTTGGGTTTATTGATTTCTTACAGAGATTAAGTCGATGATTCGTTTTAGGTATCATCCATGACTAATATGGTGATTTCGACGGATTGCTTTATCACCGAAACTCTGAACACCGCTGATATATACGATACGAATGATAGGAAAGTTGGTAGCTTGCTCGATCGCATCCAAATCTCCCTTCAATCCATCGACCCGGCTCAAGACAGTGTAAAACCGATCTTTAAACCAACCTTTGAGGATGTTATTATCAAAATGGCATCCCACTATGGCACACGTTGATGTAAAATACAGTATAATCGAACTGCAGGAATAAACGACCGCGAAAAGCGTTTCTCCTTACCCTTTCACAGCTATTTTTCTTTTTTAATAAAGAGGGTTTAAGTTTAAAAGATTTGTGTAGGTGTCGTTTCGATACCATGTCTTGAAAGTTTAAATATAGTTCTGTGAAGAAATGCTTATTATAGAGAAATTCGATATCTTGTAGCTTATTAGGCATGGCAGTTTAGAGTTCCTTATTGTTTTAGCTTTCTATGGAGCTATCGATCATCGAAATCAGCCAAGAATTGCGTTCTGTTGGGAAATGCTAAACGAGCGATCTATATACAAAGTTATTTCTACAAATCTTTTTTTAATGATAAGTTAAAAATAAATTCAAATAGGACATTATTTTAGTATCCATCACTTGATTCATCGTTTTCGCCCATATTTAAACACATTGTTGCCTGGCAATTTTATACCGAAGCTATCTCATGTCACAGGCTATTATTTTGTAATTGAATATGGAAATGCAAACACGAGAATGCAAGTGCAAACAAGAATTAATTCGTGATCGCAATTAAATTAATGATTTCTATAATTTTCAACAGAATAATTGTCCCGACAGTTCACATGATCGTACATCGTATTTATAAAGTTTTCATATTTTCGAATAATAGATCGAAAATCAACTATCTTAAAACGTCCATAATAGAGATTATGCAAGATGCATGCGTGCAGGATACCTTGGAACCGCAGGCTGGCGCCATATTCGCTACCTTCCAATCATGAAATTTGCATAGTCTTGTTAATTCCAAGTATTTAGCATATTTTTCTGATATACACCTTCTTCCAGTATACAAAAAGATTGATAAAAACAGGACTTCAATATAACAAATATTTCTATAAATAAAATATCGTTCTCACAGTAGCTGATCGCGTCATATCTTTCTCATAATCGTTCCAGGACTTATTTTAGCATACTTTCATCCATATTAACAGCTGTCATCGCCAATCATCGCTACATCGTTTGTTATTCCAGACTATGCTACATGCTTCACGCAGGTAAGTCCCCTTTAAAAACTTCCCATAACAACGATTCGCTTTAACGATCTCGATAGGCACGAACTTATTTCCCTTCGAGTTCGTGACTCATCTAGACGAGTTAATCAACGATCAAGGGGAAATTGCGTCACAAATACGTAATACAAAACGGACACAGAATCGATAAATTCATAGCTTACGTCGAAGAATGCATATAGAGTTATCGAATAGTCTTTTCGATCTCTTCAACTTTCCCAACAATTCTTCTGAACAACGGTGATCTCATAAAATCATGCACGATTACAACGTTATCCGATAGACTACATGGAGATTCACGCAGGGGTCGATCGAACTATCGCGAACGAAGGGGTCAACGAAGCGGATCGTTAGTGATAGGTATAAGAGGAGCTAACTGGACGAGTTTAAACGCAGTCGTAGATCGTACGTCACCATGATCACCTTGCTGTTGTTACCATTTCTCTTAGGCAAGTAACATGAATAAAACGTGCGGGATTACCAATTTACCATTCGATCCTAAAAATTCTAATACTTTACAGCGAGTCGTATCTCGGTGGACCTCGAGTCTTTGCTTCTTGGCCCAGAATACACTTATCGAGTACAAATCAGTACTATAAACAGAGACGAAGATTCCGGCGTGAGAACGACGGCTTTCAATGTCAGCAGCACGCTCAAATGTCGTCCAAGAATACTGGATACCTTGAGTTGCCGATTCGAAGTCGCGAAAATGGCTGTCTTCGAGGATGGTCTCGTGGATCTTGGTCAGGACATCGTCGAGGATTTATGGGTCGACGAGGAACCTTTTGAGATTAAATTTCAGAGAAATGGAATCTCGAAATTGATCGTTACCCGTAGCATGGAACCATGGACCATCGATATGATCCGAGCGATCGTTAATCAGTTGAACGTTGGTGTTGATTTGAGAAACAAACCTGATGGAATCTACATTGAGAAGGAGAGATCTTTCCTTGGCGAATGTCAGACGAAAATTAAGCTCTCTCATCGTATCTCACAGGATTCATGGAAGGACGATAAATTAGAGATCGTGCCAATGCCTGGTATTAGAAAGACCTCTGGCGAGATTTTGCGAATCGACAAGACAAGAGATTTGAACGATTGCATGCCTAAAGAGGATTACTTTTTTGCTAGCAAGTCTAGATATCCTTTGTTACATCGGGACACGACGACGTCCATAGTAAGCGAACGTTTTTCTTTCTCTATTTTTATTCGTTTTATCTTCTCACGAATTACTCGTTTACAGAAATCATCCCTCAGCCGTATCGTCGTATCAGACTCAAATTTCACTTCGTACACGGCCAACGAGATCGTCGTCAGTAGCAAGGATAGGACTAAGAATTTTACTCTTTTTGAGAATATAACATTGAATTTGGAGACGGTAACTGCAGCGAAGAACGAGATACCTCAAATCCCGGATCCTACTTTCGTCAGCTTCTTCGTTCATGGACGTACGCATGACGACGAGGAAGAGTCACGACGACGAATGGAAAGCCGTCGAGATCGATAACGTTAAGTTTCAGATTCCTTCGTATCATTCTTCCGGTGTTATAAACCATCTCTTTAATAAATGAACGATGTTGGCTTTCGAGAATCGTGTAAATTACTCCAATCGTTGCGTTATCGCGTAGATTTTCAAGCATCGGATAACAACGATCTCGTTGCGAGATATCACCGTCGTCGCGAGGCCTAGTGAATTCATTAGAATTTTCCGTGTGATGGTCGGAAAGGAAAATGCTATTACGCCTTTGATCAATATGCCAGACATTAGGAAGCAGGATCTACGCGGAAAACGGTAGTCAACGAAATTGCATTCAAGGAGAGTTCAAAGAATCGACTCGTCGGTCTTATAAAAAGAAGACGAACGGTAAGGCGAAGCAAAGTTAGTCCGAACGAAGACCACTGACATGTTGCTGACGATAATACCGTTTGTCCTAGGTAACAAAATTTCTTTCAACGTTTAACCATAAAACGTAGGTACTAGTGATGGAGACAAGACTTTCAAGATCTTGTCTTGTCATGATTTGTCTCACTCTACTACTCACTACTCTCACTACATTGATGTCATAATTCAAGTGGTAAAATGTACAAAATATATTATTTCAATCATTTTTATACAAATTTAAAAAAATAATAAATCGATATGTAGTAAATAAAGAATCAAGAAAAGACATTGTTTGTCGAGATCAAAATAACACAAATATGTCCAATTCTTATTTTGTCTTGTCTTAAATCCATCACTAGAACGTACAGGGGAGGACCGTCCAGAAGGATTTGTAGAATTGTCTAATCTTAATAGTGGTAGGCTGATAGAAGACCAAAAAAAATTTTAAAACACACACAAAGATAAATCCTTCCGGAAGGACATTGTACTTTCTATAGTTAAACGTTTCAGTCACCTAAGCAGTATACTCAATTACTCACCCTCATCGTAATAAGCTTATTTCGGGACTATAGTCCATCTCACACGCGATTCATGGTCCACTCCTCGAATTTACGCACTTTGCGAACATTTATCATTTTTAGCGGCGCGATTCGCACTCGATGAAAATTACGAGGAACGATATCGATGGCGATACGGCAGCGAGAGTATCTACGACGTCTCTGTAAACATTTTTCGCACAGACTTTGGAGACAAATTTTGTTCCACGATCTCCGGTGAACTTGATTGCCAACCCAAAGACAGCGAATCTCTTAGTTGCCGTCTCCGGAGCGGTGTGATGACGTCTTGGAGAGCCAATGATTTCACGAGATGTTACCTGTCAAGAAATGACACAACGAGAGACCATTTCTTCGATGGTGAACCTTTCGAGATTAGATTTCATTCCCGTGGTATCGAGAATCTTGTTGTCCGACGAACGATTCCTCGTTGGCGACTGGACGTCATAAAAACTGTGGTAGCTCAGCTGGATATTGGTTCGGTATTAGACAAAGGACCATCATGGTTCGTCACGATAGAAAACTCGACGTTTGGTACTTGTGCACTTGAATCAAAAATTTTTATAACCGGTGACCGCTCGACCGAGAACGAGAACGAATTCGACATCGTCTCGCTCAGCTCGAACGGATCGCGTTACGCGGATGTACTCTCTCGTGACGCGAATATAATTATAGAGAAGATCAGACGTCCGGAAAAGTGTCCAAGAAGGGCTATTTATTTCTTTGGATACGCTTCGAACGACTTTCGTACCGAACGTGGTATATTTTTGGAAATGGTGAGAAAAATTTGATAAAAAGATGTCGATATTATTCTTTATATTTTCTTTCTGTTCGTTAGGTATCTTCGATAACTCGAACAACGATATCAAGAAAAAGGTTCTCCTCGCAAACCCTCTCTGAAGGGTCTGTCCTAGCTCCTGATGGATCAACGATCGGATACTCGCATCAGAACGTAACCTTGACCTTGAAAAGTGTCCATCCAGCTAGAGCCAACTCGTCGACGATCTCAAATCCAGCTTCAACCGGTCTTTACACACCTTCCACCCCCGTTAGCTTTTGGGATACGATTAGACGCGTTTTACCGCTCCTACGAAAGCCCGTTCCCACGGTTCGACGATCTCTTTCGATTCTTCCAACACCTACCGGACAAACCAGTCGAAACAACTAGTTTTCAAATGTTCGTAACGTTGCACCCTTTGTTTGTACCCTTGAAAAGTAACTTTTCTAGTCTCCAAGGTTAATCGTATCGAGTGGAGTAGCTTTTCGAGTTTGGTTAATAAATGTAATTAACGAACTTAGGAGCCGTTGCGTTAGCCTAAAGCAATGTATTTACGATTGTTCATCTTGTTACAAGTTGTCTCGTACAAGCTTTCGCCCTCACGATCCTGTCACGGCTCGGAGCATCCGAGGAAAACTAGACTTTTATACCTTTTCGTCCAATCGCTTCCCTTCTCTCAAACGTTAGGGTAAGATATCGAGAGACACCACACTTTTACCATCTTTTGATCGTAGAAAGTCGTCTCCTTATAATCGATTTGTATGCTTGAGAAAACAAAATAGTGTTCACCTGAAAATAATAACAGTTTTAAAAATTAGATTAAACTTTTATTTGTGGGAGTTATTAATATTTATTACGAGTTTCACGGAAATTGGATAAAGTAAGTACTTATTTTATTGTTTAATACGGTTCCTTATTAATCAGTCAAAAAAATATTTTTAATGTTACGCGTTTCTAATGTATTTTTTGTAGATGTGGTATCTCCTATAAAATAAGGAGAGACGCCGTATAAGGTGATAGGTATTTTATTGGCTTACAATAATCGAATTTTTGTCACTTTAGAATACCGAGGAAATATATTTATAAAAATAATGTTACGAAAGAACAGTGGACCGAAGAAAACCTGAATTATTTTTATTTTACTACGAAAGCTAAAACTGACTGGATAAGATGCTGCTCCTACCAAAAATGGCTCTATGGGTGTTGCACAGTGTACAATCCATTGTACAACTGTGGAAAGAAAAATAAGCATGAAAGAAGCTTAAAAAGGCGAAATTAGTTCACGTTGCATTTCTCCTACAAAATATGGAACAATCTTCTCCTTTAATTATCGTTAATCGTATACAGTAAAAGTTTAACCCAGTTTTCTTTTTAATAGTATAAAAATGTGTTATTTCAATAAAATATAAATCCCGTAAATGAATTCCAAACCAAACGTGTTATTAGCTCTAAACCAAAAAGGGTGACAGCAGTTCTCCTGAATTTACCCTATTATCGACTTACTCGAACTAACTAATCGTTCGACCTACATAATGAAATATCTAGATAAAAAGTCACCCAAAAGAAAATTACATATGCAGAGAACAGCTGACGAACGGTGGTGGGGCGAAAGGAGGCGCGTGCAAGCTTTCGGTAAACACCTACTTTCCCGGTGCATCGATGAAACGCTCGACCCAAAGAGAGTCGCGCGAAGAGAGTAGGCAAAGCGTCTCGACGGAGAGTTTACTTCGTCTATCGAGGTAAATCCAAGGACACGCGAGCGCCTGTGCGAGCCCCTACCATCGGATTCGCGAGCAACACACAAACGCGTTTTGGGGATGTGGCGCGAACCCCTGACTCGTTCACCATAGGTAGACCACCCACCAGCCACTGCTCTTGCGCAAGTAAGGATAAACGTGAGCCCTGCTGGCTCGTTTAACCCCTTCTCACCCCTTCCCCAATAGTGGTGTATTTAAATAGAACACCCGAAACACCTGTCGCGCATACCTTCGAGCGATACGAGCGTAATCCCACGGCTAAAACAGTTGTTTTTGTTCCATTGTTCTCATAAATCTTCATAAACTTAAAGATCAACGAAAAAAAAAAGCTTCCTGAGAAGATCGCACTCCTTCGGATAAGTTATAGAGAACTATAAAGGTAATCATTAGATAGAATTAATTGTCCTGTAAGATCAGAACAATCTCTGTCACGTTTCTTTCAAAGGCATGGCAGCTCCGTTCACCTCCGTTGAGCGGCAAAGGGACCAACAAGACGATGCCACTACGAGCGATAAGAACACTGCATTGCTGCGACGAACGAGATGTTTCCTCTGTCAACGTACTTTCTTCTACAAACGTATTCTCCGAATCGTGATAAGAGAATGCTCTTTCTACGTAACGATCATGCTGATCCGTTTGGATATACTGGATGGAGTAGTGACGTTGCATGGCGAGAAGACGGTGAATTTTCTTCGATTGAGCGAAGAACATCGAGGTTTCTATCCAACTCGTGACGATTTTGCAAGGATTCGATCGCCAGGAAGATCGTTCGAGAGGGTTTCTGATTTTTGCATCGTTCGTCGGCTTGGCAGAGATCCGTGTCGGCGTTATCCGTTACGTAGGACGGCTGAGGAATACGAGGATGACGGGAAGGGTGGAATCGTCCAGTCGTTCGTTTGCCGATTAGCTGATAATCTTGGTATGGATACGTGCACGCTTGAGGAAAGCATCGATCACGTGATGACCAGTCGAAGCGAGGTTCTTCTAGACATGGATTCCCGTAAGCTTACCAGATCGAGCTCGCAAACCGATGCAGAGATCGAGTGTACTATTATTAATATGTTTTGGCAGCCAAAAGCGCAGAGCAAAGCTTCGAAAACTGTTGTTAGCTCGAAGCCTAGCTCTCGTTCGCGTTCTGTACCTCGAGATCGGTCGAAAGACGACGGCGACGGTTGGTTCCAAGCCGTCGATCGCGGACGTGTCGTACCTTTTCATTCGAGAACGAACGCGTCTGTTTTTAAAAGTCCGAATACTGTCAGGGATCTTCTTGGTAGATGCATCCACGAGATAGAAGAGAGCATGATTAACGCTTTCAGTTGGTATATCGATGAATATTTTTATCACGACTTTGTTTTCCCACGTACCACTCTTTCTTATGCTCAGTACGCTCGTTATCAAAAGACTAAAAAGATTTGTAATCCCAAGGTCATTGTGGTCGAGGACAATCCTTTGGAGCTTGGTACTCATTTTGCTTATGTACTTGCTCTTAATTTTTATTCTCATCATAAGTACGTGCAGAGATACATGAGAGATATAGGTTTACTTTGCGAATCTATCATTCGCATCGATAAGGATATTCCATTCGTTATTCGATCGCTCAATCCGGTCACTCGTATGCATATTTTTCATATGGTTTATAAAAAAAGCAACTACTCTCGACCGTCTTACGAGAATATTTTTAAAACTCTTATCATGCTGAGAGACGCTATGTTTAGATTAAGATTGAAGGATATATCGATGTGTAAGATCGGTTGCTGCTGCGAGCGTCTCGATTTTGGTAAAGTTCTTCGAATGACGGAATACGTTTTTCTCGATACCGATATAAACGTTCGCATAGGATTAAATCTCATGAAATGTTGGCACTTTCGTTCACGTTCCTTAAAGAATCGTGAAAAATCATCAGAATTTGCTGATCTTTATGTGGATAGAATTAATCGATTTATGTTGGACGAAGTCGTTGACGATACGGAGATTCGTTCCACCGACGAAGAGTGATCGCCAAAATTGTTCCACGTTCTTAAAATATCTATATTTAGAATGAACGTAAATATATTTTTTCGAAGAGTCACGGATCGCCGATTTTAGTCGTAAAAAATTATTTTTCAATGTTCGGCTGCGACGATCCGTATATATTTTCAAAAAGCAATGTACCTGCAAAAGTTAAAATACTCTTTTAAGAGTACAAAGAAAATTGCCTTCTCCGCTTATCTATCTCTCTATTTTTGATGTATACCTATCGATGTAAACAATCTTGAATGACATCTTGCCGTGATAATAAATGTGATAATAAAAACGATATTCCTCGTTTAAAACTAACTACCCGTTCCATCTATCCATCCTACGTGAAATTTCATTTGTATCCTGTCAGAAAACACACAATATTTTAATAATCCCATAGAAAAGTTGATTATCGATCGGTCGACGGATACGATGAAAAAGCTTTGAAAAGATCGAAAATGACATTTTTTTTCATTGCGAAAATACCTATAATGTCCCAAGTTCGCTTTGAAGGAGAATCAAGGGAAACGATTAAAACTGGTCGGCCGAAACAAAGAGCATGAGCCTAGCAAACACGGATACGTATATCGCTTGATGGCAGGCAGCCGCCCCCTGAGAGACCGCTTCCACTCACGACTGCCAAACGCACCGCGGCATAGGACTTTGAAGTTGGACGCGCGTCGCTTATAAATCGTGGCACAAAGGCTCTTGCATTTATGCGTTTCCTACGTCCGTCCGTTTATACGAAGGAGGGGGGTCGTAGGTAACATGTAATGATCAAATTTGCTTCTGTCCTGCTCGATTTCGAAGAAACCGAGACTATCGAAGTCGAAAACTAATCTCACCTAATTTCAACCATTTCCCACTTGATTCTCGCTTGATTCCCACTTGATTCTCGATTAAAGCTCATAATCACGAATAACTATAACGGAGAGGTAGAGAGTATAATAGGAGGAGCGAAGCAAAAACGACCTCGTCAGTCGATTGCGCAACGAGTGGAACGGAAATGGGCTTTAATAGGATAAAGCGGTAGGAAGATGGGAGGGCAGCGTCGGAGGGCAGATCGCATCGTACCGTGGATCGTATCGTGAACGCGGACTTTGGAACGGAACCTGGATTAAAAGAAAAGAACACTTCCGTTGGGTCTAAGGAACTTTCGTTGTTGAAGAAACCCGCCGGTATGGACGCTATGGTGATACCCTGGTTCCTAGGTCGGTTTTCGATACCCTTCTCGTACTTCCTGTGAAAGAAGCATCCCTAGTTTTCAACACGTTTCCTGTGTTTCTTTTACAGCTCTTACCTCGTTCGCTGCGTTAAATAACACTGAGATTCGAACCGACAATGGACCGGTTTATGAACCTGGATCAAACTACGGACTCGTCTATGTCTACGACGTGAACATCGATTTCGCGAGGTCACCAGAAATCAATTTAGAAGCTGATTACACTCTGAATCTTGCGTCTCCTTTAAAATGCCGAGCAAGGAACGCCGATGTTCTCTTTTGCATCTTGGACGAGAGCAGAATTACTTACAAAAATTTAAAGCACAACTCTCACTTCCAGAGAATTTTAACCGGTAAGGAATCCTTCGAAATCAATTTCGACAAAGCTGGTGTCAAGAGTCTTCGAGTTTCTGCCTCGTCATCGGCGGAGGTAGGGAACAACAACAGGTACGGACTGATCAAGATTATCGCGAGTCAGTTTAACGTTGGTGTGGATTTTGACAAGCAACAATCGTTCGCTTTCACGACCAATGAAATTTCATCGTTGGGCGAGTGTGAGACTGACTTTCTTGTCCTTGCATCGTTATGCCCGGAAAATGCTACGAGAGAGGATTTTCAAATACGCTCTATTTTTTACGAATGGCTCGGAGATGAGGTTCTCCTAAGTAAGAGGAGAAACACAAGAAATTGCGATCGTCCTAACGAAGTATTCTTGATCGAGAACAAGCAGTCCATCGTAACAACGGAGGTAAGTCCTACTTGAATTGAATCCACCTTGGATAGTTCTAAAATCTTTCTTACTCTTTCTTTCCAAATTTTGAATTTTGAATCTTTAATTCTTTCGTACATTTTACTTTGCATTTACTTTTTTATTCACTGTCGAACCTCGTTAACTCGAATCTTAGGGGAGTAGAGAATAATTCGATTTATTTCGAGTTAGCAAGATTTCGTGTTATAGAAGTTCGAAAAAAAAAATTGATTTGTAGATTTAATATCTTATTTTTCTTTAACTTATAGAAGTTTTTACTAGGGAATGAATAGAAATTTAAATTATAAAGGTTTTCGAGTTAACGAGGATCAACTGTATTGTATAATTTCTACTCTTACTACAATGCATTATACTCATTTTCCGGGCTTTCAGTCTATGGTGTAATAAATCATTCTATTTATCTATCTTCCAGACTTCTTCCTACAGCGAGATGCGCGTCTGCTCAGACTTCTTCGAAAGTTCGACCATCGTTCAAGGTAAATCGGTTACTCTCAATAAGAACGCGGTGGCATCCGTTTTTCGGCAAGTCGTCAAGGTTCGCTTGCAGAACATTGAGAGAGCCAAAGAGGAAATTCCAACGTTCGATGCCGAATCCGCGACCGACCTAATTTACCTTCATAAAGACGTAGAGTCTAACGATTTTGAAACCGATCGCTGATCGACTTTGTAAACAATTATTAGAATGAAATAAAACCTTTATGCATCATACAATTGCCAGGGTAGTTTGCTTTTTTTATTGCATTTCCTTTACACTTTTCCACATCCACTTGAATCCTTTTTGGGAGAAGAGAAATACAGGGCGAGTCCATAAGAACTGTTATTTAAAATAACTGAGTATTTATTGATTGTATGGAGAGACATTTTAAATAATCGTGCATTTAAAACTTGTTTTTTTCGTTATATCTTGTATCCGTTTAAATTTTTCGGTGCGACATACTTTTAATGAATATGTCACGTACGCGCGGGATAATCTGCTGCTTGTGGTATGTCATAGAGCTGATTTTTAATTGTCGCGTCGGCACATTTCACGATATTTTTATATTAATACTTTAAATGTTTTATATTAAATTCATTTTAATATGGTGTAGAGTAAGGATTCTATTGACTTTCCAATGAAAATATGTATTATTTATCGAATTATTTCTAATTTCTCATGCAAATGTTAATAATCCAAGAATGATGCTAAATCACTTTCCTCTTCGTTACTGCTATTTGCAAAAATCTCATTAAAATGATACTTGCCTTTCTCTTTGCTCCTTTCTCAGGATTTATTAAATATGTGACACAAGTCTAATCAGTATTATCCGCGAAGAACTTTAAAAATAAGATTGTAAACGGTGATCGATAAGATGGTATAACTGAATTATGTTTATTAAATAATTTTTCGTGGTAGTAACGTTTCTCTAAAATGTCATTATCACTCTACATCAGGGATGGCGAACCTTTTTGAAAAGTGGGTCAAATTTTGGTCATTATTTTTTAATATACTATCCCGTGGGTCACTAAGTCAGTAGCGTCACCTGAAAATATTTTTTTTATAATTTTGATATTTCATATTTCATAAAAATCAACGCGTGGATCATTTAAAAAGCCAAAGTGGGGCAGTGTCTGACCGCGGGTCATAAGTTCACCACCACTGCTCTACATTCTTGTTTCCAAACCTTTTTGTGAATTTATGATTGAGATGTTCTTTCTCTTCCTATTATTATTTATATTTAATTATATTTCTTATATACCTACTCATTATTACATCATAGCCCTTCCTCCCTTGCCAGAAAAAGGGTCTCTTTTTAAAAAGTCTATCATATGTTATCTACCTGCCCGTGCAAATCGGATTTGTTTTTATTTATACACTGACTAATCGAACCAAACGTATTTTGTAGAGATTCCCTATTAAAGCATAATCGCGATGACACGTGGCTGGATTAAAAAATTTCAGTAAGACGGCCGATAAATGCCCCTTGTAACGAACCGAAGGGTTACAATGGATTAGATGATAAAGTAGGAATCGACAAATTATTATACTATCGTGTAAACACGTCCACAGTGGCATATGCAATGTAAATTTTTGTCCCACAGTTTTGGGGCTACGTAGCCCCATTACCATTTTAGTGTCGCATGCGATACTATCGGTTTAGTATAGAATAAGGCAGCAGCGCTACCAAATCGGTAGGAATTATAACTAAACATAACGATTGTTAATTATTTTTCACTGACATGAATTACAAGTTGAATCAATGTAAATGTAATAAAAATGTAGTAAAAAAGTAAATAAATAAGAAAATCGTTTTTCGCGGTAGCTTCATTGCAGATAGTGATCGATTTTCAACAAAAATCCTGATGTATGCATCATGATTTTTGCCAAAATGGTCACCACCGCCGATTTCAATGTTTAATGGCTCATTTTAGAGAAGAAAGCATGCAGAATAATGTTCCGTTGTCCGTTTTTCGATATCGTTACGCAATGATGAGAAATTAATTTTTTAAGTGTCGGAATATGGGTCGTTTTCGAGAGAAAAATTGCTGTAACTTTTTAACCAGTCATCCTATCGAAACGCGACTTGCATATTCGTAAATTAGAGACTTTCCTCTTTCGAACGAGTATTTGATCGGGCAAATTCGAGATACTTCGATTTTTGACAAAAATCCTGATGTATGCATCAAGATTTAGAAAGAAGAAAGCATGCAGAATACTATCCCGTTGTCCGTTTTTCGATATCGTTACGCAATGATGAGAAATTAATATTTTAAGTGTCGAAGTATGGATTATTTTCAAGGGGGGATGAGATTCTCGTCCTTTATCGCAACAGATCTATTGATGTTACCAACTTCGATTATTGGGTCGAATATGATTCCTAAATTCACCGCTCTATATGGTAGAGGGCGTAAGTAAACGTCTGTTATTTTGCACGATCAGTACATGGGACACGAAGTCCCATAACATGATAGGTCTATCCTTATACCTCGTCTGTGCTTTTACTGACATGAATTACAATTCGAATCAATCGATAAAATCGAAGTTCAATGAAAAAAAAAAAACAAGCTTTCATTATGTGTACTAAAACGACAATAATAAGAATATTTTGTTCTATCCACGATAACGTACCTACCATCAGTTCTTACCTTTTTCTTTTATTAATCCTACGTACTAAAATAACACGAGAAAGATATTTCTCGAATTCTTATCGAAAATTCTTGTAACATTTCTTTACCGCTTCTTTTCTCGTACAAAAATGTCTACGAGGATTAGGGAAATTTTGAGTTTATTTAAATTACGAGTACACAAGCTACGACTACGACTTACGGTTATGGTATACACGTACGTTCGTATACGCAATTACAAACTCCCCTCGGTATAATTCTTAAATTTTCTCCGACGTCGCTTCGCTTTAACGTCCAATTGTCCTTCCTAATGCGCCTTCCTTGATTCCCTCTCGTTATCCAAATTGCATGTGGCCCTTGAGAAGATTCGATATTCGTACTAGCTTTATAAGTTTCTACATTACGTTATCGGATACGTCGATACCGATCGAAACTCCCTTAACGATACTTTTATAAAACGCTAACATGATTATCCTCGATCGAATCGACGCTAAAAGATGTATACTCTCTTTCGATATGATTCGATACTTGTAAAATTTGCCTATGAAACGTATTTACTAATAGACAAAAATAAAAAACAAAGAAGGAATACAAATACGCAGGATAATGCGCATAGATTATTGCACGCTAGGACGTTTAATCGAGTGCGCCTACCATCGTCTTTTTATGTTAATTTCTCCGATCGACAAACTCGATCAATTTTCAAGGAACTATTTTGCGTCCTTACTCGCAAACGCGTACTAGTTTTCCGTCGTTCGATATTATACGAATATATTCCGTAAAAATAATGATTAGACGGTAGGTAAACATCCAATTGTTGTTAACTTGTTTTATATAATGGCACGATTTGTGATATTTGTGCGTTCATTTTTTTTTTTCTTAAATCGACACGATCTTAACAATAAGAACGATTACCGACGAATACAGTTACAAATGAGGTATCATTTCCTTTTCTATCGCTCTTTAAAGTTGGTATTCAAAAAGTTGGTATCCAAAAGTTGATAAAATGATTTCGAAATACGTTGTAAAATTTTGGAGAACTGGGAATACACTACGTTCGTACGAAAACTAACGTAAATGTATCACATTAACGTCGTTAATGCTTCATTTCTTAACGAAAGATCGCGGTACGTTAAATCACAGTCGATTTATCCGTTCGATCGTACGTTTCTTACGCACGAAAGGTTGCTTTCTAAAAAAAAACCTTTCTTCGATCGATGTTAACGCTATCGCTGAATCGTAAAACGACATAGCCGTAAGAGCGTAATCGGTAAGGCCGTAAGCTAAGAACAGTCCTCGTTATTTATAAACGTGTATATACATATATCTAATAGGCTATTCATCATCCAAGCATTCAAGTACCTGTAACTCGTTATTCACCGTTCTCTTACGGTGGCGATCGATCGTTTTAGAAATATCTCGATTAACATGTTTACTTTCCTTTGGAGCGTTCCAACGAGCGAGCGTGATTATTAAATCACTCTTATCGCGTTAATTGGACGTGTGACGTAAGTACGTCCTTCGATCACAGCTTTCCTCACCTCGATTTCCGGAAGCGACCATCCAATACGAAATCGTTCTATAGCGATCTTGTCTGGAGCAAAATGGACGTAATTTAAAAAATATGGGATGGTCGAATTCTATATAGAAACTCGAACGATCTTGTGACTCTCGATCTTGTTCACGACGATAGAACAATTTTATCAATTTCTTTCTAACACGTAACGTATTCCATCTCAAACATCGATTCTTCTGTGTTTTACGAAAGAACACTCACACGCATACACACACATACGTACATACACGCAAACGATACATTCCACAAAGGGGGGAGGAGAGAGCGAGAGAAGGAGAGACAAACGTTCCCTCTGCCCCGTTCCTTCCTCTATTCTCGAGTTTCCTTAACGAATCGTGAAAAAGAAGCTATCCTAACCTAAATATATACAATTATTACGTTGTTGGAAGAGACAAGAAAGGGCACGAGAAGTCGCATCGTTGCCCGGCCGAAAGTTCTCGCGTAGGAAAGTAACGACACGATGATGGTAAAGGAATGGCGCGACATTATTGACTGTTATTCACGTTGTTCTGCTGCTTCACGGAATCCATATTGGGGATGTAGTCCATCGCCATCAGACAGGCGAACACGGTCATCACCATCTTCGGCTTTACCTCGGTTATGTCTTCTGGTAAAGCGTAGACCCGCGCACCGCATTTCCGTGCCAAGGATATCGCGTACTTGGCGTTATCGAGATTTTCCTACAATTAAAGTCACTTAATTAGAAACAACTCTGTGAATTGCTAAGAACGTCATTATTTAATATTTCCGCCGATTATACTCGACGATTTAGACAAAGAGAAAAACGATAAAAGAGAAAGTACTAACCTCCTCGGTGCCTCCTTCCTTTACGAGGTCATAATTTACCGTGCCAGGCTTGATGGCATCGATCAGATCGATCACCACCTTTCCGTCAGAGATCGCGTAATCCTGAAAACTTTTTATACTGCTACTCTTCCCAGCTGCCTGCAGCTTAGAATTAGCCCACTGGACAACCTCCTTCTCTACCATCGTACTACCTTGGGTACCAGCCAACGACGTCAAGATCGACAAGGTATACGACCTCATTAGTTGCCAAATCAGTGCCAAGGTCAAGGTCGCGTTACCATCATTAATATCTTGCCCCGCGATACCAACCAACGAGAAATTCATCTGTTTTCCAAGGTCTACCACGTAGTTACAATTTTCTAACTTTTCCATAAATTTTCTCAGCTTGGTGAACTTTTTGTGAACCTTGTTCCAATTAACTGTACCCGGCTTGATGATGTCGTATAGTTGGAAAATGACTAATCCATCGGCAAGGTCCGAGTAAAGCCAATTCACGTGAGGTACCACACCCATGGAGTTCATCCAGTTTCTATAAGTTTTTTCCTCTCGTGTTTCTTCAAGACTCTCCAATCCTTCGATGTTGTTCTCTGGTTTATCCAGGCCAGGATAATTGTTGAACATGTTCGCGACGAAGGCTAGATTAAGTTTGTAGATACCGTTGACAACGTCACTGGGCGTAACGAAGGTACGGCAGCCGAGTTTCGCTGCTTGCTGTAACATGATCTCGGCACGCGACAAATGGTTCGGTTCCATCAGAGCCTCGACCGTAACACCGGCTGTGTTGGGTGCAATTTGCTTTATCAAATAGGTATATATCTCGGAGTCGGTGATGTCCGATTGGAAATTGTTGCATCTTCTCGCGATACCGGCGTTCTCGAGGTGATGATTTACCCATCTCAAGAGTATCGACTCGGGCGAGAGTTTCAAAAGGTCCTCGATACGTTCACCGTCTTGCAAGAGAGTGGCCAATCCAGGACAGTTCTCGAGAGTAATTTGATTGAAGAGACCGATTCTAATGATTTGCCAGAGAAGACCTAACACCAAGTGAGGAGATCCTTTGGTTAGATCGTGAGCGTCTATATTGATGATGTTGCAACCGATCGACTGAGCCGAGGACAAGGCCAGTGTCAAGTTTTCGTGCTTCTTGTACAAAGTTAGATTCTTCTTGTTGATCGTCCGTTCGTCGATGGTGTCGGGACAAGAGTGATTGATGATTTTACTGAAAGATTTGAGAAAAGGGTTACATTTTAATCTTATCTGTATAGAAACGGAGTGTTAGAGTTACGATAACAAGAGTTTCCTTATTTTTTTACATACCAAAGAAGTATACCGTCCTTGACCTTGTCGTAAAGAGTCTTGCCTTCCGGATCGATTGGCAAGAGATGTTTTAAATCTGGATCGTGACCGAGATTGGTGTTAATCCAATCGCTAAATGCAAGTTGTTCCTCGAGTCTAACGGAATGCGTCGTACCAACGCTGGACGCTTCCGAAATGCCACCCAATGTCTCGAGATTTTCCTTCTTCGACACTACGTGCTTAAACGTTGAACCAAGTTCGTTGGCCTTTAGTTCTTTACAGAGTTTCTCGAACTCGTCGAAGGAAAGACGACCCTTGTGCTGGAGTCTCTGCTTGTCGTCGTATTCCTCGATCATCTGCCGTACCTTGTAACCAGGCATTTTGAAGCCACAAACGTCCAAGGCACTTCGCAATTCCGCCAAGTCGATGAAACCATCGCCATTCGCGTCGATCTGTAAAGAAGGATTAGTTTGTATTTACATATTTGTAAATAAGTAAAGAGTACATCCATCCCTTGATTTATTTGGTAGATAGATACGTTTCTCAAAAAATCGTTCAAACCGAAACTATATAAACTATATAAAAAATAAAAAAATATATATATAAAAGAAAATATAATATATATATAAAAAAATATATATATATATAAAAAAAAATAGAAAGATATTATTATTAAAAATACGAAACTAACATTTTGTATTTATCCATTATTAACATTCACTTAGACGTTTTACTCCACATTTACTTTTAATCGAGTTTTTAATTTATAACTGGTATGACGCAAAACAATCAAAATAGACACAAAAAAAATTGTTTTCATTTAAAAACCGTGCAAATCCAAGGATAGGTGTAGGTAAATGAATTGTTTTAAGTGGGTGGATAGTTGGAGGTATAATCGCATATTACAAGAAAATAACTACAGGTATCTATTATTATCAAAAAATTTTCATTCCAATACTTCTGTCCCCGATTAGTTGAAATACCTAACCAAGGTTCTACTGTACTACTTTTCAACATACATACATACAGCAATCATCTAATATGAATACGTATAGTAAAGCTTTTCTTGGAAGACCGCTAATCGGGGTTAATCAGAGTGCGCGTACGCACGAGCGTATTCTTACGTCTTCACCGTTTACTTTTCATTAGTAGATTCTTCTTTCGATACTCCAATGTCTTCTAATTATATTAATATTCTCTTAATCGACCATATATTTCAATAAAAAAGAAAATTTCAACGCCGTCCCTTCCGCTCGTAATAATTCAATTACTTAGATCGTTACTCACTAACTTAAAGAGCCGTGAAAAATCCCGGAAATACTCCTCTATAACGTCCCATCTTCTTAATTTATAAATCTCCATGATGACAATGGGGGATAACGTTCTAGTTTACGCGAAAGCACGGAACACTTTGAGGAGCGTCGAAGAGCGTGCTTCGATGCGTCACCTTATCATCCTTATCGTACGATAAAACGTGAAAGAAGAATAGAGAGAAAAAAATGGTTGAACTTGTTGGAAGGGCTATCGTGGCAACGTACCTTGTCATCGATAGATCGCCAATAGAGCCGTACGCTTCTTTAGAATAGAAGAGAGGGAATGATAGAGAAAGATGCCAAACAACCGCAAAGACATTTTGTTTGTTTACTTCCGCGATCACGCACAAACGTAACTTAGACCAGTATCTGCTCCTCTTACAACTTCTCGGGAAAACTCCCAAGATCCGTGGCTAGAATAAACATTTTTTTTTCCAAGCCATCCTTGACTATCGACACGATATCAAATTCTATTGAAGAAAAGAGTAGCAATTCGATCTGAGAATGGTTAAGATGAAGGAAAAATAAGAACGACAATAATCGTCATCGGTTACGTAAGAGTCGCGATAAGCTTATTAACAAAATTGGTTGCGGTAGAGAGTTAGGCGATTAAACGCTCGTGTGGATTATCGTTCGAGATATGAAACTATACGTAATCGCGTGCCACGAGATAAATCAGTTGACTTTCCGAAAGACCTATGTATTTTTTAATTTTCCATAGTGTTTCTTTTTCTACAGGAAATCACAACGGGTCACCGAATACCCTGTACAACGTGCAACGATCTCTCCCTCGCAGAGTTACTCTTTCTCTCTCTAACCTTTTTATCCCAAGAACTGGTTTCACCGGCATCGCGTTGCGTCTGTCCCGTATCGCCCCCTATCCACCCGTAGAAATGACGATTGAATTACCGTAGGGAAAAGGAAGCCTACAGAGTTTACAACCGTTTCTCGTTAATAGACGATCCCGATTAGAGCACGTGTACCGCTGTCCGCGTCGATTACCCACGGCCGATTGATCTAGAATCGTACAATGAAAGATTAAAGCTTCCAAAGATTTGTTTTAATTGATTTTGAGTACTAGTCCTGAGTTTTATCGTTCGTGGGATCAAATAAGGTACCTCCGAAAGTCACGTTGGCGAAGACTCCACGAGGCGGACGCGATCCCGCGTTATCTTATCACCTGCCCCGAGATAACGGCCGATTAGCCTTAATTAGAATGCTCGACAAGGTCGTGTGTTTTTTTTTCATTTTTTTTTTTTAACTGCACCAATAGATCATCGATTCGTTGATAAACCTCCACGGTTGTCCTCGACCTCCATGGTCTTGAACGCGATACTTTTTAGTAACGTCATCGTCGCGATGAGTTCGAAAAGGAAGACAGGCTCCACCCACGTTGTCCTCGACGAACGATTCACGAACGAAACCAAGCGAAAAGGTCTTGCGTGCCCTCGGTGATAATTGAATGGCTTGAAGCGATTCGTTCGTGGTACGACTCGTGATTAGGCGGGGCCACTGACTTTGAATTCGAGCATAGACCTTTGAATCTTTTTTTAGGAGCCATTTAATTAAGGAATCATCCGATTTAGAATAGTACTAGGTCATGGATTCAAATATTTTTGTTGGTCTAAAGCTTATCACTTCTATATTAAATATAGTATTGTTTGATTAAAAAAAAACACTTTTTGATGGATTATTTTTTTTACCATACATAACACAAGTAATGCATAACCTTAATTGTTATTAAATATGATCTATGTCGTTTTATCTGACCAGCATCGATATAAACAGTCGAAATGATCGATAACTCATCTCATACGAGAGAGCAGAGATCGATTCGATCTTTTTCGATTAAAAAGTAACAGGATATTATAAATGATCATTAGAATTGATTTCATTGTTCAGTGATATTGCAAGTACAATATCATACAATTTCACAAGACCATAAGTGGCTTTATTACTGTATTTTTTCATCGTCAATCGAATCGATGATCTCCGTTCGAATACTTCAAGTGTAGAATGCATAAAGCTACTTAACCATTCGTAAGAACGATACGTAAGCGTAAAGACGATGAGTCACACAGTTGGAAGTGCGATCTTGGCTCTCCATCGAAGAGATTCGAAGTGGCAAAGACGAGAGAAGCGAAGAAAGAAAAAATGGATGCCTGGGGTTAATAGAGCGATACACTCGGGAACGCCGTGCAATTTGTGCAAGAGCACGCTCGTATAAAGTTACGTTCGTCTTGCGGGAACAAAACGTCGTTTCACGGGAGCACGAAGACGCATCGATCGTGAATAATTTAACGCTCGTCGAATAGAATAGTTGCTTCTCTTCTGTATCTTCCGGTGCTTTTAGAGACGCCAGCTGAGATAGGAAGATTTCTTACGAACGATTCGATCGGAACGAGTGAATAAGAATTACAACGAATACGATAAATCATGTACAAAGTACGATTCGAGGAATGATTCACGCCAAGTCTACTCGCTCTCTCATTTTTTTCACAATTATAGACGACTCTCCTCGACGCTATCAATCTCGACTTCCCGAGTAGTCATCGTTGGGAGAGGACGATGAGCCACGGCGAGATATCGAAGCTTTTGAAACCTTTTTTTTAAATATACGAGACGGTCCATTTAAATAAGGATAGATAAATATCTCTTCGGGTTATTGAGATGTTAAAAATATTACCAATATCTATATTTCTATTTAATTTTTGAAGATCAAGATCATTTCAAGGTTCTGTTATACATATCTCAATGTATTTTTCGATCAGTTACACGATGCAATCAAAAAAAATATATAGTTATGTGTCAAAATACACCCATGACCTCGATAATTCCGAAAAAAATACCTAATAATATTTTTTATTTAAATTCATTCACGTAAAATTATTACATAAGAAATATTTTAAGCATCCCTACACCTGCAAAGATATTTAGATGACCTTATTTAAATAGACTACCCTGTATAAAGTCTTCCACAAACGCGAAGCCACTGATTCCCATCGTTACGAAGACTCGACGTTGGTGGGAGACGGAAAAAGTGAAAAGCTTCGCATGACAAGGCCTCCACTGTTCACCAGTCGGCATTTAAAGAATTTCTAGTCTGGTTTAACCAAGAACTTAAACTACCGCGAGATCCTGATAATTATCATGACGGGAACGGTCGAATCGCCGGACGAAAGTGGATATAAATAAGGAAATTCCTGCGCGACGCAGACGCCTCTTTATTTCCGATCATTTTAAAGCTTGATAAAATTTTCCCGGTCGCTTATCTCTCTTGGTTTCCGAAAGAGCCATAAAAAAAAAAAAATCATACTAGCGGATTCGATATGTCGGTGATTCGTGCGAACTCCTCACCCTAAGAAGACTCATATAACATCTTCCTCTCTTTCTGACTCATCGATCATCGAGAAACCTCGTCTCGTTCGCAAGACTCATCGAGAAACTCGATAGTACCTAGTAGGTAGTCGAAAATTAAAAATTCTAATTTCTAATTTCCTTCTGCCGGTAGTTCGAGAGGGAACTACTTGTTATTCCTGTGACGTACGAGAAAATCATCATGATCCTGGCCGTAGTAGTAAGAAACGTTTGGCGCATATTTTTTTAAAAGGAGACGATGGTAGGTATATCTCGACTCGGCGAACTGCCTTCGTGTGCTATGAAAGGATTAATTACAAGTACGTTCTGGCGTAATAAGGAGCCAAGCGTGGGAACCGAACCGACAAAGCGTAGTATAATCTATGTACCTACATTAGTCTAAGCATGTATAACCATATACAGCGTGGCATACGTGAGAATGGGATACGGAGACGCGCGTACGCGTTAGAATAGTGCGTCGGTAAGGAGACCGGCTTTTCTCCTCCCTCGCGTCTTTTTTTTACAAGAAATCTTTATGAACGTCTTCTTGCGAGTCTAACGGAAAATAATACCGTAACCTTCGTCTTTATAAAAAAATTCAAACGTCATTTTTACGCGGAAGTGTACAGTTAACGCGTTGAGTGGTGAACCGATTTTACGAAAACCCGTTTTTTCTGTTTAATATTATATGCAATTTTTTTTAATAGAGGTACAGAAGAATTTATTTATTAAGTTAGTATTACTTTTTAATTTACTCTATTAGACCTTATTGTGTGACCTTGTAAATGTTTTAAAGATAATCTTGAGTCCCTAGAATAATTCTACAATTCTTTAGAAAAAATCTTGATATAAATGAAAATCCGAAGTTTTTATAATATTTTCTTTTTATATCCCGTGTATGGACTTTCCCGCTTACTCGTGAAAGAAGAATTCAAGGTTAAATAAATTATGTACAAGGAAGCGCGTCCATTAATTTCATGCTCGCAAAGCCGTGAGATCGTTGCTCGTTCGATCTCTCGATCTCCCGGTCTGTCTATCCCGCACGAAGGTAGGAAGAGACTCGTCGAAGGAAAATGAAAGTGCAAAATGGCCGGAGAAAGGCGGGAGAGGCGGTCTTACGAGACTCGAGCTCAAGAAACCGGCACGGTCTCCAACGGAGAGGACGAAGAAAATAATAAAAGAGTGGCGCGTGCCAACGCGAAGTCGGACTACGCTCCGGGGGTCCGACGACGCGCTTCGTTTGCTCGAAAATAACCCTTCGTGAGTGGAAAAAACGCAAGTGGGACCCCCTGCTCAAAAAAAAACGAAAATAGACTCTTATCGGTTCCGGTCCACCAACCACGAGATGGGAATTCCATCTTGGAGGCTGTCGAAAGGATCATGTCCCCTTTTTCAACATTGAACAATAATTAATTGTTTCGTAATTATAGTTACTGTAATCATTGTTCAGTCTATCATGGTTGAGATAAATCAGTAATTACCTTCTATAATTTGTAATCTTTAATCCGTAATATTCCAATCCTTCAATGACAAATTATATTTTATAATCATTTGTAAATTATACCCAAAGTAATCAGTAATGTTTTCTAAGAGTTTTCTATGTCTACCTAAACAAAAAAATATCCACAATGTTATTGAATCAAAAGTATACACATTTCATGATTAATAATTCATAAAGCAATTCATGACTATTGATTTATTGATTTGAATTAAACAACTACTGATTCCTTTCTTATTCATTAATCAATAATTGCTGATTAGTAATGTTATGTCTAATAACTTGATTTTCAATTATTTTAGTTAGATTACATTTTGCTCAACCCTGTCGCGTTCACTCTTTATCGAAAGGATTCACTTCCAGTATCTTGCTCCCTTTTTCTTTACTATCGACGCAACGCGACGTCAACGGGAGTGTCGAGAAGGCTGCGACAGGATGTCGGAAGGGGTTGCGTTCGCACCGGTAACGCGATCAATAAGATAATTGAAGACTTTCTCGACGATGCCGGCGGAAGGGAGCAATTTCGCCATCTCCCTTGTACTTGCGCAAGGTCATTGTTTTCGATGGGATTCTCGGCTCGCGAACCAACCCAAGTGCCATCAGGCAGAAACGGTCATAATTGTTGCCGGCCTCTGCGAACGAACGGACAAACGAGCTCGCGCGCTCGTCTATGCGTGCTTGGTAAAACAATTTCGCGGTAGTAGGTAAGTATCGCTCTTGAAATCGATGGTCTCGCCTACGTCGAATTAACACAGTTTAACCTATTCAAGACAAAGAACTATTTTTAAGATGAACCCTGAGTGCAAAAGTTTAATTTTTTTTCAGTTTTGTTGCACACCATTCGTGTGATGTGTCTTTTTGTCTAGGAAATGCATTTATTCAAGTTGCACTTTTAATCTCGACAATTTACTAATAGGTTTGTGATTTTTGTTTTCACTTATTTAACCGAACGAAAAGACTTTAAATAAAATATTAAACTATATGAGTAATTTTAACTTCTCGAGGTTGGTTAAAATATATCCCACCATGTGTAAAAAGTTAAGTAAAAGATGGGACAGATTTTAACCCACCTAACTCCAAAAAATATTAAACACACAGCGTGTAATCCGTCTCGAATGGGTTAAAAGACAATGCAACGTAAGGAACGTGACTCGATAATCGTATAAAAAAGTACCACCAAAGAAAACATCCAAGTCGTTCGCAAGAACGTACTTTCCGAAACGAGTTGCCGTAAATGTTAAACCAATCGAGCGTGAAGTGCCACAGCACCGTGCGAGAGAGGCTGTAGCGTAAACGAGAAAACCGAAAGCACTTAGCCTCCACGAAAAAAAAGGAGCATTCGTAGCGGTACTCGTGAAAGAGTATCGGTGGGAGAAAGAACGACGGGCGTGCCGCGCGGTGGTAGAAACAGCGACGACGTCACTCGACCGGAGGAGCACGTGGATCGAGTGCGTCGTCGATTGCCTAGACACAGCGAGAGTGCCTCTGCTGCGTTAACGGACGCATGCTCCAATTAAAACGGTACCATTATATTGTCGAGAACGTCTTTTCCGTGTTGAAAACCGAGGAACGAACGGAATAGAGAGGAAAATGAACAGTCGGAGTAAAGAGAAATGGGAATTATCGAAATTGAGAGAAAGATGAACGATTGGAGTAAAGAAAGAGTGGGATTATTGTAATAGAGAGAAAGATGAACGATCGAAATAGAGAAAAAGAGGAATTATCGTAATAGAAAGAAAGATGAACGATCAGAGTAAAAAGGAAGATGAACGATCGGAATAAAAAGAAAGAGCAATTATCGTAATAAAGAGAAAGAGAAACGATCGAAATTGATAGAAAAAGGAACGATCGAAATTGATAAAAAAAAGGAACGATGGAAATAGAGGAAAACAGGAACAATTGGAGTAAAAAGAAAGATGAACGATTGGAGTAAAGAAAGAGTGGGATTATCGTAATAGAGAGAAAGATGAACGATCGAAATAGAGAAAAAGAGGAATTATCGTAATAGAAAGAAAGATGAACGATCAGAGTAAAAAGGAAGATGAACGATCGGAATAAAAAGAAAGAGCAATTATCGTAATAAAGAGAAAGAGAAACGATCGAAATTGATAGAAAAAGGAACGATCGAAATTGATAAAAAAAAGGAACGATGGAAATAGAGGAAAACAGGAACAATTGGAGTAAAAAGAAATAGGAACGATTGGAATAAAGAGAAATAGGAACGATCGGAATAAAGAGAAACAGGAACGATCGGAGTAAAGAGAAAGAGCAACGATCGGAGTAAAAAGAAAGAGGAATTATCGTAATAAAGAGAAAGAGGAACGATCGAAATTGATAAAAAAAGGAACGATCGAAATTTATAAAAAACAGGAACGATTGGAGTGAAAAGAAATAGGAACGATCGGAATAAAGAGAAATAGGAACGATCGGAGTAAAGAGAAATAGGAACGATCGGAGTAAAGAGAAAGAGCAACGATCGGAGTAAAGTAGAAGAGAAACGATCGGAGTAAAGAGCAAAAGGAACGATCTATGGTCTATCCATCTTCCTCTTTCAAGAGAGAGTGTCTAAGACCCGATAACGGTACGCCAACGTTCCATTGGTTAACGAACAAAGGCGCGAGAGGACTACGTCGATGAATCTTTAAGCGCGCGACTCACGCACGTGCGTAAACATATCGCGTGAAATATAAACACGCGTGTATATACAGAGTGTCCCAGGTTCTAACGGACAAACTTTGTCAGTATATTCTATAAGTCTAAATAAGCAAAAAAAAAGGTATATAAACATAGGTCTTTTAGTGCTTCGTTAAAAAGTTATAACATAAATAAGAGTTACACAGGGAATAGAGACGGACAGTAGTCTGAGACGAAGTTACTATCATATAATGTATGAATAGATCGGTAATATTGACATTTAACCTGTTTAACATAAATATATCAAATATTGCTGATCTTTAAAATACCTACGTCTATTTAACATTTTTTACTTAGACCCATAGAATATAATGACAAAGTTTTAACCTGGGTCACCCTATACGCACGTTATACTACCTTCGAATTAACAAACATCGCATACCATATATAGTAACGTTCTCATAACCACGACACAAAAATATCGTTCAACCTATACATCGATAGAAATATCAAAAAATTGTCGTCGAAGCGAAACGAACCCGGTTATCGGACACCTCCCACCCCTCGTTAGGAGAACCGTAATAGAAAGGAAACGTAAACGCGCTCGCGCTCTCTATATCGGCAATTCCAAGGATACGGATAAAGTATAGGCCAATGCAAAGGTGGTTTATGTCGCTTTCACGACATTCTTAAGCGAAAACGTATGCAACGAGCACGGTGTAAAATTACGCGGGTTGTCCGTCCTTCAAAGTGGAATCGGATGCGCGCACGTCGCGAAAGCGCATCGTCGAGGAAACGTCGCGTAAGACGAACCTTGCCACGAGTTTTTCGCAACTATTCCCTATCCAGTCGATCGAGTTTGACTTTTTTTTTTTTAATTAACGAGGTTAGTCGAACCAATGGAAAAACGTGGTTAACCCGCATGCACTATCGTACGACCGTATAAAAGATAAAAAAAAAAAAGGACGGATGCGACACGGTCTACCGCAGTAAGCTATTCTCTTCCGTCGGAAGGTTGGGACGGCGGCGCGAAAAGGGATAGAAAGGGAAGAGAATTTAGATAGAGGAAAAAAGGGGCGGCGACACCCGGTACGATTCGAGCCACGAGGGTGGCTTTCTTCGTCGGGAGCACGCCGATAAAACCGGCGATCGATAGAACACCGCGACGACGCTCCATTCAACGTGTCCCGTATCTCCTAACCATTGAAACGATCTACCACGAAAACTATACTCATAGAGTTTTATCGTTTGGAGTAAAACATCGTTGTTTCGTGACAAGGAACATTTAAAGGTAATCTCAAGAAGGGACTTACCGCTTGAAATTGTTCGAGGAGTTCCTGCCGGTCGTCGATCGCGGTGGCCATGTTGCCCGAATATATAATCCTTCCGCCTTTCCTTTCTCTCCTGATGTCTCCTCCCTCTTTTTCTTTGCTTCTTCTTACTACTACTCGACCGTAAATGTGCCTACCTCCCTCCCTCTCTTTCTTTCTGTCTATCACTCTCCGCCTAAGCACTATGGCGGCACAACGAAAAACTCACTGAATTTTTTTTTTTCTTTTCAAACGATAAGTTTACGGTAGACCCGACCGAAAGGGAGTCACGACGAAGACTAAAGGCTACAGTCGCCGCTGACGTAGTCGTCGTTGTTGTCCGTAGTCGTGTAGCAGTCGCGGGACACTCGAGCGCCGCGCGCCATCGAACGGAACGTTACCGAATGCCACCGAAAATTGACGAAGAGACACGAAGTGACGTTCGTCGAGCCGACACCTCCTGGCCCTAGGGCCACGTTTCCAATCTCGGATAACCGGACACAAAAATGCGACCCGAACTCTGCTCGACGTCCCCCTTCTTTTCTCCTCTACTCCACTTCCTTCGAGCTACTATCTTCGACGAAAACCGACCGCTCCTCTCGTAAAACACACCTGGGCGAGGCCAATGATCTTTCTCTCTTTATCTATCCTTTCAAAATTTCGGAATAAAATTGTTTTGGAGTTGATAAAAGTTCTTTCATCGAATTTTTTATACGTCTCGCGCCAAAACAAGATAACCAATCGCGCGAGTGCGGGAAAAAGTGTTATTAAGTATTTCAAAATTAGAATTTAACGCTAGAACTATGTATAATTTTACTAATTTATTATCTATTTTGTTTATTCGAGATTATTTATTAATAATAGTAAATGTGCCTTCTTGTAGTACTTATTATATAATTATGTACGATAAAAATAAATTAACGTTGATAATTCTAATATGTGTTCGATATTATATCCTTTCAATCACTTGTTCCTTGTCCCTTCATAAAATTATCAAATATATTCGTATAAATACGCGTTTGAAGCTTGCATTAAAAATAAGAACGCCTTACGCGAGGAAGACTTGCACCGATGACACAGTACGAATCGATTTACGATGTAAATTACATCCCGAGTCACCTCGCGAATGGCGAATCCCCCCTTTAACGAGAGAGAGAGAGAGATCCCACGGTGGTGATTCATTTTTCTCGTACGAATCAACGGCGTGTATCGTACGTAGAGCATAAAAAATCCAAGCTGACTCACTCAACCAAAGCATATTCGTTTTCACGGTGAAATGCGTCATTCGGTTTTGTAACCTACATCTCGAAAGAACGATCTTACATCGAAACAGCGTAAGCTCTATAATATTACGAATGGTTCGTAATAGTCCTTACAATTATCTTAGAACGAGATATTTACTCTAGCGTACACCACGAGTCATCGTACCTCCATTGATACTCGAGAGCTCCTTCACTCCACTTTTCTACGGACATCGACCTTTTTCTTTCGAATTCCTTTTAAATTCCATTCTCGACCTGAATTTTTCCAAAGACCATCTCGATTCTTCCTTGACGTTTTTTTAAACGATCGCATGAATCTCCTTGTCGACTTATAATGCTAACTCCATTCAGGACCTTCGGATAAATTAGGAGAAACGTGAAAGCAATTGAAATGCGTGTACTTAATACGAATCGTACATGTACACATATACTCGATATATTTTTTTTCGTCTGAAATCAATGCGATATAATTCTTACAAATAAACGATATCTTTAGCGCTACCTAACCATAACTTACAATTACTCTTTATAAATATTTATACTCGCCTACGATACTGGATGCGCGTTGGGAAATAATCTTGGCTATACTTTCTCACTGTCGCATAATTTAATTGGTCGCTTACTAATAAAAAAAGAAAGGAAAAAAAGGCAAACGTTTAATTTGCCAACGAAAAGTCTCTCCGACCGATAACGACGACCGTTTAAGGAAGTGATAAAGAAATAGGAGAGGGAGACTAAAAGAACGAAGAAAGTCCACGTCGGTCGTACGATACTTTGGAATCAAAATTTATCGCCGATTCGCCTCAAGTCGTTCGATTCTTCGTCCAAGATTCGATCCGATTGTGCGAAACTTACAACTAGACGGCTCTTATTATCGATGCATCGTTCGAAAACGATGAAAAAGCTGTTGGATACTCGTGACGATCGCGTACAAAGTATTTAAGAATGAAAAATACGATCTATGATAACGTCGTCGCGCGTAATATTAATAAAATGAAGAGCAGGTAACCCTCGTACGACGCGATATTTAGATAACGCGTTCGTACGAAATCGTTTGTTTTATCTTACTCGAGTACCGTTCTTTCCGGTAACGTCAAATATCACTGGATTTAAGCATGCGTGTGTGAAGGAAAAGATGCGATATAACAATGCACGTAATCTGAATTTCGCGTAACGCGATTTTTTGGAAACACGACTATCGCGTTATACGAGAGTTACCCGTAACCGCGAATATCGGTATTATATCTTATAGAAAAAACTATTTGTCCACGTGAAGTATTCTAATAAGAATAATTCCAATTAATCGAAGAATTGTTGTCTTCCTCTACGCGAACGTTCTATAATACAAACGCGAAGAACGATCGATTTCCTTAAAACAAGGACAAAATCAATTAGAAACTTTTAGATCGCGTACCGTACAAATTAATGAGTTTTAGGATAAAAACGACTCTGTAGAATCAATTGTGCGTGCCAAAAAATAATAGACTATAAGCTCTTTACGTGTTAGACGATAGTAATAAAAAAAAGAGAAAAAAATCGTGCAGAATACGATGCGTTTAAACGCTTAACAGAGTATAACTCGTACAACGACACCCGATCCGTTATCGCCGTCGTGTATTTCCTATCCGACCGACAACATTAACCACACTGTATTTTTAATGATAGTATAATCAACAATTAAATGTTTCGTTTAACTACGTGCAAGAACTCGAAATGCATTAGAGGAAAGAGTGTGTACGGCACACTGTTCGAACGAAACGAAGTTACATTACATAAATCAATGTCACGCACCTTTCCTATCGAAGGACAAAACTATCGCATTTCGTGTAAATGTTTGTACTAAAAAATCGCTTCTACGTTTTATCCCGTCGAAAGCACTATCGTTAGAAATCCACCGTGTTTCTCAGCGTATCCTTTTTCTAACGTATATAATCGAGATCACCGAGCCTGTCGTATCTGTACAAAAATATATATGTACGCGCATAATGTCTCATCGAATATTCATTCACAATCTGTTTTAAATAAACGTCGAACGATATACGAATGGACGACTTGATAAAATGGAATTTCGTAAATTTGTTTTTATCACGTATACGTTTTTCCTAATCGAGTGGCCGCGAAGTATCGTCCATGTTCATTCGTAGGTATTTAAAACACACTGTGTATGTATACTTAGCGCCGCTGCTATACGACTAACGATAAGTGACATTCGTATGAGTAAGTTCACGTGGAAACTGAAACTTCAATTTCTTTTTTTTTTTCTTCCCTTTTTTTTAACAAGTATGTAATTGTACAAAGTTCTTTGCGTCGAAGTCGACGCGCTCCGCGACTTAACCTAAGGTGAGAAGGTATCTCTATATCTTATTTTTATACAATGAACTCTGCATTCCGCGCACGGATATCTACTAAGAGTGAAAAATGAGATGCCGCGTCGATGGTTCGTTAGTAAGAGGGTGGAGGGTACGCGGGGAAATATTCACTCCGAAAGGCAAATCTTTCCTATCGATGGTAACTAAAGAAATATCCTGCGATATTATTATTTCGGAAAGAATCTCTACGTCGGTAGAAAAGTCTACGTTGCCTCCTTCGATATATTATCGTCGAAAAATAGATCGTGTCGATTACCTTCCGCAACACTTGTAAAGGACCTAGGTAAGTGCTCAACGAAATAAATAAGACGGGGTTATACATATTTTCAAAACATTGGAATAAAACGTTAAAAAAGGCAGAAAATTAAAAAAAAAAAAAGAAGAATCTTTATCGAAGACATAGACGTTAATAGCTATCTCGTGAAGGCAGAGTAGATATGACATGCATCGGGGCATGTTAATCGTTTCTCTTTTATACAAATTGTATCTTATTCTAGGAATATTTCATCGACCTAACATCGTTATATTTATATATTTATACACGTGTATATATATATAATATATATATATAGTTTTTATCTTAATACACACATCTCTCAGTCTATCTGTACATACATACCAGTGCAAAAGAAATGTTACAACTTTGTGCACCGTACGATTAAAAGCCGATATAAAAGTCGACGGAATCTTCTGTAATAGAGAAGCGCGCTTCGAAACAATTTCCTTCCAACGCGGGCGAATCCCCGTTGAAAAGATTCGTGCCACGCACAACTTAACTTTTATCTCACATTTCGCCCGTCCCGAATTGTAGTACCTAACTCGATTATTTTTGTTTGTTTTTTCTTTTTTTTTTTTTTTCTTTACAAGATAGTCAAGGAACACTACAGATTGTACTTCGGTAACATCAGTTTAACGTTGCTCCGGTTAGAGTCGTTCGTTTCCTTCGACATTAGTCCTATTTCTCTTTTACTTTTTATCGTCGGCATTTGTAGTGCGGGGTACGAGACGCGCGAGCCAATTTTGCGCGAGAAACTGGAAAGGCTGAAAAATCGTGAAACGCATTTCGGTTCATCCGCTGCGTTTGCGCTATCGATAAATCGCCTTGTCATTCTTCTTTCAACGTTATAATACGTGAGCCTGCTTGAAAACCGCGTGAACGATACAAAACGGATATTACCAAACGCGAGTGACCATCGTAAAGTTACGCCTTTCCTCTCGTATTCTTCGTATTCTTCGCGAAACGTCTGTCATCTAAAACTGTTCTAAATTAGAGAGTACCGCAAACGTATCTTCTCATTGGCAACTTTGTATTTTCTATGATATTAAAAGAGAAAAAAAAGAAAGCAAGACATCCGCTTTCGCTGTCTATGATAATACTGGATGTTAACTTTTTTCAAAACGTTTCTTCGTTATGTACAAAAGAAGAAAGGAAAAGAAACAAAATAAACGAATTATAACTGTCAAAATCACCTCGAACGTACACGGGATACAATCTATAATACGCTGGTACTTGATAACATGTTTACGATTTAACAACGAATAATAATCAATATAAAATAATAAAAGCTCAACCCTGGATTAAATCGGATAAAAATAGAAAAAGGAAAAAAAAAGGAAAAGAATCACAGTTGTCAGTGCTAGGATGCGACTAGTGCAACGCTTTGCCTCGGATCCACCGCTCGCAACTACAAGTATCAGCAGACGATGTAGACCAGCAACCTGCAGTGTCGACGGATTAAGATAAAGGACATTCGAAGTCGATCCGACTGCGAGTTTATGATCGAATCGAACGCGACCGACGGACATCGTGCTCTTGCATCCTGTCAATGAGCCAAAACACGCTAGTAGGTCCTGACGAATGACGACGCTTCGTGGATGTTCGCTTCGGTATCCGTCCCATGGTATGTCTGAGCCTGAGATTGAGAAAGGGAAAGAAGTGCATCCAATCCTAAAGATTCGGCCAGTGGATCTGGCCCTCTTGACTACAATGACGAACACAAAAAAAAAGATTTTCTCTAGAGCAATGATCGAAAACTAATTGACTAATAATCTATGTTATGTAAACGCCACGTGATTCTCTCCTCGTTCCGTCGTTTCTATCTATACCTTTCTAAACGAGATAATGATACATTGAAAACAAATCAGAAAGAGAAAATGAAAGAAAGAAACAATAAAACGAACGAACGAGGAAAAGTTACGAAGAAAATGTTTGAAAACTATCAATAAAATATTTGTCAACTTACCGCTGCATTTTGATCAGTCTCCTTACAATTACTACAAATATAATCGTCCTCTTCCGCGATCTCCGTACGATCAAGGCCGACGCAATGCATGTGGAACCAACCTTCGCATCCTCCATCGCATTGTACCCAATCGACTTCCCTACCTATTGTTTATATATATTTGTTGTTTTATTTCTCCATTGACATAGTGTGCACTTGCGAAGTTAATTATGCTTATATAACGTAAACGGTTCTTACCACTTGGATGTAAACAGTTAACTGCCGCACAGTCCTCTTCTTCGTCCGAAGTGTCCTGTTTTGTTTTCTTTCTATTACCTCCTCTTTTTTTGGGAGCCTCTTCTCCTTCCTTTCGTTTCATCTAGAATGCAGATTTAACTGAAATCGAGCTAGCCGATGTTCACAGAATCGTATCTACGTAGACTGTCATTTTTAATTTAAAGTGATCGACTCTCGAATTGAAACTTCATCGAGCAACGCGATAAAAAAAAATAGACCGAGGAAAAATTCGTTCGAAACTTTCTTCTCATCGCATAAAACTTACATCTCGCATCGAAGGGAAGCTTTAATTCGAGATATATCGCGTTGTTAATTTTAAATACCTTCCGTGGTCCACGCTTTATCGGTACCGGCGAGTTAGCGGGTTTTTTGTCCTTTGCCAATCCTTTGCGCTTAACCATGGTCTTCTCGTCTATTTTTTGCTTGCCAAGCTTTTTCATTAATTCAATTTCCTCTGACTTTCTTTTCCTACCACGTTTCTTAGCATCTTTGGCCTCTTGATTACAATTAGTTTGAATCTCTTCGAGCGCTGCATACTTTCTGATCGTGCTTGGACTATTGGTATGACTCAAAATGCGCCAAATATGTTGCGTCTCGTCTAAAGCAACTTCCAAGAGGTCTCCTTCCATCATCAGTTCTTCTAGATGTTGCCTCGCGGAATGCGACAAGATGACCGCCGTCTCCGTCGAGTCATTCGATTGTGATTTCCGTTGTAGTTTCGAAACTAATCAAACAGAAATAGTTAGACCATATTTCTCGCAGGAGTATTCTAAAAGACTTACTGTAAGAGTAGGCATGCTCGTTGCTATTGAAGGTACTACACGTTGGTTCGTCGTCATCGATGGTCACGACATCCTCATCATCGTCCTAAACATACAGAAAAAAAAAACATTGTTCGCATAAAAGATCTTTAACTATACTTTATCGAGGAGCAAGAATTTTCTCTTACCGATACCTGCGATATAGCTTTCATTCTCTCTCTATATATATATGTATACTTACCGCAGTACTCGGTACGCTATCATCCGAATGTACACCGCTGAGAGGAGCAATAGCTTGCACTCTTTGATGTAATTCCGGATTGTTGGCAGCTTTCTTCAATTCGCTGCTTATTATCTTCTCAGTTTTCTCTCTAGCAGCCGCTTCGACTAATTTTTGAGAAAGCGCCGACAATTTCGCTAGTGCGGAAGATATTTCTTCGGTAGCTAAGGCTTGCCTCGCACGGTCCTATAGAATAAAAGTATCATGAATGCCAACTATCTCTTTCACGCTTAAGAAAATACTCGAGAATCGTTCTTGTAAGACTCTTTTGCACGTACCTGCCAGTTCATCGCTCGTTCCGTAAGACACTGCAACGCTTCACCTTCAGGCAAACGGATTGAGATTTTTTGAAGACTAACCAAAAGTGCCAAAATTGTTTCCAAACGAGGCCTTCGTGAACGTAAACAACACGGACACAAAAACTTCACCTCTCGTGACATCGGGACTTTGCCTTTGTACGTTGTTTTCGGTAATGGTACGCAATTCGCTGTAAGTAAATAATCGTTAACTATGTTACGCCCGATAAAATATCAGATTTTATGAGATGTTTAGAAAGTTATACGTACAGTGAAACCAATCTTTGCAAAGCTCACACTGAAGCATAAGTCCAAATCTTGGTCTACGACATACGCAATATCTAGAATCTTCCATTTCTGATTTCAATAAATTTCTCTCTCTTAAACTTCTCATCGCATCCATCTCACGCTGTTCCGCCAATTTAAACGCGGCTACGACGGTAGCCGAATCGTTCGAGTCATCGAGTTTTGTATCGCAAACGAAAACGGCGCCAACTGATTCGTCTCCTTTATTCTTTTTTGTCTTCATAGCTTGAACGCCAACTCCGATCCGCGGTGACAAAGCCTCCATCAACGTATAGTGCGAATTCTTTCTCAGGAATGTCCTTACTGTTCTTTCTTTCCAAGCTTTAGCTTGAGAAAGGGTCGATTCTAACATCGAAAGATTATCCAAATGTAATGGGATACTCCTACCTTTTCTAACAATGTCATCTAATGTATCGTAATATGGGAAGTTTTCTCTCCCTTGAACCTCTTCTACCATATTCGACCAATTTTTTGCTCGTGTCAATATATCCTGCAACGTATCTAAACTTGGAAGATATGCCTCCACTTGATCGGCTTCGTGAATGAATTCTTCGACCGCCGGAATCGTTGGTCTATTTCTCGCATTAAGATATACTTTCGCTTTCTCTTCCCACTTATCGATCGCGATCATTAACGTTTGCAACTCGGAGAGAGTGCTCTCTATCTTAAAGTGCGGAGGTATCGTCATTCCTTTTTCTATTAATCGCGCCAAATCTTCTCGGCCTATTGACTTTGGATCTTCCTGTAGAGATTTTACTTCTTCCAACCATTGCATCTGTGACAATTTCTATAAAAAACGGATCGGGTATATATGAAAGAAGAACAGGAATATAATTTTACGCGGAATACAAGAGATGGAAACTTAATTACCTGTTTTAATCGTATAAGTTGCGGTAATTCAATACATATGGAATCTCCGAACTCTATGCATTTTTCGACTTTCTCGATATCACATTCATCTTCTTTGGACTCTATTTCTTCCGCATCGCTTTGAAATTGTAATACTTGATCCAAAATAAATTTCACACCATCAGATTCTTTCAATTCGCAACACAAATTTGTTATTTCTTTATAAAACAATGTCAATTCCTCTACAGTTAATTTATACTTTGTCTCTACGGATTGCCTGGTCCTTGAATATGAACAAATGAATGTTATAAATGATGCTAATATCGTTACATGATTAATCAATTAGTTTGCTATGTATTAACACTAACCTTGTTCGTTGCTTGTTGTTTAGCAGCTGCTGAGCGACACTGGCACATTTTTCAGCATCTTGTACAGCGGTCGTTAGAGCCGTTAATAATTCGCTGTCTGGAAACTTTTTATTTTCTGCTTCATTCAAGAGGTCCTTCAACTCATTAAGTTCTACTTTATCGTTCTTGGGATCCATGGCTTCTTTAACCTTGGATACCCACGAGTCAAACGACTCGGCTTTCAATTTCAACTTTTGTAACATGATGGGCAATTCGTCTAATGTGTAGCGATATCTTAAAGTATGTTTCTCTGGAGGACAATCGCAGAGGTCTGTGAAATGTCTTAGGCAAACTAATTGGGAACTGTGACATGAGCATGTAACTGCGCTCAAAAAGCAGGTCGTTTTACAAGCTTCGCACTGTCGCTCATCGTCCGGTAATAATTCGAATGCTTCGCGCTCCGCTTCCGTTACGCCCTATACGAAAGAAAATTATCTTCTTTTAATATCCAATGTTGAATGTTTATCCGTAAAAGTTTTATGGCACATTAAATTTCACGATATAAACAATATTCTTATTCGCACGTAACATAAAGTAAACCAAAAGAGAATCGGAGATCCGAAAAACACATGTATCCATCTGTAAGAATATTTACGGCAAAAAACCGAAGAAATACATCGCCATGCAATTCCCAAAAACTTTAAAATGTTATTAAACATCAATTTATGGATGCTGCCAGGTCACGGTATATAAAAAGAAAGTAAAAATTACTTGTTTAGTACCGTGGCAAAACACTAAAAACATAACCTCTACTCACCAATGGAAGTTACATAATCGATGAACACACGTACGCGGCAAAAGTATAGAAAAATTAACGACTACGGTCGGAAAGAGGTAATTTAAGAACTATCTTTAAGATAAAGAACCACGTGTAACTATAGAACATAATAAAAATACGCAATAACATCAATTCGGATTATAACGTGGACGGTACACGGCTCTGTCGCGCGATGTCGAATGGTGGCAGTGTAAGCGCGCGCGCGCACGCACATGAATTTTGCCGCGTGTGCCCCCACGAACGTGTGTTCACTAAACTGCAGTGTATGAGTGAGCAAGTGAGCAAGCGAGAGAACAAGAGAATGAAAGAGTGAGCGAGCAAGAGTGAAATGCCGAATGCTCGATGCTCTTGGCATCTCTCACACGTATTACTTGGCCTGAATACATCGGCCTTTTGTGGCCATTTTCTAACTACGATCCATTCCACCTAAACGTGGTTAATCCTGGATAAAACAGACCTTATTGCACCATTCTCACTACAATTTTTATCGTAATGGGGTATAATACAAAAGAGAACTATAAAGGTGAATGAAACGATTCTCGTGCCTCTACGAAGATGATATAACTCGATCCTAACTCCATCGATAACTATCTTTAAGAAATTTTTCGAACATACGCGCATGAAATAAAACTTTGCGAAATTATAAAAATTAAAGTTTGTACATTGTTTGTAATGTTTGTACCAAGTCATTGGATAATAGTATTTTTAAGTAGTTTGTCATATATTAAAAAATTATGTAAGTGCTGAACATGTAATAACATGGTGTAACATAAATAATAAAATAAGGTGCATTTGATGAAAAAAGGGAGTGAAAAAATTATAACATCATTTTTCATACAATTGTAAAATAAGAACACGTTCAAGTCATAATAAAATATTAATAGTTGACTGTAATGCAAGAAAATTCACAAGGACACTTACCCATTCTAACAAATTTTTTCTTAACTTTTTCTCGTCATCTACCATTTGTAACATATCATGATAAGTAGCTGTAGCAATTCCAATATCCAATGAATCTGGATCTAGAGACATTTTGCAGACTAGTTCGTCATGCGAGAATACGCAAAATCGTCTTAGGGTTGAATAATGGCTGATGCATTCTCTTCCCATTTTGAGCTAGTGAAAAGGGCAAAGTAACAAACAATAGTTCATAAAAAAGAAGCTTATGGAAGATAGAATAGTTTCAAATGGTACACACCCAATCAGCGGGTGCAAAATTAACCGCTTCTGCAAAATTGTAACCCTGATTAAAACCTGCGTGATACGCTCTTGGAAACGTCACGACAAATTCACCAGCATGTTGATCGGTTCTAAATACTGGTACGCCTATAAAGTAAAAGTAAACGTAAAAAACATTTCGTGTGTCTCCAAGGAATAAGATTAAAAAAACAATTATTCACACTAATTACCTTCATTAGTTAGGATATTTGGATTCATAATCGTTACTAGTTGATGTAACAAATCGGGTTGGCTGTGAAACAGCTCGGGTGCTGCCGATTTCATAGAATGTTCAAATTTTTCTGCCTGAGAACCAGGTACGCCGTACCACGTTTTTGGTTCTCCCCAATGTAAATAGTTGATGGAATAACTCCAATGATCTTCATTGTGCCAACAAAATGTTGCAAAACACATGCCAACGTACATCCATGGAACTTTCATACCACTGATATCCGCGTTAATATGTCCAAGAACGCTACTTCGTAAAACTGGCAAATTATTTAAATTCCAAGAAGACTCGGCATATTCCTGATCGCACGTAAACAAATTAACGCTCGTTTTTGTTGGAAATCCAGATCCATGATCCATGGTATGTAAATCGGCACCATATTCTACCGTTACATCCTCATCGATTGACGATACTATTCTCCAAAATTCTTTCTCTACTAATGAAGTAGGAACCATCTGAAAATGACATACGAATCTTAATATTGCACGCTCGTTCTCTCTATAGTATATACTAATAAACGTTACAAAGTATTATCGCGTACATGTACTGGCATGTTGAAATAATCGCTTTTAAACTGATCCGCCATTTCTCCAAATTGTTGTAGAGTGTATTCCCTTTGTGCTTGCTCAAAACCAAAGGCCTCCATCGGTTTAGAAACCTCTTCCGCGACACATTTCGGACATCTCCAATCTCCTTTAGGTATTTCCGTTAAAGGTGGCATAAGACAAAACGTGTGATAGCTATCGTCGCAACCATCGCATAGAAGCATATTTTCTTCATTATCGCCTCTCCCACAATTATGACAAATATATTTTGCCAACTAAGCAAAAGTAAAAAAAAAAGAAAATAGAACACGTGATATGAAATAGGATGTATTTAATAGAAATTATGGATATCAAACAACATTGCACAGTTGAAAAATAAAAGAAACTATAAACTCACCGGATCAAATTCATATGTCAACTTAACGCCCCTAGTTTTGGGGGCCTTTTTTGCTTCTTTGGTATTAAAACCAGCCATTTTTGGGCCAGGTCCATAAAATTGTAATTTTTTAAGCTCTTTACTTCTATCATTATCTATGTATCTGCTTCTTATACCCTCTTTGCAGTCTATGTCTGAATCACACTCTTCTTTGCAATCTTCCTGTTTTATAGATGCTTCTTGCTTTTCCTCTTGGCCAGAAAATCTCTTGGAACGTCGAGAGAATTTTTCTGTCGGAGGTTTAATTTGCTGTCTTGAAATGATTCCATGCGGTTTATAATCACGGTCTTTCTTTTCAGTTTTCTCATCGGAATCGGGTTCTATTTTCTGCATAATGAAATACAATGACTCAAATTATTTACATGAATAAGTAAACACAATTCAGAAGTGCTTTACTGGAGTATGTTTGTAACAACTTACGATGTCTGTCAATGCTTTCCCTTGTTTGAAAACATCGAACGGATATAAAATTCTTTCGTAATGGTTTTTTAAAATACTGCCTACACTTCTTCCGGAGGGATAACCCAATTTGTTTGCTATCTTTGCCCATCTTCTTTCCTTTGTCACAGTTTCTATGCCTCCTATAATCAAGGCAAAGGATCAGACTAGTCTTAGAATGCAACATTTAACATTAAACATACGAAGAAATAAAAAAGGCTATACCTTCGTCAGTAACAATTTTATGTAAAGAATACAAGTCCAAAGCTTTGCGCTCTACAAGAGGTATTTTCAACGAAGAGCCCTGTAGTTCCCAAAATTTTGCAATTTGATCCAAGAAATTGAGTTTTATCCTAGTTTTGGCTTCCAATTCATTCAACCTTTGTATTCTTGGAACAAATTTGAATTTGTCGACATCAACGGCAAATGGTGGCTGCCAATTCTGTAAAAAAATAAATTATCGTGTCATAAAGAACGATTAATGTCCAAATAAAAGCGTTAACAAACATACAAGATAGATTTTTAACGACGTCCGATAAAAAATGTACTTGTAACGGAAAAGAACTTTTTCGAAAGAGAAACGACCATTCGATCGACGCACAATCGAGTGCAAGGCGTGCGCGTATGTTATTTCAGAAAACCACCAGAAAGGTCGTTCCACGTATCGATGAAATCGCCGGTTATAGTTTATTCAGACTGCACACAACTTCGATGGAAACTATAGACGCCCATGAACGCTTCATCGTAATATAGAACAGTAATAAAGCATGGCTTAAGACCCTACCACAAAAAAAAAAAAGGAAATAGAGCTACGTTGGCAAACTTCCGTTATACGACAATTACATTCACTTTAAAAATGATATATTTATTCATCCAAGAAATGCCGAATTGAGACAGAAAATCATTGAACGATTAAAAGTCGGACGATACTTCGTAATCTAATAATTTTCGTCATACGGAAAATAAGATAATATTTTTTAGATGATATACATCACGATATCGACGATATCTCGGAGGTATATCGGACGTATTCGCGAAAGTAGAAGTTGGAAGTCTTCTCGCGTGATTCTCTACGTTCGATATAATCGGAATTTACGCGAGCAGCGTTCCAAACAACATAAAAGAACGAAAGACGATACTCGTATCTTAGGATAGCAAAGCAAATTAATGAAGAGACCGACTAATCGATAAAAACTTTCTGCTAGTTGTCTCATATATACACTATCAAGATTCTGTACCTATGCATTCTCTCTCTCTCTTATTGCTAACACAACTTGTGCGCATAAACATCGTCGATTTAACACGTAAAAAATCTCTACCATACTAGACATATTACAATCAATAATAAGCATCTATTAACAAAGAATGAATTAGTCAAATAGTACATACAATGATATACGAGCACCTAACACGTAACATGAGCGAAAAAGGGAAATTTTAAAAGGCATTGCTCGTAACGGAAGCTATCCTGCCTTTAAAGGGCTAACAAACGACGGTGACTCGCAACACGATGTCGCTGGCTCTCCATCGGACTTCCAACGAAATGGTGGAGCATTAGTTAAAAAGCATTTCCGGAAACGCGTGTCCATAGTAAAGGAAGTTTAACGTTTCGATGAAATTCGTCGAAGCGCCGATAGAGAAACGGTAGTAGAAAGGAAATGACAATAATCGATCATGGGCACGTCCCACGCAAACACGAATCCAATCGTGAATTTCTTACGTACATACTTTCGCTTCGACCAAATAGCTTCACCTTCTAACGAGAAGAGCATGCAGTTTCAACAAAGAAATATGGCGCACCTGATGAACCTATGAGAGGGACAGAGAGAGAAACGTATTCTACGCGTATCGAGCGAATTTGTACAAGTCTCTCCCCCCCTACAGACATGTTTCACGAAAAAACATTGTCACGCATGTATCGTATTTTTTAAACAGTTATATAGATTTCTTTTGGACGGAGCTACAGAAAATTTGGGCGATAAATATTTCGTAATAGCGGCCTCACTACAGCACGGCAATCATTTCTATAAATGGCCCAGCTACGAGAAGGATATAGATTGAGAAAATCGTACGAGTAAAAGAAGAAAAGGTAACAAAGGCCATGATGATTTTTTTTTCTTTCTTCTATTCGTTTAGATTAGAGGAACCGATGACGGACGCCGCCACCATTCGCCGATTCGTCCTACCGGTACAGAGAAGAAGCTACGATTCGTTGTTAATCGCGAAGAAAAATCGATAGACCGCTTCTCGGAGGTGTGAGAGACAGGAAGAGCATCCTCTTTTGTTTTTCGTCGATTTTATAGGCGACCAAGTATATACAGTTATACACGAGGTGTTATAAAACTACGTTTCGATGTCTAAAGTTTAAAGTTCCCTATTTTTCAGCCGATTTTTCACACTTTTTTTCTATGCACTAGGTAGAGACAAAATGGCGGTAGACATCATTTTCACCGATCGCGTAATATATCTCCTAATAAGTCTAACGAGTTGTTCCACGATCACTTTTTTCCCCCCGTTCATCCAAAAGCACGTGTTTCGATGACAAAAGTATCCCAGACTCGATATACCGAAGCGTGAAGTAATAAAGAACAGGACGCGTTTGATCGACAGAAAACGAGGAGAAGAACTGCAGTTTCCTTTATTCTTTTTTCCCCTCTTTTCCTCGTCAGTATACACCTCGTAACGAAGATTTTCGTCTATCGCGTAGTTAGAACGATCACGCGACCGTGCGAGCCTTCCATCTTTCCGTTCTTCCCACGGCAAGCTTAAAAGAAAGTTAAGAAGGTTTTCACAAAAAAAAAAAAGGTGTCATCGTTTTAATATGGCGTGCGTCTCTTCTAGTAGTAACGTTATTAATATTACGCCGTCGACGTGTAACAGGACAACGATATTACCGAATCTATTCCTTCCCCTCCACTTTTGTGTCCCTTCGAATCGAAAAATTTCGTTGATTTTAAATTATTTCGAACCCTCAACTGACCTTCCTCCCTTCCAACATTTATAGTTTATACATTTCTATTCGCAATCTCGTAATCTATCTACGATATATCTCTAGAAGCACCGTCGTCGTTCGGTGATATCACCCGTTCTTCGCCCTTTATCGCGCAAGGGACGACACACGTCGTCCTCGTTACGATTCTTCGAGCGTTCGAAGTTACAGCACGAGGAAACGGTAATCCCTTCCGTAGAAAAATACGGAGTCATCGACTGTCTCTCTCTCTCTTCCTTTCTCGTGACACGCTCCGTACAACTCGAAATGCAATGCGTTACGTATCAGAGATGAGTATACGAAGACGATTTGCGAGGTAACAGCTACTCTACGCAATGCGCACGTACAAAAAAGCACGAGTAGACGATATAGAATCGAGGTCGCCAACACGATCCGGAAGGTACCGATGTCTTGCCGACTTTTTAAAAGGGATGTCTCGAAGGTAAAGAGACGGAGGAAGGGAGAGTACGCGGATCGATGCACAGCGTCTTTCTCTCAGGTAAAGGGCGACGAGCCCGAAGAGACATATCGAGAGAGTAAAACGCAAGTGTGAAAAAAAGAATGGCATAGGGAGAGAGAGAAACATCGTACGTGACGTTACTCACGGGCGGCGGTTTGATCTTGCAGATGCCAGATTTTTCAGCGATCGGTCGTATTTTTGCGATGTATCCGAGGGGATCGAGGAATTCTTCGGTTGTTGGTTCGAAGACTGGTGCCTCGGGTGGTATTGAGAACTCGAAGTCCGAATCACTACGATCGCAGGCCATCTCCTGGGCACGACGATGTGAACCGAAACGATCCTCGGTAGCGTCGTATTGCCTCGACACCATGACTCTTTACTTCCTTCCTCTCTCGAAACCTTGTCCGTACGCCGCACTATTCTCTTCGATTTGAGAACGACGACGACGAAGGCGATCCCGAAGCACGTTAACGACGCGCCCCTGTTGTCGCCGATGCTTCTTCCTCGCTCCTCTCTTTCTCTCTCTCTCTATGCCTGGCTGATTCTCCTCCGTCGCACACCAACGCGCGCGCGCGCGCGCGCGTTACTTGCTGCCCGTTTTTGGGAAATCGCACGAGAAAAGTGCACTTTTGGTAGACATCGTTACGAAGCACCACATGCGTCCAACGATAGTACGATCGCGTATGGTTGACAATGAATGCCGTGGCCCGATAAAAGGACTCATGGACGTATGCACGCTCGACATCCAACGCGGACCCTCGCACACGAGCGACTGCCCTGCTTCGCGTTTCCACAACCCTTTCCCCACCACCCCCTCTGTAGTTCATTTAGAAGCCGACCATTCCGTGTTGACCAAACTTTCGTGTTAGCTCGAGCGCCATCTTTAAAAGAGAGGAACGTTTGCGAGCCGATGAAACGACCAATCGGAGCGATAGTTGTTTTTTAACGACTCTTCTGATTGGTTCGTAATTTAAATGCGTTTCTACTGCTAGTTTAACGGACGAATCGTCGAGCGGACTTTTTTTGGTATAACATCTTCCTATTTGCTGTGTACTGTAGATTTTTGAGCGGCTCACATTGATCGTTTGAAATGGAAAATTCATTTCGATGCATTCGCTTTTTTTGAGTTTATTTTATTTCAGATTGAACGTTTATGAGTAAATATTGTTAATTTATTGATAAAATATTAATGTTTTACTCAGATTGGTGATCTATTTCGTTTATTGGTTTCGTATGGTTAAAAGCAATTGGTATTGGACTTGGAACTCTAGCTAGCTTCGAAATCAATGCTTTTGAGAACGAAAAAGTGGAGGACGATGGGTCGTGCTCGTTCGTCAACGTAGGATCGGTGTTTCTGAGCTTTGGTGGCGTTGTCAGGTGAGGGTTTATGTAATACTAGAATGATTTTTGGATGAGCAAACATTGGTACGAAGTATCGTCCGTCTTTGATATACCCAAAATAAAAATAAGCAGCAAATATATGAAATAAGTATATAACGTAAATGGCTACGAAACGAGCTCCCAGGGCGAAACGTCGTATCCTCGTTTGTTTGGTTAAGTTAAACTTTTGCTAAAGTTCGTTCTTCCTTTTCAGACACTCTACAAAATGGGTCTTCACTTTGGAAACTTGTACAAATTGAGGGGAATCGTTTATTTCCGCCTCAGTCCTCACGAGCAAAAGGCTTTTAAGGGTGTCATCTCGGAGGGTATTCCGAACATTGCCAGGCGGTTTCATGGCAGCGTATATCGTTATTTGCCAAGTACGTTGTCAGTTTAAATTCTAATATAGTTAAATCTTCAATTTGTCTACCATTTAAAATTAGACAAATGCGCATTCATTTAACAAATGCGCGTTATACATCGCGTTTAAAGTCGCTGCATAGAAAGTTGATCGTATTATGATCGAGTTAACATTTGCCACACGAATACCGATGTTATTTTAACGACAATGTTTTTACTTTCAGTATGGGGAATCACGTACTTGGTATATATGTGGGCGAAGGAAGAAAACCACAAGTCCAACTTGAAAAACCCTGATGACTTCAAGAACGACGTTTAAACTATCCCCAAATAAAATAGGAATCAATAAGTAGCTATTTTCATTAAAGTTATCACCGAACGTGATCGACCGTGTTATGAAAATGTCTGTAAATACGTATTTAAATAAATATAGCTAATTCGTACAAATCAATAAAATTTATTCATTTATATCCTACCCATCATTCATTGTAACCTCCCATTCAATTTTTGACCAACAAAAAAGGCCGACTTCATCGTCCGATACGATAATATCGAAAAAAAGAAACGAACAGCTGGGTAATTTCCAAAATTTATAAAAATGTCGCGTGTATGTTCGCAACGCGCTTCGAGATGGCGCTCGTAGATCGAATATCTTCTTTAACACTGCCGGACATCGAATTCATCACGCCCCGTTCTAAAACAATACCAAACATTTTCTTTCTCCAAAAGAAAAACCAACCACCAATTGATACTAGTTTCGAATAAAAAGAAATACACGTATTTAAACCATTGACCCACAAAATCTTAATAAAACTCCAACACTGACCGTAGCATACGACGATAGTGTCCCGAGACCGACGTAGCGATCGGTTGGTCGGTCAGCCGATCGACCAATAAGAGAGCGCGTATTACGAATCGTGGCTGAATAGAGGTGGCAGGTCGCGGTAGAAGAGTAAAATGAGCAGGTAGTCGTTCAGGTATTTCCAGCGGTGCACGTTCGTAGGTGTGTTCACTCTCGAAAGTATCTTTCAGCATTTTCTTGTACCGTGAGTGCGTGCGTGCGTGCGTGCGTGCGCGCGCCAGAGTGTAGTGCGAGTTGGAAAACTTAATTTAGTAAATAGGTAAGTACCAAAAAACTATATAGAAACGTCTAATCAACTGCGTTTCGCGGCCATCCGTGTTTCTCTCTTTCGCTCGTAGCACACCTATCGTCGTCTCGCGGGAGACACGTAGATTCTCGTAGGTTATTGGTGTCGATGGGCTAAAGGAGTCTTACAGAGGAATACGCCCGACAATCTTTCTCTCTCTCTCTTTTTCATTCGTTTTCAAGATCTCCCACTCGAAAGGATACTTCCGTAACGGCGTTACGGGATCGGTAGCGCATCTTGCGGAATTTTAATCCGAATCGCGGCATTTGTCGGACGTGCGTCGGCAGACACCTGTTGCTCCGAACGACCGCGAACCTTTTCTTATGCGATTAGTTTCTCCTTCCTCTTCTATCCTGTTCACAAATTTACATACGTCGTGCGATCGATGGAGTAGCTCGATAGGAGCACAACACTTACGGACATACGCTCGGTTCGTCGAACAGGACGAACATACAGTGGGCAGCATACCAACGTACGGTCAGTCGATAGACCATTTACACCGTCGACGGTACTGTTGTGCCAAAGGTACGCATCGTTTATTATTTCAATTCTTTTTTAGATGGTATCTTACATAGGATAAAGATAAACGTTTAGAGCGATCGGTTGTATGTATGAGATATCGGATGTTAGATAGCAGAGAGAGAGAGAGAATGGGTGAATAAGGGAGGGGAGAGCGGAAAGAGACGGTATTCGACGCATCGACGCGTATCCGTATTACATCTGTATCCAGATATAGAGGAACGTTTTACCGTATACGTTTGTCCCTTAACGTCGCTGTGCGTGACTCTACGGTCAACTTATATGGATAGTCCGATCGAAGAAACGAGATTTAAAGCTTCGTAGGTGCCGGTACACAAATTTTTACGGAACTAGCTGCACGGACCGTAAATCCGGTTCTTGAATAAACATTCGAATTTATAAAGTTTGCTGCAATTATCGTGAAAAAAAACCACGAATCGGAAAACAATCGGCGTTATCTCAATATCATTATCTTTGGGAGATGAGTCATCGGTTCGTAATCGTGCTCGTGCGTCTTTTAAATCTTAACGATTGCTTTTGTTTTATTATATATCTTATCGAGTTTTATGTTACACGCACGGGACGAAAACTTCCAGCATTCCATCTTCGACGTTTACGGTATTCGCTTTGATAAAAAAAAAGAAACACGAAGATATTTATCGATCTTTGGATCACGAGAATTGTCTCCTGGTATGAGAATGTCGTGTGAAAAAATTCTTATCTATGCGCGATAGGAACGACGACGAGATTCATTGCAATTACGGCGAGCGGTTTTACACGATTGAAAATGTGATGGTTAGGGAAAAAATAGGGAAAAAAGGTTCGTAACATCCGCCGTATCCGGTTTATCGCAAAGGATAACACCTGTAACTCGCGCCTACATAGTGCCTACGCGTATCCTTACGATCGCCATGACATAGATCGGAAATATTTCTAGATGGACGCTTTACGATAGACCGACTCATCGAGAAAACTCTTTCGAACGTTCGTAGCGATAAATTCCTATGTGGAGAAGGGGAAGTTTGTCATTAATGTTTCACAAGGTGTGCGCCTACGGTAGCCTCCCGCGGTTATCCTCGGTCCACGTAAATCTATGTAAAAAAGACTCACGCGCGTCATTCGACCGCAATCTATCTCTTGATACTTGTTTCTTCATGCTAGCCCTATATATCACCGAAAGTAACTTTATTATTAAAATAATCGAGAAATAAAAAATATGTAACCGGTTAAATTGACCAGCTTGGTAAGTTCAGTATTAATTTAAAATATGCTAAATTTTCTCTTTGACGTGGTTTACCAAGGTAATTTATTATGTACTAATTAATTTAATATACATTGGGTACATAGGGTCATTTAAATGTACTAACAACATTAGTTATTTAAAATATGTTCCAACTTCTAATTATGTACTAAGAAAACATAAAAAAAAACAACATTTTTATATAAAATCAACATTTCTAATCTTTAAAGCTAACAAAATAAGATTCAAATTTGTTCACCCGTTGTATATGAGATACGTCAGTAATTAAAGGTTAATAACAAATTAAAGCATGTTATTTAAAATGAAATAAAAAGGGTTAAGGAGCCTAACAAAAAAATTCTTTCACCGTCCGAATACACAAGCACGCGATGACCCTATACCGTCGTCGTTGACCCCGTCGTTAAAATACGTATCCCAATTTTATGCACGCTCGATGTCTCGTACGCGTCAAAGGGAACAATGCGTTTTCTATTATTTATAATCGCTTCGCACCTGACCCCGGCAGCAATAATTTTTCGTCGACGAAGCATTCTCACGATAGTCGACCGCTCGTTAACGAGGAGAGAAGGGAAGGTAATACTCGATCGCGGAGAACAAGCTCGGCACCTTTTAAACGGGCGATCGATCGTAGCTATTAATCGGTTGGCTCGCGTGGAAGCGAGCGAAAAGTTCATTCGCTCGGTCCATTCACTGCGAAACTCGTTCGGGAGCAGCGAATCGGCTGGTATGCGAGAGGCGCATTGCTAACTTTCTTTCCACTTCTTTTTTCTCTTCCGCATGCGCGCGCGCGTGCACTCGGACTGTCCACGCATGCGTCCACTTATGTGCGCGCATGCGACACGCGAACATGCTACGCTTCTTTTTTTTTTCCTTCCGTTTACTTTCGACGATATTTTTTATTACAACTTTCTTTGCAGGAAAATTGAAGAGTTTAATGGATGAACGGTAGCATTTTTAAAAAAATGGAGATTTCTGGGTAGAACATCTTATGATCTGTTTTAAATAAATACTTCACATGTTCATACTAAGTTCTTCAATTGTCTTCTCTCGATTGCCATCGTTTCCGTTTGCTTTCGACGATATTTTTTATTATAACTTTCTTTGCAGGAGAATTGAAGAGTTTTGTGGATGAACGGTAGCATTTTTAAAAAAATGGAGATTTCTGGATGGAAGAACATGATCTGTTTTAAATAAATACTTCACATGTTCATACTAAGTTCTTCAATTGTCTTCTCTCGATTGCCATCGTTTCCGTTTGCTTTCGACGATATTTTTTATTACAACTTTCTTTGCAGGAGAATTGAAGAGTTTAATGGATGAACAGTGGGATTTTTTAAAAAATTGAGATTTCTGGGTAGCAGAACATCTTATGATCTGTTTTAAATAAATACTTCACATGTTCATACTAAGTTCTTCAATTGTCTTCTCTCGATTGGCATCGTTTCCGTTTGCTTTCGACGATATTTTTTATTACAACTTTCTTTGCAGGAAAATTGAAGAGTTTAATGGATGAACAGTGGCATTTTTTAAAAAAATTGAGATTTCTGGGTAGAACATCTTATGATCTGTTTTAAATAAATACTTCACATGTTCATACTAAGTTCTTCAATTGTCTTCTCTCGATTGCCATCGTTTCTGTTTACTTTCGACGATATTTTTTATTACAACTTTCTTTGCAGGAGAATTGAAGAGTTTTGTGGATGAACGGTAGCATTTTTGAAAAAATTGAGATTTCTGGGTGGAAGAACATGATCTGTTTTAAATAAATACTTCACATGTTCATACTAAGTTCTTCAATAGTCTTCTCTCGATTGCCATCGTTTCTGTTTGCTTTCGACGATATTTTTTATTACAACTTTCTTTGCAGGAGAATTGAAGAGTTTTGTGGATGAACGGTAGCATTTTTGAAAAAATTGAGATTTCAGGATGGAAGAACATGATCTGTTTTAAATAAATACTTCACATGTTCATACTAAGTTCTTCAATAGTCTTCTCTCGATTGCCATCGTTTCGATAGTTTTACGTTTTAAGAGCATGTCTTTCATGCTTTTACGCTCGATCGAAGTAGACCCTCGTCGTGCGACCGACTACGTAATGGCCCGGTGATTTCTTCGATCGAACAAGTTACGAGTAACGGTCGCACGATAAATGAAATGCACGAAACTTCCGTAGAAATCTCAACGCCTGCGTCTACGGGCTGTTCTGTCGATATTCGTATGTAAGATGGTTTGTTTCACGTTTCTCATCTCGAGCGGTTTTTTTTTTGGCCAATTTCCTGTATGAAAGTTTTTTTGTACAAATTGTGTAGGGTAAAGAGGGTCCAATTTTTTATTGTAATAGTGACAAAAGTTTCATACTTTTCTATTCTTTAATTGTATATATTTTTTTCATGGTTTTCATTGCTCTAGAATTTTTTTAATATTCCATGTAATATGTATAAAGCATTAGGAAGGGGTAAAAGAACGAACGCGTCCCAAAAATTAACGAATCAACGTCTCGTTTCACGGTATAACGTTACACGCCTCTATGCGTTAGTATTTTCTTTTTTCTTCTCCTCCTTTTATGGCATTATCTTCCACGTTGACCTTGAAAGACCAACTTTCGAGATACTTTGAGAGGATTCATTAATAAAAACTCTTTCCCGCAAAAATTCTCGAAAGTCGTATATAATTACGTATCTATGCGAAAGAATTCCGGAACACCTAGATGAGTGTACCGACGTTAAAAAATCAAGGGACTTTTGAGAATGGAACGTGAAACCGTGTTTGTGTCAAGTACGTTCAATGCCACACTTACTCCGCTCGAGACTCGCATTCCTTTAGCAAATTTTTCTCTTCGAGGAGGTGTGCCTGCATATAAAAACGATTACACCTCCCCGTTCAGAGACGATCGGAAACGATCAGAGATTCATCGTCGCCGAGGCGCTGTTTTAAACGTGCGTTCTCCACGATTCTTTCCTTTTTCCCTTTCACGACTCTATGGTTCTCTTCTTTTATCCTCTTTCCAACGTCGACATCACCGTATTTTTCCTTTTTTCCCAAACACATACGAAGAATCTCACCAAGCAGAGGATCTCGTCTACGCTCGCGTTAAAGTCTCCGAAATTTGCTACGTTTAGCTCGCTAGAAAGTGGAAAGACTGCAGTCGACGCACGAACCTAAAGAAATCTTAACGATTTTCGTGTTAACAGTAGTAGATAGTTGTAATATACAGAAATGTTGAATTCGGAGCGTCTATAAGGAATTCTTGGCACGCGGGATCTATGCGCGTCGTTAACTCCATCTCCTTCCGTGGTTTATGCGAAAAGCTCGCTCACCTTCTCCTTTCTCACCGCGAGACCACGTCGGTCGAGTCGTTCTCGAGATTTTTAACTCGTTGCTTAGACTCTAACTTTAGAAAGAGAAAAAGATATTTAACCGGACGAGGAATTCTCTCGTCACGCCATTTTGAAAGTTCCGAAAGTCGCAATTTTTACACGCGCGTTTGTATATACAACGGTGACGTTCCTTTCTCAAGATGAAGAGAAACTGACGGAGAAGCTGGTCGATCCTTTGGAATTATATCGTATGCAAAAGTATTAAAACTCGACGGATATCTTCTACGTTCAAAGGTTTCCCACGGCGCCTCGTCTTTCGCTAGTAAATTGCAAAATTACTGCCGCGTGCAGTGAAAGCATACTAGCTCTATGACGGTCATTGTCTTAATACGCAATATTTATAAACGGAATGCGTTCCATCTTACGCTATAGAACCGCTGTCGAGGGCGTTATCGAATCGTTTACATGTTTATACCGATGTAACGATAAAGTTGCGAACGTATCGTTTTTTCTTCGTCATAAATATATAGGTAATACAACTAGGTAAGGATTTCGAAAATCTATTACCACTTTCAAATTCTTCGAGTGTCATCGACGAAGCGAGAAATTAAGCCGTGCCCTAATGAGTTCTCAAAGATATTGCTGTTATTCTTACTCGTTGTCTTTGATGGGCGTTACCGATAGACTTTGAAAGTTACAACCGAGGTTTCGTGGCATTGTAAACGTCGAGGAGCGATCCAGTTCATCTAGCGCATTCCGAATACATACGCGCGTGCTTTTAGTTAACGGCTCGCACTTTGTAAACGTGTACTTTGCATAGGTATGTAGCCGCGAAGACACGAGTGACTACGAGTTTATAGGAATACAAGAACTCGACAACGTTTTTTTAACAAGGAAAAATTAAGGAACTCGAATTTTTGTTTAAACTTTATTTAAATATCTATAACTGTTCTTGAGATATTTAACGGAAAAGATAATTCTGACATTTTTTCAAGAAAAAATTTATTCCTCTCAGAATAAAATTTCGCACCAATGGAAAGTACAGTTATATGTTTACTTGTATGAAAAGTTTCATAATTTTTTGAATACTCGGCTTCCCCAACCTTCCTTCTAAGCAAAATCGGTATTTCTACTCTCTCAAAAAAATTACCGAAGCGGCGAAAATCGAATCGATCGACAAACTCGTACTAGAAATATTCGAAACATGTCCAGTTGAACGAATTAGACTCATTGGAATTTCACTTTGGTTACGTGCCGACTTTCATACGATACCAAGTATGGACGCCATGACCCCCCCGGTAGCCGGATACGGTGTGCCGTCCCGTACAAACCGTCATTGAGATATTAATGCACGTTTCTTCGATACCCTCGTCATTAGCCCCCATCTTTCCAACGAAAGAACCGTAAAAGAAGGCTAATCGATTGAACGTTTCAGGCCGAAGAGGGTCGATTTACTCGCGTCGACATGCCGTACTATAACAGCGGCCATAGTCCTGCTGGCTATAACAAAGGTGAGAAAAATGTGTATGTTATATAAAAAGTAGATGATATCTGATAAGTTTGATGATGATACACGATGAAAGAAGGATGACAAATATTAATGATCGTTCTTTTCAAAGATGGTAGCTCCAGCGGTGCCGTGTCCGGTAGTTCCGGCGGCCGTGGCGGCAGCGGTGGTGGTGGCTCCGAACCACCAACTTACCTGATGGAACACTTGGCGACGTTCACGGTGACGAAAGAGATTGGCATCGTCTATCCAGCGGATGGCATGCGTCGGCTCTTGCAGCTGGAAAAGAGCAACGGTATCTGGAGTCAAAAAATGCAGCTTCGTTTGGAACGAAACTGGGTTCTTATAATGGATAACGAAACCGGGGTCAGTCTTTGTAATTGATATTAGTCGAGCGAGAATGTACCGCGAGTTTAGAAAGTAAATAGGTTAAAAAGAATGTAATGAATGTAACGTTTGTTGGAAAAGGCCGTGATGGAACGGTTTCCGGCTTCTTTGATCCAAGAGCCAACCGCGTTTACCTCGAGAGACCCGATGGAGATGTACAACAACATTTTGGTGTTTTCGGTCGCCGACGACAGCGGTTCGCAAAGAGCGGAAATGCACATCTTTCAGTGTCAGAGTGTGTCGGCTCAGGACTTGGTCGAGGATTTAAAGATGCTGCAAATGGGAAAACTCGTGCCTGGTGGGTCTCCGAGGGGTCCGAGAGGTCAAATCCCGCCACCTCCGGCGTTACCACCACCTGAACCTCCCTTGAACGGGATAAATGTGCGCGAACAAGTCTCGGCTTTCAACGCCGCCAATGGTAAGTAGTTGTTTGTCTCCGATCGGTTCGTCCATCTCTCCGTCTCCCGACTAATTTTCTCGCTTTCACTTTTCTTAGCCGACGGACAAAACGACACGTCGCGCGAAGAGAACAACGACGAAGTGTCCTCGACGTCCTCGGAAAAATATGAACGGGACGTGACGATATTGAACCATTGTTTCGACGATATCGAAAAGTTTATCGCCCGTCTGCAATATGCCGCGGCTGCTTCCAGAGAACTCGAACGTCGAAGACGTAATAGAAAGTCGAAGAAGAGAAACTTAGGGGATGGCATGTTGACCATGAGAGCGAAGCCACCACCGGAGATGGAATTCATCGATATCTTTCAGAAATTCAAACTCTCGTTCAACCTCTTGGCCAAATTAAAGGCGCACATTCACGACCCGAATGCGCCCGAGCTCGTCCATTTCCTTTTCACGCCGTTGGCTCTGATCGTCGACGCCTCTCACGATACAAACTACGATCCAAATCTGCCTAGCAAGGTCGTATCGCCTCTGTTAACGAGAGAAGCCGTAAATCTACTCATCAATTGCGTTACCAGCAAGGAGACCGAACTCTGGCATTCTCTCGGCGACACGTGGCTGATACCTCGCGATCAGTGGAAAGGACACGTACCGCCTTATCATCCGATCTTCACGGATGGTTGGTCTCCCGAGTATCCGATACCAGCTGAGGACCGAGATCACGATCATCTCGCTTCTCTTCTCAATGCGGACAAGCAAAAGAGGGACGAGCTACCAGAGCAACAGAACGATCCTTATTATAATCATCGAGACGTCGACGAGTCGCATTACAGTAGCGATTATCTCGAGTACGAGAGTAGGGAGGAACGTGCTGGTACCGAGTACTTCGATAGGAATTACGGACCAGGCTCGGAGCTTTACGGCAGAGAGGAGAGAGTCGAGCAAACCAGAGCCCACAGCGACATATCCGTCGACTCTATAGAAAGAGCGCCTAGAGGGGCCGGAATGGAGAGAGCTCAGGAAGCTTGGCTCGACGAGCTTCTAGCTAGAAATGCTAAAATCGTGCATGTTACTTATCCCAGAACGGCTAACAACGATAAGGAACTGACCGTTGTCAGGGGCGAGTACCTCGAAATACTCGACGACAGTAGAAAATGGTGGAAGGCGAGAAATTCGAGAGGACAAGTCGCTCATGTCCCTCATACTATCGTTACGCCTCACAATCCATCTGCGCATTCGGCAGAAAATGATGTATTTAATAATCCATTGTATACGAGCCGATATCCCAGGCAAGGCCACGGTGGTTATAGTTACGAGGTGAGAGTTCGAGTCCTCCTTTTACTTCACTTTTAACCTTTTCTTTTACCTTCTTATACGTGCACAGCTTATCTGTCAGTTTATCTGCATCCTGATCGATGGAATAAGCTGAACGATTAACTGAACTGAGGGTGTGTAGCCGCAGCTCAGTTTTTCATCCAATTCCCTTCAGTAGTGTATTTTTTTACGATACGGCCATCGTGAAATTGTCTATACAAATGACTGGTAACTCGGTCGAAATACTGGACGTTTGACCGGTAGAATTCCACAATTTCTTCGGTTAATCGTTCACACATGATAAGCTGATAGTATAACCGAGTGTGTATGCAGGGCTGTAGATTCTTTTCCAACTTCTTCTTTCCTTTTAAACGATACACGACTTATTCGTTCCATGTTCCATAGGATTCCGAGATTGAAAGGACCAGTACCAGCCCGGGTCCAGAAGCAGCTCATCGAACACACGCTATTCCTCCGCCAGCACCAGCGGATTGGGTGAGGAAGGAACGTCTCGGGAAAAAAGGTGAATTTCGATACTTCTAATTTGTAATGTGTCGCCTCTCGATCGGCTCCGTTACGCTTTGCAACGTTTCTCCTTGTAACGATCGCTACGTGGAGAATAGGACGGTAATGCGCCTTATATATATATATAAACTATATATATACTTTACATTATTTTATTTAATGTTTGTGTGTGTGCGCGTGTGTGTGTATATAATATGTGTACGCGAGTAACGTCTAGACTGAACAATTAAAATCGTTATCGCTGCGATCGCAGAGTGATTCGGCTTTTATTATTAGCCCTGGATAATGTGGCAAGATTTTTTTATAATCTTATCATTTATATCTCAATGGAGATACACGTTTTCAACTCTTTCCACGAATTGTCGATGCGAAAAGATTTACCAACTTGCGGCGAACGACTTTTTTTCTTTAATCTTCCGATCCAAGAAACGTTTTCTAATCTCTGTGACGACAAAAGAAGTACGTATCAATCTTTTTGAGTATACGCGAAAGAGCAATAGCGTCCTGTATATAATCAAGATCTTTTTATCTTTTATTTATACTATATAATACTAAATAATAGTGAATCCGATGGTTAAAGTTCATTAATCGCCAATTAATCGGCTAATCGTTAGCGTACATCTTCCAACACTCGTCGGCGAATCGGACGATGCTCTAAAATTAACTCACGTTGATCGTTTAACATTTAGTTTATCGTTAAGTAGGCATACGGAATGTGTCGTAAGTTGGTGCAGCGCTAGTAGTTTATTTAACATTTAATAGAAAAACGTTAATTTCATCGATTCCGTATTATCATAGCCCTCTTTATAATTACCCAAGATACTTTACGTACGGTGTATCTCGACTAACCAAATTTACTTTAGCAGGAATTGTATAAGGCAACAAAATTTCCGCGCATAGTTTTAGACAATGTTATAGTTCAAATATTAATATTCATAGGGTACTCAAGGCTGATTTCTTTTACGTACCGTGGCCGTAATGGAGCGAGCATTCCATATGTCCGTTTTCGCTTTTCGTGGGTATTTATACCAATAATGAAAGGTCGCCTTTCGAACAGCAGCGAACCTTGGTTTGTGCTTTAACGTGTTGTCGTCGCATGTATTTGTACTTATCCTCTCTCCTCTTTCCTTCTCTTTCTACTTGTGTAAAAAAAGCTTGTACGAACTATGCGTCGATGTTAGTTTACAGCAAAAAAATCCCATCAAAATTTCTCTTTCCGTCCAAAACATGAACGTCATTACGTGTTCATGTTCTTAAATCGTTAAGAAATATCGTATAATACGGAAGCGGATCTGTTTTACGGCGTGAAATCATGGAGAACGATCATATTTTTGTTGTCTTAGTTTGCCTTTTCGTTCCGTAATAATTGTAAAGAAATATATTTACACGTTGTGTTCAAGGTTTGGGAATGCGATCCGTCCAGTATTTCATTGCTCTGTAATTAATGTACATCACTTTAAGAACAAATATATACACGATTACAATCTTTAATCGAGCAAACGTTATTGTACCGTCCAATCCCGCTCCGAGTTTATATAATCGTTTATCCAAGTGCTTCCATAAATATAGAATTGTCAATGGTGAATTGTACGAGAAGAGTTCCATGTTTGTAAAAGATGAATGTAGCGTTACAACGTGATCGTGGTGCGTATTAAGTACATTTGTACAGCAACGATCGATGATATTAGACTATATTCTTGCTTTCTTGTTTGTACGTTCAAGATCAACTTTTTGCTAGTGGCGTAATAAAAAATGATAAAATTAATTTAGAGAATATGACCGGGTCTAATGAAGTTTCAAGTACAAACGACAGGACATCCTCTAATACATTGGGAAAAGCTACAAGGGCGAAAGAGGCTACTCCGTTAAGTATAGCTCAGCCTCCCAAAGTAGCAACAGCTTCGAAAAATACATTGAAAAAATCAAACTCGTCTTTATCATCTTCATCGGCACCACCGCCGCCACCACCACCACCGCCACCTCCTGCACCTTCACCAGCTCTTACTCTGCAATCGCAAAAGTCGACTACGTCGACAACCTCCAGTAGGTCGTATAAAAGTGAAAAGTCCTTTGGTGGTAAGTGAAGAATAAAATTCGTTATTTACATAACGACTCGTACCTAACATTTTTGCTTTTCGAAGGTGTAAGCAACCAAGAACAACAAGTGCAGGAAGAGCTAAAGCACGTTTTGAATATGTTTCGAGAAAAGAAACGTAGTCCTAATATTATTGAAATGCAAACAAAACTTTTACATCAGTACTCTACTCCTCGAGAGGTTCAATCTTGGTTGGCGGCCAAAGGATTTTCGGAAAAGTAAGTACCTGATTATACCTAAAATAATGGTAAGTAACGGTAAACAAAGTTTTCTTTACGTAATAGTAAACTCATCGTTATTTACATTTTTTCAGAGTTTGTAAACAACTGAAGGGCATGACAGGAGCAGAGATATTTAATCTGACTAGACGACAATTGGAGCAATATTTTGATCCAAACGAAGGCAAAAGGCTCGAACAACAGATTAGATTATCGAGAGATCAGTGCGGAGTAAGTTTGACTTTCAGTTATTATGATAAATATGTACGACGTTATTCTAAATTTTTTTATGTTCAATTAGTACGAGACGACGAGGGCATCCGAATTAAAACGGATCTTGGAAAAGGCTCGACAAAAGGCGGATGTGAGCGTTAAAAACTCAGCTATTCATTAAAAATTTGATGGTTGTGCGTTTTAAGTGGAGTCACCGTTCTGTGAACTGCTCGAGTCTATTCGAGTGTCTGTTATGTCACAAATTTATATACGTGCGTATATACCTTGCGCGATCGCTCCAAGGTAGGTACGTCTAATTCTTCATAAAATTATGAAGCGCGATCATCTGTGATGTTTTTTTTTTTTTTTTTTTGATATGTCAAAATTATCATTATATATATGTAATATATATTTCACATAGGAAAAATTATTAAATTAAGAAATTTTAACCGATATATTTTGCTATACATAGACTGAAACGAAGCAGAGCATATTTTGTACTCAAGACCGCTATCGATTTTAAATCGTGCTTTCTATTTATAATAGTGTAACGATAATGTATAAAATGTATGATTTGGAAGATGTAAATTGAAATAAATACATTCACGAAACGAAAAAAATACATTGCAGCAAACGATAGTAATCCAGTATTAGAGTGCCTCGGTTCAAGTTTTATATAGAGGTAGTGCAATAGGATGCGACATTGTATATAGGATATATGTATAACATAAAAAATTTTGCCATCAACCGAACCGTTTTACGAGTATCGTTACTTTACGAGCATGAATGCTTTTATCATTGATATCGCGTAATGTTTATTTGAAGCGACCATATACATTAATAACAGACATAAATAGATATTCGCCTGTGTATCATTTCTTATATAATCTTATAATAATTATTCGATATATTACACATAATTTCTGAATACTCCAGTCGGGATCACATGACGTGAACACATTGATAAGTATATAATATTATATATATATAGAATTTTCAATTCTTAGCAAAGCCCCTTTCAAAAAATCACCCGCTGGTTATCAGCCACGTTTATATCGCTTCTACACGAAGCAAGCATACGTCAGTTGCGGTTGCGATTGAAAAAACGACGGTAAAGGTTGAAAGGCGAGAGCATCGATCAACGGTTACCTTTAAAACAAATATGCTTGATAACGTTTTTTTGTGCGTTAGTTACGATGTATATAAATCAATAGTAACGATATTATAATTATTTAATCGAGAAAGGCATGATTTATCCAATCGTTGAAAAATGTAACTCGATACGTACATACATAAAATTGTCGTAGTTTTAAATGCAATTAATCGTATTCTCTTTTATCACGTTATCTCACTCGATCATCGTAAAGAAGATATAAAACGTTACGAAGAATACCCTTTACAATGTATGCAACGATCCATGTAAAAGCTTAAAATGTCGTTCGAAAAATTTCAGCGCTATTCGATCGTTCTAAAGGCCAACGTTATGAGTATCTAAAAGTTTGTAAAAATGTGGTATAAAATTTTCTAGAAAACTGTTATGTAATCAATCTAAAAAACGACATAAGAAATTCCCCTTTTACGACTTTAATAACAGCGACGTCGATAACAGCTCTCGGTGATACAGTGCTATGAATTGGTCATTCGTGAATGTCTCACAGGTTTTCATGGATGATAACATCGCTAATTACATAAAAGTGACAATTATTTTACCATTTCTTATGTTTTATTATCCGATCAGTTATTATTACCACTAATCACTATTACGAACGTTATAACTATCTTTACGGCATCGAAAAAATTGTCACAAATGAAATTACTTTCGTGAGTTATCTACGATAACTTTTATACAAAATGTATGCATGTCTAGTCACGAATGGTTTAATTAATATAATCTATCATAGGAGAGTACACACGGGACATTAAAGAAGAAGAGGAAAATCGAAAAACTGGAATGTGATATACTCGATTTAACAAATTTGTGTAACGGGACGTCGTCGGAAATGACACGTGCATAATATAAACATAACAAGGAAAACTATGATAAGATAATTTTAGAGGGTCATATCATCTCGACGATACATTTTTCTTATACCATTTCTGTCTAATTGTATGTCCGGCATATGTAATAATTGCACGCATTCATAAATTGCTAATTTCTTGAAAGAACATTTTAATATTTAAACGTCTTACGTAAAACACTTGTGCGTAACATGATCTTCGTAGCTTATAATTATCGAATTTATGCTATAGAAGAAACGATAACAAATTCCATCGATTCGAGTATCCATATAACGGCTGTCAATACGAGCTTCAATCGGATAGTTTATATACTTTATACGAACAGCAAAGAGTCGAGCTATTACCTTAAAAATATAAAGTACATTAATTAAGAAGTATATCGAAAATGATATAAATTATGTTCCAACTCGAATAAATTCAGATATCGTCCTAACTTCCGCCAATGATAGAGAAACTTTTCATAAAATTTAAATCAAACACGGCCAGTGTATTAATTTAACCTTCGAAAACAATCACTGCACGTTAGTAACTTATCATAAACTATGACTCACGTTTTCATATTTACACAATATTTTTAAGCTGCAATAAATTGTACTTATGCTCAAATATATTGTTATTACCTGTAATAACGCATAACATTACAACTATAACATAAATTTAGGATATAAAACAAACAATAGTCATTAAACATCTTTATAACCGATCGTTAAACGCTCGAGTGTACACATACATATGTGAGACATTTACAACTCCAACATTATCTTGCAAAAGAAAGATGTCTCCTCATTTAAAATTTCTGTAAGCTTATCCTTAGTATCGTGATCGGGCTACGGTTGTACTATGCTAAATAAATTATCACCTTCGTCTTTCACATTTTTTTTTGTTATTTTTTTTTTTCTTTATGGTGAAAAGTTCTATCACTTAACATCAACCGAAATACTTTGCATGTCGACGATGATAGTTCACGGACGTACGCATACGGTCGTGCCATGGGGATTCTGTATATTCCAGGACGCCTAAAGGACTGTGTCATAAAGAAAGAGTTACGACTAATGCTCCACATTTATCGTTCCACGTCTCGTTTCCCATCATAAGAATGATGTCAACGGCTGCATTTGAAAAGTATACTCACGCCTAAGTTGCGCGTAATATTGTAACTACACGCTGAATATAAAGTTATGCTTATAACATTATGGAGGAAGAAGAACTGTCAAGTGTTTTATAATATATTTAATAAATAATAAATAACTCAAAAGTTGACCTTGGAAGTTTGGAAAGTTTGATCGTCTTTCGTGGACGTCTATTTCGCCACGGAGTCGTTTCGTTTCAATCGTCTTTGCATAGGCCACTCTACTTACGCAAATTCTATACTATTTCCCCTCCATGTGCGTCAAAAGTGTTACGGGAATCCAAGGTCAAGATGTGAGGAGCGACGACAACGGAGCGACAATGGAGCGTAGATGGAGCGACAATGAAGCGATTTTAAAAGCGATAACGAAGCGAAAATGGAAAGATATATGAATGCAAGTATACAACCTACTGGCCAAGGGCCTCCGAATCCTCCTTAGATGGAACAGACCTTAATCGATGAGAACACCAATGAACACAACTAAACTTAGCTTAATATTTGGTGAGTAGCGAAACCTAAAAGCAGGTTGAACATTGTGTGATGTGTACGAAAGGAAGATGACCGGAGGTGGTGGAGGGCGAGAGGAGGCGGAACGGAAAGGAATCCCTTACTGTCTCTCTTTGAAAAACTCTATCCGCCAAGCGAATTTGTATGCTTATGTTCTCTGTTTTACAAAATTACCAAAAACCTCCGGCACTACGTCCGCCCGGTGGATTGTTAACACGAATGCAAGCCCTTCGTGACTCCTCGACGTCCTCTGTAACGAAGAAAAACAATTTAATAAAGACACAAAACCTTTATTTAATAATAAACTCATAACTCACCACTGATGGAGAATGTAGAATCTTGTAAATTTCTTTGCCCTTCCAATCGAGGACCTTTCGAAGATGGCGTCATTACCGCAGAATCAGGTAAGGTGGGTATGCATTGGACCGGTGCTAACTTTGGTTTCGGACTCTCGTGAGTACCGTTCGTTTGATTATTACGCATAGCGGCCAGTGTCGCGGCAGCCGCCGCTTTCGCGGCTTCTCTAGCCCTTGCGGCTGCAGCATCCTCTTCGGCAAACTTCTTAGCCTCTGCTTCGCTTCGTGCCACGCCTCTAGGTCTCTGTCGATGGGAATCAAGTAAATGAAAGGAACGTTACTTTTTCAAGCTTCTTTCTAAACGTCCATTCCAATATCATAGATCTAGAATATCTATACCTTTTCACGTTCGTCTACCATATCATAAACGTAATTGCAGAACGTCGGTGTTTCTACAAACTTGCCAAAACCATGAACAGCTTTCAGCTCGCCCTCGTCAACGCAAACGCGACCACTAACGATAACGTATTCGGGTACACCATGAACTTCCATACCCTACGAATCGAAGAGATTCAACTATGAAAAAGTTGCTTCTAGCTATGCTAAATCATATAATCGAGCATCAATCGTCAAACATATCATCACCTCGAAAATATTGAAGTCAACGGCCTGAACGTGAGTCTGAGCGGAAATCGTACGTTTCCTGTTAGGATCCCAGACAACGATATCGGCATCGGAACCTACAGCTATGACTCCTTTTCGTGGATATATATTGAATATCTTTGCCACGTTCGTACTGGTAACAGCAACGAATCTCGTAGGATCCATAATGCCAGCGTCTACTCCTTTCTCCCACAGTACGGACATCCTGTCCTCGACTCCGTTAACGCCATTTGGTATCTTTGAGAAGTCATCTTTACCCAAAGCTTTTTGATCCGCGTTGAACGTACAATTATCGCTGCCAATGGCTTGAAGGCCGTCTCTAAGGAAATTAACGAAAATCGATAAAGAATAAGAAAGACGCGGTGAAAACACACACGTGTATACTTGTCGATTACCTTGACATCGGACGTGGCTAAAAATTGTTATACGAAAGAAAGGAAAAGGGAGATCGATATCGCATCCGCATCGTCTAAAACTAGTTGTCCATAAAGCGTCACCGATCGAGCACGTAATTGCGAGTGTGAACTGTCGAACGGTGTAACCGTTAAAACGGTTCTGCCTTAACCGCTTAATTAAGTTTAATATCGCGTGCAATAAGGACAACTTCCCACGCTGTATCTATCAAAATGAAGATCATCCAGCCAGCCAGCTAGACGAGCATACATCGTCTACATATGTGCGTTTAGTATGTTATGCATGTCTAGATGCAATTATATATGTATATGTATGTACATATGTAGGCATGCGTGCCAATTTGTTGCGACGCGGCACATGTATGGTATATGTACGTAAAAAGATACGTAGGGAGCCCCTATGCGAGTAAAACTTTATTTCTACTTACTGAGCCAAATGTTCGATCAGATATGCAGGCGTGGTCGAATCTGGCCTTAGGGGTGGGCTTGTTACAAAACGCCTCGCCCTTTCGATATCTTTCCCGTACAGTTCGGTACCATCGGTACCCACGTTACTTGCCAGAGTCTCTCCAAAGACGACAGCACCCTCGCTTTTTTTGGTAGACACGGCATCGGCAGCAGACTTGCTCGAAACCGCTGACACGTACAGAGGACAATTCACCTAAACGCGATATCCAAGTCTCTCATTGACATTTTTCTGCTAATCAATATTAATAGAGCGACAGCGATAACGTGGATGCATTTCTACATAAACATCAAAGTACATCCATTAAAGTTCCATTTATACGGTGTATACCGATTCTAATGGGTGCATTAATGCCTACACAACTAATTATACCAATTTTCTTTCATGTACATAATACAACTGTGTGCCGGTTGTGCATAACTGTCATTCCAATAACGTAAACGAAATAAGGTACAAAATGAAAAGTAAAATGAAATACGAGCAAGATATTAGCGAGCATGCTCAACGAATTCGAACGGTACTTCTAAATATAAACTTTGGCCGCACGCAACACCGAGTCGCAGCTTTACGAGATTCGTGAAACGGGGTCTCGGGGAAGCCTAGATAACGGCGATTGGCCTATTTTCCCAAGAGTAACTTTCTCGAAAGACTGAAGTCAATTTCGTAGAGGTAACAAACCATTTGGCCAGTAACGATAACCAAGAGAAAACACGCGAGGGATTGAAAGAGCGGGAGGTAAACGTTTCGACGATTCAACGTTATTCCACGAATAGGATAGATGGGAGAATCGAGGTCGTGTCGTTGCAGCGTTCTATATTCTCGAAGCTCAACAAAGATCTTCCTCCCTCCAAAGCCGTCCGGATGTCAAGGTCACCGTAAAGTTATTAGCGCACATCGTGCCTTCGACTCACCTCGCTAAATAGTTTAAGAGTATATCAGGGGTATTTGGGTCTGGTCTGAGTGGTGGACTCAAGACGTGTCCAGCGGCGTGTCTCCAACATTTGTGGGCGTAGTTCGTACCGTCGGTACCTATGGCAGCCGCCAAGGTCTCACCTAGGACGCAAACGCCACGTTTGCGTGCAGCTTCCAGGGCTTCTGCGCCGCTACGACTCATCACATGCACTACGTACAGCGGACAATTCACCTAAGCGTGCAAAAAGTTTGTCCGTCTGGGTTGCCTCTCTCTTTTTTGCGTGTGCATAGATATCCCTTCCTCGTGATTTTGCGTATATACGTGCGATGGAAAGTAAATGATATTCCATCCAACTAATATAGAAAAGTTATCGCCGATGTTTACCTACGATTACGTCTACGTACAGCGCGCTTACGCGTAACATTACAAGTGCAAGATTCTTACGTTACGGAAACGTGATACGTGCAGGAACAAATAACATAAAAAGCAATAGAAAAAAGAGATTCTTTTGGAATAATTAACCGACAATACTATAGATCGCGAGTCGACGTAACGCGTGCGAAGCGTTAGCGACTTTTCACCTGGCTCTATCTGTATGTACCTGACTAGCTATCGTACAAGCTCTTGTAACCGCTTCCGCTTCGACTTCCTCGGGTCGTGACATCTCGTGACCCTCTGGGCCGATTACTCCAGCTGCTAGAAGTTTCTTTGTATTCTAGAATAAACATTTTCAAATATTCACTATCTTTAATAGATGTCATATTTTTGATAAGCTTTCCCAAAGTCATCTACCTCTGCAATAATATCACCGTTCTCGGCATGGATCATCGCCAGTGCTCCGAGTTCCTTACAAGCTTTAAAAGTTTCGATCAATTCCCGGTCTCTCAACATGAAGGAATAAGTCATGAACATTTTGAAGCTATTCACGCCATGTTCCCGTGTCAATAATGCCATCTCTTCTTTCACCTGAAAAGCGAACCGCGATCAACGCAAAATTCTATCTCTTTGATTTTATCGGAACGATGAACCGATTAGCCATTGAGCTTCCATCTACGATCCATAAAAGTAAAGACAAAATAAATAGGATCATATAAGGGACGGTAACGGATTCCATTGATTCGATTGCAACGCGAACGATTTCCTCAGCGTAACGCTTAGTATTCGGATCTCGATCGAAGTTACGGTTACGAGTCAGGACTACCAAAGTCAGCTGCAGTCACCGGATTTGGAGATTTACCGATAAAACCTGTCCACTTTTCCTTATTCGTAATAGCTCGTGCAAAAATGGCCAAAACGACGACGAACGATACCGTTAATAAATTTCAAAAGTTACGTAACACAGACTAGAAGAGGAAGGACGAGTTTTCCTTTCTAGAAAGGATTCGCGTTACCGCAATTATCTCATTCCGGATGACCAAGCGGCACGGAGAGTGGTAGACGCGTGAACCGTATATCGGACTTGACACGATGACCTCGCTAGTCGAGCAACCGGCCTATCTTCTCGACGTATCGCGAACAATCGTGAGATACGAAAAAGCGAATTGCTAATCTAAAGAAAAGGAGAAAGAGGGACATTATATTCCCAGACACAATATCTTTTTCTTCTTACTTCGTTAGAAACGGAATTGTAATAGCGGTTACCTTCGGGCTCCAGGATGTAACGGCCACGTGAAGAGCATAATCGCAGCAGACCTTTTCATCCGCGATTTGCCTGTATCTCTCATAAGCCTCTAGGATAGTCTCGTCCTTTTGAGGGAAGGCAAAGTCAATTATCATCGTCGTACCACCGGCAACCGCAGCTTTCGTTCCTTGATAAAAATCATCGACGCTTTTGGCGCCCATTAATTCAAACTCGAAGTGGGTATGCGGGTCTATGCCACCTGGCATTACTAATTTTCCACGAGCATCGATGGTCCTCGTACCACCAGGGATAATGAGATTGCGTCCCATTTGCCTGTAGAAAATCAAATATTTCGTATACTTTCATAGCAAGCTTCCAATCACGAGGATCCCCAGGGATCAAAGCCGAAGATAATGAAAGTTATCCGCTTATCCAATAACGTAATTTCCAGAGCACGCATATACATCGAATCGCATACGATTGTAGTACATTACATGCGTTTGCCCGAGCTCCGTTAACTCTAGAAAGATAGTCTGCTTAAAATTGACGCATGTCTGTTCAAATTATTGCTCTCTCTCTCTAAAGTTTTTGTCTTGTATAACAAACAAATATAAATACATAAATTGAGTTTTTCAAAAATTTCATTTATGTATAGAAAACTAATACCTATCGATTTATTTAAATCAATAAATAGAATATAACATTACACCTAGTTAAAACTCACGCATGATTATCTTTTACATACATCACAGTATAATTATCATTCTAGGGTTAATACTTCGATAATGGCGAAGTTTGATCGAAAGAAACGTGCAGAATGTAATTCCATAGCGGATTTCATCTACATACGTTTACCATCTACTTACCTAATGATTCCATCTTCGATGTACACGTCACTGTCGACGATACCATCCTCGTTAACGACCTTGCCATTCTTTATCAATAACCGATTCTGCGCGCTCTGAAAAAAAAAAACGTAAGTCAAATATTAACAAAATTAGAAAGTCATTATTAAATGAAATAATATCAGTGCATCCACCAGTGGGGTCCACTAGCACGCGCGGGATTATCGTGTTTCGGCCGCGTCGACCGTCCTTCAGATTCGTTTGCGAAGCGCCTTTTGTGCGCGTCCGGTGTAGGCGATTAGTATTGCGCGCATTACTATAGATAGATATATATATACATACACATATATAAGTATATATGTATACGTTTACACACGTGTATGCATGTATAGTATATTATAGCAGGGTGTACCGATCGGTGTATAGGAGCGACGTTCGACGCACTTCCGCCCAATAGCGGATTAAGGGCATACGTGTGGAGCGAGTACAGCGTCCGATAAGCGTTCGCCAAAGTAGTCTTTAACTTTCCTTATCGTTTTATATCTCATAAAAACGAACTATACATTTTTATCTTCGTTATCAACTCGTGTTGCAAAAGGAAAAGAGTTATCGACGAGAATTGTAAAGGCACATAAATAGACAGGAATTGTATGGCGCACGTGGGCATTGTAAAGGGACAAATTAAAAAAGAAAGAGAGAATGGGAAAGGGTTGGCTGAAGAGAAAACGCACGCGACATCGTCTTTCGAAGGAGTAGGTACCACCAACGTAGTGTTAGCTGGGAGAAGATAAAAGGGACGGGATATACCGCTTGAGAAGAGGGAAGTGTAAAAAAAAAAAAAAAGGACAATCCAACGACTCCTCTCTCACAGGGGCGCGTTTTAAAACCGCCAGCAGGTTAGGATCCTTTTTGTTTGCCCTTTCCGTCTCGTCCAGGCCCCCATCTCTTGCCGCCACCCTCGCTTTCCCCTTTAGCCTGCTCTTAAATGGCATACCATCGTGATTCTTGGATCATATTTTTTTGTTCCTTTTTATTTTTTTTCACACTGTTCTACCACAGAACGATTGCAAATAGATACTCGATCTCGCGAGGATAACGAGAGCGCTCGTGGGCGGGGATCTTGTCATCCACGAGGCACGCTCATTAAAGAACATATGCGTTTCGTGCGTTAGAGATCGTTTCTTAGATATTTTCAGCGGAGGAGAGCTTAAAATACGTGCCGGTGCGGCGAACCTTCCGATGGTGAGAGAGAAAAAAGCTCACGAGCTCGACCCGATCGGACTCTCGTCTATTCACCTCGTGGATCGCGAAACGGTTTGGACCTTCGAAACGCTCTCATTTTCGATCCTGCCCTTATCTTGATTATAGTATCCAACGGCCGAGTGTCCAATGGTACCTTCTCGATTAGAAACTTTTATTATATCTTTGCGGATCGATAACGTTATCAAGAAGAAATTGCCGGGTACGATCGAGTCACGAGCTTCGTAGGGACGGCTCGTGCCGCTTTGCAAAGATAAAAATACGACCGAACGAGAATTGGAATTCCACATTTAGATCCATCGCGTGTAATTGCGAGCTTCGAAACGTCCTCGATCGAGAATCATTCCGTCGATGATCATTTTTAACCCGTGTCAACAAGAATTATTTTCTTCTTCTTCTATTGCTTCATCGTTTTGATTCGCGTTAATCAAGAAAGTACTAATAGTTTTGGACAAAGACGAGGCGTTCCTCGAAGGAGTCTCCTACGACGGTATATTTACCTCGTTCGCGCGTGTAAATATGTAAATGGGTCGTAACGCGTCGTTGTACTTGGTCTGGTTTCGCTTCGATAAATGAAATACGCCGGAAATGGCAAGCACAGGTCACACCTGGCTTCCACGTTGCATTTATTTATCTTTTCGGAGTAACTCAAAGTTTTCTATCGACCAACCAAATTTCTCCAACGAGTGAGAAACCGATCCCGATGCGACACGCTCCGATATAAATATGTATTATATAAACGTGGAAAATTGCATTCCCGTAATGAAATGCAATTAAAGGCGTCGATGGCGACAGCCTTCGAACGTGCGAGGTATAACGCGCGCTCGGCTAGGAATGTTAACTAAGTCGAAATGAAAAAAGTCGTGCAAGAAAATTATTTTGTCTGATGCTTGCAAAATTAAAGTAAAAAAAAAATAAATACTCTCTCCAATCTTAAATTAATGGAATTTTATCGACCACAAAAGTACTGTATTTAATTGTTATTGGCTTCTGTTTGAGTCAAGATTAAACAATCAAGATAAAAGACTTTAATATATTTTAAAGTTTAATTATAGGACTTTGACAAAGAGTTTAATTCGAACTTTTACATTTCAACACTTATGTTGTGTCCTCTTCATAAGTAAAATTTGTTTTCTGGTAGATATTTCCGTCTGTGATAAAACGGAAGCAGTAATTAATAAACTTTAAAATACATTAAATTTCTTTTATCTTAATTGTTCAATCTCGACTCCAATAACAATTAAATACACTCTCTCCATTCGACATCTTTTACTTTTCTTCGGGTACCATTGGGAAGGTATCGCAGCAATTTATTAAATTACATTAAAATGTAACGTGGCTCGATGACATAAACCATTCTGAACGTCGCGCCTATGTATACATAGGTATAAAGGGAAGCCAGCGTTTTTCCGACTTTAGGTCGAGAAGCAGTGTCGACGAACTATTGATTCGCACCGCGCACCGGGGGTGGCCGCGTTCTCGGTTATAAGCCTACATCCCAGTGCCGTATGATTTTCCCGGAGCGAAGAAAAGCGCTCGTATCATCGTCCTCCCACGCCCAATCCTTCTAAAGAGATGTATATATTTTTTCTATTACGAGATATATTTTATTCATAACGAGAAAAAAGCCATTGTATACCGCGAATTGTGAAACTTTCCACGGGTCTTCGATCTTTGAGAAAATAGAGGAAAAAGAGTAACGATCTCCCGTTAGCATTATACGGCCATTCCCTCGTTCCATTTTCCGCAGACTGCTTTGCACCGCGCTTGCACTTATGGTGTCTGCTTCCTTCCACGAGATAGAGACTGCCGACAACGAACCCCAAGACGCACGGATCAATAAGCCACCAACCTTCCGATTGCCGTAGCGATGCGACAAATACTTGAACATTTTCCCACCGAGTCAGGAAAAATCCCGACACCATACGCCTTTGGCAATTAGCAATGCTAAACGAATAACTCTTAAAAGTGTCGTTAAAATTTGGAGATAGGCAGACTAGATAAAATTGTTTTCGTGTAGTACGTCTATGTACGTTCGATATCTTAAAAATAATGAGAAAGTGGTCAGTAATAATCATATTCCTATCGTCATTTTAATCGTATAATAATAACGATTAAGATTAAATTGAAATATAATAAAATTATTATATAATGCGATATCGTACGACATATCTGCTACCGAATATGAAGATATCGACGGAACTTGAAATTCGAGTATCGATTCGTTCTCTGCGAAGGCGCAAAATGATTGACGAGGTTGTTGTCTACTAGTATACGTAAGAAATTGCATATTCAAGCTCGTTGATCTTGGCGTTGATTCTGAAAAGGTGGACGGTACACGAAAAGAGTGCAGAACGAATCGATGATATTGCAAGTCACTTAAATAGATTTATTTTATGTTATTTAGTTAGATACGCTTCGTGGGGTAGATCGTACTTGCTCTACCCTTGTCAGTATAGATGACAACATAACGTTATACGCAGAAAATATCATAAATAATCGAAGCGAAACGACTCCAAGGCTAGGTAACGCCGTATTCTCCCCTCTCCCGTCCCGAGGAAAGAAAAAAAAAAAGGATGAACGATCTACGGAGTTGGCAGGTTCCCTCCTTTTTGTTTTGCTACTTTTTTTTCACTAACCTGCAGGTGGATGGGCACCTTCTTCACCGGTGTGCTCATCTTCTTATTTGTAAAATCGACTCAACGCACGTGTTCCTACCGCTGTTTGGAAAGATTGGAATACGGTTTCTCTCTGTAATATACGTGGAAGAGAGAAATCTTCGTTTCAACGCGCACCAAATCGTTACCGTAAACAGCGTTCGTTTTACGACACACGTTATTCCTCGAGCCGGGGATGCGACTGAGCGGTGGGCGACGCACTTGGCGTGCGCTCCACGACGGGTCCCCCCACCCCACTTTGTTAGATATTATGCGTCAACCGATACAAATGGTCGCTTCTTTTGCGCTGGTAAGAATTGGCGCGAACGTTTAAACACAGGCGTGGTATAAGAATAGATCTTATGGGACTTTGCGTCTCATGTACTGAAATACCGATCGTGCAAAAAAAACAGAGGTTTTCTTACGCCCTCTATGATATGGAGCGGTGAGTTTAGGAATCATATTCAACCCAATAATCAAAGTCGATGATATCAATATGTAGATAGTAAAAGATCTGTCGCGAGCGACGCGTATCTCGTGCCTCCACTATGTATCCACATAGATATGCACGAGCCAATGTAGTGCATCAATAAAAAAGTAACGCTTTTCCGTCCTAATTTGCCGATACGAGATACTCCGAGTACCATGTTTATAGCTGGTGACTGCATCAAAAGTACTTACATTTTGCTGTAACAGTAAAATTATCATTAATAAATATAATAAATAAGTAGTAATAAAAGTTAAGTATATTAGAGTAAAAGATAAGATGTGTATTATACGGGAAACTCACCCACTCCTGTATTCACCGAAGTATCACATTACATTGAGAGGGGTCGTCCTCTACTGCCGGCCTCGAGCGGAGTGGAACGTTCTACCGTGCTTTGTTTACGTTTTTGCGCGACGTCGAATTTCTCGGAACTGAAAGCCGAAAGAACACTGCTCACCGTTCATTCAACTAGCGAATTTTTTGCACCTATATGTATCGTGCCATGCCTTAACCTTTCTTATAAGAGACTTATCTTTACGTATTATGTAGATCAGCTTCGAATGGAAAATGACTTCTAGCTATTTCCATAGTGGATTCGGGTGATCCGTGTGAACTGTGAAAGCTAAAAAATACAAAATAGGTTAGTACGGATTATGATATACGTATATGTATGTGTGTACGTGTGTGTGCATATATATTTCATATATACGAAGCTGGAATGTAATATAAATGCGATATATTATCTATACAAAATAATTAATTATTAGTTCTATAACACTGAAAGATGGAAAAGCTATCGATATCGCAAAAAAGAGAATCGAAAGGGAGTCGAAAGGGGAGGGGGAAGCTATGACGCAGAACCTCGCGGAAGGGGCACCAGACGCCGATTTTATTTTCGTGAATATTTTTCAAACGAGGCGATATCTCGTCTCGCCTACACTCTCCTATGGAGATCGAGTCTTTAGCAATCGTTTGATCTGCTATAGAAAAGTGTAAGTTAGAAAAAAGATGTTAATTACCTGTAATTAACGAGGAGACCGCGAAATCTGTTACAATTTGATGGCACCCGCTGAACCAACATGGCGTCAACTCGTATCGCAAAAACGGTTGACGAATTGCGTCGCGCATGCGCAGTACGCTACTTAGCGCACGGCGGGCCCGAAAATTCAAAAATTCGTTGTGAGTAGCGTCAGGGTTCGCGTCTAGCTTAGGTAATATAATTAACAATTGTTATGTGTAGTTATAGTTCCTACCGTTTCAGTAGCGCTGCTGCCTTATTCTATTCTGAACCGATAGTGTCGCATGCAACATTAAAATGATAAGGGGGCTTCGAAGCCCTCGGACTATGGGACAAAAATTTACATTTCATGTCTGGTCTATCTTATTCCTCGTCTGTGGTTTGAATCACCCATTAGCGTTAGACGATCCATGCGATTTTTTAACAGCTATATCAGCGACATCTACACATTTGATATCCTTATTGGTTATTTCGAGTAGTTACCTTCCGTAGTAAATTAGGCAGATAATTAGCAAATGATATGTCTCAACGAGATGCAAATATCATGAAACAATTCTCTTTCTAGCTATCAAGTTATATTTGCTGTAAGAGCAATAAGAGAAATTGAATATCTATTGTCGATATTCGACTTGTTTAAAAAAGGAAAAAAGAGGGAGATTCAACCGTTTTTCCCGCTTGCAAGATGATCAAAAGAGAATCGCTTAGGTATGGCAGTTCGATTGCACGTTGAAAATAATTTAAACGAGCAAAAAGAGTCGGTTTTACATTTAATGCCGTGTAAGATACATGGAGATGAAGTAGCAAACGTTTCATCCTTCTTTAAACCATACATACGCAAAACGAATGATGAATGTGAGTTTCGATTTATTTTGAAGATATTTTTCACACGATGCAATGCATACAAAAAATCAAAATACATGTGGCTAAACTTAATTACATTGATCTTTGAATCTTAAAATGTTAATGATGAAATTTTATAGATTATACCTCTACGTTTCGCGGCTATCCGCTTCAAGGAAAAAAAGTCCAGATTCCTAATGGCTATAAAGGAATAACCTTTTTAGAGCGTAAAAAACCAGATGCCGAAAACATGCCACGTAACTTGTATTCGACTGGGATTTTCTCCGAGTTCACGTATTGGAATTACGATAAGATCCCATCCAAAAACGATGCTTTGGTAGCAGCTTTAGATTGGATTGACATAGCAGAGGCAGTAAGCTTTTTCCATTTTGATTGATTAGCAAATTTTGCAACTATAATAACTGTATCATTGTATTTTATTTCAGCTACATACTATAGATACCTAACAGAACTTTGTAATAAGACAGTTATTTTTATGAAAATATTAAATGAACTTAAAGTATTCTTTTTTGTTATTTTTCATACAAGAACACAAAATAAAGATCATTATTGACTTGCAAATTACTTTATTTCATAGACGTTGAAGTATAATACTTGTGTTGTAAAGTGTAGGCATACGTATTTTAGGTATCTTACAATTGTCTTATTATTGGTTATAAAGTTTACAAACAGCGTGAGTTAAGTCAAACGTCATTACATGTTGCATCTATATAACTGACCAAATGAAAAAAGTGCTAAACGTTTAGCTATCCAGATAATAAGTTCATAATTTCCAAATGCTCTGTAATGTACTAAAAGAAATATTAGTATTTTACTTGTACAAGATATTGGTATGTACGATAGATAATGTTTGTACTTAACTAGGTTTGTACCTCCTGAAGATGAAAAAATATAAATACAGATAAATAAAATATAATTACTACCATAAACTATAATTGCGATATAAATCGCTCTTGGTAATGAATATAATTATTACGTAACAAATATAATGGAATGCCTTTTATATATGTAAGAGACAAATGCAATTATTGGCAGTGCTATTAGAGTTACAAAGTGTTGATAACACTATCAAAGAAAAATAATCCATATTTGTATTTACAATATTTTTAACTTCTTTATCTAACAAATTCTAGTAAGATATTGTATAAATACAGAAATTACAGTCCAAACTTTGGTAAAAGGTACATATTGCATATACTGCTAAACAAAGTAAATACATATCAAATAACATTTAGTCTAAATTTTATCGCAAAGTTATTGGTCTCTACAGAATTTATTTACAATATCTTAAGTAATGTCCCATGAAAAAATTAATCTACAATTAGGCTCGCATTGTTCGTGTACCAGCATGCAAAAGCAGCGTTATGTTAAAATGGGTAATAAAGTGTAGCAAAGGTGTCCTACATATGTAATTTTGCCTATCATTGCCTTTAAAGCAAAAAAAAATTTTTTTCTTCATATTAAAGCTGAAATTAATAACTGAAATCTCAGTAGTAACTATATATAATCGATATATTATTTATTTAAGATTTATCCATGATTGTGTAACTTTTAATCAAGATATGTTTCAAAGAGACTCATCATTCTTTTTTCAAAAATTTATAGAAAAGTAAAAGTTGAAAATTTTAATTGACTTACTAAGTAATAAAGGATTCGACAAAGATCTTTATCTTTACATTTTCTTTCTATCATGTAAAAATTCTTTTTAAATTCAGGATACCTTTTTATTCGTTATAAAAAATCTGGGAATGTTTGTCAATAAAAAAATGTAAAGTTACAAACTCTTTTTTGGCACGAATAAATTGTTATGTATATTTTTATTCCTCAATGATAGTCTCGTTTTTATGTTATATCTTAATTTTCTTTTTATATAGAATTATAAGTAAACGCATAATTTATAATCTTCGTAATTGTATAAAATGTTTCAAATAACTTTATGAATAAGTTGGGGAATTAAAGTTTCATGCAATTACATGAAATATAAAACATCCAAATTTTAAGAGCCATAAGAAACCGTACATGGCAGTAAAAATACAATACATGTACTTTTAATGTATTATCCATAATTTTGACATTCCCAAAACCCTGTATAGATAGGGACCCTAATAAATAAATTACTAAATATCAAAAGACGTATTAAAAACACGATTTGGCCGTAGGCAGTATAAAGAATGGCAATAAACAGTCTTCATCGTTTGTCGTGTTAAACGACACAGGCTTGAAGTAAACAAAAAACTGCTTAACATACGCGTTGCGCACGCTACGTACTGTGCGCTTTGGTGTTGGTCTACTTTTATACATTTAAGAAATGACTAGTATATTTAATAAAAGTGTTAAATAAAATCATTCTATTTAATTAATAAATATTTGTAAGTAACTTATGAAAAAGTACCTAATTCATTTGTCTGGTCCTGATGATATTTATTCTGATCTTGTTGTTGCTTAATAAAAGCACTGAGTCTATTCAATAGAAATTGTTTGTCATGACCTTCCAATACTAATTGATTTTTTAATACTGTAACCATGTGCTTATTTGCTATGGATACCGCGTAATAGTAATACAAAAGTAAAGCAAGAATAACGAAAGCAGGTATACCGAAACCTGCGGTTCCTAAGAAAAAAAGGACAGATTGGAGCCAATAAGGAAATTGCGAAAATGTCAAAGTTAACAAAGTCCAAACAGATGCTAATCCTCTAAATGGCCCGCAAGATTTTGAAGGCATAATTTCAGCGATCGAGTATCCAACTGGAATCACAGCCAGAATAAATGATACTAATAAGACAAACATAAAAAATGAATTTGATCGACTCGCTCTGTAAACTTTACTCGATGGTGTACAATTCACTAAACAAGCAAACTTTTTTACATAAAAAAGTAAAAATGTACCGATAACAGCTACCATTGGTAATAAAGGGGCAAAGAAGCAACCGAGCCAGCAAATCGTTTGAGAATATACTATGTCCAACACGTGTTTAGATAAATCAAATTCTTGCTCACCTATGAATCGAAATATTTTATTCTCCGTATGACGTGCTAAGAGAGATCTAGGAAAATTAACGAAAAATGTCATAAAGAATTGAATAAAGAAATCTGTGAGATATAGCTTAAAAAATTGCTGGCCAACAAATGTTTCCCAACAAAGCGGTCGTCCGCTTTCTATATTTGTACATTCGGTATCCGAAACGGTGGGAGAAACAATTTTGTAAAAGGACGTTAATAATACTATCAAAGAGGAAAGTCTCAAAAAAATAGTTCGAAACAACGTTAAACGTACGACAAATAGAGGACTATAATTTTCTAGTGCTGTTAAGTATCGAAACAAAAATGGAATTGCGACGTTGAGACCCACGATACATATATATGGAAGAAATTCAAAAAATAAATGAACAATCTTAGTAAGAGGTATGTATCCTACTTCATAATCTTGACCTTCCATATTCGATTTAACCTGATCAAATGAAAATTCTATTATATAATAAATGAATGTACCGCAACCAATCAATACTAATAAAACTAATATGTTAACTACAAAACGTAAGGCAAACAATTTTGTTTTTTCTTCTCGTGTACGATTTTGTCTTTCTTCCTCTAATCTCTCTGCTTCTAAATAGGCTTTCATTTCATTGTGCAATGCTTTGTGCTTCACAGCTGCAGATTTTTCATTATGTATGCAATAATCCCATCCTCCAAAAACTAAATTACAGTATTGATAGAATTGTCCCTCACCTTCCACAACTCTTTCCTTAAAACCCTTAGCAGCCGATCTAACGATTGCTACTAAGCTAATAATAAAAACAGTAATCATGGCACAAATATATGATAGAGGTAAATTATAACGAAGAGAAGAACTATCTGCTCCATAGATTTTGTGCGTGTATAAACCATAAAATAGCAATGTGTCTTCCAAGATACGTTCCCCTTGCACAATGCCGACTATGCTAGTCTTCCCTTCAGTCATATTCCAGTACAATTCGGAGCAACAAGTTACACTTGCATTATAGTTAGGTAAACAAATCTCCTTTTCTGACTCTTCTAGTAATATTGTGGGCAGTATAATGAAAAGGAATATGGTTGTGAATAAAACCATATTCAAACACATTAGCCATTTGATGAATAAAAAGTATGCTACAATGCCCATCCCAAAATTGCCACCAATCTTTTTTAGACTATCGTTCCAAAGTTCCATTTTTGAATAAGCCTCCTTCATTCTTATACGGAATTGTTGCCAAACTTTTCTACGTTGCCATTTCAGCTGATCAAATCCTTGTAACCTTAACTTTGTTGCGCTCTAAAATTTTGATCAATGATTTTACCTTTCTTTATTTTTCATAAGTATCATATTAAAAAGTTTACTAAAAATACCTGTAACTGGTTTTTTAATTGTAGTTTTTGTGTCATAGATACAGGCATAGACTTTATCTGCATTATTTCTTCCCATGTACGTTCTTCGTTAGACAAATTCTCAGATAAATCCGGTAACATAGAAACTGCTGCATCATGAATATTCGTTGACATGCGTCTTGCTGTACTTGTGCCACGCGATCTGGTACTAGTACGTCTTCTTAGAGTAGTTTTCGTATCATTACGTATACGTTTAGCTGTAGCTATAATTAAAATTAAATTTATATAGGACTGTCATCTTATCTTTAAGGATGAAAAAAAAGAAGAGAAACAATTACAAAATGACAGGACCCTTTATATTTACTCACCAACGCGTGACTTTTTACTGGGAAGTAAAGTTGCGATATGCGAAGGATCTCTTTGTAGTGCTTGCTGTAAATCAGCCTCTATGGCAGCAGGATAACTTTCTTGGTAAAATTCAGCACCAGCTTCTTCCCATCCTTGTGCTCTGTCACAGCCACGTTTTTTTCTTTCTCCACCCGACATTTCAACTTGCCAAAAATATTTCAGATTTTACGTTGAATTTGTTTGTAATCTTTCAAGACCACGACTCAAAAGCAGGAGGTTATAACACTGGTACATGTGTAAATTCAATAAAATGGGCTGTCATTACTGCGAATACTGTGCAACATCCAATCTTCATAATTACATATTATATAATTAAAAGAAAGAAATACTTGTTTTACACTCTAAATTGTCGGATAGAATATGTGAGCTGAAAAAAGGAACCACAATCTGTGTTATTAATTGACGCATCGTCAGTCATAGAAAATTAACAAATGTACGTAAGTTTATCCACATGACTAATGTTCAAATAAACAACTATTTCAATGATAATTTCATCATTCTATTGAAAGATAAACTGATATTATTCACATATCGTTTCTGTTAAAATGATAGCTTATCAGTGAGAAGTGGCGTAATTGTCCGTAGCTATCGTACATAGAAATTTTGTATGTAATCGTTTTTAACAAGTTTAGATTTTTTAAATAATTAAAATGTTATACATAATCATACCGTTACGAACTTGGCGCTCGATATTTCACATATTTTAGCATCGCAAAGAATTAAGAATTGAAGCACAATTGAAACGAAGTAACACAGCGGCATCTTGTTTTCGCCATACGTCAAATTGATAGCGAGAGATAGACGTCAAACAAAAAGAAGTAAGTTTTTATCGAGATAGTGATAGATAGTACACTCGCTTGTTTATAACGAATCGAAAAAAAGAAAACAATAAATTGAGTACTAAACAGGAAAATCTAGATGAAATATTTATCGTAACATTTGGAAACTTATTCCGATTGGACAAATGGGTATTTTTGGTTTTATATCGATATGTCTTTTACTGCATCCATTTCCTCTCTTTAATATCAATTTGCAGTTAAAATAAAACAATCAAAAAATTTCCCTCAAGTAAACATATTTTCGTTAAACATTTGAAAACATTATACATATTTTTTAATAAATCAATTATCGTTCATTCTACAAGTCAGTATAATAGTTTTTTTATTTATAGGAGTTCAAATGGATAGGTATACAAGCGAAAGCGATAGTATTTGTTTATCTATACAAAAGTACAATTAGCAACATTTTCGCTAGTTATAAGTTTAATTATAAATACAGGGAATAATCATTAAAAAGATCATTCTTTTAAGCTGTTTTAATACATATATGTAATATATAATTTATGTTGCATTTACCATATAAATATAGTACACCGCACAGTAGTGTCACGTAGTATCGGTTGCTAGCAGATGGCTATTAATTATTTAGGTTAGGTATTGTTAGAGATAAAGACACAAATAACATGAAATTAAGATACATTTCTATAGATGGTAATTAGATGTTAAGGAAAGAAGTACATTTTAATAAGATTAAGTGGCGATTCGTTGATTTGTACGTTATAACTTAGAACAACGAATATTTTCAGCCGCGATGTTCAGAAATAAAATCGATTCCATGAATCGATAAAGAGACATTTCATTTTAACGACTTTTAACAATGAAAAAAAGATCTTAATATTGTCGTTTTCCCCTCCCTCTTCCACGATTGTAACCATCGCGTTGATAATCATTCCGAGTAGCATTATGACCACCTTGATTCCATCCACCTTGTACTCTACCACCTCTACCAGAATTATGTTGATAATCTTGCCCATAATTTCCTGCAGTATCATTATAATCGTGATATGCTCCACTTGTTCTATTACCAGTACCTCCACTATTTTGATAATTTCCTCTACCCCTATTATTTCCATAACTTGCTCCACCACTATAGTTACTATTATTATAATTACTAGTTCCTCCTCCTCCTATATAGTTTCCCCCAGCCCCACCATAATTACCACCTTCTCCACCTCCACTATAATTGTTGCTTCCACCATATCCATCTCCGACACTAGTATACCCAGTTCCAGTTCCAGTATTGCCATAACTACGTCCTCCACTATTCCCACCTACTCCATAGCCAGCATTGTTCCCATAACTACCTCCTCCACTATTCCCACCAACCCCATACCCAGCATTGTTCCCATAACTACCTCCTCCACTACCTCCTCCACTATTTCCACCAACTCCATAGCCAGCGTTGTTTCCATAACTACCTCCTCCTCCTCTGCCTCCTCTGCCACCACCTCTTGCACTGCCACCGCCACCTCGCCCTCCGGATCCACCAGTATTGCCTCCTCTACCATATCCTCCACTAAAATGTTAATGCCAAAAATTAATACATTTAAATAGAAATTCTTTGATTTAATAAACCATAATGCTCTTTATAATCTAACCTAGATGGTGGTCCTGCAACTCTATCTTTTTGCCATGGTGGCATTTCTGGAGGTGGAGGCTCTTGTTCGTATGGCCTTCCCCCACGATCCGGAACATCCCCTATAATAACTTTATTTATGCTGCTTCGTGTATTTTTACGCACAGCCGCATTACTAGTCTTTTCCATTACTGCTAAGTCATCTCGTGCCGCTAATAAATCGACGATATGAACGTTCGGCTTTGTGTGCATTTCTGACATACCTAATTGATATCTCTTATTTAACTCTTGCTCCTGTGCTCGCACTCTTTCAGACCACTATATTTCAAATTGGGTTATTCTCAAATAATTATTCTATTAATTTTATATATTAGAACAGCAACTGAGTATTTTCTTACCAAAAATGATTGAATTGTTACATCCAGTCGTGTAATTAACATGTTTCTTCGAATTTCATACTCTGTACGTAATTCGTCATCATAACTGCAAAGTTTTTCCCATTGATCTGTAGATAATTTACCAAAAAATAGAGGTCGACCCACAAGATCTTTAGGAACTTTTGATATTACTTCTTTTAACTTATTTTCTAGTTTTGAGAACAGTACTTCTGTTGTAATATTTGGTGGTGGTTTTGGAAATTGTAATGCTATTAACATATTTTTAAGATGTTTTGCAGTAGCACTTTCAACCTATAAAATAAAATTAATTGTTATTACATATTTCTTGAAGTTTTATTTAAATGCATGCAATAAAGATATATAAATATACTTACAATCTTACATGTAAGAGGTTGATTAATTTCTGGGTCTTTAGCTTCCAATAATTTACAAGCCATAAGCTCTGTGATCAAAATTTCAAGTAATAATGTTTTGTGTTCTTTAGTATTTAATCTTTGATTTACATTTCCTGTAGTTAAATTTTGATTGATACAGCCTATTTCTTTAAGGAAACAACTTAATTCCAGCAAAAAAGAACTAGCATCATCTGGCGTAGTAGTAGGATGAATTGTTTCATCTATATTAATAAAAGTTCTTATCTGCTCTGCGAACCATGCGACCATGCTTGTATATTCCGTAGATTTTGGTCCAAGCTCCAATGCATGAGACAATTTATTGTCCTCGAGTAATGGCCCTTGATACCTTTAAAGAAGTTAGATTCTAGTAGGGTTTTTGAAAATTTAACTGTCATTATGAATTTGTGGAAGTGCACAAAATCACATTTCCAAATAAACAACTTAGGTATTGAGGCAATATGGTAATTGTTACAGCAATGCACGCTTGATATTAAGCATGGTTAGGGACTTAAATTTAATAACCTTTAAATACATACCCAACAGCTTCAAGTACTTGAAGTAGATTTGTTTCCATGTTGGAGTATGTTATTATATTAATATCACCAAATTAAATTTACTTCGGTATTGTACAAGTAAATTATATTTTAAAAGAAGATATTCATAACGCAATGTCGAATATGGGAAACTGACATTTTGCTGTAATTCATGCAACGGTAAGCAGCTCGTCTGCTACCGGTAACCAGTGTGTGGAAACCACACTAGTAAACATCAGTAACCATGACGCAGATGTCGTGGAAGTCGTACCCAATAATATAACTGGATTCTTCCTGCGTCCTTATTTTTGTTTCTTTTCCTTTTACAGGTAGAATTTACGATAAGAGAATATCGAATTCGATGTTACAGAAATAGTATAAAAATGACGTTTCAAGTAAGCTAAATTTATTGATTACAATTATAAGAGTTCGTTTTTGTGGAGATCCTGCTCACTCTTGGATGTCTTCTGGTTCTTCATCGCTGGTGTTGATTTCAGAAGAGGGCCCTAGAGTTCCAAAAAAACACCCTTCCCTGGGCACGTAGGGTATCGACACGTTCCTCATGCTATGCTGCATGACCATGAGTGCGTGAATCACTTGAAGCAAGTGACAAATTATACACACTGTGCCACTGTCTTTGTCCGTCTTCATCCACATGTGGTGATGAGGTAGCATATCCATTTTATCAGCCACGATGAGTAGTCTGTCTGCAGTATTTGTATCTCTGCTTGTAGTGTCTCCTTTTTATAAACAAGTTCCTAACGGGTTGGCTGGTTCCATAACGGTTCCTAACGAATTTGTTAGTGCTGGAGACTTCTTCCCCCTCCATAATGACATGTCAGCCCCTGATAACATACTAACCCTTAAAAAAGAAATATGAAGCAGATTTTGACTATACTGCATTGGTCACAGCACAGACGAGGTATAAGGATAGACCTATCATCTTATGGGACTTCGTGTCCCATGTACTGAAATACCGATGGTGCAAAACAACAGACGTTTATTTACGCCCTCTACCATATGGAGCGGTGAATTTAGGAATCATATTCGACCCAATAATCGAAGTTGGTAACATCAATAGATCTGTTGCGATAAAGGACGAGAATCTCATCCCCCCTTGAAAATAATCCATACTTCGACACTTAAAATATTAATTTCTCATCATTGCGTAACGATATCGAAAAACGGACAACGGGACAGTATTCTGCATGCTTTCTTCTTTCTAAATCATGATGCATACATCAGGATTTTTGTCAAAAATCGATGCATCTCGAATTTGCCCGATCAAATACGCGTTCGAAAGAAAAATGTCTCTTCTTTACGAATATGGTAGTGCGGCTTCGATAGGATGACTGGTTAAAAAGTTACAGCAGTTTAAAGCTTGAAAATGACCCATACTTCGACACTTAAAAGATTAATTTCTCATCATTGCTTAACGATATCGAAAAACGGACAACGGAACATTATTCTGCATGCTTTTATCTTTAAAATGAGCCATTAAACATTGAAATCGGCGGTGGTGACCATTTTGGCAAAAATCATGATGCATAGGTCAGGATTTTTGTCAAAAATCGAAGTATCTCGAATTTGCCCGATCAAATACTCGTTCGAAAGAGGAAGGTCTCTTCTTTACGAATATGCAAGTCGCGTTTCGATAGGATGACTGGTTAAAAAGTTACAGCAATTTTTCTCTTGAAAACGACCCATACTCCGACACTTACAAAATTTATTTTTCAACACTCCGCAACGATACCGAAAAACGGACAACGGGACAGTATTCTGCATGCTTTCTTCTTTAAAATGAGCCATTAAACATTGAAATCTGCGATGGTGACCATTTTGGCAAAAATCATGATGTATACATCAGGATTTTTGCCAAAAATCGATCACTATCTGCAATGAAGCTACCTCGAAAAACGATTTTCTTTTTAATTCCTACCGATTCGGTAGCGCTGTTGCCTTTTTCCATTCTAAACCGATATTGTCGCATGCGACACTAAAATGGTAATGGGGCTACGTAGCCCCAAAACCGTGGGACAAAAATTTACATTGCATGATACGTCTATCCTATACCTCGTCTGTGGTCACAGTCAGGGTGTGGACCAGCCCTATCCGACTCCCTATCCCGCATATACTTAAAAGGTGGTCCGATTTTGTCGCCGAAACTACAAAATCCGCTAGGTTCGCTCTCGTCGATTACGGCTGAAGAGTAGAGAAGGGGAAAAGCGGGGAGGAGAAGAAGTCATAGCGGTCAAAACTTTTGTGGTCATAACTTTTTCGACTAGTCCATAAGACAGTGGCCGTAATCTACTGCAGCGCCACATAGTGGACGGCGACAATATATTACCCGAAGTGGGGGCGGAGTCGGATAGGGCTGGTGTGGACACTCCTTACCCCCACCACCTTAGCAATTTAACGTAGTCCCCGCCGTTCACGCATGCGCATTGTGGAAAATAATCAACTGGAGGGCAGCACTAACGAACGCAAAGCTGCCAACTGTGGTTATTGCTTCTGTTCGTCTAGTCACTAGTGCTGTGGAGGGCGTTCAGAGAGAGAGGAGTGAGTGTGGAGTTGAGAGAAAGAGAGAGAGAGCGGTGGAGCATAGAGAAAAGAGAGGAAAAAGGGGTGGAGAGGAACGGAAGTTCATGTAACCCTCAGGGGAACATCATACGCATGCATGCATACACACACACACATACAAATATACATACATATAAGAGTTCGTTATTTTTACTTACCCAAGAAAATGCAACTTAAATGTAGGATAAGTTGAAATAAAGTGCGAAATGGTTACAAAAGTAAAAATTTTCAAACTTTAGTGCGTTACATGTACTGTACTTACATAGTTAACCTTGTATACATATGAATAATTAGTACTTATTACAGCTATTATTTACATGGAAAATCTCTTGCAAATATTAGAGATTATTATTCGCTACGTTTTTACAATTCTTATCAGAAAATGTTATTTGTCAATTGGAATGTGTAGTACGATCATTAGTACTGGAACTTTCAATTCCTTACTCCTGAATCCTAATTTATATCTCTTATTTAGTTCTCTTAAAAAGCAGAACCACGCGATATTCTTTTTTTCTTGTTTAATAGACCATGCTTAGTAATTAACCAAACTTATTTCTTCTCAATTGTACATATTCTATCGTTGACATATATATATATATATATATATGTACATCATCTAACAGTGCTTTGGAAGGCATACTACTTGTAGCACCATACATGTGCAATTTTATTTAAAGAACATGACTTTTAATTGCCTTTGTACTAATTTCCACATTTCAATTATAATAAAAAGATATCTTACGTCACACGAAAGATTCAGAGTGACTGAGTATGATTCAGAACTAATGATAATAAATAAAAATATACTTTTCTTAGTATAAACATAGAGAAGCGATACTGTATTTAGATATAGTTACAAGTCAGTCACTTTTCAGGAAGATATTTAAAAATCTTTACAATTTTGCTTTATAGCTATCACTCAATTAATATAAAATGATGTTCAAATTTCTTTATAAATAGTACTATGTTAAGTGCATGCCACTGTGCAAATGGTATAAAACAAAGTTTTTTTCAAATTTGATCAACCGTATCATATATTACAAAGCCTAATTTGTATATCGTATCATGTTATATCAAGAGTGCACTTAAATTACATGCGGCAGATTACTTGTTACTGAACAAACCTGCAAATATCTTAACAATTTTGTAGACATTAAACAAGTAATGTTTAAATTTTAACCTTGGATATCATTATAATACAGTCATCTATCAATTATCTATGTTCCCTTCATAGAAGGATTCACACTTTTCTAATAAACGAAGAACCGGATTGATGTTATAAGGAAATAGAGCCTTAGATACCAATCTGTCTATCGCTAATCTAAGTCTTATTAATATTGTCATGGTATCATCCAATTCTCTACCACAACACGATACAAATTCTGGCCAATTCCTTCTAATATACTTTAAAAATCTCAGTAAATACAATAAAAAACAAGTTTCATTACTCACAAGTAAATCTAATAAAACATCCGGATCATGTGATACAGCATGTATAAATTGTATAAACGTTAATGTTGGACTGAGCATATGACCTAGATCATTTTGTGGTGGACCTCTATAGAAAAGGCCGACTGCTACATCAAGGCAGCAGACCATGCCTTCAATCAAAAAGTCATCTTGATCATGAAACATTTGCACGACCCACTGAGATAATGGCATTTCTGGATGGAAAGGCATTAACGTTTTAACGCACTGATCTAGTTGTCTTAAAACTTCTCTGATACTTCTCTCAATAACTGCCATATCTGCATCAAGGTCTTCAGCTTCTGAACCCAAAGAAGAATCACTAGAATCACTGCGTGTTTCCTTAACTGTCACTGCAACACTTTTTAGAACTAGTAGCACAATTTTTTGCAAAAGCGGTCGGTCTCCTTCCCCCGAACCACCTCCAAATCTTCCAGATCCATGACGATAAGGTAAGGCATCCAATAATCTCCAATCCTTAACAGCACGAACAATCAAGTGTGCTAGAGAGCAGGGTTCATCGGGCAGGATATCCTGTAGTGCCAATGTGCTACCATAACACAGTACTTCATTAAACAAACCTAGAAGATGTCTCCAGATTATACCTGGAACATTGGCATTTAGCAGCAAAACCAAATTGTCTAATTGGGAATAAAAGAGCTTAGTATCAATGACAGATAAATTAGCTTTAACAGAAATTATGGATTCCCACAGATCTAGAAATGTTACAACAGCAGACTCATACTGTGGCGTATATGAAGTAAGAATAGCATCAAATTTTGATACCAATATAGTCCATTTAGATTCAAGTACTTTAACGCACATAGCTTTTACTGAAGTACTATCAAAACTTTCTGTATCTGATATTGTTATAGTATTACAATCAGATGGTGGCACTACACTGTCTGTCTCTTCCAACGGATGAATACTGCAATCTTTATGCTCCACCACTCTTTTCACAATATCCAGAGTAAATACCATTTGACTGGGAGATTGAGTATTCACTAAAGATTGAGTAAGTCTTTCCAACCAAGCAATTTCAATATTATCCTTGGTTACTATAAAAAATGAAGCCAAAACTCTGCTCGCAGAGAATGATATAAACTTATTGGTTGTACTAGAAAGATCAATGATTTGATCAATGATACCGTGTTCATTTCTTGCTAATGCGTCACAGACATCTGCAACTCTACTGCACATAATGCCTCTGGTATTTTGTTTAATAGCCAAGTCAAAAAGGAGTTGCAAGGCACTTAAAAACTCTAAAGTTTGATCAGGTTCCCATTCGGATAACACTATAGGACGAAAACTGCCATCAGCCACTTCCACAGTAGCTGTGGTAAATGGTTTACGTAAGCTGCTCTCTGGTATGTTGCATAAACATTGCGCTAATAAACTGTTCTGGAAACACTGTATGTCGGTAAATGATTCTCTTCCATCATTACTATGTTCAAGACGTTGCTTCTTCTTCGCGGGTTCCTCCATTGTGCTGACAGGAGGAAAATTGTAGCAGCGCCAAAGCACCATTAGCACACGTATTCTAACATCTACTTTTATCTTCTATAATGTATAAATTTGTTATCAAGTTATCTTCATGATGCACATGATCTTCCAGCAAGAAGAATACCACATAAATGCCAAATATGACTCGTTCCACATCAGCTTTTGGCAATTATATTGTTCATAAAATATATCATGTATACCATGCCTAAATTCGTTCTGAAAGAAAAGAAATACATACTGTTTTAAATCTCAAAGAATCACTGTTACGTGTTTGTAAAAGTATAAATTATATTTTGTATATAATGTTTAATATTTAGATGTACATTTATCCTATCAAACAAATATGCCTAGTACTTTAATATGTATAATTGATGGCAATTGAAAATGTCACAATAACGTGTTTGAATAAAAGATAAAATCTAATGTTATTATTTCAAAGTACAACTTACACAGATGAAATTCCAAAGGGCCCCGTTTTATAGATAGTTTGTCAAAGTGATTGTACGCTTCGACACTGTGTGTTGTACATACATATAATTAAATATGTATATTAACGATGCATTCACGTGTATCGATGGACACGAGATAGTGTTTTCGTACATCCGAGTAGAAAGTGAACAGGCCTCGTACTAATTACGATGAAACATTGTATTTTTTCATAGATGGGTTTAAAAAATTATAGCGGTCAAATCAACTTTAACACTAGTTGCACATGTAACACATAAAACCGACGCTCGTTGTTGTGTTGCGAATTATGCGCATAACAAAATCATTCATGACAATTTTGTAAACAAGTGAAAACCCACGTTGGAGGCGTCGTTCTTCTACTTTGAGTTTTCACTGTATTTCACTTGTTTAACGGTATAAATATATTATTGTTTGTGGTCGATGAAATTCTTTTGACTAGGAAGTGACTGGGCACTCGACAGCTTTGCTCTGTTGCCACGTATACATGCTACCGAGTAAAAATAAGGAATGTGTATTTATTTTGTTCGACGAACAATGCGTCCGTGTAAAATGTTTTATATCTTATATCGAGCGGTAAACTATTAACTCGATAGCGCATGAGACACGAATTCTTCGTGTTTAATATATAATTTTGAGATGGCATCATGCGGAGCTGCGTAACACAGTAGCTCCTCGTCGCACATTCCACAATGTACTGAGCGATATTTAAGGAATCGCGTCAATAATTGCTTGGAAACTGATGTTAAACTTAATTAAATATTCATTGAGGATTCGTGATAGAGTTAGCTTTATTAAAATTAATCGTAATCAAAAAGTCTCATAATAAATATGCAGGATGATCGGCAACTCTGCAGCGATTACAGCGCTCCCACGATTTTGCATATATTGAAGCGCTCTCTCTTTCTCTCTCGTTATATATATATATATGTGTATATGGTACAAATGGTAATTCATTTTATGTTATATTGATGTTATAAATGATTTTTTTATTGTCTTTTCTACATCGGCGTTATCTTCGCACATTCGGTTGGACGAATGTGATCATACAAAATTGAAAATTAAGTAACGAATAATGTAATAGGTAGGTCCTTTTGCAAGTTTATTTTGGAATTTATTCATTATTTTTCACTATCTCCAGTCATAAGGTTTGTTTTTAATTGAAATATTACGGATACAATTGATGTTTTGAATATATACTAATTTGAAATTAAAGGACCGTCATTCTTTTGTATATAAACTTTTCACTCAACTATTCTCGCACTTTCAAATGTGACGAAATGCAGTATAACACGAGTGACGCGAATAGTCTTCTAAAAGATTTAATAAAAGAAAGAATATAACGTATGCTCTGAAAGAGATGATTATTTGAAATCTACTTCCCTTACAGAAAACTTAATATAAGCGCATCATCGAGAGATCGTGCGCGTTATTTATTATATTTATATTTTCGCGCTTCGAACGACATTACGCGGTAGGAGGTGGATCCCCATTGTAACCCATCTAGGTTGTCTATAATCATCGGGACTTTCAATGACGTAGGGATGCCATATTTTTTTACACGGGCCTGCCAGGGGGTCAACCAAATTGTTGGGGGTTTAGAGGTGGCCATACGAGATGTTTTGTGATAATCGAATGGTGCACATAATAAACAATTGAACTAATTTACAAGCGAAACGCGTCAGCACGGCAGGTATGCTTAAATCCGATCGAGGGTTTGTTTCGGATCGGCAAAGGAATAGCCTTTCACTTAAAATAGCCTGCTCACATGCGATAGGAATTTTCCGTCAGAAATTTCAACGAGACGGGAGTGTAGTGCTACAACGAGGTTATAGACGAAATTGGGACAATGGTTTTAGGACAAAATCGTGCTAATAACGTCTATTATACGCGATCACCGAACGCTTCGGCTATGCGATACAGTTTACACTTGGAGTACAAATTGTCTTGGTGATTTTATTGAATTCATTGAGCGCGTATGCGGTGCCCTACCCCGTTGCACTATTTTTACCTGCACTTTTTATTTACGCGTATTTGTTCTGTTGCATGTTTTAGCCAAATATTTTGGCTATCTTTATAGTGGTTACGTAATTTTGGACATGAGTGACTCCGGTACGATGGCCGTTGAGGAATTAAATAAAACTCAATTGTTTTACAAGAAGTAAAGCGTCGATACGTACGTATGTCTACGCATCGTAACGTTAAAGGGAATTGATTTCTGACGTCGTTCGTGCGAGAAGAACATAACGAAGCTCGTCACTCGACGTTAAGAGGGTTGCAAATGTTTGCCGCACGAGAGTGAACAAAATTAAGTTTTACCAGTGAAAGTGGTTTTGTTTAGACATGCCTATGGAAGATTATTTATTTCAGGTAACGTCCGTATTTTCCTTATTAAAAAGTAAAATCATTTATCACTAACTGTATTATTATGATATTATCTTCGGTACAACGGGTAAAAACGCGTTTCAATGTAAAATTTATAAATTTATGAATTATATCTGCTTAATGTATATCTGGTCAGTCATAAACAAAAGGTTTATTCTGTTAAGAGCGGAAAAAAATATTTTTGATGATAAGGTATAATATCCAAATATTTTAGCAATCGTCTCAGTGCATAATGTGGCAGTACAAAGGCTTAACAAGTAATAATAATGATGACAGAAGTACTATCCAAAGATTGTGGTGAGCGAAGATCACATCACGAAAAAGACATGTCAGAATCATCGCAACATCATTATAGCCACCCTCCGCCTGATATTATGCCTAAGGGTCTTGCTATCAATGGTATGTCATCTCTCCTGGGCGATGGATTGGATTATTTAATGTATACTTTATAAATGCTTTTGTAAACATTTACAAATATTTGTAGGCGTAGGAGGAAGGCTACGTCAACTAGAGGCTCTTTTTATCAGTGGTCCTGTACAGGGAGGGCAAGTGGGACATACTTTTTCTATAGAAACTCTTATCGATATATTGCTTGTTCTATACGATGAATGTTGTAATTCTTCCTTACGACGCGAAAAGACTGTTTCAGACTTCATTGAATTTGGTACATATATATTTAAAAATTATTTTCTGATATATAAATGTTTTAGGGTAGATTGAATTAATATTCTCACATTTTATGATATATCTGTTATATTATGCGTGTGTGTTATATGTATATGTATGTATGGGACAATGGAAAAAGGCACAAGATATTTTTTTCTTTGTTATAGTAAAACCAGTAGCTACTTGTATAAAGAGCCTACAGTTGGCACGCGAAGATTTTGAGATAGTTAAAGTCATTGGTAGAGGAGCATTTGGTGAAGTATGCGTTGTGAGAATGCGTGGTTCCGATAAAGTGTTCGCAATGAAAATTTTGAATAAATGGGAAATGTTAAAACGTGCAGAAACTGCATGCTTTAGAGAAGAGCGAGATGTACTTGTATATGGAGATCGAAGATGGATCACAAATCTTCATTATGCCTTTCAAGATGACAATAATTTGGTAATTATAATCATATCCATTTGATTTTTATAATAATTAACATATTTCTTATGCTAAGAACAATTTTTCATCTAGTATTTGGTCATGGATTATTATTGTGGTGGTGACCTCTTGACACTGCTAAGTAAATTTGAAGACCGTCTTCCTGAAGATATGGCTCGTTTTTACATAGCAGAAATGGTGCTAGCTATTGGGTCTATACACGATCTACGTTACGTACATCGTGACATTAAACCTGATAATGTTCTATTGGATGCAAACGGACATATCAGATTAGCTGATTTTGGCTCCTGTTTGCGCTTGTTCGAAGATGGCACCGTACAAAGTAATGTCGCTGTAGGCACGCCAGATTATATTTCACCAGAAATATTAAGGGTTTGGTCTATAAATTTTATTATTTGTGTGTATTCACAATAAATGTATTATATAATTGATGAATAAATATTATTTGTTGCTTTGTATTTTCAGGCAATGGAAGATGGCCAAGGACAATATGGACCCGAATGTGATTGGTGGTCACTGGGAGTGTGTATGTACGAGATGCTTTATGGAGAGACACCATTTTATGCTGAATCTCTAGTAGAAACCTATGGAAAAATAATGAACCATAAGGTGATATTTTTGCTTTCTTTGCTTTCTTATTGAGCAAACCAAATTGTACTTAAATTAGCATGATCATTTCTTGTACTTATGTATCTTTTTTTTATTACAGAATTGTTTTGACTTCCCTACAGACGATATATATGATGTTTCCGAAGAAGCCAAGGATCTGATGCGCAAATTAATTTGTAGTTCCGAGTTTAGATTAGGTCAAAATGGAATTGATGATTTTAAGGTTTAACATATTTATATATGCACACATATGTTTGTGGTTATTTTTATTCTATTTCTTATTGACTAACTTAAAACTTCTCTTTGATAGAAACATCCATGGTTTGATGGTGTAAATTGGGATACTCTTAGGGACAGTACTGCACCCTACATTCCTGAAGTTTCTTCGCCAACTGACACATCAAACTTTGATGTCGACGATACAGACGTTCGTAGTTCTGATGCTGTGCCCCCAGCAGCAAATTCTGCATTTTCCGCGCTTCATCTTCCATTTGTAGGATTTAGTTTTACGCAAGGAAGGTAAAAGATGAATTTCTTTTCTTTGTAAATTTGAAATATGCTGTAATCACTGTACTATTCATATTTCATATTCCAGTTGCATCTCAGATTTAGGCTGTTTGTCCGCACTAAGTCAGAAAGATAAACATGTTCAGATACTCGAAGAAGAAAATTTACAATTAACGCAAACGATCGAGGATTTGAAAAATCAAATCGCTGCAAATCATACTTCACCTGGTATTTCACCAGATTCTAATAATGCAACGAGAAAACTTCAAGATGAAATAAACACTCTTACAAAGCGGAATTGTGGTAAGAAAGAGTTTCTTTTTATTTTAGAGTATTATTAAATATATAATAGGGAAGAAAATTATTTTATTAATACCATCATTTTTACAGAATTAGAATCACAGCTGAAATCTATGGAAATTCCTCGCGAACTCCGTACTTTAGATAATGGCGATTTAACCAAACTTCGTGAATTGGAAAAATTAGTACGTTGCCTTCGTTCTGAGAAAGAAGAAGCCATTAAAGATAAGTTAGATGTACAAGAGAAATTAAAACTTCAAGATAAAGAATTAAAGGATGCTTTGACGCAACGTAAACTTGCAATGGCAGAATATACAGAAGTGACAGATAAATTATCAGAGTTAAGACAGCAAAAACAGAAGCTATCTAGACAAGTCAGAGACAAAGAAGAAGAACTGGAAGTTGTAATGCAAAAAGTAGATAGTCTAAGGCACGACATCAGAAAAGCTGAGAAACTACGTAGAGAATTGGAAAATAGAGTAGAAGAAGCAATGGCAGAGACTAGTAAAGAGAGAAAGCTTCGAGAACGTAGCGAAGAGTATTGTAAACAAATGCAAGAAGAGACAGAAAAGATCAGACAACGTTCAATCGGAAATGATGCAAGCGCGAATCATGCTTTGGCTACTCAAGAAATTAACAGACTCAAGGCAGAGGTAGAGAAACTCGAGGTTCAATACAATGAGAATTTGAATCAGCAACAAAGTAGATTCAACCTTGAAATTAGAAGTTTACAAGAACAACTGCACGAAGGAGAAGCTAGAAGGGAATTATTAGAACGAGAGGTTCAATTAACGAAGGAGAAATTAGACGCGGCGAGATTAGAAAATATTACTGATAGCGAAGAAACTATAAATGAATTAAATAGAAGGCACGAGAGAGAGAAAATAATGCTAGTCGAAGAAAATAAGAAGCTTTTATTAGAGCTTAGCACTGTTACCGATAGTGTTAATAGAATACAAGGTGAAAGAAGACAATTAGAAGAAGAATATGAGGAGTTAAGAAACAAAAAGGAAGCTATAGCGCAGTGGGAAGCCCAAATTACCGAAATTATTCAATGGGTTTCAGATGAAAAAGATGCCAGAGGATATCTGCAGGTTCTTACCTTATTAACATGACTTGATTTTTATCGTCATTTTAGTGTGACGTAGGGGCAAAATATCTATCGTACATTCATTCCTTTTAGGCTTTGGCGACTAAAATGACAGAAGAATTAGAATTTTTGAAACATTCTGGAGGTGTAACAGGAGTAGGAGGTGGTTCTACTATGGCGGACAAAAATTGGCGTAACCGAAGATCACAAAAACTCGATAAAATGGAACTTCTGAACCTGCAAAGCTCTTTACAGAGTGAAATTCAAGCGAAACAAGCGATTTCTGAAGAGTTGACCAAAACTCGGTCAGAATTAATCGCTGTACAAAAGTAAGTTCTCACTTTAATAATGATCTCTTATAGCATCTTTCTAAAAGTGCATTGGTACAAATAATTTTTTCAACATAAAAGTAACAGTGTTGTAAACTATTATTAATGCTGTTTACAGAGAGTTAAAAGACTTTAGACAAAGATTTGATTCGATGACCCACGAAATGAAACGAAAAGAAATGCAGATTAAAGAGTTACAAACGCGACTTGATACAGGCGATGGCTGTAAGTACACTTCCACTCATAATGTTACCAATAAAAATTACGCGAAAGTTCCTTATTTAAATTATTACGGAAATGTTATATCTGCAGTTGTTATACAAGCTGTAGCCATACATGTCATATATGTATTTTATAAATGTTTCTGTCCAGTCTATAACTCATTTAGACAGTAACTTGATCATGTTTTATATCTGATATTAATATCATTATCATTATTATTTTTCTCGAATTGTTTATTTTCTTAAGGTCATTGCATTGTAATTATCTCAGATTTTTTAAATTTGAGCCGATTCAACCAATTTTCAAGAGGATAATTATATCCCTCTTACTTTGATCATTAAATTACTATCAATTAAATCTATGACAAAAAACGAGGGTAATGATAGATGTTAGTCGACAAATCATGAGTTTATGTCTACTATCTATTTTAGTATGGTCAAACTTGACTTTCATTTATCAGATAGTAAAGAGCATATGACTCGTGCGTGGCCGAGAGGGCGAGGGTGAGCGAGAGGGAGAGTGAGAGTAAGAGTGAGAGTGAAAGCGAGAGAGAGATATGGGGAGGGAAACAGAGCGCGTGGCATTCATACGCGTGCGAGCGCATACACGCACACAGTGTGAGTTTCAACCATCGTAATTTCTTATTTATATACGTGTTTTTAAGTTGAATAATGCAAGCAATAATAAGTAATAGGCAAGCGATAATACGTAAAACAAGTGGTAAAAAGATGTATTGTTTGAATTTATGCTTTACAGATTACTTTCTTAATGCGTTCCTAGACACTAATAAATATGCATATAAATTAATAATTTTCCACTATTGCAAAATGATCAACTAATCATATTGAGTTTTGATGTTTACATGATTTTACGAGCATAGCATTTATTTAAACGTTATCTGTGATCATTTTTATACATCTTAAAGTACAATCAAAATTGTTTTTGGTTTAATAGTGTTTTTCAATAAAGCACGATAAATTATTGTAGTATATCTATTTGTTTATTGTTTATTTTTAGTTCAAGTTTAATAAAGAAATACTGTGATTAGTATCTTCTAACTTTGAAACAAAATTTAAGCATATATATACAAACCAAATTTTTGTCTCAACATTTGAAATAGCATGACCATCTTTACTATCATTATCATTACCACTATTATTATAATTGTTATTATTATTACTTTTATTAAGATCAGAAAGCATAAATAATGTAACTATGTGGGGTTCATGATGTAAATAGCTTTACACATATAAATATTGAAACAGAAATGATCAAGTATCTATCTTATATGTATATGTTATATTGCTTCCTCTTATGTGTCCAATTTACATGCTTGTATTTAAATATTAGTTGGTTATCTGTAAGTTAATTACATACGTTTGTAGAATACAAATTAGGTCTGTGTACTTGGACATACATGTGGTGGTGTACGTGGTATTTCAAGATCAACAAAGTATCACATTTGCTTATACTTTATTGTTCACATAATTTCATAACATATTTAATATTTGTCCTTGTAAAACTTATCTTCTTGTCATGGGATGTATGTTGTGTACAGGAATATAGGAAAGAAACCAATGTAGTTATGTGTATATATATATATATATATATATGTATATGTTTATTTGTTTATTTATTTATTTATTTATTTATCAAAGTATTTACTTATACAAATACTTTTTTATTTTTTAAGACAGAAGGCACTTATGCACTTTGTTACAAGGTGGTATATTGTTAGAATACGGCACATGGTATTCTGTACAATATCTATATATATATATATATCATTTTATTTGTATGAGAATATCATGTAAGCAAGTAATCAGATGCGTAAAATGTCTGAATATAATAATCAGGTTTTATTAACAAGCTAGTAATGTGGTGGATGAGATAAAATGTTTGTGAAGAGCTTTAAAAATGTAATGTGGAAAGAATTGGGTAAATTTTATATTTACATGTATATTCAATATCGATATGTAAAGTATCAGTTTTAAAGATCATTATTACTGGGATATGTATGTTTAGCATAGTAATTTAGTTCTTTGGTACGGTATGCAATTCTGATTTCTAGACTACAAAGTGCCCCTGTTTATTGGCGTAACGAGCTGCGTGTGGGGCCTCTTGTTGCTCATCTTCAAACTGTATTTGTGACAGCTGTGCTATCCAGCAATACGTCAAGCAAATCGTCAAACATCGTTAGCACCAAACCCCAACGTATCATCGTGCATCAGCCGTCATCACCCCTACCAGTAATGCGTGCTCCCCGCATCACGACATGTCGCTTATTAACTAGATTCGTTCCTGTCAACACGTTCATCAGTCAGAATGCCGTTGCCAACGTTCCGCCACCCGGTAAATTATGTGGCAAAAGACGCGCGGTTTTGATTGACTGACATATTGAATTGCTAATTTTGTGGAACAGTGCTATGTTTTTATTAGGGTCTTTATGAAAATAATTAGGTTTATAAGGATTCAGCTCATTACATACGAGTTTTATTACTAAATTCTTTAAATTTATCATCCACAAATCAATATTTACCCATTGATTGCACATAAGCAAAGTGTCTATGCTCTAACAAAACATAGCTCTGTACTTTTTAACAAATTACGTATTAGCTCAGAAATGTGTTTTTATGTGTGATGTTATTCCCCAAAGATGATTGGCGCTAGTGATCTTCCACTGTTCTCAGGTGGTGGTCGAATTTTATTAGGCTTGACAGTTCTTAGTACTAGTCAGTCGTTTGATATCCTAAAATAAACATTAACAGGTATGTTTTCTGTGTGTTTTTAAGATTGTTTGCTCGGGTGGTTTTGGTTGGTATACCATATTACTATCCTTACCTTCACCGATGCATATTATTATATGTAATCCTATAAACATATCATAAACATAATAATCATTCTTTTAACAGAACTTGTGTGATGGAATGGTTTAATTGTAAATTTCACTGGAAGGTGTTAAGAATAATTAAGTAACTAGATAACTTTACAAGTAATAAAATAATTTTCTATATGCCTTTGACAATTTGAATGCTCTATAAGTTTTATTACATTTATTATATTGGATAAACATTTCTTGTAAGGAGTAACAATTTCGAATAATGATCAAAGTACCTGTAAAATATAAAAATATTTCTTTTAACATTATTTTACGGTTATTAATAAAGTTATATTTATATATAAATATATATAAATATATATATATATATATATATACGGATTACTTCTCTGTCAGATAAAATGAGAATTAGTATTTGCATTTAAATTCAGTATAAAAAAATGTATAATTTTAAATTGTTTCAGTTTTAGAACGTCCAACATCACAAATGTCTTACTTGGAACACTTTTTAAAAGAAACAGCAAGTAGTACTCGCCATGGCAGTGCAGATAGTGTAGAAGGTGATATCGAAGACAATCGTGCACCGAGTATTACTAGTAGTAAAAGTAATTTATCTGAATTTAGCATTGTAAGTATCTGTGAATATTCAAATCTAGATTTTATCTAATTTTAATCAAACCTTACATATTATGTATAATTCGTTTAATGCCCTACATCTCTTTTTTTAGGATCCTACATCACCATTGTCGCATGAACTTTTAAATAAGTCATCGACCTCGCATGGCCAAGTTAATTTACAACCTAAGCCTAAATCTCACCAATTTTTGGTGAGAACATTCTCCGCACCCACTAAATGTAACCATTGTACTTCATTGATGGTTGGCTTAACGAGACAAGGAGTTGTATGCGAAGTCTGTGGTTTCGCTTGTCACATGCCTTGTTGCGATAAAGTACCACCAATGTGTCCTGTTCCCCATGATCAAAGTATTTATTACAAGTTAATGAATTAATTATACAAACAGTTTGCTAATTCAATATCCATATTAAACTATCATATTATAGCGAAGCGTCCACTCGGTATCGATCCTACTAGAGGAATTGGTACTGCATATGAGGGATACGTTAAAGTGCCAAAAATGGGAGGAGTGAAGAAAGGTTGGGTGCGGCAATTTGTCGTAGTCTGTGACTTTAAATTATTTCTGTACGATATTTCACCCGATCGCAATGCTTTACCATCTGTATATGTATCGCAAGTTTTGGATATGCGAGATGAAGAATTCAGTGTCAGCTCCGTACGTGATTCGGATGTTATACATGCCACGAAGAAGGATATTCCATGTATATTCCGAGTAAGTATCTGAAGATTATTCTTATTACAAGTCCGTTCAATTTTTTGAAAATATACTTTCGTTCGTATAGATTACGACATCTTTATTAGAACCACCCGGTTTGAAAAATCATACGCTGATGCTCGCAGATACTGAAAGTGAAAAAACCAAATGGGTTGTAGCACTGAGCGAACTTCATAGAATTTTAAAAAGGAACAATCTTCCAAATACAACGGTATACCGACGTAACTTAATTCTTAAAAAATACTATGATAATCAATGAAGATAATTTCAAATAAAACATTTTTTGCTTCTCTTATAGATTTTTAGAGCAAAAGAATTACTGGATAATACATTGGCTCTTATTAAAAATGTGATGTCGGGAGCCATCATTGATCCAGATCGTCTAGTCATTGGCACAGAGGAAGGTCTCTTCTGTTTAGATTTAGATCGTAGTGGTATGTTAAATTTGAATTCATGTACCGACTGATTAATAAATCCAAAGTGGGTGCTCGTTCATGCGTCGTCCTAATAACAATTGACATTTCCAGAAATTGCGAGGGTCGGTGAAGGTAAAAAAATATACCTCCTTGAATATGTAACCGAAGAACAGCTTATTGTAGTGCTCAGTGGCAAACAACGTCACGTTAGATTGGTGCCAGTACGTGCTTTAGACGGAGATGAGGTTGAATGGATTAAAGTAGCCGAAACGAAAGGGTGTATTACGCTAACGACAGGCGTGGTACGCCGTAATCCACTGACGTATTGTTTGTGCGTTGCTATGAAAAAGCAAGTAAGTATTTTATATTGTTTATTGCAGTGATGATGATTATTGGTGAATCTTTAAAATACTAGCCTGTTACATTTATTTTTGATTTTAGAATACTTCTCAAGTTATCATTTATGAAATAACACGTACCAAAGCAAGACACAAACGTATCCGTGAATTAATGTTACCATGTCACGCACAAACTTTACAAGTTCTCTCCGAAGGACGTCTTTGCGTTGGATATCCTTCTGGTTTCACTATTTACAGCATTTTAGGAGACCATCACCCCATATGTGAGAGCTTAAAGAGCACACCCGCATTTTTTATTGATCGCTTATAACAGTTAATTAATTTTGTATTTATTTTTTTCAGCATTGGTCCATCCTGAAAATACACTTCTAGGTTTTCTAACATATAGCGCTGTAGATGCATTACGCTGTATCGAATTACCACGTGGAGAGTTTCTTTTGGTCTTCCATACGTTAGCAGTATATGTTGACAGTCAAGGTAGAAAAAGTAGAGATCGAGAAATAATGTATCCTGCTGTTCCCACTGCAGTTAGTAAGTATAATTTCACTTTTATTTGCTATTATAAAATCGCAGCGATAGTCGTTTAAATAATATTACATGTTTTAGGCTATTGCGAGGGTTATTTACTAGTGTATAGCGAAACTCACATTGACGTTTTCGACTGTACAACAGGAGATTGGCTACAAACGCTCAATGTAAAAAGGGCGCAACCATTGAATATTTCAGGCTCATTGACATCTTGCATCATTAATGACATGCCACACGTAATCTATCTCAGCAATTTACATCAACGTACGTATAATATTTTTTACAATAATTGCTTTAAAAGTGGTTTAGAACTGGAAATCGGAAAATGTGAGTTGACATACTGTAAAATGTGATTCTTTTTTTTTTATATATAACAGGAGAATTACTAAATTTGACACCGTTGGATGCAAGTGGTAGGCAGATGACAAGACCAAGAAGAAGATTTTCATTAAGAGAAGGAAATAGGGCTGTTCGCCCTACCGATAGACGTTCGAAAATGATATCAGCTCCCACTAACTTCAATCATATTAGTCATATGGGACCAGGTAACGGTATACAGGTAAGCAATATAATTTATGTTTTTGACGTTCGTCGTACATAAAATAAAAAGATTCGTTATATTAAAATGCACACACGATGGTGGTATGCACATGATTTTTTTTTTAATTAATATGCATTTAATGTACTTTCTTTAATTCATCCATAGATTCAACGCTTGTTGGATCTGCCCACTACCCTTGAAACGGCTGATCAACAGCATTCTGCTCACCATAGTAGCGCTCATATACACGGAAGTCAGCAACGAGTAAGAACTACGATGAAAGAAGATTAATCATGTCCATATTAGAAAGATTCTTTCATACATTTTTATACTAATATTTGTTGGTAATTTCTTCCTTTACAGTTGTATGGCTCTACTTTACAAACACCAAGTAAACCGGCACCATTGCCTCCTAGGCATCCACCATCCGATACGCGACGGCTAAGTTCTCATATGACACGAAATTCTGGATATTCACCACATAACGGTAATATTCGAAGTTTTAGAAGATGATTGTAAAATGTATTATTGCCACAACTTTAATCTTATATGATATATTTATATAGGTTCAACATCGTCGCGAAGAGGTCCTGCTCCTCCACGCCCTACCGCTACACCGCCTTCTTTACCACGTACACCGGTCGATCAAGTTGATTCAGAATCCGTACATTTACGTTCGCACACTCCTCTTTCCCTGGGCAGTATTGCATCTTTACACGATAAGGTGCGTTTTTTTCTTTCTTTTACTTCGAAAACTTGCTTCACGTAGTCCATCGAGAATAAGATTTTTTAAAAATATAAAAATCCTCGTGTACTTTGTTCAGGAACATCCGTCTGGTGGAAGTCCTAGGCATTCGATTGCATCAAACAATAGTTCAAATCCATCAACACCCCCAAGCCCTGCTCACGATCATGGCTCATCGTCGTACGATTCATAAACGGACTCACCAACGTCCGAAGTGAATTTTATGGGATGAAGTGTATATGTTCATGTACGCTACCCAAGAGATATGAGTTAATGATATTCGCGATATCTTTTATAAGAAGCAGTACTCGCATTTGATCCTTTATCCGGAAAGTTATTGCAGTCTTTTTACCATATTAGTGCAATACATTTTACTCGGTTACTAGGGGATAACGCCTCAAGTAAATTTGGGAGCATACTGAATCATTCGATGTATTTGAGTTCCATTTAGATGAATATTTATGGATGCATAAAACTCGATCGTTTTCAGATAAGATACAAGACGAATATCTTCCGAGTGAACTGTAATAACTTTCTGTTTTTCAAGAAATTGTAATAAGTTATACTTAATGAAAAAAATTATTATTAGCGTAACAGTAAATTATTGTACATAATTTATGCATTTGAGGATCGTCAAGTCGACTTTGCGATGCCATAATTTTATTGGAGTAGGTATCGTAATTAATCCGATGCGAAGGTCTTTGCATAATCTTAGTTTCAAATATTCTCAGTGTGTTTTATTTCGTTTTTACTCTAACGAAATTTGAAATCTCAGTCAAATTATGTAGCAATAAAGAACGATCTACTTAATCTATCATACCTACTTCAGAGCCTAGGTATAAAAGCATAGTTTCAAGTAAATTGTATACTTAATCACTATTAGTAACAGAACAAATCTGACGGGTATGAATCCATTCTGATGCCTTATGACTGAATGCTTTCTATCGCGTCATAATGCAGTAAGGTGCGTCATATTAATTATTCAAGCATGTGAATAGTAGAGTAATCGTGCATTGAATTGGAAAATACTGATGATTATATTTATGTAGAAGAAAAAAAGAAATGTTTCATTTGAGCCACGAATAGAAGTGTCGTTTTCTAAGAGAAAAGAGAGAAAAAAGAAAAAATAGAAAAAAAGACGAGAAGGAACGTGTTAAATATCAATTAGTCAGAAAATTTTAATTACGATCATTCTCGAGATGAATTCATCGCTTTTGTGTTTTCAAAACATCGCAATTACTATTAAAAAAAAGATCAAAATCATGAATAATGACTATTACGTAGAAAATAGTAATCACGGAATATATTGCAATGTAACAGGCATTATGTAATAAAAGAAAACAGAGGCATTTCCATATAACACGTAATACCATCTAGGATCAGGACAAACATTCAAATGAATATTATTACACTTCGTTTATTTTAAAGATAACTTGTGATTGCCCTATTAAAAATGTTCTACGATAACTATGACGCCTTATATTTAAGATATTGATTTACAAATATCAATTTGTACTGTTACGAGATCAAAGGAAACGATCGAAGTCATGGTAGATGCGGATACAGTGGCACTTTTTACATGTTTTGAAGCACAGAATATACATTTTTGATGTACGTACATTTACTACACTTTCTAATTAACAAAGTACGAGCATGTTCATTAACAAATATGACTCAGAATTTCGCCAACAGATCGAAACATGAAACAATATCTCCTAACGACTGAGAATTCCGACTAAAGTGATAACTAGAAAAACTGTGAATCTTACACTCTGTTGAACTTAAAAAATGTGGTACTTGTGACACGACCAAAGATCCAAGAACCGACAGTGCCAGTTTAGTAATATCATGTATAGTTTCGCGAGTTTATAATATTTGTATGTTCGAAGTGATAGGTGTATAATCGTATTGAATTGTGATTTTTAAATTAATTCAGTTAATTTTGGTATTTATCTAAAGGCTGTAATTATTATTGAGCATTTAAAGCGCTCTTTGATTTTATAAAGTATTGCTAAAAAGATATATTGATTATACGTATTAGGAGCTAATATGTGACACATTTAATATTATAATTTGCAAACTCCAAAATTTCCTTTACAAATGTTTTCTCTTTCTTTTTTCTTTTCTTTTCTTGTCGATATATTTGAATATATTCTCAAGCCGTTCTTATAATTGTAGAAAAAGGAAATATATTATATACGAAAAAAATATATACATATATCAATTATAATACGTTTAACATCATAGCATTAAAAAAGATAGAGTAAAGTGAAAAGAATGGTAGGAAGTAGTGACACGCGATTTTTGTCATCAAAAAATGTAATAGTGCAAACACTGTCCATAATAACGTGAATCGAAAATAAGAGCATACTCTAGAAATATTTCAGAAGTATGATTGGGGTATAATGAAAAAAATTAAAATCATATGTGTGTTAATGTACTTATCAACGAAATTTAGTGATTGATTTATCTTCCATCATTGTTGCATAAGGGTTCTACAACCCCAAGGAGGTGGCTAAATATTTTCTCTTGTTTTCAAATCTTTATTTTATATCACAGATACGTGCACGAAATAATTACTTCTGTGTATAGCATTAATTTTATACGTTTGTAAATATTGAAACTTTGTCTCTTCTTACTGCATAATCATATCGATCGTTTGATTTTAAATACCTTAATACCAGGAGTGCGATTTTCGTAAAATATTACGAAATATATTGATTCTGCTAGTTTACTGTTCAAAGTCCGTTACTTAATATACCAAGACTTAAGCACTTTTTTTTTACGAAAAGAATAAACTTCATGATCGACATTATACACGAGAATAAGGCAATTAATTATGCTCATACAAATCGTACGATTAAATAATTCTTTTTTATTTGTTAATTGACAACGAATTTCTTTCCTCAAAACTATAGAGTCAAATAATTATTCTGTTAATATTTTGTCAGTGTACTACAATGACCTGAATTTATTATTTAACACTTTTGTGCATCTAGTTTAGCATCTTTACTATATATATTATATTATAAACTTATTTATAACACTTGTGCATTGTTTAAAGTATTTATTAAAAATATTACAATTAATTATTCATGTCTTAACTGAGAATGTGTATTTTGTTGTAAATTATAAAGAATAAGCTGTTATGCTAAAAGAAGAGACCAAACTTTATACATTAAGATTTCGTCGTAATGAAGGTCAGTTTGTAGATTTTGTAGTATTTATAATTATTTACACCTTACCTTTCCGACATTCAAATTCTTCTGTAGTAAGAGAAAAATTCTGATATCTCTTTTTCATTACAACTATTCAAGAGTAATATGATTTTATCATGTACAACTGTATTAATAAATTTTAAAGCTTGTATCAATTGTATTCTTTTCATTTCTTTATATTATAATATAAGCTTATGCAAAGTATGGTGTTCTTTTATATGTATACTATACTTTTTCATATATCTATCACAGACTACCATCTATTTCCTAACTGCTTTAAAAAATGTGTAAAAGTATAGGACCAAGTCTTTTTTTAGGTTCCTGTAACATTACATTTTTAAATAAATAAGGGAGCACAATCAAAGTAAAAATTTGTCGGTTTGACAAGTACGCTTCTCATTTGCAGAAAAAATGGACGTTACGTTTTTATTATAATTGACGCTTTTGTTACACAATGTCGTGTACTTGTGTATTTATACATGTGTGCGCTCGTGTACACACATAATGTAATGTTACATAAACCTTATTACTCTGAAAACGCTGATTAACAAATACGAAGAAGAAATTTCAATGAAATATGTAATCAAAACTCTTCTACTAATACAAAGATTTAGGCAAGCTTGTATTTGTTTGTAGTTTATATACTTATTTTCATCGTGTCAACTGTTGTATTATGAAATTTCTTACAATCTTCGGTAGTACATAGATGATTAATAATAAATACTCGATATACTTGCAGATATGAAACATTTGCAACTAGAAAATGATTTATAATATAATATTTTCTTGTAAATACATACATGTTGGTACGAAATCAATTTTCATGTTGGCATATTTTGTATGATTCTTTAAACTAATCTATTCAATTTACTGTGCACATGATGAATGTGTATGTGTGTGTGTGTACTTTATATGTACGTACGTACATATATATATATATATATATATATATATATCGACATGATTTGGAAATCTCTAGATTCGATTTAATTTTTATCTAATCGGGAATAATTTTATAGAAATTTGACTTAAAATACGCATACAATATAAATATCCCTTTCAATTTAAATACTTTAGAAGAGTTTCACAACTTAACATAAAATTACGCATATTTTGAACGACTTCAAAATTCCACTAACTCACATTTTTCCAAAAATGAATGTAAATATTACATAATAAATAATAAATCCGAGAACATATACATGGTCATTGTATGTTAAGATATTATATATTCAGTAGAAATATTAGGCGACAAGTAAGAGATACGAAGTTAATATTATGCATTTACATGCCCAACTTTTGTTACAATATACATAAAATGAAAATGAAATATTTTCACATGATTAGCTTTTTTTCTTTTTGATACTTTACTACGAGTCGATTTTCTTTCTTAACATGTAACATTATAAATTTGATGTCAACAACAGTTTTAGTAACGTTAGTAATCATTTTGACAGTATTTTATTAAACTCATACAGCTACAAATCTGGCAAAAGCCTCTGAAACCACGATCTTTGTTGCATTTAATCTTACATCGAATCGTGCAAAATTCGCAAATCCTTTTACAAAATTTAGCATTCTTTATGGATGAAAATGTTGAAGAACAATCTCATTTACTCCAAGAAACATGTGCTACTTACATGTGCACTAAAAGTACTGAAAAAGCTAAATGTCTTTCAACAATTATTATAAAAATTATTACATAAATTTTGTTATTAATCTTCACTATTTACGTAAACACTAACTTCCTGTAAACCCGTTTGTTGGTTCAATAGCCTAGTTCTACTCTCTTGCAACTGTACAAAGACATTGCATAAAAAAGCATTAAAAAAGAATAAATACACATATGATATTACATTAATAATAACCGTCATGGTTATGGTAATAATAATAATAAAAATAATAATAAAAAATTTTAATTATTACAAAATATCAAGGACAAAAATGCACTTTTATATGACGATCAGAAGACTTTTGGATTGTAATTATGGACACTTTTACTTCTTCAATAACCAAATGTGCTAGTAAAAATATTGAGTTTGAAATTCAAATCAAGAATCTCTGCAGTTATCAAATTTTAATGAGGCATAAATAACTTTTCGTAAAACATCACTTCTTCGGCCAATAAACAAGTCTCAGTCTCAGGTATGGCTTTGATTTGTAGGTAATTATCTATTTGTCATATAACTATTAAACAAAGAACACACGCGACCTGTGTCTTGCCGTCGAAAATTTATTAGACGACATTTTGCAGGGAAGGCAATTCTCTGAGTACTAATATTCATTAGCGGCATTCGGAAGTACAATATCAAATTTGTACTTCAAAGTGACATTCAAATTGCTTGGATACAAAGTTCCTTGCAATATACGAGCTGTTGTAATAAAATCTGTTGCCACAATGCGTAAATAGTCTAAAAAGTGGAACTCCTATGATACTTCAAACTTTTCTCATTGGTGGCATTAGGTAAATGTTACAAAGAAGTATCAGATGGTGGTGTGCTTTCATGATGGCTGACTTGATTTAAAGAATGCTGAAGAGCATCAGGTGTTAACCACTCCTTAGGGAGACAACGCTGTAGAAATGGTACGCACGAACTAAAATATGCTAAACGATTAACCCATCCAGGAATTTCTTGTCCACATAGAATCTGAAAAATATAAAAAAAGATAAAGTACAGTTGAATAATACGCATGAAGAAATAAAATAATTACTACTATTATATAGCATAATATGCATCTCTAATATTAATGAATACTAATTTCTACAGCATTTATGTGGTACTATTATTTAGATGTTAAATGCATACCAATGTAAACTGGCTACTGAAATGATTGCAATTTTTATTCATCAGGTGGTAACGATCTCCTCTGAAGTCTTTTCCTAATTCATTAACAATTCTGGTAACATCTTCTTCTGTAAAGTCTGTGTATCCAATGTGTACCGACTGTCTATAAGATAAATCCAAACCAGGAATTTAAAAGGATAGTCCACTAGTAATCAAAATTCACTAAGTGCTATGACTGTTACTATAAAAATTAGTAGACGTGCCTGTAGTTAAATTGTTCTCCAAGCTCTTCTGCTACTCGAGGTGTTATCTCAAAAATACCAGATTTTGGTTTTGGATGGCCTCCATAAGCATATTCTATAAGAAAGTAAATCATTAAAATGTATCAAGTTAAAAATATTACCAAAAATATAATTGAATAATATTGCATTAAATAAAATATATTGTTCGAAGTGCTTGTATATTATACTACATATGTTTTACATCACATATTACTGGTCAACATAAAGTACCTGTTCCATATATTTCAACACCCGAATGAAATACTCCAAGGCCAATTGGAGTTGTATATTCATTTATCCAATACTGAAAATATTACAGCGATTAAAAAGAGGTGTCTTATATAGTAACATTTCTTATAGTTCTATTACCATATCATAAACATTCAGAATAATTGGTTCACGCGCCATTTTGGGTATCAGTTCTTCGCTATCTCGTGGATAGCCCAGACAACTGGGGAAGGAGAGATTACAGCCAAGACCTGATGAAAACATCATAGGATACTTGTACTTGAAGCGGCCAACAGCAGGACTATCTACGTTCCAGTACACCTAATAAGCAAATGTATACTCTAATTACTCTGCTAAATCTATGCTAATAGCTATAATACTATAGATTATTCTAATGCATACAAATTATTATTTAGCATTACTTCTAATGTATGATAATCTTATGCAGTCTATAGAAAGCAGTATATATCAGCATGCGTGTTCTTAAATTAAAGTAATTATATGATAGTTAATTCTAATATTTTTCAATCAAATCTGTTTATAATGCTGTTCGTGATTGCTATAGATTTTACAATACCAATATTTTTTTACTACATAAAATAAAAAAAGATTTTTTACATAAAGGTAATAACTAGATTATTTTTTTATCTATTTGTAAAGAAAAAATGCATTATTAATTTCGAAAGCTATAAGCATTAATAAATCTAACACTATAATTCTACGAGTATAGAAATATACCCATGTCAATATGGACACAGCATATTGTATACAGTATACAATTTAAAGTAAACTATAGTAATAAAAACTGAAATTTTATATTATGCTAGATATACTTTTTAAAGATATATAAATTAACTGGAAACAGGTATACTGAAATAATAAATCAGTTCACCTGAGAAAGCTGTAGCTTTAACACCTCCTCATATTCCCCATTACAGCAAATATCTGCATTTTACACAAATTCTCTGAAGGTTGTTGACATTTAGTAATGCACATCATCATTATACGATTTCATTACAAACATATATTTGCTTAAGATAGTTTATCATTAGCTCCAATATTTCTCATTCATAGAAAAAAAAATGTATAAACTAATGTTTATTGCCATAGGTTGCACGATGACAGCGGTCAAATTTATATAAACAACAAGCACTATGTCAATGCATTCGTACAATTTTTAACGTGCTAAGGATAATTCGCATAACTTAATTTTTGTTGATTATACGCATGTAGTTTTTGCTTCCGATTAATTGAACACTGTAGGTAAATTTAAGCTGCAGTAATATGACTCAATAGCAAAGATTTTCTAAAGGCATATTTGACAATGGACTGTGGCTACAAAAGAAATTGCAAATGCCATCTTACTTTCGACATTAAGCAAGTGATTGCATAGATAGGATAACACAAAATAAGTATTAATGCGAAATTATTAATCTTATAATATTTAATATAGCTAATACAATTCGTGCAAACATAGATATTAAATATACTCATACATTTATTATCGATTTATTAAATAACTTCACTCGACTTTATCCTCATTTTTTAGATGGTGTTGTTTGCTTAACCAATAATGTAGATACCTTTTTTTGTTATACTATTATTGCCTACTAGTATCTTTGAATTTATGGTTAAAAAATTATACTTTGAAATACGCCAATCGTAAATATCTATTGCTATAGTGTATTCATTGATTGGTGTATAAAGAAGATGATGGTTACATCTTTGACATAGAGAACCAATCAAAGTGTTGGTCGGTAGATATTGCGAACGCTACTTTTATAGCATGACTGCAAATTGGTATACGTCCACGAAGTTCGGTCGTGCATGTGCATTATATAATGTGTGTGTGTATGATCCTTGAAAGAGAGTCGATTTCGTTCTAGGTTTTGTACAGAGACGTCTGTAAAGATGATTTCCAGTAAAATAATCGTAAGCAACCATTACTTTAATTAAATGATATAATTTATAAAATAACTAAGAATATGTATAAAAAGTAGGCATCTTTCAAACTGACAGCATACGAATATTTCAATGTCTTTTATTAATGCTTTTTAAAGAGAAATGAAAGTACCAAGTGTATCTGAGTTTAAAAAAATTAAATTATTTCAGGTGCGGTCAATTTCATCTTCCGCTACCGCATTACAATTGGTCAAGGTATATTTCTTTAACGATTACTGAGATATAAATTATGTAATTTTGTCTTATTACAGACATAACCATTTCTATTTAAACGTAAGGTTAATAGACATAAGGTAATTAGAAGTATTTCATGAAAATTGTTGCCCTCATATAGGCACCAATTCAAGTATTTGGCATGGAAGGAAGATATGCTACCGCTCTTTACTCTGCTGGAAGCAAACAGAAATCGCTTGACAAGATCGAACAAGATCTAATCAAATTTCAGGTGTTTAAATATAAATATTGATTTCAAATTACTCAATCAAAAATTGAAGTATTAGATTTAAATATGAATATGTCCATTGCTATTATGATTTATAATTTTTAACATAATAAGTATTCATCCACTGTTTTAATAGGGTTTACTGAAGACGGATGCTAAATTTGCAGAGTTTGTGAAAGATCCTTCGATGAAACGCAAACTTAAGGCTGAAGCACTTCAGTTTGTTGGTGAGAAGATATCTTTGAATCCAGCAACTACAAATTTGTTGGTTTTATTGGCAGAGAATGGTAGACTTGGAAAATTTAATCAGGTCACGAATGCATATAAAACAATTATGGCTGCAGATAGGGGAGAAGTAGTTTGTGAAGTAATTACTGCAAAATCTCTTGATGCTGATACTAAAGCTAAATTAGAATCAGTGTTAAAATCTTTCATGAAGAAAGGTGAGACCATTTTACTTACTGCTAAGGTCGATCCAAGTCTCATTGGTGGTATGGTTGTGTCCATTGGTGATAAATATGTAGACATGAGTGTTGCTAGTAAAATTAAAAAGTATTCAGATTTAATTCAAGGTGCAATTTGAATCTTTTATATTTATTAAATGTGACTAAGTCAGAAACTGTGCATGCAGTTTAGGCATATATCAATATAATGTAAAATACCAGAGAATAAATATATATATATATCAACCATACAATCATTTTACAATACAAATCATTGCAACATATAACTCCCTTGATATGTAATAGTATCTTGTATGCATTTAAAGATAATTATACTTTTTTTATGCATGATCATATATCCATTTACTGTAATTATTACAATAGGTAAAAGTTCGTAACATTACAAAAAATAAGTTTTATAAATGCTAACATTTTTCTTTATTTAAAATTAAAGATTGTGTAGGACCGGCACCGTTAATAATTTCATATGTACTTATAAAATATTATGTGAGTAGTAAATATAGTATAACAAATATTGCTACATAACTTAACATATTATTTTTAAATGTAGTACAAAATGTACATATGATCCTTGTGATAATGCAATGAAAAAAAGCGTGGATAAATAAGAAAATGATGAGAATGCTTGATCTTTAGGACTAGATAAAAACATTAATATTAGGCTAACTTTAACATCACATCAAATAAGTATATAATACATCATAACATCACAAAGATATAGAGAAGCTGTGTTTCTGCAATTACTTTCATCATATTTTGTTATGTCCATGTAAAGAAATAAATTCCTTCTTTATCTTCAATCTATGATAAATATAAAGCTGTACATGACAAAGTTATTACAATTTACATTATTTAATTGATGCTTTATATTAATTTTAATAATATATAGTAATCAAGAAGAACTGTGATGTCACAAATGAATTATGAGAAATAATCATAAAATAAATCTTACAAATTATGCGTTATGCATATTAAGCAGTATTATTTTATAACAATATATCATTCTTGACTAAAACCCAGTCTTCTTCTTCAAGAATAGCCAATGTTACAGCTTCTTTTGATAACACTGAAACAACGCCAAGTATTTGAAACGTATAGACGTCTGTTTCATAAAATTAATAATTAACTAATTTCACTTACTATTAAATTGTACTTCACGATGATTCGCCTCGTCTATACAAGAAGTTTTTGTAGTATCTGAGTAATCATTAGTAGTTAATACTGGATCATTTACTTTATTCTGTAATAATTTTCTTCTGCACTCTTCAAGATCCTCCAATCTCTTTAACTCTGTTCGATAGCTAACATCATCGTCACCCGATTCAGTATCTGTATGGTCACTATATCGATTATGTTCATTATTTTCATCACTTTTTAATTCTGTAGAAGAATCATTGACAAGTGAAATAGGCATAACAAGCGGATCAATATCAATGACATTATTAACATTCCAATTCACAGTATTAATACAGGTACTTGTCTTATATTTGGATAAATCAAGATCAAGAATATCTGCCAATAATTTTTCTTTATCTTCAACATCCCGTTGAATCGATTCAAGGTTTCGTTCGGACTTTAATATAAAATCATCATCGACACTCAATGACATACAAGAGGAATGCATTCTCTTGTTTTGTACTTCATTTTGATTAGAAGTAGTTGCTTTATCGGTGTTATCACAATGAGATAATTCATGTTTATCTCCATTTTGCGGTTTATTACGCAATTTTTTGATTTTCTTTTCTGGCGTAAAAACAACATCTTCAAATTCTTGTTGACTAATTTTTTGAAATATCTGTCTTCTTAAATTTTGTTTTTCATCTTCCTTTTTTTTAATTTCTTCGTTACATTCCGTTAGATTATTAACATCAACTAACAATGGAGTGTTCAAATCTATTGGAACAATACGTGGTACTTCCACAGCTTCCTCTGCATGTATTACAAGATTTGTTTCTGTACCAGTATTAACAGTTGAAATAACACTGAAACATTTTAGAGTCAATATATTAACCATTATGTATTTTCCATAGAATACATTATTATTTTGCTTATTTATACAAGTAATTTAACACAAAACTTACCCAACAGACTGAATTATGTTAGCTGGATTGATTTTATGGAAAGGAATAGCTGGCATAATGGCACTCTCTCTAAGTTTAGAAGTTAGTTCTAATATACCATTAGTAACTGGTTTACTAATATCGGCGAAAGACGATGCGAAATCTTGCTGATCTGAGACTGTGCCTAAAAATTAAGCAATATATGTACATTATTGTTTTTACACATCATTATATTTTTATAACAGTATAAGTAAAGTTAATAATAATAATTCACCAGAGGGAAATGTATTACTTTCAGGATAGTGTGCAATACGTATAATGTTCCTTTCCCCTTCCAAAATAAATATTTCATCTTTAGTACAAGCAACGTCAGTAACACGCCGTAGATCTGTTACAATAGATGTTATAGCAATGGTATGCGGATTTACAACATATATAATATCATTGCTATATGTTACTAACAAATCTTCACAAAATGGTAAGACTATGCCAAATGTTGGTTCACCACGATTCTTCTTTGTATTTTCTGGAGCAGGATTCAATAATTCTACTTCCATATGGACAGATCTAATTGCATCCTTCCAAACAAAGGATTAAGTTACTATGAAAATCAACGATAATTATAAGAAATTCAATAATAATAAACAATTTTAATATACCAAACTGAGAGATAATTCTTATTATATTTGAATGAATTTTTCAATCATATTTCTTATTAATCATTATGTAAAGCATACCTTAAATATAAGAGTTTTTAATACAGTTCCAGTTTTATCTGCTTGCCACAATCTTAAACCTGGTCTACTAGCATAAATTACTAGTTCTTGCGTATGATTTTGGCGGCAACCAAATATTGCACCCAGTCTACCTAAGCTGTAAGAAATGGTTCTTTTTTGTTTTCCTGCTAGTATACATTACATTTATGTGATGTTTAGATTAACTTTTGAAATACTAACATCTTACGTTCCTTTTGCCCTACTTGTATTACTTTGTCATTTTCATTTCTGTTTACTAATATTGTACGCAATGTTGTTGAAACTAATAATAATCCATGCTGATAATTTAGCTGTACGATGGAATATTTTTCATTTAATAGCTCAGAGGACTTAGAAAGGTGCTGTAAATGTGTAATATGTAGATAACAATAATTAATGTACTAATATAGTATATTACTATTTAACTGGTACATACCATATAAAAATCAATTTCTGTTAGTACCACTAAACCATTCTGATCTCCACTAAATAACTTCATACCATTCTTAGACCATTCAACCGTCGTTACTGTACTTTTGTGTAACCCACTTATACTATATTTCTCCACCTTGCAACAAAATAGATTATTCAATATTTTTCAACATTTCTTCTGTAAACGCAATTTTATTGTATACCATGTAATAAGAGAGATAATTGATAAAGTATATTTATGATACCTGCTTCTTCTGTTTTGGTTTTAAACTTTCAGGTAATGAATCAGGCAAATTTTTAGGTATTTGAAAAACTGTAACAACTCCATTTTCATTACCAGCTGCAACCATATAATCTACGGTTGATATGACCCGTAGGCATGTGATCTTAGAATTAACACTCTATAATAATAATTTTACTTTAATCATAGGAATTTCTCGATCTTTCATTTGTTTAAGATTATTTTAACTTAACTACTATACCTCGCATCGAAGTCTTTGAAGATCCTGTTTCTCTCTGTTGTACCAATAAATAATACCATAGTTGGTTCCTATAGCTATGAATTCAGGCACTGCATCAATGCAAGTAAAATTAATGTCATATGTAAATATGCCATTTTGAATTTTTGCAGGAATTTGTTGTAAAAGTGCAGCAAGAGGTGCCCATTCTCGTAAAGGTCCACCATCTTCACATATAGGTGTTGTCATAATGTCACTAATGATACATACAGAAGCAGTTAGAAGGCTATAATATATATACGTTGTAAAATAATCTTACTAAAATATACAATTATTATTTGATATAAATCGTCAAAATATATATATAAATATTAAAAGGCACATAAAAAATCATCTATCTTATAAATTAGGTAGCATACTTTCTCTGGAAGGTGAAAAATAGACCTTTAAGTATATATAAAAGTGACAAATCTTATCACACTAATATGCCTATAACAAGCATACATATGTACATACCTGCATGAGTCAAAACTGTAATTTACATTAACCAATTGATATCCTTATAAGAAAATGATTCAATGAACCCGGTATGACGTACGGTACAGCGTGATTATTGACAGTCTTTGCCCAATAGATTTTATTGCATCCTCCGTATTTCGTGTAAACTGTGAAAGAAAACAGCTACAATGTGATTTAAAGTATATATTTTTCTATTATATTATGCGATAATATACAATACTGGTAAATACTACAAAACTCTATACTGTATAAAATTAAAGCAGCGACTTTCAGTAGCAGATAATCAGGATTCCCCAACTCTAAGGTAAAGTATTTGCCTGACAGCCGATATCTCAGATGGCGCAGTCATACATTGGATTGATAATTTATTTCAATAAATTCTTCTGTAATTAAATTTTTCTTAACTACATAAATAATTATAATAATAACGGAGATTCTATTACCTTCGCATATTTTCTTAAAGTCTTGGGAAGTCGATGATCTTTAACGGTTGACCCGATCTGAAATCAATTTAAAAAATGTTATGCTGTTTTCAAAATAACTGTTCAGCGCGTCTATGCAGTAGCCAATCAAATAGCAGCTTCCATGACACTTCGTTGCGCGTATTTTAAATGAGTGATTCAAATACGCGTGGGTAAGATTAGTTTTTCGCGTCTACCTTGTCCCTTTTAAACATCGCCCCTTAACACCGAATATCTCTCGAGTATTGGATTTAAAGAGAAAATATATAACCCATTTGAAAATATTATCACAGACGAGGTATAAGAATAGACCTGTCATCATATGGGATTTCGTGTCCTATGTACTGAAATACTGATCGTACGAAAAAACATACGTTTTCTTAAGCCCTCTACGATATGGAGCGGAGAGTTTAGGAACGCTTTTCAACCGAATAATTGAAGTAGGTAATATCAATATATGGATAGAAAAAGATCTGTCGCGAAATATAATCTGTCGCTACTAATAAAATAGCTTATGCATTTAAGGATCTTGTGTCGCTACATCGAGATAGAGGGATTTTGTTGAAAATTTGAGAGCAACGAATTATTTATTTAAAAAAAATGCTTGCAAAATTTCAGATCATTTAGGAGAACAGTTTGTGAATTACTCAAGAATGAATTAACGTGGTCTCTTATGGAGGTATCTGAAATATCGCGACATTATAACTCAAATAAATAAATTTCGCATTGAAGTAACAGAAAGAATCTGATGAAATTTTGAGCATGATTTTTTGAAATGTAGAACAAGGTGTGTGCCAGATTTCAAAAAGATTAGGAGACGCAATGTTATTCTCAAAATTGAATAAATTATTGAAACCGTCCAATACGCCATAAGAAAAAGAAATGAGCTGCTAAATGTGGCAACATCACACTTCTTTTTCATAACATTTGGATTTCGACTTCGACCGCGCGAACTCTTCTACCGAATTCAATTTTCGGCCGATCTGCACCTTCTATGTCTCGTTCGAAAGCTAAGAGTTCAAGCTACAAGCACGTGTAACTATCATTTGGCTATGGAAATAACTTGAGGAGATATAAGCGTCTAAAGTTGAAAAAAGGAAAGTGAAAAATCAGGATTTTTGGTGCTCACTTAAACGCTTCTAGCTCCATGAATTCTCGGCCGATTCTAATGATTAGATATGCGTTAGATAGCTAGAAGTTCAACCTACAAGACGATACCTGCATGGTATGGCTATGACAATTAGAACGCAAATGGTAAGCATGCAAACTTTCGGGAGCTTAAACGACGATGATGCTGAGATTATACGGGAAAAACCCCTATCCTACGGGGTACCCTGGATCGTTCCCTTTCGAACGAGCCATCGATCAAGCCATTCGGCCGATAATTCAGGGACCTAGACGACCATTGCCAAGGCATCGATCCGAAAAAGTCGATTTTCTGACATCGAGATTTCGACTTCGACCGCGCGAACGCTTCTACCGAATGCAATTTTCGGCCGATTTGCACGTTCTATGGCTCGTTCGAAAGCTAAGACTTCAAGCTACAAGTACATGTAATTGACATTTGGTTATGGAAAAAACTTGAAGAGATATAAGCGTCTAAAGTTGAAAAAAGGAAAGTGAAAAATCAGGATTTTTGGTGCTCACTTAAACGCTTCTAGCTCCATGAATTCTCGGCCGATTCTAATGATTAGATATGCGTTAGATAGATAGAAGTTCAACCTACAAGACGATACCTGCATGGTATGGCTATGACAATTAGAACGCGAATGGTAAGCATGCAAACTTTCGGGAGCTTAAACGACGATGATGCTGAGATTATACGGGAAAAACCCCTATCCTACGGGGTACCCTGGATCGTTCCCTTTCGAACGAGCCATCGATCAAGCCATTCGGCCGATAATTCAGGGACCTAGACGACCATTTCCAAGGCATCGATCCGAAAAAGTCGATTTTCTGACATCGAGATTTCGACTTCGACCGCGCGAACTCTTCTACCGAATGCAATTTTCGGCCGATTTGCACGTTCTATGGCTCGTTCGAAAGCTAAGACTTCAAGCTACAAGTACATGTAATTGACATTTGGTTATGGAAAAAACTTGAAGAGATATAAGCGTCTAAAGTTGAAAAAAGGAAAGTGAAAAATCAGGATTTTTGGTGCTCACTTAAACGCTTCTAGCTCCATGAATTCTCGGCCGATTCTAATGATTAGATATGCGTTAGATAGATAGAAGTTCAACCTACAAGACGATACCTGCATGGTATGGCTATGACAATTAGAACGCGAATGGTAAGCATGCAAACTTTCGGGAGCTTAAACGACGATGATGCTGAGATTATACGGGAAAAACCCCTATCCTACGGGGTACCCTGGATCGTTCCCTTTCGAACGAGCCATCGATCAAGCCATTCGGCCGATAATTCAGGGACCTAGACGACCATTTCCAAGGCATCGATCCGAAAAAGTCGATTTTCTGACATCGAGATTTCGACTTCGACCGCGCGAACTCTTCTACCGAATGCAATTTTCGGCCGATTTGCACGTTCTATGGCTCGTTCGAAAGCTAAGACTTCAAGCTACAAGTACATGTAATTGACATTTGGTTATGGAAAAAACTTGAAGAGATATAAGCGTCTAAAGTTGAAAAAAGGAAAGTGAAAAATCAGGATTTTTGGTGCTCACTTAAACGCTTCTAGCTCCATGAATTCTCGGCCGATTCTAATGATTAGATATGCGTTAGATAGATAGAAGTTCAACCTACAAGACGATACCTGCATGGTATGGCTATGACAATTAGAACGCGAATGGTAAGCATGCAAACTTTCGGGAGCTTAAACGACGATGATGCTGAGATTATACGGGAAAAACCCCTATCCTACGGGGTACCCTGGATCGTTCCCTTTCGAACGAGCCATCGATCAAGCCATTCGGCCGATAATTCAGGGACCTAGACGACCATTGCCAAGGCATCGATCCGAAAAAGTCGATTTTCTGACATCGAGATTTCGACTTCGACCGCGCGAACGCTTCTACCGAATGCAATTTTCGGCCGATTTGCACGTTCTATGGCTCGTTCGAAAGCTAAGACTTCAAGCTACAAGTACATGTAATTGACATTTGGTTATGGAAAAAACTTGAAGAGATATAAGCGTCTAAAGTTGAAAAAAGGAAAGTGAAAAATCAGGATTTTTGGTGCTCACTTAAACGCTTCTAGCTCCATGAATTCTCGGCCGATTCTAATGATTAGATATGCGTTAGATAGATAGAAGTTCAACCTACAAGACGATACCTGCATGGTATGGCTATGACAATTAGAACGCGAATGGTAAGCATGCAAACTTTCGGGAGCTTAAACGACGATGATGCTGAGATTATACGGGAAAAACCCCTATCCTACGGGGTACCCTGGATCGTTCCCTTTCGAACGAGCCATCGATCAAGCCATTCGGCCGATAATTCAGGGACCTAGACGACCATTTCCAAGGCATCGATCCGAAAAAGTCGATTTTCTGACATCGAGATTTCGACTTCGACCGCGCGAACTCTTCTACCGAATGCAATTTTCGGCCGATTTGCACGTTCTATGGCTCGTTCGAAAGCTAAGACTTCAAGCTACAAGTACATGTAATTGACATTTGGTTATGGAAAAAACTTGAAGAGATATAAGCGTCTAAAGTTGAAAAAAGGAAAGTGAAAAATCAGGATTTTTGGTGCTCACTTAAACGCTTCTAGCTCCATGAATTCTCGGCCGATTCTAATGATTAGATATGCGTTAGATAGATAGAAGTTCAACCTACAAGACGATACCTGCATGGTATGGCTATGACAATTAGAACGCGAATGGTAAGCATGCAAACTTTCGGGAGCTTAAACGACGATGATGCTGAGATTATACGGGAAAAACCCCTATCCTACGGGGTACCCTGGATCGTTCCCTTTCGAACGAGCCATCGATCAAGCCATTCGGCCGATAATTCAGGGACCTAGACGACCATTTTCAAGGCATCGATCCGAAAAAGTCGATTTTCTGACATCGAGATTTCGACTTCGACCGCGCGAACTCTTCTACCGAATGCAATTTTCGGCCGATTTGCACGTTCTATGGCTCGTTCGAAAGCTAAGACTTCAAGCTACAAGTACATGTAATTGACATTTGGTTATGGAAAAAACTTGAAGAGATATAAGCGTCTAAAGTTGAAAAAAGGAAAGTGAAAAATCAGGATTTTTGGTGCTCACTTAAACGCTTCTAGCTCCATGAATTCTCGGCCGATTCTAATGATTAGATATGCGTTAGATAGATAGAAGTTCAACCTACAAGACGATACCTGCATGGTATGGCTATGACAATTAGAACGCAAATGGTAAGCATGCAAACTTTCGGGAGCTTAAACGACGATGATGCTGAGATTATACGGGAAAAACCCCTATCCTACGGGGTACCCTGGATCGTTCCCTTTCGAACGAGCCATCGATCAAGCCATTCGGCCGATAATTCAGGGACCTAGACGACCATTTCCAAGGCATCGATCCGAAAAAGTCGATTTTCTGACATCGAGATTTCGACTTCGACCGCGCGAACGCTTCTACCGAATGCAATTTTCGGCCGATTTGCACGTTCTATGGCTCGTTCGAAAGCTAAGACTTCAAGCTACAAGTACATGTAATTGACATTTGGTTATGGAAAAAACTTGAAGAGATATAAGCGTCTAAAGTTGAAAAAAGGAAAGTGAAAAATCAGGATTTTTGGTGCTCACTTAAACGCTTCTAGCTCCATGAATTCTCGGCCGATTCTAATGATTAGATATGCGTTAGATAGATAGAAGTTCAACCTACAAGACGATACCTGCATGGTATGGCTATGACAATTAGAACGCAAATGGTAAGCATGCAAACTTTCGGGAGCTTAAACGACGATGATGCTGAGATTATACGGGAAAAACCCCTATCCTACGGGGTACCCTGGATCGTTCCCTTTCGAACGAGCCATCGATCAAGCCATTCGGCCGATAATTCAGGGACCTAGACGACCATTTCCAAGGCATCGATCCGAAAAAGTCGATTTTCTGACATCGAGATTTCGACTTCGACCGCGCGAACTCTTCTACCGAATTCAATTTTCGGCCGATCTGCACCTTCTATGTCTCGTTCGAAAGCTAAGAGTTCAAGCTACAAGCACGTGTAACTATCATTTGGCTATGGAAATAACTTGAGGAGATATAAGCGTCTAAAGTTGAAAAAAGGAAAGTGAAAAATCAGGATTTTTGGTGCTCACTTAAACGCTTCTAGCTCCATGAATTCTCGGCCGATTCTAATGATTAGATATGCGTTAGATAGATAGAAGTTCAACCTACAAGACGATACCTGCATGGTATGGCTATGACAATTAGAACGCAAATGGTAAGCATGCAAACTTTCGGGAGCTTAAACGACGATGATGCTGAGATTATACGGGAAAAACCCCTATCCTACGGGGTACCCTGGATCGTTCCCTTTCGAACGAGCCATCGATCAAGCCATTCGGCCGATAATTCAGGGACCTAGACGACCATTTCCAAGGCATCGATCCGAAAAAGTCGATTTTCTGACATCGAGATTTCGACTTCGACCGCGCGAACGCTTCTACCGAATGCAATTTTCGGCCGATTTGCACGTTCTATGGCTCGTTCGAAAGCTAAGACTTCAAGCTACAAGTACATGTAATTGACATTTGGTTATGGAAAAAACTTGAAGAGATATAAGCGTCTAAAGTTGAAAAAAGGAAAGTGAAAAATCAGGATTTTTGGTGCTCACTTAAACGCTTCTAGCTCCATGAATTCTCGGCCGATTCTAATGATTAGATATGCGTTAGATAGATAGAAGTTCAACCTACAAGACGATACCTGCATGGTATGGCTATGACAATTAGAACGCAAATGGTAAGCATGCAAACTTTCGGGAGCTTAAACGACGATGATGCTGAGATTATACGGGAAAAACCCCTATCCTACGGGGTACCCTGGATCGTTCCCTTTCGAACGAGCCATCGATCAAGCCATTCGGCCGATAATTCAGGGACCTAGACGACCATTTCCAAGGCATCGATCCGAAAAAGTCGATTTTCTGACATCGAGATTTCGACTTCGACCGCGCGAACTCTTCTACCGAATTCAATTTTCGGCCGATCTGCACCTTCTATGTCTCGTTCGAAAGCTAAGAGTTCAAGCTACAAGCACGTGTAACTATCATTTGGCTCTGGAAATAACTTGAGGAGATATAAGCGTCTAAAGTTGAAAAAAGGAAAGTGAAAAATCAGGATTTTTGGTGCTCACTTAAACGCTTCTAGCTCCATGAATTCTCGGCCGATTCTAATGATTAGATATGCGTTAGATAGATAGAAGTTCAACCTACAAGACGATACCTGCATGGTATGGCTATGACAATTAGAACGCAAATGGTAAGCATGCAAACTTTCGGGAGCTTAAACGACGATGATGCTGAGATTATACGGGAAAAACCCCTATCCTACGGGGTACCCTGGATCGTTCCCTTTCGAACGAGCCATCGATCAAGCCATTCGGCCGATAATTCAGGGACCTAGACGACCATTTCCAAGGCATCGATCCGAAAAAGTCGATTTTCTGACATCGAGATTTCGACTTCGACCGCGCGAACTCTTCTACCGAATTCAATTTTCGGCCGATCTGCACGTTCTATGGCTCGTTCGAAAGCTAAGAGTTCAAGCTACAAGCACGTGTAACTATCATTTGGCTGTGGAAATAACTTGAGGAGATATAAGCGTCTAAAGTTGAAAAAAGGAAAGTGAAAAATCAGGATTTTTGGTGCTCACTTAAACGCTTCTAGCTCCATGAATTCTCGGCCGATTCTAATGATTAGATATGCGTTAGATAGATAGAAGTTCAACCTACAAGACGATACCTGCATGGTATGGCTATGACAATTAGAACGCAAATGGTAAGCATGCAAACTTTCGGGAGCTTAAACGACGATGATGCTGAGATTATACGGGAAAAACCCCTATCCTACGGGGTACCCTGGATCGTTCCCTTTCGAACGAGCCATCGATCAAGCCATTCGGCCGATAATTCAGGGACCTAGACGACCATTTCCAAGGCATCGATCCGAAAAAGTCGATTTTCTGACATCGAGATTTCGACTTCGACCGCGCGAACGCTTCTACCGAATGCAATTTTCGGCCGATTTGCACGTTCTATGGCTCGTTCGAAAGCTAAGACTTCAAGCTACAAGTACATGTAATTGACATTTGGTTATGGAAATAACTTGAGGAGATATAAGCGTCTAAAGTTGAAAAAAGGAAAGTGAAAAATCAGGATTTTTGGTGCTCACTTAAACGCTTCTAGCTCCATGAATTCTCGGCCGATTCTAATGATTAGATATGCGTTAGATAGATAGAAGTTCAACCTACAAGACGATACCTGCATGGTATGGCTATGACAATTAGAACGCAAATGGTAAGCATGCAAACTTTCGGGAGCTTAAACGACGATGATGCTGAGATTATACGGGAAAAACCCCTATCCTACGGGGTACCCTGGATCGTTCCCTTTCGAACGAGCCATCGATCAAGCCATTCGGCCGATAATTCAGGGACCTAGACGACCATTTCCAAGGCATCGATCCGAAAAAGTCGATTTTCTGACATCGAGATTTCGACTTCGACCGCGCGAACGCTTCTACCGAATGCAATTTTCGGCCGATTTGCACGTTCTATGGCTCGTTCGAAAGCTAAGACTTCAAGCTACAAGTACATGTAATTGACATTTGGTTATGGAAAAAACTTGAAGAGATATAAGCGTCTAAAGTTGAAAAAAGGAAAGTGAAAAATCAGGATTTTTGGTGCTCACTTAAACGCTTCTAGCTCCATGAATTCTCGGCCGATTCTAATGATTAGATATGCGTTAGATAGATAGAAGTTCAACCTACAAGACGATACCTGCATGGTATGGCTATGACAATTAGAACGCGAATGGTAAGCATGCAAACTTTCGGGAGCTTAAACGACGATGATGCTGAGATTATACGGGAAAAACCCCTATCCTACGGGGTACCCTGGATCGTTCCCTTTCGAACGAGCCATCGATCAAGCCATTCGGCCGATAATTCAGGGACCTAGACGACCATTTCCAAGGCATCGATCCGAAAAAGTCGATTTTCTGACATCGAGATTTCGACTTCGACCGCGCGAACTCTTCTACCGAATTCAATTTTCGGCCGATCTGCACCTTCTATGTCTCGTTCGAAAGCTAAGAGTTCAAGCTACAAGCACGTGTAACTATCATTTGGCTATGGAAATAACTTGAGGAGATATAAGCGTCTAAAGTTGAAAAAAGGAAAGTGAAAAATCAGGATTTTTGGTGCTCACTTAAACGCTTCTAGCTCCATGAATTCTCGGCCGATTCTAATGATTAGATATGCGTTAGATAGATAGAAGTTCAACCTACAAGACGATACCTGCATGGTATGGCTATGACAATTAGAACGCAAATGGTAAGCATGCAAACTTTCGGGAGCTTAAACGACGATGATGCTGAGATTATACGGGAAAAACCCCTATCCTACGGGGTACCCTGGATCGTTCCCTTTCGAACGAGCCATCGATCAAGCCATTCGGCCGATAATTCAGGGACCTAGACGACCATTTCCAAGGCATCGATCCGAAAAAGTCGATTTTCTGACATCGAGATTTCGACTTCGACCGCGCGAACTCTTCTACCGAATTCAATTTTCGGCCGATCTGCACGTTCTATGGCTCGTTCGAAAGCTAAGAGTTCAAGCTACAAGCACGTGTAACTATCATTTGGCTGTGGAAATAACTTGAGGAGATATAAGCGTCTAAAGTTGAAAAAAGGAAAGTGAAAAATCAGGATTTTTGGTGCTCACTTAAACGCTTCTAGCTCCATGAATTCTCGGCCGATTCTAATGATTAGATATGCGTTAGATAGATAGAAGTTCAACCTACAAGACGATACCTGCATGGTATGGCTATGACAATTAGAACGCAAATGGTAAGCATGCAAACTTTCGGGAGCTTAAACGACGATGATGCTGAGATTATACGGGAAAAACCCCTATCCTACGGGGTACCCTGGATCGTTCCCTTTCGAACGAGCCATCGATCAAGCCATTCGGCCGATAATTCAGGGACCTAGACGACCATTTCCAAGGCATCGATCCGAAAAAGTCGATTTTCTGACATCGAGATTTCGACTTCGACCGCGCGAACGCTTCTACCGAATGCAATTTTCGGCCGATTTGCACGTTCTATGGCTCGTTCGAAAGCTAAGACTTCAAGCTACAAGTACATGTAATTGACATTTGGTTATGGAAAAAACTTGAAGAGATATAAGCGTCTAAAGTTGAAAAAAGGAAAGTGAAAAATCAGGATTTTTGGTGCTCACTTAAACGCTTCTAGCTCCATGAATTCTCGGCCGATTCTAATGATTAGATATGCGTTAGATAGATAGAAGTTCAACCTACAAGACGATACCTGCATGGTATGGCTATGACAATTAGAACGCAAATGGTAAGCATGCAAACTTTCGGGAGCTTAAACGACGATGATGCTGAGATTATACGGGAAAAACCCCTATCCTACGGGGTACCCTGGATCGTTCCCTTTCGAACGAGCCATCGATCAAGCCATTCGGCCGATAATTCAGGGACCTAGACGACCATTTCCAAGGCATCGATCCGAAAAAGTCGATTTTCTGACATCGAGATTTCGACTTCGACCGCGCGAACTCTTCTACCGAATTCAATTTTCGGCCGATCTGCACCTTCTATGTCTCGTTCGAAAGCTAAGAGTTCAAGCTACAAGCACGTGTAACTATCATTTGGCTATGGAAATAACTTGAGGAGATATAAGCGTCTAAAGTTGAAAAAAGGAAAGTGAAAAATCAGGATTTTTGGTGCTCACTTAAACGCTTCTAGCTCCATGAATTCTCGGCCGATTCTAATGATTAGATATGCATTAGATAGATAGAAGTTCAACCTACAAGACGATACCTGCATGGTATGGCTATGACAATTAGAACGCGAATGGTAAGCATGCAAACTTTCGGGAGCTTAAACGACGATGATGCTGAGATTATACGGGAAAAACCCCTATCCTACGGGGTACCCTGGATCGTTCCCTTTCGAACGAGCCATCGATCAAGCCATTCGGCCGATAATTCAGGGACCTAGACGACCATTTCCAAGGCATCGATCCGAAAAAGTCGATTTTCTGACATCGAGATTTCGACTTCGACCGCGCGAACTCTTCTACCGAATTCAATTTTCGGCCGATCTGCACGTTCTATGGCTCGTTCGAAAGCTAAGAGTTCAAGCTACAAGCACGTGTAACTATCATTTGGCTATGGAAATAACTTGAGGAGATATAAGCGTCTAAAGTTGAAAAAAGGAAAGTGAAAAATCAGGATTTTTGGTGCTCACTTAAACGCTTCTAGCTCCATGAATTCTCGGCCGATTCTAATGATTAGATATGCGTTAGATAGATAGAAGTTCAACCTACAAGACGATACCTGCATGGTATGGCTATGACAATTAGAACGCAAATGGTAAGCTGCAAACTTTCGGGAGCTTAAACGACGATGATGCTGAGATTATACGGGAAAAACCCCTATCCTACGGGGTACCCTGGATCGTTCCCTTTCGAACGAGCCATCGATCAAGCCATTCGGCCGATAATTCAGGGACCTAGACGACCATTTCCAAGGCATCGATCCGAAAAAGTCGATTTTCTGACATCGAGATTTCGACTTCGACCGCGCGAACTCTTCTACCGAATTCAATTTTCGGCCGATCTGCACGTTCTATGGCTCGTTCGAAAGCTAAGAGTTCAAGCTACAAGCACGTGTAACTATCATTTGGCTATGGAAATAACTTGAGGAGATATAAGCGTCTAAAGTTGAAAAAAGGAAAGTGAAAAATCAGGATTTTTGGTGCTCACTTAAACGCTTCTAGCTCCATGAATTCTCGGCCGATTCTAATGATTAGATATGCGTTAGATAGATAGAAGTTCAACCTACAAGACGATACCTGCATGGTATGGCTATGACAATTAGAACGCAAATGGTAAGCATGCAAACTTTCGGGAGCTTAAACGACGATGATGCTGAGATTATACGGGAAAAACCCCTATCCTACGGGGTACCCTGGATCGTTCCCTTTCGAACGAGCCATCGATCAAGCCATTCGGCCGATAATTCAGGGACCTAGACGACCATTTCCAAGGCATCGATCCGAAAAAGTCGATTTTCTGACATCGAGATTTCGACTTCGACCGCGCGAACTCTTCTACCGAATTCAATTTTCGGCCGATCTGCACCTTCTATGTCTCGTTCGAAAGCTAAGAGTTTAAGCTACAAGCACGTGTAACTATCATTTGGCTATGGAAATAACTTGAGGAGATATAAGCGTCTAAAGTTGAAAAAAGGAAAGTGAAAAATCAGGATTTTTGGTGCTCACTTAAACGCTTCTAGCTCCATGAATTCTCGGCCGATTCTAATGATTAGATATGCGTTAGATAGATAGAAGTTCAACCTACAAGACGATACCTGCATGGTATGGCTATGACAATTAGAACGCAAATGGTAAGCATGCAAACTTTCGGGAGCTTAAACGACGATGATGCTGAGATTATACGGGAAAAACCCCTATCCTACGGGGTACCCTGGATCGTTCCCTTTCGAACGAGCCATCGATCAAGCCATTCGGCCGATAATTCAGGGACCTAGACGACCATTTCCAAGGCATCGATCCGAAAAAGTCGATTTTCTGACATCGAGATTTCGACTTCGACCGCGCGAACGCTTCTACCGAATGCAATTTTCGGCCGATTTGCACGTTCTATGGCTCGTTCGAAAGCTAAGACTTCAAGCTACAAGTACATGTAATTGACATTTGGTTATGGAAAAAACTTGAAGAGATATAAGCGTCTAAAGTTGAAAAAAGGAAAGTGAAAAATCAGGATTTTTGGTGCTCACTTAAACGCTTCTAGCTCCATGAATTCTCGGCCGATTCTAATGATTAGATATGCGTTAGATAGATAGAAGTTCAACCTACAAGACGATACCTGCATGGTATGGCTATGACAATTAGAACGCAAATGGTAAGCATGCAAACTTTCGGGAGCTTAAACGACGATGATGCTGAGATTATACGGGAAAAACCCCTATCCTACGGGGTACCCTGGATCGTTCCCTTTCGAACGAGCCATCGATCAAGCCATTCGGCCGATAATTCAGGGACCTAGACGACCATTTCCAAGGCATCGATCCGAAAAAGTCGATTTTCTGACATCGAGATTTCGACTTCGACCGCGCGAACTCTTCTACCGAATTCAATTTTCGGCCGATCTGCACGTTCTATGTCTCGTTCGAAAGCTAAGAGTTCAAGCTACAAGCACGTGTAACTATCATTTGGCTATGGAAATAACTTGAGGAGATATAAGCGTCTAAAGTTGAAAAAAGGAAAGTGAAAAATCAGGATTTTTGGTGCTCACTTAAACGCTTCTAGCTCCATGAATTCTCGGCCGATTCTAATGATTAGATATGCGTTAGATAGATAGAAGTTCAACCTACAAGACGATACCTGCATGGTATGGCTATGACAATTAGAACGCAAATGGTAAGCATGCAAACTTTCGGGAGCTTAAACGACGATGATGCTGAGATTATACGGGAAAAACCCCTATCCTACGGGGTACCCTGGATCGTTCCCTTTCGAACGAGCCATCGATCAAGCCATTCGGCCGATAATTCAGGGACCTAGACGACCATTTCCAAGGCATCGATCCGAAAAAGTCGATTTTCTGACATCGAGATTTCGACTTCGACCGCGCGAACGCTTCTACCGAATGCAATTTTCGGCCGATTTGCACGTTCTATGGCTCGTTCGAAAGCTAAGACTTCAAGCTACAAGTACATGTAATTGACATTTGGTTATGGAAAAAACTTGAAGAGATATAAGCGTCTAAAGTTGAAAAAAGGAAAGTGAAAAATCAGGATTTTTGGTGCTCACTTAAACGCTTCTAGCTCCATGAATTCTCGGCCGATTCTAATGATTAGATATGCGTTAGATAGATAGAAGTTCAACCTACAAGACGATACCTGCATGGTATGGCTATGACAATTAGAACGCAAATGGTAAGCATGCAAACTTTCGGGAGCTTAAACGACGATGATGCTGAGATTATACGGGAAAAACCCCTATCCTACGGGGTACCCTGGATCGTTCCCTTTCGAACGAGCCATCGATCAAGCCATTCGGCCGATAATTCAGGGACCTAGACGACCATTTCCAAGGCATCGATCCGAAAAAGTCGATTTTCTGACATCGAGATTTCGACTTCGACCGCGCGAACGCTTCTACCGAATGCAATTTTCGGCCGATTTGCACGTTCTATGGCTCGTTCGAAAGCTAAGACTTCAAGCTACAAGTACATGTAATTGACATTTGGTTATGGAAAAAACTTGAAGAGATATAAGCGTCTAAAGTTGAAAAAAGGAAAGTGAAAAATCAGGATTTTTGGTGCTCACTTAAACGCTTCTAGCTCCATGAATTCTCGGCCGATTCTAATGATTAGATATGCGTTAGATAGATAGAAGTTCAACCTACAAGACGATACCTGCATGGTATGGCTATGACAATTAGAACGCAAATGGTAAGCATGCAAACTTTCGGGAGCTTAAACGACGATGATGCTGAGATTATACGGGAAAAACCCCTATCCTACGGGGTACCCTGGATCGTTCCCTTTCGAACGAGCCATCGATCAAGCCATTCGGCCGATAATTCAGGGACCTAGACGACCATTTCCAAGGCATCGATCCGAAAAAGTCGATTTTCTGACATCGAGATTTCGACTTCGACCGCGCGAACGCTTCTACCGAATGCAATTTTCGGCCGATTTGCACGTTCTATGGCTCGTTCGAAAGCTAAGACTTCAAGCTACAAGTACATGTAATTGACATTTGGTTATGGAAAAAACTTGAAGAGATATAAGCGTCTAAAGTTGAAAAAAGGAAAGTGAAAAATCAGGATTTTTGGTGCTCACTTAAACGCTTCTAGCTCCATGAATTCTCGGCCGATTCTAATGATTAGATATGCGTTAGATAGATAGAAGTTCAACCTACAAGACGATACCTGCATGGTATGGCTATGACAATTAGAACGCAAATGGTAAGCATGCAAACTTTCGGGAGCTTAAACGACGATGATGCTGAGATTATACGGGAAAAACCCCTATCCTACGGGGTACCCTGGATCGTTCCCTTTCGAACGAGCCATCGATCAAGCCATTCGGCCGATAATTCAGGGACCTAGACGACCATTTCCAAGGCATCGATCCGAAAAAGTCGATTTTCTGACATCGAGATTTCGACTTCGACCGCGCGAACGCTTCTACCGAATGCAATTTTCGGCCGATTTGCACGTTCTATGGCTCGTTCGAAAGCTAAGACTTCAAGCTACAAGTACATGTAATTGACATTTGGTTATGGAAAAAACTTGAAGAGATATAAGCGTCTAAAGTTGAAAAAAGGAAAGTGAAAAATCAGGATTTTTGGTGCTCACTTAAACGCTTCTAGCTCCATGAATTCTCGGCCGATTCTAATGATTAGATATGCATTAGATAGATAGAAGTTCAACCTACAAGACGATACCTGCATGGTATGGCTATGACAATTAGAACGCGAATGGTAAGCATGCAAACTTTCGGGAGCTTAAACGACGATGATGCTGAGATTATACGGGAAAAACCCCTATCCTACGGGGTACCCTGGATCGTTCCCTTTCGAACGAGCCATCGATCAAGCCATTCGGCCGATAATTCAGGGACCTAGACGACCATTTCCAAGGCATCGATCCGAAAAAGTCGATTTTCTGACATCGAGATTTCGACTTCGACCGCGCGAACTCTTCTACCGAATTCAATTTTCGGCCGATCTGCACGTTCTATGTCTCGTTCGAAAGCTAAGAGTTCAAGCTACAAGCACGTGTAACTATCATTTGGCTATGGAAATAACTTGAGGAGATATAAGCGTCTAAAGTTGAAAAAAGGAAAGTGAAAAATCAGGATTTTTGGTGCTCACTTAAACGCTTCTAGCTCCATGAATTCTCGGCCGATTCTAATGATTAGATATGCGTTAGATAGATAGAAGTTCAACCTACAAGACGATACCTGCATGGTATGGCTATGACAATTAGAACGCAAATGGTAAGCATGCAAACTTTCGGGAGCTTAAACGACGATGATGCTGAGATTATACGGGAAAAACCCCTATCCTACGGGGTACCCTGGATCGTTCCCTTTCGAACGAGCCATCGATCAAGCCATTCGGCCGATAATTCAGGGACCTAGACGACCATTTCCAAGGCATCGATCCGAAAAAGTCGATTTTCTGACATCGAGATTTCGACTTCGACCGCGCGAACTCTTCTACCGAATTCAATTTTCGGCCGATCTGCACCTTCTATGTCTCGTTCGAAAGCTAAGAGTTCAAGCTACAAGCACGTGTAACTATCATTTGGCTATGGAAATAACTTGAGGAGATATAAGCGTCTAAAGTTGAAAAAAGGAAAGTGAAAAATCAGGATTTTTGGTGCTCACTTAAACGCTTCTAGCTCCATGAATTCTCGGCCGATTCTAATGATTAGATATGCGTTAGATAGATAGAAGTTCAACCTACAAGACGATACCTGCATGGTATGGCTATGACAATTAGAACGCAAATGGTAAGCATGCAAACTTTCGGGAGCTTAAACGACGATGATGCTGAGATTATACGGGAAAAACCCCTATCCTACGGGGTACCCTGGATCGTTCCCTTTCGAACGAGCCATCGATCAAGCCATTCGGCCGATAATTCAGGGACCTAGACGACCATTTCCAAGGCATCGATCCGAAAAAGTCGATTTTCTGACATCGAGATTTCGACTTCGACCGCGCGAACGCTTCTACCGAATGCAATTTTCGGCCGATTTGCACGTTCTATGGCTCGTTCGAAAGCTAAGACTTCAAGCTACAAGTACATGTAATTGACATTTGGTTATGGAAAAAACTTGAAGAGATATAAGCGTCTAAAGTTGAAAAAAGGAAAGTGAAAAATCAGGATTTTTGGTGCTCACTTAAACGCTTCTAGCTCCATGAATTCTCGGCCGATTCTAATGATTAGATATGCATTAGATAGATAGAAGTTCAACCTACAAGACGATACCTGCATGGTATGGCTATGACAATTAGAACGCGAATGGTAAGCATGCAAACTTTCGGGAGCTTAAACGACGATGATGCTGAGATTATACGGGAAAAACCCCTATCCTACGGGGTACCCTGGATCGTTCCCTTTCGAACGAGCCATCGATCAAGCCATTCGGCCGATAATTCAGGGACCTAGACGACCATTTCCAAGGCATCGATCCGAAAAAGTCGATTTTCTGACATCGAGATTTCGACTTCGACCGCGCGAACGCTTCTACCGAATGCAATTTTCGGCCGATTTGCACGTTCTATGGCTCGTTCGAAAGCTAAGAGTTCAAGCTACAAGCACGTGTAACTATCATTTGGCTATGGAAATAACTTGAGGAGATATAAGCGTCTAAAGTTGAAAAAAGGAAAGTGAAAAATCAGGATTTTTGGTGCTCACTTAAACGCTTCTAGCTCCATGAATTCTCGGCCGATTCTAATGATTAGATATGCGTTAGATAGATAGAAGTTCAACCTACAAGACGATACCTGCATGGTATGGCTATGACAATTAGAACGCAAATGGTAAGCATGCAAACTTTCGGGAGCTTAAACGACGATGATGCTGAGATTATACGGGAAAAACCCCTATCCTACGGGGTACCCTGGATCGTTCCCTTTCGAACGAGCCATCGATCAAGCCATTCGGCCGATAATTCAGGGACCTAGACGACCATTTCCAAGGCATCGATCCGAAAAAGTCGATTTTCTGACATCGAGATTTCGACTTCGACCGCGCGAACTCTTCTACCGAATTCAATTTTCGGCCGATCTGCACCTTCTATGTCTCGTTCGAAAGCTAAGAGTTCAAGCTACAAGCACGTGTAACTATCATTTGGCTATGGAAATAACTTGAGGAGATATAAGCGTCTAAAGTTGAAAAAAGGAAAGTGAAAAATCAGGATTTTTGGTGCTCACTTAAACGCTTCTAGCTCCATGAATTCTCGGCCGATTCTAATGATTAGATATGCGTTAGATAGATAGAAGTTCAACCTACAAGACGATACCTGCATGGTATGGCTATGACAATTAGAACGCAAATGGTAAGCATGCAAACTTTCGGGAGCTTAAACGACGATGATGCTGAGATTATACGGGAAAAACCCCTATCCTACGGGGTACCCTGGATCGTTCCCTTTCGAACGAGCCATCGATCAAGCCATTCGGCCGATAATTCAGGGACCTAGACGACCATTTCCAAGGCATCGATCCGAAAAAGTCGATTTTCTGACATCGAGATTTCGACTTCGACCGCGCGAACGCTTCTACCGAATGCAATTTTCGGCCGATTTGCACGTTCTATGGCTCGTTCGAAAGCTAAGACTTCAAGCTACAAGTACATGTAATTGACATTTGGTTATGGAAAAAACTTGAAGAGATATAAGCGTCTAAAGTTGAAAAAAGGAAAGTGAAAAATCAGGATTTTTGGTGCTCACTTAAACGCTTCTAGCTCCATGAATTCTCGGCCGATTCTAATGATTAGATATGCGTTAGATAGATAGAAGTTCAACCTACAAGACGATACCTGCATGGTATGGCTATGACAATTAGAACGCAAATGGTAAGCATGCAAACTTTCGGGAGCTTAAACGACGATGATGCTGAGATTATACGGGAAAAACCCCTATCCTACGGGGTACCCTGGATCGTTCCCTTTCGAACGAGCCATCGATCAAGCCATTCGGCCGATAATTCAGGGACCTAGACGACCATTTCCAAGGCATCGATCCGAAAAAGTCGATTTTCTGACATCGAGATTTCGACTTCGACCGCGCGAACGCTTCTACCGAATGCAATTTTCGGCCGATTTGCACGTTCTATGGCTCGTTCGAAAGCTAAGACTTCAAGCTACAAGTACATGTAATTGACATTTGGTTATGGAAAAAACTTGAAGAGATATAAGCGTCTAAAGTTGAAAAAAGGAAAGTGAAAAATCAGGATTTTTGGTGCTCACTTAAACGCTTCTAGCTCCATGAATTCTCGGCCGATTCTAATGATTAGATATGCGTTAGATAGATAGAAGTTCAACCTACAAGACGATACCTGCATGGTATGGCTATGACAATTAGAACGCAAATGGTAAGCATGCAAACTTTCGGGAGCTTAAACGACGATGATGCTGAGATTATACGGGAAAAACCCCTATCCTACGGGGTACCCTGGATCGTTCCCTTTCGAACGAGCCATCGATCAAGCCATTCGGCCGATAATTCAGGGACCTAGACGACCATTTCCAAGGCATCGATCCGAAAAAGTCGATTTTCTGACATCGAGATTTCGACTTCGACCGCGCGAACGCTTCTACCGAATGCAATTTTCGGCCGATTTGCACGTTCTATGGCTCGTTCGAAAGCTAAGACTTCAAGCTACAAGTACATGTAATTGACATTTGGTTATGGAAAAAACTTGAAGAGATATAAGCGTCTAAAGTTGAAAAAAGGAAAGTGAAAAATCAGGATTTTTGGTGCTCACTTAAACGCTTCTAGCTCCATGAATTCTCGGCCGATTCTAATGATTAGATATGCGTTAGATAGATAGAAGTTCAACCTACAAGACGATACCTGCATGGTATGGCTATGACAATTAGAACGCAAATGGTAAGCATGCAAACTTTCGGGAGCTTAAACGACGATGATGCTGAGATTATACGGGAAAAACCCCTATCCTACGGGGTACCCTGGATCGTTCCCTTTCGAACGAGCCATCGATCAAGCCATTCGGCCGATAATTCAGGGACCTAGACGACCATTTCCAAGGCATCGATCCGAAAAAGTCGATTTTCTGACATCGAGATTTCGACTTCGACCGCGCGAACTCTTCTACCGAATGCAATTTTCGGCCGATTTGCACGTTCTATGGCTCGTTCGAAAGCTAAGACTTCAAGCTACAAGTACATGTAATTGACATTTGGTTATGGAAAAAACTTGAAGAGATATAAGCGTCTAAAGTTGAAAAAAGGAAAGTGAAAAATCAGGATTTTTGGTGCTCACTTAAACGCTTCTAGCTCCATGAATTCTCGGCCGATTCTAATGATTAGATATGCGTTAGATAGATAGAAGTTCAACCTACAAGACGATACCTGCATGGTATGGCTATGACAATTAGAACGCAAATGGTAAGCATGCAAACTTTCGGGAGCTTAAACGACGATGATGCTGAGATTATACGGGAAAAACCCCTATCCTACGGGGTACCCTGGATCGTTCCCTTTCGAACGAGCCATCGATCAAGCCATTCGGCCGATAATTCAGGGACCTAGACGACCATTTCCAAGGCATCGATCCGAAAAAGTCGATTTTCTGACATCGAGATTTCGACTTCGACCGCGCGAACGCTTCTACCGAATGCAATTTTCGGCCGATTTGCACGTTCTATGGCTCGTTCGAAAGCTAAGACTTCAAGCTACAAGTACATGTAATTGACATTTGGTTATGGAAAAAACTTGAAGAGATATAAGCGTCTAAAGTTGAAAAAAGGAAAGTGAAAAATCAGGATTTTTGGTGCTCACTTAAACGCTTCTAGCTCCATGAATTCTCGGCCGATTCTAATGATTAGATATGCGTTAGATAGATAGAAGTTCAACCTACAAGACGATACCTGCATGGTATGGCTATGACAATTAGAACGCAAATGGTAAGCATGCAAACTTTCGGGAGCTTAAACGACGATGATGCTGAGATTATACGGGAAAAACCCCTATCCTACGGGGTACCCTGGATCGTTCCCTTTCGAACGAGCCATCGATCAAGCCATTCGGCCGATAATTCAGGGACCTAGACGACCATTTCCAAGGCATCGATCCGAAAAAGTCGATTTTCTGACATCGAGATTTCGACTTCGACCGCGCGAACTCTTCTACCGAATTCAATTTTCGGCCGATCTGCACCTTCTATGTCTCGTTCGAAAGCTAAGAGTTCAAGCTACAAGCACGTGTAACTATCATTTGGCTATGGAAATAACTTGAGGAGATATAAGCGTCTAAAGTTGAAAAAAGGAAAGTGAAAAATCAGGATTTTTGGTGCTCACTTAAACGCTTCTAGCTCCATGAATTCTCGGCCGATTCTAATGATTAGATATGCGTTAGATAGATAGAAGTTCAACCTACAAGACGATACCTGCATGGTATGGCTATGACAATTAGAACGCAAATGGTAAGCATGCAAACTTTCGGGAGCTTAAACGACGATGATGCTGAGATTATACGGGAAAAACCCCTATCCTACGGGGTACCCTGGATCGTTCCCTTTCGAACGAGCCATCGATCAAGCCATTCGGCCGATAATTCAGGGACCTAGACGACCATTTCCAAGGCATCGATCCGAAAAAGTCGATTTTCTGACATCGAGATTTCGACTTCGACCGCGCGAACGCTTCTACCGAATGCAATTTTCGGCCGATTTGCACGTTCTATGGCTCGTTCGAAAGCTAAGACTTCAAGCTACAAGTACATGTAATTGACATTTGGTTATGGAAAAAACTTGAAGAGATATAAGCGTCTAAAGTTGAAAAAAGGAAAGTGAAAAATCAGGATTTTTGGTGCTCACTTAAACGCTTCTAGCTCCATGAATTCTCGGCCGATTCTAATGATTAGATATGCGTTAGATAGATAGAAGTTCAACCTACAAGACGATACCTGCATGGTATGGCTATGACAATTAGAACGCAAATGGTAAGCATGCAAACTTTCGGGAGCTTAAACGACGATGATGCTGAGATTATACGGGAAAAACCCCTATCCTACGGGGTACCCTGGATCGTTCCCTTTCGAACGAGCCATCGATCAAGCCATTCGGCCGATAATTCAGGGACCTAGACGACCATTTCCAAGGCATCGATCCGAAAAAGTCGATTTTCTGACATCGAGATTTCGACTTCGACCGCGCGAACGCTTCTACCGAATGCAATTTTCGGCCGATTTGCACGTTCTATGGCTCGTTCGAAAGCTAAGACTTCAAGCTACAAGTACATGTAATTGACATTTGGTTATGGAAAAAACTTGAAGAGATATAAGCGTCTAAAGTTGAAAAAAGGAAAGTGAAAAATCAGGATTTTTGGTGCTCACTTAAACGCTTCTAGCTCCATGAATTCTCGGCCGATTCTAATGATTAGATATGCGTTAGATAGATAGAAGTTCAACCTACAAGACGATACCTGCATGGTATGGCTATGACAATTAGAACGCAAATGGTAAGCATGCAAACTTTCGGGAGCTTAAACGACGATGATGCTGAGATTATACGGGAAAAACCCCTATCCTACGGGGTACCCTGGATCGTTCCCTTTCGAACGAGCCATCGATCAAGCCATTCGGCCGATAATTCAGGGACCTAGACGACCATTTCCAAGGCATCGATCCGAAAAAGTCGATTTTCTGACATCGAGATTTCGACTTCGACCGCGCGAACGCTTCTACCGAATGCAATTTTCGGCCGATTTGCACGTTCTATGGCTCGTTCGAAAGCTAAGACTTCAAGCTACAAGTACATGTAATTGACATTTGGTTATGGAAAAAACTTGAAGAGATATAAGCGTCTAAAGTTGAAAAAAGGAAAGTGAAAAATCAGGATTTTTGGTGCTCACTTAAACGCTTCTAGCTCCATGAATTCTCGGCCGATTCTAATGATTAGATATGCGTTAGATAGATAGAAGTTCAACCTACAAGACGATACCTGCATGGTATGGCTATGACAATTAGAACGCAAATGGTAAGCATGCAAACTTTCGGGAGCTTAAACGACGATGATGCTGAGATTATACGGGAAAAACCCCTATCCTACGGGGTACCCTGGATCGTTCCCTTTCGAACGAGCCATCGATCAAGCCATTCGGCCGATAATTCAGGGACCTAGACGACCATTTCCAAGGCATCGATCCGAAAAAGTCGATTTTCTGACATCGAGATTTCGACTTCGACCGCGCGAACTCTTCTACCGAATTCAATTTTCGGCCGATCTGCACCTTCTATGTCTCGTTCGAAAGCTAAGAGTTCAAGCTACAAGCACGTGTAACTATCATTTGGCTATGGAAATAACTTGAGGAGATATAAGCGTCTAAAGTTGAAAAAAGGAAAGTGAAAAATCAGGATTTTTGGTGCTCACTTAAACGCTTCTAGCTCCATGAATTCTCGGCCGATTCTAATGATTAGATATGCGTTAGATAGATAGAAGTTCAACCTACAAGACGATACCTGCATGGTATGGCTATGACAATTAGAACGCAAATGGTAAGCATGCAAACTTTCGGGAGCTTAAACGACGATGATGCTGAGATTATACGGGAAAAACCCCTATCCTACGGGGTACCCTGGATCGTTCCCTTTCGAACGAGCCATCGATCAAGCCATTCGGCCGATAATTCAGGGACCTAGACGACCATTTCCAAGGCATCGATCCGAAAAAGTCGATTTTCTGACATCGAGATTTCGACTTCGACCGCGCGAACGCTTCTACCGAATGCAATTTTCGGCCGATTTGCACGTTCTATGGCTCGTTCGAAAGCTAAGACTTCAAGCTACAAGTACATGTAATTGACATTTGGTTATGGAAAAAACTTGAAGAGATATAAGCGTCTAAAGTTGAAAAAAGGAAAGTGAAAAATCAGGATTTTTGGTGCTCACTTAAACGCTTCTAGCTCCATGAATTCTCGGCCGATTCTAATGATTAGATATGCGTTAGATAGATAGAAGTTCAACCTACAAGACGATACCTGCATGGTATGGCTATGACAATTAGAACGCAAATGGTAAGCATGCAAACTTTCGGGAGCTTAAACGACGATGATGCTGAGATTATACGGGAAAAACCCCTATCCTACGGGGTACCCTGGATCGTTCCCTTTCGAACGAGCCATCGATCAAGCCATTCGGCCGATAATTCAGGGACCTAGACGACCATTTCCAAGGCATCGATCCGAAAAAGTCGATTTTCTGACATCGAGATTTCGACTTCGACCGCGCGAACGCTTCTACCGAATGCAATTTTCGGCCGATTTGCACGTTCTATGGCTCGTTCGAAAGCTAAGACTTCAAGCTACAAGTACATGTAATTGACATTTGGTTATGGAAAAAACTTGAAGAGATATAAGCGTCTAAAGTTGAAAAAAGGAAAGTGAAAAATCAGGATTTTTGGTGCTCACTTAAACGCTTCTAGCTCCATGAATTCTCGGCCGATTCTAATGATTAGATATGCGTTAGATAGATAGAAGTTCAACCTACAAGACGATACCTGCATGGTATGGCTATGACAATTAGAACGCAAATGGTAAGCATGCAAACTTTCGGGAGCTTAAACGACGATGATGCTGAGATTATACGGGAAAAACCCCTATCCTACGGGGTACCCTGGATCGTTCCCTTTCGAACGAGCCATCGATCAAGCCATTCGGCCGATAATTCAGGGACCTAGACGACCATTTCCAAGGCATCGATCCGAAAAAGTCGATTTTCTGACATCGAGATTTCGACTTCGACCGCGCGAACTCTTCTACCGAATTCAATTTTCGGCCGATCTGCACCTTCTATGTCTCGTTCGAAAGCTAAGAGTTCAAGCTACAAGCACGTGTAACTATCATTTGGCTATGGAAATAACTTGAGGAGATATAAGCGTCTAAAGTTGAAAAAAGGAAAGTGAAAAATCAGGATTTTTGGTGCTCACTTAAACGCTTCTAGCTCCATGAATTCTCGGCCGATTCTAATGATTAGATATGCGTTAGATAGATAGAAGTTCAACCTACAAGACGATACCTGCATGGTATGGCTATGACAATTAGAACGCAAATGGTAAGCATGCAAACTTTCGGGAGCTTAAACGACGATGATGCTGAGATTATACGGGAAAAACCCCTATCCTACGGGGTACCCTGGATCGTTCCCTTTCGAACGAGCCATCGATCAAGCCATTCGGCCGATAATTCAGGGACCTAGACGACCATTTCCAAGGCATCGATCCGAAAAAGTCGATTTTCTGACATCGAGATTTCGACTTCGACCGCGCGAACGCTTCTACCGAATGCAATTTTCGGCCGATTTGCACGTTCTATGGCTCGTTCGAAAGCTAAGACTTCAAGCTACAAGTACATGTAATTGACATTTGGTTATGGAAAAAACTTGAAGAGATATAAGCGTCTAAAGTTGAAAAAAGGAAAGTGAAAAATCAGGATTTTTGGTGCTCACTTAAACGCTTCTAGCTCCATGAATTCTCGGCCGATTCTAATGATTAGATATGCGTTAGATAGATAGAAGTTCAACCTACAAGACGATACCTGCATGGTATGGCTATGACAATTAGAACGCAAATGGTAAGCATGCAAACTTTCGGGAGCTTAAACGACGATGATGCTGAGATTATACGGGAAAAACCCCTATCCTACGGGGTACCCTGGATCGTTCCCTTTCGAACGAGCCATCGATCAAGCCATTCGGCCGATAATTCAGGGACCTAGACGACCATTTCCAAGGCATCGATCCGAAAAAGTCGATTTTCTGACATCGAGATTTCGACTTCGACCGCGCGAACTCTTCTACCGAATTCAATTTTCGGCCGATCTGCACCTTCTATGTCTCGTTCGAAAGCTAAGAGTTCAAGCTACAAGCACGTGTAACTATCATTTGGCTATGGAAATAACTTGAGGAGATATAAGCGTCTAAAGTTGAAAAAAGGAAAGTGAAAAATCAGGATTTTTGGTGCTCACTTAAACGCTTCTAGCTCCATGAATTCTCGGCCGATTCTAATGATTAGATATGCGTTAGATAGATAGAAGTTCAACCTACAAGACGATACCTGCATGGTATGGCTATGACAATTAGAACGCAAATGGTAAGCATGCAAACTTTCGGGAGCTTAAACGACGATGATGCTGAGATTATACGGGAAAAACCCCTATCCTACGGGGTACCCTGGATCGTTCCCTTTCGAACGAGCCATCGATCAAGCCATTCGGCCGATAATTCAGGGACCTAGACGACCATTTCCAAGGCATCGATCCGAAAAAGTCGATTTTCTGACATCGAGATTTCGACTTCGACCGCGCGAACTCTTCTACCGAATTCAATTTTCGGCCGATCTGCACGTTCTATGGCTCGTTCGAAAGCTAAGAGTTCAAGCTACAAGCACGTGTAACTATCATTTGGCTGTGGAAATAACTTGAGGAGATATAAGCGTCTAAAGTTGAAAAAAGGAAAGTGAAAAATCAGGATTTTTGGTGCTCACTTAAACGCTTCTAGCTCCATGAATTCTCGGCCGATTCTAATGATTAGATATGCGTTAGATAGATAGAAGTTCAACCTACAAGACGATACCTGCATGGTATGGCTATGACAATTAGAACGCAAATGGTAAGCATGCAAACTTTCGGGAGCTTAAACGACGATGATGCTGAGATTATACGGGAAAAACCCCTATCCTACGGGGTACCCTGGATCGTTCCCTTTCGAACGAGCCATCGATCAAGCCATTCGGCCGATAATTCAGGGACCTAGACGACCATTTCCAAGGCATCGATCCGAAAAAGTCGATTTTCTGACATCGAGATTTCGACTTCGACCGCGCGAACGCTTCTACCGAATGCAATTTTCGGCCGATTTGCACGTTCTATGGCTCGTTCGAAAGCTAAGACTTCAAGCTACAAGTACATGTAATTGACATTTGGTTATGGAAATAACTTGAGGAGATATAAGCGTCTAAAGTTGAAAAAAGGAAAGTGAAAAATCAGGATTTTTGGTGCTCACTTAAACGCTTCTAGCTCCATGAATTCTCGGCCGATTCTAATGATTAGATATGCGTTAGATAGATAGAAGTTCAACCTACAAGACGATACCTGCATGGTATGGCTATGACAATTAGAACGCAAATGGTAAGCATGCAAACTTTCGGGAGCTTAAACGACGATGATGCTGAGATTATACGGGAAAAACCCCTATCCTACGGGGTACCCTGGATCGTTCCCTTTCGAACGAGCCATCGATCAAGCCATTCGGCCGATAATTCAGGGACCTAGACGACCATTTCCAAGGCATCGATCCGAAAAAGTCGATTTTCTGACATCGAGATTTCGACTTCGACCGCGCGAACGCTTCTACCGAATGCAATTTTCGGCCGATTTGCACGTTCTATGGCTCGTTCGAAAGCTAAGACTTCAAGCTACAAGTACATGTAATTGACATTTGGTTATGGAAAAAACTTGAAGAGATATAAGCGTCTAAAGTTGAAAAAAGGAAAGTGAAAAATCAGGATTTTTGGTGCTCACTTAAACGCTTCTAGCTCCATGAATTCTCGGCCGATTCTAATGATTAGATATGCGTTAGATAGATAGAAGTTCAACCTACAAGACGATACCTGCATGGTATGGCTATGACAATTAGAACGCGAATGGTAAGCATGCAAACTTTCGGGAGCTTAAACGACGATGATGCTGAGATTATACGGGAAAAACCCCTATCCTACGGGGTACCCTGGATCGTTCCCTTTCGAACGAGCCATCGATCAAGCCATTCGGCCGATAATTCAGGGACCTAGACGACCATTTCCAAGGCATCGATCCGAAAAAGTCGATTTTCTGACATCGAGATTTCGACTTCGACCGCGCGAACTCTTCTACCGAATTCAATTTTCGGCCGATCTGCACCTTCTATGTCTCGTTCGAAAGCTAAGAGTTCAAGCTACAAGCACGTGTAACTATCATTTGGCTATGGAAATAACTTGAGGAGATATAAGCGTCTAAAGTTGAAAAAAGGAAAGTGAAAAATCAGGATTTTTGGTGCTCACTTAAACGCTTCTAGCTCCATGAATTCTCGGCCGATTCTAATGATTAGATATGCGTTAGATAGATAGAAGTTCAACCTACAAGACGATACCTGCATGGTATGGCTATGACAATTAGAACGCAAATGGTAAGCATGCAAACTTTCGGGAGCTTAAACGACGATGATGCTGAGATTATACGGGAAAAACCCCTATCCTACGGGGTACCCTGGATCGTTCCCTTTCGAACGAGCCATCGATCAAGCCATTCGGCCGATAATTCAGGGACCTAGACGACCATTTCCAAGGCATCGATCCGAAAAAGTCGATTTTCTGACATCGAGATTTCGACTTCGACCGCGCGAACTCTTCTACCGAATTCAATTTTCGGCCGATCTGCACGTTCTATGGCTCGTTCGAAAGCTAAGAGTTCAAGCTACAAGCACGTGTAACTATCATTTGGCTGTGGAAATAACTTGAGGAGATATAAGCGTCTAAAGTTGAAAAAAGGAAAGTGAAAAATCAGGATTTTTGGTGCTCACTTAAACGCTTCTAGCTCCATGAATTCTCGGCCGATTCTAATGATTAGATATGCGTTAGATAGATAGAAGTTCAACCTACAAGACGATACCTGCATGGTATGGCTATGACAATTAGAACGCAAATGGTAAGCATGCAAACTTTCGGGAGCTTAAACGACGATGATGCTGAGATTATACGGGAAAAACCCCTATCCTACGGGGTACCCTGGATCGTTCCCTTTCGAACGAGCCATCGATCAAGCCATTCGGCCGATAATTCAGGGACCTAGACGACCATTTCCAAGGCATCGATCCGAAAAAGTCGATTTTCTGACATCGAGATTTCGACTTCGACCGCGCGAACGCTTCTACCGAATGCAATTTTCGGCCGATTTGCACGTTCTATGGCTCGTTCGAAAGCTAAGACTTCAAGCTACAAGTACATGTAATTGACATTTGGTTATGGAAAAAACTTGAAGAGATATAAGCGTCTAAAGTTGAAAAAAGGAAAGTGAAAAATCAGGATTTTTGGTGCTCACTTAAACGCTTCTAGCTCCATGAATTCTCGGCCGATTCTAATGATTAGATATGCGTTAGATAGATAGAAGTTCAACCTACAAGACGATACCTGCATGGTATGGCTATGACAATTAGAACGCAAATGGTAAGCATGCAAACTTTCGGGAGCTTAAACGACGATGATGCTGAGATTATACGGGAAAAACCCCTATCCTACGGGGTACCCTGGATCGTTCCCTTTCGAACGAGCCATCGATCAAGCCATTCGGCCGATAATTCAGGGACCTAGACGACCATTTCCAAGGCATCGATCCGAAAAAGTCGATTTTCTGACATCGAGATTTCGACTTCGACCGCGCGAACTCTTCTACCGAATTCAATTTTCGGCCGATCTGCACCTTCTATGTCTCGTTCGAAAGCTAAGAGTTCAAGCTACAAGCACGTGTAACTATCATTTGGCTATGGAAATAACTTGAGGAGATATAAGCGTCTAAAGTTGAAAAAAGGAAAGTGAAAAATCAGGATTTTTGGTGCTCACTTAAACGCTTCTAGCTCCATGAATTCTCGGCCGATTCTAATGATTAGATATGCATTAGATAGATAGAAGTTCAACCTACAAGACGATACCTGCATGGTATGGCTATGACAATTAGAACGCGAATGGTAAGCATGCAAACTTTCGGGAGCTTAAACGACGATGATGCTGAGATTATACGGGAAAAACCCCTATCCTACGGGGTACCCTGGATCGTTCCCTTTCGAACGAGCCATCGATCAAGCCATTCGGCCGATAATTCAGGGACCTAGACGACCATTTCCAAGGCATCGATCCGAAAAAGTCGATTTTCTGACATCGAGATTTCGACTTCGACCGCGCGAACTCTTCTACCGAATTCAATTTTCGGCCGATCTGCACGTTCTATGGCTCGTTCGAAAGCTAAGAGTTCAAGCTACAAGCACGTGTAACTATCATTTGGCTATGGAAATAACTTGAGGAGATATAAGCGTCTAAAGTTGAAAAAAGGAAAGTGAAAAATCAGGATTTTTGGTGCTCACTTAAACGCTTCTAGCTCCATGAATTCTCGGCCGATTCTAATGATTAGATATGCGTTAGATAGATAGAAGTTCAACCTACAAGACGATACCTGCATGGTATGGCTATGACAATTAGAACGCAAATGGTAAGCTGCAAACTTTCGGGAGCTTAAACGACGATGATGCTGAGATTATACGGGAAAAACCCCTATCCTACGGGGTACCCTGGATCGTTCCCTTTCGAACGAGCCATCGATCAAGCCATTCGGCCGATAATTCAGGGACCTAGACGACCATTTCCAAGGCATCGATCCGAAAAAGTCGATTTTCTGACATCGAGATTTCGACTTCGACCGCGCGAACTCTTCTACCGAATTCAATTTTCGGCCGATCTGCACGTTCTATGGCTCGTTCGAAAGCTAAGAGTTCAAGCTACAAGCACGTGTAACTATCATTTGGCTATGGAAATAACTTGAGGAGATATAAGCGTCTAAAGTTGAAAAAAGGAAAGTGAAAAATCAGGATTTTTGGTGCTCACTTAAACGCTTCTAGCTCCATGAATTCTCGGCCGATTCTAATGATTAGATATGCGTTAGATAGATAGAAGTTCAACCTACAAGACGATACCTGCATGGTATGGCTATGACAATTAGAACGCAAATGGTAAGCATGCAAACTTTCGGGAGCTTAAACGACGATGATGCTGAGATTATACGGGAAAAACCCCTATCCTACGGGGTACCCTGGATCGTTCCCTTTCGAACGAGCCATCGATCAAGCCATTCGGCCGATAATTCAGGGACCTAGACGACCATTTCCAAGGCATCGATCCGAAAAAGTCGATTTTCTGACATCGAGATTTCGACTTCGACCGCGCGAACTCTTCTACCGAATTCAATTTTCGGCCGATCTGCACCTTCTATGTCTCGTTCGAAAGCTAAGAGTTTAAGCTACAAGCACGTGTAACTATCATTTGGCTATGGAAATAACTTGAGGAGATATAAGCGTCTAAAGTTGAAAAAAGGAAAGTGAAAAATCAGGATTTTTGGTGCTCACTTAAACGCTTCTAGCTCCATGAATTCTCGGCCGATTCTAATGATTAGTTATGCGTTAGATAGATAGAAGTTCAACCTACAAGACGATACCTGCATGGTATGGCTATGACAATTAGAACGCAAATGGTAAGCATGCAAACTTTCGGGAGCTTAAACGACGATGATGCTGAGATTATACGGGAAAAACCCCTATCCTACGGGGTACCCTGGATCGTTCCCTTTCGAACGAGCCATCGATCAAGCCATTCGGCCGATAATTCAGGGACCTAGACGACCATTTCCAAGGCATCGATCCGAAAAAGTCGATTTTCTGACATCGAGATTTCGACTTCGACCGCGCGAACGCTTCTACCGAATGCAATTTTCGGCCGATTTGCACGTTCTATGGCTCGTTCGAAAGCTAAGACTTCAAGCTACAAGTACATGTAATTGACATTTGGTTATGGAAAAAACTTGAAGAGATATAAGCGTCTAAAGTTGAAAAAAGGAAAGTGAAAAATCAGGATTTTTGGTGCTCACTTAAACGCTTCTAGCTCCATGAATTCTCGGCCGATTCTAATGATTAGATATGCGTTAGATAGATAGAAGTTCAACCTACAAGACGATACCTGCATGGTATGGCTATGACAATTAGAACGCAAATGGTAAGCATGCAAACTTTCGGGAGCTTAAACGACGATGATGCTGAGATTATACGGGAAAAACCCCTATCCTACGGGGTACCCTGGATCGTTCCCTTTCGAACGAGCCATCGATCAAGCCATTCGGCCGATAATTCAGGGACCTAGACGACCATTTCCAAGGCATCGATCCGAAAAAGTCGATTTTCTGACATCGAGATTTCGACTTCGACCGCGCGAACTCTTCTACCGAATTCAATTTTCGGCCGATCTGCACCTTCTATGTCTCGTTCGAAAGCTAAGAGTTCAAGCTACAAGCACGTGTAACTATCATTTGGCTATGGAAATAACTTGAGGAGATATAAGCGTCTAAAGTTGAAAAAAGGAAAGTGAAAAATCAGGATTTTTGGTGCTCACTTAAACGCTTCTAGCTCCATGAATTCTCGGCCGATTCTAATGATTAGATATGCGTTAGATAGATAGAAGTTCAACCTACAAGACGATACCTGCATGGTATGGCTATGACAATTAGAACGCAAATGGTAAGCATGCAAACTTTCGGGAGCTTAAACGACGATGATGCTGAGATTATACGGGAAAAACCCCTATCCTACGGGGTACCCTGGATCGTTCCCTTTCGAACGAGCCATCGATCAAGCCATTCGGCCGATAATTCAGGGACCTAGACGACCATTTCCAAGGCATCGATCCGAAAAAGTCGATTTTCTGACATCGAGATTTCGACTTCGACCGCGCGAACGCTTCTACCGAATGCAATTTTCGGCCGATTTGCACGTTCTATGGCTCGTTCGAAAGCTAAGACTTCAAGCTACAAGTACATGTAATTGACATTTGGTTATGGAAAAAACTTGAAGAGATATAAGCGTCTAAAGTTGAAAAAAGGAAAGTGAAAAATCAGGATTTTTGGTGCTCACTTAAACGCTTCTAGCTCCATGAATTCTCGGCCGATTCTAATGATTAGATATGCGTTAGATAGATAGAAGTTCAACCTACAAGACGATACCTGCATGGTATGGCTATGACAATTAGAACGCAAATGGTAAGCATGCAAACTTTCGGGAGCTTAAACGACGATGATGCTGAGATTATACGGGAAAAACCCCTATCCTACGGGGTACCCTGGATCGTTCCCTTTCGAACGAGCCATCGATCAAGCCATTCGGCCGATAATTCAGGGACCTAGACGACCATTTCCAAGGCATCGATCCGAAAAAGTCGATTTTCTGACATCGAGATTTCGACTTCGACCGCGCGAACGCTTCTACCGAATGCAATTTTCGGCCGATTTGCACGTTCTATGGCTCGTTCGAAAGCTAAGACTTCAAGCTACAAGTACATGTAATTGACATTTGGTTATGGAAAAAACTTGAAGAGATATAAGCGTCTAAAGTTGAAAAAAGGAAAGTGAAAAATCAGGATTTTTGGTGCTCACTTAAACGCTTCTAGCTCCATGAATTCTCGGCCGATTCTAATGATTAGATATGCGTTAGATAGATAGAAGTTCAACCTACAAGACGATACCTGCATGGTATGGCTATGACAATTAGAACGCAAATGGTAAGCATGCAAACTTTCGGGAGCTTAAACGACGATGATGCTGAGATTATACGGGAAAAACCCCTATCCTACGGGGTACCCTGGATCGTTCCCTTTCGAACGAGCCATCGATCAAGCCATTCGGCCGATAATTCAGGGACCTAGACGACCATTTCCAAGGCATCGATCCGAAAAAGTCGATTTTCTGACATCGAGATTTCGACTTCGACCGCGCGAACGCTTCTACCGAATGCAATTTTCGGCCGATTTGCACGTTCTATGGCTCGTTCGAAAGCTAAGACTTCAAGCTACAAGTACATGTAATTGACATTTGGTTATGGAAAAAACTTGAAGAGATATAAGCGTCTAAAGTTGAAAAAAGGAAAGTGAAAAATCAGGATTTTTGGTGCTCACTTAAACGCTTCTAGCTCCATGAATTCTCGGCCGATTCTAATGATTAGATATGCGTTAGATAGATAGAAGTTCAACCTACAAGACGATACCTGCATGGTATGGCTATGACAATTAGAACGCAAATGGTAAGCATGCAAACTTTCGGGAGCTTAAACGACGATGATGCTGAGATTATACGGGAAAAACCCCTATCCTACGGGGTACCCTGGATCGTTCCCTTTCGAACGAGCCATCGATCAAGCCATTCGGCCGATAATTCAGGGACCTAGACGACCATTTCCAAGGCATCGATCCGAAAAAGTCGATTTTCTGACATCGAGATTTCGACTTCGACCGCGCGAACGCTTCTACCGAATGCAATTTTCGGCCGATTTGCACGTTCTATGGCTCGTTCGAAAGCTAAGACTTCAAGCTACAAGTACATGTAATTGACATTTGGTTATGGAAAAAACTTGAAGAGATATAAGCGTCTAAAGTTGAAAAAAGGAAAGTGAAAAATCAGGATTTTTGGTGCTCACTTAAACGCTTCTAGCTCCATGAATTCTCGGCCGATTCTAATGATTAGATATGCGTTAGATAGATAGAAGTTCAACCTACAAGACGATACCTGCATGGTATGGCTATGACAATTAGAACGCAAATGGTAAGCATGCAAACTTTCGGGAGCTTAAACGACGATGATGCTGAGATTATACGGGAAAAACCCCTATCCTACGGGGTACCCTGGATCGTTCCCTTTCGAACGAGCCATCGATCAAGCCATTCGGCCGATAATTCAGGGACCTAGACGACCATTTCCAAGGCATCGATCCGAAAAAGTCGATTTTCTGACATCGAGATTTCGACTTCGACCGCGCGAACGCTTCTACCGAATGCAATTTTCGGCCGATTTGCACGTTCTATGGCTCGTTCGAAAGCTAAGACTTCAAGCTACAAGTACATGTAATTGACATTTGGTTATGGAAAAAACTTGAAGAGATATAAGCGTCTAAAGTTGAAAAAAGGAAAGTGAAAAATCAGGATTTTTGGTGCTCACTTAAACGCTTCTAGCTCCATGAATTCTCGGCCGATTCTAATGATTAGATATGCGTTAGATAGATAGAAGTTCAACCTACAAGACGATACCTGCATGGTATGGCTATGACAATTAGAACGCAAATGGTAAGCATGCAAACTTTCGGGAGCTTAAACGACGATGATGCTGAGATTATACGGGAAAAACCCCTATCCTACGGGGTACCCTGGATCGTTCCCTTTCGAACGAGCCATCGATCAAGCCATTCGGCCGATAATTCAGGGACCTAGACGACCATTTCCAAGGCATCGATCCGAAAAAGTCGATTTTCTGACATCGAGATTTCGACTTCGACCGCGCGAACGCTTCTACCGAATGCAATTTTCGGCCGATTTGCACGTTCTATGGCTCGTTCGAAAGCTAAGACTTCAAGCTACAAGTACATGTAATTGACATTTGGTTATGGAAAAAACTTGAAGAGATATAAGCGTCTAAAGTTGAAAAAAGGAAAGTGAAAAATCAGGATTTTTGGTGCTCACTTAAACGCTTCTAGCTCCATGAATTCTCGGCCGATTCTAATGATTAGATATGCGTTAGATAGATAGAAGTTCAACCTACAAGACGATACCTGCATGGTATGGCTATGACAATTAGAACGCAAATGGTAAGCATGCAAACTTTCGGGAGCTTAAACGACGATGATGCTGAGATTATACGGGAAAAACCCCTATCCTACGGGGTACCCTGGATCGTTCCCTTTCGAACGAGCCATCGATCAAGCCATTCGGCCGATAATTCAGGGACCTAGACGACCATTTCCAAGGCATCGATCCGAAAAAGTCGATTTTCTGACATCGAGATTTCGACTTCGACCGCGCGAACTCTTCTACCGAATTCAATTTTCGGCCGATCTGCACCTTCTATGTCTCGTTCGAAAGCTAAGAGTTCAAGCTACAAGCACGTGTAACTATCATTTGGCTATGGAAATAACTTGAGGAGATATAAGCGTCTAAAGTTGAAAAAAGGAAAGTGAAAAATCAGGATTTTTGGTGCTCACTTAAACGCTTCTAGCTCCATGAATTCTCGGCCGATTCTAATGATTAGATATGCGTTAGATAGATAGAAGTTCAACCTACAAGACGATACCTGCATGGTATGGCTATGACAATTAGAACGCAAATGGTAAGCATGCAAACTTTCGGGAGCTTAAACGACGATGATGCTGAGATTATACGGGAAAAACCCCTATCCTACGGGGTACCCTGGATCGTTCCCTTTCGAACGAGCCATCGATCAAGCCATTCGGCCGATAATTCAGGGACCTAGACGACCATTTCCAAGGCATCGATCCGAAAAAGTCGATTTTCTGACATCGAGATTTCGACTTCGACCGCGCGAACGCTTCTACCGAATGCAATTTTCGGCCGATTTGCACGTTCTATGGCTCGTTCGAAAGCTAAGACTTCAAGCTACAAGTACATGTAATTGACATTTGGTTATGGAAAAAACTTGAAGAGATATAAGCGTCTAAAGTTGAAAAAAGGAAAGTGAAAAATCAGGATTTTTGGTGCTCACTTAAACGCTTCTAGCTCCATGAATTCTCGGCCGATTCTAATGATTAGATATGCATTAGATAGATAGAAGTTCAACCTACAAGACGATACCTGCATGGTATGGCTATGACAATTAGAACGCGAATGGTAAGCATGCAAACTTTCGGGAGCTTAAACGACGATGATGCTGAGATTATACGGGAAAAACCCCTATCCTACGGGGTACCCTGGATCGTTCCCTTTCGAACGAGCCATCGATCAAGCCATTCGGCCGATAATTCAGGGACCTAGACGACCATTTCCAAGGCATCGATCCGAAAAAGTCGATTTTCTGACATCGAGATTTCGACTTCGACCGCGCGAACTCTTCTACCGAATTCAATTTTCGGCCGATCTGCACGTTCTATGGCTCGTTCGAAAGCTAAGAGTTCAAGCTACAAGCACGTGTAACTATCATTTGGCTATGGAAATAACTTGAGGAGATATAAGCGTCTAAAGTTGAAAAAAGGAAAGTGAAAAATCAGGATTTTTGGTGCTCACTTAAACGCTTCTAGCTCCATGAATTCTCGGCCGATTCTAATGATTAGATATGCATTAGATAGATAGAAGTTCAACCTACAAGACGATACCTGCATGGTATGGCTATGACAATTAGAACGCAAATGGTAAGCATGCAAACTTTCGGGAGCTTAAACGACGATGATGCTGAGATTATACGGGAAAAACCCCTATCCTACGGGGTACCCTGGATCGTTCCCTTTCGAACGAGCCATCGATCAAGCCATTCGGCCGATAATTCAGGGACCTAGACGACCATTTCCAAGGCATCGATCCGAAAAAGTCGATTTTCTGACATCGAGATTTCGACTTCGACCGCGCGAACTCTTCTACCGAATTCAATTTTCGGCCGATCTGCACCTTCTATGTCTCGTTCGAAAGCTAAGAGTTCAAGCTACAAGCACGTGTAACTATCATTTGGCTATGGAAATAACTTGAGGAGATATAAGCGTCTAAAGTTGAAAAAAGGAAAGTGAAAAATCAGGATTTTTGGTGCTCACTTAAACGCTTCTAGCTCCATGAATTCTCGGCCGATTCTAATGATTAGATATGCGTTAGATAGATAGAAGTTCAACCTACAAGACGATACCTGCATGGTATGGCTATGACAATTAGAACGCAAATGGTAAGCATGCAAACTTTCGGGAGCTTAAACGACGATGATGCTGAGATTATACGGGAAAAACCCCTATCCTACGGGGTACCCTGGATCGTTCCCTTTCGAACGAGCCATCGATCAAGCCATTCGGCCGATAATTCAGGGACCTAGACGACCATTTCCAAGGCATCGATCCGAAAAAGTCGATTTTCTGACATCGAGATTTCGACTTCGACCGCGCGAACGCTTCTACCGAATGCAATTTTCGGCCGATTTGCACGTTCTATGGCTCGTTCGAAAGCTAAGACTTCAAGCTACAAGTACATGTAATTGACATTTGGTTATGGAAAAAACTTGAAGAGATATAAGCGTCTAAAGTTGAAAAAAGGAAAGTGAAAAATCAGGATTTTTGGTGCTCACTTAAACGCTTCTAGCTCCATGAATTCTCGGCCGATTCTAATGATTAGATATGCGTTAGATAGATAGAAGTTCAACCTACAAGACGATACCTGCATGGTATGGCTATGACAATTAGAACGCAAATGGTAAGCATGCAAACTTTCGGGAGCTTAAACGACGATGATGCTGAGATTATACGGGAAAAACCCCTATCCTACGGGGTACCCTGGATCGTTCCCTTTCGAACGAGCCATCGATCAAGCCATTCGGCCGATAATTCAGGGACCTAGACGACCATTTCCAAGGCATCGATCCGAAAAAGTCGATTTTCTGACATCGAGATTTCGACTTCGACCGCGCGAACGCTTCTACCGAATGCAATTTTCGGCCGATTTGCACGTTCTATGGCTCGTTCGAAAGCTAAGACTTCAAGCTACAAGTACATGTAATTGACATTTGGTTATGGAAAAAACTTGAAGAGATATAAGCGTCTAAAGTTGAAAAAAGGAAAGTGAAAAATCAGGATTTTTGGTGCTCACTTAAACGCTTCTAGCTCCATGAATTCTCGGCCGATTCTAATGATTAGATATGCGTTAGATAGATAGAAGTTCAACCTACAAGACGATACCTGCATGGTATGGCTATGACAATTAGAACGCAAATGGTAAGCATGCAAACTTTCGGGAGCTTAAACGACGATGATGCTGAGATTATACGGGAAAAACCCCTATCCTACGGGGTACCCTGGATCGTTCCCTTTCGAACGAGCCATCGATCAAGCCATTCGGCCGATAATTCAGGGACCTAGACGACCATTTCCAAGGCATCGATCCGAAAAAGTCGATTTTCTGACATCGAGATTTCGACTTCGACCGCGCGAACGCTTCTACCGAATGCAATTTTCGGCCGATTTGCACGTTCTATGGCTCGTTCGAAAGCTAAGACTTCAAGCTACAAGTACATGTAATTGACATTTGGTTATGGAAAAAACTTGAAGAGATATAAGCGTCTAAAGTTGAAAAAAGGAAAGTGAAAAATCAGGATTTTTGGTGCTCACTTAAACGCTTCTAGCTCCATGAATTCTCGGCCGATTCTAATGATTAGATATGCGTTAGATAGATAGAAGTTCAACCTACAAGACGATACCTGCATGGTATGGCTATGACAATTAGAACGCAAATGGTAAGCATGCAAACTTTCGGGAGCTTAAACGACGATGATGCTGAGATTATACGGGAAAAACCCCTATCCTACGGGGTACCCTGGATCGTTCCCTTTCGAACGAGCCATCGATCAAGCCATTCGGCCGATAATTCAGGGACCTAGACGACCATTTCCAAGGCATCGATCCGAAAAAGTCGATTTTCTGACATCGAGATTTCGACTTCGACCGCGCGAACTCTTCTACCGAATGCAATTTTCGGCCGATTTGCACGTTCTATGGCTCGTTCGAAAGCTAAGACTTCAAGCTACAAGTACATGTAATTGACATTTGGTTATGGAAAAAACTTGAAGAGATATAAGCGTCTAAAGTTGAAAAAAGGAAAGTGAAAAATCAGGATTTTTGGTGCTCACTTAAACGCTTCTAGCTCCATGAATTCTCGGCCGATTCTAATGATTAGATATGCGTTAGATAGATAGAAGTTCAACCTACAAGACGATACCTGCATGGTATGGCTATGACAATTAGAACGCAAATGGTAAGCATGCAAACTTTCGGGAGCTTAAACGACGATGATGCTGAGATTATACGGGAAAAACCCCTATCCTACGGGGTACCCTGGATCGTTCCCTTTCGAACGAGCCATCGATCAAGCCATTCGGCCGATAATTCAGGGACCTAGACGACCATTTCCAAGGCATCGATCCGAAAAAGTCGATTTTCTGACATCGAGATTTCGACTTCGACCGCGCGAACGCTTCTACCGAATGCAATTTTCGGCCGATTTGCACGTTCTATGGCTCGTTCGAAAGCTAAGACTTCAAGCTACAAGTACATGTAATTGACATTTGGTTATGGAAAAAACTTGAAGAGATATAAGCGTCTAAAGTTGAAAAAAGGAAAGTGAAAAATCAGGATTTTTGGTGCTCACTTAAACGCTTCTAGCTCCATGAATTCTCGGCCGATTCTAATGATTAGATATGCGTTAGATAGATAGAAGTTCAACCTACAAGACGATACCTGCATGGTATGGCTATGACAATTAGAACGCAAATGGTAAGCATGCAAACTTTCGGGAGCTTAAACGACGATGATGCTGAGATTATACGGGAAAAACCCCTATCCTACGGGGTACCCTGGATCGTTCCCTTTCGAACGAGCCATCGATCAAGCCATTCGGCCGATAATTCAGGGACCTAGACGACCATTTCCAAGGCATCGATCCGAAAAAGTCGATTTTCTGACATCGAGATTTCGACTTCGACCGCGCGAACTCTTCTACCGAATTCAATTTTCGGCCGATCTGCACCTTCTATGTCTCGTTCGAAAGCTAAGAGTTCAAGCTACAAGCACGTGTAACTATCATTTGGCTATGGAAATAACTTGAGGAGATATAAGCGTCTAAAGTTGAAAAAAGGAAAGTGAAAAATCAGGATTTTTGGTGCTCACTTAAACGCTTCTAGCTCCATGAATTCTCGGCCGATTCTAATGATTAGATATGCGTTAGATAGATAGAAGTTCAACCTACAAGACGATACCTGCATGGTATGGCTATGACAATTAGAACGCAAATGGTAAGCATGCAAACTTTCGGGAGCTTAAACGACGATGATGCTGAGATTATACGGGAAAAACCCCTATCCTACGGGGTACCCTGGATCGTTCCCTTTCGAACGAGCCATCGATCAAGCCATTCGGCCGATAATTCAGGGACCTAGACGACCATTTCCAAGGCATCGATCCGAAAAAGTCGATTTTCTGACATCGAGATTTCGACTTCGACCGCGCGAACGCTTCTACCGAATGCAATTTTCGGCCGATTTGCACGTTCTATGGCTCGTTCGAAAGCTAAGACTTCAAGCTACAAGTACATGTAATTGACATTTGGTTATGGAAAAAACTTGAAGAGATATAAGCGTCTAAAGTTGAAAAAAGGAAAGTGAAAAATCAGGATTTTTGGTGCTCACTTAAACGCTTCTAGCTCCATGAATTCTCGGCCGATTCTAATGATTAGATATGCGTTAGATAGATAGAAGTTCAACCTACAAGACGATACCTGCATGGTATGGCTATGACAATTAGAACGCAAATGGTAAGCATGCAAACTTTCGGGAGCTTAAACGACGATGATGCTGAGATTATACGGGAAAAACCCCTATCCTACGGGGTACCCTGGATCGTTCCCTTTCGAACGAGCCATCGATCAAGCCATTCGGCCGATAATTCAGGGACCTAGACGACCATTTCCAAGGCATCGATCCGAAAAAGTCGATTTTCTGACATCGAGATTTCGACTTCGACCGCGCGAACGCTTCTACCGAATGCAATTTTCGGCCGATTTGCACGTTCTATGGCTCGTTCGAAAGCTAAGACTTCAAGCTACAAGTACATGTAATTGACATTTGGTTATGGAAAAAACTTGAAGAGATATAAGCGTCTAAAGTTGAAAAAAGGAAAGTGAAAAATCAGGATTTTTGGTGCTCACTTAAACGCTTCTAGCTCCATGAATTCTCGGCCGATTCTAATGATTAGATATGCGTTAGATAGATAGAAGTTCAACCTACAAGACGATACCTGCATGGTATGGCTATGACAATTAGAACGCAAATGGTAAGCATGCAAACTTTCGGGAGCTTAAACGACGATGATGCTGAGATTATACGGGAAAAACCCCTATCCTACGGGGTACCCTGGATCGTTCCCTTTCGAACGAGCCATCGATCAAGCCATTCGGCCGATAATTCAGGGACCTAGACGACCATTTCCAAGGCATCGATCCGAAAAAGTCGATTTTCTGACATCGAGATTTCGACTTCGACCGCGCGAACGCTTCTACCGAATGCAATTTTCGGCCGATTTGCACGTTCTATGGCTCGTTCGAAAGCTAAGACTTCAAGCTACAAGTACATGTAATTGACATTTGGTTATGGAAAAAACTTGAAGAGATATAAGCGTCTAAAGTTGAAAAAAGGAAAGTGAAAAATCAGGATTTTTGGTGCTCACTTAAACGCTTCTAGCTCCATGAATTCTCGGCCGATTCTAATGATTAGATATGCGTTAGATAGATAGAAGTTCAACCTACAAGACGATACCTGCATGGTATGGCTATGACAATTAGAACGCAAATGGTAAGCATGCAAACTTTCGGGAGCTTAAACGACGATGATGCTGAGATTATACGGGAAAAACCCCTATCCTACGGGGTACCCTGGATCGTTCCCTTTCGAACGAGCCATCGATCAAGCCATTCGGCCGATAATTCAGGGACCTAGACGACCATTTCCAAGGCATCGATCCGAAAAAGTCGATTTTCTGACATCGAGATTTCGACTTCGACCGCGCGAACTCTTCTACCGAATTCAATTTTCGGCCGATCTGCACCTTCTATGTCTCGTTCGAAAGCTAAGAGTTCAAGCTACAAGCACGTGTAACTATCATTTGGCTATGGAAATAACTTGAGGAGATATAAGCGTCTAAAGTTGAAAAAAGGAAAGTGAAAAATCAGGATTTTTGGTGCTCACTTAAACGCTTCTAGCTCCATGAATTCTCGGCCGATTCTAATGATTAGATATGCGTTAGATAGATAGAAGTTCAACCTACAAGACGATACCTGCATGGTATGGCTATGACAATTAGAACGCAAATGGTAAGCATGCAAACTTTCGGGAGCTTAAACGACGATGATGCTGAGATTATACGGGAAAAACCCCTATCCTACGGGGTACCCTGGATCGTTCCCTTTCGAACGAGCCATCGATCAAGCCATTCGGCCGATAATTCAGGGACCTAGACGACCATTTCCAAGGCATCGATCCGAAAAAGTCGATTTTCTGACATCGAGATTTCGACTTCGACCGCGCGAACGCTTCTACCGAATGCAATTTTCGGCCGATTTGCACGTTCTATGGCTCGTTCGAAAGCTAAGACTTCAAGCTACAAGTACATGTAATTGACATTTGGTTATGGAAAAAACTTGAAGAGATATAAGCGTCTAAAGTTGAAAAAAGGAAAGTGAAAAATCAGGATTTTTGGTGCTCACTTAAACGCTTCTAGCTCCATGAATTCTCGGCCGATTCTAATGATTAGATATGCGTTAGATAGATAGAAGTTCAACCTACAAGACGATACCTGCATGGTATGGCTATGACAATTAGAACGCAAATGGTAAGCATGCAAACTTTCGGGAGCTTAAACGACGATGATGCTGAGATTATACGGGAAAAACCCCTATCCTACGGGGTACCCTGGATCGTTCCCTTTCGAACGAGCCATCGATCAAGCCATTCGGCCGATAATTCAGGGACCTAGACGACCATTTCCAAGGCATCGATCCGAAAAAGTCGATTTTCTGACATCGAGATTTCGACTTCGACCGCGCGAACGCTTCTACCGAATGCAATTTTCGGCCGATTTGCACGTTCTATGGCTCGTTCGAAAGCTAAGACTTCAAGCTACAAGTACATGTAATTGACATTTGGTTATGGAAAAAACTTGAAGAGATATAAGCGTCTAAAGTTGAAAAAAGGAAAGTGAAAAATCAGGATTTTTGGTGCTCACTTAAACGCTTCTAGCTCCATGAATTCTCGGCCGATTCTAATGATTAGATATGCGTTAGATAGATAGAAGTTCAACCTACAAGACGATACCTGCATGGTATGGCTATGACAATTAGAACGCAAATGGTAAGCATGCAAACTTTCGGGAGCTTAAACGACGATGATGCTGAGATTATACGGGAAAAACCCCTATCCTACGGGGTACCCTGGATCGTTCCCTTTCGAACGAGCCATCGATCAAGCCATTCGGCCGATAATTCAGGGACCTAGACGACCATTTCCAAGGCATCGATCCGAAAAAGTCGATTTTCTGACATCGAGATTTCGACTTCGACCGCGCGAACGCTTCTACCGAATGCAATTTTCGGCCGATTTGCACGTTCTATGGCTCGTTCGAAAGCTAAGACTTCAAGCTACGAGCACGTGTAACTATCATTTGGCTATGGAAATAACTTGAGGAGATATAAGCGTCAAAAGTTGAAAAAAGGAAAGTGAAAAATCAGGATTTTTGGTGCTCACTTAAACGCTTCTAGCTCCATGAATTCTCGGCCGATTCTAATGATTAGATATGCGTTAGATAGATAGAAGTTCAACCTACAAGACGATACCTGCATGGTATGGCTATGACAATTAGAACGCAAATGGTAAGCATGCAAACTTTCGGGAGCTTAAACGACGATGATGCTGAGATTATACGGGAAAAACCCCTATCCTACGGGGTACCCTGGATCGTTCCCTTTCGAACGAGCCATCGATCAAGCCATTCGGCCGATAATTCAGGGACCTAGACGACCATTTCCAAGGCATCGATCCGAAAAAGTCGATTTTCTGATATCGAGATTTCGACTTCGACCGCGCGAACGCTTCTACCGAATGCAATTTTCGGCCGATTTGCACGTTCTATGGCTCGTTCGAAAGCTAAGACTTCAAGCTACAAGTACATGTAATTGACATTTGGTTATGGAAAAAACTTGAAGAGATATAAGCGTCTAAAGTTGAAAAAAGGAAAGTGAAAAATCAGGATTTTTGGTGCTCACTTAAACGCTTCTAGCTCCATGAATTCTCGGCCGATTCTAATGATTAGATATGCGTTAGATAGATAGAAGTTCAACCTACAAGACGATACCTGCATGGTATGGCTATGACAATTAGAACGCGAATGGTAAGCATGCAAACTTTCGGGAGCTTAAACGACGATGATGCTGAGATTATACGGGAAAAACCCCTATCCTACGGGGTACCCTGGATCGTTCCCTTTCGAACGAGCCATCGATCAAGCCATTCGGCCGATAATTCAGGGACCTAGACGACCATTTCCAAGGCATCGATCCGAAAAAGTCGATTTTCTGACATCGAGATTTCGACTTCGACCGCGCGAACTCTTCTACCGAATTCAATTTTCGGCCGATCTGCACGTTCTATGGCTCGTTCGAAAGCTAAGAGTTCAAGCTACAAGCACGTGTAACTATCATTTGGCTATGGAAATAACTTGAGGAGATATAAGCGTCTAAAGTTGAAAAAAGGAAAGTGAAAAATCAGGATTTTTGGTGCTCACTTAAACGCTTCTAGCTCCATGAATTCTCGGCCGATTCTAATGATTAGATATGCGTTAGATAGATAGAAGTTCAACCTACAAGACGATACCTGCATGGTATGGCTATGACAATTAGAACGCAAATGGTAAGCATGCAAACTTTCGGGAGCTTAAACGACGATGATGCTGAGATTATACGGGAAAAACCCCTATCCTACGGGGTACCCTGGATCGTTCCCTTTCGAACGAGCCATCGATCAAGCCATTCGGCCGATAATTCAGGGACCTAGACGACCATTTCCAAGGCATCGATCCGAAAAAGTCGATTTTCTGACATCGAGATTTCGACTTCGACCGCGCGAACTCTTCTACCGAATGCAATTTTCGGCCGATTTGCACGTTCTATGGCTCGTTCGAAAGCTAAGACTTCAAGCTACAAGTACATGTAATTGACATTTGGTTATGGAAAAAACTTGAAGAGATATAAGCGTCTAAAGTTGAAAAAAGGAAAGTGAAAAATCAGGATTTTTGGTGCTCACTTAAACGCTTCTAGCTCCATGAATTCTCGGCCGATTCTAATGATTAGATATGCGTTAGATAGATAGAAGTTCAACCTACAAGACGATACCTGCATGGTATGGCTATGACAATTAGAACGCAAATGGTAAGCATGCAAACTTTCGGGAGCTTAAACGACGATGATGCTGAGATTATACGGGAAAAACCCCTATCCTACGGGGTACCCTGGATCGTTCCCTTTCGAACGAGCCATCGATCAAGCCATTCGGCCGATAATTCAGGGACCTAGACGACCATTTCCAAGGCATCGATCCGAAAAAGTCGATTTTCTGACATCGAGATTTCGACTTCGACCGCGCGAACTCTTCTACCGAATGCAATTTTCGGCCGATTTGCACGTTCTATGGCTCGTTCGAAAGCTAAGACTTCAAGCTACAAGTACATGTAATTGACATTTGGTTATGGAAAAAACTTGAAGAGATATAAGCGTCTAAAGTTGAAAAAAGGAAAGTGAAAAATCAGGATTTTTGGTGCTCACTTAAACGCTTCTAGCTCCATGAATTCTCGGCCGATTCTAATGATTAGATATGCGTTAGATAGATAGAAGTTCAACCTACAAGACGATACCTGCATGGTATGGCTATGACAATTAGAACGCAAATGGTAAGCGTGCAAACTTTCGGGAGCTTAAACGACGATGATGCTGAGATTATACGGGAAAAACCCCTATCCTACGGGGTACCCTGGATCGTTCTCTTTCGAACGAGCCATCGACACAGACGAGGTATAAGGATAGACATATCATCTTATGGGACTTCGTGTCCCATGTACTGAAATACCGATCATGCAAAACAACAGACGTTTACTTACGCCCTCTACCATATGGAGCGGTGAATTTAGGAATCATATTCGACCCAAGAATCGAAGTTGGTAACATCAATAGATCTGTTGCGATAAAGGACGAGAATCTCATCCCTCCTTGAAAATAATCCATACTTCGACACTTAAAATATTAATTTCTCATCATTGCGTAACGATATCGAAAAACGGACAACGGGACAGTATTCTGCATGCTTTCTTCTTTCTAAATCATGATTTTTGTCAAAAATCGATGCATCTCGAATTTGCCCGATCAAATACTCGTTCGAAAGAGGAAAGTCTCTTCTTTGCGAATATGCAAGTCTCGCTTCGATGGGATGGTTGGTTGGAAAGATACAGCAGTTTGAAGCTTGAAAAAGACCCATATTCCGACACTTAAAAGATTCATTTCTCATCATTGCTTAACGATATCGAAAAACGGACAACGGAACATTATTTTGCATGATTTTATCTTTAAAATGAGCCATTAAACATTGAAATCGGCGGTGGTGACCATTTTGGCAAAAATCATGATGCATACATCAGGATTTTTGCCAAAAATCGATCACTATCTGCAATGAAGCTACCGCGAAAAACGATTTTCTTTTTTATTACATTTCGATTCTATCGATTGATTCAACTTGTAATTCATGTTAGTGAAAAATAATTAACAATCGTTATGTTTAGTTATAATTCCTACCGATTCGGTAGCGCTGTTGCCTTTTTCCATTCTAAACCGATATTGTCGCATGCGACACTAAAATAGTAATGGAGCTACGTAGCCCCAAAACCGTGGGACAAAAATTTACATTGCATGATACGTCTATCCTATACCTCGTCTGTGATATTATTACGACATATTAACAAACAATCATAAGAGTGCAATAAATGATATCTGTAAAATATATGTGACAAAAACGTGCACAATATATTATTAACACATTATCAATTAAAAAATACACATAATGCATAAATGATAAAAAAATCTGCGTTGCAATTATCACGTAGCACCTGTAATAAATAAATCTATTGAAATTCCTGAAAATATAAAAATTGTAAGATCAATTACATCTTATAAATAGTCATGCCTTATAATTAAACATGCCTTAAAACTGAACATGCCTTAAAATTGAGCATGCCTTAAAACTAAACATGCCTTAAAACTGAACATGCCTTATAATTAAACATGCAAATAAAAATATAACGAAAGAATGTTTAAGTGCAAAGCAGCCATTCGCTAGATATTCTTTGCGATGGGATGTATATTATGTCAGACATGATATACATCACATCGAAAAAAATATCCATTGCCCGGGTCCACCACGGGGAGGTTGCTGCTAGGGACCCACGAGCTACGGGGACTTTACTTTTATATGAAATACTAATTTTATATAATCATTATGGATGCAATAAAATTGCATCTTTTATAAAATTTAGACATAAATTAAAAGGAAAAACTAATCGCGTTTAATGCATTCTTGAACAACTTGATCAGAGTTGTAAAAGAGTGCAAGACAAGCGACTGTAAACTCTAACCGCGTAATCTACCTGCCCGCGGGGAGAACAGAATCTTTCTACCTTTCGTTAATCGAAGCGTAGAAAGATTTCTTTCCTCCTGAATAAAAACAAGCTGCAACACTTGTGAGCTGCAACAAGCAAAAATTTATTATATTAACATAAATACGACAGATATAACAGAGGAACATATCTGAAAAATGTTTGATGTAAAAAGTAGTATTATGTAGAATCTGTAATAAATAAATCTGTTAAAATTCCTGAAAGAATAAAAGTTTTGGAATCAATTACATCTTATAAATAGCCATATTTTAAGTGCAATCGTGTCTTATAATTAAACATGCCTTACAATTAAATCATGCCCTATAATTAAAACATGCATTATAATTAAAACATGTAACTCCTGTAATAAATAAATTGGTTATAATTCCTGAAAATATAAAAATTTTAGGATCAGTTACATCTTATAAATAGTCATGCCTTAGGTGTAATCATGCCTTATAATTATAACATGCCTTAGAGGTAATCATGCCTTATAGTTAATCATGCCTTATAATTAAACATGCCTTATAATTAAACACTCCTTATAATTAAACATGCGTTATAATTAAAACATGTAACACCTGAAATAAATAAATCTGTTAAAATTCCTGAAAACATACAAATTTTAGGATCAATTACATCTTATAATTAATCATGCCTTATAATTAAACATGCCTTATAATTAAACATGCCGTATAATTAAACATGCGTTATAATTAAAACATGTAACACCTGAAATAAATAAATCTGTTAAAATTCCTGAAAACATAAAAATTTTAGGATCAATTACATCTTATAAATAATCATGCCTTATAATTAAACATGCCCTATAAATAAAACATGCATTATAATTAAAGATACCTTTAAGGTAAACATACGTGATAACTGATCGTTCGGTCTTACTATCAGAAATACCATCACTATAAAATTCTTCTTGAAAAGATATCTGAAAGATTCCTGAAAAGAATGATAACTTGAGAAGATACCTTTTAATCAAACATACATGAAGACTGGTCGTGGATTCGGTCCTACTTCCAAAAAAACCATCATTATAAAATTTTTCTTGAAAAGACATCTGAAAGATATCTGAAACAAATGATAACTTGAGGAGATGTCTTCCTAATCGTGGATTCGGTCCTACTTCCAGAAATATGACCACTATAAAATACTTCTTGAAAAGATATCTGAAAGATACCTAAAACAAATGATAATTTGAGAAGATGCCTTCCTAATCGTGGATTCGGTCCTACTTCCATAAATACAACCACTAAAAAATTCTTTTTGAAAAGATACCTGAAACCAATTTTGGAAAATGATTAATGATATAATATTTAAATAATTAAATTGATCGTCATTGGAAGTAAATAGCCTCTGATGTGAAATATCTACATCAAAATATTCTGTATAAAATGTTCTTAATAAATTTACCGCGTCCAACGTCATATTACAAGATGCATAAACAATTTTACATATTATTGTGACCATAACTCTATCGAGAACAGATCTATGCTTTATAAAAAATATCAATCTCAAAGTTAGAAAATGTTGAAATTTTAATTTGAGGTACGCAATTAAATTTAGTTATTAACTTTGACATGATGTAAAAATATGATGTATAAAATTCGAATTGTACGTATTCGTATTTTCAAAGCATGCTGTTCTCAAAGTGCATATAAAATCATAAATTGGCACTTTGCATAGAAATAAAATTGTATAAGTTTAATGAGCAAGTTTATATATTAATCATTTATCTTAATGAACGCTTGATTAATGAAAAAAAAAAATAGCAGCCAACAAAGGGCGCTTATATAAAACGCGAGCTGCCACCAAAGGGCGCTAAATAGTGCATTTATTCGTAATGTACTCTATCATATTCTCCATGTGCAATTATTTTATACGTTTCGTGACTCTAATTAATGACTTTACTTTTTATTTTTATTTAAAATAACGCAATTCTTCTATTATATGGAAATGAATTTAATTTAAATTAACAAAAAGAAATAATAAACTCTTTTGACTCTACTTGAATAAAAACTATTTTTATATTCGAATTAAAAATTATTGAAACTCTAATTTATATCAATCAGTTAAATATCATTTCGCGACCGCGTTGCAAAATGGAGAATATGATGTGGAAAAAAGAAGTTACTAAAACTACTACTACTACAATTGAGTGACTACGTGGTACGAAAAGATGACAATTCATATTCAAAGTTCTGCATGCTCAGAACTTTGAAATATGAATTATCATCGGTAGTTGCCCTCTTGAGCCACATTATGTGGGGGCCTCTTCGGCACTTTTGCCTCTTCTTTGCTTCGTGCCCTAACCGCTGCATGGGGCATTCCCTATTCCCGACGCAGGAAGATATACTTATTAAAAAATATCCATCGTTCTAAACGTGTGTTAACAGAGTTTAGCATATTAGAATGTTCAATGACTTAGAATCAGAGTCGTCCCTACAACAGCAATTAGAAAAACCCTACAACAACCCTAAAAAACCTGAAACGAAAAAAAAACTCTTTACGTAGAAAATGCAACAGCTTTTTGATCGAGAAAACCTCTTCGCCGAAAAGCTGAGTTTTCTACGCAAAGTTTCGAATCCGAATCACTGCCACGACCATTATAATATGCTAAACTCTGTATCACACATCATTTAAAACGACTTAAGGATATTTCCCAACATGCATTCTTACTGCGTTAAATCACTTCTTGCATTCTGTGATTTCTTTAATTTTGCTTTTATTATAATCATGAATTGTAAATATTACTTGAAAAATAACTTGAAAAATTACTTGAATAATAACTTGAAAAATAAATTGAAAGATAAAAGTAACGTGAATGTAACTTTAAAATGATTTTAAATAACGAAATCTATCCTAGCCCGTGGACGATCAGCGGAGTCATAGACTCCGCCAATCGTGCACATTTACACGAGCACATTTAATCGAATGCCCCAGCAGATTATTCTTCGATGAACCTGCTTACAAACTAAAATTAATACTTCGCACTTTGAAATTGAAATTATCGGATAGAAGAAATAAAATAAGTGTGATACTTTTAGTTTATAACACTTAAATTCTCAATTAATTTGATACATTTGATAAAACCGCGAATGTGCAAAGTATTAATACAGCTTAAGAAACTAAGTATCGAACGATTCAAAAGTTTTGCCACTTAAATACATCTCTACTTCGGGAGAAGTAAAGATACTCTTTCTTTCTCTAATATAATTGCAAAATACTTATGAATGTTCGATACAGTATAAAATGATACAGAATCGTCGCAAAATAAATTTACTATAGACATGATTGAAAAATATGATTTGCGACGATTCTGCTAATACCCGGAGGCGGGACTTTCCACTCCTGAGTGGAAATCACACCCTGCGCCTTTCCCGGCCCTACCTACTTAAAAACTAAATCACACACATACCAGAAACTCTACGTTACTTATATTATAGCCTACCTAGAACCTATATTTAAAATGATTAGTAAAAAAAAGCAAAACTCATTCACACCAACACACTCACTCCACGATTCTCTCACATACCGCCAGGGTGCAAAAACCTACTCTAGGGAGGATACCCCGGGGTACCTCCGTCACCCTAGCTCAAACATTCTTTCTCAATCACAACACTAATGCGTACCTTTTTGCTGAAATCGACTGTCAAGTCTAGTGACCATTGCGTAATATATCAATTTAATTATTATCAAATACGACGCGAACAAAAAGTATTTCAATCAAAAATTAAGTATTTTCCAGAAAATACTCGTATGTATTAGTAGATGATCATACTAATAGCATACGAGTATATTCTAATTATACATTTTTATATGTGTGACTCTATAATGACTCGACTGATACGCATTTAAGGATGCATAACTACACTTCGATGTGCAGTTTTATTTCTCGCGTAACACCGACGCACAATCCACCACTACCACGCATACAAGGTGGAAAGTACGTCGTGCACGATACACTAGCCATTGACAGTCGCCACAAAAAATGCAAGAAAACCGTGCTAACCGATCTTTACTCATGCATGTAACACCTGGGCACGTGCATAAGTAAAGATACAAGAGATAGCACGGGGGGAAAGAAATAGTAAGTATTAGTTTGATTAGAAGCTGAAAATCCTGATCTAAAAGAATATTAGCTTAAAACTAGGGCCTACGGACTGTGACTCTACAAGTCTCTTTCTCATTTTTCAAAAAAAGACTCTACTCGACTTAATTTTTCTGCAAAGCAAGGACTCGACTGAGACTTTTCCTTTTAATGCAATGACTCGACTTTTATATAGAAAGATTTTAAATTTTAATGTATATATTATTCAGCAAAACCCTCGGACGATCCCATCTTACAAGTGACTCCTTTAATCACGTAATTAAATCATGATATTGTGTCACTTGTAATCCGGTTTCTATCCGTCGCGAATTGTCTTCTTGTTCTTTATTAGTAATGCCATAATAATCGACCCGTTATACCGTTATGGAGTAATAATTCTAATTGCGTTTATCACATTTGCATGAATTTAAAAAAAGATACGCGAAATCTACGTGTTAGAGTTTCATATAAACTCAGTACTTGCGAACGCACCGATAGCAGTGTGGCCATCCGAGAGTAAGGATCCGAATAATCGCTCAATTTGATAATCGAGTAAAGATATTGGGAAATAAATGAGAAAAAAAAGTTGTTAGTTTATGAATGAAGTTAATGAGAATCTAAGCTAGGGTGAGGGTGAACTGGCTCATTGCGCAATGCGGAACTCCGTACATCTTTTATATATGTTGAAACGTTAACTTCTGATTTTTGTTCCGTTGGTCAATGTACACCATCTACTCGATTATCAAACAATGAGCGAAAATTAGTATTCCAGACTAACGTTTCCGAGGCACTGGGTCTCAAGGATTTGTTCCAACTCATAGAGCTGAACCCCTAACTATCTTTTTTTTCATATTTTATACAAACGATCATATACTATAATACATACTCCATATCGGTATAACGGGAAAAACAATTGCTTCAGTAAATTTATTGGGATATATTACAAATTAGCACAGTTTATATATACTAGTACGATGCAAAGCATGTTCGACATATTACATGCTGTTTTGGCGAATTCGGATAATTAATATCCGAATTCTACGCTAATTTCGAACGGGATAAAGTGAATTAAAGCGTGAATAAAGTGAATCAAGTGAATTGCATACAAGCCTTGTAGATTTTTAGTCAAAATAATCAAGATTTCTGTATATTAAAAATTTTCTAAATGAATTTAAAATATAAAGGATGGGATGGATCATGGATGGAAGATAGAGGGAAAAGCTACCACATAAGGGCCATTTGGTTAAAAAACCGACCCGTGGTAAATGCTGTGTTGAAACGTAAGCTATCATATGAATTATACGATTATAAGGAACGACCCGTAGCAGTCTTGTGTTTGTTAGTAAGATACCACATAAGAGCCATTTATATGCTCGTGGTAATGCTGTGTTTGTTAGTAAGTTACCACATAAAGGCCTAAAAAAAAACCGGCCGTGGTAATTCTGTGTTTTTTAATAAGCTACCACATGTGAATCGTACGTTTACAGACAACGACCCGGTGGCAATGCTCCGACTGTTACATTTTACCACATAAGAGCCGTTAAGCTCGTGGTACGTGCTGTGTTTCTAAGACTAGCTTAATATCTACTACCACATAAGAGCCGTTAGGCCGTGGTAAGGCTGTGTTTGTTAGTTAAAAACCACATAAGAGCCGTTTAAGAGCTCGTGGTCATGCTGTGTTGAGAGTCCACCGGGTCATTTTCGGCATTTATGTGTCTGTAAACGATGACTCGTGGTAGCCTTGGGTAATGTGTTAGTTAGTTACCACATAAGAGCCGTGGTGAGCTCGTGGTAATGCTGTGTTACGACTACATACGGACCGTTCGATTTATAAACGATAATTCTGATAGCTACGTTATAGATTAGGTTAGTGTAGTGTGTTAGGTATAGGTATATTGGTATATAGGTATATAGGTATGTAGGTATAATGGTATATAGGTATATAGGTATATAGGTATATAGGTATAATGGTATATAGGCAGATAGGTATATAGAAGTGGATAAAAACCCCAATCTCAAGATATTAAACAATTTATATTCACTTTATAAATTTACTGAATTCTTGATTAATTTTAAATAAAAATCTACAAGCTTGATGCACGCGAATAAAACAAGAAGACCCTATCCTAACATAATAAAATCATATTCATAGAAAAAGAAAATGTACCACTCGCGAATAATTCCTCGAAAGGATTTATTCACGGTCACTCAATTGTAAAAAAAATCTACGTAAAAATACAACCGCTCACCCGTGCCGATTCGGACTTTTCGTCCTCGACATGGTTGGGTGCCGGAGGAACTTTAAACATTTTACTCACCATCTGTAACAAAAAATGGAACAAGCACATAAGTTATCTGTTTATAATATTGAAAAATGGTTAAAATATTTCACTTGAATCTTTTAATTTAATAAATGGAAAGACACGACTACTTACATTAAACGATGTAAATCCGTGCGGCGGGGTAGTAGGTCGAACATCTGCTTGATAAGGTGGGTCCTTCATTGATTATCCATCTGTAACAAAAAATGGAACAAGCACATAAGTTATCTGTTCATAATGTTAGAAAATGGTTAAAATATTTCATTTAAATCTTTTAATTTAATAAATGGAAAGACACGACTACTTACATTATACATTTTAAATCCAAGGCATCGTGGGTAGTAAGTCGCTTGGATTCCGACGGAACTTCCAGCCTCCTGGGTGTGCCTCGCGTGTAATTTTAATAATGACTCTACTTACGCGACGAACAAAATTATTTTTGACAAGAAATCGATTTTCTTGTGTAGTGAAGCTAACGCGACCGAAATAATTTAATACGGCGAACAACACTGACTCTAATTTTTGCACGAGACCGAACCGAATGCACGCGACGAGCCGAACGCGCGCGACCGAGGCGGCTCGAACGAATTACGGACTCGAGGACCGAATTACAAGTGGTCGAATCGGACGCGCGCGACCGAACCGATCCGACCGAATTGCGAAAAGGTAGGAAGGGTAAGGAAAATAAAACACGTACACATTTTTTTTAATTATCTTTTTGTTTTAACCAAGCGTTCATTAAGATAAGTTAGTTAAGTTATATGAATTTAATAAAAATGATATGAAATTATGAGCAGGATGCTTTGAAATTAGGAATATGTACCACGATTGCCATATAAATTTATTGTGAATGAAATGAATTAAAGGATTCAACTGCGTACCTCGAAACTCTATCTCTAAATAATATTTTTATTAAAATGCAAATTGTTTTTAAAATTGAAAACTATTGAATTGAAGTATAGATTTAATCGCGATAGAGGAATGGTCACGTTAATATACTATTGTTTAAATACCTATATAAGAAATATAGGTACAGCATACTTGTAAGATGAGGGAAGAAACGGTGAAATGAATAAAGGAATAAATGAATGAAAGGAATGAATTTTAAAAAGAAGATCAAAGGCTAATTACTTTCGATAACGCGTTAGTGCAAGGCAGCCAATTCGCTAGATATTATTTGCAATGGAATGCATATTATGTTAGACATGATATGCATTACATAGAAAATAATATCCATTGCCCGGGTCCACCACGTGGAGGTTGCTGCTAGGGACCCATCTCAGATAATTTTAGAAGTTAAATTATATTAGAATTATGTACTATTGTAAAATAATATATTATACATTGTGTAATAATAATATACAATAATAAATTTAATGTATTATACTGTAAAATTTATAGCGTTATTTAGAAGCAATGATTTAGACGATAAATTAGAATTTATAATAACGGAGATGTGAACGTTATGAAAGACTACGACGGAATGAGCATCTGCCCTCACGCAAGGTTGAACGCGCTCGATCTTTATTTACTCGCGCTTATTTCTCTTAACGTCTTTGTAATATTCTTTCAATAATTAAACGTTTAAGAATTCACGTTGATGAATATATCGATTTAGTAATATTAATAAAATGTATTATATAATAATAAAATTTATAATGTTATTTAGAAGTAATGATTTAGACGATGAATTAGAATTTATAATAACAGAGATGTGAACGGTATGAAAGACTACGACGGAATGAGCTTCTGCCACTTGTTGACCCTTGCGCAAGGTTGATCGCGCTCGATCTTTATTTACTCGCGCTTATTTCATTTTACGTCTTTGTAATATTCTTAAAATAACTAAACGTTTAAGAATTCACGTTGATGAATATATCGATTTAGTAATATTAATAAAATGTATTATATAATAATAAAATTTATAATGTTATTTAGAAATAATGATTTAGACGATGAATTAGAATTTATAATAACAGAGATGTGAACGCTATGAAAGACTACGACGGAATGAGCGTCTGCCGCTCAATGACCCTCGCGCAAGGTTGAACGCGCTCGATGTGTTATTTTATTAAAATTTCGATTCTATCGATTGATTCAACTTGTAATTCATGTTAGTAACAAATAATTAACAATCGTAATATTTAGTTATAATCTCTACCGATTCGGTAGCGCTGTTGCCTTTTTCCATTCTAAACCGATATTGTCGCATGCGACACTAAAATGGTAATGGGGCTACGTAGCGCCAGTACCGTGGGACAAAAATTTACATTGCATGATAGGTCTATCCTATACCTCGTCTGTGTCCTTATTTACTAACATCGCTAGACGCGTTTACCGACGGAGCCCAGGCCCACCGTGCCCACTTCGGCACTCTCAGTTTCTCTTTGATTATACATATGTGTTTAGCTATACATGTAGTATGCTACCTTTGCAAACGCTAGTACCAGTTTACTGCAGCAAATCGTTATACGCATGCGTATAAATGCCCCCTCCCCCGTGGTTCATACGATTCACCACGATTCACACTGGAAACGTCAGCACTGGAAATAGAAATGTATTAAACTGAAGGCCAAGTAGGCGCGGACCGTCTTCGTATTTGTAGCAGTAAAGTTTTCTGCTTTCTGTTCGAAGATTAATCATTTTCTCATAACTATTACTTATAACTTAATGCAAAATGGCTACTGAAATAGCCCGAAATCCAGTGAGTATATTTTTACTATGTCACTTATATATTTTCATTAAAATACAAACTATACCGTACAATTGAAGATTATCTGCATTGCTGTTATATTGCGTTAAGTTCGCAATAGCTATATATTTCTGCAGTTGTTATTAATAAGTGTAAAAGTATACTGCAAATTAAATGGGAATCAATGTTTTTTTGTTTTTTTTATAGGAAATACCTTATGTGGGAGCAGTTGAAGGAGGTTTAGTACCTGGGAAAATGGTACGAATTCGGGGTAAAGTTCCCACGGATGCTGTGCGTTTTGCTGTTAATTATCAATTAGGCCCTGGTTTAAATCCAAGGGATGATATAGCTATTCATATATCACCACGATTTCCTGAAGGTGTTATTACAAGAAACCATATTGAATCCATGTCATGGGGAGCAAATGAAGATGAAGGTCTTATGGTGATACAGCCTGGCCAAGAATTTGAAATGATTGTTCTATGTGATCATACAAGTTACAAAATTGCTGTAAATGGCAGACATTTCGCAGAATTTGCTCATAGATTACCATATGAAAAAGTTACACACCTAGTCATTGATGGTGATGTTGAAGTATCTAGCATTATTTATGAAAATGTACCAGTCGGAGCTATACCTCAATCACCTATGTCACTCCAAAATGTGCCACCTGCAAATTATGGACCTCCTCGTAAGAATATTTGGATCTTATTCTGTAATATGTGTATACTTGTTACATATATTACAAATAACTATATTATTTGATACAATTATAATAATAGTATTATTGATGTACATTTATATTTAATTAAAACATCAGGTGGTTTGTATCCATCTCTGGATACAAACACAACCTCAGGAGGATATGGTCCTCCACCTTCGGGATATGGTCCTCCACCTTCAGGATATGGTCCTCCACCTGCAGGATATGGTCCACCATCTTATCCATATGGTAGTACGGATGGACCCAAACAATCAGGAGAAGAATCAGATATATTTGGTGGCTGCTTAAAAGCTTTAGGTGGATTTGTTGCAGCGGGTGGTGTGGCAGCTGCAATGGAATATGCCAATGTAAGCATTACAATTCTTGCAATTATTGTTGTATTAAAAAAACATAAAATGTATCGAATGTTACAGAGGAAGAGAGAGGAAGGACATGAAAAAACAGATGCTTCCAAAAATGAAACTAAGAGTGAAAGTGGTTCAGGATTTTCAAGTACACTTGGTACTTTAGCTACTAGCTTAGCAGCTAGCGCTATACAGAGAAACTTATTTGCACAACAAGGTTACCCTTCTCAAGGACCTAACACTGGTAATGGGGGTGGTGTTTTTGGCTCTATACTTGGGGCATTAGGTACTGCACATTTAATATTTATATACAATTTAAAGGTCATATTTTTAACGATAGCAATTATAATTTGAGATAATTTGGATTTTTTTATGCAATAATTCTGTAATATCATTATTAATGAAAGAAAACCATGAAAGTAATTTTTTATTCTTTTTTCATTCATTTATATTACTTACATTAATATTAGAGATATCCTTCGATACGAGAGTCACGGACAAATGAGAAATATTTCACTTAACCGAATTGATTTAAAATGACTTGGTATACTTACAATTGTAAGGTGGAAGCGGAGCTCAACAACCAGCATATTCAGCACCTCCGCCAAGCAATAACGATCCTTTATCTGGAGCAATAGGATCTCTCTTTGGTGGAGTTCTTGGGGGTGGTGGGCATCAGCAACCAGCCTATCAACCATCAGGAGGCTATGGTGGATATTCAGCACCCTATGGTTCTCAACAACCATCCGGGGGTTCAAATTTCTTATCTGGTATAGGTTCTGCAATTGGCTCATCATTGCTGAACTCTGCTATAGATGGATTCTCCAAACATGGAAAGGAAGGAAAGGAAGTAAGTATACAAATATTAAATGCATGCTAAATATTGAAATAGTTATAAAGAAAGAGAAGTAAAGATTATTTATGTAAGTGGGGCCATTACTTTTCATACTTTTTTGATCAATTTTTAAAACTTTGTAATGTAGAAATCTCATGAGCATCCAAGTGACAATTATTCTTCAAATTATGTAACACCTAATACACCAATGCCTTCCGCACACACGGAGAATTCTCCCACATCAGGTGGACACAAATTGACGGCAGATGAAATCTCTAAAGGACTTGGTCTCGATGATTAAAAAATGCTTATTTTTATAATAGAGATAAAAAAATTAGTAGAAATATCTCTAAACAAAAGAAAATATGCAAAATCGATGTTTTGTGCTCTCTTTCAAAGATTTGAAATATTACATGCTTTGCATTTTCTATATTTACAATCATGTTTATAATTTTGATTGACATGAAAAATAAAATACACAAACAATAGAAAAAAGAAATCTATTTAAAATAAAAAAATATAATTCCAGCCTATAAAAATATTACACTGAAATGAAAAATAAATATTATATGTTTGCTGCCCATTGTTTAACAATAGGTAAAAAGGAAATGTATAATGAACAAATTAGAGCTGCGTTTACCAGCACAAATACATTTATTAAATACGTTGCTATTTTGTATGAATTGTTATATTTTTATAAAAAGTTGATGTTTTTAGTGTTAAGAATATTATCTATCTTACATAGTACAATTACTAAGAATTTTACGCATGTTATTATTTATTGTAGTTGTTTTCAAAAATAAATGCAAGAAATGAAAAATATTTAATTGTATGCTTCTTATTTACTTACTCCTGATTAAGAACAACCTCGGATGAACTAGTCTCTAAAACAATAGGATCTTTCCGCTAAAATATACAAAATTATAGTATGAAGTTATATAATTTTCCACATCAATTTTTTATAAATTTTAATCATCTACAGACTTACATTTGACATGGCTTTCAATGTCTCTAATTCTTCTTTTTTCTTTCTATGGAAAAAACCCAATTTAACAAGACCTAAGATAATTAATATTAAAAGTAGAATTCCAAAAAAAATTGATAAAGCTAATATCCATCCAGCAATGTGTTCCTTTTTTGGAGCTCCCAGAAACGTTGTAGTTATTACAGTAGTGTCAGGTTTATTTGTACTTCCTTGAATAATATTAGGTGGCTGTGTAATATTTACAGTACCTTTAGATGCAAAGAATATAATATCTTTGTTTTCTAACGTAAGTACTAAAATGAGAAATAAACAAAATTGAAGAATTATAACCATAATAATACGAATTACTCAATTAATAACTATAGAATTCTTATTGAACTTACATTGAATATTTGATATTTTCAAATCTAATGTAAGTATTAGTTTAGCAACAGATAAAGAACTTGTAAATGAATTTAGTTCGCATTTGAGTTGCTTGCACAATATTGTTGGATTAGTGCAGTTAATGAATAATGTTCTATTTTCAGGAGGTACATTTGTTGGTGTTGTTTCTTTTATAGTAAGCTTGTCTTGTAATTTATCCTTTGTTACATTTTTTGTAAAACTCGCAATTGATATGTTTTTTATGTTAAATTCGTTAATAGTTTTTATGGTGGAAGTTGGTGAATTTTTGGTATGACCCATATCAGTACACTCAACAAAATTACCATCTCTATGAGCAATTGTTTGGTTTATATTAATTAACTCTATATCATTATTATTATTTTTCCAATGTGTTGGAATTTCTACCATTAAAACAGCTTCAGTAATTGGACTTGTTCCAAATTTTTGCACTTCATAAATATGTTGAAACCTAATACTCTCTGGATATTTTTTATCTTTTTCATCTTTTTGAAAGTATGAATATAAATCTTCTTGTGCCTTTCTAAAATAGATCATATTTGTTATAAAACTGTAATTACCACAACCTGTTGATAGGATAAATATGTATAAATATTAACCCTGCAATAGCAATATCAACGTCAATATCAAAGTAAACTGTCATGTTAAAGTTATTATCTACTTCATTCATTTCTTCACTTTGAGTAGTAACATTTGCATAAAATTTCAAGTTCTTGACGTCAAAATGAACTTTACTTGTATCCAACTCTAATGTTACTGTTTCCTAAAATGATCGATTATTAATTTTATTAATCAATTTATAAAAAAATGTATAAAAGGAGATAAACTTACATTAGTTATTAGAGGATTTCCAATATTACAAATAACTTGCAAAGTATTATTTATCCAAGGTGATTCCATGCATACTGGAGATAGACTTGCTAATAATAAGGGATCTGGAATAATAATGTGTACTTGTGTCTGATAAGCAGGTTCACCCTTATTATGAACATTAATTGTAAGTTCCAGGTTTGATGTTGATCCTATAATATATGTATTATTGGATTTTAGATTAGTGAGGAGAGATATCTGCAAATCTGAATTACATATATCATCATCTCCGCATTCTATTACAAATGACAATTTAATAGAATCTTCAGTTTTTGAATATAATTTGTTTATTACTGCAGATGACGTATAAGAAGTGTTTTTTACTGATTTCTCATTTTTTTCTTGCATTGTATGATTTAAGTCTACTACTACAGATATTGAAATTGGATCGATCACATTTTGTGTATTATTCTGAAATCATTAATAATATTATTTATTGAATTTACTGTAAAATGTAATGTACTGTACTGTAATGTAAAATGTACGTACTTTAAGATGAATCATGAATGTGTCACATTGTTGTTTTGCTATATTCAATTTACCAGGCAAAATATATGTATAATTATTGCTTTTGATTGCAGTATATGCTGCTCTTCCATATAATGAATCTACTTCGAGAATTCGAACAATATCTAGAACAATATCATATTTTCAAAACTATGAGGCATTATTCATCATATGTCATATATTTTGATAATACAAATGTTAAAATTTACCCAATTTTTCAGGAGCATATTGACCATTGTAAGTAGTGCAAAGGGTAATGTTAAAGGACTTTGTATCTTTTAACAATTTCTTTATAGAACATGCAAGTTGTACTGTTATTGTAATTACTGGTTTAGATGTCAATAGAATAACTTGCTCAGATAAATAAGCTCCTACTGCAATATCAAGATACTTATCGTGATTTAAGTCTCGAGGTTCTGAAATTGATATGCCAAATCCACGAATATTATCTAAGAATTGAGAACCAAGTATTTTCTGACTATATTTTTGAGAAACTCCATTCTTATTTCCATTGTATAGATATATTGCACCACTATCTTTTTCATATGGAGCACCAATTATAATATCACTATATCCATCATAATCAATATCTCCCAAACATGTTATAGTAGAGCCAAATCTTCCTCCACTTATTTCTCCTTCAATAATTTGTACCTCCATATTCGTCTACAATCATATATAAAAAGAAAAATATTAAAAAATCAGTATTGTGATAAGAGTTATGTATTATAATTTATGTAAGTACATTTTTCCATGCATGAAAGATGTATACTCGACCCTCATCTACGTCCTTAGACCAGAGCGGTGCACCAACAATTAAATCATCTTTACCATCATTATTTACATCACATGATGCTAAAGCAGCTCCAAAATATTCTCCATATTGTTGGCCTTTTTGAATTACTCCAATCTTGAATTTTTCATTAGAAATGTTGGGAAAATTATATATTATAACATATCCATGCATATTACTACCCCTTGGTGACCCTGATGCAAACCAATACTCTCCTTTTTTAAAATAACATCCAGAAGTTACTGAGTATCCTGAAACATAAAACTCCTTAATAAAATTTATTAAGATTTTATATATATATTATTATATATAATATTATTATATGTTATACTATACCAAAGTAATCAAACACATCCAACAAGTTTTCTTGTATGTAGTTTGGTATAATGGTATTTGTATTACCATAATCGGATCCTTTTAATAATATTGGGGCACCTGTCCAGAGAAATAAGCCCGGTGCACCCACAGCCACATCCCAGCGCAATTTATTAGATGTCATATGTGCTGAAATACCAACCTGACCCATTGCATAATCAAACAAATATTGTCCGTATAATGCGTTATATTGATGATCATCATGTGAAATTGGAAAGACTTTATGTTCTGCTTCTTTATTAAAAGATTCCATACCACTAGGTTTGGTCCAATAGCACATACCATTCATCAACCATTGATTTCTGTTTACATTTATCCAGCGTGGGGCACAAACCTATCCATTTGAAATAAATTAATAATAGAAAATATTACTAAAATAAATTGTATAACTAACCATAATTGTAGGATTTATGCCTTTCCCTGTTACAATAACTGCTCCAACCCATGAATTATTTCTGATCTGATTAATCTTATTAACGTGTTTATTGCCTGAATCATATTGAATCACTTCATTTTTACTTTTGTCAATGATCCACTCCTTACATTCATTATTAAGTGAACATACAAAAACTGTTCCTGACTCTAGCACAGATTGAGGATAACTTGCATTTGCTCTTGGTGCACCAATTAGTACAGCAGAAACATTTTCACTGCTAGTATATAGAGCAGTAGAATATCCAAAATAACTATTTTGTCTACCTTGTAATCTTTCCGGAATAGTGTATACAATAGCATTGGTAACATCTAAATTATATGCTAATGTATTGGATAACAAAAGTTTAAGCACAAGACCAAAGAGCCACATTTGAAAGTATTTTATGAAGACAAATTTTTTGAAAAAAAAAAAGAGTGTTATTTGCAAGTACTTAGGCAGAACTGCTGTTTATTAAGCTGCTTCATTGTACATTCTTTTTAGAAGGAAAGGATGTGGTTTCAGGAAGCCACAATCTCTTACTCATGAGTCATAATCGAATCAGATATATGTCAACCAATCTTAATCTACAATTTTCATTAAAACAATAAGAAAAGAACTGCACGATACGTATAAATAATAAATTAGTGCATACATTCAAGTAATTACTTTTATTCACTTGTAATTAGTTAATAAGGATGTATAAATGCAAGATTAAATTATGATGTATTTATAATCACTTTTAAAGTTCCAACACATAAAAAAGGAAATATATATATATATATATATACATACATATATACATATATATATAAATATGTATATCAATTTGTTATTTTATTAATTTCCATCACACTTACAAACCATATTAACAGTATACATTAGCTAGATTGCAATATAATAGCTAATGCAATATTGATTTACCTACAATTTTTGGTGATGTTCTGATAGTTTAGATTAAATGTAATCTGAAGATCGATTTCTAAAAACGTCTCTAGTTCGCAATAATAATGAAAATTTTTCATGATTGATTAGACTGCCGGTTCCATTAACACTGACCTAAACTGAAGAAGCAACATCGAGTTTTAATTTTATTTCAAATGATATTATAATGTTTAAATTGTGATAATTTCACACATGAATAATACTAAATATAGCTATGAGAAAATTTGTTATACCAAAACAGTCTTATGTTTTATTGCGAAAATATGTTAAAATGCAGGAGATTCACAAGAACTAGCATAAAGATAATAAAACCTAAAGGAAATAATAGAAAACCGACAGTACTGACATATGATCAAACTTAGTATTATAAAAATATACTTCAAGGAATCACAGATTTATTATGTACAAGGGGAAAGGGATTTAATAGCTTAAAGGTAACAAGACATTAATCGGAAGAATCTGTTGTTGTAGAAATCGTTTGGGATAAAGGCATGGACCGATTACGATAGCTCCTTCTGGCTACATCTACTTTTTTTCGGAAACACTCCAAATTTTTTAATTTCTGTTCATGGTCCGAGCTTTCGGCACCATTATGCCCTTTTTGTATCTCGTTATTTTTTTCAATGGTAGACACTCCTGATGTAATACCACTGTCAGGAGTTGAAGGAACTTTGCACAACTTCTTTACTGGTGTTGATATATCATCTTCTTGAATTCTTGTCGTACCAGTACCATTGGCATATTCTTTCCTTACACTTTTTTCATCGCCATCATTATCAAGTTTTAACCGCTTATTCTTACTTTTACTACAGTCACGTTTTAAATTGTTTTTACATTTTCTATGCTTCTTCCTACGGGCTTTTATGGAAGAATCCGAATCAGTTTTCAAATGTTTCTGTTTTTCAGAATTATCATTCTCTTCTGAACTACTACTACTATAACTTGAAAGTTTAGAATCATTTTCTATAGTATTTGTAGTATATCGTGATCTCCTAGAAATAACTCCTGAACTGGTACTAGGTTGAGTCGCATCAACTGGTTGTTCATCACTGTCAGATTCACTTTGAATTTTTAACACAGTACATTTTCTCCTAACTCTACTTCTTCTACCGGATATTCTAGCATGTTTTCTTTTTACACCTTTTAATTTTGATTTTGACTTATATCTACACTTAATTTGTGAGTTGTCCCCTTCACTAACATAGCCTGAAGCAGAGGGTTCAGGAACTGTGTTTGAAGAATTATTTAATGTAGTAGCACAATCCAGCCCAGCTAATCTCATAAGTTTTTCTCTACGATTTGCTATGAGCTGTGTAATTCTGTTAGGTGATTCTAACGGTCGCTCGGGCGCAACACCACCTCCGTAAGAACTACGGGAATTTACTGCTGATCCTAAAATACTTAACATTATGTGACGAGCCGACGCAGTGGAATCTATATAAAAAAAGAGAAAAAATTAAAAGTTTTAGCGTCTACATACTATGTATAAATATACACGAAATACAAAGAAACCGTAGACATACCATCAGAATCGGTTGCATTATAGGTACGTCCAGTCGTAGGATTATTTTCGGAATCACTAGGACTTTGCGATGCCGTTGGCATGTCTTCCGAACTCCAGCCTTCAATTTCACGTTGTATTAAAGAATCAAAGAAAGCCATCATTCTTGGATCTTCCCTAGTCGATTGATGACTATAATCATGAGTCATAAATTGGCCGCTACGTAACACTAAGCCAATATACTCATCGTGCGTGAATACTCGACGCTGCCTTTCTTGCTTTCCAGCATCACGCTAAAAAAAGTATTTACAATTAATAAATTTTTTACTTATAAATATACAAAACAATTATTATTGTTTCCTTATACCTTTAGGCCACCTAGACATCCGCTTCCCAGAGAAAATGGGCTCCAGATCTTTATAATTTTCTCAACTCCTGACGATGCAAGTACGCAACTTGCTTGATTGTAGCGTACCTGATTGACTATTGATCTATGTCCACGTAGAACCATGTGAGCAGAATCTACCCACTTTACACCTTCAGTAGGAATCTTCCACATATAAAGATTGAAATCGTCCGAACCTAAATAATTTAAATTTATAATACATATATGCGCATACTTTTTAATTTGATACATATATAATGTTTTAGGTTTATATACCAGAAAGTACATATTCTTCATTATCACCAGCAAAGCAACACGTTTTCATTGTGCAGCTATTATAATACCCTGGATGATCAAATTGACATAGATGAGTGGAAGAATCAACTGCGTATAGCACTGGTGGCAACCTTCTTCTCAATGCTAGCAATCTATTGCCTGCTGTATTAAATCTTGCATTCATGCAACTTTGTGCGGGACTTTCATTTCCATAACGTAATACAGGCCTATATAGATGTACATATATATATGAAATTTTACTTACTCAACATTAAATATAGTAAATATAATATATACGTCTTGTAAATTTTATATGAATTACCTGAGTGGTTTTCTTACATCCCACATGCTAACTCCTTCTTTAGCATTGGCAGTAGCTAACATTCTGGGTTCCACCGGGTTAAACATAACAGAATGGAAAGGGGTCTTATATTGCGCTAGACAAAATGTTTCCATGGCACCTGATCCTCGAATGTCATAAATTAAAATTCTTCCATCGTCGCAAGCACTTGCAAAAACATTATCGTTATGAGGATGAATCGATAAACCATATACAGGTTTCTCATGTAAGAAGAAATTAAGGACGTCACAACTGTAATGTCAATGTAAACCGTTTATGCAAAAATATGTTGTACATTTGTATATATAATACTTACAATATGGTAGATTCATAAAAAAAATGAATTCTAATATACTAATTTACACTACTCACGTTTGCAAATCATGAACAATAACTTGATCATCATTTCCAGCAGAAAAGATTTTTGTTTTGCTGTTATCATATCCAAGGCAAAATATATTACTAACATGTTGAGCTTTCATTACTGTAGGTTTACCTACACCCTGTATCGCTTGTTCAACTTTCCATAATAAAACTCTTCTGTCATCTCCACCTGTAAGGGTAAAAATGTATAAAACTTGTAAAGTCGATTACTGTGTATTAGAACGAAACGTAGAAAAATATAGATATAAAGAGAATATGAGCATTGTAACTAAATAAACGAGAAATAAAATATAACTTTGTCGCGCTCGATGTAACCCGTAAGTGTTTTAATTTTTCGTCGACCTCCGACATTTAAATTCGACGAATATTGATGTTATTAATCGAAATATTCAAAAATAGGGAAGACCGTTAGATTCTTACCAGATACCAAGAGATCACCCTGCCGTGAAAATTCAATCGCGTTGACACAGCCGTAATGAGAGAGGAGATCTTTCCTAAACAAGTTTTCAGATCCCCCGAATCTAGAGTTGACGAGTCTTTTACAGTGGTCGACTTTATCGTCAACCTGTCGTGCGAAAACGTAGGAAAGAGGACTAGAATCGGAAGGACGAGCCATTTCTCCACCTATTGGCACGACACGTACTCCGAAAGGGATACACCACCGTCCTTCTTCACCTTTCGTCTCTTTCTTCCATCTATACCGCAACGATATCTCTTCGTTATCCTTCTTACGAAAATATCACCCTTACACCTTCGTTCTAGCCCCGTTACCTCCCTTCTTGCGTAGGAAACTGTAACAGAGTCGCAATCCCAACGGAGAAAGAGAGAAAGAAAAGTGAGGAAGATAGAAAGAGAGAACGAGTGAGAGAGCGACAAAAGAGTGAGAGAGAGAGAAGAATGGATGGATATATATATATATAGAGAGAGAGAGAGAGAGAGAAAGATAGGGAGAGAAAGACAAGAAAGACGAGACACGCACACACAAATATATACACACGCACGTAGGGAACTCTTACACCAGAAAAATAAGACACACGACAGAGAGTGTACGATTAAAATACTAGGACGATAATTTCTCTTGCGGTGAATAACCCGCTTAATTTGAATACTTTTTTTTTTAAAGACATGGTATAAAACGATTTATGCTTTACGAACTTACGCGGACAATTTGGGGCGTCTGAAGCTTGGACACGCACGCACGCACTGCCAACGCGCACGAAGCTACGTTTACGAGATATACGCGCGACTTTTTGCTCGGCCCACCCGATCAACCTCTGTTGTCTCCTCTTGAGAATCCAAGTTCTCGATCAGCTGATCGCCGTACGATCCCTCTTCGCGGTCAGTTCGAGCCACCACTTCGCCTGCTTCTGTACTCTGCTTTGTATCTCAAACCACTCTCGCTCTTGTTGCTTCTCAATAGTCTTATACAGTACATTCTCCTTTTTGATCCACATAAAGTCACGTTTATTCTTAACCTTCTTGTATCTTAAAAACGCGTTTGTCAAAATCACTCTGAACGGTGGCTAATCGCAACGCGGCGAATTTGTACACGCGAGAAATCAACATCGCAAGCATGGACCTCAGCGCCACGTCATTAATATCTCGCGTACTTCTCACTGGACCACCCGGTATACCCGCGATCTTTGAATGTTACTTTCACTTTCGTTTCTGGTATTGTAATAGTTTATATTCCAGTTACTTTCTTATTATTTTCGTAATCTTTATAGGAATTGGAAAGACTACGATATGTAAGAATGTGGTTTCTATATTGGAAAGAGAAAATCGTAACTTCAATGGCTTTTATACGGAGGAAGTACGAGCGGAAAATGGTAATAGAATCGGTTTTGATATTGTACCAGTAAAAGATATAGGGAAGAGGACACCATTAGCACGTACAGAGTTAGTTTCTTTTTCAGCATAAATTATTCTATTATTATATGTATTTTTCTCTATGTTTTCTCAATATTTAATTGACAAGCAGAAATACATTGAGTCAACAAGAATTTTCCAAGTATCGAGTGGGAAATTACCATGTATTTATTGATAATTTTGAAAGCTCTGTTCTGCCATTGTTAAAAACTGAAGCGGTAAGTCATATGTGTTTATAAATTTAATATACATAATCGTATCTATAATTTCTTGCATATAATGTGTCTCTCACTTATTTTTATTCATTCTCTTAATTAGGATGTATTATTGATCGATGAGATTGGAAAAATGGAGTTATATAGTAAAAAGTTCCATGACCAAGTGATTGATATATTTTTTGGCTCACCTAATAGGAAGACGTATATTGTTGCAACCATACCACAAATGCATAAAGTACCACAACGCTTTCTGACGCTATTTCAAAAATTGCACAATAACAATAAATGTAAAATCATAAATGTTAATCGCCAAAATCGAAGTAGTTTACCATGTGAAATAGTTTCTATGATACTATAAATACAATGATTAAATGTTACAAATTAATTGTCTGTGCAAAGAAAACACATATTTTATGTACATTATAAACATCATTTATTATTAACAAAACAAAATATTAGGTTAAAAAATTCTACCAATCACAATAAATGTGTAAAAAAGTAGCCACAGATAATGTGACATTGTACTACGTAGTCATGCCAAATCGCATATGTATTAGATTTTTTCCGATAATATTCACTGTTTCATGAAAGAAACCACCATTACTCAGTAAAGAATGAATTAATGAGCTAATAAATAGCAAGAATTTTGCTTTCCAAATTCACTGTTTTTATAAACATAACTTTTTCCACATTTTAATATCTTTGAAATTATATTTTCTAGTTGCGCCCGAATATGCCTATCTTTAATGAATAAGGTGGTTCTATCAAGGGTACAAAATAGAAATATTTTTTTTGCGTATATTTGTTATAAGCAAACACAAATTGATGATGCATATCGAGGCGTTGATCTCATTATAGATAAGATAACTCGATAAATTTGTTTGCCGGTTAAATAAACAAGCAAACTTCTTTCAGTTTTGTACCCACCAATAATATGCCTTTTTCGCATATACTATCATACAGAAAATTATCTAGCTCCTAGAAAGAATATAATAGTTATTGTTGCAGAGAAGCATAAGTTTGTCTTACCTTCTCCTTTTCAGTATCAAATATATTATACACACTTTGATTGGGCTACTCGTACTCAGTTATCATTATTTATTTATTTTTCAATATACCTAAGGTGTTCCACTAGCACATGAATTTTAGAAACGAGTTAGCATATGCCATTGGCCTTATGTCTGGATGAGTCTAGAAAATGCAAATAAGAATTTATATAAAAATTTGTTTTTAAGTCATCCATGTGAAAAAATAAATACGTACCACTGCTTCGTACGACGCGAAATATGGTTTCATGTCTTTTCCATTAAGCGTGATGAAGGCACCTAGATTACCCATAGTATCACTAGAATTTCATAATGTGAGTTAATGACTTTAGACAAGAATGTGATTCGTGTAGCATGAAATTATTTAAATTACCAATAATTGGGGGCTGAAAACACGGTAATACATTTTCCACCGTGTCCAACTTCATAACCTTCGTTTTTCACTTCGTGACTTCTGACAATATAATCCAAATTATTTGCGGCCAGGAAATTCTCTGTTACATCAGGACCAAATTGCAGACCTACGCCTCTCTTGCTAGGTGCCCTACCCTCCTGTGGTTGTGGATCAGACCACAACAACTCGCACATTAATCCTTCTTCGGGTGGCTGTCGGTTTCTATCAATTTGCCGAATTTCATCTAGAGTTACATCGTCCCTCGAAAATAGTCCACCATGCATTACCTTGAAGATCATGCGAAAGGAAATGTAGTTATAGTTCATTAGGCATAAAATACAATAAAAAATGAATATAACCATTCCCTTATATATTAATCTAAACTTACAAGCACTCGTTTATTAAGACAGTGTGCAAGAGGAAGCCAATTATATACTTCTGTGAATAGTTCTGCCATGAGACCAGAGTATTTTGTTTTGACTTCGCCATCAAATCCATACATTTTATTCATAGTAGCAGATTCATGATTACCTAATAAACCAAATCATAGTATCTGAATATTTTAGTTTATTATAAAGTAGAAGATGTATTACCTACCTCTTGACATAAAAAAATGGTTGGGATATAATAATTTAAATCCAAATAATGTAAATATACATTCTACAGAAAAAGAACCTCTGTCAACAAAATCTCCATTGAATAACTGTGTAGCTGTTAAGAGATATACCTAGTTATCAACAAAAGAATATTTAGAGAAAGATTCATAAAAGAAATGTTTTTTAAAGGATACATAAGGGTTAGTTTCTGATGGTAATCCATTTAACTCAAATATATTTAGCAAATCATAATACTGTCCATGTATGTCGCCACAAATCGTAAATTTACTATCCTCTGGTACAGTAATATCAACCAAGCTTGGTTGCGCCGCGAACCAAGTTTTAACATCTAATAAAATTTGATAGGCATATTTACGGTGCAATTTTTTTTGTTTTTTATACCAATCTAGTAAATCCTGCATGAATTTTAACGTAACCTTGCCATTTTCTAATTTTGGCCCTGTATATTCATCTTCGATAGCTAGAAAAATTAATAAGTACCATATAATAATTAACATGTTCATAAAACACTTATGTGTATTTCTTTACTAAACATACGCTATAAATTATAAAGTATCTCTAATAACTCATATTTACCCATTGCTTCTAGATTAACCATATCAGCTATATTTTTTTTATTTTCTTCTACAGAAATAGCTTTCTCAAAAGCTAACATCTTTAATATCTTGCAGCATTCTGTATATTTTTCCATGGCATCTTTATCATTTGGCTTTGCTTTAGTTACTGTTTTATAATCCTTACGAGCTAGTTTGAATTTACCCAACGACATGTAGGCTGCTGCTCTACGATAATATCCTTTCACATAATTGTTATCTAACGTGATAGCTTTGGATGCATCCAAAAGTGCATATCCAAAACATTCAGTTTTTAAGTAGGCAAAACTTCTATTGCCATAATAAACTGCTACCGTTGGATTTAATTCTATGGCTGTGGTATATAATTCTATAGCTTTGTCATAAACTTGATCTGAAATACAAATAGTTAATATTTATGATGGAAAGTATATTTCAAGATATCGAGTAGAGTAGTATAAAATGAAAGTAGTTAAAAAGCAGCTGAAACTTGGATATTAAATAAATTTCTGAAAGTTTGAATTATTTGAGAACAGAAAGGAAAAAGAAAGAGAAAAAATGTTTCTTTCCATTAATATTAAAATTTTTCCGATAAACTCATCGTAATTTTACATCATTGATCACTTCGAATTTTACTGGACTCCTAGGTCACGGAAGTTGGGTTAGCTTGAGGACACACGTGACCATAGTAGGTAGTGCAAATTAATCTCATAAATTAATAAACGGAGGTTACAATATCACTAATGATTTATAACGTATGATTAATTCAAATAAACTTATAAAACCTACTTTTGAAATATTCATTCGCTTCCTCTTTAAATTTTTCCGCTTGGGCAATGGCTTCATCGTTAGGTGTTACTCCTTTAATCTCAGCGTTATCGCTCATTCCGAGTATTTTATCAACGAACTTAAAAAACTTACGAAAATTGACTTAAAAGTTACCGAACAGTTGGCGATAAATAATGCATTAAAGAAAGGGTTGTTTTTTTGGGTAAATCTTATTACAGGTGAACCTTACGACGTGAATGCCTATTCGATTATCCTACGTAACGATTCGATAAATCGAGAATAAAGATCCAACGAGAACTATCGATGGATTGCGTTTCGAAAAATGTCGTGAATCGTCTTATGGTCAATCAAAATCACGCATCGAAAGAAACGTACGTGTAAACATCGGTTCATTTTCTATGAAATTTTATGCAAATAAATGAAGAGTTGCGATAATCGTATCGACAGTTAATTTCATATTCATCTTCAAAAACACGTATCATCTTCTCGATTCAATCTGGTGTGTTTTATAAATAATGTTTTTATTTAATCTTTATCATTTAAGTCTATTTAAATATTATATAATTATTTACAAAATATCACATCTTTTTCATATAAACATATTTGAACAATAAAAACTAAGTATTTTACTTTATCTTATCGAAATTGACAGAAGTGTTATTTTATAAGTAGCTATTTTAGCTTCTTGATAAACATGATTAAACATACTTTTGAGAATGTATCGAATATTTATCCAAATGTATTATAACTTGTATCTGAACACATTAGAAAATCAGTTACACATGTATACATACACTAAAGAAAGCGTTACTCTTGCATTTGTGTGGATACATAGTGGGGGCACGAGATATGCGTCGTTCGCGACAAATCTTTTTTTCTATCTACATATTGATATTACCGACTTCAATTATTGAGTTGAATATGATTCCTAAACTCACCGCTCCATATCGTAGAGGGCGTAAGAAAACCTCTGTTTTTTCGCACGATCGGTATTTCAGTACATGGGACGCGAAATTCAATAAAATGACAGGTCTTATACCACAGACGAGGTATAGGATAGACGTATCATGCAATGTAAATTTTTGTCCCACGGTTTTGGGGCTACGTAGCCCCATTACCATTTTAGTGTCGCATGCGACAATATCGATTTAGAATGGAAAAAGGCAACAGCGCTACCGAATCGGTAGGAATTAAAAAGAAAATCGTTTTTCGCGGTAGCTTCATTGCAGATAGTGATCGATTTTTAACAAAAATCCTGATGTATGCATCATGATTTTTGCCAAAATGGTCACCACCGCAGATTTCAATGTTTAATGGCTCATTTTAAAGAAGAAAGCATGCAAAATACTGTCCCATTGTCTGTTTTTCGATATCGTTGCGGAGTGTTGAAAAATAAATTTTTTAAGTGTCGGAGTATGGGTCGTTTTCAAGAGAAAAATTGCTGTAACTTTTTAACCAGTCATCCTATCGAAACGCGACTTGCATATTCGCAAAGAAGAGACTTTCCTCTTTCGAACGAGTATTTGATCGGGCAAATTCGAGATACTTCGATTTTTGACAAAAATCCTGACCTATGCATCATGATTTTTGTCAAAATGGTCACCACCGCCGATTTCAATGTTTAATGGCTCATTTTAAAGATAAAAGCATGCAGAATAATGTTCCGTTGTCCGTTTTTCGATATCGTTAAGCAATGATGAGAAATTAATCTTTTAAGTGTCGGAGTATGGGTCATTTTCAAGCTTTAAACTGCTGTATCTTTTGAACCAGCCATCCTATCGAAACGCGACTTGCATATTCGTAAAGAGGAGACTTTACTCTTTCGAACGAGTATTTGATGGGGCAAATTCGAGATGCATCGATTTTTGACAAAAATCCTGATGTATGCATCATGATTTAGAAAGAAGAAAGCATGCAGAATACTGTTCCGTTGTCCGTTTTTCGATATCGTTACGCAATGATGAGAAATTAATATTTTAAGTGTCGAAGTATGGATTATTTTCCAGGGGGGATGAGATTCTTGTCCTTTATCGCAACAGATCTATTGATGTTACCGACTTCGATTATTGGGTCGAATATGATTCCTAAATTCACCGCTCCATATGGTAGAGGGCGTAAATAAACGTCTGTTGTTTTGCACGATCGGTATTTCAGTACATGGGACACGAAGTCCCATAAGATGATAGGTCTATCCTTATACCTCGTCTGTGACGATACTAGCGTCCTTATCGACAAATTCTCTGCCGTGAATAAACCTACAGTCGTTAACACTTTTGTACGGGTATATCGAAGGGAAAGAATCCATTGACGATTTCTCAAAAGATATATTTAAAATTCATTTAATACAGCATTGACGCACTTGTACGTAGATGCGTTAATAGAATGCTCTTTTTTAAATGTTATAACTCACGATACATATTCTTTCAAATAGTTTCGACATTTTATATAACGTTTAAAATAAAAATTAGTAATTGATGTAATTACAAAAAAAGAAATGTCGAAATAACATTTCGCACATTGCGTGGAAAATCTTTAACGCGTAGCGTAAGCAGAGAGATACCGGGCGGACGATATATGGCCTATTCTTATCTACAACCAGCAGGCAACGTTTTGTCCCTATTTCCACCGTTGTATCTTATGTTCTTCATTTGATTATGATGTATCGACTACCTACATATCGCTAAACTTTCTCTTGATTTCCATTGCGTACCTATGACATATACGTTCACCCGTTAAAAAAACTAAAATTATATTTCGACTGCTCGGGATGAAGCAACGCGTTTGATAGCGGTAGATGATCAGCTTCTCGTTTGGTTATCCATGGTGTGAACTTTACTGAACTTATATAATGCATGAGTAAGAAGAATGGACCACCCATGTAGAGAGGTCTCTCGACTTGGTCTCGAGTGCACTCAAGGGTTGTGCGCACGGATGCAGCACTCCATCGGACGAAGTAGTCGGACGAGTTGCGTACCGGGTAGAAAACGACACCGTGCGTAAAATAGAAATTTTCTTCGAGCTAAGGTATAACCTTCACATTTTTCATTGCTTTACTTTGGTTGGCCTTACGTTCGCCTTACTTCAGAGTTTATGAGTAGTGGTACCTCTACCCTAGGTAATTGCTTCATAATTTATCGTAAAACCGAAAGTGATGGTCTCGAGTCCCACGTTACAATACCATTCGAATTTCATTGATTTATGCATAGAATAACAAAATGTATATCGATAAGTAGCACGAAGTTAATTTTTTCACGGTAAAATAGTTTGATCTAGTTCCGATGGTCCAAGTTGAAAGAAATTAATATTGTTGTCATTGGATTTAATCGATTAGTCGTGTTATCGGATCGAACGTTGATTTGGTACTTTTCGAGCACCCCATATGCGTGACAAGCTTGTAGAAGGTGTACCGGAATGACGAGTCGCGTCGCTCTTTCCTCCTGAAGAGAGTACCGGAGGTCGAAGATTTCAGGTCAGGCTGTCTCGAGAGCGTAATGCATTGCAGCGCAGGAAAGAGTTGTGTAAACGAACTTTCATGAACTTCCGAAAGTCGCGGCTTTTTTTTTTTTCTTATAACTTGATTTTCGTACCTCGACGTTACAAACTTTGCCTTCGCCGACGTTTTCTCGCATATCTCCTTCATGTTCTACGTATAAATCTTCGTCTATTATGTAGTACCGTCGGACCAAATAAGAAAATCTATGAGAAACCAATGTATCGCCGAAAGTCTGACGATTTATACCATCGGTTTACCGTAATCTTGGAATTGTTACGAATCGCGTCGACGACGGAGTGCTGGCCGACAAATTAGATTTTTACCAATAATTAATATCTTTCTCACATTTCATACAATTATCATCAAACTTTATTTATTTAAAATAACTACGTATCCGAGAAGTTGCCATATCGGTTTTAAATGAGTGTAGACACTTTTCGAGTTATAACAACTTTCAAAAAAATTGCTAATTATGGATGTTTAAATAAAAAAGACAATTTAGCTAGAAACAGAAAAGAAAGAGCAATAAGAACTAAAGCTCGATTCTTATTCCCGAAAATATAGATACTATACGAAATATTGGTTTTTCGATTTTTCTTTATATTTGTCGCACCGGTGGACGATTTAAATGAACGTAAACGCATTCCATGAAATACACGTGAAATTTTTTTGCCAGAGGTCGTTCGAGGCATGATCGATCTTTTTTTTTGCGATTAGAAAGAAGCTTCGAAGAAGGAGAGTCTCTACTCTGGCTCAGCGTTAAGGACGTGGCATTGAATACGTGGAATCGGCAGCGCGTGTGGTCCAGGAAGGTGCTAATCACGAGACTTGCTACCGTGTTGCCCGCGACCGGCCCTTCAATTAGTACACTTCTCCTACTCTTCGTCGAATAACGCAGTGTCCTATCCATCGACTCGAAATCTCACGCTGGTTGTTTCGTGTTTTCGTCTTCTCGATAAATATTCATGTAGATATTATATAGCAATGGACATGTAGGAAGGGGTACATAAAGCCAATTTTTCTTATATTTACAAAAGTATTAGCATTAAGTTAAAAATTATTAATCACACGTACCTATAGGATGAATATTCAACTACAATTATAATAGATAATATGTCGAGTAACGCGAAAGCCAACTAACGTAAGAAAAAATGTACAAATAAAAATGCAGGTGTCTCTTTTTCTTAACATACTTTTCGTTTATTCACAAGTGCACAGTATACGCATTGAAATCGATCGGATCGTACCGTTTCAAGTTCTCCCCGTCACGGACATATCCGTGAGATAATTCTCTCTTTCTCGCTAAACGCGTTACACGCTGACGATTTCGAGCACAACGCGTTACGAAGAAGCTCGTCGAACGAATCTCCGATCGAATCGGCCACAAAGCGTTCGAATTAGTCTACTTTTTGTTCCACTTTCCCGATTGGGCACCTGTCGCGTGTATGCGCAAGGGGCTGTTGATTTAGAGAAAGAGGGAAAGGGGAGGACGGAGGATGAGAAAGAGTGGAGGTGGAAGTAGGAGAAGAGTAGAGAGGAAAGAGAGAAAGAGGGAAAGAGAGAGAGAATGAGTGGGAGGGAGAGAGAACGGAGGAACACGTGGTTCTATTTGCAAAAACAAAGTTTGCGCGGGACAAACACGAGCAGACACTAGTCGGCCTAGCTGAGTTCCGGGTCAAAAGCGCAACAAAGACTCGATTGCATTCCGTTCCACCCACTCCGATTCTCGTTTCCTGCTTCGGAGCTCGTCCTCGGCATTAACACGTCGGCGAAACACGACATCGGACGGCACACCTCCGATTCAAACGTTTATGCGGTTTTGTGTTCTTTTGCTGCTTGATCACTCTCTTCGTCATTGCGTTATTTCGAGATGTCTATCGGATTTTACTTTATGCATTCCCTCGAACCGTATTTTCTAAAAATGATTTGGTACGGAAGGTTGCCAGCTTTCGTACGACCGGTCGAATGAGTGGATGAAGGGTTGGAAGGAAGGATGTAAGAAGGGTAGAAGGAAGAACGTAAGGAAGGAAACCAGGCAGGAAGGAAGGAAGGCGATCGAGATCGTCGGAGGCGGCAGAGCTGGTGGTTGACGGTGGTGGTGTATGCCGCGACAAATATTTGTCTGTCAACACGGAGAGGTTCGCGCTACTACCCCGTTCTCCGTAGCCACCGCCACAAACGACATGCATAGCCAAGGGGACGTTTGATGGACGCTGCTGGGCGATGCTGGTTCGTGCCGGCACCGCCGGGTATGCTGGGAAATCTGCCAAACGAGTCATAAACGACGATGGCGAAGCCGCGATAAGCCGTAAGAGCTCGATGATCCTCATCGAGAACACGCTCAAAGTATCCTACTATTTCGTTGACATGAAAAAATTTCGTATAAACTTTATAGTCCTTACTAGGCTGGACCTTAGAGTCGTATGTCATCTTTTTTTGAATGCGACGAACGATAGAGAGAAAGAGTAGAGGAAACTACGGACACCTACGATCCTTCGTCCCTCACTCGGCCGTTCATTCACTTACTCACTCTCCTCTCGCTTCTATTCTCTCCTCTCTGTGTGCTTTTAATTTACCGGGCGGCAGGCAAATGTTTGCGCCACTCCCCCTCGATCGTACAACCCATCTCTCCTCCCTTTCGTCCTCTCTCTCTCTCTCTCTTTCTCCTACCTTTCTACCCTCCCACTTCCTCCTTTACGATCATTCCACCCCTCGTTCCCGTGCGACTCTTTCTCTCTCCATCTATCTCCTTCTCTTCTCCTTTCCCACCCTGAATATATTGACTGACTCTGACCATAGAAGCTCCAACGTTAAAGAATTCGCCATCGATGCTAATCTACATAAAACGCCAAGGTCATTTATCCAAAGAGAGAAATCAATCTTCCGGCATCTTCTATTCTCTCCTTCGTTTCCTTCGACAAATTTTCAATCGTATCCACTTTCGGAATGATCAATGAAACACTTAGGACCTAATATTTGGTAAACGTTATTTATCGTATTTTTTTTTTTTTTCAAGAACATCGATGTATGTCCTGTGGGACTGCGGAAGGAAAACACGCCTCGTCCTGTAACATGCAAATACGCTATCGGAAAGCGATACGTGTTTCGATTACCTACGGATTTACGATAGTTCGATGCTAATACCTCGAGAAGTCGTCCGTTTCGGCACCGGAAGCCGAGGAAAATGGCGACCGTGCGAACGAAGCGATAATTGGAATCGAGCACGAGAGGATTCAGGAAGAGATGGTCGTATAGAGAACGTAGAAGAGAAACGCACGAAACACGAACGCACGGTCTAATCGGTCTTCGAGCGTTCGCGAGGAGACGTCTACGTCGTCTTTCTATTTGCACGCTCGTTAAATCATTGTAGACGTGGATTTCGCGAGCGTACCGTCCGTGCCTCTCTCTCTCACCCTCTTTCGCGAACTTCCCTTTCTACCACCCCATCACCACCACTAGCAGTACCACCACCACCCAACGACCCCGCGCCTTTCGCTCGTGGCTTTTAATAAATGGAATAAAAACGAGATCAAATATTTAACCGAGGAAATATTTGAGCGAGTGCCTATTATTACAGGGTAGTGGTGTAGCATAGATATCTGGCCACAACCCCATGGTACTCGCGCCATTCCGTTTATGCCTGGCAAATATACCTAGTTGTTCGTTAGGTATAGATATCCGTGTGTCGATTTAAAGCGACACCGGACGGGCAAGCGAACGAACCATCTTTTCACTTTTCGCTTCCTCGTTTTCCTGTTTAAACGTCCTCCACAAAGCATGAGAGAGAGAGAGAGAGAGAGAGAAGTTACGGTGCCTGCTCAAAAGTATTTCGGCTAATTATCGCTCTAGCCGGGGTAGCTATACGTTACACGTGTATTGGTACATTAAGTTTCTAATTGGCAAGCACAGCTCGTGCATGCGATAAAAGTCCAAAGGCAGGTAGATTTCGTTGCTTGTGGTAGAGACAAAAATATATGTATTAAGTAAAGTTGTTTAGTATGAAACTTTTTCCATGAAACTTCTATAAACTTTGTATAGGAGTACTAGTTTATGGATTACTAGTTGCGTATAATTAATACTTTAACGGTAAAATTTTGGTTTATAAATGTGTATCCGTGTGTGTAATTAAAATCACCGATGTTGAACATACTCGTCAATCGCAAACACTTCCTGCAAATGTGAAATTAAATTATAACAAAGTGACAGATACTACGAGGTCATTTATTATTTCATATTGCGAGTGTGATCGTCATTACTCAAAATATGGTCGTTTCTTTATGAAGAGTAGGTATACTCATCAAACACAATTAAAAGATCAAATAATGGAGACTTAATTGAGATGCTCCTTAATAGTTATCCTGTTTTCAAATATCAGACGTTTGGGAATATATCTATACGAGGGACAATGAGTCAAGTGGCTCAAGTTTTACCGGTGGGTCCATTCAAATTGCGAAGGTGAAGAAATAGATTTTATTTAATCGATTTGTGAACAAATACAGAAAAAATAAGTTCTTAGTTAACACAAAAATAGGTCTCATATTAGCCAACTTTACTCTATACATAAATTTTTATTAAGTACTCGCGTTCTCTTTCCGAACGTGCGACATAAGTGTTTGATCCTTCTCGTTTCATGGGAAAGGATCGTAGAGAATGAAGGGCGACACGATGACCGGAAGAAACGTGCGAGGGAATAAAACAAAATTCTTTGCATACTGTATTTAACGTCGTCCGAACGTTCGCCCTTTACGCAGGTAGGTAATACGTAACGCAAGGTGACGCGTAATTACGCGTCATTGCCACGCGTCTTCGTCCTGATATACGGTGCTTAATGAGGGTGAGCTTTCGCGTTTGACCCTCTTTTCCCTGAAACGGTCGCGTGAACGGAAAGGGACATCGTGGACATATCGGCGCACGTGTGACAGGAACGATGACGCCGATCTCCCATGTAGGTATTAATAATTAACGATCATCTAATTGGACTCGAGAATCGAAGGATTCGATCATCGATTATCGTCGAAGTCTCCAACGAGTCCTCCGGGTCGAAAGATGTACAACATATATTTCCGTGCGGGAAATAAAAGGTATAATTCCAGAGATGCAAGTTTTTTTAACTGGTTGTATGGGGAGTTCTATGCTAATAGGAAAGTGGCATTTATAAGGTTGTCTCAGGTACTTGTTTTTTAAATCTAGATTTAATAGAAAGATAATATAATATGTAATAGAGATCACGAAACAAAATTTATTTTCTTCCATTGCAATAGAAATAAGATTTCGTAAATATCCAATTGTCTTTATCAACTTTCAATGGTCAAAATTGAATGGGATTAGCACCAAAAGATACAGAATGGAATATAGTTTTTAAACAAAGATACATTTTCTAATCCCTAC